>OX438981.1:5325807-6671439 GCA_949316085.1 Hypercompe scribonia
ATGGATACTAATAAGTAATAAATACTTATACAACACGTTTAGCATGAATGCATTGGAAAGTAATGCTATTAATTAAAGTAATAATTAAAACAAAAAAGATTTAATCAAGTTAGAGTGAAAGTTAAAATATAATATACATAATAAAATTGAATCTGTTTGTAATTTCAAATTAAAATCTTTTTGGCAAATGCACATAAAAAAATTTGTCTGTCTGTCGATTTGTGCCGGCTAATGTCTGTAACAGCTGGTACGATCTCGACGAGACTTTCACTGGTAGCTGATAGCAAAAGGAGTGACTAAGGCTAGTTTACTTTTAGAAAAAAACATAAAACAAAGTTAAAATCAAAACGAAATAGCATTATTCCATATAAAAACATTGTCATTAGCGCTTGGAATGCTAAGGCAACCGTTTTATATTTAACAGTCCAAATTTTTACAAAGAAAATGAAACCTATAACATAAATTTGTTTAATATCATGGTTTAATTGGTTCAGTATCTTAAGTGCCTATTTCTCTCTAAAAACTGTACGTCCATAAAGATACACGACTACTAAAACTGTGGAAATAAGTAACGAGTAACTAATTACCTTGCCAGCACTTTTAGAACACCGTTCAGTCAGCAGGTGGGTTTTATGAGATAATTTTGTGTTAATTTTAAAAATATAAAGACCCGACTTTTGTAATTGATGTTGTGCCCTTTAAGAAACTTTAACAAATTTTGCATTTATTTATTACGAAATTTATGTAGGTATATTGCTTTCATAATTTACATATGTATTTAAAATAGCATAAATAATGATATGACAGGTACCTACTTATAATATATTAAACTAAAACTACCTAAGTCCGACAAACTACTGAATGGAGCAAGTGGTCGAATACGGCAACGTCGCCTCAACATCACGTCTATATTTCAGTTTCTTAGATAAATTACGGAGTACGGATGATACTTCAGTATGTCAAAAGAACTTTGATAAAAAATTTAAATTCTATATTAGATTTTAATTTCGCTGGCTGCCTTTTTGTTATGTAGTCTGACTTTATGTAAAGCTGACGGTTCACGGACGGCCTTTAGTTACCGCTCATCGATAAAATGCACAAAAAATCTATTTGAATCTGTATAAAATCGTCCATAATGTACCTTTAACTTTTCTTTCTTCTTCCTTGGCACCTGGAACGAAGTTAACTAAATCCCGGTTGAGTAATGGCCTCCGATCTTCGTTGGAGTGTGAAGGGTTTCAAACTAAGCCGCCTGCCAATAACGTTTTTTCCAAATCACTTAGATGAATGTTCTACAGTTTTACCTTTAAACACGAGTTCACCTTAAAACTACACAATTATTTCAACTGAAATAAACATTGTATTTTAAATTACTGAATCAGCTCATTTGAGACTGCTACTTGGAACACAGTTCTATGTTGTCAAATTAAAATAAAATGAGAATGACGAACTGTAGTACATAGTATTGTCGTTGGAGGCTACTGGTGCAAACAAAACTGTACTGGTTTTTCCAGAATTTGTAATAAATCTATCAAGTCTATCAAACAAAAAAAAATACGCGAAAAAAGTACATCTCCGGATCAAGTCTAGTGTAAAATAATATAATTAAAGCGTGACTCGCATTTTCTAACATTTATTTTCCAACCAGGTTGTTTGAATACGTAATATACAAGAACTTTATTACATAAAACTACATATAAGAATAACAAGAATAAATATGAAATCAGAAGTAAATCCATTTAATAATTATTTTTAGAATAGTATAACTTATGTGTAAGCACGTATCTCACTTTCGGGATGTCATTGAAACCTGTCAAGCCCTCTTCAAAAGTTTCTTCCAAACCAGAATAGTCTAAAACTTGGGCAGTGTCCTCTTTATACTAGTGATAAATTGATCTTGTTCTACAGCAGCTTACGTAGTCTTGCTCTGAAGGTAGTCAAGGCTATACAAAGACTTATAAAAGCTTTTTCTATAGAATTAATTTAGTCGGATGTAAAATTTTGTTTCTTAAAGTATTCCTTTACAGTAGCCTGTTAAGAACCCAATCAAGTACAGCCTCGCCCACTTAGAAATCTATAGTGTTCGCCATTCTAACTATTTTCTAGTTGTATTTCTAGAATACGATTAAATAGTCTAGTAGCAATAAGATTTGATAACATTTATAACTTGTAAGAAATTGTAGGTAAGTTGAAAAGAAGTTTAAAAATTAAAAGTGATAATAATAATCAAGGGTCTGATGTAGAAGGCAGTCCTCCCTGACACGGCCAGTATAGTAACGAGGTTCCTGTCTTTGGAGCCCTAACTACGTACCGGTGTCCTGGTCGCTGTACCCGGTGTTGATGGTCTACTATTTTTATATTTTTAAATATGTATTATTAGCTTTTTATTTTTTAAATATTTAAAAGTGTAATGAATATTATATACACATATAATGAAATAATAATAAGATTATTAGCAAGAAACGTATGATAACTTACATATCACATAGGTTTGGATAAAAACATAAACATTTTGTGTTTGAGTTGATATGGTAAACATTACCAGTTGTACTATAATATGTAGTATGAATTGTGTGACGGATTTCAGGGGCTTCCTTACATTGGCAACTAATTAAGACTATGCTATGTTTTAAAAAGAAACTATAAAAACGCAGTAATTGGAAGATCTATCAATAATAAATACAAAAAAAAACATAATAAGTAAAATAAAATAAAGATAATCAAAATTTAACTAACATGCATGTGTGTGTGTGTTTGTGCATATACATGCACACGCGCGCGTTTGTTTATGCGTGCGTGTGTATGGATGCGTGTGCGTGAGTGTATGCTAGCACGTGTGTGTTTATGTATGCGTTTACGAGTGTTTATTGCAGACTGTTTTATGCCATTATCTCATTACGTTTGACGAGTATGATTGATAAAAATTTAAAACTGCATATGCTATATCTAAAATCTTATCTCATTTTAAGCTGATCTTATTTTGTATGTGAAGTAGTCGATAATGGATTAAAGAGAAAAAGCGCGGTGGAGTCATATCCTATTATAACTGTGTCCGTAATACATGTTACAAAACAGAATAAATAATATTTTTTATGTTGTTTCAGTATAAATTTACCGAAGTTGTATAAAAGTGATTGCTTTTATGTCACGTCCCAGAGGAAAAGACATAAAAGCAAACAACATACTCTAATGCAATGCATCATAATAAACTGTTTTACTCGTTAAAAAGCTTTGTGATTAATAACTATTGATAACTTATTTAAAGACATGTTCTCTTAATTGTTTTTCTCTTTACTTTTTAATTTGTAATTATTGGTGTGCGTTTTCTTAACAATAACAACATTGCAAGTTGCCAACTCTAGTGAGAATAGTTTTTCTAGTCATTTTCAAGTTATATTTTTATGATCACAGTCGCAAATAAGCACTTTGCCTTAACAGATCTTGATCTCTTGATCCTTGCCTGGTGATCACCATTGCCATTAATACTCGGAAAACTTGAACTGTATATTTTAAGGTTATCTCCAAAAGAGGCTGGTGACTTTAATCACTACAGGGATCGTAATATATACATACATATTACCATACAACGCATTAGAATTTGCGATCAAAATTCGTCGTGTCTGCTGATATTGATTTCATATTTAAGCAATTTATGTGTGTCAGCATTGCGACAACATATTTTAACGTTCAGTGCTCCGAAACATAAAGTTAATATTTACTACGAACCGGCTTAAACCATAAATATTCGTCCGAAATGTCATCAAAAATGATTCAATACTTTGTGACACAAATTTATGACAAAAATTTGGTTGTACACAATGTTGTTTGACCTGATTACGAACTGTATTACATATATATTCGAATATACCTATCATATTGTGTTTTCCGACATCTTCTTATTGTCGTGAATTTCTTTTCCATGAGATATGTAAGCAATTTTATAGATATATGTTTTAATTCGGCTTAAAGTATACAAAATCTTAATTTTATTATACTTTATAGTGTATTAGATTAATAAGAAATACATACATATGTTAAACATGAATTTACCTCTATCACTAGCACTTAGCTCAACTAGGACTAGGTAATAAAAATAATAGAAATACGTAACCTTGTTTTCATAAAAATAACTACCAACACTAAATGACAACCTTCTTCTTTCAGGTACAAGTAACAAGAATATGGCATTCTGGAGAGTACTAGTCCTCGCGTTTACTACGCTAATATTCGTCGAAGCAAAATATTATCAACATCATAAACGTGATACTTCTACAAATATATGCGACCCATCTTACAATAGCACAGCATACGTACAATGCTATTGTGTATTCGATCCCCGGGACCGGGCGATCGTTCGTCACGCCGAATGTCACCTCACTAAGAAAGATGTTTCACCAGATGATAAATGCTGGGCCAGTTTCAGTACTATAAAAAACGCGACTAAACTAACATTGTCAAATACAAGAGGAATCCATTTAAGATATGTACCTACTAATGCTCTCCTAAATATGCAAGTATTGGTTGAGTTAAACATAAAGTATGGCAACATTGAGAATATAGAAAGTTTCGCGTTTGGTAATTTGACTTTGTTAGAGGAGATTTCATTGAGCGATAATCAAGTTAAGACATTGACAGTCAATGCATTTGCGCATCACAGAGACTTAACTAGCATTGCATTAGATACAAACAATTTGCAAGAAATTAACAGAAACGTATTTGTCGATTTGCCTTCTTTGGAGAAGTTATTTCTGACCAACAATCAAATAACAACAATTCATGATAAGGCATTCGTTCATTTGCTCAACTTGAGAGAACTGGAAATTGATAGAAATAATTTGTTCAGCTTAAACAGCGAGACCTTCTCAGGTTTAAAAAAATTACGGAAATTGGATCTCAGTGGCAACAGTTTGGAAGTCATTGGCGATAATACTTTTTTGCCGCTTACAAATTTGGAATCTCTGAATTTGGACGGAAATAAAATTCAAATGCTTGACGAAAAAGCTTTTTATGGTTTGGGAAATCTACAAGTCTTATCCTTAGTGCACAATAATTTGACGAAAATTGATAATCCGAAAACATTCGAAAGCCTGCATTCTCTGAGTGTTTTGAATTTAAAAAGCAACAAACTTATTGAGTTAAAAGCCGAAATCCTTGCTCCCATTTTAAATAATTTCTACAGCAACACTAGCAATTTGGATGTCGAAGGTACGACTTTTTTTTATTTTAATAGATATTTATAACATAGAATACAATTGACACCTTCTTTTTAGAGCGATGAGCCTATGAATGTAGTAATTGTATAGGGATCAGGTGCTTTATTTTCATCCAAAACAAATATTGAGTGATGAGCACGATCATTTGTTTTATATTTTGGTGTAATTTATCTGAGTGTAAACCTCCTTTCTAAAGAAAAGCCTATACTGACTAGACTTTTCATTAAGTACATACTTGTATTTATATAATTATATTTATCAGCAGCCCGGTTACCTTATTTCGGGTTTAATTTGGTTTGCATACAACGTCTGTGTGTGATATTAAATGTCAAGTTATTAATTAACAGAAAAAAGTACATTTTGCATTCATTGACAAGTGTCAGCTTGTCCATTAGAAGTGCTAATATTCATATAATAGTAGTAATAGAAACATATTTTTATTTGTTGAAAATGTCAAAATTTAAGTGATCAATCACCACGTTCAATTTTTTTCAATCCTTCATTTTCAGATAACAACTTCCCGTGCGACTGCCACCTGGATTGGTTTATGACACTCATAAATAAAACCGAAAATATAAATCTCAAAATCGCCATAGAGAACTTGAAATGTAACCCGAGTGATACTTTGAGAAACTTATGGGTAGCGTTTGCAGAATCCGAAAAGAACACAGACCAAGCATTCGAAGATGATGCGTCTCAAATACAAAATCCAGACATTGAATATTACGAAGAAGGACCACTGAATGGTAAATTTTTTTACATAGACATCAGAGATTTGGCAAACTGTACTAACAATACTGACTACCTAAGACTAATGGAAAATACAATGAAAAAGGAAACTATTACTTCGTCGACAACCACTGGTACAGTTACCAAAGCAGCCATTCCTATCCAAACTTCACCTAAGCCGATATCTACCACAGAATTGATACAAATTACTTCAAAAGGTCCCCTAGTTAGTTCTTCTCTATATCCAATTGAACCTCAAAGATCCACAAATAAGGAAAATGAAACAGAAGTCAAAGAAGCATTCACAACAAGTCGGTTGGCTACAGTTTCTGCTAAGCCGCTCAATCATGATGCTAACTTATTTGATAAGGAGATGGCATCCGATGAGGCTCGACCTGAAGGGGCTAAGGCTCATAGAAGCGTACAAGTGCAAGATACACCAAAGTATAATACGAATAGTGCACAACCAAACTTGAGTAGGATGATTGTCGTCATTTCTATGTTAACTCTTAGGTTATGTCTTTAAATCATCGATATTATAGTACTTTAGTTGGTAATGTTAAACTCTCTCACAGTCATTAAAATAAATAGTATTTAAGTTTATATTGGTTATTTATTTCTGTTTTCATACCTGAGAAAAAACCACATACTGTAAGTGAATGTTGGCATAAAATGAAACAATTATGTAAATAAACTTAAGTGGCAGTGGGCGGGGTACATAACACGCAGAAACGGTCGCCAATGGGGCAATAAAGTTCTGGAGTGGCGACCGTGTACTGGGAAACGCAGCGTTGGTAGGCCTCCCACAAGGTTGTCAGACGACCTGGTGAAGGTCGTGGGAAGACGCTCAGTGCGGGCGGCACGGGAGTGTAGAACTTTGGGGAGGCCTATGTTCAGCAGTGGACGTCTTTTGGCTCTGATGATGATGTAAATAAAAATAAATTGAATTTTTTATAGCATTATGCCTATACTTAGTTGGTATTTAGTTATGTATATGTGTAAGTATGGTAAGCAAGACAAATAAAGCAATAGTTCTTGACCTTTTCAGTGAAAATCAGTCAAATAGTTAAAACTGAAGAATTTATCTAATATATAATCATACACAATATACAATCGTTTTTATGATCCTAGCTTTTATTACTTCCAATACTATTTAGGGTCAGCTACTGGTTCAGCAGGACCTGGATATCAGTTTTCCTGGAAATTGGACCTTCACAACCCTAACGCAAACTGAATTAAAAAATTGCACTAGTTATCAGTGTATTTGAGTGTATTTGACTGCCCAGTAATTATGGCCACAGGTGTTCTGGACAGCTGGGACCGACAGTTTAACGTGCGCTCCGAGGCACGGTTATACACAACATACAATTCTTAGATAAATATTTTTACGAAAAAGGGGTTAATCACCACACAAGTCACCTGACGGTACTGGATTAGCACGGCCCACAGATATTTGCAACTGAAAAGGCACTATCGTCAAACGATCTGAGTGCCCCCCAGAAATGAAACCTGCGTAAGGTAAGATTTGTAGTAAAATATTTTAGCTTACAAAACGTAATTTCAAAAACAGTAAACATTAATATAGCGATTAGTATGTAGCGCAAAATATTACACTATCCGCATCTAGAACCAGTTGTCAGACCCTCGTCACCTGATGTAAGTATATCGTTATGTCAAACCAAAGGAACCCCAAACTCAAAGAGTTTATTCTAAGCCATTCCATTCACTATCTACTATCCTATTGATGGTTATAAATTACTTGTGTATTGTAAAGTTTAGAATCAATACATGTAACACTTTAGCATGGTGGAAAGAACCCTACATATAAACATTTTTTGTTATATGGGGCAGGGCAGGTTACTAGTGCTTGGTATGTGGCTTCAGCAGCCCATGAACATCTGCCACTCAAGAATCTCAAACTCAATTCTACCCTTTGAGCCGCACTATTGACAATAAATTACAAAAGGAATCATTTATTTATTTAATACATCGTACACTTTTGGTGCAATGCTGGATTTAATTGCTATGGTTTTCTGTATCAGTCAACTTTTGTGTGATGAAGAGCAAAACAGAAAGTAGGTGTATTTTGGTTAAAATTTGAGTTGACGTAAGCAACACTAGACACACTAGAATCAATATATAATATATTACACATACAACTAAATACATATAAACTGAATCGCTCAACATCAATTTTTTAATGGGCCGTGGTATTTTCAGTCCAGTTGGTTCATTTGTGCCGTAGCATGACTCTTAGGAGAACTCTACCACCCCCCAATTCAGCTTGCAAGAGCAGTTTTCATTAAATAAACAGTTGATGATATTCGGAAACATTCTATATAATGTTAGCGAAATGAAAACTCACTTCCTAACTTGAAAAGAGGCCATTTCCTTTACAAAAAGGTTGTTCAATGTGTAAGTTTATAAATATTACGACTATATTTAGTCTTTACGTGTTCTTAAAGTCTGTGAGTATGTCTTATAATCTGGCATCTTAGCCTAATATTCTGAGTAGGCGCTGACTTCACATATTTTCAATGGATTCAATTTCCCTCGAGATATTTTCCTTGCGTAACGAAATTTCGAATTTTCAGAGGTACTAGAACTCGAATCTTTGGGGGCGAACAATTACACCTCTACGAAATAACTAAATTATATGTTTTGAAAGAAAATATACATGGTTTAATGGTATATACATTAAACAGAATACTAAAACAACTTGATAACAAAATAGTAAATAATTAAAAAGAAATCTCGCTTCATCGTTTCGTTTTAGGTATGTACATATACAATAACTGATTTTTATATCGTTTTGTCTAATCGACGTAGGTACATATGTCAAACTCATTACATAATTATAACATTTCAATTTCAAATATGTATTGTTTGATTTGACGATGAAATCGATTATCCGGATTTTCGATTATCCGAATTAACACTGGTTTTAATTGATTCGGATAATCGGGATTCTACTGTACTTACATATATACACCTAAGGTGAAATATCTATATTAACTAAGGTATAAGCTATAATATGCAAATGCACAAAAATTTTATTATAATTGTAACGAAAATATAATTAAAACAATTCTGTTGTAGACATTAAGCATTTTGCTTGACTTAGTACATTGAGTAAATAAATACAAAAGAAATCGTTCTGATTAAGCATACCTTTAACAAGCTAGATATTATTTTATCTATGAATCATCAACTGCCTTTTACAGTCCACTGCTGAACATAGAGTCGCTTTGGTAGGCTTCTATAAAAAATAAAACTGGACAGAGGCCTCTCCGTAGAAAGGAGGTTTTGGTCTACTATACCACCCTGACCATCATTGTTGTTATGACATATATATTTAATTAATTAAATCAATCAATCAATCAATCAATCAATCAATTAACAGCCTTTTACAGTCCACTGCTGGACATATGCCTCTCCTTAACAAGGAGGTTTTGGCCTACTATTCCACGCTGGCCAGACGGGTTGGAATAGGGTTTGTTTAAAGTTTTTCTTCTCTTTTTAATTATGTTGTCTTGTATACTTGGTCCCTTAGTCGCCTTTTACGACACCCACGGGATGAATAGGGGTGGTAACACTATGTATTTTTTAATCCGTCGCCACACGGACAAAACTATCTAAAATATCTAAATGTATATAATGAAACTTATCTAAAATTAATAAAAAAGATAACGATGATTTAGAAAACGTACGTAATGTCAAAATATGATAATTGCCATTTTGACTCTCAGTGGTATGTATGTACCTGATAATTTTCAGATTAATTGGTCGTCAAGGACGTGAAATTTTAATAAGTAAATTTAACCCAAACAGATCTAGCTAAGTATGGCCGTTTCTTTTGCATTTTTATTTGTGTATTTTATTTAGTATATATTATAGTTTAAAAAAGTACAACTCCATTTAGAATTGCATCCTTTTTTATGTCAGTATACAATAGATATAAACCTTTAAATCAATTTTGACAATCAACTTATACCAATATATAAGTTACAAAGGGCGGTCTTATCGCTAGAATCCAATTTCTTCCAGCCAACCACAGGCTGGAAAAAATGGCAAGATATAAAAAAAGATAAAGTTGAGCGCTCGAAACGTGGTTTTCCGTTGCTATAAACTCAGCGCGCCTAACGAGAATAATATAAGGAACTATTCTTAGAAATCTGCAAAATATTACAAGTTAAAACAATAGCGAGTTCCCTCGATGTTCGATGGACGAAAAAGTTTGTTTGAGAGTTTAACAGGAAGCTCATTCACGGGTACATTAACTGACACAATGATAGGACTTTTCAGATGACTTTATTGTGAAGAAACATGAGACATTGTTCCAAACATTATTTCGTTCTACGTTTAAGAAATTGATGTGTAATCTATACAGATAAAAGCTAGGAATAATAGCTAGTATGTACTATAAAAATACAATATTTTTATAATGATTTCAGGAGAATTCCTTGTAGGTAGGTAAGTACGTATTTCGAATCATAGACGCATAGGCAAGAACAATGTGACAATGATTGCACGAACAGCGTAGTGGTATAAGCGGTCATCTTGCTGCTTTCTACTGCACTAAGTGTTGGGTGTTCAATCCTCATATTGTACAACACTGCGATCAACAAATTGTTGTTTCGAGTCTGGGTGGTTTTATATACGTTTCATCAATGTTTGTAAAACGCTTGCGACGTCGGAATTTTTTTTTAAGAAGAAAACTAAAAGACTAAAATATCTATATAGAAGGAGTAAAGAAAGTTAAAAATTTAAAACAACTTAAAAAAACATGTCCAAAAAATACAAAAGCACATTAATATACTTTTATTTAAAATATTTTCATTTTTTTTACCTGAGAAACATAAAAGAAATGTACTTACAATAGACTGAAATTGATAAATGACTATGCTTGTAAAGTATTTTTTACCTATCCTAGCAACACTTGACCAACGTCTACCTATTTTGCGGACTTGTGACAACTGTCAACTGCTTTGCGCGCGCTCGCTCGTACATTGCAAGTCGCTTTGTGCTTGCTTTTCTATTTCGACCACTTTATTATATAGCTGACTTGGCGTTAAGTTTCATAAAATTATGTTTTCTGTTAGCTATAGGCCACTAAAAATAATATTGTTATTTCAATAATAAATTGTCCATGTCCAGACACGGAGCACATACAAAGTGGTAGGTGTCCTCTAAATTTTCGTCCATTAGACCATTCATATTGATACCTTTTTTATGCTGAGCTTATAATATTGTTTAGGTACATGACACCCAATGCTCGTTACACTATTGAATAAGGATTTATCTGAGCTTTGAAAGTTTGAGTGACTTTTTTAGCCTTTGTAATAAATTCTGTAAACTCTGCGAGAATAAAAGAGGTTTTAGTGTAGATAGGTTTTATTTTGGATCATGATCGGCTTAGAGCTGTAGGCAAAAGAATATTTAACTTTAGGGAACTCCTCATGGTCACTTTAAAAGTAGTAAGTTTGATAAACAAAAAATTCATTTTTAGTATCTGAAACTGATGTATTTATCAAATCAAGTTTACTGAAAATTATGCGTGCTATCAAAGTCCCGTCTGCGTCGGAGAGTAAGATCAGTGAAAATGTAGTGGATTTCAAAAGATTTTACGATTGAGTAAGTAACATTTTGAAAGACATCCAGCTCTGTATCGCGTTATGTCGCTCAGCTTAAAATCTTACAGCATAGTACATAGTAGCAAGAATGTTTTATTTGTTTATTTTTATATTCTTCTTGACTTGGACGAATAAATAAAGAAATAAAATAAATAAATAAGTAAAAATGGAGTGAATGGCGCTGAAACGAATGAAAAAAGGTGTTTGTGTTTCTTTCGAAACTGACTTTTCGTTATTTGGTTACGTGATGAATACAGATTACCGATAGGTATCGGAAATTCCGAGTGTTTATCCCCTTCAAGAATACGGTTCTCCACTTCTAATGTATAGCACATTACCCATTTATTTGTGTCAGGAAAATAAATTCTTCGAAATTTTTCTTCGTTTATCAGTTACATAATTTAGAATGAAAATTATTCGGCTCTCTGATAAACTTCTAGTAGCAAACAGCTTTGTTGTGGAAAGTAGACAATTTTTTTTAGTGAAGGTTATGTCGTCATTTCAGTTACACACAGTAGAGAATAGGCATCATTTTTTATAACTTGAATTTATCAATTATGCCTTTATAATTTGCAAAAAAATATAAAAAAACATTTAAATGAATTATCGAAGTGAAATATAAAATTTTAAATAAATTTGAGCCTTTCAAACGCCACCGCTTAGCGCGTGCTTTCGATGACGTCACATGTCCTGTCCCGCATTCGTTTACTCTGAGCGGTCCAGTTACCTCATACGTATCTTCAGTTTTAAGTTAAGAAACCTTCTTACATATTGTATGACAGCGAAGTGCAAAAACACTACTAGAAATTCACTCAATAAAGTAAATTTTCGTATTCCAATGGATGCGGAAGTACGACAACAATGGTGTAACATTATTAGAACTAATAGTGAATCTCCACTTTCGTGTTTATAATTTTATAACGACCTTAAGTATATTTATACATAGCTTAGTGTGAATTAGTCAGAAGTAAGTTTTACATTAGCTGTTAAGTAGTAAAAAGTTCGATTTACACTAATCTCACTTAGATCACAAAAGTTCAGTGAAACTTTCTATACAAACCTTTTTTATTCCTATTTTGGTTGTACGAAATTGCGAGGATTGATCTAATCTATATAATTTACAGTCAAAGAAAAGAGCTACGATTAATATATTTTTGTGTTAAACAGAATATTCTACCACCAGTTGAATGAAAGAGCCAATCAATTGATAAAAATAAGTTATAATATCCCGCTTCCTACTGTATAATATACATTAATAACCCTCAGGAAATTGAAATTAAGTGAATCCTTAATATATTGGCATTATGGTTTGGAAATCCACAAAGAACTATTACTAGAGTCTTCTTTTAAAGTATACCTCTAGAAATCACAAGGGCAATATAGATTTGTGAGAGCGCGTGGAACTCCGCCGTCTTTCTTTAAGTCAGTTATGCTTGCGAAGGACATGGCGGAGGCGGACTGGGAGAGGTTTAGAACGGATTAGGTACCGCTAAAGACTTAGGCGCAGGAGATTACTAAATTCTTCATCTTCCATAAGCGTAGACTGCGGGGTGGCATCTGTCACCCTAGCAGAAGCAGGTCGGGGTGGCGATGCGACTGCTGCGGACTGCGCGCGGCCTTTTGGGAGGCAGTAAAGGAACCACGAGGTTCACACATGGGAGGGACCATCTACAGCCGTCCGAAGTACGTCGGGGTTCCAGGGATTTCTTTACTAGGGTGCTTTTGGTCGGTTCGAGTCCGACGTAACCACCTATCGGTGGTATCCGTGGGGATTACCGCATAGGGAAAAAAGGGTGATATAGTTTTATTCTTCTCACAATCACTACTATTATAGTAAGAATGTTGAAGCCGATAAAACCAATGGGACTGTAAACGTCACATGTTTTTTGTAAGTTTAAATTTCGCTCCTTAATTCTTATAATTATTCATGCAATATTTTAAACTTTAAAATAATAAGTAAATAAGAAAAACCTTTAATTTAATAATTACTGATGTAATGATGATAAAGATTCGAAAAAGTAAAATAGAGACCAATTTAAATTTTATACACATGCCCTATTGTGAATTGCAAAACAAATTCTAATTGAAAATAGACACACTAACTAGGCTCTATGATTAGACAAACTTAATAGATTTAGAGATTTCATTATAATTAGCAAGACGGTTCACGGTAGTCCCTTAAGTACTACTAGCGACATCTATTCAATTTTATATAAGTAACCTTAAAAAGTAACCTATTAAAGACCCTAGTACTGCCACCTGTACTCTTATTTTGTAACTAAGATTGTTTTTAAAATGTTCCAAACAAGTAGAACAATAACTGTATACGTTCAAACGTGTTTGCAGAGATGGCGCTTACATTAAAATTAACATTTTGATTGCAAAACACGAACATTTGGCGGGCATAGAATAAAAATTAATAGCCTGAATAAATGATTATTTTATGTAAATAGTCAATTAGATAATTTTTTTTTAAAGATCTAAATCAAATTTAAACTTCGTGAAATCAAATCTGAATTTTAGAAATGTGAAAATTAATTCCGTAGACAAAATTTGTTAGTAATTGAAAATCTCTATTAACTTGATATTATTTGAATATTATGTGCCAACATCTACACTTAAAAAATGTTTAGTTTAAATGCATAACTTTTTTTCAGTTTTAATTTTCTTCATACTATCAAAAGTCAGCTGAATAGTCTTTAACGAATGCTATGTGCTTAGTGAGTGGCGTGCAAGGGGGTTCACTTGCACTTCCCTGTTAGAAAAGAAAATACATAGAAAAAATACATACTTTTAGTCGACTACACCAGCGTGTGCGTAATGTCACCTAAGAGGCCGTACAAAATACTTTTGAAGAGTTTGTTGCCTCTCGTCCAGCTGATTTGTTCAAGAAAGGCAATCAATAAACTGGCACTGTTTTATAATTATATAACTGTAATAAGTATAAAGCCTGCAGACAAAAAATACGTTAACTTATTTCATAAAAAATGTCATTTTCATAAATATAGTATGTGAACATTCAGATGCACCTCTCTAAATATAGTTCTGGCGGTGCCCATACGAAATACTTATTACTAACACTACTTAATACAACAATTGATGATAAATATTACAAGAAATTCCTAACAAAACTATAATTACAACTCATTTCACTAAGTAAATCTTTTTTCTTTACGCCAACTCCGAGCTCAATCCAAGCTCCAAGAGCAATCATCTAGCTGTCCACCCTAAGGAAATTTAAGTTTCGGTATATTCGTGTTCATTAATTTTTTCATGAAAACTTAAATATTTCAATCAAAAGTTCATCATCACTGCGCACTTTTCTACAAGATTTTTGTCTTGCATTACTAATTTGTGCTATAAATTATTACCTGCAGAGTTTTATCCACCTGAAACGGTCATCAAGGCGCTTGAAATTTTTTAGTCATAGGTGGCTTTGGGCGACTGTACTAACTGACCACTAAGTTAAATTTTTGTACTCGTCGCTACATTCTAAAAAATATGATTTTTAATTTTGCTTTTAATATGTAGGTACTCGTTAAGTTACAAATTAGTCATGTCTTTTAATTAATTACATAAAGTTTTTATTTACATTCTATTGATAAATATTTTCTCAAATCAATTACAGTAATGAATAGTACAGTTAACGATCTAAATATTGAAAGACCCAAAAAGAAGTCTAAAGGTACAGTACCAAACTACATATAAAACATTCTGCTCAAATAACAAAGATAAGTAGTAGCTAGCACTTTTACTTAGTATGTGAGAGTGGAGCTCATAAAAAATAAGATAAAAAGGAAATAAGGAACATCACCTAATTGGCCACCCTCGGTGAACTTTGCAATTTCCTCCACCGACACGTAAAAGTATGTTTACGCACACCAATATTTATTAGGGCCCTCTATGTGTAGGTGGCTGACACGCAAACGCCTCTATCGAGTCCGGGAAATTGAAAACCATTGAATCATATTAAGGATTTCAGTAAATATCGTAAAATATAAGTAAACATTTTTTGGGAATACCAACAGAATAATATGGTTTTATCATGAAACTGATATATGGATGGAATTTGTTAAACGACTCCAAAAAAGAGGAGGTTCTCGATTCGGATGTTTTTATGTATGTTCGGATACAGCTCCGTCTTATGTAGACAGATTAGCAAAAATTCTTTTTAACTCGAAAAGGTTTTACTCTGAATAGTTTTATTTAAATTTCAGATACATTTGATGATGAGATTTGGAGACAGACCAGAGAACTCTTTAGAAAATGACAGCATACCGACTGGGATTACTGCTATCACATAAATATATATTGTTTACCTGATCACACACTATAACATCACACCAGTACCCAAAAATTAGCTTGTTCTTCAGTTGTGCTGGTATTTGCGTTTGGTAGTCCTTATCTCATATATGCACAAGGGAATAATTAACGAGATTACAAAACATTTTTTTTCAAACAAATATTCTTCTGTTTATTAATTTCAATTTAAGGGTAGTGCCCAAGTGATGACAACGTTAAATAGTTCTAACCAGATTAATGTACAATACGAGCCGACATGATGAGCCATCGTCCTGGTTGCCATTCGAACTTCTGTGGCAATTGTTACGGGTAGTGTAAGCCCTTAAAAGTCTTTTTACAGAACGTCGATATAGCCTAGTAATTGGGGTGTGAAGGTCTGGAGGCAGCCACTTCGCGTAAAAATCGAAGCTCAGCTTTATTGCAGCAGACTTGTAACCAAACCCAGCTCAGTTTGAGAAAAATACTCGAAAGAACAGAATTTCATCCTTTGGTTCCTTTCAAATGTGAAGAAGAGATTCCATTCCATTCCTCTATTTAGCAGGTAACATCATAATAACAATGTATACTTTCTAGTCTGTTTGAAGTCAGTGCCGAAGACGATGCACAATAAGTACAACTGATGGTCAATGTCAGCTTTGTATCAGCGCATTAAAGAATTAAGAATTCAATGTAATTCTAATGAAGTATCGCAATTTTGCTAACTAATAAAGACTAACAAATTACGTACGTAAAAGTATCAACTGCTCAAAAAAGCATTAAAATATAAAGACTACGCTCCACCATCTTGTGCCTAGCCTATCAATTAAGACTGGAAGGTATTTATTGCTATTGTAATTTTCACTGTTAAATTGAGTGTTGCACTTATTGTAGCTTATCAATTAGAATTTATTTTAAGTGCTCTTCGTTAACATTGTTTGAAATCGGTTCTAGTATTTATTTATATTATCATAGTGCTTCTTTAACTATGATTATAAGATTAACTTTTACATGGTTTAGTAGTAGAGGAATGACTTATGGACACCTACGTCTCAAAAGTCATCTGCGCGTTGCCGTCGGCCTATTTGTGTAAAGGCTTGGCTCTGACAGTACTTTTTGGTTTTTAGGGAGATGACTGACGTTCTCCTAACACAAAGAGGAATACTTTCCGACCCCGATTGTTACCCGATTGCCCGAATTACGATGCAACACCCGCAAGACTAAACGTTTAAGTTGATCGCTTCAATTATAATAAGCTACTTAAATATTCCATTACGCAGTCACAGTGTGGTTGAACTAAGTCCAATGCTTGTAGTGAATCAGGTCTGACTGCTGCGTTGTTCGGTGTTGTTAGGTATTTGTTTCGTAAAGTAAACTTCTGAAAATTTGTAATAAATAGGTAAGAAAGTACATGGATCATAACTTCAGTGAAACAATTCTTACTAGATAAGGTGTACCTAAGGTGTGTGTGTGTGTATTCACGAAGCTGCTGTTTCATGTCTTGTTCTAATTTCATACAATATGTAAATTGCCGTAAATAGGTGTAAACCTGAGTGTTATGCGAGTGAACCTGGTGACTTAAACGACATTTATTGTTAAAGGGATGAATACAACACAATTCAAATCAACGTGAGCAATTTGAAACGATACAAACCTATTGAACGAACATTACGTATCGCTAACATGTGTACGTAAAGTCTTTGTCGATCTCAGTTAACTAAAAATGAGCCAATTTATATGTAAATTTATATATATTACTTCCTACGTTTCTTTACCGAATAGGGGAACATTGTACCAATATCATGTCAAGTGCATTGCATTTTTAACTTTGTGTTGTAAATGTAACGAATATAATGGTTTGAAGTAACTATGTGACTTTCGACTGTTCAAAATTGTGTGAAGTATATGCGTGTAACATATTTGAAAATAATGTAACGGCAAGATTTATTGTGTTTATCGTGTTTAAATTAATTGTTATATCGTAACTTGTCTCACATTTACCTTAGAAAGGAGTTACATGTTAGAATTTTATATTTAAAAAATTGGGCAAATATGAATAGACATTTTGATGATACAAGTCTTGCATCAGTTTTATTTTTATAATACAGCGGCAAGTAAGCAGTCAAATCACCTAATGGAAAGTAACTATCATCGTCCGTGAACGCCAGCAACTCAGGACTCACAAACACGTTGAAGGACTTTGAAGTAGTAATAGAATCGTAGATCAACGGATGTCCTCAAATTAATGAAAGATGTTAATTATAAGATATGAAAATGTCGAGGGATCGAAGGACCGACGACTTGAAGAAGGTGGCTGGCAGCGGATGGATGCGAATTGCCAAGACAGGGATCCTTCGCGTTCCTTGGGAGAGACCTTCGTTCAGCAGTGGGCGGCGATAGGTTGATTGACTGTTAATTATAATCTAGACTTCATGATCAGCATAATCTTATTGGAGTAACAAGTAAATTCAAAACTCTATGAAACTGATGAGACGATAAAATACACTAATGGAAAAAACTAAGGGATCAAAAAAAAATTCCAAACTTTTGGGCAGTTTTCAACAGGCTGTAACTTCGAGAGAAATGGTCGTACAGGAAATCAAAAACAAGAAAATTATAGCTACAAGTGTCTAGTTTTTGGATTCGAACTTGAAAACTTTATAGCCTCCGCGGTTTTTGAGTAATCGTAGAAAAACCAGCAACAAAAAATTTTTTAAAATTTTTTTAGTTTTTTTTTTGGTCTATGTACGTAGAAAAAATTGTTTTAGCTTAACCACTATAAGGATCGGATACCTTGTTTATTTAACTTTAATTTGCTTTTCTATACACCCTGATTTGCCCACTTCTCGCCGAGATATCGGTTTTCAAATGGAAAAGGATCCTTTTGTCTTTGATTATCGATATTTCAGCAACCAATGATTTTACAGAAATTTAAAGGTGGGTTTCAAGAATTTGAATAAATTTTCCTTAACGACTGGCTATAGTTTTTCCGAAAAAAAATTTTTTCTTTCTGTCACATGAATTTGAAAATGCAACAAGAAAAGGGCTTTTGGTTGTTTTTTGGAAAATCAAGCACTGGATCGAAAGTATTGAGGAAACCACTAATGTTAAGTGTGCCTTTAACAGTTCAATATATCCACAAAAATCCTACAAAAAACCAAATTAATCCAGCCAGCCGTTTTTTTGTTTCACTCGATCGAATTTTTGAAAAAATTAAAGGATCACGTTTTTTTGCTCTGAAAAGCACATAATTTTTAAAACAGAAAAAAAAAATTCCTAGCTTTTCCCACATTTTTGTTCCAGAAAGTGCTTAAATTAAAAAAAAAAAACTGTTGAGTTAAAAGATCTGCTAAGGATTCACGAAAAGTAAAAAAAAAACAATCACCGAAAAGCGTATGAACAAGATTGAAATTCGATTGGAAGTATTAACTTTTTTTTTTAATTTAATTAAAAGGAGATCAAAAGAATCACGGAATGCAGCGGCGGAAACGCGATAAAAATTATTAGGTGATGGTTTTTTTAATTTTCTTAAATTGTTGAGAAAATTTTTTTTTTTTTTGAATCCTTCTTTTTTTTAATTTAAGCACTTTCTGGAACAAAATTGTGGGTAAACTCGGTAAAAACATTTTTGTTCTCATTTTTAAAAATTATGTGCTTTTCAGAGCAAAAAACGTGATCCTTTAATTTTTCAAAAATTCGATCGAGTGAAGCAAAAAAACGGCTGGTTGGATTAATTTGGTTATTTGTAGAGTTTTTGTGGACATATTGAACTGTAAAAGGCACACTTAACATTAGTGGTTTCCTCAATATTTTCGATCCAGTGCTTGATTTTCCAAAAAACTACCAAAAGCCCTTTTTTTGTTGCATTTTCAAATTCATGTGACAGAAAGAAAATTTTTTTTTTCGGAAAAACTATAGCCAGTCGTTAAGGAAAATTTATTCAAATTCTTGAAACCCACCTTTAAATTTCTGTAAAATCATTGGTTGCTGAAATATCGATAATCAAAGACAAAAGGATCCTTTTCCGTTTGAAAACCGATATTTCGGCGAGAAGTGGGCAAATCAGGGTGTATAAAAAAGCAAATTAAAGTTAAATGAACAAGGTATCCGATCCTTATAGTGGTTAAGCTAAAAAAATTTTTTCCACGTCCATAGACCAAAAAAAAAAACTAAAAAAATTTTTAATTTTTTTTTTGCTGCTGGTTTTTCTACGATTACTCAAAAACCGCGGAGGCTATAAAGTTTTCAAGTTCGAATCCAAAAACTAGACACTTGTAGCTATAATTTTCTTGTTTTTGATTTCCTGTACGACCATTTCTCTCGAAGTTACGGCCTGTTGAAAACTGCCCAAAAATTTGGAATTTTTTTTTGATCCCTTAATTTTTTCCATTAGTGTATGACTTTAACACAAAACACATTTAAATTACACATAACATATCGCATCATTTACAGCTTTTAACAATTCACTGCTGGACATAAGTCTCCCCTTTGAAAGAAGGTTTTGACCTACTATACCATTCTGGCCAGACGGTTTGGCATAGAATTTTTTTAAGTTTGTTCTTTTAGTTACCTTGTGGAGGAACGATTGTCATGTCCCTCCGACGCAAAGGGAGAATCCTCCGACCAGGGAAGGTGATCATTCCTGGCGGGCCACGGCCTAACGGTTGATGTTGGGATGTTGTATATATGCTAATTGCCACGCGAATCTCTATTTCGCGAAACAGGATTAGTAGTTGCTTCGTAGTGACATTCATACGTTTCGTAGTTCGATGTATCTTTGCTAGATGGCGCTGTTGTATATTTTTGTTTGTGCTGTAATGTGGAAGTCACCACAACCTTTCACGACACTCATGGGATGAATACGGATCGTGACACTCTATATTCTTAATCCGTTACCATACGGACTACACACATGGACCACGTAACATAAACATACTAAAAGACTCAAAATGAAGGTCTAATCTTGTTCTTTTAATAAGTAGACTATCGTTTCACATCAAATTTCACGAGTGAGACTAAAGTTGTTCCACGTGCGTAAAGACAGGAAACGGAACACAAAGGATCCTTGTTGGACACGGGGCTTATTTGTACGGTTCTATTGGAAGGTATTTTACAAAGGAATTGCGTTAAACGCTTTGACACCTACTTCAGTTCGTATGTTGGAGCACGGATTTGGTGAAGCTTGTTTAATTGGGTTTCTTCGCAGTCGTGACAGAAGTACGTCATAAAAATGTTTTCTTACAATAGGCGAAAATACAAAACATTTTTTTACTGTAGTTGGTTATTAAGCTGATGTGTTAATTGTAAGTTATTATCGTCAAGATAGAACCCCTGCTATTGAAGAAACATACTTATGTTTCTTCAATAGCAGGGGTTCTTCTTCAACGTACTTACGTTGCCACCTTTTGAGCACTTTTGGAAGGAGAGGTTGGTATACAGAAATAAAATCGCTTACTCTCGCATGAATAGCGATGAAAAAATTGCATAACGCCGATTTTCTGAAACTTTGGGGTCACTTTTGACGAGTTGGCCCATGGAGTTGGTTCTGCCACGACTTAAAAATTATATGTATACACACACAACATTTAAAAAAAGAAAATAAAATGTCTTCCAAGCAAGCAAGCAAGCTTAGTTGTAAGACATTTATGTTTTTGTAATATGCATAAAAGTTTTCTAGTAACGATACACCAGTTAACTGCTTGTATAACACTAGTTTTGTCTCTACTCCTTTGTTCCTAATTGTTACCAAGTGTGATTCTCTTGTTTTCTTTTATATGTATGTCTTGTTGTACGTGTTTCTTGCCGTCTTTAGATACAAAAGTATATTTTTTCTAGCATCATTTAGAAGCAATGTTAGATGTTATAGTTTTTAAATGTTTTGTTACGTTTCTTCCAAATCATCCCCGTGTCTAAACGTGTTTTACTATAAAGAATAAAATATTATTGATCACGTCATACACTTAAGATACATAGGCGGACTTATCATTCACATACATTGGAACCTAAATGGTCGCGCACAGTGCGGTTTCAGAGAAATTTTCTCCCGCGAACAATCCCGTTATGGAATGAGCTCCCTGCCGACGTTTTCCCTGGAAACTACAGTATGAGGCTCTTCAAGAAGGGGGTAAATAGGTTTTTAAAGGGTCGGCAACGCGCACGTGATGCCCCTGGTGCCGCAGGCGTTCATAGGCTGCGGTAACCGCTTACCATCAGGCGGGCCGTATGCTTGTTTGCCACCGTCGTGGCATAAAAAAAAAATAAAAAAAAAACAAACTTAATGCCTAAGGCATTCTCTACCAGTCAACCTTTGGGTGATACAGAGAATATAGGAAGTAGATGCGTTTCATGTGTAACAAGTGAAGTAGTCGTACACATATACAAACTTATCATACACTAAAATAACTAAAATACTAAAACTGTATAGTTAAGAAGGTAGTATAAAACTATATAAATACATACAAATAAATACTATAACAAGTATAAGATTACAATCATGTATTGATTGTTTCTACCCGCTGTTTCAGTAGATACTGCTTCACTTTTGTTACGTGTTTACATTTCAGTTAATGCTAATTTTAAAAAAAACGACCACATCATTAAATCCCACAATCCCGTTTAAATTCGTGCATTCGAATGATTGAATTAGAATTGACTGAAATCACAAGCTCTCAGTTCGCAATTACGAACGTTCACTAATACAGTGAGCCGACTGAATCTGAACAATAAGCGAGATTTATGAATCATTCCACTCTTGTTGAGAACTGTACCACCCACCGGGAATGTCGACCTCGATGTACACTCGGTTACACAAGTGTACTGTTCATTTACGCTACAAATGATATAACACGTTTCATTTAAAGGAGATAATGTAGAATTTTTCGCGTCATTAAGTGGTGTTATTGGCTTAGTGATGGCATCCTTCTGCTGATAGCGAAAAATGACAAGTAATGTATTATATGGTTCAAGGAGTTTGTTTGCACCTTTTAGGATTTTGGAAGGGGTTATTTAAAGGGGCTTTACTACGTATGGTAAGTAACTAGTTGGTGTATTACTAAGTGTTTGCAAAGAGTGCTTAAGAATACATTAATATCCTAACTATACGAGTTAAATGAGCCCTACAATTAGTGACAGAAATGGGGTACCCTTAAACCGATGATCTGTGATATCTTTGGATCTAGGTACAGATACGGGGCAAAATGTTTTAGAACAAACACCGAGAGAAAGAAAGATGAAATTTTTCATAAGTTCTTTGAAGTGTTCTATATTGCATCGATCTTAGTGTAGAAACGATTATCAATAATTCGATGAAATGGATTCGTTATTATCCAGATTGTCAATAGTAGTCAATCGTGGCACGGGACCGGCTGTTATGTAGAACCTTAGGGAAGACCTATGTCCAGCAGTGGACGTCTTTTGGCTCTTTTTGTCGTAGTATAGAGTCCGGTCAATTAGGGATCTGACGCGCACGAATGAGACGTGAGAACTTCTTATAAATATATTCTTCAATTATAAAGAGGCAGATAGACTGAATGCACGGTTGGCATTGTGATTTAAGCGACCACTACGTCGCTCTCTACTGCGCTGAGTGTTGTGGATTCAAACCCCACATTGGATAACACTTTGTGTCTGTTCTGAGTCTGGATGTTCTTTGTGTCCGTTTCTCGTATATTTGTAAAGTCCCCCGCGACACAGGATTTAGTCCTAGTACGGGAGTTGTTTTTATTAAAAAAAATATAAAGGTAGAAATAAATACTTCATAACTGTACACATAAGTGTACACAACAATAATATTCATATTTTGACCATCTCAGCATAATGCTGCGTCTAACAATATAGAAAATATCCCCTAATTTTCTTGTTTATATTTACGAACAGCATATTTCACTCGTGACTAATTTTAAACGCGTCATTACGAACGTCGAAGAAAAGTGTACGATGTACTCGACGCATATGGGAACACATTCTGCGTAAGAACTTGTTATGAGAAGAATAAATTGCTTATATGACGTCATTAACTTTCCTTTATTGTCGTTCACTTAAGAGCATTTCACGGTTTGTTATAAAATATAATGAATTCTTATAAAGAAAATGTGAGGGAGCTTAAAATGTCGACACCGTATAAAAATATTTTTATGGAACAAATCCCATGATTCTGTCAATTTAGATATTATGGTAATGTTTTAGGAGAAAATATATATTTTTCTTTATAGGGCAAATAATGGGATATTAGAGTGATTGTTATGTAAGTATGGTGGTTGGTTGGTTAAGTTGTTATGTATATATGACGTTTTAAATACAAATATCTTCTAATAAATATATCTGGTGCCTTCAACAAACAGTTGTGGCCCATGTTTTTACTGAGATTAACATCAAGAGGGTGTTTTAAGGATACTCATTTTCTTATCTCTATATCATATTATTCTGTGTGCAAAGATGTTCACTATAGGGAGTCCTCAAGGGTCAGCACTAGGTTCATATTTGTGGAATATAGGTTTCGATGACTTTCTTAAGAGACCGAGATATACTCTAAATACGCGTGCTGACTATAGTTTATTATTGGTGGAATCTGATACTAGAGAAATTAGCCAATAGACGTTTGGATTATATAGTTATTAGTTACTATTAGTTAGATAGTTATCGTGGTAACTGTGTAAGCCTTACACTGTCACAATGACTGTCATGCCTTTTACGTCCCCAAGCAGGACGAAAAAGTATCTCACAAAGCCGCCATAGTGTCGGTCACCACACTGCATTGTCTGCATTTGCAATGAGTATGGTGACCACAACTCTTGGATTCTGTTCATGCTTTCCATCAGGCACAGTACAGTTACTTTGGTAGGCTCTTAATAAAGTAAAAAAAATCTCTTTGGAATGAACGTAATCGCTTAACTTTTGCACCCAAAAAAACCTTCTAGGTACTTCTAAATAACCTCAAATCACCAACGTGTATTAAATTTGATAATGTTGCTGTTAAAAATAAAACCTCAGTTATTTAGGATTAGTTTTAGAGAATATTTTTTCTTTTATGAACACGTTAGAATAGTTAATATAAAGTCTAAAAAGAGTTTCTATGCGTTGACAAGGATAATTACGACATGTGGTCTATTATCTAATACATTAAAGATGGTAAGATAAAGATGGTAAAAGAGCTACTTATCTAATTTTTATGCGCTATGATACATCGACTGATAGGGTGGCTATAGGCGCTGTCCGTCCGTACCAAAAAACTGTTACAAGGACTGGTATTCTTGTCCAAGACAAATAAGACATTTACCACTTAGCCTTTCCAGTGTTGGTGGATCTACTTCCAGTCCATATCGAGGCGCAGAGCCGTTCAGCCACGTACTATTCAATATTAAAAAACATGGAATGCGACTTTTTGGAGTACGAGGCCGCGATTAAATCACAAGATTGCTCCAATAACAATAAGATGTCCGTATATGTCAATAACAACAACAATGAGATGAATTATCCAAGGGGTCATCAACTTCACCAATTGTTTCCATCTAATCGAGAATGGTTGCTCGTGGATATAGCTTGAGGTGGATCACTATATCGATCAATTTGTTACAGGCAAATACTCATTGAAAATAGCCGATTCAAAATTGTATCAATGCTCAACACCAGACTCTTACTGAACAGTCTGTTCGTCATATTCTCTGTGAATGTAGTCTTTGGTACTATGACACAATGCTAAATAGCTTACAAACGACATCTGGGGTGGGGTACAATGGGAATCTGGTGTCAACTAAAGTGAATTTTCATGCGTTTAGTTTTGTATCTTATTATAGAAGTTAGAAATAACTCACTTAGGATCCACATTATAGTTATGTCTGTCGTGCCTTCCTGTTTTAAAAGGACTCTGACTGCTTTTACTTTATTTTATGTTCCACTTTGCTGATGTGGAAGATAAACTTATTTCCAACTTCTCCAGTTTTCTTCTAAGACAGTAAAATTTTTTCTACTACCTCCCGAGTGCCATTGCTTGGTGTTTTCACGGGTAACTGCTACTAATACTGGTGACAGAGGTCATAGTAGAGGGTGTATGAGAGGATCAGTCCTGTTTCAATAAAAAATAGTCTTCTTAAAATATTAAAGTCCCATTTACTTGATATGTTGTCAAGCACAAATCTTACTAAATACATGCATGCATATTATAGATAAATTCCACCCAAACACAACACAAATCACCGTATTCAACTCACATTATTTGTCTTTTATGAACCCATTATCTGTGGCCTATAATAATTTAAGAGAACCTTACAATAATGCTTAGAATTACTTACAAAGATTACACGATTATTCAAAATGCAAAACAGAAAAGGTTCCAGTTATAGCCATTTTCCATTTACATATTTCCCTTCGCATATGTATTTATTTGACATTATACTGTAGAAAAGTGGCATGCCGTACTAATATTCGTTGTAGTATCACCTAAAATATTATTATATGACACAGTCTGAATACAAACGAACCTGTTTGGAGGCCCTTCACATGTATTTAGCACGGAATTGTGCTACTTATATTCATAGACAAATATTTCTATGCTCTTCATTAAACCATTTTGAAATTTGATTAATAAAAACTTTTGGGATAGCGTTTAGGGCCCCATTAAATTGTTACAGAAATAAGGGTACTTAATAAGTAACTAGCCGGGCTTTTTATTCCGTAAGCTTAAAATTTGATACTGTGGAGAAGTAACGGATGTAAGTTGGGTTACCTACCATCCCAGGCCTCGTAAAGCCAACCTCACTTGCATGCGGTGCACACTATCGAGCAACGGGTGACGTTCTGGTAACCGACTTATGCTATAATCAAACCACAGCGGAAATCAATGAAGCTCGACACTGGTGACGGGCAGCAGCGTCAATAGATAAATGATTCTCATCTCTGCAGTCGTCAACCCACCTGCCAAGCATCGTGGATATGGTGGCGAACTCCCGCTATGAACATTCTGACGATCAGGTTGAAGCCATGTATGAAGACATAGTTAAGGCTCTGTTTGTAGACTGACATGCCACCTCACAGACGAGCTTTCCGACATCGATCTAGGCGAGATTAGAATAGTACTCATACAAATCAACAACAACAAAGCTCCGGCTGGCAACGGAATTATAACTGTCCTAAAAGCTCGCGAAATCATATAATTCTATGAAGTTGTAACTATGACCAAAAACAAGAAAAGAGCACAAAAATAATCCTATTGTATCGAGGGGTAAGACAGGGAAACATTATATCACCGAAACGGTTTACCAATGCATTGGAAGACGTCTTTAAAACACTCGATTCTAACGGATGAGGAATCAATGTCAATGGCAAATACCTTTCACATTTGTGAATTGCAGACGACATAGCCATTTTGGCGGCATTTCTGCATGATCTGGAAGGAATGCTCAACAGTCTGGATGATTCTTCAAAACGAATCGAACTGAGGATGAACATCGAAAAGACATAAATCATACATAATAGGCATGTATACCCGAGTTCCTTGACTTTAATTGGCGCTACTATCGGGGTTGTACAAGAATACATTTATCTTAGCGAAGCCATCCAACTCACCCAGCACAATTTCAATTGGGAGTCCGATAGCCTGGGAAGCGACGTAACATCTTCGAGTAATCGATACCGGAATCGTTTAAAACTGATCTTTTTTCAGTCGTGTAGGATAGCCGTCCTATCGAATTGTGAGAGTTAAGGAACAGAAAATGTACCTGTGTTTGCGCACAGACTTGTGTTCTATAATATCTCCTGCGCCTTTGGTTGGCCTCCGTTGAGACTTACTACCGTTGCCAAAATCTTTTAGGAGAACATCATCAGTGCATCCTACTCATAGCTCACCATTGGACTGGTCCACAGGTTTAAAGTAGCTCAGCGTGTGATACTCGATGTTTCTCTGTCCGACAAAATTTGTAATGAAGTTATTCGACACAGAACTGGAGCATCCAACATCAGAGAATTAGTACGCTGTAGTGATCGCTGGAGCCGAAATGTACTAGAGTGGGGACCGTTATTAGGCAAACGTAATGTATGGCACTCCGCGGCATAATCGACCGACAACTTGTAGGAGGTAGCTGGCAGCGGTAGAATGCAGACTGTCTATGATCGGGATAATTGATGCTCCTTTCAACAGTGGACGGCAATAAATTTATTTGTACTGTATTTCTCTTTACTTTACATCGTTCAAACTTTCTCTGGACTTCAAGAAATATTTCAAGACCTAATTCATCTAAATTGATTCCATCACTACCGATTTTAGTAAGACAAATGAACCAAATGAATTTGTGTTTATATGTATATACAAAACATGTGGTGTAAGATTGCTTAGTAGCAAACAAGTCATGTATTAAAAATGAAAAATAAATTCAATAAAGTGTCAAAAGGTTCAAAAGATGCTTAACTGACTATCCCCAGCAAATGGACAAAGTCACTCTACACATAGAATAATTCAACACAAATGTCTTAGACTATTCCCATTAGAGAATAATTTTACATATTTATATGCATGCTTCACAAACATGTAGATGTAGTATCGACTACTGACTACAAAACAGTGTCTAGTCGATTTGCAAGTCGAACAGCCACGCTTCGTAGCTCTGAATATTTTGTGATTGGCGATTTGACTTTAAAATACGATGCAGCCGCTTATTTATCAGTGCCGGTTTACGAGTGTTTTACTAACAGCCTATTTCTTTGTTATATTCGTTAGCTAGCTAGCTAGTATAAAGTATGCGATTTTATAATCATAGAGAATTCCTGAATAGGTCCTTTTTGGTTGTGCCCATTTCTGAAGTAAATAGAAATAATTATGCCAAAGGTATTTGAGGTAATTATTCTGTTTGACTAGATCCGTTTACTAAATATTTCAATCGTCGTATCTGGTTTGGACACCGCTTGTCATGTGTCTGGTATCTCAAGTTATTATTATTTTGAATTATGAAGATATGAGCTTAATAAGAAGTGCTGCAAATAAAATTGAAATGGTTTTATAAAGGTTTAGTTTACATTAATTTTTTATACAAATTGAATTTGATCTTACTGAAGATTTTGAAGTAAATTGGGAATTATTACTTCATTGAAATACCGAAATTATTATCAAAGATTTTCAAATACTTAGCTACTTTTTTGTACTAGCCAATAATAAAATATCTGTTCCATTTACTATCTTCTGACTCTTAGCTAATTGAATTGAAAAACTTACGAAGCTAATATTAATTAAATTCATCTAAGGCCAGCGTTACTTTTCAATGTAGATTAAGATTGCTAAGTAGAAATTCTGCTCAATTACTGTTAATTTAATCATTTGTGTCACATTTGGTCTCACAAATACAAAGAGATTAAATCACAGGGATTAATAATCCGATATGGATTCATTTCATGCCACTATATTAGTTTGTAAATTTAACAGATTTTGTAACTTAATAGTACTTCTTATGTATTAGCTTATTACCTTTTTTTTGCCAGTGCGTATGTCGGTTATCGCGGTTAAATGTGACTTCCTGATTTTTATCATTCTTTATTTTTAGAATTTACTCGTAAAATAAATATAATTAAATTACTTTAGTGGTTTAGGCTGGCAAATGTAACAAATAAATTGTTATTGTTAATAAACAGAGTACATTTAGAATTTAAAGAGCTTCAATTATAATTAAATATAAAATAAAACATCTACACTCTATCATTTATTTTTATCTAAACACTTTTAGTAACAATTTGCCTATTGCTAAATGTCGGTACAATGATTGTCTTCCAAAATTACATAAACAGCCTCCCCACAGACCTTAACCCTGCAACCATTTGCAACGCAAAGGAGCCTCGGTCGGCCAGACGTGCCCCGAATACTTTGCGGATTAAGTATTTGACTTTAAAATTAAGGAGATAAAGCAAGAAGTACTGCTTACCTCTTAAGCTGGGCATTGATTTTTAATAAGTTAATCCTTGGCTGTTATTCTTGTAAATGTACAGTTAAAAGGGTATGTATTTTATTGTAGATTATAGACGACAAATGCTTTTTAATTCTGATTAAGAAATATAGACTTGTTGAAAAACTACGTTCCAATTATAGCACCAAGGCTTAAGGCCTTAAAACTGTAAAAGTGTCATTGTGTAATGTCTTTGATATTTGTATTGTTACTTTTGAGCGTTCTGATATTTTGAAGAAAAGTATTCCAAACAATGCACGATATACAAATATTGATCACATAACATAGCGATCAAATGACTGGTTTGCGTTTGAGTTTAGCTATGACCAAATGATTAACATCTAAAATGTGTATATGATATATAATATTTATTTTTGTACGTAAATCTTATACGTTACGTACGTTATTTTACAAGTCAGAGTTTACACCTAGAAAGTGCCGGCTTAAGACTCACTTTGGGAAGAAAGGCTGAAACAAACCACAACGGTATCCTTTTTTTAAGTTCACGAATATTTAGCTTATACTAGTACAGTATAGGATCTAAGTTAGCCTTTTGAAGAAATTACCATAATTTTGAATAGGCTTAACTACTAGCCCTAGATTAAGAACCCAAAACCTAAAATTAGAGCCAGCAGAACATTTCGGTAGGCCATGAAAACACTCAAAATCACCAAAGAGTTACTAAATATGAACAATGATATGCACGTTAACATCACAAAAAAATACTATTTAATTCAACTTTCATGTAAAAAAAAAACCAAGTAGTAATTTATTAAACAAAATAAATGTTTAAATACGCCATTACAACCATCAATTAAATGTTCATCACCTTCAAGTACAAAAAAACACAAAAGGGGAAATGAGCAGTATTCATACCAAGCAAACTTGTCATTTGAGTACCCTAAAACTATGTACTAAAACTTTTACTCATAGTTTTTGTTTTACTAAGGACTTAAATTTGTTAATACTCAATTCTTGAAATTTGCTTGAAATTTTATTATAGAATCGCACACCCTGACATCAAAAAGGTTTGCTTAATTTTGTAATCTAGTCGCTGGAAACGCGAGTTTATTTTTATTTCTGGTGTTGATACATGTATTTCGCTAAACTTTGTGAATAAATGAATGTTTTTCTTTACATACACATTTTCATAAATGTATTGAGATGTGACTGTCATAATAGCAATTTCTTGAAACTTATCCCTTAGTGACTGCCTATAACTGAGATTATACATAAATTGCGCGAAAAGCTCCCTTCTACGCCACAAATACACTTTGAATGTCAGTAGCATTTCCCCACAACAAAATACGATATGACATTAGACTATGAACATAGCTAAAATATACTAGTCTAGTTGTATCTACGTTGGTTAGCTGACTTTTTTTGATTCCATCAATCTGTACACCCCACTGCAATTTAGAGTCTAGAGTTTTATGCAAATTTTTTGGTGTCCATAAGATTGAATGCCTTCCCATTTATGAGAACACTAAAATTTGTACTAATTTTATACTTAATACATCATAATTTCCTGAATTCTAAAACCTTTTAACTGACTAATTACAAGTTAATATGCCTGTTATATCCCAATGGAATGAGAAACCGCAAAAGAACATCTTTCAACAAGAATACCGCATTAACTACAAACCCGTAAATCTCGCTAAAGAATTGTAAGCTAACCAAAAGGTAGATCAGATACACGACCAACGATTCCGTGCACGCGTGACCTGTCATTCCAAAGGTAGCCTGAGACTCTCCCTAGGGGATGATAGTATCTTAAAACGAAGGAAATGCGACATGTATGTTACCATTTTCGTTTCATAAAATTTATTGCATATGAAATTGTGGAATTTAGGCATAATTGTTATATGGTCATGTCTTAAGTTTTCTTCTGTTAATATGAATAACATGTTATCAATGTAATTAAGACGTCTAAAATGTTTAGGTACATTTGGGTATTGTTTAAAATGCTAGCAATAACCCTAATTAATTTTTTTGTAGTATTAGAAGCATTGAACAAATTGGCTAGACAGTTAGGATTTTTTTTAATAAAATACCAATACTATTAAAATGTTATTGTGTATTCTTTGGCTTATATTACACACGATATCGAATGTCAACCAGCAATTTACGTCGCATCTCCTTGAGTCAATCCTTGAACTAATAATTAAATTATGTTTTCTTAATGAGAATCATAAAAATTCGATTGTCTATGAGGCTAATTTTTTTTTTTGTACATTTGACATACAACGTCATCTAGTTTCAAACTAAGCAGAGCTTGTGCTGTGATAACTAGACTAATTGAACAATTTAAATTAATAAAAATTCCAATCTTTGCTTTTCATTATAATTAATAGCTTTTTTTAGTGTTTTTACTGTATTAATTCCTGAAATTTGATGATATTATCGTCAGTCGGTAATCATTTAATGATCGAAAAGGTTTTATCCAATCAATACATTTAATTATTATTCATAAATAGTTTTAATTAAAAATTGTGCTCGAAGTTCACTACAGAAATAAATTGTCTAATTGAGAGTGAAATATATAATTTCTTAATCGTTCAATCATATTAGTTTAACTTACACCAACAAAACTTTGCATTTTTTTTTTGCTTTTTATTTCATTTATTTATTTATTATAGCTAACAACTGATATAAAAACATATATGTACCTTTTTTCGTAAATGTATATACATATTTTTTTTTCATTTATCTTCATTGTCACATATCAATAGGAACAAAACAAAAATGAGTTACAAATTACGTAAACATAGTAATCGGTGGTCTTATCGCACACGGCGATCTGTTACAGACAAACTTTGTACGGATTTCAAGCATTTACAAGTTTGGATAGTTCTGGTTCACAAATTCAAAATCTATCCTTTACTTATAAAAGAAATAAAAAAAAATTAAAAAGGAAAAAATAAATAAAAAAAGAAATATATCAATCATAAAACTGTAAAGTTTTTGTAAAGGCACAGACGAATAATTCGCCTTTGGTGCCTATAAGCAAACAAAGTTTGAAGTATTTATATTTCATTTATAGACGCAGTAATAACAAAAGAACCTTAATATACCTTATAGGTCTATAGTATCAATTCATTTCTAGAATTCCATGAAGTCACTTATTAAATTATATTTCATTTTACTAAAATCTAATAATATTTTGTATGAAAAAAGACGATACTCTATTTATAATCATACCACGACATAATTGGTCTCCAACCAACTATTGTTCATCTTATTCTAACTAGAAAAATATATAGATTTCTTATTTCGTTGAGCTCTTGAGACTTGAGTATTTGCGCTTAGCAATTCTTCGAAAACCTTGACCTCAGAATCTCTAGAGACTAGCGGTCGAACGCTTTTAGACGTACAAAATGATTATACGATCCAATGAATTTAAAATTTGGGTGTCTTATCTGCTGCAAAAATTTGTACGAAATCTGTGGTAAATAATATTCTTATATACCTTAGAGACAGTAAAAGGACAAGCCAAATGGCCCCAATTGATCGCGAGATGCCATAAATTTTAATTGGCGAAACCTTACCTGTTTAAGCCCCGAGGATATTTTTATACCAAGAAAATGTATTTGGGTAATTCCCGTTAATGTAATTGCTATAATTTTATTAATGTTGACGTGATATCCCAATGTGAATGGAAATTTTTGTGTTCCAAATACAGCTATTTATATGATAAACAGTAATGGGAAATATGATACCTTGATATGGTGGATATAAATATGAAGTACTCCTAATCAATTTAAGACACTGCGGCAATTTTCAACAGAGATCAGACAACAGGAGGTATTATAGTGCACAAGTATTTGCACAAACACAGGTGCACTCTCTGTTCCCTCACTCTATTGATCCGATGGGACGGTTATCCGACATGGCCGGGTTCGTGTGCAGAACCGGCGGTTTTACTGCTTATATATGTATATATATAGATGAAACAACGATAACTTGCAAGGAATTTGAAGTTATTTCTAAGTACAGAGGCCCTATACTTTAAACGTGTTTTAGAAGACAAACGCTTAGATAAATAAAAAAATGAAAATCAATACAATTTAGTTGCAGAACAATAATTAAACAAACCTTTTTGGAGCTATTATTATTTTTGCGACGTTCCTATAAATAATTTTAACTGCAAATCACTTCAACGTTATCTTTTATTGTGCACGATGAAACTTCTGTAGATAAACCCTTTGTTACTGGCAGGAAACCTGCGCTCTGTCACTGTGCCATAAGTCCATTAATATTTTTAAATTTTGATTTTATTTTTTCTTTCGATTTTCCTTCTGCTATTTGTCACTGGATAGACGTGCTATTTTTGACTGTCTCGATGTTCAATACTGCCTGTGCTGCTATTTTTTAATCTCGCTCCGATTTTTATTTATAGTCACTCCAATTCACTCGATATCCTCGATGACAACTTGTCTTTGTTATATTTTGGTACGAAGTTATTTGTTTATTATTTTCATGTTTAATTCTCGACCTTGTACTCATTCAGACTGGTTATACAATTGTGAAATTTAAATGAACTTTTGTTTACAAGACGCTTTTATTTTTGAACTAAAGTAAAAATCTAAAATTGTATAGAAATTGGACAAAAGGTTAGAAATGTTCATATTGTGGGATAACCAAAATTAACACGATAATTTGCGTTTACACGTAAAAAGTGAAATAGATATTTTACGTTAAGCTAGTTTTACTGGTAGTGGTTCGAAAGTTACTGCCAGTATTATATAAGTCAGCTATAGCATAAAAATATCGTATAACAAATGCGACAATTTAAAATACAGTTAATGACAATAAACAACATGAATTTTATACAGGTTAATTTTCCAACAATCGTACTGTTATCAGCTCAGCCCTGAAAAGTAAACGTTGTAGGTACATACATACTCGTACATAGATATATAAAATTACGCCTGTTTCCCTCGAGGGATAACAGGCGTGTCGAACACCCAGTTTTCGCTAGTATTTTGGTTCCACGAAATAGGTGGTGAACCTATTGCCTCTTATCGGAATATTTTGATTACCAGAGCCTCGTTGCAGGTACTCTACTTGCAGATGAGGTTGACTTTTCGCGGGAGGAGGCGGCGGAGAAGACCCAGGACGACGACCGCCACTCGGACTCAGTTCACCTTCGCCAAACCGGGCGGTGGAGGCGTGCGTACCAGCGCCTAATGGTCGGGGGTGAACGGGATGGGTTTTACCCTCCATCCGTTTTAGTGGCCATCAACGAGGAGGCTACGTCTGCGTATGCCGTTCGTCGCCTAAATAGAGAGTTTATCCACAGATGGTACCCGCGGTAGCGTGCAGGCGCTAGGAGGTATCTAGATGTTGTAATAACAGCTGTTCCCGGATCCCTCCTATATTAGGCGCAGAGTGGCACACCGTGTGGTTTTAGTCGGTCCGATTCCGACACACCGCCCCGTCGTAAACCCTGGCGGATTGACGGGGCGAGGGGGTTACCGCACGTTAAAAAAAAAGGTGCCTTAAGTTCTTAGTAGGACAAGATACACGTTATAGATAACACTAGCATATTTATTATTTAACGGTAAAAGCAACGCTAAATTTTATTACTTATTACCAATATTCCTAGCATTTTAACTGTCTTATAAAAACAAACTTTTGTGATAACATGATATTATCTAGTTCATTAAGCTTAAATTGATGATGTTGTTCTCTTAGTCAATTTCGGTCACGGCGACTAGACTCCAGACTGATCAACTACGCAGGAGATATAATGCATAAGTATGCGCGCAAATACAGGTGCACTCTTTGTTCCCTCATTCTTACAATCCAATGGGATGGTTTTACGTTCTTTCCGAGGCACGGGGGTTAAGATCGCAAATTCCAAATTCCAGGCTGTTATTGAGCATTTCTATAATCATGGAAACTCAATAACACTGTTCTGGCCAGACCCGGGTATCAAATCCGAGGCCTCTAGATCGACAGTCGCTACGCTAATTGCTACACGAACGAGACAGTCAATGTAGATTAAATGTAGATATCAACATAGATTAGCTCCCTAAATTGAGCTGCTCTAATTCGTATTGAACCTTACTCCCAAAAATCTCCTACAGTTAATAAAAGTTTACACTTAATTAATTAAATTGTAGCTAATTTACTTACCAAACACTTATTTTTACGAAGTCTACAAACAGAAATGCTTCCTCGAAAACCTTTAAAAGAACCTTAAAAACCATTTAAGACATTTTAATACAGTTAATTGCCAAAATAACATTCTAAAAGGGAAACAGTAAGCACTGAATACCGGTCCGTCTGGACCGTCAGAAGAAATTGCGACTATATATCGCGGCCTCAATCTATTAAAACCCGTTTAAACGGGTTAGAAACTCGAAAAGTAGTAGTTAGTGTCCAGATGGCTCATTCCATAGATTCGAATAAGTGGTACGGTACTCGCCCGGCAATATCCGGAGTGAAGCGGAAAAAACCGGATTAAAAAAGGGGACGTTAATGGGTAGCAGTGAAAAGTGATGCAATTACGTTAAATTGATTCTACCCTTTGTTCTTTCGCTTCTGAAGCTTTGATTGGTTGTAAATACGTTGTTTACTTTTTAGACTAGCTTTTCGTGGCTTCATCGATTTCTGTTTTTTGTTGTTTATGTGGTTAGGAACGTTTACTAATAGATTTAAGCAATACATAAAAGAGTAAAAAAAATGACTGTGTCATAAAAATATAAATGGTTTTAATCTGTAATGGTGGGATATCATGCTACAACTTCGTTCAGTTTCATTTCACAAATAGCTTATATATTCGAAGTGGAATCTTTCTTTTGAAATCGGTTTAGAATATATCACAACTCTATTAAGATAAAAGTACAGCGGCCACTGTTCAAGCGCCGGGACAAGACAGTTAAAATATTTTAGATCTCCACTTGCTTCTTCTAAGTCTATATTTTTGTCATCAACAGTCTTTTACAGTCCACTGCTGAACATAGGCCTCTTCTTAGCAAAGAGGTTTTGGCCTACTATACCACGCTGGCCAGACGGGTTGGAATAGGGTTTATTACAAGTTTTCCTTCTCTTTGTAATGATGTTGTCTTGTATATTTGGTTCCCTTAGTCGCCTTTTACGACACCCACGGGATGAATAGGGGTGGTAACACTATGTATTCTTTATCAGTCACCACACGGACTATATTTTTTTTGTGGGCTATTTAATGTTCTTCAAACAGCAGGAGGTCTATTTTATGGCAATTGTCACTTGATCAGAAGGACCTGTCACCTCGATCGTCCCTATCATACCAAAAGAAACAAAAGAGTTATAAGTATGTACAGACATGAAAGACCTTACCTAACTATTTTATACGTATCAGTTTTAAATCTTACAGAATTTAAAGTATATTTAAAGTTAAATACATATATGTACCTAATTTAAGCAGGTTTATGATAATGTGTGAATCATATATCACGCGTGAGTTCTGTTTAACAATCGGTTCGTATCCGGTACATAACTCATGCACTAACATCAGTGTAGTGCCTAATTAATTCATACCACGTACAGAGAACGATATCGGGTACGCTAGAACACCTGGTTTGCCCTATTTTTAGTATTATTCGAGCAAATGAGGTAAATAATTGGTGTTTTTGGGGTATACTAATGTTGTTAGCACAAAGAAAATTTTCAATTTTGTTTGTGCTAACAACACATTGTGTTTTATTTTTTATATTTTTAGGATGTTACGGGTAATTTATAACCTCAAAGTGTTAGTTCATCATTACTGATCGCTTAAATCTGTAGATAAAACTCAGTACTTGATAATGTTATTAATATGTCTCAAGCTTATAACTGAGATGGTTTTTTTATTAAATGAAGGCGGAGAGTAATTCAAGAGACAGTCGCGGTCCTTTGTCGTACAGATGATTAAAGTTTTATTAGATAAGAAAGTAAAAGAAAAATGACATCAAAATAAAGACATTACATTGTATGTGAGTTATTATACAAAATGATAACAAGTAAGCCTTCATTTATAAATAATATATGTTAAAATTTTACACAATATTATATAGAAAGAAGAAGAATATTCAAGTTATTAGGCATTATTATGTATCAAATAAAAAAGCGAAAGTTACGTAAAGACGAAAAAAGTTGGTCTCGTGTAAAAATCATTGGATACAAGTGTCCACTTATAAAAGAATGCAGCCGGAATTTTATACCGACCCTAAACAAAATACAAAACAAAATAAAAGAGGCACAAAATATATAAACGTAACGATCAGCGATCTTATAGCCCACGGTTATTTCTCCCAGACAATCTTAATACAGATGTCTAAGTACTATAACTGTAAAGGGAAAGGCTGTCATGTCCTTCTGACATAAAGGGAGGATCCTACGACCAGGCGAAGTGATCATGCCTGGCTGGCCACGGCCCAACGATTAATGTTGGGATGTTGTATATATGCTAATCGCCACGATAATCTCTATTTCGTGATACAGGATTAGTAGTTGCTTCTTAATTCATTATACTTCGTAGTTCGATGTATCTTCGCTAGATGGCGCTGTAGTATGTTTTTCTGTTTGCGCTGTACGTGGAAGTCACCACAATAACATTACTTGGATAACCAAGTAATGTTTGCAAAAAAATGTTTTTTATTAGAATTCCTGCGTATATAATATACGCAGGAATTCTAATAAAAAACATTTTTTTCTTAGTATGCTGTCGGCTGTAATTTGTATGTTGTATGCTGTTTTGTACTTAGGTTGATCCCATGCTTTCATTCTCTAAACCTCTTTTATTTCCTCAGTAAGCCATTGTGTAACGAGATGTTTTACTTTTATTTGTCAAATCGACACATGCTTATCATGTAAGTACATTAGAGGTTTTCATCTAGACATCGACAGTTTAAAAATGTACTCCAGGCGACGTTTTAGACATTTCTAAAAAGATTTTCGACGTTCATTTTACGAAAATTATGGTGTGAAATTGTTTTTAGATTAGATTTGAGAGTACGAATGCGATACAGAAAAGATCGTGATAAGAAAATGTATTTAAAGGGTACTTGGTCATGTTTGGCAACATGCTCCACAGAGGATACAAGGATAAGATTTAGGAGAGCTGAGTAACGGTTTGGCAAATTGTGTGTAGGGTTTAGTGGAACAATAGAAAGATTACTCGAAGTTAAACAGAACTGGAATCATCGAAAAATAAGTGAAATTAGCATTTGTTAAGTGAAAAATATAGTTAAGTTTACTGAAACAAATGTTAAAGTCACCCATGACTATAGTATGACTGTATGAAGGGGTTACGTTTTCTAATTCATGGGAAGAAAAGTTATCTATTTATTAGGCAGAACTATAAAATACAACGAGAAGTAGTTTTGTGTTGTGAAGGCAGATGTTTGCCAGTATTTTTGGGTGGGGGCTAAGTTAACATGTTTGCTATGGAGAAAACAATGTGAAATCGGATATACATACATGGCAACTCACATCTCCACGTTCATCGTATTTCACACGGTTCATCGTATTTTCAGACGATCAACCTTGACATTTACAACTATGATATTACAGTATGAAATAAAATAAGATAATCAGCCTGTATCTGAAGTAGGTATAGCATGCATACAGTGTGCAGTTATGGATACTCCGAATACTATTATGTAACAAACTAAGGTCAAACAAGCGTTATGTGCATAGCTGCTCTGAAAATGCTCACAGTGACAGCAAAAATATTATGCTGTTATTTTTTAGAGGCGCGTCTGGTCTTAATCACTTTGGGAGCTGCTGCAGGCTCCACTATATCATTACTAATTGTAAACAGTTTACCAAGTGTTAGATGGACGATTTACGTAGTCGCAACACCTAAATTCTAAACGTGACGTCACAATACATCTTTTACATGCACCAGAGAGAGTATCTTCTACAAATAAGTTATTTTACAACAGAAATTCAGATTCCACTATTTGACAGATTATTAGAAAATTGCTCATCGCTACGCTATGTGTTAAATAGACGATTGCATACTGGATTAAACACACAGCGGCTGTTTTAATCCTTTTGTGACTAGCGAGCTTGGTTAAATAGCTTTCGTGATATTGTTGATTACATTGTAGTTTTATGTATGTCTACCAACAGTGTCTTTAACAAAATGAAAGAAAATGCGTTTCATTTAACACAATGTGCACATTTCGCTCTAGAAAAGGAATAAAAACGAATAGTACTACAATAATTATGTCTAAAGGCCTTGTAGTCATACGACACACAATCTTGATTAAAACTTTAGGTGTACATAGCTTATCGCATGACGCGGCGCGTTGAACAAAATGTAAGTAAAAAGCTTAATTTCTTTTGCATTTCAAACTATTTAAGCAGAACGAAACGAGAAGGTGTTGAACCAACACGGTGTCTTTTCTGCAGTTAAATTGTAGCAGGTGAATCATAAAAAGTACCAACTATTTGCACCATAATAAAGATCTTGATATTTGAAATACTAAACTTGTTACTGGACTTTCGGTAAACCTTTTTACGGTTCTTTTCCAATGCCCTGCTCAGTAATCAGTGAATGTATTGCAACTTATAATCCTCAATTTACCCCTCTAGCGATTAACACACCCATGGGAGTTCATCAGAAACTACTGTTCCAACACGCTTAATGCAGTATTTCTAGATATATTACTTAGTTTATATACACGATAGTATCAAATATAAGAAATAAAGAGGAATGAAAGGAGAGGTTAAGAAAGAAAGAAAATGTTATGTAAATAATATGTTGAGTTAACGCAAGGAGAAATTGGAATGAGGTTAAACCTAGTATGCCGTACAACTTAGTAAATTATACAAAAAAAATGAAACAGTGGCTAAATTTTGCGTTTGATCAAACTATTCCTTTGAACGTTATATTATAATACACCAGTTGTATTTGTAAATATTTACGTTTATTTTTGTGGGCACGTATCATCTTATAAAAAAAATGTAGCCGTTGGCAAATATAAAGGCATTAAAAACAGCACTTAAAAAATGTAAAAGGCGGTGAATACGTTATCTTATCTTTGATAAAGAAACGAAAACTTTGAATATGAAAATACCATTGATCAACAGAAATTTTAAACCTATTGCCGACGAATACGTGGAATTTTATTCTATGTACACGTAGAACAAGATTTTTATGTCACATAAATATAGGAAAGCCACGCAAAATATATACTATTTACGTAATTATAAATTAAACCATCAAAATCAATAAACACGTTGCTAAATGAAAACTAAAGTCGGAACAGTGTTAAATATTACAAATTTTGCGTATTATCCTCGGTTTAACCGCTCGACAAAGTCGCTCGGCTTCCCCTCAATAGAAATGAAGGTCAACTACCATAACTCACAAACACAAAAGCCAGAGACAACTATACAGTCTTAATATCCAAAGAACTTTTGTTTCACGAACAAAACAGTTTCTAAAGGGTCTAATTTTAAATGATCCTGTGCGAACAGTGGTGGAAGTTTGGGTACAAAATCGTAAAATTCAATTCACTAAGTTGCCCCTGCGTATTCCAGGAGGAATGGTTAGAACAAAACATTGTAAGCAACCGAAATAGAGCCATTACTGAAATATATTTTCTTGAACGTGTATATGACGGTTGTATTTTTATTGAAATATAAAAGACGTTAAAATATCTTATGTTCAAATTAGATACTACATAACCTTACTGCAGTCAAAGATGCTATTAATTTGTGTTTTGTCAGTGGTAAGTGCCAGTTTCAATTCAAGCTTTTGAGGCTCATTCCTGGAAAGTATCTTAACTCTCTGAGACGAATCAATTATTGCATTGGTTTGCAAGTTTTCTAAGGATAGAATTCTTTTGTTTTGCAGTAATTAGAGAAACTAAAGCCTTGTATGCATCTTTAGTTTTTATACCACTAGTGGTGGTGGTATCATACTCTATTGACTGCCTCGGTGATACAGTGGTAGCGTATACGATGACTGTGCTTAAGTCTAGGGTTGTGACGGATTAAGAATTACCACTGTGTGTACCACTTAGTGTTACCACCCCTATTCATCCCGTGGGTGTCGTAAGGCGCGATTAAGGGAAGAAACTATTCAGGAAAATATCATTACACAGAGAAGGAAAACTTGAAACAAACCCTATTCCAACCCGTTTGTCCAGAGTGGTATAGTAGGCCAAAACCTCCTCCTAAGGCGAAGCCTATGTTCAGCAGTGGACTGTAAAAGGCTGTTGAAGAAGTCTCGGGTTCCGAATCGAACCAAATATTTGTATGATCTGTAAATATTTGTTTCGGATATTGGTTATTTTCTATGTACAATTAGTATATGTTAACAGAAAAAGATGCATATACATTTATATTAGTTGACTAGTTCAAATAGTACAAGCTCTGCTTAGTTTGAGACTAGATGACGTTGTGTGAAAGATGACCGAAATATATATTATTAATTTCTCTTCTTATTATTAGTATTATATCTGTCATTTACCCATAGTGCCATTAACTTATCATTTCGTGTATACACGATTTGGTACAAAAAATCTAATCTCAAAAGTATATTTTATGATTACACCATCGAAATTGTGGTCATAACTTTTCTTTTAATGATTACCTAAAATATCACCAGATGGCGGTGTACATTATTAAACAGCGAGAAGTCAAGTATCGTAATAAAAGGGAAAAAACTTGAGTACACTAAGAGTTCACGTAGCGATCGTTTTATATGCTTTCCTAACTTTCCCAATAAAATAAGTCAGGTGCGTTTATAAAAATATGCGCCGTAAAGTAACTTCGTCTTAAACAGTGTAAATGACGATGGTAAAGGTTACTTTACACTTGTGTTGATCGAAGTTTGTTGTAGGTAGTTATAGTTATATCCAGTAAAGTTAAAGCATGATATGCAAAAGTTTTTAACATGTGTATATTAGTTATAGTAACGGTCATACTTTGGATTGGACAACCTTGAATTTCCAATACCTCATCTTGCCTTGAGTGTAGTCGTGGATGGCCGTGGATGGTCCAGTGGCCAGTTTGGTCACGGCCGCTTGTGCCGTACGTTGCCTAAATAGTTTAACCGCAGTTGGTTTCCGCGTCAGCAGTTAGGCGTTAGGAGGGACCTGGATGTCAGGCGCAGAGTGACACACCGTGTGGTTTTGGTCGGTCCTAATCTGACACACCATCCCGTCGCAAACGGTGGGGTGATGGCTCGAGGGGGCTTCTGCACATAAAAAAAAAGAAAAGGACTTTTTTGTTTCAGATGTTTACTAAAATTATATTTATAAACTTGTACCAAAACTTTGTAATAACTGTAACATAGTTGTAATTTTCTAATAAAAATATTTGTATTGACTTTGTTTCAATTGGTTTATTTTTTATTTATGATCTTTTACGTCTTGAGTAAAATTTTAAAACATTTTCAATCATATATTTTATTTAAAATAATTTTTACAAATAATGAAGCTATTATTTTATTAATATCTTATTTTTGAAATTTTGTAAAAATGCAGTCAGATATATAAATATTTTTTTTTATAAACATATCATAAAAAATACATTTTAAAAAAACATCTGAGAAGCAAATATTTTTCACTACTATGGGATTTTAAAAGCAAAATATGAGTTTATTTTCAGCGAATTTGTGACACAAACACAACTGATGCAAAAACCGTCTAAAATAAATCTAACCCAAGCATAATTTATTTGAACCTTAAACCGATTCTTTAAAATTGAGAATCAAATAAATAAAATAAATCGCTCCTAGCGGACCGATGTATATCTACTTTTATTCAAACCCTACGACGTATAATTTGGCTGAGCCGAAACACGTCAAGTTAGGTCCGATAGTAAAATTTACGCAACCTTTTACAGTAAAAGAGGTTTTAATATTTTTTACCCCTGCAGGTAATGAGATTTGTGAAAGGACTTTGTTTTAATTGGTTTATGTTTTATTTATGGTTTTTCAGACTTGAATAGAACAGCAGATATATTACGTATTTTTAATTTTTATGTTCACTTACTTATATTAAAACATAAAATTGTAAAATATAATTTAACCTACCAAAAAAGTAAGCAAAATTATACGCTATGTTAATGATGTACAGTTTTATTCACGTTTGTATTGTGCTGGCGCTGACGCTTTTATGATACTGACATGGATGGTCGTTTCTTACGTTCGTTTTATTCTTCTTGGTTACCTCTATGGGTCCGACTCTTGGCAAATCTTCTTCGATTACGCTCTGTTTTTAAAAAGTCCCTAGTCTTCTTTATACTGAACCTAATTAATAAACAATTAATAAATAAAAATAACAAACTCCACGATAGTAAATGTCTATATCCCATAAGTACTTCACAGTAACCATTTCTGTTTTAAGATTTAGTTAAACTGTAGTTTAAACTTTTAAACTAATTTTAACCCATATATTATTGATCCTTATCAGATGTCATTATTTATATGATTATGCATTTTATTATAAATTATTCAAAGGACTATCTTAGAAGGTATCAGAGAACTAAAATGCGTGGGCAGAGTGCCCAACGTCGATTATACCCGTGCGATATCGGGGCGGGCCGCTGTTTTAATTTAAAGTAAGAATAAACATTGCAAAGATTCATTAAAAATTGAGTGTAGTCGGTACAATATTCAGTTTTTTTTATATTTAAATGATAAAAGAGGTCTAAAAATGAAATAGAACACAATGTAATAATTTAAACATTCAACTATGTTGTTGGCTATTGTACTTTTATTTATTTATGTTATTGGCTGTGTTTCGGCATTTTGTGCACGTAATAAATACAAGATACATTGCATACATAGTTAAGATACATTGGTTCGAGTGCCAATAATAATAGATAGCCTTAATATTTTACTTTAGACGTGTGTGCGCGGAGTACTTTATTATATTGTACAAAAAACAATGACTGAGATGTGGCACACTTTCTTAGATTGTATCAATTTTCTTTTTTTTATAGCATAGGAATAAAACGAGGAATCAACTGTCTTGTTGGTGTCTTCCTCCACTCATGGACACCTGCAATTCAAGTGTCAACGCGTTGCCTCCCTTTGAATCCCCTTCCAAAATTAGTGGAATGGAGAATTTGAGGTCCAGTAAAATCACTCCCTTTTTTTGTTCAAATATGTAAAACTTTTTCTGATCGGGTGATCCCAAATTAGATATGGCTTGTATAGGGTGGCCTACGAATTAGTTAACATTTTAAAAAATCTTATAAAAAAGACCATTTCATATATTTTAAAAAATATTTATTTACAAGATAGTTAATTAGTTCAAATTTATTTTTTAAATATTACATCGTCTAAATGACCACCGTTTCGACGTTTGCACTCTTCTAAGCGAGCACCGAAATTTTCAAAAGGCAAAGGGACCAATGAGGTCGCTGACTTCTCTTTGCCGATTGTTCTTTTAGTTGACGTAGTGTATTTAGTTTATTGATGTAAACACGATTTTGCAAATAACCCGAAAAAGAAGTCTGCTAGGGATAGATCCGGACTTCTAGGCGGCCATGGAATGTTGTCTCGTCTGGAAATCAGCTTTTCCTAAAACATGTCTTAGACCACCGGCAGGGACTCATTGGATGTATGTCGAATGGTTCCATCTTGTTGAAACCATGTGTTAGGATTGTAGCCAGCAAATTCCAGTAGCAGCGATCCCAAGAACTCCCGTAACATGTTGCTTGCGCGGATGTTAGATTCAAATGTTAACGAATTCTTAGCCCACCCAGTACTATGATAACCAGACTTTTTTAGAACACGCTTCACGTATTATTAATATAATACACCTAAACACAGAATAATTGATTCTGTTAGTCACACAGTTGTGAGCCCTGATGACCCCTTTGCTTAGCAGTCTACCGCCTTTTTTCCAAAAACCAGGTTAGGTCAAGTTGTTTTAATGTCCACTACGAAAGGATCAAACTTCGATTTTCGATGCGACTGACGTCAGACCTCTACAATCTAAGTACTAGACGACAACGAAGTACCAGTAAAGCAGTATATGATTTAATATTATTTAATTATGTATTCTAACCTGACAGATTTATGTATATTTTTACATCTTTGTTCTTCACTTAACAACGCTTGTTAAGCATTGATGATTTTTAACTATTGTGATCATACAAATGTGTGTATGAAACTGGGCATGGCAGTTTGATTACAGCTTTAAATTCTTTATATCAACATTTACAAACTTTTCAAATTACTTTGGAAACAAGAAATATACCTTTAAACTTTAAATATAATTCTTATTTATATTCGAATACAATTCAAATTTTATGACTTCCCCAACTCGGAGTATCCGATTTGATCTCTTTCCGGTTCGTACCAATCTGGTTTATGGACGCGCGCAGGCGTTCGTCCAATATCAATGAAGCTTTAGTACTTTATATGAATGCCGCATAAGTTTAAACTTGTGCTGAAATTTAAAAGTGTATTGGTGCCTTCTAGAACATGACATTACGGTATTCGGAAGCGAGCAAATGTAAAAAAAAAACTTTAAAAATTTCTTATTTAATTACAAAATAATTATGAAATATAAACAATTTAACATTATTACAAAACCGGTCGCGATTACCATTAATTACTTTCATCTATTATTACAAACATATATTCAATTTTAACCTCTAAAAATATGTTCAAAAGTGTACGGATGCAGTCGGACGTAATTCTCGTTACTGTAAAGTAACATTCGTCTCAATATCTCTGGCAGGTTACTAGTAGGTACTCTTGTCAGTGTTGTATTTCCAGCAAGTAGAGAAATTAGTACTCGGTGGCCAGTATATTAATTACAGTATACAAGTTTTCCTCTTTACAGTAATCACTTGTATACATATGTATATATATATCGGTGATGCAGTAGCAGTGTAGTGACTACTGTGCTTGAGGTCTCGAGTTCGATTCCCGGGTCAGACCAAATACTTGCATGATCTGCAAATATTTGCTTCGGAGTTTGGATGTTTTCTATGTATAATATGTATGTATTTACAAAAAAAGTATATATGTATATGTTTATATCAGTTCTCTAGTATGCATAGTACAAGCTCTGCTTAGTTTGAGACTAGATTGCGCTGTGTGTCAAATGTCTGAAAAAAAATTTATTTGTTTATTATTCATAGAGATATCTAATAAGAAATTAACAGATCTGGTAGTGACAGAAAGAAGTGACCACTTTCTTACATATAAAACAGTGCACCTAGGTTTTGTTATCTGTCATGATTTTTTAGACTATATATGACTGTCTTTAATTAATTTTTTTTAATAATACTTCCTTGCAACGTGTATTCTAAGAAAATTTAGTTAATTATTTTGTTCAAGAAATAAAAAAAAATGTACGAGAAGAAACAAAAAAGGGTAATATTTAAATCGTCGGGTACAATTGAAAATACAAATCCACTTAAAATAATTGAGTCAATGTAACGTACACTGATCAAATACAAAGTTTCAACTCGTTTGAATGGATTTACGACTCTACGAAGTATGTAGCGTCTTCCACATACAGCGCAAACGAAACAAAATTATATACTACAGCGCCTTCTAGCGAAGACACATCGAACTACGGAGTAATAAACTACGTAGCAACTACTAATCCTGAATGGCGATATAGAAATTCTTGCGACGATTAGCATGTACACAACATCAACCGTTAAGTCACAGCCCATCAGACATGATCACCTCACCTGGTTAGAGAATCCACCTTTTGTGTTGGAAGGACATGAACCCGTTCCTTCTACAGTGGTGATCCCAACGTGATGACTATATTACCGAATTTTCTAAACTATTCTTAACACTTATGTACCAATTTTATTTATGAAACATAAAATAGATTTAGAAGGTGTCGATCCAATTACCGTAAAACTGTTAGTGTTTCTTGGTAGTAGGTTAAAGTACAAAGCTAACTTTAATCAAACCGCAAGTTTCAAACTGCTTTACGCAGACAGGGATCTTACCACGACAGAGAGTAGTGAATGCCTTGAATTTACCACTGCTAAGTTCTTCCTCCATTAACTACAAGGAACGTACCTATTAGTAAACTGTAAATATACATTTTTATTGTTTTCTCTGCTTAGCAACTGCAGCTTACATGTTTTTTTTGGAACGAAGGTGCGTATCGCACGTTGCGTAGGAGGCTAGACGCAAAAAATTCAGATGAAAAGTTGTCACGACACTTTTTGCTATAGTATAGTAAGCCGTGCGGCGTGCGCTTGTTTCTCTGTCTATATCTCTCTCTCTCTCTCCCTCTCTCTCTCTCTCTCTCTCGCATAGAAAGCAAGCTAATTATTTTCGTTTCGTCTTTCTATTTTGTTTTGAACAGTATAGTGTCGCGACGATTATTTTTGTTTTTTTTATAACTAAAAGAAATAAAAAAAAATATATTACAATTCCTTCACTAATTAGTTGAAAGGAACTTCGTTCCATCCGGGTGTCCCTTGAAACTTCTCGACTTTTTTTAATATTTGTAAGTAGTGCTCCAGAATACAATTAAGGCAACAATTTTACCGCTTGTTATGAAATATATATTATTGGATAAGCAATAAGAAACAAACATTTCATGATACTGTTTCTACATACATACATAAAATCACACTTGTTTTACTGGAAGGCTAAACAGAGGTATATTAAACATTTAAATTATACAATCAATAAAGATTAAAAAAAATACAATTTCTGTCATAGATTCTAAAATTCACATCCAAATATCCTATAGCAACATCACCATTTCCGTAAATTATAAACAATCTTAAATATCATGTCATGTGGACTGTATAGTTCCGCTGAATTGGACACTAAATGATTAGTTTTCTAAACTAAAAAAAAATACATATATACATACACACATAAAACGACACCTCTTCTCTGGAGAGATGTCCAGAGGGATATCAAACGCCCACTTTTTGCCAGTCTTTTGGTACTACGTAATGGATGGCGAACCTCTTGCCGTTAATCGGGATGTTTTGTTTGCCAAAGTCTCGCATGTCGATCACAAGTGACCTTGACTTGGGGCCTTAAGTTCTTGGTGAGAATCTTATGATATATAAACAATTAAATTAAGGAAATTTGTATTCCATTGTTTAGATTTTTAATCTTTCCCTTATCTTAATTTTTAAATTATTCTACTCACTCAATCAAATCGAATATAATATTCAATACAATAACACTATTTAAAACACAATTTCCAAGTGAAAATTAGACAATAATGGTTATTTTTTTCCATTAAAGTGATTACAACACAAAATATATATAAAGTTTAATGAGCTTTATTACACGCGAATGTTTTGACTTAGCGTGTATACACATTTTTAACGTGGAAAACGAAAAAATCAACCCGTGTTGCTGCCATAAATATACTGTTGACTATAACGCATTATTCTAGCTTTGAGGTAATCTCCTTTCAAAAATAGTATCTAAAAAGCAATTCTCATAAAACTACAGTTGGCAGCAAATCATTTTTATACCAAATCAATTTAGCACTTTTGCATGGGAATAAAATAAGCTTAATCCACACAAACCAAGTAATTTACACTTGACTTCAATTACCATGAATGTCGTCTATACGAGTAAATTTTATTCGAAGAAAAAATATTTTGTAATAAAATCAAAACGAAGCATCTACGACATAATGATAGTCTAGGTTTAACTGCAAATAAACTTTATGGTCGCTCTTCGCTTCTACGGATATTTATATGTGAAAGAACCATAAAATGGGGAATCCTCCTCTAAATGTAGATATTTCTGCATCTCCACAAAAGTTATATAGCCTTACTTGATTTCGCAACTTTTAAGTTTAAATGTTGTTTTTCTTAAATTTTTCAGACAGTTGACACACAACGTTATCTAGTTTCAAATTAAGCAGAGCTTGTGCTATGATAACAAGTCTGACTGATAGAATACTTATACACTTTTTTTTTTGTAAATACATACATATTATATACCCAAACTTTGAAATAAATATTTGCAGATCATACAAACATTTGGTCCGACCCTCAGACCGAACCCGAGACAGCAGTCGCATTCACTAGCGCTGCGCCACCGAGGCAGTTGTCGAATGTTTTTATAGGGTGATAAAGACAAGAACGCTTTACTTTGATCTTAAAATAGTTACGCCATTACATCAATCACATTGAAAACATTATTGCCAGTTGTGCAATAAAGTGCTGATGCAGTGAAAGAAATACTAGATTTTTGTTAGACCTAAACATTGGACTGCACAGATGGTGTAGTGATTTACATAAGTGTTCGTCACGCTGCTCTATTCTACTCCGAGTGTTATGGGTTCAAACCCCATCCAGGACAATACTTAGTGTAAACCACAAATTTATGTTTTGAGTCTGTGTGTTTTTTGTATGCATTTCGTGTACAATGGTAAAATTCCCCGTGACACAGGATTAATTCTGTATGCGAGAGTTGTCTTAAAAGAAAGTGGTAATTAACGAACTAAAGCCAAGTATATAAAGTAATAAATACACCAATTACATAATTTTCGTTTTTACATCTATATATAAAATTACTTGTCTTAACCGATTGGCTGATTCATCATCGGAACACTAAATCGTCTGGATTACAAACTTAAAATTATGGTAACTGATGATTTTATGATTTAAGCCCACACTAAGAAGAGATTTTGTTTAAATTATGTGCCTAAAGGGGTACAATAAGGAACGAACAGTTGTATGGAAGTCCGAAATTTTCAAAATTAGGAACACAAAATAATAAATAATCATATTACTGAAGCTGCTGGCAATGGATAGTTAAGTAAAATATAATAAATATAGTATATAGAAGTATAAATATGGTTTTACATTTTCACTTGTTAACATTGAATACCTAACATGTTTTTTTTTCTTTTTTTTATAGCAACCTACCAAAGTGACTCTATTCTGCCTGATGGAAAGCATGAATAGAATCCAAGAGCGGTGGTCGCCGTAATCACTGCGAATGAAGACAGTGCAGTATGGCGACCCATGCTATGGCGGCCTTGATATGTTTGTACATACGAGTATATATATGTGTATGTATGTACAAATATATCTAGGCCGCCATAGCATGGGTCTCCATATTGTCGTGTACATACACATACATGTGTGTGTATATATATCGACCTCCTCCGTCTCCTCCGACCGAGCATTTACTGTCGGAACTCTCTGAGAACTCAGACGAATATGTGTATCAATGAAAGTATCAGATTTACGCGTTAGAGTATGAGCTTCACGATCGGCAGTGAGACGTGCTGCCCGTTTTTCCTGTGTCTCCTGAGACCGGACATTTGATGTCTGAACCCACCGAACCACAATATATGTGGTTCGGTGGTAAATCAATTTGGCACTTTTGCATGGGAATAAAATAAGCTTAATCCACACAAACCAAGTAATTTACACTTGACTTCAATTACCATGAATGTCGTCTATACGAGTAAATTTTATTCGAAGAAAAAATATTTTGTAATAAAATCAAAACGAAGCATCTACGACATAATGATAGTCTAGGTTTAACTGCAAATAAACTTTATGGTCGCTCTTCGCTTCTACGGATATTTATATGTGAAAGAACCATAAAATGGGGAATCCTCCTCTAAATGTAGATATTTCTGCATCTCCACAAAAGTTATATAGCCTTACTTGATTTCGCAACTTTTAAGTTTAAATGTTGTTTTTTCTTAAATTTTTCAGACAATTGACACACAACGTTATCTAGTTTCAAATTAAGCAGAGCTTGTGCTATGATAACAAGTCTGACTGATAGAATACTTATACACTTTTTTTTTGTAAATACATACATATTATATACCCAAACTTTGAAATAAATATTTGCAGATCATACAAACATTTGGTCCGACCCTCAGACCGAACCCGAGACAGCAGTCGCATTCACTAGCGCTGCGCCACCGAGGCAGTTGTCGAATGTTTTTATAGGGTGATAAAGACAAGAACGCTTTACTTTGATCTTAAAATAGTTACACCATTACATCAATCACATTGAAAACATTATTGCCAGTTGTGCAATAAAGTGCTGATGCAGTGAAAGAAATACTAGGTTTTTGTTAGACCTAAACATTGGACTGCACAGATGGTGTAGTGATTTACATAAGTGTTCGTCACGCTGCTCTATTCTACTCTGAGTGTTATGGGTTCAAACCCCATCCAGGACAATACTTAGTGTAAACCACAAATTTATGTTTTGAGTCTGTGTGTTTTTTGCATGCATTTCGTGTACAATGGTAAAATTCCCCGTGACACAGGATTAATTCTGTATGCGAGAGTTGTCTTAAAAGAAAGTGGTAATTAACGAATTAAAGCCAAGTATATAAAGTAATAAATACACCAATTGCATAATTTTCGTTTTTACATCTATATATAAAATTACTTGTCTTAACCGATTGGCTGATTCATCATCGGAACACTAAATCGTCTGGATTACAAACTTAAAATTATAGTAACTGATGATTTTATGATTTAAGCCCACACTAAGAAGAGATTTTGTTTAAATTATGTGCCTAAAGGGGTACAATAAGGAACGAACAGTTGTATGGAAGTCCGAAATTTTCAAAATTAGGAACACAAAATAATAAATAATCATATTACTGAAGCTGCTGGCAATGGATAGTTAAGTAAAATATAATAAATATAGTATATAGAAGTATAAATATGGTTTTGCATTTTCACTTGTTAACATTGAATACCTAACATGTTTTCTTTTCTTTTTTTTATAGCAACCTACCAAAGTGACTCTATTCTGCCTGATGGAAAGCATGAATAGAATCCAAGAGCGGTGGTCGCCGTAATCACTGCGAATGAAGACAGTGCAGTATGGCGACCCATGCTATGGCGGCCTAGATATGTTTGTACATACGAGTATATATATATGTGTATGTATGTACAAATATATCTAGGCCGCCATAGCATGGGTCTCCATATTGTCGTGTACATACACATACATGTGTATGTATATATATCGACCTCCTCCGTCTCCTCCGACCGAGCATTTACTGTCGGAACTCTCTGAGAACTCAGACGAATATGTGTATCAATGAAAGTATCAGATTTACGCGTTAGAGTATGAGCTTCACGATCGGCAGTGAGACGTGCTGCCCGTTTTTCCTGTGTCTCCTGAGACCGGACATTTGATGTCTGAACCCACCGAACCACATATATGTATATGTAGGTATACATGTATGTATGTATAAACATATTAGGTATTCAGTGTTAACAAGTGAAAATGTAAAACCTTATTTGTACTTCTTTTCTGTCGTAGTCTATCTGACACAGTGATCTTATTGCAATTTAATGCAATTATTAACTTAGTATTCTGTAGGTTCGATTCGGGCTATCATTTAGCAAAAATTTTATTTATTTAAATCCCATTTCCTGCTGAATATCAAAGAGAGAAATAAAGTATTATGGCCCTTCGCATTTATAAGGACATCAAAGGTTTCTTTGAAAAGTAACTTTAATCAGATTATTTTTTACATTGCAAATCAAAGACAATTTTTGCCATTGAACGCGAAAGCTTTTTGTTTTTGTTCAAAGTTTATTTGCTCCAATGATTTACTAAGCTGTTTGAGATGTTTGATAGAAATATTTTTAATAAATTAAAAAAAATATTGAAGGGACATGTCATGATAGGCTTTAAACAGCAAATAAATTGCTCTTGTTGAAGTGAGCGTAGTACGAATGAGCATGCACCTCATGAATTAAGAAAAAAGGTAAGGGATAGGTAGTAGAGCCACGTTGATTTTAGCACGAGCGAGCCGGGTCGACCGGGGCAGTACTACCCTCCCACAATAGATCAACCTAAAGCGCCAGCATCCATGTTGTCGTGTACCGTTGGTGAGTGTAAGAACGGAGGCCCATTGACGCAGGGGTGATAGTTATCGTGGTAACTGTGTAAGCCTTACACTGTCACAATGATTGTCATGCCTTTTACATCCCCAAGCGGGGTGTGAAAAAGCATCTCACAAGGCCACCATAGTGTAGGTCACCATACTGCATTGTCTGCATTTGCAATGAGTATGATGAAAACAACTCTTGGATTCTATTCATGCTTTCCATCAGGCAGAGTTGAGTCACTTTGGCAGGCTCTTAATATAGAATATAGGATAGAGTAACAAAGACTTTTCAAGAGTCAATAGTACTTAAGGAAAACTTGTAACGAACTCTATGGCCAAATTTTCTACCTAAGTAGAGGCCTATGTACAGAAGTGGATTATTAATTTCCTCAAGATGTAAAATATAAACTTAAACTTCTTAAAACTAAACTTAATGGTCATGCAAAATTTTTAATTAACAGTAATGAAAATATTTGTCGGATATTGTTGGTACACTCACTTGTCCTAGCCCTGTCTCACACAAGCCAGAGAGCTGCAAGCGCGAACGAGTAGACAACAACTGGGTGCGCCCTTTTACGGAAAATCATCACAGTGAAAAGTTTTCAACGCAACTTCAAGTTTAAAAAAATGAATTTCACGCGTTTGTGACGCTCTGAAAAATAATACAACAAAATTTTTGTGTACTATTGGTTGTTCAGTTGTTAAAATCGACATTTTAGAAATAAAAATCGTCCCCAAGATTTGGCCATGAAGGTCAAAGATTCATAACCTGCGTTTGTTTCTTTGCCCGAGTGTGGTAATAAATTGATGAACATTTCAAATTAAATACATTTCATTTAATATCCTTGTCGCCATTTAACATTATAAGTGATTTTCAAACTTGGTTTTAAAAGCTGAGAACCATCCGAGATTTGACTTTTCCTTCCTATAGTAGATACAGCATCAAATGTCCTATGAAATAATTTATATAAAAACACATTTCTGAAAAATGTAAAAAAATACCTTATCTGTTCTCCAAAATATCCATTCTTATCACGTATCATTTCAACTTATTTTTTATTCATACTGTCGCTTGCTATTTACCGAGTGATGTTCAGTCTTTTTTCTCGTATTTTGTTAAATGGTCCACAAATAACGGCGTTTGTGAAGTGCTAAATACCTGTACCTACTCGGCACTTTTTAATTGGAGAGGGTCAAATAATTATTCATGGGCACGCTTGCACCCCTCTTGGGTTAGAGGGTATTCGTAAAGAATATTTTAAATGTATTTTGTATTTTAGCTAGTACTTTACAGATAAGAGATAGAAATTGCTGTGTAAGAACACATTTGTTTAAAGAATGTGGTTGCATGTGTTTGTACTTAAGCGATTGTACTAGCGTAAGCGTATGTTTGATGGTAATTATGATTGCTTTAATTCCTATACGTACGTAAAATTTATAATATAAATTCATCATTTTCAGCCTTTAACAGTGCTGGACGTAGACTACGCTGGCCAGACGGATAGGTATAGCGTTTAAATCAAAATTTCCTTCTCTTTGCAGTATTGTTTTTATCATGGAGTTCGACATTTTGAAAGTGGATACTTCAATAATATCTAAGAGATACTCGCCAAACCATGAAGTAATTAGTAATTCCGCATTATACAATAAAGACTCTGGTGCTAAATAGTCAATACTTAAATTGCCAACATTAGCTAATTTGTCGTGGTACGTAATGTCTAATTTACTCGTAGTATTTTTTTTGTATTAGGGTCATTCATACGTTAGTATATGTACATATAATCTCATGCAATACATCGTTTCAACACATTTATTATGTTACATTGATACTTGCATAAATCGTTTGCCTAATTTTTTGTCATATATCATTTACTAAGATAAATATTGGTAGTTATATTTAATGGTGCAGTACCATAGGTAGTTCGTTAGAGTAATTCTATGGTTTGTAAATGGGATGTTTTTAGCTGTTAAAAGTATACACTACACACAATTTTTTACGAGCTGGATGACAATAAACGCAATAATTTGGTATTAAGGATTCATTTTCATTTTAAAACTGAATGATTTACTTATACTGATTTATTTGAAATACATATGCATATAGTCTATGTAGTAACAAATTAACAAAACCGAGTGTCACTAATTCTATTTATTCCGTGGGTGTTGTAAGAGCCGACTAGGAATGAGAAACTACACAGGACAATATTACTGAAAAAGAAAAACTTCAAACCAACAATATAACAACCCGTCTCCAAAAACACCTCTTTGAGAAGAGACCTATGTAATTAGCCTTTAATATTCCAGTAAGAACACTAATAAATAAATATTGGTAATAAAATATTAATTAAATTAAATATTAAATATTATAATAATCCCATTTGAATATTAAAGGCTATTGATGACATATGAAATATTTAGATATTATTCGAACAAGGCAAGTTAGTGCTTGCTCTTTGTGTAGTACTCTCAGGTTTCCACATTTTAACATCTGTATAAACATATTTATTTTCCAAACAAAGCAAGTGATAACTAATTCTAACACGAACTCAAACTTCGAACAGTCAAAGCTGAAATTGCCAGCATGAAACGCTTATGTTCCGAGTATTCGCGTATTGTTACTGTAAACGTATTTGTTACATACACGACTTGGTAATGCTCCATAACATAACACTACTTTGAAGTATACCCAACACCCACCACTTTATCATTGCATCGTAATTCTATTCACAACGCAATGATAAAATGGTGGGTTTTAAAAGATAATTAAGTTAATCCAACGAATGTAAATGCGTATGAATCTAAATTATAAATAGTTACAATAATTAGTATTTTAAGGGCGTTTATTTTCTAACCTTAGAGATGGAATATCTTCTTTAAAGCTTAATAGACTTAATCTAGATTAAGTATAATGAATTAAATAAAAAACGGTACAGCGATCGGATCTTAAGCAGTGATTATACCGTGTAACTATTCTAAACAATAGTTTGATCTTACGATTTAGTCTTATGGTACTTGACCAAATTGATAGATTGTAAGTACTGATTTAAATGTAGTGGACCACACTTTGTATTGTGTCTGATTAGGCTAAGGTATGTTGACTGATGAGTTCAGTTCTTTTGTGTTTATATATATATATAGGTATTTTAGTTCTTTCGTTTTGTTATAATATTATTTTATGTTTCAAATTATATATTATAACTGTATAGTATTTTATTGTGTAATATATCTTGTTATATAGTTTTTATATGTGTCGGACAAACCGACCGCCTTTAACTATACATATTTCATTGTGTGCTACGTCACAGCGGTCGCGGCGCGACGAGCTTTCAAGCGAGAACTACACATTCCTTTCATACGTGCCGCGCCGCTAACTGACTGTGATTTACGCCCGAGACATATAGCTATCGTCTATACTACAAATTGTTTTTACTTTTTATTCAATATTTATAATCTTATATCTTTCGCATCATTTCACCTTCCTTAGTAACTGTGTATATATATTCGTGTGTTAAAGTTTCTTGTGTGAACAGTGTATGTCCATATATAATAAAATATACCTTCAAAAACTTTGTGTGGACTTTTCCCTAACTTATTCGTAAGTTAACACTATAAGAAGCACAATCCTACAACGATCCTATATTAAAATTATTTTATTATGTCTCAAGGATTAAAATTTCTCCTGAAAACATACATAGTAACGAGAGAAGCCACTGTAGGCTTAGCTAGTAAATAACATTAACAAAAATTAAACCAAATATTCAAATACCTACATTCAAATTTTATAGATCGATAAAACTGGTACACAAAACTGAAAATACAATAAATCTACACAGATACCAAAGTTTAGAACATCTAACGGGCGTATATTTTAAAATGAAGCCTACATAAAGTTGGCAATCCACAGCCTCAGCGAACTAGAGCGTAGTAGATGTAAAGTTTTAGATCGAAGCACTAAAGCAGTACAGGGGCTCGATAATGTTTAGCACTGGAGATTTCTAAACTTGTTTTAAGTACAGGAAGAACACAAAAGCCTTTTTAGAGGTTTTTTGTAGCTCAATCTTTCGCTCATGAATTAAAAAGTTTTTGATATTTTCTAACTAAAAAAATACCCAAGTATGTTTTTTGTGACATTTTTTTGGTTGACAGCTGGAAAATGTTGAGTATGTGGTTTTTCACTTAAATTAACTCTGAGGTGACTTTAAGGACATCCCATACTATGTGATTTCATATATCTCTCGGGATCGACACTGTGTCTCTCCAAGGGAAAACCGCAGAGGCTGCTTATCAGCCAAATTATTTTATGTTGCGGGCTGATTACACTCACGCACAAAACTGGACGAGTACCAAACCTTGACTGCTGTACCCGAGCTTGGATACTGCTCTGCGAGCAACTGTGCTCCTCCCAAAGTATGGTAGGCTGAACACGCCGATCCCATCCGGGGTGCTGAGGAGTTCTCCGACCTCGGCACGATTGATAATTCGTTTATATAGGTCGCATCTATTGTGAAGTTTGCTTTTTAAGGTGAGCTGACGTTGTATTGACCAAGCGACTGGGACACCTCTTCAGCGGTTATCATCCTTACCGATCTTTCTTAGCATGGGTTCTTCCTCGTAAACCTCTCTATCCTATTCCCCGTTCGAGAAGGCACCCCTTCCAGAGCTCTCGGCGTCTACGGGTTGTGTTGATCGGTTGCCGTAGCTTGGCAGTGATCATCGGCGGTTGCTCCATGCGGAGCTTTCGACGGTGATCCCGTCGCCCCTGTGAGACGTCGTCAACCAACTTATCTTTCAGAGATATTTCTAGGTAAATGGCCTGCACCATCCTACCCGTGTTGTTTTCTATTTAGATTTTCTTCTCTTGGCCAGTCAGCTACGTAGATTAAAGGCCCTCACTCCCGATAAGTCGGTGTTTGTGAGTGGGACCGTCTTGTTGCTGGTGTTCAACATTGACTGCTGTCAATCATTCCGCTCAGTACGAAAATTCTGATGACATTTCCGTCGCTCCTCTCGTAGCCATTAAGCCACCCTCACCTCTGCCAAGAACCCCATTAGCCGCACCAAAAACACGAGGTCACGTGTGCCACTTTTCTGCAATTGCTGTTCGTTGAATTAAACGTCGTGGCTTGGTTTTTGAAAGGCATGTTCTCCCCCACCTTATAGGAATAAACTATTGAAGCTTAAGGCTAGGGCTTGATGTACAGGCAGTTAAAAAAGGGACATTCATACAGATCAAAATAAAGACGTGTAGTGATGTGAAAAGTTATTTTTTTTCTATTTTAGAACCAATTGTATGGTTAAGTGTAAACTGTATTCTTTGACTTTCAACAGAGCTTTGATTAGCAGATATTAAATAAATTGTATAAAAATTGTGTAAATTATTTGTGTAACATGCAACATGTAACATTTTTGATTAATAGTTATTTTTATTATACTGTTTCTACTACTTCATTACCCCGTGAAAGTGTAAACGTTTGAATTAAACCAATTATTTTAGCTCCTTGTACAGAAGATAGTAATGCTTTTAACTAAGCACACAATTTCAGTTGAATATAAAATAAAGTGAACGACTAAAATTCTTTCGTAACTGTGAAGGTTAACTAGCGACGAAGGTCAGAAGTCTACGACCTACGATAAATACTTGTAATTCTTACTGTTGATATATACTAACAAGATCATCATGGACAGTTTAAGCAAACTAATTATCCAGATCAAATACATACTTAAGTTAAGAACGGCTTATCCATTGTTAGGCAGCAGTTATCAGTACAATAAAGTTAAAATCTGAGGCATATCTCTCTGTTGTTTCAAACCTCAGTTAGTAATAGTATCTGTTGAATAGTAGTTTTGATGTTTGTGTATTTCTATAAGCTGATGTAGGGTTCCCACCAAGAGTCACGTAAGGTCCCACCAAAAACCCGCCACTCATTACGCCCGACCAAAACAATGGCGAAAAGTAGTCGTTTAATATGCCTCTGCTTATCCGTCCGTGGAAACAGGCGTGATTTTGTGTATGTGAGTATTTCTATAAATTATTTTTGTAATCATAGACGCAATCGTTATTGAGTATCTATTTAATTTGGTTAAGTGTTTTTCTGTTTGTTTTTGTCTTTGTGTGTATTCCGTGTGATGACGGCTTAAGAATACAGAGTGTCATCACTCTTTTTCTTCCAATGGGTGCCATAAAAGGCGACTAAGGAAACAAAGTATACAAGACAACATCAGTGCAAAAAGAATGAAATTTTGAAATAAACCCTATATCGACCCGTCTGGCCAGCGTGGCATAGTAAGCCAAAACTTCCTTGCTAAGGAGAGGCCTATATCCAGCAGCGGACTGTTAAAGGTTATTGATGGAGTGTTTTTGACTTGATCGACGATTTAAGTATCGAAAAAAATTATCGATACTAAACTTTTTGTGTTCTGTGACGAAAGAAAGGATTGCTAGAGAAAGATATGACAGTACTTTGTGGGGTAATGAACAATTTTTTTTAATACAGCGTCATCTAGTCTTGAAATAAACAGAGCTTGTGTGGTGTGAACTATGGGTACTTACTAAATAACTGATATAAATACATTTATACTGCAAGGATATGCATATTATACAGAAAAACTCAGAACAAATCGTATATATATAGACTGACTGGTGAGATACGTTCAATATTTGAGGACGTGATAGTATGCGAACATATATCATGAAATAAAATAACATAAAAACGAAATATTAAATAACTTCTTAGTAAACATCGTACACAGTACACCGAGAGCCCAGTATTTAACTGCGGAATACTTGGACACCGCACGGACTTATTTTTTAGAGACATTTCGATAAAAAATAAGCACCTATTTTTTTTATATCAAGTTAACGAGAATCGAGTACCGAGTACTCTCCATAAGTATTGAAGGTATATCACCAGTCACAGTGTATATGACACTAATATTACAAAGCTGATAATTTTGCCAACAATTCATTCAAACTATTTCAGTTCTTTAAAATGATATTAATTCTTAAACTTTTTGAATAATTCATATTTGGAATAGTTATTCCAAATGAATGTAATTTCTAACTGCCTTCAACGTTCTCGTTAAATGTTAATATTTCACTAATAAATATTAAGACTTCAACACTTCAAGACTTGAAGGGGACTTCAGTTGAAATGATGCGATGATTAATCGTCAGAGCTATAACTATGAAATAAATTTGACTCTAAGATTGAAACACCTGAGATATAACACCTAGAGTTCTATGTATAATTAGACAAATAAATTTATTCCACAACTATATTGAATTTTGTTCATTTAGTGACGGATTAAGGATACAGAGTGTCACTACTAGGGTTAGTGAGACACATACGAGAGCAATGCGGGACTATAGTTCTTTTAACACCATCGTTACCTAAATACCTCTTTTGTACTGTTTTTTTTTTTATAAAAGATCTCCCACACTAGGAATAAGTCCTGTGTCGCGGGAGACCTTACAAACGTACAAGAAACAGACACAAAGAACACCCATGCTCAGAAAAACAATTTGCGGATCACACAAAGTGTTGTCCCATGTGGCGACCGCTTAAGCCACTTTTTTTTTTAACTTGTGAAAACCCCCTCTGGTTGTCACCCCACCGGGGTTTACGGCGGGGTGGTATGTCGGTATCAGACCGACTAAAACCACACGGTGTGCCACTTTGCACCTGACATAGGAGGGATCCGGGAACAGCTGTTATTACGACTAACTTTGTTTATGTTACGATTAAAACAAACATGTTTAATGAGGCCTGTGTTATCAGTGCACATTCAAGATTGTACGTGTGGCTGGAATAGCTATGTTTTTTTTATAGCAACCTACCAAAGTCACTCTATTCTGCCTGATGGAAAGCATGAATAGAATCCAAGATACATATATGTTTATATATATAAGTATGTATATATGTCATCTATATATATGTCATCTCCATGTCTTTGCAGATTTCGTTTACAAGTATATTTTCAAACAAAAAAGTATATTACATCGTCGAGAATGGAAGTAGCTTAACCTGTAACGTAGAGGACATTGTACATGTCCGTAACAAAGGTATATATGATGGGAGATGTGTTTCAAATACTGGCAATAAAACCTTTTAAAGTGGAAGCCGTTCTTCAGTATTTGAGGTTAGAGCTAGAGGCTGTCGGAGAGGATGATAGTGTCTAATATAAGAGTAAATACCTACCTAAATACCTTTACAAATAAAAATGTCAAGTTGGTATTTGTACGCTTTGAAAATTCAATAATTTTTGTATTCATTGAGCTTAAATTTTGACTCGATATGCAATGCACTTCAAATATTCTTTCAGTCTCTAAAGATACCATGGTTTTGTTTCTAAAATCTCAGTGATGTAAATACAACGTGCTGTAGAGTGCTATAAACTTAAGGTACTCACTTTAATTCACACTTTAGTATGTCTTCCTTGTGTTGTGTAAACAGTTTATTGGTTGTAAGTAATACACAATACGACACGTATGAAATATAGGGTTTTCAAGAATTCATTAACATTTGGATCTAACATCTTGCACAAATATATAACGGTAGTTCTTGGAACCGATGCTACTGAAATTTGCTTTCTACAATCGTAACGCAAGATTTCAATAAGATGGAGCCATTTGTCACACATCTAATGAGTCCCTGGCGGTGGATAAAGACATGTTTCCGGAAAAGCTGATTTTAAGACGAGGCGACATTCCATGGCCACCTAGAAGTCCAGATCTATCCATAGCAGACCTCTTTTTGTGTTATTTGAAGAATTGTGTCTACATTGACGACGAGTATTCGAAAATTTCAGAGCTCGCTTAGAAGAGTGCAAACGTCGAATCGGTGGTCATTTAGACTATGTAATTTTTAAAAATAAATTCCAACTAATTAGCTTTCTTGTAAATAAACAATTTTTATAATATATTAAATGATTTTATATACGAATTTTTCAAATGTTAACTAATTCGTTGCCCACCCTATATTTATTTTCTCACAATATCAGTAAAAACAACACCGAAAAGTATTTTTTGCGGTAAGATAACAAGTTCCTAGAACTGTTTACGTTATAGAAAATAGATTTTCTCAGGAAACAGTATATTATAAAAAAACCGTGTTAAGCTTTTACAGTTTCTCTTTTATTATTTCTGATTTTACTTATAGCACTTGAACAAACATTTGCTATATACTTTTTATTTAATAAGTATATCTTACTTATATAAGAGTAAAGTGTCCAATTAGTAACAATTCGCAGCCAAAGCCAACTTTGTTTAAACCAATAAACAAAGACTACATACAGATATATGTATCACTTTCTAATACACTGCATAGAGCACTTTGAGTATATCTCTTTTAAGAGTATTCTAATTGAACGCAAAGTTATCATTCTTGCAATGTGTATGGTTTGCATGACGGCAAAAACAAATATTGTAGATATTCTAGGGACTTGGACATCTGTTGCTATGGTTCCAAATATAATTCTAAGTAAATACAGAACTACTTTCACAGTACTAGAGATCCTGAGAATTCACAATGCTTATGTAGTATTGGGCTGAAGTTTGAGCTGTTGAAAAGTTAAGGTGCGGGAGAGAAACCTAACGAGCTCGGAGAAGTAAGGCTTGGTGTACTACCTGTCGATAACTTTAGTATAGTTATACTCGTATAATCGTTAAACATAACTTGTAACTATGGAATTCAAGAACGTGAAGCTCTTTGGTACGACGTAAAACAAATAAAAAAAAAGAATGATCGTATTTTGTTTGGATTTATGTAAAGAATAGAAGAACAGAGAGAGAGAGAGAGAGAGAGAGAGGACAGAACAGAGCTGTACCGATAAATTCGTTGAAATTTTGTGTATAAGTGATAAGTATTTGTAAAACCTTCGATAAGTAGCTACCTTTCACCTTAGACTTTCAACCCTGTGGATTTATATATTGCATGTAAACAAAATGGAAAATGTTTTCAACATTTTTATATCTCTTGCTTGCAGTGTTTATATGTAGGTTGCATACCGAACTAACTACACGTTACGAGTGCCTCCTTGCATCCTTTTTTTTTTTTAACGTGTGGAAATCTCCTCGGGCCGTCACCCCACCGGGGTTTACGGCGGGGTGGTGTGTCGGAATCGGACCGACTAAAACCACACGGTGTGCCACTCTATGCTTGTCATAGGAGGGATCCGGGAACAGCTGTTATTAAGACATCCAGATCCCTCATAGCGCCTGCCCGCTACCTCGGCACCATCTGTTGATAAACTCTTACTACAGCATAGAATTGCCTATCAATTAGGTTAGGGTGACAAAACAGAATTGATACCACTTACCGAAGTTATTAATCATAGTACATTATCTTAATACTTAACTGATATATCTACATCTGTAGATCGACTAAGGCGTTTTAAACATGTGAAACCCTCTCAGGCTGCAACTTTCACTGCTGATGTTTTTAATAATAATAATATAATAGTGGCGTAATAATTTTTATTAAGACAACCGTCTACTCAATGCTTCCATTTCATCAACTATAGTTTTTTTAAAAAAAATCTGTAATTTCAAAAATAGTGTCCAAGGACATGGACGTTTGTCCTCATTCCACGGGCCGTTTCAATTTAAAGGCCGCGTTAATATCTAATTAGCATTACTTATCTTAGGTCATGCACGGTATAATAATTATATTACCGAGGTCCAATTAATATAGATAAATAATATATATTTATACAACAAGTTAATTTACACATATCAGAAAGTTATAATAAAGTATATATGTAAGTATTCTATTAGTCAATCTAATTTTCATAGTACAAGCAAGTTCTGCTTAGCTTAAAACTAGATGACGTTGTGTGTTTCGAGCCCGAAATGTTATAAGTATGCCAGAAAACTGATCAAAATAATCACTCGCTGTGTGTTTTGTTGCTGCAGTTGCGAGTTAAAGATTTATTGGGGTAATAGTCACCTGTCTCTCCAAGTCTCAACACACACATTTTCGGCTTTATTCATTTTCGGAGGGTCCGAAGATGTCCCTTAACTACGGTCCACATCCGTCTAATACGATACCCTTTTACTCGGCAGTGTGACATTATCTTAATGTAATGAAGGCAGGTCATATTGACAAAATAAATTTGAGATTAATCATTTATTTTTACACTTTAGTTTTTTCCGTGTCATTGAAACCGTTTAGAGATGACTGCGTGGTTGGCCTAGTGGCTTAAGCGGTCGCCACACAGCTCTCTACTGCTCTGAGTGTTGTAGGTTCGGATCCCACATGGGACAGCGTTTTATGTGATTTATAAATTGGTGTTCTGAATCTGGGTGTTCTTTGTGTCCGTTTCTTGTATGATTGTAAAGTCACCCGCGACACAGGATTTATTTTTAGTGCGGACGTTGTCTTTTTAAAGAAAACAATTATAATAATAAGAGTTCACAACATGACACAAGTAAAATGTTTATTTTTTTTTCTGTTTCAATAAATTAAAACCATTTGTAAAAAATACGTCTTACTTTTGAGTGTAGAACTGATAATTAATAACTTTATCATATTCAGTCGATCCTTCCGTCCGTTAGTAGATGATACAAAGTTATAATTTTACATCAGCATATACATATGCTAATCATGTATAGTTGTGAAGACTATTTTTCGACTAATTTAAATTATATTAGAGTAAAGAGTAAAGCCCTATCATTTAAAAATATTCTTACGCGTGCTCGTCCATCAAACAAAGAGATAGTGATTTAGAGTGAGGGAGTGAGTGATTTACTTCTGCAGATTGTGTGAATTTCAACAACTTTCATTTCTGTCAGTGTGAGTGCTTACTTTAATTTATTCCAATAATCTATAAACCCGACTCTTTAGTCTAGCGGGTAGTGTGTGTGACTGGTGACCATGAGGCCTCGGGTTCAAAATTTTAAAGAAAACTTTTCAAGAAATTTCTAATAAGAGCCCGGTGTATAAAAGTTTGGTTGTATTTTACGCCTGTTCTTCGAGATCACGTTAAGTCATCGGTCGTGGTTGTCATGAACATCTATAACTATTGTTATTGGGAAGTAAGTACACTCAGATATACTGACAAATAGTTCAACCTTCAAATTCAGTTTGCCTTCAGGATAGTGGAGGTCTGATGCCAGTCGTAACGTGGGAAAACTGATATTCAGGTAAAACCACCAACACTCATCAATAAAAAAACAAAGAGAGCTCGACTCTTCATTCATTTATCGCTATTAATCTCCAAGTACGGAATATTTGTTTAGTTTCCCATGACCCTGTTTTTGCAAGTACCTAAATCTATCATACATTAAACTAATTATCTCTATTTATCAAACGGTTCAGTTCTACTGAGACTTATAATCCAAAAGGTCGGAAAACAGAGATTAGAAAACTGCATATATACCACTCATAAATTTATACATCGAACAGTTTCCAAAAACTTTTCTTGAGAGATATTTTGTTGCCGTTGTAACTATGTGGAAAGTTATAATTCTTGTATTCTGTTTATTTCATGTAAAAGCAAATGCATTTTCCAATATATTAGGAGAGTGGATACCTGTTGCTGTTCATGCAGATACATCCTCTAACGAACTCTGCATTAAACTGACATTTACTCAAGATTCTGGTAATACGGAGTGCGCTTGCACCGATGGATTGAAATTTGAACTCATTAAGGCCAAGGTCACAGAGGAAGACGACCTTGGAGAGATATTGATCGCTGTACTCATAGTAGAAGATGTTAGCATAGTGACTCCTGAATTCAACGTAACTTGTAATTGTGAAGGAGCAACTATCAGACACAAATTAGTAGTGAAATTTATTGACGAAAATAATATCATTGTATATAGACTGAACTCGATAGATTTCGGCTATCCACACTCTATCTGGATTTATTCGAGAAAAATCTATAGGCGTTCAGAACTGACGGCTTTTATTAACAGTGTTGATCAGCTTAAAGAAAAATCTTTCAAGATATTGTGTAGTATTGATTAAGGTATATCAATAAATTGAACGGTATTTGTTCCAGTAAATTAAACGTAAATATAATGTGTTGACATATAAAATATGATGACATTTCAAAATATTTTTGATTTATTTTGCCTACCGTGAATATTATCTGAAAGTGATATTTTTTGTTTAATTTCTCTTAGTCTATACTAAATTTTATGCACAAGTATACAGTTGATATTTTTTGGATACTTCATACCTAACTATGTATAAAATTTAAATTTCAAATTGTAGTTGTATGTTAAAGTACTTGCACAGTACCAGCTTCTTATAACCATACTTTCCCGTGAGTGCTCCAAGTTTACCGCGACGTTAAAAGGTACACGATTTGTTGTGAAATATGTGGTTTAAATCAAAGTATCAATTAAAAAAATACCTCGACGAATAAGTTTAAAAAAAATGTCTTCTTTTTTAACATGCAATGTATAAAGTGAAATGTTATTCCATAAAGTATGGTCCTATGTTTTTTGTTTAGTGTGGACATGTTAACACAGGTTTTATGCACTGCACTATTTATTTCGGTCAAACTTAACGGCGCAAAAATTTTTGCAAACAGTTTGTTGTAACTCTTATAAACATACCTCATGAAGATCAAGAAACGAGGTTGAACAATTAACTCGATGATAAATATGTGATAAGTATAACTGAGTAATGTTACACCTGTTACAACTTTAGAATTTACTTCAGCGACACTCACTTAAAACTCTTTTAGATATTTCCGAACGGTAGGGTGACCAAACACCCGGATGGTTTAATAACAGCAGTAATCGGATCCTTTCCATTCCAGGTATTTAGGAAATAGAGCCACGCTGATTTCAGCACGAGCGGGCCGGTTCGACCGGGGCAGTACTACTCTCCCACAGAAGACCAACCTAAAGCACCAACATCCGTGTTGTCGTGTTTCGTTGGTGAGTGTGAGACCGGAGGCCCATTGATGTAGGGGTGACAGTTATCGCGGTAACTGTGTAAGCCTTACATTGTCACGATGACTGTCGTGTCTTTCACGTACGTGTGAAAAAAACATCTCACAAGGCCGCCATAGTGTGGGTTACCATACTGCTTTTACAATGAGTATGGTGACCACAACTCTTGGATTCTATTCATGATTTCCATCAGGCAAAGTAGAGTCACTTTGGCAGGCTCTTAATATAGAAAAAAGGCGCAAAGTGGTACACCGTGTGGTTTTAGTCGGTCCAATTCCGACACACCAATCCGCCGTAAACCCCGGTGGGATGACGGTCCGAGGAGGTTTCTACACGTTAAAAAAAAAGTGACCAAACAGGAACAGTATATAAGAATTTAAACACAATATGAACATGGAGTCCACGGTCGGTCTAATAGAGAGGTTTTTGTAGGCTTGTTAAAAATAACTGTTTGTATTAAAATCTTGACGGTATTTTGTGAATATATTTTTATTTTTACGTGAAACACGTGCTTTGCCAAATAAATAAACTGTTTTTAAATATTTTTGCGACATATATTTTACAAAGACTTTTTTTTGAAATATAAAATAAAAATAGGATAGCTAAAATTATACCCAAAATTAAATGGCTTGGACCGGTTATCGGGTTGGAGTCAATTTAATTTTGTGACTACGAAATTATTAAAAACGACCAATGCTCACAATTTTAAATAGGTCGTTTAGGTCTTGATATATACTTTCTACCATCCTTCAAAACTATGTTTACAGAAATATGAAAAAATTTCATTAAGAAGATCCTGAACTAAAAAAAACAATATCAAGATAAGTCGTATCACATAGCATAAAGCAATTGAATAAACGAATTTATTTAAGCTTGTATTACTTGGTTACCCTACACAACACTCTAATCTTTTCTCAAGAGTGTCGAATGAAAACTTTTCAATCGGATTTAACTCTGTTTCGTATCTAATCGCAAAGTTGTGTCAAAATTTCTAGCGCTTGAAACTTGGTTGAGAAGCATGTAGTCTTACTAAGCCATGTTGTACTTTCCTATTATTCTTTGTTACTATTCTATTGATTTATATGTTATTTTTGTGGTTTTGTGAAATTCTTTCTACGAGAACGTTGTTTGAATATTATGTGGTGCATGAAGTATGAGGCAATTGTTATTTTTAACCGACTTCAAACAGATTTTAGGTACCTAGCACATATTATAATCATATTTTAATTAAATTAGTAGATAATTAGTCTTAAACAATAATTGTTACATAGTATTTTTATAAATAAGTCTTAACATCTTACAAAGCAAAACTTGATTGCTTAGTAAAATAATTTTATAATTATGTTCATTTGGTGTTTTTTGACAACAGCTAAATTATAGTTACTTTTGATTTAAGTAGTTAGAAAAAATTGAGTGTTTTTGAACAAATAAATAATTCATTTATTTTTCACTTTCTAGTATTTCTAAGTAGGAAGATTCCATCTGTTTTTTTTTTGAAGTCGATTTTGTTTTTATAAAACTTTTAAGCTAACTTCAAAAATAGCTTTTAATGATTTTTTTGTGGTATTGTAGGCAAGCGAACGATCACTTTATGGTAAGTGATTACGCCTATGGACACATAACTAAAGAAATATGAGTCTATTACCGTCTTTTAATGACTCATTTCCTCCCCAAAATGACTCTACTCTGCCTGATGGAAAGTATGAATAGAATTCAAGAGTTGGTCACTATATTCATTGCAAATGCAAACAATGCAGTATGGTGTGGACTATGACGGTCTAGTGACATGCTTTTTCACGCTCTGCTTGGGGACGTGAAAGGCATGATTGTAGGAGTGTAAGGTTCACACAGTTACGACGATAATTGTCACCCCTGCATCCAAGGGCATCCAGTCTCGCACTTTGTTTTAGGTTGGTATGCTGAGAGAGGGTAGTACTGTCCTGGTCAAGCCGACCCGTTTGTGCTGAAAGCAGCGTGGTTGTACTACCTGATTGCTTAACACTAGTTTTATATGACCCCGTGCTGGTCTAATTGTGATGAAACATAGCTCTCCAATGGTTAAACATGAATAATGAAATACTACCGTAAAAAATAAAATTTGTTAGATAAGGGTTCTATAGAAAATATGCAAAACATTTATATTCGTGCTGTACCGCAGCGTAACAAAAGATTTTCTCAAATTTAATCCAATGAAAGCATCTTTTTTCCCTCTCTTAATTCAAAGCCTATTAAGGGTTGATAACAAAGTAGATAAATGAGACAAAATTCATTCCTACTTTAGCAACCTAGACACTTATCCATCTTCTAATTTCTGTCTACATAAAATAAAGTCCCCTCTCAAAGCACACTCCATTGTGAGTCGGCACAATAATTTCACAAAAAGACTGTTAAATACTGCCTTTCAAAAGGCCTGTCTTCAAGGCTTAGTGCTCGGCTTTTATATAAGATGAGTCCTTGAAAGCCTCCGTTTGAAATATTTTAATCTTTGGAAGGATAAAAAGTTAATACATTTTACCTAAGTTTCTTTTTTGTTTGAAATTCAAAGTGTTGCAAAGATATTGTATATTTATAAAGTAAACAGTTTAACTGATTTAGAAGTTAACGTAGTCTTAAGTAAAGCGAACTTTAAAATCTACTGTTGTACTGTAGTGGTTAGTGACCCCCACTACTAAGTTAGAGGTAGTGAGTTCGATTCTGACCCATGACAATAAAATTGTGTGATGAGGACTTGACAACAACCTGTGACAGGTCAGCATAGACTTTGTTTCAAGATTTCCTTCTTTGATTGAGTAGTGGTTTTCTGTTAGATTGTGAAGTTTGCACTTTAAGTCAGGTCTTAATTTATTAGATGAATAGAATTGTTCACACGAATAGAAATAAGATTTATATATGAACAAATAGAATCACCACGCCACTTATCACCACATAGCTCACAATCACAGCTACAAACTATCCTTGGCTCCAAGCCAAGGATAGTTAGTACTGTTATCACCAAACAGCTGATAATCATACTCTTAAATACATACATTTCTAGGTAGTAGAACCACACTGATTCCAGCACGAACGACCCGGCTTGAACGGGGCAGTACTACCCTCCCACAGCAGACCAACCGTGTTGTTTTTCGTTGGTAAGTGTGAGACCGGAGGCCCATTGAAGCAGGAGTGACAGTTATCGTGGTAACTGTGTAAGCCTTACACTGTCGCTATGACTGTCATGCCTTTTACGTCCCCGAGCGGGGTGTGAAATAACATCTCACAAGGCCACCATAGTGTGGGTCACCATACTGCGTTGTCAGCATTTGCAATGAGTATGGTTACCGCAACTCTTAGATTCTATTCATGCTTTCCATCAGGCGGAGTAGAGTCACTTTGGCAGGTTCTTAAGATCGAAAAAAAAACATACATATTATTATAGATGAATCTTATCCAAACATAGAACAATTCATCATATTCGTCATACAACTATTTGTTCTGATGAAAATCAATTCCATCACCTTTAGTTTAGAAGTCAGGGTCACTAAGTACTAATCAAAGCCTCTTTCTATCCGGATCCCATTTGATTTTCCCTCTCTTATCGCGTTTCGGCTAACAACGTCCGGACAATAAGGAACATTAACGAGACGCTCCAACGAAAAGAATATATCGTGTGTAACGCGCCTGTCGATGTGTATATGAATGTGTATGAATATAGTGAAATTTACAACATAAATATTCGTCAATTCACTGACGTTGGCGGCTGCCTTTGTTAGAACTGCTGTGGATATTTGATACAGTGTAAGTTATAAGACACGGTTCTATTTCTTTGTGACTAATTTGAGTCTATTGAATACATAGTGCTTAAAGAAAGAACAAAGTAGAAAGTAGATAGATTACCTTTTTTAGTGAGGCCACAATCTATCTCTATCTTTTAATTTATCTTAAAAGTTAAGGATTAAATGACTGCTTGGCTATTAATGAGAGTTGAGTTTAAGTTAACATTTCACAAAGATATTCAATGAAATCAAAATTAAAAAAATATTTATATGAAAGATGGAGTTTAGTTCGGGATTTAATGTTCGAAAACATTATTCTTAGTAAAGCGATAAATGACTTAGATCGACTTTGAATGCTGATCGCTCTCGATTCACACTTCTTGGAATTCATTAAGCAAGTCCTATGACTAGCAGATCACGTCCTATATCTGATGTGTATGATGCAACGAAATCATCTTTTCTATTTTTGGTTACCTAAAAAACCATATAGTATAGTCAGTTATAATAGTTTAATAGTTATTTTTTGTTCGATTTAATTACCGAGATTTAACTACCTCGGTGGTGCAGTGGTAGCTTACGTGACTGCTGTCGGATCAAATGTTTGTATTATCTACAAATATTTGTTGTTTGGATGTCTTACTCGTATATGTCATATCAGACCATCTAGCTTATATAGTACAAACCCTGCTTAGTTTGAAGCTAGATATCGGTGTCAGATGACGGATTGTTCTAGTTTTTAGTAGAGAGACTTTGCAAAAACTATCCGCTTTTCGCCTATCTTGGGTGCCACATAGTGTGGCGAACCCCTCTAGCCCCGCCCCGCGACATTTTCCGACAATACCTCCCCGCTTGAGGAAATATTTTATCTTTCTTCATAAAGGAAGCCAACAATGGTGGAGTGATGTATTTAGGAAATAAATGTCAAGCCATCAGTCAGTGTTTGCTGTAAAGTACATTTTGAACTAAAGCATCAGGGAAATATTAACATTTCTAAAATCATAAATAAATAACGTTTTAAAGTACTTTTGAAAAGCTCTGGGTTTTCCCCATTTAATGAACAATCTTTACCCTGGGCGCACGGGGCTGTCAATCAATTTTAATTTGTACGTACATTTCCAAATATTTAAATTGGAATTGGTTCCTTATAAATATATTTTATTACTTATATTTCATTTATTTTCTTATTATAAGATTATTGAAGTGAAACTTCTTTATCGGGGTTGGAAAAAAATTTAGTGTAACATTTTTTCGTTATGCGTCACATTTTTTCGTTACGCGCCATCTTTTTCTTATCCCTACCACGCATGATTCGAAGTATACTTTCTCCAGCGGAGTAGGGATTGGTAAATGTCTCCAATGTATTTTGCGGCCCGTTTTGAGTAGTTACATTTTTGAAATCCAGGTGGCGATTGCATCGATTTCGGACGGGCTTAAATTATTTTTTTGAAAAATAACATCATAAAGAAGTTTCACTTCTTATTTATCTAAGTTTGGATCGGGACGTTCGCTCACGAAACCACGAAACAGGGGCTCCTGTACTATTTTGAATGTTTAATTAATAATCATGCTTATTAAGTTATCATAGATATAGATTTACCATTATTTTTATTTATTTATTTTATTTTATTTACAACTTTATGCACAAATACATGCATCGGCGGACTTAATGCCTAAGGCATTTTCTGCCAGTCAACCGATTGGGCGATGCAGAGAAAATATATTTATATTAGTGCGTTACATTAAATAAGAAATAATAATCTAGTAAGTTAATTAATAAAACCTTACATACGTAAATGTTTTAAATTCAATGCACCGACTTCAATGCGCTTAAATGATGATAAATGGTACTGAATTGTTCTTCAATCGTCCAACTTTACAATTGTTTCTTTTATTCGTTAATCAAGTAAAATAAACCATAATATCGACAAATCGTTAAGAAATAATTAAATCGACTGTCAAATTGCGAAAACATCGCACAAAGTACACACACAAAAAAAAAAATTCAAGAAAACACCCAACAAAATCGTAATAAACAAAGTTACGAATATTTACGAAACTTTTGTAATAAAAATGTGTAGTTTTTCAGCAGACTGTATGTAGAACAGTAAGATTAACCCTCACCAAAATTAATTAGTATTCCTATGTACTATTACCACTTAAATAGCAGATCATCCTAATACTAGCATTTCCAGGCTTCATAAATTTTCAGCTTGTATGATATATTATTTGCCGCGGCAAAGTAAGTAGTCTACTAAGGTAGTAAAGTATGCAGCATACATCACAGCGAAGAGAAGAAAAACTTCAATAAATAAAAGTGCCTCGGGTCGTCACCTCACCTGGTTTGTGGTGGGGTTGTGTATCAGAATCGGACTGATTAAAACCACACGGTATGCCACTTTGCGTCTGAGATAGGAGGGATTCGGGAACAGCTGTTGTTACAACATCCAGACCTCTTCTGTCATCTGTCTGCTAGTGCCGGCACCACCTTCGGATGACCTCTCTATTTAAGCGACGTACGGCACACGCCGAACGTCACGAGCACATGATGGCCGTTAGTGTCTTCGTATAGGTTTAAGTCCGGAAGTAGTATCCAAGCTTGATCTTTGAGAAAAGGTGGTTTTTCGACGAACATTTTCAACAACTTGAAATAATTACTATACCAATCCGTCTGGCCAGTGGTATATATAACCAGTATACTATAAGCTTCTAGCTCAGGGGAGGCCTATGTATAGCAGTGGACTTTAAAAGGCTGTTCAAGTGAATGCATTATTGTCTCTTAAGTGTTCTGACGACCTCTTCCAACTAATCCCATCCTCTCCGTTCCTCTACAGAACAACTAGTGCTAGCCTTGGAAGTCACCGTTTCAGAATGGTAGACATACGCTCCCGTACTAAACAGTTCGGCTCTTCCTTCCTGTGCAAATTAGTTAAAGCCTGGAATTCATTACCAACGCACGTGTTTCGCTCCCACTACGATCCCGGGTCCTTTAAGCGGGGCGTGAAAAAACATCTCACTATGCCACCATAGTGTGTGTCGCCATACTGCACTGTCTTCATTCGCAGTGAGTACGGTGACCATCGCTCTTGAATTCTATTCATGTTTTCCATCAGGCAGAATAGAGTCACTTTGGTAGGTTTCTATAAAAAAAGAAGATGACCATAGGTGGTAGAAGCTACGTACCACCCGATAGCAACTCAACTGCTTGTTTGTATCTAATGTAATAAAAAAGATTTATAAGTCAGATATAATTCGCAGTTTCACCTATTTAAACTTAGCAAGACGGTATATCCGTCGAACCTAAGTGAAAAAAAGGTAACATGAGCATTACATCATCCATATCCTTTATTAATCCACTGATGAGAATAGCGCTCTCATTAGCAAGGAGGTTTTAGCATATAGATACATGTTAACTGTATACCATAAACACGAAAATGTATTAAGGTATTTAATGCTGAGATTAGCATTTTATTCATGTTAACTTTTAGCATTTTAACATTAACTATATTTATAATAAACTTAAATATATATAAAATTAGAGTGCCTAAAATTTAAAAAGGAAATCTTAAGTAACATCAAACTTTTCGTTTCTAGTTTACCTTTAAAAATATTATAACTAAAGAAGTATTCAAGTAATTAGAACGAAAAGAAGTCTATTACATTACAAATTTTCTGTACTGTGTCTATCCTTCGTAACAATGTTTTGTACATACAATTATGGTGAATTAAATTAAACGATATGAAAGTCTGTACTAAAAGTGTATTGATTAGCTAAATACTACACAATGTAAAGTGTATTCCATGCTTTATTACAAAAATGGGTCTTGGTAACTTGAATACGGTTTTTTTTCTGTAAGTAAATCTGATGCAGTGACAACACTTTCTGACTGTGACTGAATGGTTGCCCTAATGGTTTAAGCGGTCACTACGTCGCTCTCTACTGGGCTGAGTGTTATGGGTTCAAACCCCACATGGGATAACACTTTGTGTGATCCACAAATTGTTGTTCTGAGTCTGGGCGTTCTTTATGTCCGTTACTTGTATGTTTGTACAGTCTGCCGCGAAACAGGATTTATTCCTGGTGTGGGTGTAGCCTTTTTTTTAAATAAAAAATATTTGTATTAATTTTTTTTATATAACTTGTGTATTCATATAAATATTAATATTATTGACTATAACAGTCTATTCATTCTTCAATAACAAATATTCAAAATTTATCCAAGCTATGCGTAAGATATGTCAGTCACCAATTATATATATAAACCCAGACGGATCTTCTTGCCTGAAACAGGTGAAATTTAACCCTTCATAATTTCGTGTAAATAGTTAAATAACACATTTACATACTGTAAATTATTATATTCATTTATGGAAAATTATGCCAAGTAAATTAAAGTAAATTGGGTCTGTTCGTTTTATCATCATGACATAAAAAAATATATAAATTATATTTTAAAATGATAATATTAAAAAAACTGTTTCTCTTTACGTGCGAATATTTATAGTCGATTAAATATGTATAGATTAAGTACAGTTAACAGAAATACGTTATGATCTTGAAAGAAAAAGACATTAAACGGTAAAGACAAACACAATAATTCCTTTTACTTACTGAATTTATGATACATTGATTACAATGATTCAAAATTTAAACTAGATACAAAAACAAAACAGTTCACATTAAAAAGAAATACTACTCCTTCAATTTATTTATTTACTCTATTATGACGTCTGCCTAATGTCACTACATGGTGTAGCTGTCCAAAATTAATGTTCCCTCTTCCCTTTGCACTGTGTATATTGTAGATAATCCTTTAACATAGCAAGCACTATGTGACAGTGACATTTACATTCTCATAAAATAGACGTTCAAACAGGCAAACAATAGGGCCAACATTGTGGAACCAATAGATCAACCCCAACTTGACAAGTGATGTAATATGCGACTTGACGTCACACATGTCACTCTGACACACAACTATCTGTAGAAAGACAAAAGAATAAAGTAATGACTGTCAAATTTTAGTAATAACATTGGCATTTAGTTTTTCTTACTTACTCTTCGAAACTTTTTGAAATAAATATTTCTTGGTCGATGTTTATTATAATTGTTAATATCACACTGTTATAAAGTTGCTATATATTGCTATAATGTCTATAGTTATGGGTATGATTCTCACAAAATATTTGATTTGAAAATCAAGACCGAGAAGATATTTCGGGTCGGGTCTTAAACTGTTAATAAAGGGGCACCATCGGTTTAGGCATAAGTCGGACATCGCCACGAAACACGGGAGGAAAATAACTTATTTCATACTAGTTGCTGCCCGCGACGTCGTCTACGTGAAGGCTCTACAGCACCAAACATACCTAAGATGCCAGTGTCGCTATAGCATTATAATTAAACAACTCTTAAAATAGCATTAAAATATAAGTACACGTTTTTTTTTGCAAGCGAAGCAAGTACAGAGTCATATGGTAATCCTGCTGAGTTCAGTCACAAGATGTAACTGAAGAAAATAGAGAAAATGATGCAGGAATATGTTTCAGAGCACAAAAGAGTAAAAGTACGTACAAAGGTATCATACATTAGAAAATATGCGTCGTTAAATTACACGCTGTGATAGAATGCATAAGAAAAATAAAGATTCACAGCTCCTCCCCCGCAGGTGATAGCATGATTATATGTAACCTATATGTTGACCCGACCTGTTAGTAATATTCATGCAAAATTTGAAGTAAATTCATGCAGTACTTTTTGAGTTTAGCCCGGACATACAAACAGACAAAAATTCTAAAAACTATATTTTTCCTTCGATATCAATTATTGTAGATCACGTCCCAAGTATTCTTGTAAAAAAACATTCAATGTACAGTTTTGACTTTCCTACGATTTTATTATATATATAGATTAATATCCTATACGATATTTATTTCAATATTGGCAGTTGAAATCAGTGTGTATTGAGATTAGAAAAGAGATAAGATAATGCTAGGAGCGCTAAGACTTAACTGACAAAATGAAAGAATCTCGAACATTGCTTTGAGACACATACATTTTTTGTTTGTCTTTGTAATCATATTACTCTGAGCATATTGGTAAGGGATAGAGTTATCACATTACTTTGTATGATATTGAATTTTCTTCGGTGAATTATATACAAATGGTGTATCTTTACATAACTGTTTTCTCTACAAACTTATTGTGAGAAATTTATCACGTACAATGTGGGCTACATACTATAGTTTTTTTGATATATCTCATTTAACATTTTTTTTTTCTATATTAAGAGCCTGCCAAAGTGACTCTATTCTGCCTGACGGAAAGCATGAATAGAATCCAAGAGTTGTGGTCACCATACTTATTGCAAATGCAGACAATGCAGTATGGTGACCCTCACTATGACGGCCTTGTGAGATGCTTTTTCACACCTCGGTTGGGGACGTAAAAGGGATGACAGTCATCGTGCTAGTGTAAGAATTACACAGTTACCACGATAACTATCATCCCTGCATCAATGGGCCTTCGGTCTCACACTCACCAACGAAACACGACAACACGGATGCTGGCGCTTTAGGTGGGTCTTCTGTGGGCGGGTAGTACTGCTCCGGTCGAACCAGCCTGCTCGTGCTGAAATCAGCGGGGCTCTACTACTTTACAAAAATACTGTAATATAAATATAAATATTTTACTCAAAGCCAGAAAATATATCAGTGGACATAAAACAATAAGTAAATATTGTTTCTCAAGTAGCTTACAAAAAGTTGCTCAAACTGTCGACTAAGTGAACCAACGAACCGAGCTTGATTATACGGGATAAGCATGCAAGCCTTAACTGTCTAAGGCACGAATTAAGCAAGCACGAAATATGAAGGCCACATTATGGGGGTTCCGACGCGTTCCGTATTCATCCAGCCTTTGCGGGAAGGATTCGACCTTACCCTATTGAAATAAATGGATATTTGTGTGCCGTGGAACGAAAATAACCGGAAGATTATAGTTTCTAACAAAGGTTTGACTGTTTATAGTACGTATGAATTACCTCGTTTGTACGGCTGGCCTGAATTTTGAGAGGACGAAGCGGAGTAGAATGAAATCATTATGAAATATTGTGACAGATATATACGTATATATGTGTGTTTGTATATTGTAAAGAAGCAAAGATTGTCTGTTAATGTAAGTTTGTATCTATTGTAAGTTCTCGTTTGTTGGATGTATGTTTCTTGTGTAAGAAATAACGCTCAAAATTATAGTAAGTATCCATTAATCCAAAAAGATTTGACTACAACATGAGAATGATCGAAATCAAATCTAATTTCGTCAGTCTAAATGATTTTTTCAATTAATTTTGTACTTCAATAAGTTTTTCAACAACAGAAGTAAGCTTACAAACCGATTTTCTTATATTTTATGTGTCATTAACATAATAACATATTATAGGACCTGTAGTTTAATAGAATTTATTACTGCATTGTCTCTTTACCGCTTTCTACTGCACCGAGTGTTGTGGGTTCAAACCTCACGTGTGACGACACTGTGTAATCCACAAATTGTTATTCTGAGTCTGGGTGTTTTCTGTGTCCGTTTCTTGTATGTTTATAAAGTTTGCCGAGACTCAGAATTTATTCCTAGTGCGGGCATTGTCTTTTAAAAATAGGAAATAAGAATAAGAGTTTTCTCCAGACATTAAATTATCAATATATTATACAAGACTAATTATCTCGAAGCGCAGCTATAAACAACGTAGCAAAGCTATTTCTGCGAAAATTAAATTTTACACGTCGGCCAAAAACTTCAAAATGTATCTCAAGTCAAAACAATTATTTTTGATAGGAGTACAAAAGCTGCGGTTCCGTGTTCAAATTAGACGATTAGAAGCCTTTTGTTGTTTAATTGTTTATCTGTTCAAAACAAAGGCTCGGCCAAATGTAAATCATAAATATCTGACTTAAAGTACTAATTACGTTTGTGAAATAACAAAACGTTGTAAAATTTATGATTTTTTAAGATTTACTGAATCTAAGAAGACACTTCACTGAAGTCATTACTTGCTAATAAAGTCCCCGATGGACTAATGTCCACTTACGAGTATCTGTAAAGCAACTACAGATTTAGGTTTTACAACTCTCAGGCAGATATTTATTAGTAACTTTTGCCTGTTAAATAGGATGTTCTGTAATAAATATAATGTTGTATGATAGATATTGAATCTTTATCAGAAACTAGTGAAACTACTGATCGTTAAACTCATTAAAGTAACTTTATGACTATGTTATTATATAACAGATATTATTGCTTAGTAAAAATAAATTTCCTTTAAAGAAATAAAAGTCATATCTATATACTATATTAAGAAATAAATGAAATAACGATAGTACAAAAGAAATATTTAAAACTAATAATTCGCTACAACATTTGATGAAACAAGTTCCGGAAGATTCTGTGTATCATACTTCTAAATCGTTTTTAAATAATTTTGATATTCATATTTCCAGTGTAAAATGCAAGAAATCCTTAATAAGGTTCCTTATCTATTGTTATACTTAGCACAGGTTTATTTTATTAAACCGACCGTACATTTCATATCACCAGCTTCGCGGTTGAACGCGGTGCCATCTCCAGTTATTGCGTTCCTTAAGAATTGACGTGAAATAGCGCGGAATAGCCAGAGGTCTGGGAAAGGATAAAGGCCAAGAATGTGACGGAGTATTTCAAATATTATGAGTTGCTTAAAGGACTGACTTTTTTTTATTTTATTTGGGTAGAATTTGCTCAAGTAGGGTAGGGTAGTTGTAAAATAAGCAAAGATGGAAATCTCTTCGAAATATGGCCTCGTTATTAAATTATTATACTCGAGCAACAGCTGTAGCTTTATTGGAATTCCTTGAATTGTGTTACAAAATTGTTAATATTTAGTCAAAGGTAAATTGAAATGGTCTATTTAGTAGAATCTTGTGTAAATTATCGTGCTTTAATAAATTTACTGTGGCGAGTTCAACATTCTCCGTCGTAATCTGTGTGATTACTATAGGGTCACGAATTAATTAACACTTGAAAAAAATCGTATAAAAACCATTAAACATAAATATAATATAAAATATTTCGGACATTTCATACACAATGTCACCTAGTTTCAAACTAAGCAGAGTTTGTGCTATGACAACTAGACTGACTGATAGAATAATTATATATTATTTTTTTTGTAAATACATACATATTATACTTAGAAAACACCCAAACTTCGAAACAATATTTGCAGATCATACAAACATTTGGTTCGACCCGGGAATCGAACCCGAGACCTCAAACACAGCAGTCGCATTCACTACCGCTGCGCTACCGAGGCAAATATGATATACATATAATATATTTGGTAAATTTTAGAAATTGTTTATTTACAAGAAAGTTAATCAGCTGGAAGTTATTTTTAAAAAGTATATCGTCTGAATGACCACTGTTTCGACGTTTGCACTCTTCTAAGCGAGCACCGAAATTTTCGAATACTCGTCGGCGAAGAGACCGAGAGATCTCCGACATCTCTTCGCTGACTTTTTCTTTTAGTTGACGTAGTGTATTTGGTTTACTTATGTAGATGTGATTCTTCAAATAACTCCATAAAAAGAAGTGTGCTAGGGATAAATCTGGACTACTGGGTGGCCATGGAATGTCGCCTCGTGTTGAAATCAGCTTTTCCCGACAAAGCATGTTGTCTTTGACCACCAGCAGGAACTGATTGGATATGTGATGAGTGACTCCATCTTGGTAAAATCATGTGTTACGATTGTAGCCAGCAAATTTCAGTAGCATCGGTCCCAAGAATTCTTGTAACATATTTGTGCGTGATGTTAGATTCAAATGTTAACGAATTCTTTACACAGTCTTATTTATTTTCTGTGTACATAAAAAACAAACATTGACAATTTAATTTTCTTCAGATCATTAGATTATAAAAAGCAAATATATATAAACTAGCTCTTGAAACTTTCGTTCACTTACTCGAACATTTAAGGGAGACCCGATTGGTTTCGCCCCCAACGGATACCTCTTTCAAGGTTAAGAATGGCAATGGTGTCAGCCTCTTTATTAAAAAACTACCGTTTCTCACAGCTTCCACTTTACTACAAATGTAGATAATAAATACAGGGTCCTCCGGCATTGCTTGCCGACCTTTTTTATGAAATGAAAGAAACTTTAATTCATTTTATGTTATTCTAACAATGTATTAGTAACGTTTCTATGTCTAAACATCAACAAATAAACTTTAAGTCAATAAATCATTTAACAGTCCTTACTATAACGTTAATTTTGGAACATCACTATTTGTCAGAATTTAGCATATCTAACACTTGAATACTCTATCACGTATGCCAATTCTATTAAATATTAACACAAAGAACCTTTCCAACGCGTATAAGCTCGAATAACCTTATTAAAGCTTCTCGAAGGTCAGGGGTGGACAAACTGGAATAATACCTGTCTGCTTCAAATGTCGGACGAAGTAAGGTGGACATAATGCTAGAGAGACAATTTTATTTTAGACAATCACTCGAAGATTTTGTCTCGATAAGCAAATTTTGAGAATTGATATTATAAAATTGATCTACCTAAGCATTAGTGCAGATGATATAAATTGATTTGGAAATGTAAAATAAGAAACATAATTGGAAAAAAAGGCAATCTATCAGGCAATTTGAATTATTATTTTTGGAACGAAGTTCCTTACAGCAGGCTTGGAGGGGATAGGGATTTCGCTGCGGGACCGAACGGAAAAAAATGTGATAGTAAAACCGTAAGTGGAAAAAGTGCGTGGAATAAATCTGTGGAAAAAAGTGCGTGGAATAAAACCGTTAAATGAGACGTGCGCAGGCGCGAAAGCGCGTCATGTGTGCTATTTTATTATTTTAAGGAATTTATTATTTTATTTCCTAAAATACTGAATTTCCTAAATACTTTCTTGTACTTAAATAAAAACTAATCAGCAAAATTTAAGAGAAAAATCAAGAAAACCTACATAAAATTGAGCACGATTTTTTTTGCAAATTGTGTCGATTCCACATTATCCGAAGGAACTTCGTTCCTACCTGGTGTCCCACGACACCATTCATTTTTTTTACCAATAACTTAGGGACACCAGTCAACCTCACCTGCCAGTGGTGCACCTGCTGATAGACAGACGAGGCTCTGGCGAACAAAACATTCCAATTTGCGCCGATAGGCTCGCCATATGCTACGTGGGACCAAAACACTGCCGAAAAGTGGACGTTTAATATGCCTCTGTCTACCTCTCTGGGGAAACAGGCGTGATTTTATGTATGTATGTATATTTTTTACATATTTATGCACTTAGGTGCATCAATGGACCTATTTCCTGGACATTTTCAATCTATGGATCGACACCTTTGGATGATGTAGAAATCTTATAATTTGTAGGCAAACAAGTTATCCGTATGATGAAGTATTCTGGGTTCTTCTGTCTGTACCTAATGAAATTTGATGCAAAGATTACCCATCGGTTTAAGTTATTGTGTTTGGGAGACTTCATAATGATTTAACGAGGGTCTGTGTTCTCACTGGTAGTCTTTGTTGACACTGCGGACGGCAACAATTTTGATATTTAGTTCTTTGGTTCACTTAGCGTCACTAGAGTAACATAATTGCCTACAGGTAAGAATCCATCTAGAATAAAGTTCTTAACGGTGTGCTTTTTTTTTTAATTGTGTGTTTCGTAATAGATCTGTGAAATCTAGATTTGACCTGCGAATTGTTGCGAGTTTATTAAATCGATCATTTTCACGACTCACAAACATTATTAAATTAGCAGACTAAAGGAGTCGTTCGAACAGTAGAGGCGCTGAAGATTTTCTATAACGTCGAGTAAAACTTTGAGAGGTACAGTTTTACATCGGGATTAAAGTGCATAGATTATATTTAAGTACATTATAAATAATATATGATGTTAATCTACTGTGGAGGAACGGGTATCATGATCTCCCAACATAAAGGGAGAATCCTCCGACCAGGCAAGGTGATCATGCCTGGCGGGCCGCGACCCGATTATTGATATTGGGATATTGTGCATATGCTAATCGCCACAAGAATTTCTATATCACGATTCAGGATTAGTAATTGCTCCATATCTTATTACCCGTAGTTCATTACTCCGTAGTTCGATGAGTCTTCGCTAGATGACGCTGTAGTATGTATTTTTGTTTGCGCTGTATGTGGAACTCGCCACAATACTATAAAACTCATAGTTATATTGTGGATTTGTTTACCAAGAAAGATATAATTTTAACCACACGCAATTAGAACTAATCGACATGAATATAACAGTAACATGCATGATTTACAAACCACAGTGCTTAGAACGCGGTTATATATTGTAATGGGATTCATCGATCAGAAATTTGTATAGCATGACATCTATCCGATTCGAAAATCAACTGTATTGTATGTCCACGATGTAGTTTTTGAATAGAGAGTATAGATTTACTTTGCACAAGTATCGTTAACGGTGTTCATAGATGTTTTAGGCGTATATTTATATACTATGTAAGACTTCTACCATTAACCGTGGTATTGTTCTTGATTATTGGAATCAAACAGCAAATTGGTGTGATGTGTTACAGAATAATTTGTCTCATTCAGAAGCGCAAATTGAAAATACATTTAAATAAATATTGATTAAAATGTTATACCCTTACAATCACGACTTTTCAAACTTCAAAGGGCAGTTTAGCCGGAACTGTCACGCTAGCAGCTTTTTAATCTCAGATAAAGCCAAAAGATTCGTCGGTTTTAATACGCGGAGTTAAAGTATGATGTTTTTGATGTAAAAAATATTGAAAAAACAACAAAATAAGGTACTACGAGTTCTGTTTGTATAAACATTCACATTTAGAATAAATTGAAACTACGAAAAATAAATTGAAAGCAACTGTAGGTTATGTACGACTGTATTTATTAAGAAAAAACTTACAGCAATTCGAAGAAATCTTTTACGTCATGATTTTCTTCTAAAAGTACTTAACTTCCTACAAACAATTTACTATGCCTTCCACAAATTTGTTACGAGTGAGATATTATAATCTGATTCCGAAACATTACTAATTTTCGTGAATTTGATCTGTCTAGGGATTTTTTTCCGTAATTATGATTTATTCATTGCAGTGTGAGTCAATATAAAATGAAAAACCTCCTCGCTAAGGAGAGGCTTGTGTCCAGTAATGGACTGTTAAAAGCTCAGACAAATGATGTATTACAAAATTAAAAAGTGAAATAAGTACTAACATCTCTTTTTAGTTTGAAATGCGTAGATAAAATTTGGTAAGTTCTGGTTGAAAACTTTGAAATTGCGATTTTTATTTATTTTAGCAAGATAACACTTTTAATCGTGTTTTATCCGTTAGAAAAAGTTTTACCATTAGTATGGTAAAACTTTGTGTAAAAGATTTGTATAATAAAAATAATGGTAGGAGTATTCTAGTATGAAAAGTTGGTGAAATAATAAAGTCCTCATACCCAAAGGCCTCTACAGTACACGACATTCTTAAAATTATGATAATGAGAAAAGTAAGCAACATGAACTTAAAGTTAGGCTGTAAATTATTAATACTTTTTTGCAGTCACTGATCTTGTACAAAGTTATTTTATTTCTGTTTACAATGAAGTAAGAGTCAATTACTCAAAAATAATAGGGTATTTGTAAGATGTCATCACTCACTCGGTGATGTGGTGATACTTTCGTAGAGGTTCAACGAGTAACCCAGTCAAAATGTTTAGTTTCATTCCTTAAAAGAAATATCTCTAAGTTAAAGACATGTGTTATATTAATTTCATGACAATCAACGAAACATTTTCTGTGAAACTGGACGTCAATTCTCATGCTTTTTTGAAATTATATGACGATAATATTAACCTATCGATCTATTAATGATTGTAATTAAATTTAACACAAGTACATGATGTATTTGTTTATGACAGCATATAATTGCCAAACTGGCATTTAATTAACTGGCAAGGATTAATTAGTTATCAGTGTGTTCCAATTTTTCCCACCAAACAACTACAAAGATTGTGTTCTGTTTTTAAACGTACGAAAATTATAGAGTATAAAAAAAAGTAAACGGATAAAAGTTGTTGCGACAGCTAGCGTTCAAATGTTTCAAAAATATCAAAATACACTTTAAAGTTTAGTATTTACTAAACAAATTTTAAACTCCTACGTAACAAATTAGTTATCGCTATAAACGTGTAGGTACCTTATTTAAAGTTCTACTCGCAACTCTCTGTGTATCCGTTTCGCTTGTCAAGCCGCGGTTTCTATTAAAAAAGCAAAAATTACATTGTTTGCTGCAGGCGTTGGGTAGGGCTGTCAACCTCCTACACAGAAGGAAAAGGCTTTTGTGGCGCCGCCTGAGTCCTTTGTGTTGACGAAGCGAAATTTTATACTTCATTCAAAGCTGGTATTTTTATTCCACACTCTTTGCAGTATATGAATAACTGCCAACCTTATTTTGGGGTTTGTTAGTAGCTGACAAGTTGGTACAGCTTGTTTTCTAATATTGGAGTACAGAAAAATGATTATTGCGCTTTGCTCGAAAATATTTTTTTCTCTGTAATTAAATTTGGTTTATTTTTTTTTAAGGGGGAATGTAAATACATATGTATGTATGAAATTTATTTTTGTTTTCCAATAGGAGTGGACCATTAAAGGTTGTTGGTGATTTTATTGTTCAAAAATGAATATGTGTTCGAATACTGTGACTAATTCAGTAAATTAAAAGTTTGAAAACATGTTAAATTACAATACTTTTTTGCCACTTATATTAGACCTGTAAAACGTGACTTCTTGGCTAAAATGTTAAAATTAAAAAATAATATTACAAATACAAACACACTCCACACTTTTATATACATAGAAACTACATTTATTCTTGTATTATTTGATCTGAAGATTAGTGACGAATGTATAAGGGTTATGTGATAATGGACGGTTTAATTACAGATACTAGGTAATAATAATAATTATCGCTGCCATTTGACATCGTCTGCTAACAACGCTTTCTAGTCCCAAACTAACCAAAGCCTGTACTATTGATATAAATACATAAAAAACGTACAAACTCCAAAACAAATATTTGCAGATCATAGTCCTGTTAGGTGTAGTTGAACCTGAAACCTCAAGCACAGCAGTCTCATATGCTGCCACTGCGCTTGGAGGTAGTTTTTAGTTTGTATGATTCAGTCTTTATCAGTGACACTGAATTTAGGCTTATTTTAAAAATTAATAAGAGACAAGTAGCTGTATAGTATATAGACAGCTGTTAGAGTTCAAAACAACCCATCACTTCTATGACATATAGGTTGTAATGCGTAAAAATTTGTTGCAAAATATAGTGTTCGAATTTATGTAGGTGTATTCTGTAATTAAATTTCACTGGAAAATTTACGAATATACATTTTAGGGAAACATTTTTGACTTTAACATATTTTTGTTCCATCATTTTATGTTTTCATCAGAAGTGAAATGCAATAATACAGTACTAGGAAGTATTTAATTTTCGTAGAAATGAAACAATTTATACATGAGAGGCCAGATAAATTTATTGGGGACTAATTAACTGCCTCGGTGAGGTAATGGTGGTGGCGTAGCGTGCAGTGCTTGAGGTCTTGGGCTCAATACCTAGGTCGGACTACATGTTTGTGTGTTCTGCAAATATTTATTTGGGAGTTTGGGCGTTTTCTATGTGTAATATGTACGTATTTACAAAAAAAAAGTATATTTTTTTATTTACAGTTGTCTAGTAGTACAAGCTCTACTTAGTTTAGGACTAGATGGCGTTGTGTCAGTTGCCCTAAATATTATTATTACTCTTGAGATTCTTGAAATCTCCTTTTTTATTTGACCTTTTTTATTTTTTTGTAATAAACTTGAATATTAAAAGAATTTGTTAACATTATATTCACCACTATAAACCTCAGTTTTATAAACTTCTTAAACTTGACACACTTAAACTTGATTCTAAAATATTAATTGAAAAACTTACAAGTAGACTTAGCGCCCGCATAATGTTTAGCAAAAAAACGACAGAGGGCGACACAAGACCTTTTTTTGTTTAAAACTTGTTTAAAAGAATATTGTTTCAGAGTTTCAGTTTCATTAAAAGATGACAGACTGATAGGGACTATTGATAAAACACTGCGGGTTTAATTAAAAACTGTCCGTTCTTCTCCCTCGCGTGTTTTAGTAACCAACTCGATTTTCGAGAAAAATTAAATAAAAAATACATTTTGAAAGGAAATAGTCATTAGTACGGAATCTATTGAATTGGGTGTTTAACCAATTAAAGTGAAATTAAGTAAAAGTTATAACATAAACCTGTAGAAAATAATTTTCTAAGTTAATAAATTACTATTTATATTAGACTCCTATTGTCATTTTTGTTGGTTGTCTATAAATAAAACAAAAGATATTTATTATATCTATTAATATATCTATTAATGTCAACAGGACACACGTGTATTTATAAATAAATATATTTATATATTTCTAAATATATACATGATATATTAAAAATAAATACTCAGAGGAAACGAAGTGATAATGCTCATTACCGAATAATTTGTTCCGAGTGGGTCGAACCTACGATCTCGGGTCAACAGTTAGGATAGCTAACCAACAGACTTGTCCTGCTTTTTTTTTAAATTTTATTTGTATTTTCGAGATTTGAATAAATGTAGATGTTCAAGTCAATTATAATAATTATAATGATGAAATTTGAAAACACTGCAAAGAATATTAAATGCCTATGCTCAACTCATGGAGTTGAGCTTCGTTGAGCTTGTGTCAGTTCATTTTTGACAGTCCTTTTTTTATTACTGGAACTTGATAAAAATGGCGCTTGCCTAAAAAAGCTTAAGTAAATAAGTTAAAAGATATGTATTTTCTTTAGTGGCATTTGGTGCGTCACTTATTTGTGGGATTACAACACTCTTGCGGTTCATCTTGTAGACCCCTTTGGGGAGGGGTTCGGGGTAACTTTATCAGATCTACAGTCTGTCTAAGTGGTCCTCCGCGCCGGCTGCGACTATAGGTGGATTACTGGATTGGGCCTTGGGCCTGTTGATATTTTCGGTGGGTCAATCCGTTGGGAGGGCATCTCTAACGAGATCAAGCCTTTGCGGATGGGTTCCACAGAGCGACCAGCATGTTAGCTACGCCGGGTCTCGTTCTGTTACCTCTTGTGCTTAAGGAGATCGAGCTCCAGGGGATAGGGAGCATCAGGCAGGGTGTTGAGGATAGTCCAGTAGGGACTGCAATGGAAACGAGGTCTCGCGGCAGGCCATGCCTGTCCGCTGGTCGCTGATAGTAAATCGCGAGCTCGCGCAGGTGGTGGGCTTGTGACAAGGCTTCAGGCTCTTCATGTGCAGATCCCTGGAGATCGTCCTATTTCGTTTAAAGCGAGAGGCATTAGCGAGGGTACATAGTGTAAGCTACTGCTGCGCACGCAGATGGTGGCGGTTTGTTTCGGAAATGAGCGCAAACCAGACCCCACATTAAGTCGAGTGCGAATGTAAGCCTTGTACACACTGAGCTTCGCACAGAGTGGCAGTTGGGATGTGCGCTTTTAATATGCCTCTATACCGGGAAACAGGTGTGAGTTTATGTACGTACGTCGCTATGTACATGTCTTCATGAACTTCTACAAATATTAGTTAGAACGTCGAATATAAATGGCTACTCTCCACCCGCGGCATCACTTGGTTAAAAGTAATTTTAAACACAACACAGCACTTTTTGATGAAAATATTTTGCATTTATTACTTTACTAGGGAATAAAAATGTTACAGAATTATTTTCCTTGTATTTACAATCTTAATGAGCGTAGAGGAAGAAGAAAACCACTAAGATAACGACGTTTTTGAAGTTGAATTGAATATTTAGTAAAGGGTCTGTACTACATTATTGAATGGTAAAACAAAGGAAATTGGTGTCCGGTGTGAGCTTTGATCACTGAGTGACTAAAACCCTTTGTCGATGTTTCAGTAATAGAGATTACCTAAATATGAATTATTTAATGTTCAAGGGAGCTAATTAGCCGGTAAAGTTTGTGGTGAAAGTAGGTTTCAAGCCAAATTGGCAGCTTTGGGAATTGGGTGAGCGTAAACTTTGTGTATTACATAAGAAACTTAGGTAAAACTTAACTGGAAGTGTTAATGTAACAGACAATATGCATTAGAGTTTCATGGTAATAATACTATAGTTATATTAGATTACAATTACTTAAGAGTACAATATATTTTTTGCTATATTAACTAATTTTCACTATATTCGGACATTTGTAATTTACGAAATATAAATTAGTATCGTAGAAAATCCATCGTAAAACACCTGATTATATTGTAGCAAGTTTTTAGAAATACATACCTAAAATCATGCAAGTTTCTCCGGAGGAGTAGGTTAATGCATATTAAACGACCATTTTTCGTCAATGTTTTGATTCCACATAATAGGTAGTGAGCCTATTGCCGCTAATCTGGATGTGGACGCCAGAGTCTCGTCTGGCGATCAGCAATTGCACGAGATGTAGTTGAGGTTGATTTGGGACGAGTTTTCCCCTCCATCCGCTATAGCGGCTAACCGTGAGGAGGTGACGTCCATGTGTGTCGCACGTCGCCTAAATGGAGAGTTTATCCGCAGATGGTGCGCGCGCCAGCGGGCAGGCGCTAGGAGGGATCTGGATGTCGTAATAACAGCTGTTCCCGGATCCCTCCTATGTCAGGCGCAGAGCGGCACACCGTGTGGTTTTAGTCGGTCCGAATCCCACACACCACCCCGCCGTAAACGCCGGTGGGGTGACGGCTCGAGGGGGTTTCCAACATTAAAAAAAAAAGGTGGCCTTAAGTTCTGGTAGACACCCTACACACCCATTATTTTAATAAATTCTAATTTCTGTTTGATTTGTTGAAATGTGTACAAGTATATAAATCTGACTTCATTATAAAAGCCTGGTATTCATATGGTATAACAAAACATATACTGGCTCTTGGATCTAATCAATCTAATTTATAAATTATCTCTGAATAAAGTGATATGTTATGTCAACCAGAAGAAAATATTGTTCTTGTAATTCTTTTATTAAATGCCTGGTTCCTAAAGCAGTAAAAATTAACAGTTTTTTTTTTCTATTTTAAGAGCCTGCCAAAGCGACTATTTTACCTGATGGAAAGCATGAATAGAATCCACCATACTCATTGCAAATGCAGACAATGCAGTATGGTGACCCACACTATGGCGGCCTTGTGAGATGTTTTTTCACACCTCGCTTGGGGACGTAAAAGACATGACAGTCATCGTGACAGTGTAAGGCTTACACAGCTACAACGATAACTGTCACCCCTGTATCAATGGGCCTCCGGTCTCACACTCACCAACGAAACACGACAACACGGATGCTGGCGCCTTAGGTTGGTCTTCTGTGGGAGGGTAGTGCTGCCCCGGTCGAGCCGGCTCGCTCGTGCTGAAATCAGCGAGGCTCTACTACCTAGTCCATATGTACGTAAGTACTAACATATCGTTGTAAATATTGTATTCATTTACACTAATTTTATCCGACTGCCAACTGGGTTTTGTTATGTATGTATGCATGTAATATTCTTTAGTACCTCATAAGTTTCGAGCATGGATTTCTTTATAAATATATCATTAAACTCGTCTGGTGACCAAGACGTTTAGGTGACACGAAAAAAAACACGACTACAGAAAGACGTTGTAGTTTGAAATAGTAAAAAAGAATATATATATTTTTGAATACTGCAATATGGGTATCAAATTAAAGAGCTCAACGTGAGAATTTAATCAGATTTTTTATATTCATATTTTAATTTCTGAAATGAGTTCGGTCTTTCTCAGGGTTTCTTGTTAGTGCTCTTGACCCTAAAAATATTAAATTATCTACAGATGAAAATTTCTTTAAAGAATCAGATCATTTACGGAATTTGTAATAAAAGTGACAAAAAAATGAAATTCTCTGTCTTATCATTATATTTTTATTATATTTTTCATTTATCCGTTATAATAATAGGACCTTGAATGACTTCTTGCTGTTTTTTTTGTTTAAAAATTTTATCCCATCTTTCTGGCAGGAATGGAGTCCTGCGTCGAAAAAACGATTTATCTTTTGACGCAATCCCTGAATCGACCCATTTTTCGATTTCTCCGAAAAAATGAAAGGCCTGGTCGCTCAAATCATGCGCCATCGGCTGCACAATCGAAGGGGGCTATGTACGGTGAATACGATGGATGGGTTAGAATTTCCCATTGAAGCGTTTTCAAGTAAGTTTTGACCGATTTTGCCATATGTGACCGAGCATTGTCATGTAAATAGAATCGCTTTTTTGTGTCTTTTCGTATAGTAGCTGCTTTTCTTTCAGAGCTAAACAAAACGTCAGAAATGGAAGATTATACATTTGTTAAAAATAACAAAGTATTTCTTTTAAAATTACTAGGTTTATAAAAAAATACTTCCTTCGTTAAAATAATGCAACAAGACCATTCTAGAAACAATGTTACGTACGCAGTCATCCTTTTATATTGTTTTGAATTTGTTCCTTGAGCCTTTAAAGCCACGTCTAGTCATGATTTATACCTGGCTGTATATTTTGTAGCCCGCAGCACTTTTTAATTGTACCCAATTAACTTTATTTCTGCCCTCGGCCCCAGAACCCAATTACATCAATTTGATAGAAAAAAAATTGAAGAAAAATAAAAACAATAAAAGATTTTACACGGTTCGTTGTGAGTGGCCAATTTATTAGATCAAAACGTAACGACATCTTTTATCTTAATTACTTTTCCTTCGGACCTTTTTCGTTACTTACTGACTTATTGTTTTTATTCTTTTCTCACTGAGATTAAACAAGGATTCGCCATTAAGTCGTATTATGACGCTCAGCTGCCACCTGTTTTAAGAATTTCGTTCTTTAATTTTTTTTTCGAAGTTTATAAAGATATTCTGTGTTATGAATATTCCAGGCGAGTATACTTTACAGGTTAAGCGAAAATCGTCTTTTTCTAACATAAACCTGAAACGAAAGGACAGACCACGTTATGGTAAGTGACAATCATGAGACCAAGAAATGGATCCTTTGTGCGTTGTCAATCTTTGAGGAGGAAGTGCCCTCTTATCTTGAAGAATTAAAGGTCATGTCAGTGTGGAGAATTTCTTATTGGTTGGTTTTGTGAAAAAAAAAGGAATTTTTGAAAGTAATCAGCATCACGGAATCAGGAATTTGTTTCACGATAAACGTTATTATTGAATTAAAAACATGACTCTGTTAACTCTTATATGTTATATGGCCTATAGCCTTCTTCGGCAAATAGGTTATAAGTATTTTTAAATCCAGACTATTTGTTCCTAAAATTATCGGCTTTAAACATAACAGATTTATAATACTTGTTTTTTTTTTTAATAAAAGTCTACCAAAGTGTCTCTACTCTGCCTAATTGAAAGCATGAGTAGAATTCAAGATTGGTGGTCGTCATACTCATTGTGAATGCAGACAATGCAGTATGGCGACCCATACTATGGCGGCCTAGATCCATGCTATGGCGGTCTAGAATATTAGTATAGATTGAATTATATCCTCAAAGTAAAATATTATTAATACGAAATGTAACGCAAAATATTGGAACACTACTGCTCTGATTCGTAATTACTTACTGTGGTTATTCCTTAATAATAAAAATATAATTGAACACTAGTTATTAATTTTTAATTAACACGCAATTTTTATGTCAACTGACTTGAGTTTAAACTCCTAAACTGTTTGAATTTACCATGATATATAAATTCTTTGGCTGCATGCCTGACTGATTGCCTCAGGGGCGCAGCGATAGTGAATGCGACTGCTGTACTTGAAGTCTCGGGTTTGATTCTCGGGTCGGACCAAATATTTGTATGATCTGCAAATATTTGTTTCGGAGTATTTTCTTTCCAAAAAAAAGTATATTAGTATTCTATCAGTCAGTCTATTTATCATAGTACAAGCTCTGTTTAGTTTGAAACTACATGGCGTTGTGTGTCAAATGCCCGAATATTAAAAAAAAGATACGATCTACAAGAGAAAGTTTTATATTTATATAGGTACCTGTATATAGACTATTGTCGTTTGTATTAATTGAGATCTTATAAGGTAGTGTCAGTATACAGAACAAATACATATAGCATTGTTGTAATACATTTGATATAGTAATGTGTGAAAAACCCATTAGAAGTGTTTTAACGGTAGTAAATAAGTATTTTATAAGAATACTTTATAAAATGTTTTAATCATCATCATCATCATCAACAGTATTTAACAGGCCACTACTAGATATAGGCCTCTCCTTAATAAGGAGGTTTTGGCATACTATACCACGCTAGCCAGACGGGTTGGTATAGGGTTTGTTTTCACTCGTCGGGCCCCCCCCCTTACAGAGACACTCCAGCCCAGCTTCCTGCGGGAAGTGGTCGAGGGCCTTTTCCCGCAGCGGGCGGAGCACACGCCCCCGTCGATGGCCTTCATGGTCGAAGACGACGGGGTGAACGAAGACAATGTTCCGCCCGTCAGGGAATCGGAGGTAGGGGCGGTTGTTCTACGGATCCGCTCTAAGAACACCGCCCCCGGGCCGGACGGGATACCTGCCCGAGTGCTAGCCCGAGCCCTCGAACACATGTCGGACCGCCTCAGGGAGGTCCTGGACGCTAGCTTGGCGTCCGGACGCTTTCCTGAGTGCTGGAAAAGCGGGAAGCTGGTCCTATTGAGGAAGCCGGGACGGCCAGCCGAATCGGTAGCGGCCTATAGGCCCATCGTGTTGCTGGACGAGGCGGGTAAACTGTTTGAGAGGATACTCTCTGCCCGCATCGTCCGGCACCTCTGCGAGGTGGGCCCCGATCTGTCGGACGCCCAATTTGGTTTTCGGGCGGGGCGTTCGACGGTCGATGCTGTGCTGCGCCTGAGGGCCGTTACCGAAGAGGCGGTGAGCTGTGGCGGCGTGCTGTTGGCGGTGTCGTTAGACATCGCCAACGCTTTTAATAGTCTGCCATTTAGCTGCATCAGGGAAGCCCTCCACTACCACGGGGTGCCAGAGTACCTGAGGCGGCTTGTGGCAGACTACCTTGAGGAGCGTACCGTCATGTACGAGGACCGTGACGGTGTTCTGAGGCGGCGGCCCATGACGTGCGGTGTTCCGCAGGGGTCTGTCCTCGGACCACTCCTGTGGAACATGGGATACGACTGGGCCCTCCGAGGTCGTCTTCCCCCCGGGTTGGGCGTAATTTGTTACGCAGATGACACATTGGTCACAGCCCGGGGACTGAACTTTCAAGAGGCTGCGCGCCTGGCCACCACGGGAGTCTCTTTGGTGGTTGGGCGTATTGAGGCGCTGGGTTTACGGGTGGCCCTAGATAAGACGGAGGCCCTTTTGTTCCATGGGCCCCGTCGTGGTCCACCACCCGGCGCCTCTATCGTAGTCAATTCGGTCCTCGTACCGGTTCAGGCCCAGATGAAGTACCTGGGCCTGATCCTTGACGGGAGGTGGCTCTTCGACGAGCACTTCCGACAGCTTTCTCCAAAGCTGGTCGGCGCTGCCTCTGCCCTCGGGCGACTTTTGCCGAATTTGGGTGGAGCCAGCGTCGCGACGAGACGGCTATACACGGGGGTTGTCCGGTCAATGGCGCTGTATGGTGCGCCGGTGTGGGCGGCGGCTCTGACCGCCCAGAATAGGGCTCGCCTCTGGCGCCCTCAGAGGATATTGGCGGTTAGAGCCATACGCGGTTACCGCACCGTATCGACGGAGGCGGCGTGCGCCTTGGCCGGAACTCCCCCGTGGGATTTGGAGGCGGAAGTGCTCGCCGAAGTTTATCGGCGGACGGCTGACTTCCGGGCGGGCAGCGGCATACGGCCCCCGCCCGAAAAGATACGCGAGTGGCGAGAGGCCGCTCGTCGAGCCACGATGGCTCGTTGGTCGTCCCGGCTGGAGGCTCCACGTGCTGGCTTTGCCGCCGTGGAAGCTCTCCAGCCGATCGTCGCCGAGTGGGCAGGGCGGCAGCACGGGACCCTTTCCTTCCGACTGACGCAGGTCCTTTCCGGGCACGGTTGCTTCGGGAAGTATCTGCACTCGGTCGCCAGGAGGGAATTGAGTCCCGCCTGTCACCACTGCGACTGCAGTGAGGACTCGGCTCAGCACACGCTGGCGGTTTGTTCCGCCTGGGCGGCGCAGCGTGGGGTCCTCACTGCAGTTATTGGAGGAGACCTCTCGCTACCGGCCGTCATACGCTCCATGGCCGGTAGCGACAGTTGTTTTACCGCGGTCGCAACCTTCTGCGAAGACGTAATTTCGCGGAAGGAGGCGGCGGAGAAGGCCCGGGAGGACGATATCCACTCGGACCCAATTCGCCGCCGGCGAGCCGGGCGGCGGAGGCGCGCATACCAGCGCCTCATGCCGCCTTGAGTGTGGCCGCGGGTGGACGGGACGGGTTTTCCCCTCCATCCGCTACAATGGCCAGCCGCGAGGAGGCGACGTCCGCGTGTGCCGTACGTCGCCTAAAATAGAGAGTTTATCCGCAGATGGTGCCCGAGGTAGCGGGCAGGCGCTAGGAGGGATCTGGATGTCGTAATAACAGCTGTTCCCGGTCCCTCCTATGTCAGGCGCAGAGTGGCACACCGTGTGGTTTTAGTCGGTCCGATTCCGACACACCACCCCGCCGTAAACCCCGGTGGGGTGACGGCCCGAGGGGGTTTCCACACGTTAAAAAAAAAAAAAAAAAAAGGGTTTGTTTTCACTGGGGCGCTGGGCTAGAAAACCTCCACGTGGTGCACCCTGGTAACGTTTCTTCCTGTGCCATTTGGAAGAGGACATCACGCCAACGGCTAATATTCTAGCACGAAGAAGAGGAGGCCATTTTCTTCGGCCATTCGGCTGAGGCTTGGTCCAACAGAGCGGGCATTTTTGTCGATTCCTCTGTTGGCTCTTCGCTCTTTGGAGCAATGAGGAGGAAAACCTCGATAAAAAATCATTAGGGTGGGACCCTTTCATGGGTCGGCGTTTCTCCACTGTCAATGGTGGAGAAAGGAGAACGGGCTCGGTGTGTACTCACACTACCGCCGAGCAGGCATTGGAAGATTTAATCTTCCTGCCACCGTTGTCACATCGTAATCCTGAAAGGAGTGTCGTGGTTATGTCTCGCGACACCAATCGGGGCGAGGGTCTTGGCTTAGCCGCCCGGACTGCGAGGAAGAAAACCCCTTTAAAAAATTACCCCGAATCCCGTGTTCTGGTGCGTGACCAGGGGATGCATGGCTGATGGGCAGTTCAGTCGTAAGCGCACTCCCAGCCGAGGCACCTGCGGACCCCTCGGTTGGGCATAAATTTACGCTTGCCCGGGTATTGGGGATCTCTGCCCGGGTCGACCTCTGTTCTCCCCATCTCGTGGATTCAAATATGGAATCAATTATAAATAAAAATAAAAATACAGACGAAAAGAAGGAGAAGAAAAACAGAGGGGAAAAGAGTGCAAGAATGGACGACTTCTCTTCCAACGAAGAGGAGACATTGGTTAGCACGCCTATCTCGGTGGGGCTCCCAGAAGTCATTATGGCTGCTGGGAGCCGTAGAACATCGGAACGATTACGTTCCAAATCTGCCGCGGGTGCTAACTCTAGAGCGAAGGAGGAGAGGGAGGAAGAGGAGATCGCAGATCTCCTGCTTAAAATTAAGGAGCCGATGGAAGGGAGTTCTGTTCTCCAAACACCATCGTCCATGCAGGAAAGAGCAAATGCGGCAGTGGCCATCATCCACATAGTGGCCACCAAGTCTAGCAATCTTAAGGGCTGTTTTGTGAAGGCCCTTAAGGACTCCTCTGCCGCTATTGCGGGGGTCGTGGAGAGCCTTATCGGAGACATGGCTCGTCTCCAGGCAGCCAACGAGCGTCTGACGGGGCAGGTGACTGAGCTCAGTGCTCAGTTTGCTCAATTTCGGGCAAATCGCCCCGAACGAGAAGGCTCACCTCCGTCACAACTTATCCCCTCTTCCAACCTCGGGGGTATTCCTGATGCCCACCTGCGCCAAATCACGGACGCAGTGTGGCGCATGATGGACGGGCGACTCGCTGGCCTAGAGGCGAGGCTGCCTCCGGCCCCTGTTGTCCGACCGCCGCTCGCAGCAAATAGTCTGAAGACCGTATCAGTGCCATCAACGCCTCCCGTTGCGACCGGTCGTGTGTCCTATGCAGCGGTGGCGTCTTCGTCTGCCGCTCCTGCGGTTGCTCCGAGGGCACGACAGGCGGCTAAAGCAACAGCCAAGACAGGTGCACCGAGGTCAGGGCCCAAAACGGCGGCCAAGTCTAGAGCGGAATTCCCTCCGCTCTCCACTCCAACCGCTGTACCTGGCACCTCGACATCTGCTCCCTCTACATCTGCCCCGTCCACGGATGGTTGGCAGGTAGTCGGGGGGGCTAAGAAGTCCTGAAAGCGGGGTAAAAAGGCTGCCCAAAAAGCAGCTTCTACCCCGCAGTCGCCATCGGTGGCGGTGACTACCACGAAGAAGCCGCGCAGATTGCAGGTGCCTAAAAGCGCGGCTGTGGTGATCACCGTAACCCCAGAGGCGGCTAGTGGCGGACTATCCTATGCGGCCTTATTTAAAAAGGCCCGTGATAGTCTCGCCACCGATTTTGGGACTGAAGGGGTCAGGTTGCGCCTTGCCCAGACGGGAGCTCGAGTTCTCGAGTTCCCTGGGGCTGAAGGTGCAAAGACGGCGGACAGATTCGCCGAGAAACTGAGGGGAATCTTCGCGGCCACGGATGGTGTGAAGATCGCCAGGCCTACCAAATGCGCAGAGTTGCGCATTTCGGGCCTGGATGACTCCGTAACGACAGTGGATGTCCGCGTTGCAATCAGTGAGAAGACGGGCTGCAACGCGGACAACATTAGGGTCGGCACCATCCGCCCCGGTCCGGGAGGGCTTGGCGCAGTGTGGATCAGCTGTCCGGTAGCGTCGGCCAAAGCTTTGGGCGATGCAGGCAGAATCCTCGTCGGTTTTGTGAACGCCAGAGTCACTGTTCTGGCGGCAAGACCGATGAGGTGCTTTAAATGCCTAGCATCCGGACACACACGGGCCAAGTGCGTGAGTTGTTTTGACTGCAGCGGAATATGCTTCCGCTGCGGTCGACCGGGGCACAAGGCGGCAGAGTGCTCTGCCGCCCCTCACTGTCCGGTTTGTGCGGCGGGTAACAAGCCCGCCAATCATCAGATTGGGCAGAGGGGCTGCAAACCTCTCCATGATTCTCGGCAAGCGTTGGGGGCTAGCCAGTCGACCCAGGCTGCCTCCGATGCCGTTCGCACGTCGACATCGTCGCCCATGGAGGAGGCTGTAGAGACGGTCCAGTAATGGCCCAAGTCTCCAGCTTCCTAGTCCAGACGAACCTGAACCACTGTGCTGCGGCGCAGGCCCTCTTCCTGCAAACCATGGCACAGTGGTCGATCGGTGTTGCCGTAGCCGCGGAGCCCTATTACGTTCCTCCCCGTCCAAAGTGGTTGGGTGACCGGGACGGTTCCGTGGCAGTCGTCGGCTCCACGGCGGCTCATTCCCCGCCCTTGTCGCTAAGAGACAAGGGCACTGGATATGTTGCTGCCGAGTGGGGGGGGATCATTGTATATGGTGTATACTTCTCCCCCACTCGGAGTTTGAACGACTTCGAGGTTTTCCTTAACAACTTGGAAACCTCGATGCGGCGTCTAACGTCTGGACACGTCTTAGTGCTGGGGGACTTCAACGCAAAGTCCATTGCGTGGGGTTCCCCCAGGACGGGCGCTAGGGGCGAGGCCGTAGAGGAGTGGGCGGCCTCGGTTGGCCTCTGTTTACTAAACAGGGGCTCCACCAACACGTGCGTGCGACAGCAGGGAGGGTCGATAGTGGACCTTTCGTTCGCTACCCCCGCCCTCGCCGCACGAGTAAGGAACTGGTGTGTCCTGGAAGAGGTTGAGACGCTCTCGGATCACCTCTACATTCGATTTGAGCTCTCCCGGACCCAGGACCCCAGTAGGGGTCACGCGGCGCGGCGTTCTTCTCTCTTGCCGCGGTGGGCTGTAGCCAAACTGAATAGGGACCTACTAGAGGAGGCAGCCATTATTTACTCCTGGCTGTCTCCGCAGGCTCCGACCAAGGAGGTCGACATGGGGGCTGGTCGTTTCCGCGATGTGATTAGGCAGATCTGCGATGCGGCCATGCCCCGCATCCGAGGTTGTCGGCCTCCACGGAAGGAGGTTTACTGGTGGTCCCAGGAGTTGGCGGACATCCGCGCGGCCTGTACTCGTGCCCGGAGGTCCTACACCCGTAGTCGGCGGCGACACCGCGTAGACGGCGAGGAGGACCAGCTTCATGAGGAGTACCGAGAGGCGCAGAAAACTCTGAAGCTGGCCATTAGCCGCGCCAAAGAAGTGAAGAGGAAGGAGATGCTGGAGGGTCTCGATCGTGACCCCTGGGGTCGCCCTTATCATGCGGTGCGACAAAAGCTCCGCACGTCGGGCCCCCCCTTACAGAGACACTCCAGCCCAGCTTCCTGCGGGAAGTGATCGAGGGTCTTTCCCCGCAGCAGGTGGAGCACACACCCCCGTCGATGGCCTTCATGGTCGAAGACGACGGGGGACGGAACGAGGATAATGCCCGTCAGGGAATCGGAAACAGGGGCGGTCGTTCTACGGATTCGCTCTAAGAACACCGCCCCTGGGCCAGATGGGATACCTGCCCGAGTGCTGGCGCGAACCCTCGACCACTTGTCGGATCGCCTCGGGGAAGTCCTAAACGCCAGCTTGGCGTCCAGTCGCTTTCCTGAGGGTTGGAAGAGCGGGAAGCTGGTCTTACTACGGAAGCCTGGACGGCCGGCCGATTCGGTCGCGGCCTATAGGCCCATCGTGTTGCTGGACAAGGCGGATAAATTGTTTGAGAGGATACTCTCTGCCCGCATCGTCCGGCACCTCTGCGAGGTGGGCCCCGATCTGTTGGACGCCCAATACGGGTTTCGAGCCGGGCGTTCGACAGTCGATGCTGTATTGCGCCTGAGGGCCGTGACTGAAGAGGCGGTGAGCTGTGGCGGCGTGTTGTTGGCGGTGACGTTGGACATCGCCAACGCATTTAATAGTCTGCCATTTAGCTGCATCAGGGAAGCACTTCACTACCACGGGGTGCCAGAGTACCTGAGGCAGCTTGTGGCAGACTACCTTGAGGAGCGTACCGTCATGTACGAGGACCGAGATGGTATTCTGAGGCGGCGGCAGATGTCGTGCGGTGTTCCACAGGGGTCTGTCCTCGGACCACTCCTGTGGAATATGGGATACGACTGGGCCATTCGAGGTCGTCTTCCCCCCGGGCTGGGCGTAATTTGTTACGCCGATGACACATTGGTCACGGCCCGGGGGGCGGAATTTTCAAGAAGCGGCGCGCCTGGCCACCGTGGGAGTCTCTTTAGTGGTCGGGCGCATTGAGGCGCTGGGTTTACGGGTGGCCCTAGATAAGACGGAGGCCCTTTTGTTTCATGGGCCCCGTCGTGGTCCACCCCCCTGGCGCCTCTATCGTTGTCAATTCGGTCGTCGTACCGATTAAGGCCTAGATGAGGTATCTGGGCCTGATCCTAGACGGCAGGTGGCTCTTCGACGAGCACTTCCGACAGCTTACTCCAAAGCTGGTCGGCGCTGCTTCTGCCCTTGAGCGACTTTTGCCCAATTTGGGTGGAGCCAGCGTCGCGACGAGACGGCTATACACGGGGGTTGTCCGGTCAGTGGCGCTGTATGGTGCACCGGTGTGGGCGGCGGCTCTGACCGCCCAGAATAGGGCGGTTAGATAGACCACTTGGTTAGATTTAATACTGGTGTCGGCCCCTATGCTTGTCCGTAACCATGGTCAACTTGAAGCGCCGGCATTCTCCAATCACGATCTAATCTTCCTCTCCTATGCCCTTAAACCACCTAAACCCCAACCAAGAGTTTTGCGCATGCGTTGTTTTGCTCGTATGGATCTGGACAAGCTACTTAGGGATGCTGCCTGTCTGAATTGGGATGCAGTAACGTCAGTTATAAGCATAGATGAGAAGCTTCATAACTTTAATCACATACTTCTCGCTCTATATGATAACCATGCACCCATCAAAAGTATTAAAGTAAAGAGGCAACCTGCTCCCTGGATGACGAAAGAGGTACTTTTGGCTATGCGACGAAGAGATAGAGCTTTTTTCAAATTCAGAAGGGACCGTACCGAGGCAAAGCGCACTTTATACAAAATCGCGAGGAATCGCTGCAACCAGATGATACGCAACGCCAAACGCCGACACATTTTTGACAACATCTCCCATTCTTCTCCCGCCAATATTTGGAGGTTCCTTGGAACTCTGGGTATTGGTAAGCAGCGGTCGGGTGGTCTGCAGGGGACGGTTGGTTTGGAGGATTTGAACCACCATTTTTCTCTATCTGCTCATTTGGATTCTCAAACCGAGTATCGCACTGTTGACTACCTGACAAGCTTAAATAGCCCTAACATAAATCCCTTCCGATTTTCTCCGGTTGCGCCGGGTGAGATCAAAAAGATCATATTCTCTATCAAATCCAACGCTGTTGGTTGTGATAAAATCAGCCGACGTATGATCGTAACAATTATTGACCACATTTTACCTATAATCGCCCATATCATAAACTACTCATTATATTCTGGAATTTTCCCATCACTGTGGCGCAAAGCTTGTGTCATCCCTTTACCTAAAAATCCAAATCCCACACACCCCAACCATTTCAGACCAATATCCGTCCTCCCTTTCCTCTCAAAGGTCCTAGAATCCTGTGTGCACAAACAGTTTTCTGAATTTGTCTACAAAAACAACCTATTGAGCCCGTTTCAATCGGGTTTCAGGCCTGGTCATAGCACTACTTCTGCTCTTCTTAAAGTGGTTGGTGATATCAAGGCAGGTATGCAAGACACTGAAGTTACTGTTTTGGTACTAATTGACTTCTCTAATGCCTTCAACACAGTCAATCACAATATACTCCTGTCTATCCTTTCCTATCTTGTGGTCTCACCTGAAGCACTGGATTGGTTCTCATCATATCTTCGGGGACACCAGCAATCTGTTCATGTCGATGAATCTTCCTCAAGCTGGTGTGATCTCGATTCTGGTGTTCCTCAAGGCGGCATTCTTTCTCCTTTATTATTTTCTGTGTATATTAACCTCCTGTCCCTGGAACTTCGTTGTGCGTATCATCTGTATGCCGACGACCTACAGCTCTATTCACAGAGCAAAGTGGAAGATATCTCGAGAGCAATACAAATGATCAACCACGATCTGGAAACAATCAACACGTGGTCTCAAAGGTTTGGTTTATTTGTGAACCCCACAAAATGTCAAGCTATCGTAGTGGGAAGTCACCGGTCGATGAACAGAGTAGACACTAAAACTCTCCCGGCTATTACTTTTAATGGGACTATCATACCTGTGAGTGGATCGGTGAAAGATTTAGGTTTACACCTCGATTGCACACTAACCTGGCGTGAACAAGTTGCAAAACAGTGCCGGAGGATTACTGGGAGACTTCGGGCTCTAAATCGTCTGAGAAATTTCCTGCCCGTAAAAACCAAGACTATGCTTGTGCAAACTCTTATCTTCCCCTTAATCGACTATGGTGATGTGTGCTGCTACGACCTGAATGCAGATCTTCTCGATAAATTAGACCGTCTTCTTAATAACTGCATTCGATTTGTTTATAATCTCCGTAAATATGACCATGTATCCTCTTTCCGTTCGCAGCTCAATTGGCTACCAATTCGTCTACGCCGAAAATTACGCGCGCTCACTGTTCTATTCTCTTTACTTAATAACCCATCTTCGCCAACATATTTAAACTCTTATTTCCAACTCTTATGTAGCAATCACGACAGAAAGCTTCGGTCTTCTAAGAATCTTCTCCTTCGTTGCCCCTCCCATACATCTGAGTTTGTTGGCTCATCTTTCTTTGTGCAGTCCGTTCTTCTCTGGAATGAGCTTCCCCTCGAAGTCAGGATGGCTAGCAACGCTTTTACTTTTAAGAAAAAAGTGAAGCAGTATTTACTGAAACAGCTGGTAGAATCAACCAATACATGATTATCATCTTATTATTACTAGTTATGATATTTATTTGTGTATGTATGTATTTATATAGACTTACATCAACTTTAGTATGTATTTGTATGTATTTATGTATTTGTATTAATTTTAGTATATGAAAGTTTGTATATGTCTACTTCTTCTTTTCAACATCTGAAACGCACCTACTTCCTATTTTCTCTGCATCACCCAAAGGTTGACTGGTAGAGAATGCCTTAGGCATTAAGTCCGCCTATGGACATAAAGTGCATGATGTATAAATAAATAAATAAATAAATAAATAGGGCTCGCCTCTGGCGCCCTCAGAGGATATTGGCGGTTAGAGCCATACGCGGTTACCGTACCGTATCGACGGAGGCGGCGTGCGCCTTGGCCGGAACTCCCCCGTGGGATTTGGAGGCGTAAGTGCTCGCCGAAGTTTATCGGCGGACGGCTGACTTCCGGGCGAGTACCGGCATACGGCCCCCGCCCGAAGAGATACGCGAGTGGCGAGAGGCCGCTCGTCGAGCCACGATGGCTCGTTGGTCGTCCCGACTGGAGGCTCCACGTGCTGGCTTTGCTGCCGTGGAGGCTCTCCAATCGGTCATCGCCAAGTGGGCAGGGCGGCAGCACGGGACCCTTTCCTTCCGACTGACGCAGGTCCTTTCTGGGCACGGTTGCTTCGGGAAGTATCTGCACTCGGTCGTCAGGAGGAAATTGAGTCCCGCCTGTTACCACTGCGACTGCAGTGAGGACTCGGCTCAGCACACGCTAGCAGTTTGTTCCGCTTGGGCGGCGCAGCGTGGGGTCCTCACTGCAGTTATTGGAGGTGATCTCTCGCTACCGGCCGTCATACGCTCCATGGCCGGTAGCGACAGTTGTTTTACCGCGGTCGCAACCTTCTGCGAAGACATAATTTCGCGGAAGGAGGCGGCAGAGAGGGCCCGGGAGGACGATATCCACTCGGACCCAATTCGCCACCGGCGAGCCGGGCGGCGGAGGCGCGCATACCAGCGCCTCATGCCGCCTTGAGTGTGGCCGCGGGTGGACAGGACGGGTTTTCCCGTCCATCCGCTATAGTGGCCAGCCGCGAGGAGGCGACGTCCGCGTGTGCCGTACGTTGCCTAAAATAGAGAGTTTACCCATAGATGGTGCCCGCATTAGCGGGCAGGCGCTAGGAGGGATCTGGATGTCGTAATAGCAGCGGTTCCCGGATCCCTCCTATGTCAGGCGCAGAGTGGCACCACCGTGTGCTTTTAGTCGGTCCGATTCCGACACACCACCCCGCCATAAACCCTGGTGGGGTGACGGCTAGAGGGGGTTTCCACACGTTAAAAAAAAAAAAAAAGGGTTTGTTTTAAATTTTCCTTCTCTTTGTTTACTGTTGTCCTGCATATTTTGCTCCCCTCGCCGCCACACCCATGGGAAGAATAGGGATGACGACAATCTATATACTTAATCCGTCACCACACGCAGTGAAGGGACGGATTAAGAATATTTTAATGCTTGATAATGGCTAGAAATAGAATTAGTGGAATTTGATTTCATTGATATGGGTAGAATAAATATGAGGTAATTAAAATTGGAAAGCAACTCTTATAGCCTATATTTATGTCAAAAGTCTGGCAGTATAGATAACGCTAATAGTTTTATCTATTCTAGTATTATCAAATTCAAATTAAAAGTAAGAATCTCCTTGTTTACTCAGTGCTTAGCATTGAAAGTTGTCACAGGTATTGATAATTTTTAGTCTCATATCGTCATCATAGTCATATAGTCGACGTTAAAAATCATAATTTCATTAAAAAAAGTATTTGATGTAGTCTTTTATCTTATTATTTAAAATTGTTTGTGGTCTATTTCAATACCTTTCTAGTATATCTCCAATTTTTTATTAACTCTTTAAATTTTGCCATTAAAATTATAAAAATACGCACATTTTTATGTACAGGAGAGAAAAGATACAAACCACATGTCAAAAACGTTACCGACATTTACCAAAAAATTCTAGGCAGTAACGTTTTTTTCGACGGTAGCAGTTTTTTTTTTGAACGTAGTATTCGGTCAACGTAGCATTGAGCTTGTGTACCTAATTGCTCTAGCGTCAGTACAGGCAGTGCCAATTACTGCAGACACGTGACGTCAACCACACAACACTAGCACTCTCTAAAGGATTTCAATACACATTCGTTGATTTATTTTTCTGTGAATGTTTCAGACTTCGTTCAATGTTTTTGGTCGATCGATCAGAACTTTTTTATTACCACCAGCCAGGAAGGTTACAAATAAAAAAAAACTCTTTATCTTTACTATGGACCGTGGAAATAGACCAGATCTGACCAGGTTACCGGAGTCCCCAATCACTACTATACATTCTGGTAGGGAACGGAAAATGAAAAGGGTGTCAATGCCCTTGTGACTTGTAGTATATGACGTCCATGAGTGGCTTTTTCCTCTCTGGCTCTTTTTCCCCATGTGGATGAAAATATTCACGATCTGATCACGACTGTAGTGGAACAGGTCCAACACAAAGGGAAGATTCTCCAAGTGGGCGAAGTAACAGTGTCTAATGGAGAATGGCTCAGCGGTTGATGTTGTCAATGATGTCGAGTGGTAAGAACCAGTTTTCTGTAGTCCGTATACTCCAGTCGTATTCTGCCCCATGTGAGCGGAAATATGGCGCGCCAACGGTAAAAAAATTTAGAAATAACAATGAAAATACCAGAAAATTCCTTATCTGGATAAGTTGACTATAAGCAACTGGTACCTGAGTGTGTCAAGTGAGTCTATAACATTCATATTATCTTTATATATATACTAATGGATATTATGAAAAATTTAAAACCTTATGTAAAAGTGTATACTGATCAAATTGTTTACTGGATTATTTTATTTCAATTCGAGAATCAAACCTGGGCGATAAGAACATTGTGTGATCCAATGGCATTTAAAGACCCCTAAACATTTTTTAAGAAACAGATTTAATAATTCCATTAATATTCAACAGACGCATAAAATCACTTTGATATTAGATTGTGGTCTGAAATGCAAAAATATTCAGCTTAATCTCCATCAAATATAAACTTTATCCTTCTAATCCTTTTATCTTGTTGTTTTTAAAGCTTCACAAAACAAAAATATACGGTCAACATTCAAATCAGCGTCAAAGGGTTTTATTAAACCTTTATATTCTGTAACATTAAAAAAAAATAATTAAAACAAAAGATGAGCACAAAAGGTTTACATTTCAGGTGTTTTTTTACGGTAAAAGAGCGGATGAGTTACTTGAGGGTAAGTATCTACTTAAGCTCATGCACCAACAATTCTATAAGAACTGTGTAGTGCCATCAGAGTATCTGTTCCTCTGGTAATCTCACTTACTCGGTGATACGCAACGAAAGAAGCGGGGAAATATTTTGCAGGTTCTAATTTTACGGTAACAACATTCCGTAAGCGTATGACGTCACACTGCGCCGTTGCTGAGGTCACATCCTCTATCTGTAGGGTTTACGTAGTGACCTGTTATTTTCAGTATACACACTATTGATCTTCCTAATATCCTTGGTGTACTACCAACTTTTGCAGCCCAATGGATGAGTCTTATATTGACATGACTCTTACACGCGACGATGCCTTGGTATTCAGTTGGCCTGTCTTTCCGAACGAAACGAAATGAAGACCAACGAATTGCACTGATATTCTTGTGCAAGGCATCGACAACGGCTAGTACTAAGTTTTACCAGTACTGATGGGTGGGTTTCTGGTCGATCTCGAGGTACAAAGACGTACAACCATGAATTATTCTACTCATTATAATGCGACTTTTTCGGTGGACAAGGTTGCTTGAACAGCAGTTCGATGTCTAGAACGACCTCATAGACGAGTAACAACGTGTGGTGACGTATTAATAATACACTGTGTCACTATTCTTCCCATGAGTATCGTAAGAGGTGACTAAGGGAACAAATTGTGCAAGACAAAAGCTCTGCAAAGAGAAGGCTAACTTGAAATAAACCCTATATCTGCGTCCATCCGGTCCATCTGGTCCGCGTGGTGCAGTAAACCTCTTTGCTCAGGAGAGGTCCATATCTAGTATTGGACTGTTAAAGATTGTTGCTGATGATGATGATGATGAGACGAGTGGCAACAACCATAAGGCGAATTATCTATCTCGAACCTATACCAGATCTTTCCACCTATTTGCGAACGTTTGATAAGGGTATGGCTTGACGTGGGCCACTGTGTCGCTCAATTTCTTATAGGCCTATGATAACTTTAACAGCAAACTACACTCATTTAATTTAGTCGAGTCACCATTATATTAATGCTCAGCACCTGACAATAACAGAGAGCAGTTTGCTTATCCTCTGGAAATCCAGTCTTGGGTACGATAAATGGGGTTATGGGTATTTTGTGTCTACTAAAGTGTATTTCCGTTTCATTAGATGATTTTGCCAAATATACGAGTATTGTAAAAACCAAATATCACTCACTTATGATCCATAATATAATTTTACGCGTATATCAATAGTGTTTCCCCGTTTTAAAAAGGTGTATACCTACTTTTACTGCATTTGTCTCCTGCTTGACTAAGGAGGGAAGTGGACTTATAATATTTCTAACTCCTCCAGTTTTCTTTCTGATTAACCTCGCTGCGTGTTCCATGACGTTTAAATTTTTTCTGGGACTTTCCGTGTATCGGTATAAGACGGTGTATTTGTGGGTCACTGCTGTTGATTCTGGTCAATCGGAGTTATAATAGTGGACGTGTGGGCAGGATTAGTCTAGTACCAAAAAAAGAACCTCATTTACTTAGTGTAATGAAATAAAAGAATTAGGGGCCAACCTATAATGGGGTGTACCATTGTTAAGTTAGTTAGTTACCGACGGAAAGCCATGCTTCGGTACGAACGCCTGGTTAGATCTGAGTAATACCAGGACCTCACAGAAATTCAGCGTTATGTATTCTTCTACTGCTTTTTACTGAGTAAGTCAGGTTGCCGAAACCTGGGAGTTCTTACTCTTTGGACGGCAATGTAATTGTAGTTCTTGAGTTGCAGATGTCCATAGGCAGCGGTGCTCATTTACCATGGTGAGCCATTTGCTGTCTTTTGAACTCTATTTCATAAAAAGGTACTAATCTCTCAAATATCAATCATATTTTCTTTTCAATAAACTTTATAAAAGCAGTCATCGAGTGGTTAATAGTTTGTCGTTGTTATCAGAACTACTGTTATTAAGTACTATTAAAATAATCTGTTTTTAAATATACTATAGTCTGTCCGTGCTGTAAATATCAAAATCTATTTTGAACAAATTAGATTTTGATGTAATATAGAACAAAATGTACTTAAATTTATGATGTAGAATAAGTGTAGGAAACTAGAATTTTATAAATAATATGGGTGTATTTTCAAGAAGAGGCCTGCGTCCTACAGTGGACTACTAAAGACTGCTATTGATAAAGTTTAATTTGAAACAAAAGGTCATATGGAACTAAGTACGTCTGGTAAATATTTTTGATTGTCTTGAAACTTTTTATGTTTTTTTATATTAAGAGTTTGCCAAAGTAACTCTACTTTTTGAGTCCAAGAGTTGTAGTCACCAGTCCTTGCGAATACCGACAATGTAGTACGGTGACCCATACTATGGCGCCCTAGTAAAATGCTTTTTCACGCCTCGGTTGGGGAGGTAAATGACAGCCATTGTGGCATTGTGTTGCACACACTTACCACGAGAACTGTCACCCCTGCGTTAATGACAGTGATTTTAAGTTACACAGGCTAACAGTATAATAAACCAAAAATTACCAAGGTCAATAAAATATGGTTAAAACTCGACTATCACGTGATCAATCAATCAATAGTACCTAACAACAAAGGTAAAGTAAAATAATTTTAAAAACCAATATGAAATTCATCTAGTTATTTTGGACGCATTAATAGTTACACATGTATCCAAAGTTAAATGAACTTGATCATTAATATCCCTGCGTTAGGAACCTCATCACATATGTAGACATTTGATTATTGTAACTATTCATGCATGCATAGTATTAGTCTTAGCTCTAAATTTAATCACTTCTCACTGCCATTGTACATCAAAATTTCATTACTAAAATTTTTGACAGCAATCCATTGACAAGTAAATGAGACATTTCTCAAATCAGTGCTTATTGAGACACCGATGGAAACTAACTTTAATGCTGTTCACATTCTGTAGTTTACATATGGGTATACAGATACAGGGGCACGGTGTTTCGGAATAACGGGCATATTAACTGGAATTCCTTTCAGATTGGCCCCGGCGACGACCCTCATCAGATTGGACACTGTCATTACACATTAGACAATTTCGGATAGTCTCATATACTGTACAACCGAGGAATTAAGTGGAAATCGAAACCATGTTGAGAATATACCCATTTTCAAAAAAAGATTTTGTCCCATACGGTACGACAGTTTTTGATTAGTTAATTTAAATTCACATGGTAAGTTTGCTTTTGTAATTTGACTGTGTAGTAACAGTATTAAACTCTAACAAAAATTTAAATAAGTTAGTGTAATAAGCAAAAGTACAAAATATCCTACTGATGCAGGGGTGACAGTTATCGTGGTAACTGTGTAAGCCTTATACTGTTACGATGACTGTCATGCCTTTTACGTCCCCAAGAGGGGTGTGAAGAAGCATCTCACAAGGCCGTTATAGTGTAAGTCACCATACTGCACTGGCTGCATTTGTGATGAGTATGGTGATCACAACTCTTGGATTTTATTCATGTTTTCCATCAGGTAGAGTAGAGTCACTTTAGTTGTCTCTTAAAAAAAAATACAGTTTTAAGTTTGTTACTTAAAACGACATTTACCAGTCAACAGTTGGATGATAATATTCGTAGGATAAAGTGAAAGTTATATACGACATTACAGACGAGAGTAACTGACTACACTAAAGTCAGGTGCTCTAAATTATACGTATACATGTATGTTTATAATAATTATTTTATATAGTATAGAAATAAAAACAAGTGATTGCCACTACACACAGTTACCTAAATTTTAAAAGACACAAGAGAATTGTTCTCTCTCACACTCATTCAGTTAAAAGTAACAAAATATTGGTTTTCTTTTTACCAGTAAGGAGAGCAAAATTGGTATAGATATTAAAGAGAGCCACTCTTTAATATTTATACCAATTTTAATATGTAAAATTTAAAAATATTAAGTAATGTCGTCTTGTCAATTCTGTCTACTGTTTTAAAAATAGTCTAAAGGATAGTATACCAAAAAATTGGCCAGCAGCACCTTACTGGGCACACCATCACACTGCGCCGCATACTAAGCGTAGGGATTAAGGCAAAATTATCCCCTATAGCTAGCACAAGGAAAAAACCGACCCTTACTCCCCGGCGGCCCTGCTGTTCCAGGCTATGGTCTTAGAAATGATGGACAGGAGGAGCGAAGAATCCTCGAGTATGGGCACAGGACCGCTTTTATGGAGAAGCTTGGGGGAGTCCTGTGTCCATCAGTAGACGTCTTTTGGCTGAGATGATGATGATTATAAAATTCTGCTCTCCACTCTTTTAAATAAAATTTTACAAGATCTTTATTTAAATAGGTATTTTATTAGATTTGAAGTAAATTAGATTTATTTGTTAGAAATATGCGTCAAATCTTGCCATCCCAATTTCGCCTGGTACAAGGGCTACCCTATTAGTATGCTGAAAGCATTTATTTTAAGACTTAAGTAACTAACTGGAATTTTAAGTGGATTGATTACTGAATTTTGAATAATGTCTAGAACAGCACCTTTTCTTAGCATGTGTTCCGAAATCTAAATGAGGTTGCAGTTAACTAAATACAGATTGTCGAGGCCAAAACACATTTTTTTCTATCTCAGTAGCCTTTTATAAAACGTAGTATTGGATTAACTATATTGAATTTAAATTAAATATTAAACACTTAGTGGATGTCTTCTAACCGTTTCGTATTTAAAAAGAAGGTATATGACCTACTTCTCAACGACATGGCTGAGTCCCTGAAACGATGGTACTCCAACCTATTTCCTTATATTCAGAGTGTACGAATATAACGTAAATATGAGTACATATAGAAATGTATTTAGGTACAGGATAGATATATATATTACTGGATATGTACTTATGTATAAGATTCTTTGTATGTAAGGTGTATATAAGGTAGTAGAGCCACGCTGATTTCAGCACGAACGGGCCGGCTCGACCGGGCCTGTACTATCTTCCCACAGAAGACCAACCTAAAGCGCCAGCATCCGTGTTGTCTTATTTTGTTGGTGTGTGCAGGACCGGAGGCCCATTGATGCAGGGGTGAAAGTTATCATGATAACTGTGTGAGCTTAACCCTTTTTTTTTTTTTTTTTTTTAACGTGTGGAAACCCCCACGGGCCGTCACCCCACCGGGGTTTACGACGGGGTGGTGTGTCGGAATCGGACCGACTAAAACCACACGGTGTGCCACTCTGCGCCTGAGATAGGAAGGATCCGGGAACCGCTGCTATTACGACATCCAGATCCCTCCTAGCGCCTGCCCACTACCTCGGGCACCATCTACGGATAAACTCTCTATTTTAGGCGACGTCCGCGTGTGCCGGCTGGCCATTGTAGCGGATGGAGGGGAAAACCCGTCCCGTCCACCCGCGGCCACACTCAAGGCGGCATGAGGCGCTGGTATGCGCGCCTCCGCCGCCCGGCTCGCCGGCGGCGAATTGGGTCCGAGTGGATATCGTCCTCCCGGGCCTTCTCCGCCGCCTCCTTCCGCGAAATTACGTCTTCGCAGAAGGTTGCGACCGCGGTAAAACAACTGTCGCTACCGGCCATGGAGCATATTACGGCCGGTAGCGAGAGATCTCCTCCAATAACTGCAGTAAGGACCCCACGCTGCGCAGCCCAGGCGGAACAAACCGCTAGCGTGTGCTGAGCCGAGTCCTCACTGCAGTCGCAGTGGTGACAGGCGGGACTCGATTCCCTCCTGGTGACCGAGTGCAGATACTTCCCGAAGCAACCGTGCCCGGAAAGGACCTGCGTCAGTCGGAAGGAAAGGGTCCCGTGCTGCCGCCCTGCCCACTCGGCGATGACCGGCTGGAGAGCCTCCACGGCGGCAAAGCCAGCACGTGGAGCCTCCAGCCGGGACGACCAACGAGCCATCGTGGCTCGACGAGCGGCCTCTCGCCACTCGCGTATCTCTTCGGGCGGGGGCCGTATGCCGCTACCCGCCCGGAAGTCAACCGTCCGCCGATAAACTTCGGCGAGCACTTCCGCCTCCAAATCCCACGGGGGAGTTCCGGCCAAGGCGCACGCCGCCTCCGTCGATACGGTGCGGTAACCGCGTATGGCTCTAACCGCCAATATCCTCTGAGGGCGCCAGAGGCGAGCCCTATTCTGGGCGGTCAGAGCCGCCGCCCACACCGGTGCACCATACAGTGCCATTGACCGGACAACCCCCGTGTATAGCCGTCTCGTCGCGACGCTAGCTCCACCCAGATTCGGCAAAAGTCGCCCAAGGGCAGAAGCAGCGCCGACCAGCTTTGGAGAAAGCTGTCGGAAGTGCTCGTCGAAGAGCCACCTGCCGTCGAGGATCAGGCCCAGATACTTCATCTGGGCCTGAACCGGTACGAGGACCGAATTAACCACGATGGAGGCGCAGGAGGGTGGACCACGACGGGGCCCATGGAACAAAAGGGCCTCCGTCTTGTCCAGGGCCACCCGCAAACCCAGCGCCTCAATTCGCCCGACCACCAGAGAGACACCCGTGGTGGCCAGGCGCGCCGCCTCTTGAAAGTTTGCTCCCCGGGCCGTGACCAATGTGTCATCTGCGTAGCAAATTACGCCCAGCCCGGGGGCAAGACGACCTCGAAGGGCCCAGTCGTATCCCATATTCCACAGGAGTGGTCCGAGGACAGACCCCTGTGGAACACCGCACGACATGAGCCGCCGCCTCAGAACACCGTCTCGGTCCTCGTACATGACGGTACGCTCCTCAAGATAGTCTGCCACAAGCCGCCTCAGGTACTTTGGCACCCCATGGTAGTGGAGTGCTTCCCTGATGCAGCTAAATGGCAGACTATTAAATGCGTTGGCGATGTCCAACGACACCGCCAATAAGACGCCGCCACAGCTCACTGCCTCTTCGGTAACGGCCCTCAGGCGCAACACGGCATCGACCGTCGTACGCCCCGCCCGAAAACCAAATTGGGCGTCCGACAGATCGGGGCCCACCTCGCAGAGGTGCCGGACGATGCGGGCAGAGAGTATCCTCTCAAACAGTTTACCCGCCTCGTCCAGCAACACGATGGGCCTATAGGCCGCTACCGATTCGGCTGGCCGTCCTGGCTTCCTCAATAGGACCAGCTTCCCGCTTTTCCAGCACTCAGGGAAGCGTCCGGACGCCAAGCTAGCGTCCAGAACCTCCCTGAGGCGGTCCGACATGTGTTCGAGGGCTCGGGCCAGCACTCGGGCAGGTATCCCATCCGGCCCGGGGGCGGTGTTCTTAGAGCGGATCCGTAGAACAACCGCCCCTACCTCCGATTCCCTGACGGGCGGAACATCGTCCTCGTTTCCCCCGTCGTCTCCGACCATGAAGGCCATCGACGGGGGTGTGTGTTCCACCCGCTGCGGGAAAAGGCCCTCGACCACTTCCCGCAGGAAGCTGGGCTGGAGTGTCTCTGTAAGGGGGGGGCCCGACGTGCGGAGCTTTTGCCGCGCCGCACGATAAGGGCGACCCCAGGGGTCACGATCGAGACCCTCCAGCATCTCCTTTCTCTTAATTTCTTTGGCGCGGCTTATGGCCAGCTTCAGAGTTTTCCGCGCCTCTCGGTACTCTTCATGAAGCTGGTCCTCCTCGCCTTCTTCGCAGTGTCGCCGCCGACTACGGGTGTAGGACCTCCGGGCACGAGTACAGGCCGCACGGAGGTCCGCCAACTCCTGGGACCACCAGTAAACCTCCTTCCGTGGAGGCCGGCAACCTCGGATGCGGGGCATGGCCGCATCACAGATCTGCGCAATGGCATCGCGGAAGCGACCAGCCCCCATGTCGACCTCCTCGGTCGATGCCTGCGGAGACAGCCAAGAGTGAACGATGGCTGCCTCCTCTAGTAGGTCCCTATTTAATATGGCTAAAGCCCACCGCGGAAAGCGAGAAGAACGCCGCGCCACATGACCCCTACTGGGGTCCTGGGTCCGGGAGAGCTCAAATCGGATGTAGAGGTGATCCGAGAGCGTCTCAACCTCTTCCAGGACGCGCCAGTTCCTTACTCGTGCGGCGAGGGCAGGGGTAGCGAACGAAAGGTCCACTATCGACCCTCCCTGCTGTCGCACGCTCGTGTTGGTGGAGCCCCTGTTTAGTAAACAGAGGCCCACCGAGGCCGCCCACTCCTCTACGGCCTCGCCCCTAGCGTCCGTCCTGGGGGAACCCCACGCAATGGACTTTGCGTTGAATTCCCCCAGCACTAAGTCGTGCCCAGACGTTAGACGCCGCATCGAGGTTTCCAAGTTGTTAAGGAAAACCTCGAAGTCGTTCAAACTCCGGTTGGGGGAGAAGTATACACCATATATAGTGATTCCCCCCCACTCGGCAGCAACATATCCAGTGCCCTTGTCTCTTAGCGACAAGGGCGGGGAATGAGGCGCCGTGGAGCCGACGACTGCCACGGAACCGTCCCGGTCACCCAACCAGTTTGGACGGGGAGGAACATAATAGGGTTCCGCGGCTACGGCAACACCGATCGACCACTGCGCCATGGTTTGCAGGAAAAGGTCCTGCGCCGCGACACAGTGGTTCAGGTTCGTCTGGACCAGGAGGTTGGAGACTTGGGCCATTACTCGACCGTCTCTACAACCTCCTCCATGGGCGACGATATCGACGCACGAACGACGTCAGAAGCAGCCTGGGCCGACTGGCTAACCCCTGACGCCTGCCGAGAGTTGCGGGAAGGTTTACAGCCTCCCTGCCCAATCTGGTGATTGGCAGGCTTGTTGTCCGCTGCACACACCGGACAGTGAGGGGCGGCAGAACACTCTGCCGCCTTGTGCCCCGGTCGACCGCAGCGGAAACATAATCCGCTGCAGTCGAAACAACTGACGCACTTGGCGCGTGTGTGCCCCGATGCCAGGTATTTGTAACACCTCATCGGTCTCGCCGCCAGGACTGTGATCCTAGCGCTCACGAAACCGATGAGCAGCCTGCCGGCGTCGCCCAACATTTTAGCCGACGCTACGGGACAGCTGACCCACACTGCGCCAAGCCCTCCCGGACCGGGGCGGATGGTGCCGACCCTAATATTGTCCGCGTTGCAGCCTGTCTTCTCGCTAATTGCAACGCGGACATCCTCTGTCGATACAGAGTCATCCAGGCCTGAAATGCGCAACTCTGCGCACTTAGTAGGCCTGGCGATCTTGACACCATCCGTAGCCGTAAACATTTGCCGCAACTTCTCGGCAAATGTGTCCGCCGTCTTAGCACCTTCGGCTCCAGGGAACTCGAGCACTCGAGCTCCTGCTTGAGCGAGGCGCAACCTGACACCTACTGTCCCGAAGTCATTGGCGAGACTAGCGCGGGCCCTCTGGAAGATGGTTGCGTAGGAGAGTCCGCCGCTAGCCGCCTCCGGCGACACGGTGACTACCACAGCCGCGCTTTTAGGCACCTGCAGTTTGCGCGGCTTTTTCGCGATAGCCACCGCAATCGACGGTGTCTGCGAGGTAGAGGCTGCTGTTTGTGCAGCCTTCTTACCCAGCTTTCGGGACTTCTTAGCCCTCCCCACCACCTGCCAACCATCGGTGGAAGAGGCAGATGTTGAGGGAACACAGGTGGAGGTGCCAGGTACAGCGGTTGGAGTGGGAAGCGGAGGGAACTCCGCTCCAGCCTTTGCCGCTGTTTTGGAGCCTAACCTCGGTGCAGGCGTCTTGGTCGCTACCTTCGCCGCCCGTCGTGAACCTGGAGTTGTTGCGGGAGCTGCAGACACCGACGCCGCCGCTGCATAGGTCACGCGACCGCCCACAACGGGAAGCGCAGACGGTGCCAATGCGGCCTTCGGCTTATGCGCCGCGAGCGGCGGCCGGACAACAGGGGCCGGTGGCAGCCTTGCCTCCAGGCCAGCCAGACGCCCGTCCATCATGCGCCATACTGCATCCGTTATTTGACGCAGATGGGCATCAGAAATACCCCCGTGGTTGGAAGAGGGGGTAGGTAGTGACGGACGTGAGCCTTCTCGTTCGGGGCGATCTGCCCGAAATTGAGCAAACTGAGCACTAAGCTCAGTCACCTGCCCCGTCAGACGCTCGTTGGCTGCCTGGAGACGAGCCATGTCTCCGATAAGGCTCTCTACGACCCCCGCAATAGCGGAAGAGGAATCCTTAAGGGCCCTCACAAAAGAGCCCTTAAGATTGCTAGACTTGGTGGCCACTTTGTTAATGATGGCCACCGCCGCGTTTGCTCTCTCCTGCATGGCCGATGGTGTTTGGAGAACTGAATCCCCCACCATCGGCTTCTTAATTTTAAGCAGGAGATCCGCGACCTCCTCCTCCGCTAATGCTTCGCCGTCCGCCCTGACTCTTCTCTAGGCTCCTGCCTTGCAGAAAACGGAGCCTGATGGGGTCGAGGCCGGTGTTCGTGACCTCCCTCTACGGCTGCTTGCAACCTTGGGAGGCAACATCTCCTGAGACGTATCACTCCCCTCGTCCCTGGAGCGGCCTCGTTTCCGGCTGTCCGGTTCAAGCTCCATTAGGTCTAGTGAACCTGTCCTCGCACAGAGGCTACCGTCCGCGCCATCCGATGATAAGGTGGATCTGGAACGCAGTCGTTCCGATACTCTTCGGCTCCCAGAAGCTGAAATTGCTTCTGGGAGCCCCATCAAGATAGGCGTTCCAATTGCTGCGTCCACTGTATTGGAGAGCTCGTCCGCCTTTGCGCTTTCCTCCTTCCTACTCGTCTTCTCCTTCTTCCCTTCTACATCTTTGTTTTTGTTATATAATTTTGTTTCATGTTCCATAGTTAAACCCACGATTGGGGGAGAAATAATGGTCGACCCGGGCAGAGATCCCCCAATACCCGGGCAAGCGTAAATTTGTGCCCAACCGAGGGGTCCGCAGGTACCTCGGCTAGGAGTGCGCTTGCAACTGAACAACCCATCAGCCATGCATCCCCTGGTCACGCACCAGAACACGGAATTCGGGGTAATTTTTTATAGAGGTTTTCTTCCTCGCAGTCCGGGCGGTTAAGCCAAGACCCTCGCCCCCGATTGGTGTCGCAAGACATAACCACGACACTCCTTTCGGGATTGCGATGTGACAACGGTGGCAGGAAGATTAAATCTTCCAATGCCTGCTCGGCGGCAGTGTGAGTACACACCGAGCCCGTTCTCCTTTCTCCACCATTGACAGTGGAGAAACGCCGACCCATGAAAGGGTCCCACCCTAATGATTTTTTATCGAGGTTTTCCTCCTCATTGCTCCAAAGAGCGAAGAGCCAACAGAGGAATCGACAAAAATGCCCGCTCTGTTGGACCAAGCCTCAGCCGAATGGCCGAAGAAAATGGCCTCCTCTTCTTCGTGCTAGAATATTAGCCGTTGGCGTGATGTCCTCTTCCAAATGGCACAGGAAGAAACAGTGCCGTCGCCAACGTTACCAGGGTGCACCACGTGGAGGTTTTCTAGCCCAGCACCCCGTGTGAGCTTAACCCTGCCACAATGGCTGTCATACTTTTATGTCCCAAAGCGTGGTGTAAAAAAGCATCTCACTAGGCCGTCATAGTGTGGGTCACCACACTACATTGTCTGCATTTGCAATGATTATGGTGATCACAATTCTTTGGATTCTATTCGTGCTTTCTCTCAGGTAGAGTAGAGTCACTTTGGCGTGCTCTTCATATAAAAAAAAAATGTTGTTGAATTAGTTTAGTTTATCTTATGTGTACTTACTCGTATCTCACAGGATTTCTCTGCCACCAAAACGTTAACTGGTACAGACCATTAAGTCTGCCAAAGTACAAAAGTGCATAACGTAATAAATAAACAAACAAATATTTGTATAATGTAGAGCTACAAACAAAAATTTTATATTTGTTAATTCGCAGACATGAAATTCTCAATGTACGACCGTCTGGCATCCCGTACTAGGCAGAGCTTGGACTGTAGTAATAAAACTGTTGATAAACATCAGTATGTATGCAATCATAAGCACAGAAAATAATGTTTCGTGGTTCGTGATGTATAAATATCACTCTCACCTTTGATAGTAATTAATAATCTTTCAAAATAATGCGTAAAAGTACAATACGTAAACTTTTAATACCGTGAACAGTTTTGTTCATACTAGTACATATCAACTTAAACTATGCTATTAAGAGAGACACCGCAGTAATACCTAACAATGGTTCGCATTAGAACCTTACTCAATAAACCTTCGTGCATCACTTGATTTCCTCGAAAGCCCAAGAGATCTATCCAAATCTTACCCTTCTCTTGCAATACACGATTTGGATAACAGATTGCTTTTGAAATTAGGAGTAAGGGAACCAATAATTTATTCGTCGAAGTTTGAGATCTCCAATCAGTACTAATGGGTACTACTGCCTTCATGTTTATAGGTATTGTAATGTAAAGATCGGAGTGACAATTTGATTATATGTAATGGGACAAGATTCAGTCTATGATATAAATTTTGATGCAGTTGCTTTAAAACAGTAAATATTTTTAAAATAATTCGCAATCAGTCGTTATCAATTTAATATATATCGTACTGGAATAAAAACTAGTCATGCATGGCTGACTAAGGCCCGTATTTTAAAACGTGTCTCCATCGTGCATTTAATCTTAAAACTTATTTTAGGTAGAGATTTTATTATTGAACGTCACCTAAAACAGGATTCACCAATCTGATATTAAGTGATAGCTTATTAGAGAACGATATTTATATTGAAATCTTCACTCAGGTATAGATTTTGACAAATGTGATCTTTGTTTAAGTGAGGCAAGCTGAAACTAGTCTTAAACGGTGATGTCCAAGGTGTTTTAAATTTAACGAACGTATTTCACGATGATTGGTTTCTAAATAATTATGGAAGTTTTACTTTATTTACGAAAGAATTGCTTCTCATATGTACATATTTCAATTCACTTTAATTAATTTGAATTGATATTCAGTTCACTTAAAAATACGTTCAAGTACTAGTTTGAATGATTATTACCACAATTTTTTGGGTTTGCACAATGTAAGGAGGTGAACCAAGATCTTCCACCCCAAACCAACTTCACTTATACGCGGACGACCGACCGATGGCGGTATATCCATCCACTAGATGTAGCCAAATACTACAGTAAGTCGGTGACGGGAGCAGCGTCACCAGTCCACTGTGCACAATGCAATCGTCAAACCGCCTGCCCAGTGTGGTGATTGTGGACAAAATCTCCCAATGTACGGCGGCCCCAGTTTCCGGTGTTCCACTATTCCTAGTAAGGCCCAGATGATGCGAAGAGTCACCGGGTTATGGGAGGCCATCGCAACCGACTGACCATGGCTATTTACAACGGACTCACGCTATGGCTAGAATTGTACCTCGCACAGCTGCAGGTGGCACTTGAGAAAATTAGGTGGCATTGAGTTTCTGTTAAACAAGTCCCTTTCTGAGAACGTTTTATGTAGAAATTTCCAGTGTATCAAACAGGGTAGCATACTTCATTATTAAGCCCAATGAAAGGTATAGCCTAAGGTTGTACAGGTGTACGCACCGCGTGGGTGACGCTGAAGTCCAGGTGGGCCAGTACATGAGGTACTTAGGCCTTATCCTGGACAGTCGATGGAGCTTCGAAGAGCATTTCGGGCGATTAGTCCCCCGAGTGCGGGGGGTAGCAGGTGCGTTGCATCGTTCTGTTGCCCAATCTCGGGGGACCACGGGAAGAAGTTCGCCGCCTCTATATGGGGGTTATTAGATCCATGGTCCTCTATGGGGCGCCCGTTTGGTTTAGTAACCTGGCGGGTGCCTCCCGCTGCCGGGCTCTACTCAGGAGCCTGCAGCGGTGGATGGCCATACGGATCGTGCGGGGCTACCGCACAATCTCCTATGAGGTGGCGACGATCCTGGCACGATCTCCGCCCTTCGATATTCTGGCCGACATGGACGCGATGGTTTATGACCAAATTCGTCGTTTTGTCGGTCGGAATGCTGAAGAGGCCGCGCCAGATCATGAGCCCGGAATGCTACGGCAGAACGCGCATAAGCAAGCTCTGGTGGCTTGGCAGGCACGGCTCGAAACTGAGGGCTATGCTAGCCAACGCGCCGTCGGAGCCGTTCTGCCGAACTTTGAAGCATGGATAGAGAGGACCGACTGTGTCACCTATCGATTGACTTGACTGACTCAGATACTCACCGGGCACGGCTGCTTTGGTGAGTATCTGAATCGAATAGGACGGGAGGCTACGGCACAATGCCACCACTGTGAGTCCGAACGGGACTCCGCCCAGCACACGCTGGAGGACTGCCCAGCTTGGGAGTCTGAGCGTCGAGTCCTGGTCGGACGGATCGGACGAAACTTTACGCCGTCAGCACTGATTACGGCAATGCTGGCGACTCGTGGGAAGCCGCGGTCTCCTTCTGTGAGCATGTTATGCTCCGGAAGGAGACCGCAGAGCGAGATCGGGAAAGGGCCGATCCCGCTCGAAGGAGGCAGCGAAGGGGACGCGGCAGAGGTCGCTAGTTCCCTAATCGCCGCCTAAGGGTCGCTGCGGTCATATCTTGGGGCGATGTGACTGCTGTAAGCGACCCGAGACAGGTGACACTCCGGTGCGGCCGGGGAGTGTCGTCTGGGGCGGGGCGCGCTGTTCTGCCTCTTACTGTGTTGGGCGGAGAGAGGTGTGATAGCGTCCTGTCCTTGGGGCATGAGGTGCCCGGGATGTACCTCACTTGTGAGGTACGGCAGGGAGGACTCTAGAAGCCGCTAATGCGTTCCTGGAGCTCCTTCAGACTGCCGAGGTAGGCCGCCGCGGGGTTTAGTGGGTAGACCGGTTTTCCGGGAGTCCCACACACGCCCTTCGTCCCTCTGGAGGGTATGGTGCGAAAAGCATTCCCCGCGTAAAAAAAAAAAAAAACAGTGTACGCACCGACCGCAGTTCACTAGGAGGATGAGGTGGTGGAAATGTTCGATGACATATCGTGAGCCCTCCACTTCAGCAATAACATTTACTACAAAGTTGTTACAGGGGGCTTCAACGCTAAAATGTGAGCACAGATTTGTAGCGAATCAGTAGTGAGATTCCATGATTTTGAAAGCAGAAATCAGAGGGGACAAATGCTAGTCAACTTCCTTGAACGCGAGGAGCTCTTCATGTTGATTTTTTTCTTTAAGAAACGACCTCAAAGAAGCTGAATGTAGTAAAATCCCGACACTATGACCAAAAATGAGACCTCCATCATCATGACGGACAAGAGGCATATACGCAGAGACGTATCAGTGATCAATAGGTTTAATACCCATAGCGATCAGAGACTTGTCTGAGGCTTTCTGAATATTGATTTTAAGGTTGAACGTGCCCAATTAATGAAGGCTTCGACCAACTTTGCTTCATATCATGATAGCATTTGAAACTTTCCAGTCAATCTGGAAAACCGATTCGCTGCCGTGGAAACCACAACAGACGTAAACTAGAACCTTGAAAATGAGGTTCAGATCCTCAGAAAAGAAGGTACGAGATTTTGTCAACTACAGCGTAAAGCTAGGAAGTCGAAACTTTTAGAGAGGATTTTAGGGTTATCGAAGGAACGGTGTGAAAACCCACCTTTCTCTTCATCGGCAAAGAAGATATTGACTCAAGTTTGAATGTTCCGTTATAGCTAATAGTTAGTCATTTTTATTTTAATATTCAATTTTACTAGATTTAATTTCTGGCAATATGGTTCTTATTAATGTTTACATTAGACAAATAGTGTGTTAGAAATTATGTTTCAAAAATTTGTATTTCAATATAATTTGCTGCGTGATACGTAATAATAATATCAGTAAGGTGAAAACGTAATTGAGAACAGACTGTAAGTAAAAATGAATTACTGAGACGACTTTCAGAGTAACACTTAAAACACATTCTATAATAAGAATGACGTTTAAAGTTTGATGTGAACTAATTTCAGGTAATCAGAGAACGAATACTTGAGACGCCTTTTAGAATACGGACCTTAGACTACTGCAAAATCTTATCAAAGAATACTTATGATTATAGTTCCTCTTAATAATCTACTGAAATGAAAATATTTAATATCTTGGTTATAATTGTAATTATCATATATTTTTTTAGTTCACTACGTTATTCACTCACTACTTTTGTAGTAAAGTCGATTGAAAAATGAAAAAAGGAAACATGAACCATAAATAACTTCTAGTACTCACAGTAAAAAAGTTAGAATACTTTGATATTAAATACCTACAAAGAAAAATAAAATAAGTATCCAGTTCCATTTTTATCCCAGAACAGATCGCTAGAGTGAACAATGGCGGTAACCACTTAGTTATTTCAGAAATCAAAAGGTAGAAACAAATAAAAGCCGTCTTCAAATTCAATTTTACGATTTTCAAATATTCGTACATTTTCTGAAAGGATGATGATTAAAACGCAAACACGCGTACCAACAACAGCCCTTTGACACAAATATTTTCCTTTTTAATTATCTCCAACTTGTATGTCATTCAATTATTAAGTCCCGGTGTTGTTAACAAACAATGGTACTATTATTCAAAAGCGCGCCAGACATCCACAAAGCATGTCACGGGCATTCTACAAAAAAATTCCTCTTCGTCATAATTAATCTCTATTGTCATTAACTTAAACATCATTTTCGTTTGAGTAACGTTTCCGATTTACTCGTTAACGGGAGCACTCGGGAAAACAATAAAAATCGCCCAAGGATCATTTCTTTCCTCAAATATCCAATTTATTTATGTGTTTTATGAGTGTCGAAATGTGAATTGAAGACTCTCGAATTCGATTCCTAGAGGCAACAGAGTAGTTTATTATAATAAAACATCGTCCAAATGTTTTTACTATAACTTTTTATGATAGATAAAACCCGAATATCTATAATAGCGCTATTTCGTATAAACTACTATTTTGGTTATGATTTTGCTTTTGCATTGTAAGCGGTTTCAGTTTCTGTACTAGATCTAATTAGAAAAACTTTGAGATTTTTTTTATTATTTGGGATGGTTTGCTATTTTACTATGTTTTATTCCTTTACTTTTCGAATTAACAAACTAATTATGTAAGCAAATGTTAGCTGTTAATTTTTAACTGTGTCTAATTGCCGTGTCACAATGGCATTTTGTATGTTTATCAAGTTTAGTATAAATTTACGGTACCTACTGTAGTTGATTTTTTTAGTTAGTTTGATGATGGAGGTTGATAGTTTCTTCTGTACTGATAGTTCAAGGCAGCAGATGGCCCCTGGCACCTAACATCTGTAACTCAAAAGTTGAAAACGTATTGTTACATTGCCCTTTTTTAAATATAAGATGCGGGCAAGGTTGGTTACGCAAATCTATATTTTACTATTTACAATACAGTTTATCTTAATGTTACCTGTACGAAATTGCAGTCTGTAAAAAGCTAGCCATTGTACTGTATTGTTAGTATTCTACATTGTATATACCTTTTTACGGTGTGCTGTAAAAGTATCCAACTAACAAAATATAAAACGATATATTCTATTCTACTCTATACTTATTGTCTATTACACTTTTTCTTTAGTCTATAGTTAGTTTTAGTAATGACACATACCGACCAATAACAAAATTGGTTGATTTACAGTATTCTTTTTTCAAATAAGACCAAATAATACAATAAAAAATATACTGTGGAAACGTTACACAGAGAGCAGCGAACAGAGGATTGATTAAATACCTATTTATAAACTCTGTCACCGGAATTTGAATAAATAACTGAAAGGAAGAATAAATGAATGATGATTCTCTTTTATACAGTTCAGAAATGTCTAAATTGTCACGAATATTTTTATACCTATCGAGACTATTCTGATTGCATGCTGCGGTTTCATCCAAATAAAGTGAAATGAAAAAGGTATTTCACTACTTTTATTAATTTGTTTCACTATTAATATAAAAGTAATTATTTTAATTTCATATAGGAACATGAAATCAAATTGGTCAACGTCACACACACCGCACACATTTACATACCGTAAGATATTTGATGAGAACTTTTTTCTATTCATTTAAAGTGTTAAATGAATTTTAAATGAAAGATCATATCAGATAACATCTATAAACCAACTATTTGAGTCTCGTAGGACTACATACTGAAGTACAGATAAATAATATTATATGTAAAATATGTTAATAGTGAGTTTACGTCATAATGTCTAATTGCTATGTAACATACATGTTGCAACAGCAGAATTATGAACAAAATCTTTCTGAAATACGTTTTTATTGAAGTCGTGAACTAAAAGAAATTAAATTTATTTTTGAGAATTGTTGAATTACTTCATCATCAGCCGGAAGACGTCAACTGCTGAACATAGGCCTCCTCCCTAGAACGCCACGCCGTACGACTGGACGCCAACTGCGTTCATCGGCTCCCCGCGCCTCGGATTATGTCATCGGTCCATCTATTGGGGGGCCTACCTACGCTTCGTCTTCCGGTACGCGATTGCCACTCGAGAACCTTTCTATCTCAACGGTTATCGGTTCTACGAGCGATGTGGTCTGCCCATTGCCACTTCAACTTGCTTATTCGGAGAGTTATGTCGGTAACCTTCGTTTTCTTGCGGATATCCTCGTTCCGGATCCTATCACGCAAGGAAATGCCGAGCATAGCCCTTTCCATAGCTCGTGAGCGACTTTGAGCTTCTCCATGAGGCCAGCAGTAAAAGACCACGTCTCAGTTCCATATGTCATCACTTTCGTTTTTAGGCTCTGGGGGATCTTGGACGAAAAGACATCTCGAAGCTTCGCGAACGCTGCCCATCCGAGTCGGATTACTTATTTTCAAGGAGTTTTTGCCCGAATTAAGTGGTGGCGCAGCTGGTCTCAGAATCGATCCCGGGTCGTACATATTTGTATGATCTGCAAATATTTGTTTTGCAGTTTGGGTGTTTTCTATGTATGTTATGTATGTATGTTAGGGTGTCCCTTATACGACAAAAAAATTTTTTTTTTCGAATTTCGTAATGCATAGCCTCTATAATTTTTACTAATGCTATAAGATACTTAAATATAAAATTTTATCAATCTAGCATAATTGCAACCAGTGCCGACCGAGCTTCAAAGTTTAGTAAAAAACGTGTTTCGTCCTAAAATTTCAGTCTGCTATAATTTCACTATAAATGCAATGAATTAAGTGAATAAAATTAAATAATAAATTAGATGAACATTAATCTTTTATTAAAAACATAAAGAAATAAGAATCATTCAGGGTAACTTCTTTTTAGAGTAGTTTTTTTACAGTCTGGATACAATTTTAGATGTTCCTGGACACAGCGCAGCAAGAACTGTTTTTGTTCTTCTTCAGCCGTGATAAGTCCGTTAAGGTCTTGCATTAATTTAACAGCCCTTTCAGCAGTATCATTTACAACTCTCAAATAACTTATTCTTCTTTTAGCCTCCAGAAAAGCAGCATTGTTATTCCAAGAAGATACATCTTCCTTTAGAAAACTGTCGTCGATCTGCAGTCGTGATAAAAATTGTTTTCTCTTTTCCGATACGAAATCATCCAGTGCTTTGTCTAAAAAAAAAGAAAAATAAGTTAAATAACAAATAAAAATCAACAACAATTTTGAAAATAAATAAATAAGTATTGGACATTGAAATTGAAATCCAACAAAAAGTCAATTTAACTTACCAAACAACTTTTGAGTCAGTTCTTCCTTCGACGGGTCATAGCGTTTGCTGAAATCCGAGATTTTGTCCCTGTTGAAGTTGGCAATCATCTTCTTCTTAGTTTGGTTGTCAACTTCATCATCAAATAGTGATAGAATGACTGTCTCTTCACATAAATACCACAAGTGATGGCTGAACTTGCTTATAGAAGCTTTAGAAATTGTTGCGTCAACTTTTTCATACTCTTTTAACATCTTCAAGAAGCGCAAATCTTGATTAGGTGCTTTGGTCGCCACTGTACATTCGAGCCAAGGTTTAACATACAATATTACGAGAAATAAGCAAACATCTTGTAGAGCCTTTTTGTCCTGCGCAGTTACTCTGCATTGTGACTAAAGTAAACATATTTTTAAAGAATAGATCGCTCTCGCCATCCAGCGTGCCTGATGTATAGCTCCGGGGGGCCTTAGTTTTAATTTTTCCTCTGTGTCTCCTCCTAAAAATATTACGCACAGTTCGACCAATTCGCGGTAATCATCTCTTACAAAACCTTTATCTAATTCTGCCTTATAAAATAGTAACAACGCTTGAATGTCTGTCTCGGCAACCCGTGCTTTTACGAAATTAAGAGATGGTTCAATTTTAGTACAATCAATGTTTTTCCAATTTTCTTGGAACTTTTTGAACATCGGAATATCTGGGCTACTAGTAATTTGCTTAATCTTGGTTTCAAAGACAGCTTTTAGGACCAATTCATAAACATGATGACGACAGGCGAAAAGCAACAATTCTCTTCCTAAAGTTTGCTCCAAAATAGCACAAGCTCCATTGAAACGGCCCATATTGGAAGCTGTTGTGTCGCAGCACATTATTTGCACTTTATCATAAAGGTTCCAGTCAAAGAGAGCTGCTGATACAGCCTTCGCTTGATGTTTTCCAGAAGAACTTTCTAGTTTCGGCACTGCAAGAAGCTGCTCTCTATCGACAAATGAAGCTATAACTGGCAAGCGTTCTTCTTTTGAACTCCGTACATCCAACCCCGGTAATAGTTTTCCATCCCAATGGACTGTGACTATGTCGGGTACATTGTTTTGGAAGTTAGATTTTATTGCTTCTGCCCTTGATTTTCTAGTTTCAGTACGAATTCGCTGAATCGAGGATTTGTTAATACAGAAATCATCGCTGCTCAGACTAAGCGCTTCTACCACCGCATTAAGAATGTAAACGGTATCTCTAATGCTTAACTGGCATCGATCTAAAGCTGCAACTAGTTTAGGTGTTATAAGATTCTTTCTACCTCTTTTTGAACTTTGTTCATGGCAGGGAACGTCCGGCAAGCTGAGTTCAGAATTCAAGATCTGTTCTTCGTCTGAATCTTCTACACTGTCTAAGTTATTTGTGGTGGAAGTAGATGCAACAGCTAGTGATTCTCTTTGTCTTACAATCCTTTCCTCTTCTTCCAATCGTCGTTGTCTAGATCTTTGTTCTTTTTCCGCCAATTTTTTATCTACACCACCTAAGCATCCCGGTCGACCTGGCTCTCTCTGTTTCATTAAAAATAATTTATCTTCCTCTATTTTCATTCTCTCAAAAGCATCAGCATGTGCAATATCAAACAAATTATCAAGATTAATTATAAAATTGTTCTCACGACTCTTAAACGTAATCTGAGTTTTCTAACAATTTTTTTGCAACTCTCTCCAAACATGATATAAATCAATAAGTTTCTTCACGCAGTTAGGAAATGCCCTTGTTGGAATTCTTGCTTTTTCCCAATATATGATGCACTCCCTAATCACAAGATTTGCACTTTCACTAACAGTCAATTTAACCTCACGAATATTGTAAAATAGGACTGAGAGAACTTGTCGATTAGATGGTAATTTTGCACCATTTATTTGGTAGCTAGTCAATCCGATAAGAAAAATATTTTGTTTATCACTCCGTAATTCCACCGACATGTTTACGCACTAAACAATGAAGCACTAATAGTCTCAAAAATCACGTACGAAATGGCAAATAAAACATGTCGTAACAGGTCACTGGGCAGTACTTAAGCAACTTGTATCGACAAGTTTAAATAGCAAGTCGGCACGGGTTATCGTTTATATATCGAACTAATATTTTTTTCTAGACAATATAGGGTTATTATGAAACTTTTAAGAAGGTATGGGTAAAAAAATATCGAACTTGAAATTTAAGGGACACCCTAATGTATGTCAAAAAAAAGTATAAAAGTATTCTATTAGTCAGTCTAGTTATCATAGCATCACAAGCTCTGCTTACTTTAAAACTAGATGACGTAGTGTGTCAAATGTCCCAAACAAGGAATCACTTTTCAATGACGTTCATTCTTGTCTACTTCTAGATAAATATTGATAAATAAAAAGGTTTTTATCTGAAATACTTTTAATAAAAGTATAAACCATGTTTGGTTTTCTAAGAAAGTGTCTTTTTAACCCGACTGTGCCGTTAAAAGGTATATCGTTTTTTGAGTGTGTCTATATATATACATTTCCTTAGTACGTCTAAACTGCTTGTTAGATTTTGGCTTGGAAGATGTCGTTTCTTCTTACTAGTAAATGTGAAAATGATACTAAGTGTGGCAACCTACGTACGGCGCAGCAAGTTTAAAAAATATAAAAATTAAAATCTGAATCCAAGATCTTGTTAGTGAATTCTAAGGAAGTATTTTTTAAATAAGTAGTTTTTAAATATTTTCCTTATAAAATTATTATTGCAACTAAGTATAAGTACAAAGATTGTCTGTCTGACTGATAATAAACAAAACAAAATCGTTATCACAACTTTAAACAAAACGAGACAGCATTTCAATCGATCTCGTAAACCGTCAAACAAGGCACAGTGTAGTGTGACGTGTAGGTGTGCCTGAAAGTTAAACAATGCGACACTGGGACAAAGCGAGTGTAGTGGGCCCTCGAGTTTCGAGACCGCCTTTTGTTCTATGACCCTGCTAGTGATGTTTCTTTTAGGGGCGGTAAGAGTTATGAAAGAGAACGGAAGCGTTTTGCAAATCAAAGGTCTTACCACTTATGTATATAATATTTAATATAACATTTTACTTTACGTCGTCACGTCAGCCTTAATGTTTATTTCTTTAATTACTAACAAGCGGCTCACTGTTGGTAGTAGCGTATTATTAAAAAGAGTAGGCAGCTACTCTTTTTAATCGAATATGGCGAAACCAAAAAATTGAGTGATAATTTTGGCAGTCTATGTATGTTTGTATGTTCCACCATAGCGCCTAAATTATTAAACCGATTTTAATGAATGAAAGCTCAATAGATTCGTAATAATGACCGGGTGACACAAGCTGTATAATTTTTATTATAAAGTTTTTATGTAGTCGGCTTTTGGTGTGTGGACACCTGCAACACTAGAAATGTTAGTGCGTGATCGCTTTTTGTATCTTCTACCCCAGATTAGCTGAAAATAAAGAGGGTATTCCTGTACACACACATTCAAAGAACAGTGCCGAATGACTTACGTCGATTTTCTATGAAACAGTGTCGTAATTTGTGCCGAAGCATGGCTCTCCGACGTATGTATATATGTATGTCATAATTTTAGATACAACTTTAGTTCATAATTTTGTTCCTCCCTAAGCTCTTGACTTGATATTTAGATAAAAACATCTATTAAATTTCCTTTACTGTAGGTTTCCTGATATTAATGATGGCAGTAACCTTGTCTATTAGTATGACTAGACAGCTATTTACTTACACCACAGACAAGTGTTCATTAATATTGAAATAATTTAGTGATTGTTTCACGATCAAGGTGAAGGCATGTTCTAATCTAAAAACACATTGATTTCTAACCAGCTTACATAGTATTTCATTGAAAATTTATTTATTCTAAGCTGTCTAAATAAACTCTAAGTATTTTTGGAGTTACTTTAAAACAATAATAGAATACACCCTTAAATACACTTAAGAATAAAGATGAAAAACGCAAACATAATTTGGTGAAATTTGAGTTTCTTAGTGTTGATGTTTATTTTAGAGGTTAATGACCTGCAGTGGAGTATTAAAAACTATTGATGTCATATAAATAAATATGTCGGACATTTGACACACAACGTCATCTAGTTTCAAACAAAGCAGAGCTTGTGCTATGATAACTAGACTGACTGATAGAATACTTAAATACTTTTTTTTCGTAAATACATACATATTATACATAGAAAACGCTCAAACTTCGAAGTAAATATTTGCAGATCATACAAACATTTGGTCCGACCCGGGCATCGAAACCGAGATCTTATGCACAGCAGTCGCATTCACTACCGCTGCGCCACGGAGGCAGTGTTGCAACATAACTGTTAATATTTTTAGTTAGAATAAATATTTTAACTTGGAATAATCTTAGACAAAACTATTTAGTTTTTTGTGTCACCTTGATATTTAAGTGTGCCTACGAGTATATCATATTTCGTAATCTGGTGACTGTTACACACAAGTTTTTTTTTTCTTTATTCACTTAACAAATTGGAAAGTGTTATTATTCTGCCGTGTCATATTCTTTTACTTTTATTTTATTTATTTTTTTATCATACACTTGGTAAAACGTTGCAATTTTAATAGTCGAATTAAAACCGATTTTTCTTTTTTTTTTTAATTTTTATTTTTATTAATTTTATTTTAAATTTACATAATACAATATTTTATAAATTATAATAAACTTCGTGATCACTACAATACTTGGCAAAATTTTGCAATTTTAAAGGTCGAAATAAAAATGTAATTTTAAAATTTTTGATAATTTTCATTTTTATTAATTTTATTTTAAATTCACATAAAACAATATATTACAAATTATACTGAATTCCATGATCTCTGAGCTAGGTTCACTGACCTGTGTTACAGAGATATAATCAACCTATCAAAGAATTTAACTAATGTCTTCGACTACTCATTATGTGGGTGTAGTAAGAGATGACTGAAGGTAAACCACGCAAGGCAACTTCACTGTAAGAAGAAGGCAAATTTGAAAGAAATCCTATACCAACTCATCTGGTCAATGTGATATATTAAGCCAAAATCTTTATGGTAAAGAGTGGTCTAAATCCAGTATAGTCCACACTATGAAAGGCCCTTGATGCTGATGACAGCCTCAAAGAAACCGATGTTAAGCAGTTCTTTCGTTATTTTCACCAAGTGAGTGATTACTGGACCTCAAATGTTAATTCTGACTTAAAAATATGAAAGGCGGGCACACACTTGTGCGTGAACTTGCACTGTTGTAGTTCTGTGACTTGTGAAATGCAGGTGTCGATCAGCGACCCATCTGGCGGTTTGTCCCTTCCCCTATATAGTAAGAAGTGACCGTAGCATACTTTTCATAGTAAATTTCTATAAAGCAAATTGATAATTGCTGCAATAGCAAGCATAAAACGCCATACTTCTATGAATTAAGCCAAATATGTTTCCCGAGACAGGAAGCAGTGTCTCTTTAAAACAACCACAGAAGATCACTTTTGTACGACGACGTGCTCAGACGACACTTCTACAGATGTTGTACATTCTATTTCACGTCTATAATATAATCACAGGTCGTTTCAATAGTTGTTGTGAATTGTATGTTAGGATTTAAAAGTTTTTACGTTACCAAGGCAGAGGACTGAGACCAGAGCGTCTCTAGGTCTAGTCATTAGTGACCCTGACCTCTAAATCGGTGGTCATGGGTTTGATTCTCATTCAGGAAAAATATTTGTGTCATGAGCACGATTAGTTTTGTGTGTGGATGTTATATATGTCTCTATTAAGAGCCTGCCTAAGTGACTTTACTCTGCCTGATGGAAAGCTTGAATAGAATCTAAGAGTTGAGATCACCATACTCATTGCAAATGCAGACAATGTAATATGGTGACCCAAATTATGGCGGCCTTGTGAGATGCTTTTTCACACCCCGCTTGGGGACGTAAAAGGCAGGGAAGTCATCGTGACAGTGTAAAGCTTACACAGTTACCACGATAACTGTCACCCCTGCATCAATGGGCCTCCGGTCTTACACTCACCAACGAAACACGACAACACAAATGCTGGCGCTTTAGGTTGGTCTTCTGTGGGAGGGTGGTACTGCCCCGGTTGAGCCGGCCCGCTCGTGCTGAAATCAGCGTGGCCCTACTACCTACCGAATATACAATATATACGTTTATATATATTTAATTAAGTCTGATTAACAGCAGTCTGGTTACCATGTTACAGGTTCTGCCTGGTTTGGAGTCAAACAACCCTGTGTGAGATGGCATTTATTGTCTATAATATGCAACTGTAAATTATAAACTATTTCACTGTATTCTTGATACAAATCAGAATTAATTTACGTTGAAAGAAATTTGATGTTTTATCTAAACGCCAAATTAGCTAAGTAATTAGTCCATTGGTAAAGTTTCTAAACCATTTATATGCTAATGGTTACTGTTTTGCACGCAAGTATAAGATAAAATTACAGGAAATTGCGTTATAGAGACATAGCTTTTAAATATTTGCATACTTTTGTTCTAATTTGAGATTTGGGATAGGTGTGATGCGCTTATAAATCTTTTTTATCTAGCATTCGTCGATTCATACATCATTCTCTTCTTGGGTCTTTTATTTTCTGAACTTCCTTCTTCATATCTTGTCCATCTCCTAAAAATGAAATGTCCATAAAATTATTGCTTATTATTCCTTTACGAGCGCTACGTTTAGGCTTCTCCTAGTGTACTCTATTTTGCGCCTTGAGCAAATCTTTCTCAAATATTCCTCAGTAAAAAATAAAGACTTGACTTGACAGCCTCAGTTGCCCACAGAAACAAATTAATCATGACTTACTTATAGCCCTGTGTCGATTGAATACTCTACAGCTGATGTGTTTCATTATCGTTTTGTAAGACTGAACTTCCGTACATTTGTTCCGTTCAATGAAACGATTCTAAGATTGGGGTGATTGTCGAAATCGCAAAACATGTAATCAATTTATACTCTGCTGCTTTCTCTCAACATTATTTCTACTTTTTCCTGTGTGTTCTGGATGTGTAGGCTTCCATGATCACTGCATATTTTTTAATTTTTGCACTCTCTCGAAAAATTTGACTATGTATTTTAACGTTGTTTTACGACCTACTCCACACTAATACCGACTTTAGTTTTGCGCTAAAAATACTTTGTATGCTTACATTTTTTTACATAAAGGTAACGAGTAGACGGTACGGGTTACCTGATATTAAGTAACATGTGTCACTTATGGGATACAAGAGACACAAGTGGGCTGCTGGTTTTTCAGTACCCCTGCCCCAGTATTTTTGGAATTGGCGTGGGTTTGGCCTCTTGTAACCTTATTGACTCGGTTAAACATAACGAAACAAACGTTCATTTTATTCTACTAAAAAACATGTTTGCTAAATTCGATAAAAAACAAGTAGCTATAAACTAAAGTTATCACAAGCAGTCGGTGGGTGGAGGGATTATTTTTAAATGTCTGTGTGTGTTTGAGATGGAAACTACTTTTTATGTGATTCTTTATCAAGAATGTTTTATGGTAAAGGATTCGGATAGTAATGTTATCCTCTAGTATACTTTAGTGTAGCTTACATCGAATTATTGTGATAAGTACCAATTTCAGCATCAATAAAATTTTGTCTCAATTTTTATTGTTTATTAGATGTTCGAAACTAGTGTTTAATATTATAAGAATAGGAGTGAATCACTGGGTTACCGTGTTAATCTCAGTATTATTTAGACTTCTGAGGCTATTATTTGAGTGTATTTTGGTAGTAATTTGAAAGTAAAAAACTTGCTGCATGTTATGTGTCTAATATTTTGAAATAATGTTATAATGCAAATACTCGTAATTTTATGTTAAAAAAGAGGGTTAATAGTTACTTATTGATAATGTGTCGTGACGTGACCACATGTGACGACAGTCATTTTCTGGTTTACATTTACAGTGTGACATCAAACAGTAGGTGACACACGAATATTACTCATTCTTTCAAAGCCTTTATCATACATACACGCATATACTAATGTAATCATTTATCTCATTAATTATAATTTCTAAATTATATTTTACTATTTAGAAATGAAATTATGACACGTAATTAAACATTACAACTATGGTTATTCACACAATAAATCATACAGTGGCACATGCCATAGTTACTGCCACGTGTCTCGGTAAACACGTAAAGACGAACACGTCGGTCCTGCGTTTAATCTCTCCCTAGTCGTGTTGGATAACCGTCTCGTCGGATTGGGAGAGTAAGAGAACAGAGAGTGTACCTGTGTTTAAGCACGCGCTTGTGTACAATAACACCTTGGGACTGATTGCCGTTGCCGAAATCGGCTAGGAGTATGAGTACATCATCATAGTAGGCCATCTTCTGAACATTACTATATCTACGTATTAAACTAAACATTATACGTACTCTTTAATAAATACAAAAACCTATAACGATATAATTATATAAATATCTTAAAGTAGAAAGCCGAGTCTTAAAATAAAAGAATATTTTTGTAAAATTCATAAAATAAAGTTTCCAAAACTCCTGAAGCTCCTAAAAATGGAGTTACTGTCTGATTAGTTAAATCATTGAATCGTTATGTAAAGTATTTCAGTGAACTCGTTAGATGAAGTATAATTGGCAGAAATACAATTTATTTTGTTTTCGAAAAGTCCGTAACGATTTCAATAATTTTTTATTTCGATTTGGTCCAATATCCTTATTCTGTTGTTTCTAGAACAGAGAGAATTGACGTCAGAGTTCTTGAAATTTTATAGTAATTAATACAAATGATTATTAAAACTAGTTACTTTTATTAAGCATTATATGTTAAGCAAACTTCATTAAGAGATGAGTTTTTGTCTCTTTAATTTTACTTATTTCAACATAGAACTGATATCAAACAATATTTCATGTATTATATAGGATGGGCCACGTTTACATTTACGTAGTTAACATTTGATAAAATGGTAAATAAAATACTTGATATATCATAAAAATTGTTTATTTACAAGAAAGTTAATTAGATGGAATTTATTTTTTAAGAATTACATTGTCTAAATGACGACCATTTCCACATTTGCATTCGCATAAGCGAGCACCGAAATTTTGGAATACTCGTCGGCAAAGAGAACACGAGATCGACGACATCTCTTTGCTGATTTTTTTTTAGTTAACGTAGCGTATTTAGTTTCTTAATGTAGATATGATCCTTCAAATAACCCCATAAACAGAAGTCTGCTAAGAAAAGATCTGGACTTCTGGGTGGCCATGAAATGTCACCTCGTCTGATAATTAGGTTTTCCGGAAACATGTCTTTGACCACCGACAACGACTCATTGGATGTGTAACAAGTGGCTCCATCTTGTTGAAACAATGTGTTACGATTGAAGCCAGCAAATTTCAGTAGCATCGTTCCCAAGAACTTCCATTACACGGGAGTTATACTGGATACCGATGCTATATGCGCGGGATGTTAGATTCAAATGTTAACGAATTCATGACCCACCCTATACAAGCTCACAAACTCGTGTAAGACTTTTGATTTATCGTTAATAATATTTTCCTCTTTCCAAAAGTGGTATAAGCAAAACCAATGTTAATAAAAAGAGACTATGCTTAAGACGTGTCGTGGTGACATCAATGGTTAAGGAAATAATTTCAACCTCAATTCACGTGACATTTACGTTCTATATCTATTGGTTTGTCTTCTGTGTTCCACTTTAGCTACTGAAGACTATAGTTGAACATTTGTAGCCTCTATTATTCATTTCTATCCAATGTAAAAATATACAAACCTAATTCAAAGTTCCAATGATTTAAGAGTTTAAACGAGTAATAACTAAATTTAGAAATTTATCTTCTGTAAAAAAACAAATTTATTTATAGCACAAGAAGTAAAAAGGCGTACTAGTTGAATATTAAAAAACAATTTAACTAAATGACTGCTCTTTAACACATGTCTCATTCAATTACCAAACTTATAATAATACACGCCAACCAATTCTAAATCAAAGTAGAATATTACTTATTTCTGAAATATATAAGAAATGTTTAAAGCACGGTGTTTTTAAACACACAATTTTTTTAGAAGACATAAACGTAGTAGGTATACTGTTTAACAAATCACTTAGAACACGTTTCTACTTTGACGGTTACAATTCAACCGAACGAACATTCTGAATGTCCGTTAACGATGTCTTAGTACAATATGGCGTGACGATGTCACGTTCAACTTTGGTCCGGAAGTAGAAAATGGGTACAACAATACTAGCTAGAAAGATTAAGAAGTTAAATATTCTAAGGTATAGTAGGTATTATCGATTATTTTACAGAGCTTGAAACCGACGCCAATAGAAACAAAAAAAAAATTGGTTTAGGAGGTCAAAAGAGCAGATTAATACGTATTTGAACTAAAGGGTTCGGCTCTTCCTTCCTGTACAAATCAGTCAAAACCTGGAACTCGCTATCAGCGCACGTGCTTTCCTCCTACTATGATCCCAGGTATTTTAAGGTGGCGTGAAAAAACACTTTACTTGGCCACCACAGTGTTGGATACCATACCGCTTTGTCTGCATTCACAATGAGTATGATGACTATTACTTTTGCATTCTGTTCATGTTGTCCATCAGGCAGCAAAGTCACTTTGGTAGGATCTAAATAAAAAAGAAAAAAAAGACAAAAGTGTATCACCGCTTTTTAAACCGCTATCTCTCCTCATTGTGGAATGAGAGAATTTAGCGAAAGAAGGGGTCTTAACGCTAGCTTTCTATGGGATAGAGATTAGCTTGAAAGAATTGCTCAATACCAATTGTCTGTATTAAAGCACAGTAGATAATGTTTCCAACTACAATAACTGGGGCAGATATGCCCGTTGTATGGACAGGCCGACTCAGAACTACCATTCTTTCTTCAAAAGGACATCTCAGATTTTATGCTATACTCGCATAGATTTTATTTAATTAATATTCACGAACTATAAAAATAAAACACCTCTGTGGTTTATTTCAGAATTTCCCAGAGTGAGTCTTAGGAAATGCCAGCGTTTTTAAGCTGTTAAGTCCGACTTTTCAAAATATTTACCGAAAATAAAGCTAAAAAGCTCGGTAGACCGTTTTCTCTTTGTAATATGTAGTAAATGTGTTGATTTTAATTACTCACACTACTCAGGTTTGAGTAGACGTTGGGATCCCATACGCAAACCGTTAGTTTTTTTAGAAGAAGTCTAGCATTAACAGACTTGTGTTTTTTAGTTTGTACATTTTGAGTGTTCCATTAAAAGGTTAGTCGTAATATACGAGTACTGCTGAACTGACTAATATTTTTTTTAAATTTCAATAAATTATTCTGTTTGGAGACGAAATCAAAGGGTATAATAAAACTTTTTTGCTTTTAACAAAACGATAGAAACGTCTATTCATTAATTTTTAAAACTTTTTACAAAATGTACCTACATATGTCTATAAATCTTTAGAAATACACGAACATTAACAAGTGTAGAAGTTATTTGCAGGTTGACATTTTAAAATGTAAATGCACTTAAAAATATTAAGAACAAAAATTTAGAATGTCTTTTTTTTAAAGTCTGCTAGAGTGATTCTGCTCTGCTTGATGGAACGCATGAATAGAATCCATAGCATATCCATATTGTGGTTACCATACTCATTGCAAATGCAGCCAATGCAGTATGGTGATCCATACTATTGTGGTCTAGTGAGATACCTTTAAATGCCTCGCTTGGTGACGTAAAAGGCATAACATTTATCGTGGTAGTGTAAGTGATTGAATGTAATTTAAGTATATATATCAAGTAAACACATTGCATATTTCTCTTTTCTATGAGAATTTTCTAACTTAGTTTATATGGATTATACAAATATGCAGGTTTTCATTCAGTAGGGGATGGCAATAAGCAGAAGTAATACAAAAATGTAATAAAATTAAAATAGCATTCAATGACGTGTTTCATTCTGATGACAAATAGAAATGGCAAACGCTCTAGTCACTGCTTTAATTAAACGTACGTATTAACTATAGAATATTTTAATAAATTTATTTCTATAAGGCATTTTTAAATACTAACAAAACCTAAATTAAAATATTAATTAATCTAAATAAGGTACTCTAATATGCATTTATTATCTAGCTGCATTTCTTTTTTTACCTATTCTAACTGTGAAAATTAAAAGCAATTTGCTAAAAGGTAACTACACGAGTATACGCTGATACAAAATACTTTCGTTTCTTAATAAAATTTCTCACACAATTATTTTTTACTTCTCTGCAGCATGGGTCAAATTAAAATAAATTCTCCTTCTGCTAAGAGCACGAATGAAAACTGTGTTTTTTTTTTTTGACCTGATGTGTACCCTCAAAATTGGCCACAGCTTATTTGCATTGCTAGAAGTGGCAACTGAAGAACGTCAGTTCCTTTTTATATTAATAACGTCACATGGAGCTCAACCCATGATATAATATGTGATATTTTCGCTGGTAACTGTTTAATAGCGTATAAATTTGTATATGTACGCTAATAAACAGTATTTAACTAATAAGAGTTGCAGAACGAGGAAAATTTAAGTCACATATGACTTAAGTAGTGGGAGCTTTGAAGCGTGAAATCTCTAAGTAATAAGGAATTCTAAATACTTAAACCTTTATTTGTAAGCATAAATAGCGTTTTATAAAGACAATCATGTTATTTGGTATAAGAAACTTTTAGTAAGCATCTTTTTTGGTATAATCATAAATATTTTGGACATCTGCCACACAACACCATCTATCTTCAAACTAAACAGAGCTTGTACTATAAAAGCTGACTGATAGAGTATTTACATTTTATTTTACAAATATATACATAGAAACCATCCAATTTCTGAAACACATATATGCAGATCATACAATTATTTGGTTCGACCCACAAATTAAGCTCGAGACCATAAGTACAGTAGTCGTATATGTTACCGCTACGCCACCGAGTCAATTAATAAAAATATTATAATGTACAACTTCGGCATACTGGATAACAACCATATATGTTTAATAAAATTTTATGTATCCGTTGATGTAATTAACTGATTCGAGATAGTAAAATATTCACATAGTAATATACGTACTAATATAAGTTGATGTGCGTTACAACGACTTCCTATTGGTTAAATATTGCACATTTTCCCACAGTTGTGATATTCGAAAGAAAACTTTGCACTTGTATGTCTTTCTCTTTTTTTATTTTATTTTAAGAGTCTACAAACGCATGAATGGAATCCAAGAGTTGTGATCGCCATACTCATTGCGAATGCAGACAATGCAGTTTAGTGGCCCACACTATTGTGGCCTAGTATAATACTTTTTCACAACCCTTTTGAATGTAAAAGGCATGACAGTCATCGAGGCAGTGTAAGAGTCAAATACACACTTATCATGATACCCCCGTCTACCCCGATAACTGTCACCCCTGTTTCAATCGGACTGCGGTCTCACACTCACCAACGAAACATGACAGCACGGATGCTGTCACTTTAGGTTGGTTTTCTGTGAGAGGGGTAGTACTGCCCCGGTCAAAACGACTCGTTTGTGCTGAAATCAGTGTAGCTTTACACGTGTTTTATTTTTATCATTTACTTTCTCCAATTCAGTGCAACATTCCGCAAAGTAAAATAATTTTTTTGTAAGGATCAGTCCTTTCCAGTGATCGTAATTGCAGTGAACAACTAATTCCATGTGTACAGAGTGTTTGAAATTAAATTAGAGTAAACATAATTAAACAGTTGCCTCCATTCGCTTCGACTTTCAAAATTACCGTGTTTAGGGATTAAGCGCCCGCCCCTAATGTTAATATTACAGGATTTCAGGCATTAAAAAGTATATCATGTTTCTCGTATGCGACAGGGAGTTTCATTAATTATTTCATTAAATTAGAATTAATATTAGCTTAAAATATGGATTTCAACATTTCAAGTTTATGATGCTTAAATTATAAATGAGAGTGAGTTTCCGTCCAAATGACTGAATGTTTATATTGCCACAAAGGGCAGCAACGCACTCGGGACCCTCAGATTGGAGTTGACTCTCTGTGTATGTATGTATGTATGTATGTATGTATGTATGTATGTATGTATGTATGTGTGTGTGTGTTTGTGAGTGTAATAATTTACTATGAGGTAACCTGCCAGCTTATTTGTCTCTCTAGTTGTTAAGTCACTTAGATCTAATAATCCATCAATCAGCAGTAGACGGCGATAGGCTGATAATGTACCTACTTATTTTGACCACTGCATACCAACGTATGTTAGTTTCGAATCCACGGTTTCCAAATTAAAATATGAGAGTTATGAACAAATGTTCGGTAAACAATTGTACAATAAAACTTCCAATATCGAAGTCATACAAAGCTCCAACTCGTTCTCGGCGTAGAATTGTTAGTAAATATTTACCTGTAATTAGTTTACAAATAAAATAAATAACAGCTTGTTTTACCCTGACTACTGGAGTACAATTTTACTTATGTAAAGAATGTGTTCTCATTTGAAAATGTATCGTTCAACAAACATTGGAACTATTTATGAAATAATTTTGAGATTCAGAGAGGAGTTAGTTTTCACGCAATAAAGGTGGATGCTAAACTTACCGGTATCATTTTTTTTACATATATTTTTGGGTACAAATTAACCATATGAGAGTTCGGGAGTCAGGTGATTTTGTCGTTACTTTTACCAAGTAAGTCAGATAACCGGTGTCCAAACCCCTCCTCTCATTTATCGTTCTTTCAATCATTACTCTTTAAGGGTCAAAAATCAACCACCGGCTCTTTCTACGAGTAGGTTATGCTTGCGAAAGAAATGGCGGAGCGGGACCAGGAGATGTTAAGAACTCTCCCGATCCACCGGCCCGGGAACGAGCCATCGTGGAACGATCTCCGTCCTCCATAAGCGCAGGCCTGAGGGTGGCAGGTGAGGCCATCTGTTACCCTAATAGAAGCAGATCGGGGTGGTGATGTGAGCGCTACGGATTGCTCACGCCCTTTTTGGGGCAGCAAAGGGAATATCGGGGTGCCAATATGGGAGGGGTACCGATACCCGAGACAGCGTGCGGTTTTTGGTTGGTTCGAGTCCGACATAACCACCTACCGGTGGTATCCGTGGTGATTTTTACACAGAAAAAAAAGGCTCATAATTCGATTAGTAGGTGAAAATAATAATAAAATATTGTTCGTATTGCGATACTCAATGTGAGAAAAATATAGATAAGAAATCAACGAGAGTTATATCTGTTTTTATAATAATATTATTATCTACTTAGGACAGCATTTTTTTTTAAATTTCAATTACCTATGTATAATTACACGTTGCCGCAGTATAAAGCGATTAACGCTTTATGTGCCACTAATGCTTTCTAACCCTTTTGGGGTCATGAAAATTACAAAGTTTAATTTAAATTTATAGGTATTGTGGTTACTAAAGGTGAGTTTACTTCTACCTGTCTACCTGTAAAGATAATAAAACGTCAATATACTCCGTGAAAGCGTTTGAATAAGAACGAAGACACAAAATGTAAAATAATATTTCTTCCAATACCACAAACAGACGCTGACAAAGTAAACCTTTTGACTCGAAACTCACGTCAAATATTGCTAAACAAAGCAAGAAATTATTTTTCCAAGCCGCATACGTGTATTTTCTGTATCGTTCGCACACAATTCACTGAAACATTTGTCTAAAATTACCTAACTGGCGAGTGAACAACGATGTCAATGTATAAGAACTGAGGCGTGTTTCACGGGTGGTTTTGCGCATGTATAGAACATAGTGCAACAGATAATTTTCAAGAGAGGCTCAAATTCAGTAGACTCTGGGCCGCCGTGGAGGAGAAACGCACCTCGCGTAGGCTGTAGATGAAGTTTCCTTCGCCTTTCGGTGTTACGGAGTTCGAAAAATCTTTGGTTTAAGTGGCAGTTTTGTTTATGGACATATTAATTTGATTTATAATCGAGGTGAGTAAAATTTTTTTTTATTTTTAAAAAGTTTGTTGAAGTTGGAATTAAGTTGTGTTTGTTAACAGTAGGTGGTACAAATTTAAAAAAAGAAAATAATTATGTTTCCAATGAAAGTTAACTTTATGTACGAAAAATTTATCCAATTTATTACGTCTGGGATCTTAAACAAAAGTAAATCTACCTGCTAATATTTTTTAGTGAAAGGAAATATATTACGAGGTATTTGAAAGTGGTACGTGTAATCTCTAGCTTTAACTACTAGACACATTTAAGGGCCTAAATTTATTGCACAAGCCGTTTCGAGAGGTCGTTTGGGCAACATATGCTTGATCTTGGCTTTATAGGAGTTAAAGAGGGACCGCGAAGTACCTATTACATAAGATGCCAGTTTAATTGCGCAAAATTTTGTATAGACAGTTTGCGCTTTGCTATGTGTCTAAACATAAAAAAAGATGACAGCCCGCGTTTATTGTTTCTTTATTTGAATATAGTTACAACTTTTTCTTAATTTTGTTTGTGGCTTAAAATATTATTATACAAATCGTAACGTGTCTTATTTAATGCTTTTAAGTATAAATGAAGAAAGTTGAAGTTTTGTATTCATTTTCAATTACAATGAATTAATGAATTGACCTTAACGTAACAACCACTAGATGTCACTGATGGAGCGATTACTGTTCCATCACGGATCATTATTCACAGTTAATGATAAGAACGAGTAAGAAAGGTAATTAATTTTAGTTTACTTTACTAAATACTTTAGGCTATTTAGGAATACATTATTGGAAAAAAACTATAGTATGTACTGTATATAAGACTATATACGTTTACTTAAGCAATACTATTGAATTCTTCTCGAATTCTTCTGCATAACAATTATGACGTCACATTGATGTTACTGAGGTAATTAGTAGTTGAATCTTTTTTACTACAATTTTCAATTAATAAGGAATATATCATAAGAAATTTAAAGCATTTTTTGTTAGCTTTTATTGGCTTTTTTCACGTCAGTAGTGACTAGATAGAGCTTGGATCCACAAATCGGTGCTTGAGTGCAATTCCGATCGTAATAAAATTAATAAAACTTAAAAATTCAAAACTGTATATATATAACTTTATACTATTAAATATGTCAATTCTTGTGAATTATTTGTCCAGACGCTAAAAACGATTGAACGACGAACACATTTATTTCTTCAATATTTTAATTTTTATTAGACAATTGAATAGAAATGGATCAAGCACTTACCACCATTTTTACAATTACTATTTTCATGGTTTATCATTGTTATTAATTAATAGGAAAGAATTTAATAAAATTCCATTAGGCAGTAATAAATATATATTACAAAATATGAAAATTTTGTGACAAGTGTCAATCTCATGGGGTTTACACGTATTAAAACAACGTATCACCGTTATTACTTGAGACATCAGATGACACCTGCTTTTTCGGTAGCATAATCAATACATGTAAATAAAATAAATAAAATTGAAGAGACTTCTTCACAAGTGCTTATAGTTCTCTACACGATACAAAAACATAAACTACCTTTTAAAAGTTTTTGTCTGTCTGTCTGTTTGTTTGGGCTAATCTTTGGAACCGCTGAACTGATTTCAACTACGAGATAGAAGAGATTACTGGTCAATATACTTCTACTACTACTTTTTTTTTTGATTCGAGAGCCTGCCAAAGTGACTCTACTCTGCCTGATGGAAAGTATGAATAGAATCCAAAAATTGTAGTCACCATTGTCATTGCGAATGCTGACAATGTAGTATGGTGACTCATACTATGGCGGCCTATTAAAATCCTTTTTTACGCCTCACTTGAGGACGTAAAAGGCATGACAGTCATCGTAGCATTGTATTGCACACACTTACTACGACAACTGTCACCCCTGCATCAATGGGCCTCCGGTCTCGCGCTCACCAACGAACAGCACGGATGTTGTCGCTTTAGGTTGATCTTCTGTGGGAGGGTAGTACTGCCCCGGTCGAGCTGGCCCGTTCGTGCTGAAATCAGCGTGGCTCTACTACCTACTACTAATTGATATGGGCTTTTTATATCGAATTTCCCACTGGATCGGGATTTTCCCACTTGAAACCACGTCTCTAAGGCATAGATTCAAAATTTAAATCCTAATGTAAATAAAGTCCTGGGCACAGCTATTTTATACAATTAAAATGATTTGTCCTAGCTAATTCGTCAACTCATAGTCTAAGCCGCTTTGATAACAAACTTAAAATTTTAACGGTTTTGCCGTTCATGTTGTATGCTGTATGTATGGAATTTTCACTCCTGAGAGGATAAAATAAAGAATACATAGTTATATGGTAAGTTGTCTTTTTCAAAATTAGAAACCTGAAGTAAAAAAATCTTACCAGAGTGAAGCGCAAAAGCTTATTGTCATTTACAGCGTTTAACAATTCATTCTTGCATATATGTAGGTCTCACCTTCGCGAGAAGGTTTTGGCCTACCATACCATGCTGGCCTGATCGTTTTATTATAGGGTTTGTTATAAATATTCCTTCTCTTTGCAGTGATGGTGTCTTACATATTTTATTTTCTTAGTCGCCTTTTATGGCATCCATGGGAAGAATAGGGTTGGTAACACTCTGTATTCTTATCTGTCACAACCCGGACTCCTTCTTGTCACCTAAAACTATACCGTCATTATATCCAATAGATTTTTGCCACTTTAGAAAGATTTTTTGTGCAGTTTAGATTTCATGAATTTGATTTAATTATTTTAATTGTAACACAATATTTTTTTACATAAAACTTAAATAGTAGTTAAACTACTATTGTAATAAATAAAATGAGTAAATAAGTGAAGCTTAGTCAGTGGCTGCATATCTGAGCTGATTTGTTGGTGAAGCCATGTCAAATACAGTTAAGTACTTCACTTTCTACTAGTTCAAACTCCCAGTTTGAACTCATTCATTTGTGTCTATAGAGAGAGAAAGAGAAATTATTATATTTCCAGTTCCTCTGATTTCATTCGTTTACAGAAAGCGTATAAACTAGGCTTGTAATTTCAGTTTGAAGATGAAGTGAAAAACTCTCAATTTCTTCGTGGTTTATTATTGTATCATGAAGTCATTGATTTCATTCTTAAGCCAATACAATTTAAATTGAATAAAAAGTAACGCCCACATTAAGATACAATGTTTTGAAAGAGATGCGTAGGATGTAGACGAAGCTGTTTATTACTCAATTTGAATAGATCATTGCCCACACACATTAATTCATATTAAACAGTTGTGTAATTTAAAGGCAGAACAAATACTCAATGTTTAATGGAGGCTCCTTGAAGATAGGACTGTTTTTAGAGTGTTTCGGGTTACTTAAAATAAATAATTTGAAAATGGAATTAGAATTGACCTTTATTGTGTAAGAAAGAGGTTTTTTTAAAAAAAAAAGATAACTGCTGCTCTAGGAATGTTCTTGTGTCGTAGGGATCTATGTAGGCATACACGAAAGGGACAAAAACAACATCCAAACTCAGAATAACAATTTGTGGATTACTGAAAGTCTTGTCAGACGTGGGGATTGAACTCACAACACTGAGCTCAGAAGGTTGCGGTGAGATACCACTTAATCACGTTATCCATTGCGTCATAATATTGGAACTTATCTTTTTGTATTAATAGGACGTTCTTAATAGTTAAAGTTTACATTAATAACGGGGTCGGCTTTAAACAGTAACTTATTTTTGCACTACCTCAAAGCGAACCTGGGTAAAGATAATAATTGTACAATTCTTAAAGGGCCTCGGTCTGTTAGATCCGTGTCGTCACCTAAGCCTCTGAAGTGACCGAGAGTCTGCTACGAGAAAGGTTTCGTGACAGGAGGGATAGAATAATAATGTTCTGGGGTATGAAATACAGCGCTATCTGGAACAAAATTAACTACAGCTTTTAAAGTTCATTCTAGAAAATGAAAGATCATCGTTTTCTTTTATATTTTGAATTAGATACTTTTGGCAAATTCCTTTTTCTCTTATTTTTTAAGTTTATATTTTTAAAAATCATAATATGCTATTTCAAAAGTAAACTCGTCTGTAAATTAAATCTATTGCTTGTAATTCAATCAACAAATGTTACGTAATTTATATAAATTTGAACAGTTACTAGAGTAAATACAATTCTGATTGATTTTAAACCTTTGGCGAATGGTCTAAATCACTTTTAATTTTCTAATCGACTTAATAAAGAAGAGGGTTTTAATTCGACATTTTTTTTTGTTTTTAACAGCCTGCCAAAGTGACTCTACTCTGCTTGATGGAAAGCATGAATAGAGTCCAAAAGTTGTAGTCACCATACTCATTGCGTATGCTGACAATGTAGTATAGTGACCCACACTATGGCGGCCTATTACGATTTTTACGCCTCATTTGGGGACGTAAAAGACATGACAGTCATCGTAGCATTGTATTGCACACACTTACTATGACAACTGTCACTCCTGAATCAATGGGCTTCCAGTCTCGCACTCACCAACCAAACACGACAGCACGGATGCTGTCGCTTTAGGTTGGTCTTCTGTGGACCGGATGAGCCGACCCGTTCATGCTGAAATCAGTGTGGCTCTACCACGTGGTATTTGAAAATTAAATTTATTTTTAAGGTATTAATTTACCTAACAATTCCTTCATTTGAAAATCGATTCGTAAGATACTTTTTCTTTATCTGGGATTAGTATATTTTAGTGCAGTTCAATTTAAATTTGAAGAGAAAACTACTTAAGGTGGAAAATTAAGACATGAAGATAACGGTATATTATAATTCATCATGAAGCTTATTAAGGTCGAAAATCAATTTTTTATGTTAATTATTGATTATAATCAATGAGTACAAATGCTTACTAACGATACTAATTTTGTTATAAAGTTGAAAGTAAATAAATCTCTCCTTCCGTTACTATTTAAGACGCAAGTCGAAGCCATGTCTCTGTATTTACAAAAATAATTACATAAGTATTCTATCAGTCAATTTAACTTTCTTCTTGTGTCACAATAATTGATATTGATAAATAATTTAAAATTTATGTTTGTATCAAGTAAGCAAGTGTTTTTTGAAATGAAACATTGACTATTAGATAGGCTTTGTTGGAAACTGATTACTTCATATAAATAGCGGTCAACTAATTTGGATTTGAATTAACTAAAGTTTTTTGAACTATGATTTTTTTGTAAAACTTTTACTTACTTGATTTCTTAGAAGTCATAAGTTTGAACGTATTAAATTTAAATTAGGAAAACCTTGCGAGAACGATGCTTCGGAAAATTTAGCCTGTTCATTTTCAAGGATGCTGACTATCGAATCTGAGCGGGGTATTTTTCCAAGACTTAAAATGTGTAACCAGGACGCTTTCAGGTATCTGCAGGTATCTACTATAAGTCCAAGGTACTTAATTTTTACCACTGAATTACAAATCATCAGAATTCTAAGGCCCTCTCAACACACAAATTTTATAACTGTTTTTATAGTTTTGAAATTGCTTATAATAGGATTGCAAAGGTAATTTTGCAGTTTACAATTTTTTTATTACTTACCCTTAAGTGATAAGTCAATAGACGATACAGTTAGGGTTAGCGTCTAGGACTTACAACATGATAAATGACGTCTAACAATTTGTTATTTTTCTTTATTTTCTTTAATATACGAACATGAAATGAAGTAATTAAAAAATGTAATAAATCCAAGGATTTTAATCATAAAAACTTAAAATTATACCCAATTTTATAATAAAAAGTACATCTTTTGTTGATTAACGAGTTAAATCAGTCATTCATTCATCATCAGTCATTAACAACAGTCATCATGTCGAAATGAGATACTTAAACTTTTGGATAGAACTGTTATTGTAGTTGTTTAGAATTGGGTAATGAAATAACATTCGTTATGTCTCAATTCATTGTATTAACCCTAAACCTGTCGCTGTTTCTTCTTATCACTAACCTATAAAGTACAATACAATAAAAGTACAATACAATAACACGCACACAAAATAAACTTAACGACATGACATACACGCACACGCAAAGTATATTTATATCACTTTCTAATATCTTTATTTTTTGTTTACTAAATCCTTTTTTATTTTTGTTATTTAGCTTACTTAATCTTGACTTATTTGTTGAACTAAACTAATGTCTCAAATGGCAAGTAGACAGAAAGAGACTAGATCTCACCACACAGGGAATTTCAGTGTGAGATCAGTGGATTAAGCCATGTACCTGTGTATTTTTATAAAAAAAAATATTAAAAAAATGTATTAAGCCTATATGAATTCTCCATAAGCGGATTATTTTCTCATAAATCAGAAGCAACGACACGATACTTATGATCTTCTAGAAAAATACTTAGACAACAAAGGTTAGATAGCAGTATGATCCGAAGATAGCTCAAATTTTTTATTTATTCCGTTCTTAATCCTTGGCTGAATACAAAATAAACTCAATGTTACAAGCCTAATGGGCTAAAGAAATTACCATCCCGATTTACTCTTGCAAATACGATGACAATAACATTTCTTTTCACGAAGTTTACGTATGTTACCTTTCTTGAAAAACGAGAGAGTTTTCGAGAAAAGTTACATATGAGTTCATAATAGTGCCAATTATAAGAATGTTTTGGTTTGACATTGTGAAAAAATGTAGTAAATTGGATCCTTGCAAACTTATTATATTTGTAATATATATACGATATTATTCCATTAACATTAATTTAGAATAAAACCAATGAAAACGATGACAGTAGATGATAAAAAGCTTTTTTTTACGTCTTAAGTGGGAAATAGTTGATCAATGCTTTTAAGCCAACTCCTTTAGGGTCCAAGTAGGTCGGTTGTGAAACGTACGTGGTGCACAAACACTAACTAATCTTCAACAGACAAGTAAAGGAGCATTACTTGAATGACATCAATATCCCATAACCAACTTTTTCTTAAATATTCTATTAATTATTTTAAAATTAAGTATTTAAGTATTATATTATTTAAAATATAAGTTAAATGTATAAATATTTTTGCATATATTTTATAATGTACCCTATGTCTAACTATCCCTTTATATTATACTACGTTTATTGTGCAATATTATATTTATAAATATTGGAATTTTTATTTTATCTTCTTTTTTATACACCAGACGCTAGCCTATAGGGAATGAGAGGGTAATGGGAGTCACTTAAACCAGAAATCGTGTAAAACCTTCATTTAAAATAATATATTTATTGCAACCAGCTCGTGCACTAAATTTACTTAATTATCTGTCATGTGACATTAATTTTAATCACTTTTGGTGACCAAAGTTGGTATAATAGTTTAAAAAAGTTTTTGATTCTTATTGCACTTATGAGACGATAATTTTCTCTAGTTTCGTTTGACACTTGAAGAACTCATCGCTTTATTTTTTCATTCTCCTTCTTCTGTACTTTTTCTTTCCCTGACCTATAGCTTTACATTGCCTTCTCTCTTTTGTAGTTTTTTTTTAATTCTTATTTTCTTTTGTTATCAGATCAATCCTTCCTTACATTGATATCAAATGTTTTCTCAGGTAAATTAATGAAGCATTTAATATAGATGGAATTCCCCTTTTTTTTTTTGGTTTGTGTTACAATATTAAATTTAAGAACTGGTAGGGGTTCTTCGTTGAATATGATAGGAAGTGGTGAGTCAATTATTTTGATGTGTTCGGCACTGATAAGTTAACCTGTTTCAATTTGTTGGGAATTGATGATTGTACTCGTTAGAAAGTTAGGCTTAGGTGAAAAATATTTTTCTTACGAGTATTGGAAGTCACCCGAGTCTCATCTTCCACGCTTATAATATTAAGAAAAAAAGATATATAAGAAAACTTATGAAATACTAAAGTGATCTAAATTGTAAATCACTGTTTCAAATATTTGACTAAATGCACATGAACATTTTAACCGTATATTATAAATAAATCTACACCTAACCTTTACTAAATTTTACGTTGATGTAAAATTACAATGGTGGGTCACAAAAATAAAATAACAACACGCTCGTCAACACGCTCGTTACGGATCCAGCGTTACTGACGGTCATTGAAACAGTGTTCATATGTATAATTGCCTAGTTAGGTCAGTAACTCTAGTTACCTGCTGTCTCCTTTTGCCCTCTTCTCCCCTACTTTATACCTATCATGTTTGCTCTGTTACCTGTAACAATTTGCCTCCGAGTGATAAGGCTGCCACTCGTACCCACATAGTTTTAATCTTTTTGTAATTACGTAGTATACAACAAAGTTATTATTATTATTCTCTTTATTTCACTAAAATACATATAAATTACATTTTAAATACATTTACGCACATGGAAAAATATGAATATAAAAAATAGTAGATGACCGATTTCGGTTACAGGCACCAAAAAACTGGTGGTTAGGGTTTCAAAGACCGGAACCTCTTCACTATACGGTCCGTCTCAAGGAGGAATACCTTCTCCAGCAGTCATTCGATTCAAACTTCTAACTTATTGTTATTATTATACTAAAAATAAAATTAAGTTGTTCAATATAAGTTTGGCACTTTTTGTCATATCTTAAACTGTCACTATTGACTTTCCCTCACCCGTTTTTTTTAAATAATTTTTAATTTTTCTGTGTAAGAAATGGGAAAATGAACGGAATGATCATCTTATTTAAATAACTACCGTCCCCCTCGGGTACCTGTAAGTCAAGAGATATCGGTGTTTTGCCGCTCTTTATGTAATTCAAAGCAGAGGGAGAAGTGGTTGGTCTTTTAGTATCATTCTCAGTCACTTTGTGAAATTACGCAAGAATATCTTGACATCAGTTCTTGTAAGTCATCACTCCAGTCATGGCATCACTCTGATCAAGTCAGACGTGTCTGCCGAAATATGGCTTATTATTAGCCTATTGTAGTCCACATCGTCTTTTTAACTGCCACGCCACTAAGTTCGGCCCTTGAAACATGGCTCTCTTATGTTTGAGAGGATACTCTCTGCCCGCATCGTCTGGCACCTCTGCGAGGTAGGCCCCGATTTGTCGGACGCCCAATTTGGTTTTCGGGCGGGGCGTTCGACGGTCGATGCCGAGCTGCGCCTGAGGGCCGTTACCGAAGAGGCGGTGAGCTGTGGCGGCGTGCTGTTGGCGGTGTCGTTGGACATCGCCAACGCATTTAACAGTCTGCAATTTAGCTGCATCAGGGAAGCACTCCGCTACCATGGAGTGCCAGAGTACCTGAGGCGGCTTGTAGCAGACTATCTTGAGGAGCGTACCGTCATGTACGAGGACCAAGACGGTGTTCTGAGGCAGCGGCTCATGTCGTGCGGTGTTCCGCAGGGGTCTGTCCTCGGACCACTCCTGTGGAACATGGGATACAACTGGGCCTTCGCAGTCGTCTTCCCCCCGACACATTGGTCACAGCCCGGGGAGCGAACTTTCAAGAGGCGGCGCGCCTGGCCATCACGGGAGTCTCTTTGGTGGTCGGGCGTATTGAGGCGTTGGGTTTACGGGTGGCCCTAGATAAAACGGAGGCCCTTTTGTTCCATGGGCCCCGTCGTGGTCCACCACCCGGCGCCTCTATCGTAGTCAATTCGGTCCTTGTACTGGTTCAGGCCCAGATGAAGTACCTGGGCCTGATCCTTGACGGGAGGTGGCTCTTCGACGAGCACTTCCGACAGCTTTCTCCAAAGCTGGTCGGCGCTGCCTTTGCCCTCGGGCGACTTTTGCCGAATTTGGGTAGAGACAGCGTCGCGACGAGACGGCTATACACGTGGGTTGGGGTATGGTGCGCCGGTGTGGGCGGCGGCTCTGACCGCCCAGAATAGGGCTCGCCTCTGGCGCCCTCAGAGGATATTGGCGGTTAGAGCCATACGTGGTTACCACACCGTATCGACGGAGGCGGCGTGCGCCTTGGCCGGAACTCCGCCGTGGGATTTGGAGGCAGAAGTGCTCGCCGAAGTTTATCGGCGGACGGCCGACTTTCGGACGGATAGCGGCATACGGCCCCCACCCGAAGAGATACGCGAGTGGCGAGAGGCCGCTCGTCGAGCCACGATGGCTCGTTGGTCGTTCCGGTTGGAGACTCCTCGTGCTGGCTTTGCCCTCGTGGAGGCTCTCCAGCCGGTCATCGCCGAGTGGGCAGGGCGGCAGCACGTGACCCTTTCCTTCCGACTGACGCAGGTCCTTTCCGGGCACGGTTGCTTCGGGAAGTATCTGCACTCGGTCACCAGGAGGGAATTTAGTCCCGCCTGTCACCACTGCGACTGCAGTGAGGACTCGGCTCAGCACACGCTAGCGGTTTGTTCCGCCTGGGCGGCGCAGCGTGGGGTCCTCACTGCAGTTATTGGAGGAGATCTCTCGCTACCGGCTGTCATACGCTCCATGGCCGGTAGCGACAGTTGTTTTACCGCGGTCGCAACCTTCTGCGAAGACATAATTTCGCGGAAGGAGGCGGCGGAAAAGGCCCGGGAGGACGATCTCCACTCGGACCCAATTCGCCGCCGGCGAGCCGGGCGGCGGAGGCGCGCATACCAGCGCCTCATGCCGCCTTGAGTGTGGCCGCGGGTGGACTGGACGGGTTTTCCCCTCCATCCGCTACAATGGCCAGCCGCGAGGAGGCGACGTCGAAATAGAGAGTTTACCCATAGATGGTACCTGCATTAGCAGGCAGGTGCTAGGAGGGATCTGGATGTCGTAATAGCAGCGGTTCCCGGATCCCTCCTATCTCAGGCGCAGAGTGGCACACCGTGTGGTTTTAGTCGGTCCGGTTCCGACACACCACCGCGCCGTAAACCCCGGTGGGGTGACGGCCCGAAGGGGTTTCCACACATTAAAAAACAAAAAAAAAATGGCTCTCTTATGTTAAATATCGGGTGCGCCATGAATTGGTTAATATTTGAAAAAATCGTATGAAAAACATTTAATATACTACAAAAATTGTCTATTGACAAGAAACGTAATTGATTGAAATTTATTTTTGAAAAATTACAACCTCTAAATTACCATCATTTCAACGTTTGCACTCTTCTAAGCGAGCAACGAAATTTTCTAATACCCATCGGCAAAGAGACCGCGAGATCGCCGACATCTCTTTGCTGATTTTTTCTTTTAGTTGACGTCGTGTACTTGGTTTATTGATGTAGACACGATTTTCCAAATTACCCTATATAACGGAGTTTGTTGGGGATAGATCTGGACTTCTGGGTGACCTGGAATGTCGCCTCGTCTGGAAGTCAGCTTTGCCGGAAACATATCCTTGACCACCGACAGGGATTCATTGAATGTGTGACAAGTGGCTCCATCTTGTTGAAACTACGAGGGGGCGTTTTTAAGTTCGCGGAATGGAGGGTATTGAGTAATAATAAAAACACAAAATTATTTTTCTTTTTCTATATATTCCCCTGCAACACGAATACATTTTTCAGATCTTTCAATTAGTTTTTTTATTCCCTCGTAAAAAAAAGTTTTATCTTTGTCTGAAAAATACGCCGAAACCGCCTCCTTAACCTCCTCATCAGTTGAAAATTTCTTACCACGTAATTCTTTTTTCATTTTTGGAAAGAGATAATAATCACTCGGAGCCAAATCTGGACTGTAGGGTGGGTGATTCAAAATATCGAAGCCCACCTTATGCAGGGCAGCCAGTGCGACTCGGCTCTTGTGAACGGGAGCATTGTCATGCAATAGCAGGACACCTTTCGTTAATTTTCCCCGTCTTTTTTCTTTGATGGCTTCTTTTAACTGTTCTAAGATTGAAGCGTAGTATTCCCCCGTTATAGAAATGCCTTTATCTTTATAATCTATCAATAATATTCCTTCTGAGTCCCAAAAAATCGTTGCCATGAGTTTCCCAGCCGACTGTGAAACCTTAAATTTCTTGGGTGGTGCTGTGCCCTTTTTGTGCCACTGCATGGAGTCTTGTTTGGACTCGGGTTCATAATGATGAACCCAAGTTTCATCCCCAGTAACAATTTGATTCAATACGCCATCCTTGTCTTCATTGCAGAGGTCCAAAAACGCACGTGAACATTCCACGCGCTGTTGTTTTTGCAATGGCGTGAGCATTCTCGGCATCCACCGTGCGCTAACCTTAGTCATGCCAAGATGATCGTGTAAAATTTTAAAAATTGTTGTATCCGATACTCCAACCATTTCTGCGAGTTGTTTCTTTTTTAGTCGAGCATCTTCCAATACAATTTTTTCTACTTTTGCAATAACTTCTGGCGTAGTCACCTCAACGGAGCGCCCCGGCCTCGGGTCGTCTTCAAGTGATTCCCTGCCTTGTTTAAATAAACTATGCCACTTGTAGACCATTGTTTTTCCTGGGCAAGAATCCCCGTAAACCGATGACATCTCATTGAGTATGGTTTGAACAGACTTTCCTTGCTTAGTAAGGAACTTTATCACCGCACGGAATTCAATTTTCTCCATTTTTTTCACTTTGTTCCCGATTAAAATACTTGGTCAACGATAGTTTAATAACTAATGATCCAATCACAACAAATTTTACTATGCAGACTAATTATGAGTCACTGAATACGGTAGGCATCAAAAGAGCGCGTTTACCCGCCTTTTTCACTGTCATTCCGCGAACTTAAAAACTTACCCTCGTATGTGTTATCATTGTCACCAGCAAAATTTCTATAGCATGGTTCAAGAATTGCTGTAACATGTTTACGCGGAATGTTAGATTCAAATGTTAACGAATTCTTGGCCCACAAAATATATTATCGTATTCCAATATTCAGTTTTAAAATCCAATATCAAAGAAAATTTCATTACTGAATTTAATTATATGATATACTTATATCAGTTCGCAAAATAATCTCAAACGTTACCAATGGAATGTAAATAGGTTTGCGGTCGAGCTTACTCAGTAACGAATCCGTGACGTCATCAACACCGTCACGTAAAAGATAAACGATCTAATAATTCGTACCTACGTACATGAAATAAATCAGAATTATTGTACTAATTATCGTTAATAACTGTGGTATAAGCGACTACGTGTGTTAGTATTTTTATACCTATAAAACCTTCATGTTTCTGATGTTGCTTAAGATTTTATTATATTTCTATAATAAGAGCCTGCCAAAGTGACTCTACTCTGCCTGATGGAAAGCATGAATAGAATCCATGAGCTGTGGTCACCATACTCATTGCGAATGCAGACAATGCAGTATGGTGACCCACACTATGGCAGCCTTGTGAGATGCTTTTTCACACCCCGCTTGGGGACGTAAAAGGCATGACAGTCATCGTGACAGTGTAAGACTTACACAGTTACCACGATAACTGTCATTCTGCATCAATGGGCCTCCGGTCTCACACTCACCAACGAAATATATCCATATATATATATTTGAATGATATTTAAAATAATTTTGTATTTTTTTTTTCTAAGCGTGTGCGCTAATTGCGCACACGCTTAGAAAAAATTCATTTTGACGAGCAAGAATTAACGATGTTATACAGGGATGCCTAGATAAATGAAATTGGAGGGACAAGAGAGGTGAAAAGCTTCTGATCTTCCAAATGTTACCGTAAGACAACTGAATATTAATTAGGAATGCAAGTTGCGCTACATAATAAACGTAAGGAACACTGGAGTACTCTGTGAGGCAAGGATGTTTTGCCTTATAGATAACAGACGTTAAGTTATTCTTTCATTGGTGTTAATCACGTGAGTGACGTTTGCTTCCTATCCTTGATATTTGGAGTCAGCTACTAGATCAGCCAGCCCTACCTGAATATCAGTTTTTTCACGCAGCGACTGGAATCGGACCTCCACAACCCTGATAGCGAACTGAACTTGAAAGTTGAACTATTTGTCAGTATATTTGAGGGCATTGATTGCCCGACTACGATTGCTATGGATATTCATAACATGCAACGACGATTTAACGTGCTCTCCGAGGCATGGGTGTGTAACACCACCACCTATCATATGTTAACAGATACAATCATATACATATGTATATATTCCATACCTCCAGATGGAATCACTCTCCTTTATTTCCAAGGAAGGGAAAATGAAAAGGCGGTAAGGCACTTGTGTACTTGAGTCGAAGGTCTCCATGGGTGACTTATCTTTAGTTGACCTATTTGCTCGTTTGTCCCATTCAACCATAGTTTTCTGCTAAATTTGAGATCAAAGACCGTGTACAAGATGACAGAAGTGAACATGTATAAAATCGTTCGTCATTTGAAAATACAAATACAAACAAAACAAAAGTTTTTATTGCAATTATTCTTAAAGCAGATAAAATTCTTAGAGATCATGTTTCAACAAAGGTTTTAATACTATCCGTAGGCTTGAATTACTTACCTATACAATATGAAGAGCCGGGCCACGTTAGCTCTGCAATTCGCTTGAGTACGTGGTTAAATAACTAGTCCCTTGGTGGTAATTGTTTATACACTTAAGCCTCTCCTTGCTCCGAAGCGCACAGTATATTCACAACCTTAGAACAGTGTGGAGAATAGATTTATATTTCATGTTTCCGGACACTATGTAATTATATTACATCGTAGTTTGTACATCTTTCACTTCCTTTATAAAGTGTTGTATTAAATTGTGTTAAATTTTTATCTTAAAAATGTTTCATCATCATCAGACCATCGTTATCCACTGCTGAACATAAATAATGACAAATGTGCAAATACAATTTACTAAATAGAAGCAGTTAAAAGTATATTAATGAATAATACTTTCAGCAAAATATTACAAAACAATAGCTTAATTGAATTGTTTCGAATTAAGAATAAATAATTGGTCTCTAAGAAATAACTATAGTCTGATTTTTTTAATCAATATTTTTAAATAGGACCGTAGATTACATTGAAAAGGGTATATCCGTTATAATAAATTAATGAACTTTTATTCAGCACGCCATATTTTCTTATACAGAAGTGTGTGTCCACAGACAATAAAAATATAGAGACTAGATTCATCGGCAGCGCACTCTCCAAAGAGGTGGCGCTGCAATGGTCTATAAATACAACTTTAACATACATTACAACAAGAATAAATACAGAAACTTAACCATAAGGAAATACTATAGATTTTTGAAAAGGATTTATTACTCAATCGTCACAAAGCACAAAATTTTTAAAGTCAAACTTACACACAACTAAATGAATATCCTTTTTAAATCTGTCACAATATTTTTGTTTATTATGTATCCTCGTATTGCCTTTTAGAATTTTAATTTCGAGGGTATCACGTTGTGCCCTAAAGTCCGGAAATTTAATTTCCTCCATGTATACTTATACAGATACGTTTAATGGACCCCGTGGATCTTAACGGGTGAAATGGTTTTATCGACGTTGATAAATAATTTTGTGTTCAAATAACTTTATTGCTTGCAAAGACTTTTAGTAAAGAAATACATATAATAATGTTTGTATTTTTTAAAAAAATATTTTCTCTGTTTTATAATGCGTACTTTTAAATACACAAACCATATTATTCGGCATACAATGTTACTTTATATTGAAAAATATAGTTTTTATAATAATCTCTTTATAATTTCTACTTAATATTGGTAACCAATAGCTACTGATATGACAATACTAGATTTACAGGGCTTATTTTATGTTGAAAAGAGTATTTAAGTATTTTTTTAGAATTAATTCTTAATGGAAAGGACTAGAAACACGTAAGACAGAATGGATTCAATAAAAATAAATATTTCACTTATCCACAGAATCATAGCAGGTTTTTTATTGAATTCAATGTAAAAATAGAAAAAAACGGCCATGGGTGTTAATGTAACAACGAATTAAGGGTTGAACCATCTTCATAAAAGTTCTTATTGATGGGGTGGAAAAATCCTTCGGAACTTCGGCTCTTCGTAGATACAGAAGCCAAGAGGATGTCGTATTTAAACTAAAACTAGCCCGAAGACCGATCTCCGGTGTCGTACTCTGGAAGGACATGGACTGTATGATTTTAGGTATGTCTTTTTCGACGCTATGTCTTATCAAGCCTTGTCTCGCGAACTACCAAGGGATAAACCATCCTACGTGTCATTCATTGAATTAGACCTCCTGACGGTTAGAAAATTAACCTGTGTCCTCGAAATACACACGTCAATAAAACGAAATATCTTTAATAAAATTATGAATAATGCTCACAAAAATTTTACTCATATAATTAAATAACATCAAAGAAAGTCTACGATAAATAAAGTTTTAACATATAAAAATTTAATCATCATATATGTGTCGTCAACAAAAAGAAAGATCTCACGAAGTTTATTTTTGAATAAGCGAGTGGTAACAATGTTCACGAGATTTACACGTCTCACATTCCCGACTTTCTTCAACTCATTTTCCTTTGTACTTAGAAATTTGTTTATAATATATAACACCAAATATTACAAACAGGCCATTACGCTCTACCAATTTTGTTGTCTAAATATTCTTCGAACCATTAACTCTTAAATATTTTAGCCTAATACGCACCACCACAGATTTAAATATTTCTGTTCTTCATTTAAATTTCCAACAGCCTATTTATGTAGATGAACGAAGAGGAACTACCTTTAACAATCTGTGTAACTGGCCTCCTAAATTATGAAGCCAGGGTTGATGTCAAAGGAGGTCTGAATTTTATTGACAATTGCTACTTAGTGAACTTTGAGTGAACTGAGAAAAATACTCAATGGTTACAATAAGATATATAGCATCATTTTATTACGCAAAATTATATATTTTTGAAATTTGAACTTCAGTACTATGTATCTATAATAAGTATATTTACTTATAGTTACATAAAACTTTAGCCTTATAATTGTTATGTGTTATTTTTGTTGCGTAAATCAATAACATTAAATGAATACATTTTCTTTGATTTCCGCTTAATCAGTTTTTTGTTAGTTAGATATAGTTTACCATTCCGAACATTCGAGTGCCATGCTTCGGCTCATGATGAGCTGGTGTCAAATAACTGTTTTGCTGCATTTCACTAAATGAGTTATATAGCCGGCGGTCTAACCTCTCCCTGTATATTGATATTAAGAGAAGAGGCACACAAAAGCGACATACCCATGTCTGTTAAGTTACAGATGCCCTTGGGCTGCGGTAGTTACTTATCGTTATCATATATCGTCTACTCACTAGGTCGTCGGACCACCTTGTGGGAGGCCTACCAACGTTGAGTTTTTCAGAACGCGGTCGCCACTCAAGAACTTTATAGCCCCATCGGCCTTCGTTAAAAATATTCTATAGTCCCTGTATACGACTACCAGAAAAAGAAACAAAATGTGTAAGCTTAATTGACTTTGTGACCAAGCATCGCTCTTTACTGGGTAAGTATTTGAAATTTCAAATATATAAAGGTAAAAATGGCTTTTAAGGTTATTTAAAACTCAAAAAATCTTTATATAAATACGAGAATTTAGTGAACGTAAATCTGTTTAGAGATCCAAGGCATAAAATTTGCTGTATCCCCAGTCATTAATCTTGTACGCAATTGTGTCTAATTCCTGGTGCTTCCGTTAATGTAATAAATCAACTAAGTAAGTACGAATGGTGTTGTGGGCCAGCTCGTCGCGTTCAGTTCCACGAACACTGATTTATTTCTCAAAGTATATTTCTTTACGAACGAACGAAATTCTTTACATTATAAATATTTGTTGGGAGAAATGTTGAAAGAAAAAGTTGTATTTCGATACATGTACATTCGTAGATATACTCGTATATCCTTATGCCCTTAGTCTAATCAAAGTGTGGGGCAGAAGTATTTTATTTTTTTTATTTTGTCATCAATAACTTTGATCTTACTAAAATAAAAAATAACCAGTTTTGACTGGAAGTTGATTGAAAATTGAAAGTTTAGTATACATAATACACGCGTAGATAGAAGGAAAAGTGTTACCGAAGGAAATGGATATTGTTTATGGAGACGGATTTGGGAGCGTTATCAGTAGTAAATCGCTCCCAGAAGCCCCAGCCTTATAATAAATTCAATAACTCCTCTATTAGTAGGAACATGCTATTATGTTATCTAATCACAGTAGATGACCCCATTCGAATTTTGTATTAGTCTGATGGTAACGGTAACTCATAAGCACTCTCCAAGTTTCTTAGTTAGAGGATTCTAGGCCTACAGAGCACTTCGAAGAAAATTTATATTTTCTACTGGATTGTAAGTTTTGCTTGTTACTACATAACTCTATATAAGGAGACTCGCCGTCGACCAATCATTCAATCTAGTAGATGAACGTCTATCGTTCTAGTCGTAGTGCCAGTTCGTTCGATCGATCACCCTTTCTTATTCTTCTTGTTCTATTGTTCATTTCTACAGTCTACTCCTTGCCACTTCAATTTATATAGAACCTCCTAAGTTTATCGAATCATGTCAAATATCGGAATTAATATACAATTATAGATAAAAAAAGTATTAATTTGGTAACAGAAATAAAAAACCTATTAGCGAAAAAACATTAAAAATTGTAAATATTCCAAAATCAAATCTTTTTAAAATATACCCAATTCTCAACTCATTTCTCCTAACACTGCGTCAACATTCATTACATCACTAGCGCGTATACAAATCATGGCGTATATAAGGATTTGTCGAAACAATTGTTTAAACTTCGTATTATGTTTTCGGCGTGCACGTGACTCGTCGTGCGTAAAGGTCCTAATCCCTAAATAATAATGATGTATTACGGTAAATTAACCGCACTTTCGCAAACAATATAGAACATTGTTATAGCTATTTTTCGACCATTGTAACCGATACTAACGATAATGTATTGACTAGACGTCACGCTTAAGATGAACTATCACTCTAAGTAGCCCTCTAAAAGCTCCATTCAACAGCTAATGGCGTCTTAGTGTTAAGATCGTTTAACGCCTTTATTGAAAATATATGTTTTTAGCGTTAACTGCTATTTTATTTTCTTAACATTATTTTTATACGAGCACAAACCATTTTCAAGTCCATTTACTCTGTTTCATGAGAGCCTGGATTTGTTGGAGTAAAATTCATTAAGCTCGATTACTTCAAAAAGTCCTTAACTTCATAACATTGTTAATAAACTGTTAAAGTACCTTCTGGGTTACAAGGGTCATTTAAAAAAAAAAGGAATTTTAACAGCTTTAAGTTTTTTAATGAAGCAAAGGTAACGATATCATTCAGACTCGTGGTTATTTCATTTTAGATTCGAAGAGACAAATGCTTTGTGGAATCAGACAAATAAATTGAATCAGGTGTTTGTTTCACACGAACGTAGGTAATAGTAAAGGTTTATTATAAAGGGTCGTTATATCAATTTATATTACAATGATAATGTTTGTAACAAATGAGATTACCTGTCACACGAGATTATTTCACATCGCGTGTAGACCTCACTAGTGATGTAACGGATATTAGATTTCAGACCTAACTCTATTTGCAGCTTGCAGCTATAATGAATCATATTCTTTCATTTTTTTTACTAGGTATATTATACACGAGCAAGGACTGTCAATTACAAAATCGATACAAACAGACAAACATACGAGTAAAACCAATAAAAACGTGTTATTAAATACTCATTGGTAAAGCCATGTTTCGATCGGTATTAAACCTTGTTTTTGACCGAGTGAGCGAGGCCACCGGCGCCCAAGCACTCACTTTGTCTCTGATTCTGAAAGGAGAAATTGAAAGAGCAGCAACATTCTTATGGCTCTTGGGTTATAGGTGTCTATGTCAGTATTTATTTACCATTACCGTTTTCTTCTTTACCTCACACTTTAAAATGTATGAGTCCACAGGACCAGGACCACATTCCAGTCATACATTTATTGATGTGGTACATTGATTAGTGTAATTAGTAAGTTTTAGATCTTAATCAAACCAAAGTAAAGCGCGACGAATATTAATATAGTTATTTATTTTCTAGTATTTTATTTAGATATTAATTTTTTACATATGCTAACTGGTGCCCTAAATAAGTACAGTTAGTGTGTATATTATAATTAAGTAATATTAATTCATATAAAAAACAAAAGAAAACGTAATAGCTGCTTCATGTTAAAATTAAAGAGTGGCTGGTCCAATTTTCTTATCTTTTTGCATTTTCTTTTGTTCAATACCGGTAGGTTTCTATCGATTTGTTGTTGTTTAAAAATAAAGCTTCAACGTATTTTCTTATTTTGGTTATGATGATACTTTGAATAGTTATTTCAGGCAAACTACAAAAGGGGGGAAAAAAAATATATCTTATTAGTTTTATAAGAAAACTCAATATCAAAATTAGGGGTCTGATGGTAAGGTGATTTAAAATATAAGAAAATATTTTTTGATAATATATTCATATCCACGCATGTCAAAAACCTTTACCACTAATGGACATTCGCCTTTTGCCAGAACAATTTTAATTTTTTTTTGCTACCATTTTCACCGTGAAAATTAACTTACACACGAATAGAACCACGGTCCAAATCTTGTTCATAATACGAGTTGCGCTACTAGTATTGGCAGCAATTCAAAACTTTTTCACACAAACCATATTTTATAGGCTAACCTGTCACTGTTAACCTCGTGACGTCACCTGCGAACCTCGTGCCACTGCATAGCCTGGCCTTGCCCGACACAAGTAGCAATAAAACTACCAACAGCTCGTTATACTTACTTGAGGCCCTTTTATTGAAGTTCATACCGAAACGTAAAAGTAATTGTACTGCTAAATGTGGCAACTTTGTTATTTGATTGGTATTTTGTTTGAATGATATGATCAAATGCCAATGTTTTATATTTATAAAGCTCAGTTGGTATGTGCGTTTTGTTTTGTAAAATTGAAAGGTTTAGTGTAACTAATCGTTTAACTGTAACCACTTATTATGTATACTTAATCTGTTTACATATTTTTGCTTAATACTCATTTATTACAACTGCATGCAGTATGTATATATATTTATGCATGCATATTGTAACTAGGCTAGACATAGTTAGAAATGAATACAGTAGAGGCAACCAAAGAACTTAGAAACTTAAAAATTCAAAGTGTTACGGTTAAGCAACTAAATATGTGAAGAGGGTTTAAGTGCAAAAATTAAAAGGTACAAGAATAGATGAAATTAAATAGAAGAAAAAGTTTGTATAAAGGTATTAAACAATGAACAAGGGGGTCTTGTGTAAGTTTATATAGGTGGGTCACGAATTAGTCAATATTTGAAACAATCGTATAAAAAACTATTTGATATATTATAAAAAATATTTATGTATAAAAAAAATAATAAGTTGAAATTATTGTTCTAACAATTACATCATCTAAATGGCCACCGTTTCGACTCTCTAAGCGAGCACCGAAAGTTTCGAATACTCGTCGGCAAAGAGGCGGCGAGATCTCTTCACTGATTTTTTCTTTTAGTAGACGTAGTGTATTTGGATTATTGATGTAGACACGATTCTTTAAATAACACCATAAAAAGAAGCCTGCAGGGGATAGATCTGGACTTCTGGGTGGCCATGGCATGTCGCCTCGTCTGGATTTCAGCTTGCCCGGAAACATGTCTTTGACCACCAGCAGGGACTCATTGAATTTGTGACAACTGGCTTCATCTTATTGAAACCATGTTTTATGAGTGTAGCCAGCAAATTCCAATGTTAAGAAATTCTTGGCCCATCCTATATTGCATCAGCTTGATCTGAATTTTTCAACAATCCCAAATGTCGAACGCACTAGACCCTCCGATAGCGGAAAATGGAAGAAAAATACATTACGTCGGCTTCAAATAAATTTTGAAAAGGAAAAGATGATGACGTCATATTTTTGAAAGAATTTTTCACTAACTATATGGCTTATAAGTTAGCTTCTCAAATTGCGGAAAACTATATGCTAATAGTTCAAGTTAAACTGGAATTTGAAACGGTTAAAAGAGAATATAAATAGCTAACAACGAGTTGTGGTTAAAAAAAGCGATCTCAAGTACTAATAAAAAGCTGTCTCCATATACTTGAAGGTTTTATATTAGTCAAATATAATGTTCGTATGAATATGCTATATTTTCGTCCCTACCAAAGTGTTTGCCGTAGTCCTACATACAATGGATCTTGTGTGCATAATTTGCACGGTAAAAATATGTTCGTGTGTTATCTATGCGTACGTACTGTGTTGCTTATAAGTGTAAAGAAAATATTATGTAAATATTTACGTTTGTGTGTTTACATGTTTATAAAGAGTGTCGTGATACCATGGTATTATTGTTTAAGGCTTACACCATACGGTTTGGGTGATACCAGAACGTATATTCATATAAAAATATTACTTGCCCTGACTATCTGACCGATTCATCAACGCGGACTCTAAACCAATCGGGCTACAGAATTAAAATTTCGGCAACAGATGCTTTTAATGTTGTAAGCACGTACTAAAAAAGTGTTTTTGGAAATTTCTCGTCTTAGAAAAAGAAATGAACAGTTGTATAAGTGTTCATCATTTCCACACAAAGTAAGAAATATTCAGATGAGTGAAGCAACAATAGCTAGCATTAAAAATATAGTCTATGAAAGAACTTAGGAAACTTAAAAATAGAACAAATTTAGTATTATTTAAACTAGCCTTTATGCTCTCAGGTGCCAATGAGAGCTACAATTAATATTCATAAAAGGTTTAACGTTTGTCTGTGGTCTCGTACCAGTACAATTAAAGTTTCTGTCGTTTACTAGTGTCAATTATTTTATAATAATATTAGTTTACTGCAAAATGAAGTTACACAAAAATTTACACAGAAAAAGTTTCACATACTGAAATAATTTTTTACGAAAAGAATGGTTCACAAACGAGGTTTATATATATAAACTTAGTTTGTGACCCAGGAGAATTTTTATTTTATATATACACACATACATATATGTGTATATATGTACTTATATATATGTATATATAAAATAAAATTCAATAAACGTTTAGTTACAGGGTCCTCTAACAAGGTCCTAAAAAGACTAATAATAACCTTTGTATAGAACTATGATATCAACCAGTGTTTGAGTTGTGGATGACTCGTAAAACCCGAACCCAAACTAGTTTGTTAATAAAGCTTGGACAAGGAAGTTACGGGGTTCCCTCATAATTATACGCTATTTCTGTACGGCTTGCTGGTTTGAGCAGCAGGACCCTCATATCAGTAGACAAGCATCCACGAACCGAAGTTACCAAACCTAACGAAACATATTCATCCAAATTCAATAGATTCACCAACAGGTCACTAAGGAATTCTAGTTTCCACTAATTACTTCTACATTAAATCGGAACAGTACCTAATATAAAATTATGGAAATGACACAAAATACAAAAACATGAAGCTACTAGAAGTAGGTAAACATTAGTTTTATAATTTCTATTTTTTTTATTTTGTTTTTTTTTTATTCAGCATGGGGTTCTTCAAGAAGGGGGTTAATAGGTTTTTGAAGGGTCGGCAACGCGCACGTGATGCCCCTGGTGTCGCAGGCGTCCATAGGCTGCGGTAGCCGCTTACCATCAGGCGGGCCGTATGCTTGTTTGCCACCGTCGTGGTATAAAAAAAAAAAAATATTTAGTTAGTAACAACATATTACATAAAAGAGTACGATAAAGATTCTACTTAGATAAAATAATTTCCATTTTTAAGTTGAGTTTCATAGCAAGGTCTATTTAGGTAAATAAAAGAAACTTCGCTTGAAAAAACTATCGATGAAATTTAATAGACTCCGTATTATAATATTCTTAAAAACGTACAAAATGATGAATGAAGACTAATAGACGTTATATTAAATAACAAAATGCTACTACATCAAATTATATACATAGACTAAAGTTTAATTAGTGGAAGCAACTGTGGTAAATTATGGACATTAGCCATTAAAATGCTGAGCAATGCCCGTAGTGGAACGAGGGCCCTTTACCTACAGCGTAATATGCAAAGTAAGCCTCCTGAGAACATCAAATATTTACCATAGAGTGCTATGAGCTTTAAGAACACGTCTTAAGAATTTACACACTACACGCAGGTATATTTTGGTTAAAAGAGAATTCCTATTACAGAGATGTGGAAACGTCAGTTCTTCAGATTTGTCAACTTGTAAAATAGGTCCAGAATTCTGTCAGAATCGTAAGTATTATTTTATGTACTATATACTCTTAAACTGGTACTTAATATTAACACGAAAATATTTTTTTCTTTAAATATTTAGGCGTACGTCCCAATAAAGTAGTGTTCCATACGTCAAAAAGAAAAAGACTAATTTAATGTCTGTCTGTCATGATATTGTTAAGATACGTTTACTGGGAATTAAAATCATATATGTGCATGATTTATGAGCTTGAAGATGTTACTTGATACGGTAAATTCAGTTTCATAATGTTGTATATACAAGTAATAAATTGATTTAAACAATGTCACTATAAGGTTTTTTTGTCTTAAATATGAAACCTTAATTAAATATTTCATGAATACCTTTAATTTCGTTTCTTTCTTGATTGATTTGATTGGTTAAATTGGAAGCCGAGCGTGAGTAATACATTTTTGTATTTATATTTTTAGATCAGATATTTCATCGTAAGGTAACAATACATTTTATTTATAAAGATTTAAAAAAAGAGTCATGTATCGTCTCAAATAAATTTCATTGTAAGTGTAGACATTTAAAAACATCTAAGGAGGGTATTTTCTGCTTGAACTTAGCGGTTTACCAGTTTAGCACCCGTCGTTAATTTACGATCGTCGACAATCCTTAAGGATTGTGTTTGTTCATATCAAAAGACGGTAGTGTGTTTCCAACTAATAACAATCATTTTTCCGTTAATTTTATACAGTTTTCTACGTAATACACTTTAATTGTAAATCTAAATTGTAAAATTAATTAACTATTTTATGGTGCTAAGTAAATTTTATCAACTAATATACGGGTTTGTTAAAAACTGTTAAACCTTCGTTGTTTCCCTTGAGAACAAAATGGCTGTCAATAAATTGTTGTTCTTTTTTTAAAGCAACTTACATACATTTTATAATTTAAAATAATTATTTTGACAAGTTGTTCTTGATTTAAACATTTACACGCAATGTTTTGTTATCGCACTGATTACAAATTATTACAATCTACAGAAAATAATTTATATTCATAAAGAAAAAGTTTTTTACCAAACAATGTCTATGGTAGTTAGAAATAAAGTAGTTTTTTTTTAAGTTTAATATATATACTTTAATTATTTAAACCCCTATGATTTATGAAACGAAAGAAACAGATAAATATTAAATAAAACAAGTCCATTGAACCTGAAAGTAATACAAACAAGACAACGCGATGATATTATATTTGAAGTAGGTAAATATTATACATAAATTTATCCTTATTCTTGATAGCTATCTGTCCCAAAAGACTTTGCAGATGTAACATACAGACTTGTATCGATGTTCATACTTCTAAGATAAATGTTGAGCTTAATTTTTTTGTGACTGTGTGTGTGATATGATTACTCATTAATTGTAAGGTAATCAGACTCTGGTGAGCAAAATGTCCCGATTAGTGACAATAGGCCCGCTACCTATTACGTGCGATTAAGACACTTGTGAAAAGTAGCCAACCCTACAGAGAAACATGTAATCAGAAAATATATGTAGTTTAAGTAGACTTTAAAAAACTATAATTACTATTAAAAAAGTGTGCCATATCACAATGAATATTTGACATTAACTGTATTCTTCGTTCCACAAACTTCCACCATTAGGAGTACTTTTATGTCTTCAAAATTTAATGAGACCGAAGAGAAAGTATAGTCTTACAATAAACAAATAATATATGTGTCCATATTTGAAATCCCCCTTTTTATTAACAGGAATTTCGTGACAGTTATAAGGTTAAGTACCAGTACAATAGCATTAATTGTCACCATGTAAAGTCGCAGGATCTCACTCTGTTTTATTCACGTCACAAATACATTCAAATAAAAAAGGTCTATAAAATGTATTTGTGCTTAAAAATATATTAAACACAGAAACAACACGTAACTTCGTGCTTTTAATATTTACTTTTGAATTTGTTTGTTTAAAAAAAAAGTTGTGTGGCCTGTCATAACTTTATTATTTATTTATACGTAGTACATTTTTAATTAACCTAAAAAAAAGGTCAGGCGGGGCCTGTAAAGTCATGTTGAATATCGTCAACAGCTGTCAAGAATACTGTTTATAATAAACGGCATACAGGCAGGGGTCGTCGACGTCCCTTAATTTTAATTAAGTTCTCAAGTAATGTAATATAATTAAGCCCGTAAACAAACAAGTATAGTTAACTAACAATATGTAAGTTGTTTCAATGTAAATAATATGTTACTTCTAGTGTTTGACCGTTCATTTTTAATAATCGTGCATTTTCAGTTAGGTAAAGTTCTTTAATTAATTCTACAGCTGATATTGTATTATTTGTAAATTTCACGGGCCACGCCATAAAAATCGTATAAAAAACTATTTGATAAATGTGCAAATAGTGCAAATTCATTTTAAAAATTACGTCGTCTAAATGACCACATATTTGCAGAGTGCAAAGCAAAATTTCCGAATACTCGTCAGCAAAGAGATCACGAGATCGCCAAAATCTCTTCGCTGATTTTTTCTGTTAAATGACATATTGTATTTGGTTTATTAATGTAGACACGATTTTTTAAATAACCCCATAAAAAGAAATCTGCTAGGGATAGATCTAGATTTCTGGGTGGTTATGGAACGTCGTCTCATCTGAAAATCAACTTTCCCGGAACCATATCTTTGACCACCGGCAGGGACTCATATTATGTGTAACAAGTGGCTCCATCTTGTTGAAACCATGTGTTACGATTATAGCCAGCAAATCTCAGTAGAATCAGACCCAAAAACTCCCGTAACATGTTTGATTCAAATGTTAACGAATTCTTTTTAGAGGTAGTAGAGACACACTGATTTTAGCACGAACGGACCGGCTCTACCGTAGCAGTACTAGCCTCTTACAGATCAACCTAAAGCGACAGCATCCGTGTTATCGTGTTCCGTTGGTGAGTGCGAGATCGGAGGATTATTGATGCAGAGGTGACAGTTGTCGTAATAAATGTGCGCAATATAATTCGATGATGACTGTCATGCCTTTTACTTTCCCAAGCGAGGTGTGAAAAAAAATCTTACTAGGCCGCCATAGTGTGGGTCACCACACTACATTGTCTGCATTTGCAATGAGTATAGTAATCATAACTCTTGGATTCAACTCATGCTTTCTATGAAGTTCTTCGCTTCTATCACTTTAATTATCCACTATTTAAAGTAAAAAATGTTTAAAAAAATCAAGAAAGATGTCCATTTCATGTAAAACCAGATGCACTTTATTCCCAACCCTAAAACTTATAAGTTAATTACATTATTTTAAGTGGTAATAAAAAAAAAGTGAATACTAAAAAAATAATTTTCATCCTTTTTATAAGTTTTGATGGTTTCGCAATTTATGAATTAAAGTGTACGTTTACTGTTAATATGGCGACGTGTAGCTACGACATTTGATGCCACTATCAAATATATTTGTTACAGATATCACTAATGAAATGTCAATATTAAATTAAAATATAATTATATTAAATAAACAATCGTATTTCGTATTCTAAGGTTTGTGCTCACAGTGCTAAGGAATCTGAAATTAATAATGTATTCAGGGCCTACGTAATAGGGTCAAGAAAGCTCCTTAGCAATGTAATTAAAGCCAAGAGCTGGCAATGACACACATGATAATACCTAAGTACATTAATAAGCATTGGTAACCGTTTCTCACCTACTTATATACCTACTTAAAGTAAGTTACACTTTTTAGAATATTTCTATTTAGTAGTGTTAAGGTTTGAAGATTTATATACGAAAATAATTGCTACGTTCCGCGAACAGAGTCGTGAGTTACAATGAATTTTTAATTTTGCTTTTCTATTTTGTAATTAAACCGAGAGAATCGTGTTACACGGCCTCAGTAAATATTCAACTCAATTAATGTTTCACTCATTGTATTCTACATTAAAATGAATACTGTTATTTATTCATCACAAAATACGGGATTAATTTCTATTTTTATCAAGTAATTTAATTTAAATGGAACTAATTTCAATATTTGTAATGGCTGTGGTCTATGGTTTGATAAAATATATGAGACGTATAATATGTCGCAAAAAAAGGGTTTAGTAATAGTATATTAGCTTTAACCTACCGCGTTTGCAATGAAAAATTATGGTTACATTGATGAGAAATGTAGAACAAATGTGAGGTGTACAGCATTTAAAACTATCTTTGAAGTATGTTGTATCATCTCCTCAGCTAAAAGACGTCCACAGCTGGACATAGGCCTCCCCCAAAGTTTACAACATCCGGTCCCGTGCCGCCCGCATCCAGCAGTTTCCCGCCACCTTCACCAGGTCGTCGGACCACCTTGCCATGGGGCCATGTTGTATATGGTATTAAAATTTGATTTTATTTGACGTAGAATTTTTTGAGTTTTAAAGCGTACAAATATTAGTATAACGTTTAGAATTACAGATCAGTTCTAGTTTGTTTCAGTATTTGCTCTGAAAGTGAGTCTTAGGCAATGTCGTTGCTTTCTCGCTGGCAAATTCGACATTTAAAAACATCGTAAAAGATTTACTTGTAGAAATAAATATCATTTATCGGTTAACAATTGCTTGTTAAAACAAAAATGAGTAATAGAGTAATGAAAAATAAAAACAGAAATAACTTATTTAAATTGCCCATAACGCTAATTATAACAATTGTCACTGATATTTGCTTGTACCGTCAGCGTCGCTTATATTTTGTGCCTATCTCATATAACTCTGCACTGGATCATAGTAAGGATATATTAGACTAGATTACTTTTACAGAAAACTCTAAACGGTTCTCAATCTTGATACAAAAATTTCTAATAACCCAATATCTCCGTGGGAAGTTTTAGAACATCGTAGGATATTTTGGAATGTGTGTTCCTGTGATATTGTCAATATAGTGCAAACTTACAGCTAAATACAAATATAATACACAATTATGGCTAGACCATAAATATGGCTGAAGGAATACATTAGGGTTCTTTACTAGAATTGAAGACAATTGTGGACCCGACCTTATAAATTATTCACCTTACGTACATCGTAAACTATGTATTATGTAGGTACCAAAATATGTGTGGTTGTGGTTAGGCTAGGAATAGATTAACTCATAACTTGCCGAGGGTGTCAAAGGCGCAACAAAGGGGTTAAATCAGTGGAATAATGTGGATATGTGTTCTAATAACGCCTTGCGGGAACGGCCTCTGAGATTGTTGTTATCACGAAACTTTGAACGGTGAACACATTATAAATTAACACACATGACGTTTGATGAAAATTGTCGTTTTCCTTGGTATATTAATATATTAACTGATGAATAAATTACTGTGGTCTAATTAAATAAAATCGAGACTAATATACTCATACAACTGGCTATTACAATTTAGACAATATATCTATACGTGGACATTTAATTATGTAGTCTTAATGTGATATACGAGCTGATAAATGTTAGGATTTATAAAAAAGGAAATAATCCACTCAAACTCATCTAATGATTCAACAGCAACACAGAGGATCTAACGTTAATGGTCACTTTTCCCACCTAGTTTTTCATTTTATCCTGTGGAAATCCTCATTGGACGACGGCCCGGTGAGGTGGTAAGGTGACGCACCTTGCCGGGGTTTGTCAGGGAGTGCTGTGTCGAAATCGGACCAACTAAAATCACACGGTATGTCACTTTGTGCCTGAGATAGAAGGGATCCAGGAACAGCTGTTTTTGCGTCATACAAACTCCTCCTAGCACCTGGCCATCCCATCACCTGATAGTGGTCTAGAGCACCACCGACAGGTGAACTCTTTGTTTGCGTACGATGACCGCGTGTGTAGTACGTTACCTCCTCGCGGTTAACTTCTATTGCGGATAGGGAAGAAAACCCATTCCACCCCCTCGCGGTGACTTTCAGGGCGATATGAGGCACTGGTAAGCGTGGTACCACCGCTCGTTTCACCGGCGACAAATTGAGTCCGAATGGAAGTCATATTGCCGGCTCTTTCCGCGTCCTTCTTTTGCGAAATGACGACTTCGTAGAATGTTGCGACCACGGTAAAATAGCTGTTGCTACTGACTATGAAGCGTATTATGGCCGGTGCTGGTGACTGCAGTGGGAGCCCAAAACCGACTCACCCAGGCGGAGTAAACAGTCAAGGCGTGCTGAGCCGATTCTTCACTATAGTCACAGTAGTGACAGGCGGGACTCAATTCGCTCCTGGCGACCTAGTGCCAGACCTGGTACTTTCTGAAACAGCTGTGCAGAAAGTACCTGTGTTGTCTCCGGGGTGACGTTGCCCACCCACCCAGCCGCGCTTAGGTCCTCCAACTCTTGGGCGTCAACTCCTGGTCACTTTTCTCACCTAACTTTACCTACATGATTCAGTAACAACGCTGTTGTGACATGTTTATTTCAATGTTTACCGTGTCTTTAAGACAAGTTCTAAAATTTATCAATTAAATGGTGGTAAGTGCTCGAAACAAACAATGACCACAGGGCGGATCGAAATTCTATCATTAAGAGTTGGTAAATGTTAGATTTTACTGGAAAATATTAGGTTTTATCGTAGTGCCAGTTCTTACTGTAATATAATGTATTTTGTCAAACGTAGTGATTAAGCTAATTTTGGTACACTTGGTTACTGTTATCGACTGGGATCGTAATAACGCTTACCATGTGCATACAGTTATTTTATCATCACTGTTGCTTGGCATTTTCTATCATCATCAGATGGTAAATTAGTCTGTCATCAGTTTATCTGTATTTTAATTAAATAAATGAGCGCTTTCGATTTGTTGAACCATCGTATCCAAAGTAACCTAAGTTTTGAATCTATATTATCAAAAATCTTTGTACAATTTTGTCGGAGGGAGTCGAGAAACGTATGTATGCAATACGCGTATGTCCTTCGTTGGCAGAATGTTAAGACCCCTACAAAGTCCCTATGACCCTATGTTATTTATGTCTTTCTATAAATTTAAGACTGAAACTGTTGATTGTTTGTTTTACTACAAGCCTTAAAAGCTGGTTCAGAGGGAAAGGTTTAGAGCTCGTAAACAATAGCTCGGACCAGACAAAGTATAGTCCTGCATAAAATATGAAAAACGAACATTTGATCTTCTAGGTTTGTAGAAACATCCATAAAAGCATTGAAGGTTATATTACCAGTAAAAGCGTTCTTTGATATTTACTAGGTACGTATTTACATAAAGGAAAAGTAGAACAAACAGACACGAGATAACAAAACAAGACATACGAACGTTAAAAAAATTTTGTTTAGTTTTCAATGTATGTCGGACTTATTTTACAAATAAATTTAAAATCTTTTTCAGTACAATCGTGTATCTACGTATATTATATTTTTAATTTATTTTTTATAATTTTTAAGAGGTCTGTGTCCAACTGTAAGCTGTTGATGTGGTGTTAATGTACATCTTTCTTTTGACTTAGAGACTTATCTATCGTAATTTTTTTGTGAACATGTAAGAACATAAATATGTATGTTATATAGTAGCATGAACTTTAGTTTTTATTCTACAGTTTTCAGTTTGCTGAAATCTTTCGTGCCATGGAAATATTTTTGTATAACAAAATTCTTATTTAACTATCAGGTTTTCCATTGTTATGGGGTTTTCCTACATCACACATAACTACATCTACTTCCACCCTAAAGTCGTCTTATAGAGAATTTTTGAGTATTAAAAACGTTGTACTACAAATGTATATATTTAAAGATTTAATATAAAATAAATAACAACACTAATTTATTCAATTTTTTTAAAAACTATGATACGTTACGCAATGATTTCGTTACGTGAGACATTAAATATAGAAGTCAAAGGCTAGTGTAGTGTCAGCGTCGCAAACGAGTAACGCGTTTAATGGAACGTCGACGAAGTGAATAATGAATAACGGCCCACACCGAGAACAGACGTCACTGGTCAGTACAAGTTTTAAGCGAAAAGATGTTAGCTTAACTATTTTATTTTAATGTTAGTTCTTAGGTTCAATCACAGCACAGTCGCACATACTTCAGTACCTTGGCCAAGTGTCTAGACGGAATAGCGCACTGGCAGTGCAGGGTAAGGTGGAAAGGACCAGATTCTGAACTAGGTATTTAACGTGTTACTAATATGCAAGCCAAAATATGCAATCATCACGCTAAAAGCAACATACTGATATAAAATGAGGATAGACAGACTAAATCATGTGATGTTAAATAAGCGATGGTTTATTTTTCTGTAAGTATCAGAACGATTCGATGCTCATGAAAAATGAGTCAAAATTTTCTATCCAATTGTCAAAGCTTTAAGAATATCATTTAATTAATTAGTTATTAGATACACTATTCGCCTATCGCTTACACCATAGAGCGTTACATTTCTGCAACGTGTACCTACGGCATCTGCTGAGTGCCAGTCTCCCGAGATAAAGCGTTAAATGGCGAAGCTGCCGAGCCCTCTCACCAACGTTATTAGCTACTACCTACCTCCGATATAACTTATCTTGCTATTTTATTTACTCTATAGGGATTTTTGGCTTATCTCCAATGACTCGGGTTTTAGACGAATTAAAAGGTATTAGATTCTCTTCGCTTTTTTTTTTGGTAGAACGCTTACGGAAATCAGGGTCATAATCCGTTCTGAATCTATTTCATAAAAGGCTAGAAGGCAGTTTCAATATTTTAACTAATTTTGATGCGCTGACATCTATTTTTTTTTTAAAAGACAACGCCCGCATTACCAACAAATCTTGTGTCGCGGGGATTTTACATACATACAATAAACGGACACACAGAACACCCAGACTCAGTACAACAATTTGTAGATCACACAAAGTGTTGTCTTATGTGGGATTTGAACCCACAACACTCAGCGCAGTAGTGAGCGGCGTGGCGACTTCTTAAACCACTAGGCCAACCGTTCAGTCGGATCTATGTATGAAACGATACTTCTCTTTAATTTTAAAATTCAACCAGATGGCATTTCAGCCACCATGATTTATAAACAGTTTTAAATAAGACTGTATTTATTGTAAGTTGATAATAAGCCATCTATTTTAATGAAAGGATTTTGGGACTTTACAATAATAATACCAAGCTCTAAACTGGAGCAGCTCTAGAGATGTTAAGTAAGGAAAGTTTCTTACAACATCCAAATACAGGTTGCAAGTTAAGGCACGACATTTCCAAGTTCATTGGAATGATCTATTTCTTCAAATGATCTTTCATATTTTTAGTAATAAGTGTAATTATTAGTTTGCACTATTTTTTAGAGTATCATAAAATATTCGTGCTTTTAAAACCCTATTGGTTGAGATTTGATGTTGTGTGCGGTTTTTACAACTAAGAAGACAGATCATGACTAATCGATATTTCCATAAATTAAATTTGTTTTTCTTTTGTATAAAAGCCAATCAAAGTGACTCTGTTCTGCCTGATGGAAAGCAGAATAGAATCCAAGAACGGTGGCCGCCATACTCACTGCGAATGAATGCTTGAAACAATGCTTCTTCACGCCCCGTTTAAAGGAGCCGGGATCATAGTGGTAGGGAAATATGTGCGCTGGCTATGAGTTCCAGACTTTAATCGATTTGCATAGGAAGGAAGAACCGAACCGTTTAGTTCGGGAGCGTATGTCTATCATTCTGAAACGGTGACTGCCAAGGCCAGCGTGAGATAACCTGTAGAGAAACAGAGAGGATGGGATCAGTTGAAAGAGCTCGTCGGAACACTCTCCATGATAAAGGCGATAGAGGATTGCCATAGAGGCGACTCCTATTTATATGTTTGTATGTTCTGTCTGTCCTCACCGTTTATGTGTTCCAAGAACTCATATTGGTATTGTTAACTTATAATTGTAAATCCTCAATGTACTAATCTTATTTGCAAGCAATGGATGAGTGTACATGTGTATGTTATGAAAGCTTCTATAGGGCTATTCAAGCTTATCCTTTGTTATACACCGCTTTGCATCTATTGAAGAAACAGCAAATATACTTATATTTTTAAAAGCTCTTTCATGTTGTCTACTTATCTTCATAGTATCTTACATATTTATTATAGGTAAAGGTGACCTGAATGTGCAGCATCTGCATTGCTTTGCACATCGCATTGCTTTTAAATTGTATTAAATTACAATGCATTTATTTTTATTATTTGTGCCATGAAAAGTATTGCTGTGGCATTGTCATTTAAAAATTTAGACAAAAGCTGTCTTGGAACCGTGTTATATATCGTGTAAAATATTTTAGCTCAATCGGTGAACAAATTTTGAAGATTTCAAGTGGATATAGATTTTATTTTAATACTTAAAAGTTTAAAAGTATAAATAAAGTTCTTAATAAGGGAGCTGATAAGTAGTCTGTCTTAGTTATACTTGGTCACAGTTAAGCAGAAGTCTATAAACAAACGCAAACCATCAAGATACTCTCCCAAGATAAAAGATTATGTCATGTAGATACGGACCTACTTCTGTCTGTTTGCCAACTAACAACTACTTGCGATCAGTCTGGCTGCAAAGCTTCGTTGTAATTGCAAATTCCTTCCCCGTTTGTGCTATGTAAGTCTATGAGGGGAAGGCTTTGCATTTGACAGCAACGGACTGGTTTATAAACAGATTTTCTTAGAGCATGTTTATATTATGTTTGTGACGTGTGTTATTTATTCACCATTGGTTATTAATAGTTTCTATTTATACTTATAAATACAAAATTATGAGCAAAACTATTGTTGTTTGAACTGACATGACTGCACGGATGACGTAGTGGTTTAAGCGGTCTCCACGCCGCTTTCTACTGCGTGAGTGTTTAAACCCCGCATGGGACAACACTTTGTGTGACCTACAAATTGTTGTTCTGAATCTGGGTGTTCTTTGTGTCCATTTCTTGTATGTTCGTAAAGTTCCCCGCGGTACAAGAATCATTCCTAGTGCGGAACTGTTTTAAAAAAAAAACTGATCCTGCTTCTACTCAAATGTGGTCTTGTTCCAATAGCGTGTGGTAGAAATGTCCTAGTTAAGTCAGATTTTTTTTTTATTTACAAATATTAGTTTGAGTAAAATGTTACTACCACATGTTAGTGGGCCTACTTGTGATCAAATTATTATACGGTTAATTATATGATCTAAATAAGCTGAACAACTGATTACTTATAACCCAGTAGCTATTCTAAAGATTTACTCACGTTAAAACTATTTGCAAAATCAAAATTTATCTAACAATATTCAGATTTATCCTAATTTTTTAACAAAACTTCGTGGGCTTTAATGTGAGTAGAGAAAATATTCCTTCAAAGGGAATTATTCTATATTTTAGTAGATACAAGGCATATAATCTATTACACGAACACGTTGAATGATGAATCGTTCTCTCTCAAAATCAATTCACTTTGCAGTTCTCTTCGGCCGAGTGAACTAAAACCAATTCTATTTTTCACTATATAATATATTCGTCTTACATATTTTAATAACTGTAAACAATAGAGGCAGTTTGGCTATGACGTCACATGTTATTAACTAACTAGGTTTAGTCTGAAAGCAAAGACAAGCATCGTACCCTAACGTGAAATAACTTATCGACAACTCTAGCACAGCTTCGCTCGTATTATCGATATGTTATCGATGAACTTAAAATCAAAGCTATATAAATGTTCTAAAAGTTAGCGATAGGTTGCGTTGTCTGTGTATAATATGTACGTATTTACAAAACATAAAGTATATACGTATTTATATCAGTTCTCTAGTACTCATAGCACAAGCTTTGCTGTCCTGTCTAAATTTTTTTTTCTTTTTAGATCTTATTAGTTTTACGGTTCCAGTATTTTGAGTATGAACAGTAAAGTTTATTAGAATAATAAATAGGTATACTAATGTCTTGTAATTAAACTTTTGTAAATGTAATTAAAACGTTGAAGACATTTTGATTTTGGAACTTTATAAAATTTACATAGCTCTATTAGTAAGAGATGTGCCAATGTATTACTTCAAAACTGTCAATAATTTACATCACATCACCTCAACAGCTTCTAAAAGCCTATTGTTAGACATATAGTACCTCCCCTTCGAAAGGAGGTTTCGACCTACTTAGTATAGGGTTTTTTCAAGTTTTCCTTCTTTTTGCAGTGATGTTATCCTGCGTATTTGGTTCCTTCGATCGCCTCTTACGACACCCATGGGACGAATAGGGGTGTTGACATTTCGTATTCCTAATCCATCACCATACGGATAATATACCCGATAGATCTCTCTTTTCATTGAGATTTGTTTTGTTGGTTGATTATACGTATACTATACGTACGTTGATTACACGTAGCACGTAATTCATCTTAAGCTGGTTGTTAAGTTAAGAATTGATTACGTACCAACCTAAAGCGCCAGCATCCGTGCTGTCGTGTTTCGTTGGTGAGTGCGAGATCGGAGGCCCATTGATGCAGGGGTGGCAGTTATTGTGATAACGATGTGAGGCTTACACTACCACGATGACTGTTACGCCTTTTACGTCCCCAAGCGTGACGTGAAAAAGCATCTCACTAGGCCGCCATAGAGTGGGTCACCACACTGTATTGTTTGCATTTGCAATGAGAATGGTGACCACAACTCTTTGGATTCTATTCATGCTTTCCATCAGGCAGAGTAGAGTCACTTTGGCAGGCTCTTCATAAAAAAAACGTATCCTTAGAATTAGGTAGGATATTATATACTTAAACTGCTCTCAAAACCTACGTTATTATTGAATAGGGAATAAAATTATCGACAACATTATGTTCAACATTGCGTCCGACTATCGACATGAACTCTCGCTGGTTCACTTCGCAGACAATTTCAAGTATATTGGCAAATTGGTCACGTCTACAATATAGTCGCTTTTAATGCATGACAACGAGTAATTAAGCGTTCACGAAATCTCTACATTCTGTGCAAAATATAAATTGTGATCATGTCTTTGTGGTTAGATGTTTTGCTAAAAAAATTTTTTTTAAAACTTTACATGTGTAGCTCCATTCTAAGAGTGAGGACTACGATAGGCTTATGATTAGATGATGTGATACACTCAAATATATATCTGTCCTGCATAAGTCAATTATTCAAAGTATGAGATTTTTTTTTAATTGGATCCTAATGATTGTGTCTTAGTGTATTTCTTTAATTTATTATTATATCTAAAATAATTAACTTACACAATTATTCAAGGCATTATTTTATTCAAGGAGTTATTTTAAATGTGATATAAAATGATTTTTCTTATTTAGCACAGTGGAACGTACCTATATTACGAGTATGTATGTAAGTTATAGCCATCCGTTGTGCTTTTACTTCTTACGCTAAATTTATTTATTTACTTACTTTTTAGTAACATATTATGATTCATAGACATATATATTAGGTAAAATTCACGTAAGAAATATTAAAGAACTTATTAAAGTGTATTTGCGTTTACAAGAAACAAAAAAAAATATTTATTGAGATTCAATTTATGATCAATTTTTCACGTACGAATGTATTAAGAGAAACTTTTGCTTCTCTTATATCAATTTATCTACGTTTTATTATAATATATAACAGTTCTTAGCTGTTAGATCAAGGATTCAAAGAGCGAGAGATTCAACAGCGAATGAAAGTATTTAACATATTATTTTTGTCAATTTTTTAAATTTTAAGTGTGTCTTTGCTCTGCCTACTGAAAAGCATGAAAAGAATTCAAAGTTGTGGTTACCATACTCATTGCGAATGTAGACAATGCAGTATGGTAGCTCAGATTATGATGGCTGAATAAGATGCTTTTTCACGTCCCGATTGAGGACATAAAAGGTATGATAGTCTTCGTGGCAGTGTAAAACCCACACGCAAACTTACTACGATAACTGTCACTCCTATATTAAAGGGCCTCAGATCTCACAGTCACCAGTAAAAGACGACAGCACGGATGCTATCGTTTTAGGTTGGTCTTCCGTGCGAGTGCGGAACTGCCCCGGTCGAGTCGGCCCGTTCGTGCTGAAATGAACGTGACTACTACCTTGTGCATCGCAATTTTCATATAAAGAACGATTATTTCGAAAGGATTTTCAGAATTTGAATGAATCTCTTCCCCTTTTTCCATTCAATCTGAGTTGATACTCATAGTCCAGAATTTTTACAGCATGGCAATATTTATGGTACTTATTGATCGGCTCTATTAGCGTGTTATTATGAAATTACAAAAAAAATAAACTAGCATTAAGCATTTCTTTCATTGCTTTTAAAAAGTTAGTGAAGTGACTGGAATCCAAATTCCGTCCTCCTGATTCTATGGTCAAAAACTTCAAAGATGGTAACGCACTTCAATATCAAAAGTCTGATTGCTGTTTTATATATGATGCAGGAGTTGTCTCTTAGAATATAAAGAGTATAGTTGTAAAATATGCTTAAGTTGAGACTAAAAGTTTGCATAACCTCTAATCAAACGCACCAAATCTTCGAATAATCACTCTTTACCGGATGGATTTGCTCGAATATGCTAATGTTGGTAAATAATTGCTGCTTAGAAAACGATTAAAGCTTTTGAACAGTCACTAACTTTATGCTGATAAATCGAACCTGATTACTCGATGAAGTGAACGAATGGAATAAACAAATTATGTTCCAATAATAATTGTATTGCTCAGGCTAATGTAGTTTACATTAAATTGAATCTGTTGATTAAATTTTGTAGGCATTTGGAATATGTAAATATAGGCAATAAAATTATAAACCAATAAAATGTTAATTAGTTAAAATTTAAATTATACCTATATGTGTACTTTAAACCGGAGGTTTTTGATTAAAGGCTTTGCTCTTGAGTTGACAGTCTATACGTTTACAGTCCAACTTGCCTGCAGATGCAACTGGTTGATTACATGAATCTAGCTCCGTTTAGGAGGACAGGTGAATCCTGTGTTTAGAGTTCGTGGGCCTTTTGAATCGACCTCAAACCTACCAGGACACTAATTGAGCGTTGAGCGACAATTTCTTCACACTACAGGATAAACTGAGTTTTCAGCATCTAGGTAACTATGGTACAGGAATTGTTGTTGTTGAAGTGCTATTTTAGGCGTATCAATTACGAATCAAATGTCCTATAATGGTTCGTACTACACCTACACATTTTAGGGTACGTCCATTTAATTTAATTGTGCTAGATTTATTTATACGTTCTTTGTTGTACGAACATTTCAATGTATTTAGTAGCTAGGAAATAACATGCATAAAAGCAAGCTTAACCCAAACTTTAGTTTTCTTCCATCGAACCGTAAGAATGAAAAGAAGATAGTTCAGAACATAGAGTTATGTGTACTACATAAAAAAGAAATTAATTTAAACGTTGATAATATTTGTATGTATAATAATAATTGTAATCTTATAATAAAATATACATGAATACAGTTATATAAACATATACTAAGGGTCAAGTTATTGATGGGAGATATAATAATCAAAGTATAAAGATCCTTCTACTGAACACATTCAGAGATAGTCTACTACATATCGCAAGTAGTAAAGCTTTTCATAGCCGTACAGCCGCTACACTGAAAGATTTGTCGTAGTAACTTGTCCTATGGGAAGGAGTTCGCAAGAGAAGGGTAGAAGAAGAGCGACAGTGGTCTTTACTGGGAACAAAGTGCTTGAAGCGCTCACAAAGGTATAAAGGAAAGTTGAGGTTGTATAGCGTTGAATATAGTAAAAAATGGCTGTGGGCATCTCGATGTCGGAGTTCAGTTTTCTTTGGAATGCGGCAACATGATCGTACTTTTTGAAGTTGGCTTCAAAAAGTACGATCATGTTGACGAATTCCAAAGAATTCCAATATGAAGCGGATACAGAGATTTTGCATAACGTTCAAGTTTATCCCGGAGTTGTTCAATAGCGTCGAGAAAATACAACAGTATAGTCAAGAAGAGAAAGAAGAAGAGATCGAGAGAGAAACGCTTTAGTCTGAAAACGAAGGAACTTTTGAAGATGTTTGAGGGAGTGATATGATCCAAAAAACCTAAATAAATTTAGATACGTTAAAAGTTCTAAACAGAATAGGATAATATTAATACATTAAAAAATAACTTACCTAATATCTTTCGAAGATGACACAATTTCTACAATGACTGCAAGTGGTTTAACCGTTCGTCACACCGCTCTCTACTGCGCTGAGTATTGTGAGTGAAAACCTCACACGGGACAACACTTTTTGTGGACCACAAATTGTTGTTCTAAGTTTAGATGTTCTTTGTATTCGTTTCTTGTAGATTTGTAAAGTCCCCAGCGCCACAGGATATATTCATAATGCGAGTGTTGTCCTTAAAAAAAAGAAGCAGCGTAGGTCCATTACATGTTTTCTACTACCTCCATTTTCAGAGGTATCACTTAAAATATCACATACTGTGATAGTATTACTATTACGTAATTAAGTACTTACAATTATTGTTACATCTGTGGTATTGCAACAGTATATTTTTAGATGTTAGCTACATAAATGCCTGGGCGTTAAAAAAGGGTCGAAATTAACAAATAAATTCTTAAGTGATCCTTGTGCAATTATAAACGAGAGACTTATTGTACTCTTAACACGAATTCTCTGAAAAGGGCTTTCGACGGGCCTCTTTGGACATCGATTCCCAAGACATCTATTAAACATTACATAAGTTATGAATGCCGTAGGGTTTAATGGAATCGTCAACAAAAAGCAGCAGGTAGTGGGGCGGGGAATGAAATAAAAGGGCAGAGTTTTAGAGAGCCAGGGCAGTCGGTCAGAGACAGTGAGAGGAAGGTAGTCAGTCAGTGTGCTGGGTGAAGACAGAACGTTCGTGAAAACTGGACGTAGCCGGTTGTATGGGTTACCATTACATTAAGTAAGTTAGCATATAACGCAATTTAACGCTGCATTAGCAATATAACGCTGAAAGTAGCTAGGTGAGTCGTAGTTTTTTGAAGTGAAACTTCTTTATCGGGGTTGGAAAAAAATTTAGTGTAACATTTTTTCGTTACGCGTCACATTTTTTCGTTACGCGCCATCTTTTTTTGATCCCTACCACGCGTGATTCGAAGTATACTTTCTCCAGCGGAGTAGGGATTGTTAAATGTCTCTAATGTATTTTGCGGCCCGTTTTGAGTAGTTACATTTTTGAAATCCAGGTGGCGATTGCATCGACTTCGGATATAATTTAAACAAATTATTTTTTTGAAAAATAACGTCATAAAGAAGTTTCACTTCTTACGAGTGTACGCTAGTACACGCACACATTATTTATTTATTTATTTATTTATTTATATAAAAGAGGTACAATATACATTCTTACAGCATTGATAAAATCATAATCTCATTCGAGATTTACCGTGCATCAGTTAGCTGTGGGCTGGTGGCTTCAAGTTGTCTATTATGTTCGTAAGATAATGATTTGTATATGTTTATATCCCGGTCTGAGAATAGTCATAATTGTCGAATAATTAGATGTTATCTTTGTTATTTTTCCAATGCAATACTATTGGTTTATCGGTACCTTTGATACAGATCATGAGTAGAACTCTTTATAAGACTCCGCAGTGTAGAGAGCCGATTTAGGACTGAGCGTAGCTATCCGGTTTACCACCTGCTCGGCTCCACTGCACGATTATATCTTGGTGATCTGTCACTGTGATGTAATTATACTGTAGTTAAAGCGTGTATGGGTGAGTGCCGTGTGCTTGAGCTTAAGGGGCGGATGCACGGCGATCAGAAGGTAGGTTTACGCTTATAGCAGGTTGAGTACGCAGGAAACTGTTTAACTAAACTGAACTAATTATTACTTAATCTCTCATTTTGATTCCCTCTTATCGTGGTGGTGGGTTCTTATTATTAATTTGAATCGTTATATGCCAGTGGGAGAATGTCGGTTCTGGTGTCGAGTTCTACAGTCTAACGTGGATTCTGGTGGAGCGTTAGACCTCCTTTCACATTGGAGGGTGCTAGTGTGTAGGAAAATACTTTGTTAAGCCGAAAAATTACTCTACTCACACTAGGTTCCAAGGCTAGACCATCACAATACGCAACTCTACTTCAATGTTGGTTAAAAACTGCTTACATTGCTTATTGTGTGAACTTATATAACAATGTTTTGAAATATTTTCAGTAATTGTTTGTATGCGGTAAAACTCCAAATTCAATTTTACCGATATGTGTAAACATTATGTACTACCTTTCTTTGTTTACACCGAATAAAGAGTTTGCTACAAGTTTACGCAATATTGTTAGATTAAAACAAAGAACTATATACAGTTATGTATTAGTTTTCTACATTTGAAATCGGGTAGAATGTCTAGGGCCTTGTGAGATACTTTTTCACACCCCGCTTGGAGACGTAACAGGCATGACAGTCATCGTAACAATGTAAGGCTTACACAGTTACCACGATAACTGTCACTCCTGCATCAATGGGCCTCGGTCTCACACTCACCAATGAAACACGACAACACGGATGCTGGTGCTTTAGGTTGGTCTTCTGTGGGAGGGTAGTACTGCCCCGGTCGATCCGGCCCGCTCGTGCTGAAATCATCGTGTTTCTACTACCTAGATTTATATTTAATTCAAGTACATTAACACACAGAAGCTTGTAAAGGTTCCTCAGCGTCAGAAACTAGGTAAGATTGAAATGTGGGGTTATTTTTTCGTATCAGTTAGAATAAGTTCCAGTTAAAATGACTAGAAAGCATAAAATGTTAGTATCAATGTTTTTTAAGAACTCACATATTAATAAAATTACAAAAAACGTATAGTAATTATAATTATAATAAATAATTGCTTTCGCAGAGTTATGGCAAGCAATAAGTAGAAACTATTTACCTTATCAACAATTGTTAAACAATGAAAGTAACAATGAAAAAAATATTAATCAACCTAAAAGTAGAAATGTATAATATATTACTTTTCAAGTAAAACATGACTGTCTAGAAATTCGTTACTATACTCTGAATATGCGATGCAAGAAATGAGTTAGAATGAACTAAGTGTATAATTTACACAAATACACAGTTTACTGTTTTCATGTTTTTACCATAACATGCCTATGTATTGCATGAGTTGATAAGATTCAGCTGTTTAAGACTCAAATAATGAATGAAAGACTTAAAATATTGTTATCTGTGCAATTTATATAAAGAACAATTATGTAGAATGATTTTACTGACATTGAAAAAATCAGATAAATAGGAGTAATTTGAATAAGTTTCTTCGCATTTCGCCGTCTAAACTAAGGTTTTACAAATTTTTTACCGTATTTATTGGTCAGCTTAACCTGACCAGTTTTACGGTGACCTTACAAAAAAATCTGTCGTTAGGCATTTCTTTTGTTACTTTTCAACAAGTAAGGTAACTATAGCCTAAACCCAGTCTTCCTTCTAATTCTATAAAGAAGACCTCTAAAGGTGGCAACGCACTTGAATATCTAGAGTGTAATTACTATTATATTATATATGTGATATAGGATTTGTCCATTGGCATACGAAGAGTAAAGATATAAAATACACTTAAATTGAAACTGAAAGTTTGTATAACCTCAAATCAAATGATGCGATGCAAGAAGTGAACCAAAAAGAATGTATATCAGGAATGTTATGATGAAAAGGATGAAAACGTAGCAAATTGTAATGTACGTGTATGTCATGGGCCAGACACTTAGAATAAGTGCATATTTAGGGTTTACTCACACATCTAAGTTTAAATTAATTCACACTAACTTACAAAATTGTGAATTCATACGTATAATTGAATAAGTTAAAAAGGGAAACCCAAAAATATTTGAATCCATAATAACATATGTATATCTTAGATTTGAGTACGTAAGCCGTGAAAATTATGGATGTAGGATGAATTGTTATCATTAAAATTATAATTGGTATGGTGTTCACCATCTGGTCTTCAATCGTGTTCATTAATGATTAGATATAATAATCAAACTTTCATTGTATGAATAGTGCTTAAATGATACAGACGAAGTCTAAGCTAGATAATAATAATAGATACTTGCTTTTCAAAATCTGTGTCGTAAAATTAGCAAGCTCTGACTGGACTTGACTTTGAATTTGAAATTTTATCCTCGTTCATATGCAGAGAAAATAATATTGGACATGAAGTAACAACAATTTGACAAAAAAAAATAAAGAAATTTAAATAAAATCAGTTTAAAATATACTTAATTTATATACAGAAAGAAACAGAGCATTTAAATTTTTAACGAAATCTCTCAATTTTTTTAAAAAAAATCGATAGATATTGGGTAAATAGCTACCATTGATGATAATGATAATAGTGAAATATCTACCATTATTTATTTATTTAACATTTATAAACAGTTGACAGTTGCGGTGACAGTGGTCGTGTTAAGTGTGCAATACAATGTCACAATGACTGTCATGCCTTTTATGCTCCCAAGCGAGGCGTAAAAATGGGCGCCATAGTGTGGATCACCATAATGCGTTGTCTGTATTCGCCATGAGTATGGTGACCACAACTCTTGGATTCTATTTATGTTTTCCACCAGGTAGAGTTGAGTCCTTTTGGCAGGATATTAAAATAAAGAATAATAAATAAAATATAGTTTCTTGATGATTACGGTTGGATAAAGTTTTTATGATATTCAATAGTATTTAGAAATACATTATATTTGCTACTATTATGGTAAAGTAATAGTAAATATTATATTTTATATAAATTTAGTATATATATGAATATAATACAACAAGTACACCATTTGTTAAATGAATTTTATTCGAAATGGTCGTCTGTGGCAGTTAGACAGGCTTTTAATCTCGCTAGCTATTAATCTATGGATTCACGCTGTCTCCGTAGGGAACTAATTAAGGAATTGCTCTCTATAAAAGGTACTGGGGATTCAATGTCAATGTGACGTTTTAGGAAATCCATGACCTTTAGTTTCGACCTCATCTGTAGAATTTAAAAGGATGCTAAAACGGTCAATAACCCTTCAGCTCCCACTGTTAGATTAGTGATGGGCACAAGTCTACAATTTTATTTTTAGACTAGACTAGTTAAAGCAAACAATCGTAAATCTGTGACTCTTAGCTCACACAACTTTAGCCAAAATCTTGATTACTTACTTTTTCATTTTCTTAATTATTACTTAGCTGCCATTCTTTTGAAACAAATAAGAGATTTCTAAGTTGTCTCATCGATTTTTTTATATTGTATATACATTTTCTTGGTATAAAAAACCTGGGTATAAAATTTATTACGGGTACCTATAATGTTTGAGTTCTAAACTCATTCTTTAACCTAATGCAATGGGGGACTTACTGTGGAAAGGATTTATGGCTACGAATCGCACTTAACGTTTTTGTTCCTCAATATGTTTGACTCGGTTTTTCCTGCAAAAGCAAAAAAATCCATGGTGGAAGAAGCAGGCTTAGAAGCATTTAATAACAGGAAAAATTGAAACTAAGCTGAGTGTGGCTGCTATTTTGTATCCTATGTTTTTATGTATTTATTTATAAATACTTCCTCTACGTTTAATTCATATTCCTTTATTCATTCTTTGGTTTATATAGAGCTGTGTATGATAGGTGTATTTTTGTGAATAAGATATGTATTTCCATATCATATCAAATTTTCTACAAAAATAACACGCGCTTACGTAAAACTCACACAATGTTAGAAATAATGAGGTTTTTAACCCCATAAAACATAATTTATGCTTTAAACCGAAATAAAACTTAGACAGAAACGAAATTAGTTCGAACTGAATGAATCGAAAACTATGGTAAAAGAAAACAAACAATGTATCGCCTAATTAACCCAAAAAACTTTATCAATACTACTACTGTATCCAGTTCTGAACTATTTAATTGATGCCATTTTTTTTAGCTCAACGATAGAGCATAGTTATAAATATGCTGGTGGCCGTTGGCCTCCTCTTAAATAAATTAGCAACTATGTATGTACTCTTAACTCATATAGGTCTCGTGGGTACTGTGTTTAGTGTATAAACCCCAATTAGATATTACATCTGAGAATATGGACGTAATTGAAAGCTTTATAATAATGGATTAATTTGTCATGTTCTTAATATTAAATAATTAATTCAAGAATCATGTATATATTAAGCTATTTTGTATTTATCTCTCTATCTCTGCCAATCTATTTTGCTGCAGACCATAAACCTCCATCGGCGTAAGCGTGCTAGCCTAGACTTTCAAACAAATTACAAGACAGTTAGAAAACTCAGAAATATGTAGTTTGATGTTAATATTTTTGTTTACTATTTATTCAAGTTTTTTTAATGGAAATCAATTGGGTCTTATAGATATATTAACTGTTTAATTACTCTCAGTATCTGTAAAAAAATGCTCGTAATATTACATAGTTTTCTTAAGACCATAATATTCTATCAAGTCAAAATAATTTCACATAGGTTGTTGCATTTTTAGGGGTAGACACGACAAATTTACGTAATTAGCTTTTCTTGTGTACTGATTTTGGGTATCAATGAATACAAAAATACGGAGGGAAAGAGTGTTTTTTATTGTATTAGGTCAAAACTTGTTTATGTGGTACATAACAAAAGTGTTACGTATTTGCCTATCAGCATGATACAATTGTATTGAAGGCAATTTCTTTCAATTTTTCTATTTTTTAGGATTACTCTCTCTTGTAGTCTTGTATATGAATAACTTCGCTGTGGGTGGGTCAAATTTTTTCTTGTTTGGCATGATAGAAATAAAAGTTTAATATTGTTATATTGGTGAAATCGTTATCTCTTACTTTCGCAGATAGTATTTTAGTGACATTTACGAACTCAGTCAAGTAAATACCACTTGTTTGTTATTTTTGGGACAAGTCAATTGAGTCTGTATGTTTATTGTATTGTACATCTATTCGTCTATTTGCAGAAACTTTCTCACAATTTTGCAGGTATTCAGTATATTAGCTTTTTAAAAGGTATGTGGGTATTGGGTTTCAGATTAAGGAGTTTCTGATTGTGATGTATATGTTTCAAAATAAAATCAGTTAACGACAATACTATAGGGATAATACCTTTGTTGTTGCCAGATTCTTAAAAGTTCATTCTTGTGGTCTGTGTACTCATGTACTTTTCATGGCATTTCCTTTTGTAGGTTGTGAGTGTTTGGAATAGCTATATCCGTCAGGTAAGTGGTTTTATTTATTTAGTCTTGTACCGTTTTATCCGGGCGGTTGTAATGTATGATAACGTCCGTCAGTATTTCACGGTCATTTTGTGGGTATTGCTTTCTAAAACTGCTTTAGGGGTACATTATTATTTAATATTGATTTACATAAGTACACAGTTGTAGTTTACGAGGAATTGCAGGTTGTGATAACATTGCCAATTCTACTATTATTAAGGCTATTATAACAATTGACTGCACGGATGACGTAGTGGTTTAAGCGGTCGCCACGCCACTCTCTGCTGCGTTATGTGTTGTGGGTTCAAATCCCACATGGAACAGCATTTTGTGTGGTAAACAAATAACTGTACCGAATATGGTGTTTTTTGTGTCCGCCTTATGTATGTTTATAAAGTGCCCCGCGACACAAGAAATGTTCGTAATGGGGACGTTGTCTTTAAAAAGAAATCAAATATATGTTATGAGAAGCACAACAAGGAATGTCAAGGAATGTATGTATTTGTCCAATCAGAATGAAGCTATATACATACAATAGAAGTAAATAGTGGTAAAAATCAAGTATAATCAAGCATAGGAGTTACGTATAAATAACAAAATATCAAAACAAAATTTAGCTAACGTACCAATCTAAGTTCAACTGTGCATTTGTCTATTTAGTGTACAGTAATTTGTACTGTTTAACAAGTTTAATATACGAGTAGCTAAACATTCCAGCAATAAATACAAGTAAATAACGATCCCTACAATTCTGTTGTTGCTAAACTCATTGCTTCTAAACACTGTTGCTAAAGAGCTTTGCATCAGATGAGATAATGGAATAAATAATACACTCTAATTACTAAAGTTGAAGATTCATTTTTGTCTGATTCAGCTTTAACTGTGCAAACAAATCATGGAAGTTCCGTTTGAGATACTTTTAATTATGGTATCTTTATTTACTGATGACAATCAAGCTGTGTACTTTTGTGACGTCACTATAATTCTGAATCTTGGAGATAATGTAATGACTGAGGGCAGATAATAATGATAATAGTGATATATGTATGATGACCTTATGTATCTTATTTTGACTAGTATAGATTGGTATAAAACCGATATTCTAATGTAATACGAAATTTAAGAATTGTAGTAAACACCTTCAACTTTTATGCTGTATGTGTATGCTGCGTGTAATTCTTAAGGCAAATAAATGACAAAAAAAACAACTAGTATCGAATATTAAAAAAAATATAAAATAAAAATAATAAACTAAAAAAATTACATACTTCATACACAGTTATTAAATAGACTAGAATACAGAAACAAAAAGTGGAAAAAATTTATAGGTTTAGCCCAATATTAAGTATTAATAAAAAAATTACTTAAGTAACGATTTGTTTCAACCAATTCAACCAATTTGTTGTACTAATAACTGGTAAATATAACTTTTAATTATCACAAGAGTGCTGTCACTGGATATTGAATTTTTAACATTTCAATGTTCAAAACTGCGTTTTTGTTTATATTTCTAAATAGGCACAGTAGATGAAAATAGGTTATGAATATATGTATATATAATATTAGGTAGTAGAGCCACGCTAATTTCAGCTCGAACGGGACGGTTTCACCGATGCAGTACTACCTTCCCACAGAAGACCGGCCTAAAGTGCCAGCAACCGTGCTGTCGAGTTTCGTTGGTGAGTGCGAGACCGGAGGCCCATTTATGCAGAGATGACAGTTAGTATAGTAACTGCGAGCCACGATGACTTTTATGCCTTTAACTTCCCCTAGCGGGACGTGAAAAAGCATCTCACGAGGCCACCATAGTGTGGGTCATCATACTGCATTGTCTGCATTTGCAATGAGTATGGTGACCACAACTCTTGGATTCTATTCATGCTTTCCATCAGGCAGAGTAGAGTCACTTTGGCAGGCTCTTAATATAGAAAATAAAATGTACATGAGTTTATTTTTAATACCTTAGATTCAAAAGAATGCTTTAATTTTTCTGAGTATTAACCTAAATAATAATAAATAGATCACTCATTATTTGTACACCATTTCTACAAAAAGGCAGCCTTATTGCCAAAGAAATCCGTCCATTCAACCTTTAATACTCTCTTATCTTAAACTTGACAAAAGAGACGCTCTAATTTGCTGACAGAAAGTAATTGCGTTTTATTTAATCTTTGTCGTTTGAACTTCCTGTATAAAAACTAGAAATTAAATATTTGCTAGTAAACGTTATTAATGCCACGTGATCTGACGTTACCAAAATATGTTACAAGGCTCATATTTTTTATGTATTGTTCTTGGCAAATTGTATTTTATTGAATTCAAACTAGAGTCAAAAATATGAGTATTAAAAAAATCACAATTCAAAACATTAAATTTTCTTTTTGAAATTTTAAAAACTGAATGATTACGTCATGCTGCTTACTATATAGACTACCTAGTTTGAAACCAAAGTACCATATGTAATATGTTTGAAGTTCTTACTATTATAATTTGTGTAATGATACAAAAGAAGTTACGAAAAGTTAATTATACCTTACCGAATGAATGTACTTGAAAACAAATAAAAATGACTGCAGACACTATCTGGTTCTGAGTCCAGAGACTAGATTGCTAGTTACCATGGGTTGGATTGAATAGACCCCGGACAAATAATTCTGTCCTTAAATAGAAGCCTTCTTTGCTTTGTCTGGTTTTAATTAATTTACGTCAACTTGTTTCATTTCTAATTTATTACTTGTTTATCAAGTAATTATTGTTATGTCGACAAATACCCAAGAGTTGTGTAGTGCTTTGAAGCGTTGCTTGCCACAAGTAATGCTACAAAGCCTAGGCCACAACAGGCAGAGTGGAGTTACTTTAGTGGGTCCAGAATAAAAAAATATCTTAATTCAACTAACTCCGATATGTTTATTAACTTCATTTTTTTGCATTCTATAAATAATAAATACGTCAATAAATTAATTAAAAAGAAAAAAACTTAAGCACATATAACCAATAGATTATAGTTTGTAACGGTCTGTTTTATCTTTACTTAAATCCTCAAATATTAAATGGTAGATTATGTAAAGCAAAATGAAATTGTTGAACCCTTCCTGGGATTTAAAAAATAAATAACTCTTGTACATTTGCACAATAATTCTGAAGTACATCATCTGTGTATCGGTACAAATAACCGTGTTTTATTTATGTGATACCACAGTTGACGCGGGTTCCTGTTACTTGCACTGATGGGTTGACCGGTCACATCGACCAACCGCTCGCGGCCTATTGAAACTCTACATCATAACTTCATACTTGTTTTTTTGTAATTTTATTTTATTTTATGTTTATTTGTTTTTATGGTGTGAGGTGACAAAAGATAACTGATACATAATAATATTATTCATGAGAGGTACATTCACAGGTTGTTCATAAAATATATCTTAATGCTGTAAAAACTACATGTTTAGTACCAACCAACATAGACATTCTACTACTTTAGTAGTAAAGGGACAATATACTATTTTGACTATCTAATACAGTAGCAATATTGGCTAAATAATAAAAGCAATCATACAGTATAATTACAAATGCCATCTTAGTTCATCTTAAGCAATTATATCACAATTGCACCGATTGCAGTACGTGCGTAGCATCTGTAGCACTGAGCTACGCCGTAGCACCTAGGACATAACTTATAATTGCAGCTACAGATTGTTACTTGTTTTCTCAGAACAAGAGAGAACTAATTTAAGTCATCGTATTGTTAGGATTACGAGTAATATATCAAATATGAAAATTAAATTATTTAGTTTTTATTTAGTTGACATTTGTTATTTTGTGGTATAAAATCTATTTCAGTTACCCAATTTCACGTTTCAAATAAACGTCGCATACGTAAAAAATACAATTGAAATAAATTTAGTAGTAATATTTAAAAAACTAAAAAATGACACTTAGGAAAGTCGGTTACAAAAAAAAATTAATAAAATTAAACGTACAAGTGAAGCTAATAAAAGCGTGTTAAAAAGAAACAGAATCATCAAAACGATTTTTATTAGATATGATCAGCTTACTTTCAAATACCAAAAAACACTTCTCACAAAAAATACAAGAGAGTAAAATCTGAGTCAACTTAAACAAAATAAAACTATAACCAAAATCGTAATGACATCACAAAACAACCTGTAAAGAAATGTAAGACAATTACAATGAAAAACTACGTTGTAAGCAAACCGAAAGTTGTTTTCTCAAACAACCAAACAACTAAAACTTGAAGAAAGTGAATACTGATGAAATACAGCCCCTCTCCAACTCTCCAACTCCTAATATAGCTCGTCAGTGCGGACGCTGAAGACTGCAACTCTCCATCTCTCTTAATAATTGTATGCTTAATGTTCGGTGTATAGTCTGTTTGTATAAGTCGAATTTATACATGCTGAGAAAAAAAATATAAGGCAAAAATAAACTGAAACTTTTCACAAAGATGCACTTAAGAAGCTTTAACTTAAATTAGAGTAAATAAAAACAGATCAATAATGAGTTTGTTTTAATTTAACACTAATATTAATGTGAAATGGATGTGAATTTTAAGTAACTTATTTGTGAATTTTGTTTAAATAGTGTATAATTGCATTAATTAAACACGTATAACTTGATTATTTTACTATAAAATAATCAAATGTTTAATTATATCTCTTATAATAATTTATAAGCAAATTATTATAAATATTAAATTCACTGTACATAAATGAATACTGTTGTATTATTTAATTATAAATTAAGAAATGTTCGAATAAATAATCCATAAATAATTATTTGTTTTGAATGTTAATTAACTGTGAATAAACATTGCTGGTAATTATTGTTGTTGAAATTATAAATGTTAAGTTAAATATTGATTCTATTTACGTTAAATTTCTGTTAGTAATCTTATTTTGGGTATAAATGGCTTTATTATTATTATCGCTAGATATTTGTGTAGTGCTGTTGTTGTCCATGTTATGACAGATTAAGAATACACATCATCACACCTAATCATCGAGGTGACTAAGGGAGTAAACTACAGAGGGCAAAATCACTCCAAACGAACACGTGAAAAAACTTTATACCTTACGTCTGGCCAGCGTGGTATAGTAGGCCAAAACCTCCTTTCTCAGCATAGACCTATGTCCAACAGTGGGTTTGTAAGAACTGTTGATTATTGTTATTATTAATGTAACATTTAGAATAAATTATGTGGACTAAAATAAATAACCTGAAAATAAAAAAGCACATTGTTATCATAAATTGCAAAACCAATGTACCCTCTTTCACTGGATTATAAAATACATTCCATTTTCTTCTGTTTTAAATGTCAACTTTAATTCATAACATCATGAAAAATAAACTTTCTTTTCACCAAGGCAATTTTTTCAAATTGCGGCTTTATCACGCTACAATCAAAATTACATCTTAATGTTGCCATAATTATGAGATAAAGTTGCCCAAACACACACATGGTCGTAATAAGTGGATATAATTATGACAACAAGATTAATTGATGTAATCTATGTGACGTAATTTACATTGTTTGTGAATTTATTTATGTGTCCAAGGCACGAGTTCATAGAGCCTTTACATGTAAACTGTGCCATACCATATTTATTAAACAACATAAACTGAAATGTATATTATATGTTGGGTTGATGCTAAACTATTGTCTACCAAATGCAGACTTCTCTTTATTTCAAGAAATTGATTTCGAGATATGGACCTTGCAACAAGAACTACTCCTGGGGTGCTGGGCTAGAAAACCTCCACGTGGTGCACCCTGGTAACGTTGGCATCAGCGCCAACGGCTAATATTCTAGCACGAAGTGAAGGCCTTACTTCTTCGGCCATTTGATCGAGTTGTGGTCCAACAGAGAGGGTATAACTGCTGTTTCCTCTGTTGGCTCTTCGCTCCTCGGAGTAATGAGGAGGAAAACCTCATCAAAAAATCACAGAGGGGACCCTTTCATAGGTCGGAGTTTCTCCACTATCAGTGGTGGAGAAAGGAGAACGGGCTCGGTGTGTATTCACACTGCCACCGAGTAAGCATTGGGAGATTTAATCCTTCTGCCACCGTCGTCATATCGTAATCTCGAGAGGAGTGTTGTGGTTATGTCTCACAACTCTACTCGGGAGCGAGGGTCTTGGCTTTGCCGCCCGGACTGCGAGGAAGAAAACCTCTCTAAAAAATTACCCCGAATCCTGTGTTCTGGTGTGTGGCCAGGGGATGCATGGCTGATGGGTAGTTCAGTCGTAAGCACACTCCCAGCTGAGGCACCTGCGGACCCCTCAGTTGGGTACAAATTTACGCTTGCCCGGGTATTGGGGGATCTCTGCCCGGGTCGACCACTATTTCTCCCCCAATCGTGGGATTAAGCATGGAAAATTTAAATAACAAAAACCAAACCATAGAAAGAAAGAAGGAGAAAAAGAATAGAACGGAGAAAGGTATAAGAACGGACGATCGCTCTTCAAACGAGGAAGACGTATTGGTAGGCACGCCTACCTCGGCGGGGCTCGGTAGCCGAAGAACTTCGGAACGCTTGCGTTTCAAATCCGCTATTCCGTCGGATGTGAGTAGCTCCAGAACGAATATGGACGTAGTGGAGCCTATGGAGAAGAAACTTTGCGAAAGCAGGAAACGCGAACGCTCCAGGGATGAGGCGAGTGACACATCCCAAGAAATGCTACCTCCCAAAGTGGGCAGTAGCCGTAGAGGTAGGTCGCGAACATCGACCTTGGCTCCGTCTGGTTCTGTCTTTTCTAAGGCAGAAACCTATAGGCGGGTTCGAGCGGAGGGCGAAAGTGCAGCAGAGGAGGAGATTGCAGATCTCCTGCAGAAGATTCGAGAGCCGGTGGAAGGGGGTTCTGTCTCCCAAACAACTGTTTCTTTGCAGGAGACAGTAAATGCCGGGGTGGCCATCATCCAAAAGGTGGCTACCAAATCACGGAACCTTAAGAGCTCTTTCGTGAGGGCTCTTAAGGACTCCTCCTCTGCCATTGCTGGGGTTGTTGAGACCCTCGTCGGGGATGTAGCTCGCCTTCAGGCAGCTAACGAATGTCTGACGGGGCAGGTGGCAGAGTTGAGTGCCCAGTTTGCCCAATTTCGGGCGCAGGTGGACATTCCAATACTGCAGGACATGGCTTCGAAGCAACCTGCCTCCACTACCGGTCCCAGTGACGTCAGTGACGCACACTTGCGTCAAATTTTGGACGCAGTGTGGCATATGCTGGATGGACGTCTCGCAGGCCTGGAAGCGAGACTGCCTCCTGCCCCTATTATGCAGCCATCACTTGCTGCAGACAGGCGAAAGGTCTCATCAGTTTCGACTCCGCTGTCTGTCGCGAGTGGTCGCAAATCGTATGCGACAGCGGTGTCAGTGTCTGCACCTGCTGTTGCCACGAGGACACAACAGGCGGCCAAGTCAACAACCAAGATGGTAGCACCGGTTACAGGGAATAAGACGGCGGTAAAGAGTGGAGCAAAATTTCCTCTGCTCCCCACTCCAACACCTACACCTGATCCCTCCACATCTGCCCTCTCCAATGACGGTTGGCAATTGGTCGGAGGGGCTAAGAAGAAGTCCCGAAAGCGGGGTAAAAAGGCTGCCCAGAAAGCAGCTCCTACCCCGCAGTCGCCATCGGTGGCAATAGCCACCAAGAAGCCACGGAAGCTAAAGCCGCCAAAAACCGCGGCTATAGTGGTTACCGTATCGCCGGAGGCGGCAAGTGGCGGACTGTCCTATGCGACTTTATTCAAGAAGGCTCGGGATAGTCTAGCCACTGATTTCGGGACGGTAGGGGTCAGGTTGCGCCTCGCCCAAACGGGAGCTCGAGTCCTGGAGTTCCCCGGGGCTGAAGGCGCAAAAACAGCAGATTCGATTGCCGAGAAACTGCGAAACATGTTTGCACCCACGGATGGTGTCAAGATCGCCAGGCCTACAAAGTGCGCAGAACTGCGCATTTCAGGCCTGGACGACTCAATAACGGCCGACGATGTCCGTGTTGCAGTTCGGGAGAGGACTGGATGCAACACGGATAACATCAGGGTTGGCACCATCCGCCCCGGCCCAGGGGGCCTTGGCGCAGTGTGGTTAAGTTGTCCCGTAGCGTCAGCCAAAGTTTTGGGCGACGCTGGCAAGATACTCATCGGTTTCGTAAACGCCAAAGTCACAGTCCTGGCGGCGAGACCGATGAGGTGTTTCAAATGCCTGGGCGTGGGACACACCTGCATCAAATGCGACAGCTGTTTTGACTGCAGCGGACTTTGTTTCCGCTGCGGTCGACCGGGGCACAAGGCGGCAGATTGTTCTGCTGCCCCTCACTGCCCCGCGTGTGCGGCGGGTAACAAACCCGCCAATCACCAGATTGGGCAGGGGGGTTGCAAACCTCCCCGCAGTTCTCGGCAGGCGTCAGGGGCTAGCCAGTCGGCCCAGGCTGCTTCTGACGTCGTTCGTGCGTCTATGCCGTCGCCCATGGAGGAGGTTGTAGAGACAGTCGAGTAATGGCCCAAGTCTCCAACCTCCTTGTCCAGACTAACCTGAACCACTGTGCCGCGGCGCAGGACCTTTTCCTGCAAACCATGGCACAGTGGTCGATCGGTGTTGCCGTAGCCGCGGAACCCTACTATGTTTCTCCCCGTCCAAACTGGTTGGGTGACCGGGACGGTTCCGTGGCAGTCGTCGGCTCCACAGCGGCTCATTCCCCGCCCTTGTCGCTAAGAGACAAGGGAGCTGGATATGTTGCTGCTGAGTGGGGGGAGATCACCGTATACGGTGTGTATTTCTCCCCCAACCGGAGTTTGAGCGACTTCGAGGTCTTCCTCAACAGCCTGGAGATCTCGATGCGGCGACTAATGTCTGGGCACGTCCTTGTGCTGGGGGACTTCAACGCAAAGTCCGTTGCGTGGGGTTCCCCCAGGACGGACGCTAGGGGCGAGGCCGTAGAGGAGTGGGCGGCCTCGGTGGGCCTCTGTTTACTAAACAGGGGCTCCACCAACACGTGTGTGCGACAGCAGGGAGGGTCGATAGTGGACCTTTCGTTCGCTACCCCTGCTCTCGCCGCACGAGTAAGGAACTGGCGTGTCCTGGAAGAGGTTGAGACGCTCTCGGATCATGTCTATATCCGATTTGAGCTCTCCCGCTCCCAGGAACCCAGAAGGGGTCACGTGGCGCGGCGTTCTTCTCTCTTTCCGCGGTGGGCTATAGCCAAACTGAATAGGGACCTACTAGAGGAGGCAGCCATTATTCACTCTTGGCTGTCTCCGCAGGCTCCGACCGAGGAGGTCGACATGTGGGCTGGTCGTTTCCGCGATGCGATTACGCAGATCTGCGATGCGGCCATGCCCCGCATCCGAGGTTGTCGGCCTCCACGGAAGGAAGTTTACTGGTCGTCTCAGGAGTTGGCGGACCTCCGCGCGGCCTGTACTCGTGCCCGGAGGTCCTACACCCGTGGTCGACGGCGACACCGCGAAGAAGGCGGGGAAGACCAGCTTCATGAGGAGTACCGAGAGGCGCGGAAAACTCTGAAGCTGGCCATCAGCCGCGCCAAGGAAATTAAGCGTAAGGAGATGCTGGAGGGTCTCGATCGTGACCCCTGGGGTCGCCTTTATCGTGCGGCGCGACAAAAGCTCCGCACATCGGGCCCCCCCCCTTACAGAGACACTCCAGCCCAGCTTCCTGCGGGATGTGGTCGAGGGCCTTTTCCCGCGGCGGGTGGATCACACACCCCCGTCGATGGTCTTCATGGCCAGAGACGACGGGGGGAACGAGGACAATGTTCCGCCCGTTAGGGAATCGGAGGTGGGGGCGGTTGTTCTACGGATTCGCTCTAAGAACACCGCCCCTGGGCCAGATGGGATACCTGCCCGAGTATTGGCACGAACCCTCGATCACATGTCGGACCGCCTCAGGGAGGTCTTGGACGCTAGTTTGTCGTCCGGACGCTTCCCTGAGTGCTGGAAAAGCGGGAAGCTGGTCCTATTAAGGAAGCCGGGACGGCCTACCGATTCGGTGGCGGCCTATAGGCCCATTGTGTTGCTGGACGAGGCGGGTAAACTGTTTGAGAGGATACTCTCTGCTCGCATCGTCCGGCACCTCAGCGAGGTGGGCCCCGATCTGTCGGACGCCCAATTTGGTTTTCGGGCGGGGCGTTCGACGGTCGATGCTGTGCTGCGCCTGAGGACCGTTACCGAAGAGGCGGTGAGCTGTGGCGGCGTGCTGTTAGCGGTGTCGTTGGACATCGCCAACGCATTTAATAGTCTGCCATTTAGCTGCATCAGGGAAGCACTCCACTACCACGGGGTGCCCGAGTACCTGAGGCGGCTTGTGGCAGACTATCTTGAGGAGCGTACCGTCGTGTACGAGGACCGAGATGGTATTCTGAGGCGGCGGCCCATGTCGTGCGGTGTTCCACAGGGGTCCGTCCTCGGACCACTCCTGTGGAATATGGGATACGACTGGGCCCTTCGAGGTCGTCTTCCTCCCGGGCTGGGCGTAATTTGTTACGCCGATGACACATTGGTCACAGCCCGAGGGGCGAACTTTCAAGAGGCGGCGCGCCTGGCCACCGTGGGAGTCTCTTTGGTGGTCGGGCGCATTGAGGCGCTGGGTTTACGGGTGGCCCTAGATAAGACGGAAGCCCTTTTGTTTCATGGGCCCCGTCGTGGTCCACCCCCCGGTGCCTCTATCGTTGTCAATTCGGTCCTCGTACCGATTAAGGCCCAGATGAAGTATCTGGGCCTGATCCTTGACGGCAGGTGGCTCTTCGACGAGCACTTCCGACAGCTTACTCCAAAGCTGGTCGGCGCCGCTTCTGCTCTTGGGCGACTTTTGCCCAATTTGGGTGGAGCCAGCGTCGCGACGAGACGGCTATACACGGGGGTTGTTCGGTCAATGGCGCTGTATGGTGCACCGGTGTGGGCGGCGGCTCTGACCGCCCAGAATAGGGCTCGCCTATGGCGCCCTCAGAGGATATTGGCGGTTAGAGCCATACGCGGTTACCGCACCGTATCGACGGAGGCGGCGTGCGCCCTGGCCGGAACTCCCCCGTGGGATTTGGAGGCGGAAGTGCTCGCCGAAGTTTATCGGCGGACGGCTGACTTCCGGGCGGGTAGCGGCATACGGCCCCCGCCCGAGGACATACGCGAGTGGCGTGAGGCCGCTCGTCGAGCCACGATGGCTCGTTGGTCGTTCCGGTTGGAGACTCCACGTGCTGGCTTTGCCCTCGTGGAGGCTCTCCAGCCGGTCATCACCGAGTGGGCAGGGCGGCAGCACGGGACCCTTTCCTTCCGACTGACGCAGGTCCTTTCCGGGCATGGTTGCTTCGGGAAGTATCTGCATTCGGTCGCCAGGAGGGAATTGAGTCCCGCCTGTTACCACTGCGACTGCAGTGAGGACTCGGCTCAGCACACGCTAGCGGTTTGTTCCGCCTGGGCGGCGCAGCGTGGGATCCTCACTGCAGTTATTGGAGATCTCTCGCTACCGCCTGTCATACGCTCCATGGCCGGTAGCGACAGTTGTTTTACCGCGGTCGCAACCTTCTGCGAAGACGTAATTTCGCGGAAGGAGGCGGCGGAGAAGGCCCGGGAGGACGATATCCACTCGGACCCAATTCGCCGCCGGCGAGCCGGGCGGCGGAGGCGCGCATACCAGCGCCTCATGCCGCCTTGAGTGTGGCCGCGGGTGGACGGGACGGGTTTTCCCCTCCACCCGCTATAATGGCCAGCCGCGAGGAGGCGACGTCCGTGTGTGCCGTACGTCGCCTAAAATAGAGAGTTTATCCGCAGATGGTGCCCGAGGTACGGGCAGGCGCTAGGAGGAATCTGGATGTCGTAATAGCAGCGGTTCCCGGATCCCTCCTATCTCAGGCGCAGAGTGGCACACCGTGTGGTTTTAGTCGGTCCGATTCCGACACACCACCCTGCCGTAAACCCCGGTGGGGTGACGGCCCGAGGGGGTTTCCACACGTTAAAAAAAAAAAAAAAAAAAAAAAAAAGAACTACTCCTAGATCTTTATCATAACTCCAATACTGATGCATTCTCGCTAACCCATGATATCTTGATAAAATAAAGATTCTCAAAAATCTGTGGAAATCTTCTCTATCTAGCACAAAATTATGTCTAATATTTTGTCCTGCGTACATGAACGTGTTATTTATAATCAAATTATAAATTTCATCATCAAATATTTTATTAAAAGCTTCTGTCGCTGATAGATGTTTCTGACTGCCTCGGTGGCGCAGTGGTAGCATATGTTGACTGCTGTGCTCGAGGTCTCGGGTTCGATTCCCGGTTCGGATCTAATGATTGTATGATCTGCAAATCTTTGTTTCGGAGTTTAGGTGTTTTCTATGTATAATATACATGTATTTACAAAAAAAAGTGAATATGTATTTATATCAGTTGTCTGGTATCCATAGTACAAGTTTGTACTGCTTAGTTTGGGACTAGATGGCATTGTGTGTCAAATGCCCGAAATATTTTTTTTTTTATTTTTTGTTTATTTTTTTGTAACGATCATGTATGAGTATTATTGTGAGGTGATTGAGAGAAAAATGAGTAAGAAGATTCATATTTGCTCCACGTCGATAATACGTCACTTAGATCAGGACGCCTTCTTTTGTTCGAAGGTTCATCGTCACTGTTACCAAATTATGTTGTTTTAGAAGAATGATTTCGTCAATGTCCCTGGATCGTTCCAGGGACATCTTTTGGTGTTTCTGACATTTGCAAGTCATGTTCACCTTCTTCTTTGTCGGTCAACACATCTTGTTCAGGAGATAAAATAACGTGTTTTATTCATTGCTGCTTTCGTAATGGCGTTTACAAATTCTTCAAGATCCTGAAACTAATTTACAGCACTAAATTGAGTTTTTTTTTCTACAAACATAATGTAACATTATACACACAAAAGCCAAATGTACTTAAAAAACATCAAGTTAATCGTAATATAACTCACAAAATTCGTTATAAACCATAGATATTTGGTTAATTTCAGTAACATAGTATCATAATCTAATAATATAATGCACAATTAACCTGAAAAATATTTGAAATACAATAAAAAAGATAAATTAATTCACTTACTGGAGGAGTCGAAAAATACGAACACTAAAATGTCAAAAAATAATGATAACGTGACAAAAGTATTCATTTTTTGTTTTTTCATAACATTAAAATTATATTTTATCTATTTAAAGAATATCAAATGTTTGAAAAGTTTTTGTTTATTTAGTATAAAGAATACGAGTGGGTTAAAATATTAAAACTTTAGTAAATTAATGTATATTTTGAAAATACACCAAAATACTTACGTATCCCTCAAACAAAATTTTGAGTATAAGATTAAATAGTGACAAACATATGATTATACATTATACAAAAGCCCAAAAAAAGAACTTTGAAGCTATATTGATCAACTCTTTGTTTTATTTAAATACATTTTCGTAACATGTATTGATGTATTGATATTAAATCACCTTGACTTTGTCGAAGAAAGTCGTTTAGTTATGCAACCTTTACGAGTATATCTTTTAAAAATGTATTTTTTAAAACCTAAAAATTTAAATATTATCTTTATCCGTCATATTTATTTATCAATTCAGGTATACCTTGGGAGTAGTTTTTCTGTCTCAATAAATACTACATCATTTTCTGTACCTGAGAATATTTAAGAAAAACTGTTACCATTTGAGAAGAAAGAATGAAACACTAAAACAAAATAAATACCAAACATGTATAAAGTAAATTATAAGGTTTATGGTTAAGTTGTTGTGGGTTCAAATCACCCCATTTTACCACCGATATAAACTTTCTCCTAACACATGCATTATAATTAACTGCCGGGCTAAACACCAATACTGTATGTATGACCTCTGTTACTTTTGTCATCGGATCATCCAGTCATTACTTAAATAATATTATGTAATGTTATTATTAGTTACAATTTAAAATCTTTGACATCGACGTGTGCAAAAGTTAGTTAGATACGCTAAAAACATCTCTACTCTTTATCACCTTAAAGTTGAGCTAATTTCATTACAAAATCCTCTCTAGTAAGCTTCCCTTTGATATTAATTCCAACTTGCTTATATCACCTGATGCCTAACAACTTCGTCTCACCTTTCGTGTACAATATTACCCAAGTTAGGTGTTGTCATTTTAGGTATATTGACTTTGTGAATTACCCACGTAAAAGGCTAATCTGCATATGTTATATAAAATGAAAAAGCTTTGCGTTTTTATACGTGTTGTTTCATTTAATTCGTATAAGAAGCTTTAAGGTATAGTCAGCTCTGTAACAAATCCTTTTCTTTTTTATTTTATACATGTTCTCATTTTATATTTGCGTTTGATGTTAAATGTTGACTTTTATGAGTGCTTACATCTATTCATAAACATATGAATAGGATGAATATGTGGCTACGTAATAAAGTTTTATAGAACATACATTTGATAATTTCAGCATCTATCTTTATGAATGTGATATGAGTAGATTTAAAATTTATATTTTGTTTGAAAATTGATGCTTATGTGTCTAGAATCGAAAACTTTGGAATGTTCAAAAACAATTGTCTCGTAGAAATAATGATAATGGTCTTATAAATTTAAAAGTGTAATCCTTAATCTGTATGTAAGTGTTTAAACAATACTAGGTGTATATTTAAAACAAATTTGATAAATATTTTTTATCACATTATCATCAATATATCATATAATTATAATATCATTAATTGATAATAGGATTGAAAAATAAAATGCATACCAAGCCAATAGATAATTGAATAAGTTTAACATTTTGAAATAAAAAGTTAATCATTACGGGATGCCTAGCAAACATCGAAATTATTGTTAGAAATAATGAGTAGTCACATGGCGCATGACGATGTGTTGCCATACCACATCATATGTTACTCTTAACTTACACAAACTTTACAAAACATCAATTTTTAACTTGACAATGAATTTTAACAATGCCTGCTCTTTTCCGAGACGTACTTCAAATAATTAGGAGTGACATTTTTGTTCAAATAGTCACCAACTTTATAGTACCAGGATTTCGAAACTGATCTCAAATTTTATACTAATGATTAGAACACATTTTACACTATTAGAAAATCGATAAACACTCAGTAAGTGTTTATCGATTTTCTAATAGTAGAAAGATAAGTTGATTCATTCTATAGTCTATTTAAATTCCAAACTCTTGTTATTAACTATACAAGCCTCGCTATGTTCCACAGTGAACAAATTGAAGCAATTTCGGACGATTAGGTGAATACTATATCACTTTTATCGATTTATAATTATAAAAGTCTAAAATCGTTTGAGGTAGATACCATAAAATGGTTAAGTGTAACATTATACTGAAGTCAACACGGTTACGAGATTACGTAGATTACTTTGATTAGGGTGTGGTATGAAATTGTGGCTTTTGTTTACGTGTAAAGGTACAAGGTGTGCAGAATTTCCTTGACGGAGTTTTTAATATACTATTATATATATATAATAGTAATGCCTCGATTATTATACGACTAAATAATATAAACACTTTGCCAGAAACATTAGAAGACGTATTTAAGTATACAGGCAGACTAATATAATTAATCGTCATCATTTTCATTTTTCTGATGTTTATTTCTCTTACGACTTCAAAATTATCTGGATATTTATTTGATTTAAAAAAAAAACTGAACAAAAGAAGTAACAAAGAAGGGTGCTAGGATACAGTTTATCTTGCATTGGGAAATGGGACGCAGACCGGATAAGGATATGTTCCGTTAAAAAAATTCAAAAATATAATTTTGTTAGCAAATAAAAATACCAATCGTAATTTAAATACTGATACTTGCATTACTCATAGTAGCATTTTTACTTTGTCAAATTAAACTTGCAACACAACTTTGTTCTCGAGTAAATCCTTGTAAACTGATTTGAAAACAAATGAACATCAAATCGGATCTAAAATTTCGAGTTAGAGTTATTTTTTTTCAAGTAAGTAGGATTATGATAATATTATATTCAAACTATTCAATTATTTTTAATTTTTATGTGGAGTAACCTAAAACATATGTAAAGTGAAGAAATTTCTAACAATCATTTACAAATGACATTCGTTGCTACATGCTCAGTTACATCACAAGTATTTTGGATGTCCATAATTTTTTCAATAAAATATTGATTTCTGTTTAAAACTAGGTTTATTTCAAAAAGATCTTTTTACTGTATATTACAATACTTGTTTTAATAAATGTACAAGTGACACAGTGTAAATGTTCGTATATAAATTAAAATTCAATACTTCAGTAACAAAATAAATAAAATTAGATTTTACTTACGCGGCCAATTTATTTCGAATGTGTTTTTAATTTAAATTAAGTGCTTTATTTGAATTGTTTCAATCGCTTGGAGTCAAATTCATTGGTCCTTTATTACTTTTAACTTTCTGGGGGTTTTTTGTAACAATACTTGAAGGATCTCTGGAAAATATGGCTAAAAAAGAGCAAAACAATTCCAGCCAACCTAAGTAAAATTGGGACGAAATCATGTAGATACTAAATATATCATTAAAAAAAATAAGATAAGAAGAATACGAACAGTCAGGTGCTTTTCAGTCTATATTTTTTAAATTAAATATAAAAATATAAAATCTGTAAGAAAAAGAGCAAACACAATAAAAACTAATTTATTTATTTTACTTATAATTTAAAATTGTAAACAGAATAAGAAAAAAGAATCAACCTATTTTTGAATTTTCAATCGAATTCAGCAACTTAATATTTCACAATATGATTGTGGAACCAATAGAATAAAAGATAGAAAGAAGAAATCTCCACAAATTACGCGGGTCGAGGAAAAAAATTGCCACTCAATTGGTCCAATATAAAAGTGTGTTCAATGTGATAAATATGTATGAATACTATAAAGTCGTTTTGTAACACACAAAATACCAATATTTATTAAATAACTTTATTTTTATACAAGGTCTACGGAATGTTTTTATTGTTGAGATTAGGGCGGAATAAAAGTGTTTTGAAAGATATAGGTAGTCAAGATACGCATAGTCCAGTGAATTTGAAATCGTGTATGTCTTCATTTTAGTTAATTTTTACAATAAATTTTATGGAAACCGAAATAATCGTGAAAACTAATTTTTGCGGCAAATTTACAATATAGACATAATATTTAATGAGACTACCTCGCTAGTCTACTGGTTAGCGTATGTGTCGATCGTAAGGTTTTAGGTTCGATGCCTGCATCGGGTCAAAAAAGTGTTGAGTTTAATAATAAGGTTAATAGCATTGGGGCTATAGAAACCAAAATAATAGTGAAAACTAATTTTTGTCGCCTTGAATAATTTATAATACCGACATAATGTTTAATGAGACTGCCTCTTTAGTCTACTGGTTAGCGTATGTGTCGATCGTAAGAGTGGGGGGGGATCACCATATATGGTGTCTACTTCTCCCCCAACCGGAGTGTGAGCGACTTCGAGGTTTTCCTTAACAACTTGGAAACCTCGATACGGCGACTAACGTCTGGGCACGTTCTGGTGCTGGGGGACTTCAACGCAAAATCCATTGCGTGGGGTTCCCCCAGGACGGACGCTAGGGGCGAGGCCGTAGAGGAGTGGGCGGCCTCGGTGGGCCTCTGTTTATTAAACAGAGGCTCGACCAACACGTGCGTGCGACAGCAGGGGGGGTCAATAGTGGACCTTTCTTTCGCTACCCCTGCCCTCGCCGCACGAGTAAGGAACTGGTGCGTCTTGGAAGAGGTGGAGACGCTCTCGGATTATCTGTACATCCGATTCGAGCTCTCCCGGACCCAGGACCCCAGTAGGGGTCACGCGGCGCGGCGTTCTTCTCGTTTTCCGCGGTGGGCTGTAGCCAAACTAAATAGGGACCTACTAGAGGAGGCGGCCGTCATCTATTCTTGGCTGTCTCCACAGGCCCCGGCCGAGGAGGTTGACATGGGGGCTGGTCGCTTCCGCGATGCGATTACGCAGATCTGCGATGCGGCCATGCCCCGCATCCGAGGTTGTCGGCCTCCACGAAGGGGGGTTTACTGGTGGTCCCAGGAGTTGGCGGACCTCCGTGCGGCCTGTACTCGTGCCCGGAGGTCCTACACCCGTAGTCGGCGGCGACACCGCGAAGAAGGCGGGGGGGACCAGCTTCACGAGGAGTACCGAGAGGCGTGGAAAACTCTGAAGCTGGCCATTAGCCGCGCCAAAGAAGTGAAGAGGAAGGAGATGCTGGAGAGTCTCGATCGTGACCCCTGGGGTCGCCCTTATCGTGCGGCGCGACAAAAGCTCCGCACGTCGGGCCCCCCCCTTACAGAGACCCTCCAGCCCAGCTTCCTGCAGCAAGTGGTCGAGGGGCTTTTCCCGCAGCGGGTGGAACACACACCCCCGTCGATGGCCTCCTTGGTCAGAGACGACGGGGGATGGAACGAGGATAATGTTCCGCCCGTCAGAGAATCGGAGATAGGGGCGGTCGTTCTACGGATCCGCTCTAAGAACACCGCCCCTGGGCCAGATGGGATACCTGCCCGAGTGTTGGCGCGAACCCTCGACCACATGTCGAATCGCCTTGGGGAAGTCCTAAACGCCAGCTTGGCGTCCGGGCGCTTTCCTGAGGGCTGGAAAAGCGGGAAGCTGGTCCTACTACCTAAGCCGGGACGGTCGACCGATTCGGTCGCGGCCTATAGGCCCATCGTGTTGCTGGACGAGGCGGGTAAATTGTTTGAGAGGATACTCTCTGCCCGCATCGTCCGGCACCTCTGTGAGGTGGGCCCCGATCTGTCGGACGCCCAATACGGGTTTCGAACCGGACGTTCGACAGTCGATGCTGTGTTGCGCCTGAGGGCCGTGACTGAAGAGGCGGTGAGCTGTGGCGGCGTGCTGTTGGCGGTATCGTTGGACATCGCCAACGCATTTAATAGTCTGCCATTTAGCTGCATCAGGGAAGCACTCCATTACCACGGGGTGCCCGAGTACCTGAGGCGGCTTGTGGCAGACTATCTACAGGAGCGTACCGTCATGTACGAGGACCGAGACGGTGTTCTGAGGCGGCGGCTCATGTCGTGCGGTGTTCCACAGGGGTCTGTCCTTGGACCACTCCTGTGGAATATGGGATATGACTGGGCCCTTCGAGGTCGTCTTCCCCCCGGGCTTGGCGTAATTTGTTACGCAGATGACACATTGGTCACGGCTCGGGGAATGAACTTTGCAGAGGCGGCGCGCCTGGCCACCACGGGTGTCTCTCTGGTGGTCGGGCGTATTGAGGCGCTGGGTTTGCGGGTGGCCCTGGACAAGACGGAGGCCCTTTTGTTTCATGGGCCCCGTCGTGGTCCACCCTCCGGCGCCTCCATCGTAGTCAATTCGGTCCTCGTACCGGTTCAGGCCCAGATGAAGTATCTGGGCCTGATCCTTGACGGCAGGTGGCTCTTCGACGAGCACTTCCGACAGCTTACTCCAAAGCTGGTCGGCGCTGCTTCTGCCCTTGGGCGACTTTTACCCAATTTGGGTGGAGCCAGCGTCGCGACGAGACGGCTATACACGGGGGTTGTCCGGTCAATGGCGCTGTATGGTGCACCAGTGTGGGCGGCGGCTCTGACCGCCCAGAATAGGACTCGCCTCTGGCGTCCTCAGAGGATATTGGCGGTTAGAGCCATACGCGGTTACCGCACTATATCGACGGAGGCGGCGTGCGCCTTAGCCGGAACTCCCCCGTGGGATTTGGAGGCGGAAGTGCTCGCCGAAGTTTATCGGCGAACGGCAGACTTCCGGGTGAGTAGCGGCATCCGGCCCCCGCCCGAAGAGATACGCGAGTGGCGAGAGGCCGCTCGTCAAGCCACGATGGCTCGTTGGTCGTCCCGGCTGGAGGCTCCACGTGCTGGCTTTGCCACCGTGGAGGCTCTCCAGCCGGTCATCGCCGAGTGGGCGGGGCGACAGCACGGGACCCTTTCCTTCCGACTGACGCAGATCCTTTCCGGGCACGGTTGCTTCGGGAAGTATCTGCACTCGGTCGCCAGGAGGGAATTGAGTCCCGCCTGTCACCACTGCGACTGCAGTGAGGACTCGGCTCAGCACACGCTAGCGGTTTGTTCCGCCTGGGCGGCGCAGCGTGGGGTCCTCACTGCAGTTATTGGAGGAGATCTCTCGCTACCGGCCGTCATACGCTCCATGGCCGGTAGCGACAGTTGTTTTACCGCGGTCGCAACCTTCTGCGAAGACGTAATTTCGCGGAAGGAGACGGCGGAGAGGGCCCGGGAGGACGACCTCCACTCGGACCCAATCCGCCGCCGGCGAACCGGGCGGCGGAGGCGCGCGTACCAGCGCCTCATGTCGCCTTGAGTGTGGCCGCGGGTGGACGGGACGGGTTTTCCCCTCCATCCGCTATAGTGGCCAACCGCGAGGAGGTGACGTCCGCGTGTGCCGTACGTCGCCTAAATGGAGGGGTTGTCCGCAGAAGGTGCCCGCGCTAGCGGGCAGGCGCCAGGAGGGGTCTGGATGTCGTAATAACAGCTGTTCCCGGATCCCTCCTATGTCAGGCGCAGAGTGGCACACCGTGTGGTTTTAGTCGGTCCGATTCCGACACACCACCCCGCCGTAAACCCCGGTGGGGTGACGGCCCGAGGGGGTTTCCACACGTAAAAAAAAAAAAAAAAAAAAAAAAAAAAAAAAAAAAAAAAAAAAAATGTGTCGATCGTAAGGTTTCCGGTTCGATACCCATGTCGGGTCAAAAAAGTATTAATTGAGTTTTTTATTCATAGAAATATTTAATAACAACTCGGAGTTTGGAAGTTCGGAGAACACGTAAAGTTGTCGGACTTTCGCCTGATCTCTCTCCGGTTGAGTCGGATAATCGCCCTATCGGATTGTGAGAGTGAAGAAGTAGAGAGTACGCTTGTGTGTGCGCATATACTTGGGCACTACAATATCGCCTGCGCAGTTAGCTGATGTTAGAGACTGGTCGCCGTAGTCAAAATCAGTTAGGAGTACATTATCTTTTAATAAAACTTTGAGAAAACGTTTACTAAAACAATCCTGTATAGGGTACAGGTTCCACAAAAAGGGGTAAATACTTCAAACTATTATCGTCCACTATTGAACATAGGCTTTCCAAAAAGAGACCTAACTATCGCGGTCGTGACCATTCGCTGCCAACTCCTTTCTATTTTTGAAGACGGTCTTCTTGCAATGTTCAAATGCGGCTATCTATGTGTTATGGGTCTTTTCAAGTAATGTTACGTCTAAAATACTCGTACATTTGATTACAATTAAGATCATAACTGTGGTACATCAACGGAATTAATTGAAAATAAATGTTTAAAAATATCATCAAATTTAGTTAAATAGTACGTATAATAAATAGTATGCATATTAACAATAAATAAATAAGTAATTTCGGACATTGCCACACAACGCCATCTAGTTTCAAACTAAGCAGAGCTTGTACTACGATAACTAGACTGACTGGTAGAATACTTACATACTTTTTTGTAAATACATACAAATCATATATAGAAAACATCCAACCTGCAAACAAATGTTTGCAGATCAGGCAAGCATTGGTCTGACGCGGGCATCGAACCTGAAACCTCAAACACAGCAGTCGCATTCACTACCGTTGCGGCACCGAGGCAGCAGCACCGATGAGGACTGTTTTTAACGAAATAACAATAAAAAGTGCCCAACCCGATATTTATAGACAATATTAATAAAATTTAAAAGGTAACAATTATTGTTATAGGTATTCGCATTATTTGGTTTGTATTTCGAACAATAAAGTTAAAAGCTTTAGATGCCCGATTATACTGTTTATTCAATATCGGTGTTAATAGTACATCCACAATTTGTCGACTATCGTTAACGTATTAGTCTGCTACTATGCACGTTATACATAACTACATATTTTAAAGGTTTTGTAAATCAATTTGTAATCAATCAATTATTCATTGATAGAAATTTAGTTAAAACTGTTTAAAATCACAAGTGTTGTACAAAGAATTCAGGGTAACTGTTGTATTAGTTACTGAAAAATAACGTTGTATTAAAATTATGTCATTAAAAATACATATTTCCATCCTAATAATACACTAGCCGATGCATTCAACTTTGCCTGCGTGTCTTATAAGGAATAAATTAGCCTTATTTCTCCAAAATTTTTTTTGATGCTCAACTCCTATTGGATGATAGTAGCATTGTCGTTGTAGTATTATGTTATATAACCCATAGCTTTCTTCAGCTAATAAGTTTAAATCGTTTACACTTTCACAAGCTCTTCTCTTCTCAATTCTCGACAACGCCGATGTTAGCTATCTGAAACTTACTAAAACACAACTTGATAAGCTCGAGTGACTACAAAATCTCTGTATGCAATTTGTACTAGGCCTGTAATGAAAACTTGATCACGTCACTGAATTCCATCAAATGCTCATGTAGCTTCCAATTTTCTGTCACCGGTATACTCATATCCACCTTTTTCTCTATACAATCCTGTTCAGTAGTAGAACTTACTTCCACCTCAAAGAACTATCGAAATCCCTTAATGGTACACATGAAAACTTTCTAACAAGTAATTACAGTTATGTAGATATGTATGTATTAGGACCTAGAATAAGTTCTACCTGTTTTTTGGTAAAAAAAGATTTTTTAAATATAAGGTTTACAATCACTTTACTCAAAGTATTGTCCATAATTACAGATCACTTTCTACTATCTTTCTAGTAGTAATCGAAAAAACGATTCATCTTATTATGTGATCCAAAAATCGACCCATTTTTCGATTTCTTCCAAAGAATGAAAACACTGCTCGCTCAAACCGTATGCCATCGACCGAAACAAGTGGTAATCTGAGGGGACAATGTCCTATGAATCCTTTGAGTATAACAGAATCACTTTTTCGTCTTTGTTCGTATAGTGGCCGCTTTTCTTTAAGGTTCGACAAAAACGCATCAACTGAAGTCGCAGCAGCTTATTATATGTATGTAAATTACACCCAGCTGATCCCGTCAAATGCAGAATAGAAGCTTCAAACCATGGATTTTGGGGACAATGTTAATGTGTCACCAGGCCTATCCCACAGTTTTTTCGCTTTAGATTGTCGTGATGAATACACTTTTCATCTCCAGTGATAATAAGGTGCAGAAAATCTTTTCATTTTGCTGTCGTTGAAGCGGCAATCCACACATGAAAAAACGTTGTTCCACGACTCTCGTCTTCAACTCATACAGCACCCATTTCCTTGCTCTTGGATCATGCCTAACGGTTTTAAATATTTTGATACTGTTAAAGCATCTACTTGCAATGGTTTCTTGAGCTTTTTTTTTTTAACGTGTGGAAACCCCCTCGGGCCGTCACCCCACCGGGGTTTACGGCGGGGTGGTGTGTCGGAATCGGACCGACTAAAACCACACGGTGTGCCACTCTGCGCCTGACATGGGAGGGATTCGGGAACAGCTGTTATTACGACATCCAGATCCCTCCTAGCGCCTGCCCGCTACCGTGGGCACCATCTGCGGATAAACTCTCCTTTTAGGCGACGTACGGCACACGCGGACGTCGCCTCCTCGCGGCTGGCCATTATAGCGGATGGAGGGGAAAACCCGTCCCGTCCACCCGCGGCCACACTCAAGGCGGCATGAGGCGCTGGTACGCGCGCCTCCGCCGCCCGGTTCGACGGCGGCGAATTGGGTCCGAGTGGAGGTTGTCCTCCCGGGCCTTCTCCGCTGCCGCCTTCCGCGAAATTACGTCTTCGCAGAAGGTTGCGACCGCGGTAAAACAACTGTCGCTACCGACCATGGAGCGTATGACGGCCGGTAGCGAGAGATCTCCTCCAATAACTGCAGTGAGGACCCCACGCTGCGCCGCCCAGGCGGAACAAACCGCCAGCGTGTGCTGAGCTGAGTCCTCACTGCAGTCGCAGTGGTGACAGGCGGGACTCAATTCCCTCCTGGCGACCGAGTGCAGATACTTCCCGAAGCAACCGTGCCCGGAAAGAATCTGCGTCAGTCGGAAGGAAAGGGTCCCGTGCTGCCGCCCTGCCCACTCGGCGATGACCGGCTGGAGAGCCTCTACGGCGGCAAAGCCAGCACGTGGAGCCTCCAGTCGGGACGACCAACGAACCATCGTGGCTCGACGAGCGGCCTCTCGCCACTCGCGTATCTCTTCGGGTGGGGGCCGAATGCCGGTACCCACCCGGAAGTCTGCCGTTCGCCGATAAACTTCGGCGAGCACTTCCGCCTCCAAATCCCACGGGGGAGTTCCGGCTAAGGCGCACGCCGCGTCCGTCGATACAGTGCGGTAACCGCGTATGGCTCTAACCGCCAATATCCTCTGAGGACGCCAGAGGCGAGCCCTATTGTGGACGGTCAGAGCCGCCGCCCACACCGGTGCACCATACAGCGCCATTGACCGAACAACCCCCGTATATAGCCGTCTCGTCGCGACGCTGGCTCCACCCAAATTGGGCAAAAGTCACCCAAGGGCAGAAGCAGCGCCGACCAGCTTTGGAGAAAGCTGTCGGAAGTGCTCGTCGAAGAGCCACCTGCCGTCAAGGATCAGGCCCAGATACTTCATCTGGGCCTGAACCGGTACGAGGACCGAATTGACTACAATGGAGGCGCCAGAGGGTGGACCACGACGGGGCAATGGTTTCTTGAGCTCTACCAACCTCTTACATGGATCTTGATAAAGCAATGCCTCCATTTCTTCGTCTTCAAACTTTGACGGTGCTCCGGAATGTTCTATAACTTCAAGATCAAAGTTATTAATTTTAAAGCGCCTTAACCAGTTTTGACAAGTCGTATTAGACGGAATATACCCTGTGTTTCAACAAGAGTTCTGTGTACTTCAGCTGTAGATTTCTTTTGAATGAAGATGTGCAACAAAATTCCTCACAAAAATACATAATTTGGCACAAAAGTAGATATTTTCACAACAGGTAACTAAACACATGGTTGACACTGCAGTAAATGATGACCAGAATTTAAGGTTGCTGCTTAGCTGATGCATTGCCGTACGAAATTCCATGCACAGAGCGCCACTACGCCATCTTTTGAAAAACAGCGTAAAGTTATCTAAGAAGTCCTATTATATCTGTTGGTATATGTTTTATATATCTATGAAGATAAGAATAAATGTATGTATACATATTCACTCACAGACTCATAAATTGCACCAATGCGCAACCCGACGTTGAAATAAATATTTTAATCAAGTATTTTTTATTATACAAATTTAAATAGGAACCCACAGTTTGGTTTATTAACTTTATAACAGTATTGTATATCCTTAAGTTTATGTTTGTATGCTGAAAAAGATGATTCAATGTTTTTAAACAAAAACGATTAATGTAACAAAAATTGATTTTAGTTGGTTTAATGAAATTTTGATTTTTTTACGTTAAAAAAATTAAAGCACAGGTTATTTTTCAAAAATGTGTGTTACTTTCATGGTATATAGCCTAGCCCATTTATGTTCTATCTTGTAGTAAAATTTTCCATCTGTCCATTTCAAAGCATACATCTGCCAATAAAATCGTTGGTTCAAAAAGATAGAACAGTGTCTTTCTTAATGTCATTAGAAATAAAAATAAAAATTGAACCTTCGACGAGTTAGTATTTTTTTAAGATTGTATTAAAGCTAATATTAACACAATAAATATGTAGGCCATCATAACATTACATGAGATCGATAATTAGGCCTTGAAGTACTAATAAATAGGTAAGTTAAATTTATGTATAATTAGTTGAACGAGCGCTTTCGATTTCAAGGGCAGACAACATCACATAAAACTGTTTGCTAATTTATAAATATTATTAATTAAGTAGTATTTAATGTAAGAGTTTGAAACTTCGATACTATAGACAGTTATAAATCTTCGTTAATTATTAAGCTGTTTGAGTGTTTTTTTTTTCTTTATTAATAGTATTTTCCCAACATTACGAACTATTTTCGTTAGGGACACAACATAGAATGTTTATAATATGAGCTGAACTTTAAGTAAAAATTAATTATTAGCAATTAGCAAGCAATAAGTCCTTGACTAATTGTGTAAATCAGACAGTAAAGCCACGCTGATTTGAGCACAAACGGGCCGGTTCGACCGGGACAGTACTACCTTCTCACAGAAGACCAACTTAAAGCGATAGCATCCATGCTGTCGCGTTTTGTTGGTGAGTGCAAGACCGGAGGCACGTTAATGCAGAGGTGACAGTTAGTGTGGTAACCGTGTAAGCCTTACACTGCCACAATGTCTGACTGTCACGTCTTTCTCGTTCCCAAGCGGGGCGTTAAGTAATATCTTACTAGGCCGCCATAGTGTGAATCACCATACTGCATTGTCTGCATTTTCAAAGAGTATGGGGACCACAACTTTTGGATTCTATTCATGCTTCTTAACAGGCAGAGCAGAGTCATTTTGGCAGGTTCTTAAATAGAAAAAAAAGAGTAAATCATCAATCACTATTTTAAAATCATGTATTTGAATTAAGTAGGATTTTAAATAGTTTCGAATGAGATAATTAAGGAAAGCTATACCTAAGTTAACTTATTAACTAAAAATATACTTAGTCTACTAAATTCCAGTTTAATTAGGATAATATATTGTTAATGGTAGATTTTTTTAGCTGTGTCGTGACCTGCTATGAGAAACCGAATATTAGGAATATTTATGGGGCTCATATTTCAAAGTGGTGACCTGTGCCTCGTCCTTCGTTGAATGTGTGAAAAAATATATTTTTACCTTTATTTGGAATTTACCTGACAATGAAATTTTTGTAATTGAAATTTCCTTAGCATTGTAAAAACGAATATAACAATATTAAATGTTTATATGTAATTGTCAACGGCACGTTTTTAAACATTTCTAGGGAGAAAAAAAAATATTTCAAGAAATAAATTTTTCAAACATTTCTTTTAATTAGGATCTTTTTATCTGTACGTGTAGAAAACTATTTCTAATTAAAGTTTTATGTAACTGCCAGATCACTTTTTGTCATTACCTAAATTCAGTCGTGGCAAAGTATGTGGAACTCAAAACGACTAAACCACACCGTGTCTTGTCATAATTTAGACACGAAACAGCCATAACTCCAGTATATTATAGAAAAAACTTTGGAAATTCCCCTGACAGTCTGTTCCTGACGAGCCTAAAAATAAAACATATCTTGATATAATCCTAGTTGATTTCGGCCATGACCGTCAGGCTCGACGGAAACCAGCCTATTACGCAGAAGATTTTGCAGTGCACAAGTATGTGTGCAAACACAAGTGCATTCGTTGTTTCCTAACACTCATAACCCGATGGAACGACAATTTGACACGACCGAGGAGACATCAGGCGCAGGAACGACTGCTTTAACTGCTCGCCAAGTCACGGAGGCTAAGACCCCAACTTCCTTATTCCAGGCTGTTATTAAGCATTTCCACAATCAGAAGAACTCAATTATACTTTTATTCCAACCCGGGAATCGAACCCGAGACTACTTGATTGGTAGTCACATACGCTAATCGCTGGACAAACGAATTACTCCTATTATTCGACTAAGAAATATAACTAAGCTAAATAATTTAAGCATGATAATAGACATATTCTTATAGAAATTTTATGAATTCTGAATGAAATGAAAAGAATGAAAAATGAATATTTAAAGTGGCGTGGGTTCCAAATAAAACTGACACTGATATTGTACTAAGGTTAGAGCTTGTCATAAAATGGCAAAGTTATGAATGCTCTATGATTGTATGGAAGAGTAACTGTGCATCGTTAAGCATCCTTATTGAATAATTCTTTATTCTACTTACAAGGACAACGGTATTTTTATTGCTATATAAATTTATGGTTCATTACTTTACGAGTCACAAAGCCACAAAGAAACCAGAGATTCCTTTTGTAAATAAAAATGATAATATTTTAAATCAACCTATCGAATTCATGCATATTCTTTGAAAATATAATATAGTTTTTGATTGTTTTGACTTCATAGGCAAAATATTTTATACCACAATTAAATAAACTATTTCAATAGATACTCAATATCGTAACGAGTAGACAAGTAGGTCTTTTCACAAAAAGATGACAAGATTCATGTTGCAAAATATTTAAACGTATGTTCCAATACACTTTAACAGTATCATAAGTCAGCTTTCAGAGCTATCAGCTGGCTGCCATAATTCTTCTCTATTGTATATATTTTTTTATTAAAATTTTAACCTTTTTCCCTCGACTTGAGAAATTTATACCCAACTACTAACTACTATTCATTATAAAAGTTACTCTTATCGCCTATTAGATTAGAAACTTCTATTCATTGTCGTGAAACTATGGCACTTCGAAAACTTTTAAAATACTGTTATTATTGCCATATTATCATATCTTTGCAATATGTACTCAACTACGGTTTCCAATAACATCAAACGAATAATTTTCTGCTCAAAAAATAACTTTTATAATAATCGGCACAAACTTGTAGATAAGATAACGAAATAGCCAATTTAAAGATTCTTTGATTTGTTTCAGATACCGATTTTGAGAATAAAATGGAGCAGATTACTAAATACTTGATTATCATCGCGTCATTGATGACAGTGAAACTAACCGTGACTGAGAGCAAGAATGACACTAAGCCAAAGGTTGAAAGGCTTTACTATTCACCTGTCTTTATTAATGTTTGTGATATAAAGGATCGGAGATCTAAAGTTCACTGTTACTGTGACAGTAATAAACTTAAAATGGCAACAAGAGCGGATTGCTGGGTATTCGGCGGTGGAATTACTGAGGAAGACCTTGTGTGGCCGAGTTTCTCATCACAATCTGAAATAGAGCATTTAATGTTCAATGTCAGATCGGACGACGCGTTAACATTCATACCGGTGAAGGCAATCATAAGACTGGACAGACTTAAACATATCTCTATACAATTTGGTACAATCAAAAGGATTCCGCCGTACGCCTTCACGAATTCGTCTACAATCAGACAGATTGTGCTGAAATCAAATAAAATTAATATTTTAGAGAAACATTCATTTTCACAAATGATGATGCTTTCAAATTTAAGTTTAGACGAAAATCAAATATCAGAATTAAAGAGGGACGTATTTTTCGGATTACCAAATCTCCACGTCTTACACTTATCGAATAACAATCTAAGCTTAATACACGAGGGTTGTTTTAAGCACTTGAACAATTTAATTGAACTTAATTTAGAGTCTAATTACATATCAGTAATCACCAGAGAAATGTTGGAAGGGTTAGAAAATCTTTCTCGATTAAATTTGAGAAGTAATAAACTAACTATGATAGGAAACTTAGCCTTTACTGAACTGTGGGGCTTAAAAGAATTAATGCTTGATAATAACGCAATAGAATACATATCCGAGAGGGCATTCGGTGGCCTCACACAATTGAGAAAATTGACATTATCTGGTAATAAGCTAACAACATTTTATGAAGATATTTTGGAAGACATAAGGAGTCTAGTTGTTCTAGATTTGCGATTTAATTTGCTGGAAGTAATATCGTACGAAACAGTTCGATCAGTAGTGGAGAACGACAAAGCCGCTTCGACAGCAGTTTATTTGGAAGGTGAGTTCATGCATTTTTATTTATGAGTTCAATACTAACTATTAAAGTGAATTACGGCCAGTTACATCACACACCTTCTGATTTCGAAAGTGCCGAATCGTTGGGGGTTCTGAATATTTTATTTTTTGTATATCTTTGAAAGGGAAAGTCTATTATAGTCGTCGACTGCCATTTGTTCTGACCGTTTTAGGGAGTAGGCAAAATGTAAAATATTGAGTTTTATATGGTAGGAATAACAATAAGGGTTATATAAATTCTGGTACTGAAATCAAAACTTTACCTTATGCACAAATGTTAAATAGAAATTCATACACAATGAGATAATAATTGTTTTGAAATAAAGAATAACACAAAAACTGAATCCAAATATACGCTTCAATAATTTTGAAGATTTCAAATTATGTTTGAGCTAAATCTGGACGTGCTTTTCTAACAAATAAATTTCTCGCTTATTCAGGATATATGTGTGCAAAAATTGAGGATCATTGTAGCAATAAATTTTACTATCAGAAAGTGAAAAATCAATAGATATTCTTTTATTCCATTTCGCCATTTATACAAAAGATATTTTAATACATCGTTCTTTTGAAAGACATAAATAAACATGATATTGACAAACCTTCTTGTTGGATTAGAGTAATTGCTTGCATTGGTATAATTACTCAAAGCTGGATTAATTTTCATAGCTTTTAACACTACTTTAGTTTTCTCAGCGTAACTGAGAAGTTGGGGATTTATTAAAAAATTAATTAGCGGTAAAGTTACTTAAGCGTAATTGGTATTTGAATCACCTTTGAACTTAATTTTACTCGACAGTAGAAGTAGTGAAATGGGTTGGATTAAACTTAATTATAATTATTAAAGAAAACTTGTGCTTGATCCTCACTATACATCTAATTAATTTTGCCATATTCAAGAGAGAAAAGGCTAATTACGAAATACATTTTCACATATTTGCACTAAAACAATAATATGATGGATGGATTACTTATTGATTCGAGCAGTGGATTCGACATAGGCGCTATATATATATATTATATATACTATATATATATATATTACCTTTGTTCTCCAAAATATGCTTTATGTCTATTTACTGAATATATGCATGTATACCTACGGTAAGTTATAACTACCAATTCAATTTCGTAAGGGTCGGCCTCCAATCTGCGTGGTCGACGAAAACGTGTGAGCTGTAAAGGCCTTGTCGGCACCGCAAACGATCAATCGATTAAACTGATTCAATTCTATGGTGCCCTATTTGAAGCTTAATTTCAAACTACGTTTTATACGTACGTAATGTATTTAAAAACACAGAAAACTAGGTGCTAGCATAAAGTTTCGTAATTCTTGATTCATCCAAAACTTAACATTTGCTTAGAAAATATTTGCAAAACAATGTTTTGTCACTTTGTACTTTTTTATTGTATATTTTAGTAAAATATGTCTCTATACGATTTTCTTTTCCATTCATTAAACGAAATTATTTTAAATCAATCCAATAGGATACGGAGAAGCAAGTAATGTGTCGATCGTAACGATTAAGCCACGTAGAAGCAGCTCCTCGTAAATTAAGACCAGAAATTTCCACGTGAGATGTTTTGTACTTTTTCAAGTCTCACTAAACTTAGAGAAGTTTAAGTCATTTGTACGTTAACTTGATTGCAACTGAGCCTGTCAAAAGTGACGCGGCTTAAAATCAACTCGTTACTCCTAACAGAGTTGTCTCAAAAAAGAGAATTGCCTCTGTAAAAGTTTAGCAAAGTATCTATGTATGTGTGTATAAAGCTGTAGATTTCGACAGAGCTAAATATATTGAACAGTGACATTTCTAAATTATACTTATATCTCAATCGTGTCTGATACGCAATTCTGAAGTTCACAAAGATACACAAATCCTTTTATTTCTTACGTTTCATAGACATCGCGTACGTAAATCACCTTCCAACCGTTGGCAGGATTGCACCTATATTTCGCGGAGCGACCCGATAAATTTGGCCCGTCCCACCATCGGGAAATAGCTTTTTATTCGCAAACCCGTTTGTTTATTACGTGTTTTGTGTGTTGTATCGGATACAGATCGCTTATTTTATTATTCAAGAATGGGTTTTGTAACTTATTTGTTCATTTTTTATTTGGGCTTCCCATTGAACCAGGTTTTATACATTTTTACTTTGAATGGTAACTTTAGAAACGAATAAATAAACTTTTTTGAAGTTTTCAAGTCATAATTATTAAGATTAAGTATTTGTAAAAAAATACATATCAAAAATGTTGCCAAGGCTTATCATTTAGGTTTCCATTTTCATAAGCTTAAATTCTATCTCGTCTAAAGCAACGTATCATATAATTTAATCTCTAAATCTTAAATTGTGCCTCAGAAATAACAAATTTATCTCTCATCAGTCCGTCTCTTTACATCTTTAATTAAATTACATTTTATCATTGAACCTTTAAGTACATTTATTTTATTATCTGGATCAAAGAACTTACTTGGACTTTAATACCCGTACGGGTATTAAAGGCACGGGTATTAGGCACCTTCAAAACAATTTTGAAAATACGTCTCCGTGAATCGTTCACACCAGTCCACTCTGCTAAATTTATTTTTATCCATTAATTTTTTTAGCAATGAAAGGAAAGCTACAAAACTTGTTAATTACTTACCTTGAAGAAATTCAAAAAGAAAGAAGAACCAAAAATTCTGTAGAACTCCAAGCCTTATGCCAGCAACACTGAATTTACACTAGACACACAAAATTTATTTACGTTGTAAATAGATTTTAAGAGATAGTTTCTATTCGAAATTTACATAATTATAAACTTCGTCCAATAGCTTGCTTACATATTATTATTCCACGCCGGAGTTGGGTTCACAGTCCAATTTAAATACATCAAAATCAGTGTCTTTTGAACGAATCTCAAACAATTCATCTCAACATCTTGTATTCTTATCAGCCTATCGCAGTTCACTACTACTACATTTGCCGAGACCTACTCTCAACTCAAGAACATGTTTCTCCAGTAGTTATCGGTTCTGCGGCTAATATGGTCAGCCTATTGCCATTTAAGCTTGCTTGGTCTGAGGCCTATCTTGATAAGTTTGGTTTTCTGCCGGCTCACGTCATTCCTGATAAGCTTCCTTAGAGAAACGCCGAGCTGCTGGTGCTGTGGATCTACCGTATCGTTAGTGTACTGTACCGTATGTCATGATGAGTAGGACGCGCTGATTAAATATTTTCTTTTTTAGGCACTGTGAATCGATGACAAGAAGACTTTACGGAATTTCCCAAATACTGCACAACTCAACTGCTTTCTTCTGTAAGGTGAATAGAAGAATCCAGTTGGGCCCTCTTAGCTGTTTCTAGTTAATTATAATGTTTGCCAGAGGTACACATATTTTTAAACAACTTTTGATAACGACATTGTATACCGTGACCGGTTCCGGTAGGATATGTTCATTGAACATGACCTTGGTTTTGTCCAAGTTCATCTGTAGGGCTAGACGTATAGAAGAGTCAGCCAGGTCAGGAGAAATGTATTTGCCATTGACGTTGATGTCACGTCCTTTCCATTGCAGCATCTTGAAGAAGGCCTCCATTATATTTGCGAATAATTTAGACAAATAACGTCTTCTTGTCTCACTCCTCGACGTAACGGCCTTGTTTACTGATTCTGTACTTGAACGAACATAATGGCGGCTTTATTTTTACATGAAATTCATTTCATTGAATTGTTCATACATTTTAACTGGATTCATAAAGATATCTCATCACATGGTTGTATCGCCAGTCTTTTTTCCAATGCTGCAGGGATTCCAGAATAGACCAAATTTCGATCGAGTCAAAGACGTTTTTATAGTCAATGAATACAAAACACGTCTTCTGTATCTTCTACGACACTGTTCGTATGTGGTCTATGATCCGTTTCGAAACCCAGCCTGTTCTGGCAGTTAGAATTTGTAGAGTTTTCGTGCAAGACGGTTCATGATGACTCTTGAAAACAACTTGTAGACGTGGCTCAGAAGGGAAACGGGTGGATAACCATAGTCTTGTCACTATTTTTTAAGAACAGAATGACCAAATTTCTACTCCACGCTTTCAGTTCTCCCTTCGAATAGGACAGGGGTAAAACGTTTTTGGAGCTTCCTCAGTACGGGTTTACCTCTAGCTTTTAACAGTTTCGTTGTGAAGTCATCATCTCCAAGGGTATTTCCATTTTCCATCTGTCCAATGGCCATCTCGATTTCGCCAATGCTGACTTCTGATAGATCTTCGGTTTAGTGGCATGATTTTGTGTCTCTAATGTCCTCATTTTCGGGATCAGGTCAAGAAGAAGGCGAAGCGTGCCATAGAAGTACTTCACTTCCGAAAGTACGGCCGGTACTATTAACTTTGTTAGGTGATTTCTTCCAAGAGATTGTACGAACACTTTTAACCCCCAATTCTGCTTGATTGCTTTTTCAATCGAAAGTGTAATGGAGCATCGGAGGTAGTATCATGCAAGCCTACTGATCTCTTGATTTAGAGTCCGTTTTACCGATCAAGCGTCAGATGAGTTTTCTTATCGTTTCTTGAATAACACTAGGGTCCTTTCTGAAAACATAGACTCTCCGCTCTTACGCTGCATTTCACAAAAAATCAATCATCAGAACACCAACGCCACCTTGGGATTGTTTTCTCTATCGCGGAAGTACAGAAGCTGGCTTGATTCGAGCTTTATACCACCTAATCTTCCCAAGTTTAACCTCGAATTGTACCTTATGCGAGTCTAGCCGTAATGTGCGTCCGTTGAACATAGCCAGGATCAGTTGGTTGCGGTGATCTCCTGTAGTTTAAAGATCCTTCGCACTGCCTGCCCCACTATTATCGTGGTTGCCACCATGGCTGGGAATAGCGGGGCTGCCTGCAACTGGAGGTTGTGCCTTTTGTTGGTCCTGCATGAATGTTTTACCCATAATCACCATCCTAGGCAGGCAGGTTGGTAATGACAGGGTGCAGCTTGTTGCACCGGTGACCTTGCTGCCCGTTACTGGTCTACTTCATTTAGTTACGCCTGTTAGGATGGACACACCGTTATCGGTTGGTCGTTCGTCGTTCAACAGGATGCATCGCATGCAAGTGAGGTTAAGTTGGGGCGAAAGATTTTGGTTCACTCCATTACACCCCTATATCTTGTATAGAATTATTTTTAGTAGTGTCCAACATCCTTTATTATAAGGGTATCTTTGCCGTTGTAAAGAAGTTCATTAATTTACTTAACAAGCTCCATTATATATTTGCTTTTATTATATTACTAGGATATTAATTACGAACTCCAGGGCATTGTCTTGAAGCATGTTTTGAGTCATTATAAAATATAAAAAGTTACGGTTCATTAATTTACATCCTGGTTTTACTTATTGGTGTTTTTTTAATTTTAAGAGGGCTTTAAAATTAACTGTACTAAGCCATGAAGTGTCTAGTTGTACGTAGGTAGTAGAGCCAAGCTGATCTCAGCATGAACGGGCCGGCTCGACCGGGGTAGTACTATCCTCCCACAGAAGATCAACCTAAAGTGACAGCATCCGTGCTGTCGTGTTTCAATTGTGAGTGCTAGACCGGAGACCCATTGATGCGGGGTGACAGTTATCGTAGAGTGTGCAACACAATGCTGCGATGACTTTAATGTCTTTTACATCCCCAGTCCCCAAGTGAGGTGTAAAAAAGTATTTTAATAGGCCGCCATAATGTAGGTCACCATACTGTATTGTCAGCATTCACAATGAGTATACTGACTACAACTTTTAGAGTCCATTCATGCTTTCTATCAGGCAGAGTAGAATCACTTTGGCAGGCTCTAAAAATAAAAAATGAAAAAAGTAGGAATTCAATTCCTGATTGTCAAAATATGGGCACTTTAATACGTCTTTCTTATGGTTATTTCAAAAAGGTCTACCCTCAAGTATAGATCGTAGGTCGTGAGTGTGTCTGTGTAGTATAAAGTATATGTATTCACATACATACCTATTTCTGTAACTCAATTATCAATTATTAGTTGATGTGAGTTTGTAAAAATAAGATTGAATTCTATTTAGACAATAAATTGATAAGACTACTTGAGTCTCTGGATTTTTGTTAGTTTTCTTGATAAACATCTTTTCTTTTTAAATTAAAAGTTAGTGAGTTTATTTAATCACTGAAACCGTTGCATAGTCTTATGTGACTTTGGGTATACGAATGGTTTGAGTGGTCACTTTGTTACTTTCTACTACGCCGAGTGTTGTGAGTTTTAACTCCACATGGTATAACATGTTTGATCCATAAATTGTTGTCAAAATGTTCCTAGCACACGACCTTTTTATAAAGAAATTTATTCAAATTTCATATGTGAATCTTCTTGAGTTAAAGAAAAGATGTAGTACCTTTTTTGATACATTTTTTATTTATTTATTTATACTGCCTACAAATAATTTATATTGCATAAGGCGGACTTAATGCCGCAGGCATTTTCTTATAGATTGTATAAATTAAGTATATACATATAAATATATATATATATGTATATATATATTGTTAAGATAATACGAAGCGACGACGTGAGCTCCACCAGTGTCAAACTATGTGTACTAAACTTTTTATACGTGTGAGGTGTCGCGTCTCGAGCTCTGAGTCATAAGATTGTCTCCCGATATATTTACTTATTTAAATTAAATACATTGCTATAACGGCCCGTTTTTATTCATAACCCTTCAGGTTATGGGCCCAGGGAGTGAAATATAAACAATTTCGTGATCAATTAGTTGGACTTGCAGTGTTATAACCGAGAACAGTTTTGCGTAAACAAAGTAATAAACGCGCCTTAACGTGAGTGAGCGCGTTAACGTGACGCGGACTTGGAGGTTACGTTCCGGCTTGTTTACATCGGTGGAATGCGAATACGTTCATTGTTTTGGAGTTGAAGAAGCTTCAAAATGGCTACATCTATTAAAATTGATCAATTAACTGCAAATAACTATGACACCTGGAAGATACATATGCGTGCTATTCTAAAGAAAAATGATTTGTGGGAGTACGTATCGGGATCATTACCTAAACTGTCATCAATGAACCTTAAGTATGCAGAATGGATTAAAATGGACGGTAAGGCCGAATCAGATATATTATTAGTGGTTAGTCCAAGTGAGTTAGCTGCATTGGAACGCTTAGAAACTTCTAAGGCTATATGGGACAAGCTAAAGTCCATGTATCAGTCGAGTGGACCCACCAGGAAGGCCTCTTTGTTGAAAAAACTGGTGTTGACTCGTATGCAGGAAGAAAGTGACCTACGTAAACACATAGGGGATTTCTTTGACGTTGTCAAAAAACTTAAAGAAATCGGATTGATCGTTATTGATGAACTTTTGGCCATACTATTGCTGTATAGTTTGCCGGATTCTTTCGCCATGTTCAGAACAGCAATGGAATCTCGTGATGATTTGCCATCAACTGAAACGCTGAAGATAAAAATTATCGAAGATTTTGAGGGCCGTCAATCCAAAATTGTTGACCAAGGGGCTATGTTTGTCAAACGTATCAATAAAAATGCCTTTCAGAAGAAGAACCATGACCACCGCGATAATAAAAATTACATTGAGTGTTACCGGTGTGGTCGTCGTGGGCATTTAGCAAGAGAGTGTAAGATCAAAAATATCAGTGACAATAAGTATAAACAGAGTGCAAAACAGTTGGGACGCAATAGCAACGATGAGCGGAAGACAACAATGTTATTAAGCACCACCGAAGAGGTGATGTTAGGTGAGCAAATTAATTCTATTTGGTGTATTGACAGCGGGTGCACTAGTCATATGTGCAACCTTTGAAGAAGATTAAGAATTTCACAAAGATAGACTCTGAGCTTAATTTAGCAACTAATAGTGAAAAAACACAAATTACGGGTACGGGTAAAGTCAGCATCTCAGTGGACACGGGTAGTGAAGAACGCCAAATAGATATAGAAAAAGTGTTCTATGTATCGGATCTGCGTACTAATCTATTATCAGTGTCGAAAATGACGGATTATGGGTTCGAAGTTCGATTCAGAAAAAATGACGCAGTCGTGATTGATAAAAATGACAAAATTCACATGCGTGCTGACCGTGTTGGTAATTTGTATAATGTTCGGATGAGTGAAAATGCTGTCAATGTAGCTACGACCCCAGAGACACTTATAGATATGTGGCACCAGCGCCTCGGACATCTTAATGAACGTGATTTGAAAGTCATGGCAAAGAGTGGCTTAGTACATGGGCTAAATATCAAAGACAGTGAAAAATTGTCTCAGTGTGAGATTTGTATAAGTGAAAAGCAGACATGCACGCCTTTTTCTAAAGGAAGTGAAGATCGCACAAACAAGTTACTTGAAATAGTGCATTCGGACGTGTGTGGTCCGATGAGACATGAGTCTTATGGCGGTAAGAAGTACTTTGTAACTTTTATCGACGACAAGTCTAGATGGTACGAAGTCTACTTTATAGCTAACAAAAGCGACGTGTTAAGCGTGTTCCAAACGTACAAGGCTTTTGCAGAGAATTTGACAGGGAAGAAAATAAAATATCTTCAGACAGATAATGGGTGAGAATACGTCAATAATACATTCGACGAGTACTTAAGAAGAGAATGAATCAGAAGGAGATTGACAGCGCCTTATACGCCCCAACAAAATGGGATTGCAGAGAGGAAAAACCGTACTCTGGTCGAGATGGCGCGTTGTATGATGCGGCAAGCAGGAAGCCCCCCTTCTTTTTGGGCGGAAGCAGTTAATACTGCTAATTATGTAAGAAACAAGTGCCCAACTTCACCTTTAAATTTAAATGGTAATATACCATATACACTATGGAATGGGAAGAAGCCTACAGTAATTTACATGCACGTGTTTGGATCTAAAGCATATTATAAAGATAAAGGAACTCCAAAAAGCAAGTTTGATTCAAGGTCAGAATTAGGAGTTTTTGTCGGCTATGATATTCAATCTAAAGCTTATAGAATACATGACCCGAAGACGAGAAAAATCGTTGTAACTCGTGATGTAAAATTCATAAATGAAATGGCATTCAAGGATGAGTACAAAGAAATACTTGATGATGAAGAATATACTGACTATGAACAAGTAAATATAGAATTAAATGATCCTACTACAAATGATGAGAGTAGAGAAACTAAACTATTACATCGCAAAGGAAAATCAACAGTATCATGGAAAAAATTAATAGAACCATCAAAAAGAGGACGAGGAAGACCATGTATAATACGTACTGGTTCAGTGGGAAGACCGCGAAAGGAGTACCATTTAGTAAGAAATTATACTGAAAGTGAAAATGAATCAGATGTTGAAGAGACTAATGCCGAGATGATAGCCGGGATAACTATTGTAGAACCGATTACATGGGATGAAATAGAAAAGAGTAATGATGTTGATGCATGGAAAAGAGCCTTGGAGGACGAGTATTTAGCACAAATAAAGAATAAAACATGGGAAATAGTTACAAGGCCAAAACAACGGAAAGTCATCGGAAATCGATTTGTATTTAGCACTAAAACTACTGGGAAGAAAGTACGTCTCGTCGCAAAAGGTTGTTCCCAACGTCCAGGGGAGGATTTCCATGAGACATCGTCTCCTGTCGTGAGATCTTCATCAATAAGTTAAGCCGAGTTAGGATTGAATATCCATCAAATACATGTAGTAACTGCATACCTGAATGGTACACTTGATGAAGAGGTTTACATGGAAGTGCCAGATCATCTAAGCGATGTTTTGAATAGATTACTCGCAAACCAAAAGATTGGTTCCCAAAGAACAGTTATTAAAGATAAGAATCTAGTTGAAACAGCTAAACTCTGGAACATAGCATTGAGTGAACGTAGTGATAGTGTGTGTGTTTTAAGGAAATCTCTGTATGGTTTGCGTCAGTCAGGGTTACAGTGGCATAAAGAGTTAGTGAGAATGCTGATGAAAATAGGCTTTGAAGTTTTAGCACAAGATTCGTGTGTGTTCATAGCACAGAAAGGTGAGTGACTGATGTTAATTGCTGTGTATGTTGATGACATTATTTTAGCAGGAAATGATGATGTATGGATGAAAAATATAAAGAAACAGTTATCAAGGGAGTTTGAGATGAAAGATTTAGGGAAGATAAGTAATTGTTTGGGTATTGAATTTAGTCGTGATGATGAAAACAGGGTGTTTCTTAATCAAAGGGTTTATATAGAGAAAGTGTTAGAACGATTCCATATGAGTGAGTGTAAACCTGCAGTGACGCCTCTAGATGTTAATATGAAATTAGAAAAACCGGTGAGTGTGAACGAGGACATAATGAAACAGTACCCATATCAAAGCTTGATAGGAGCATTGTTGTATCTGGCTGTATCGACTAAACCAGACATAGCGTTTGCCGTAAATTATTTAAGCCAATTTAATACTAATTACAACGTCGAGCATTGGAAGGCGGCTAAACGTATCATGAGATATTTGAAAGGTACATCTGACTACGGTTTAGTTTATGAAAGAACCGGGCTGCTTTGTTCGGTGTTGTCGATGCAGACTGGGGAGCAAATGTAATAGATCGTAGATCATATTCTGGATTTGCATTAATTTTAGCCGGTGCCCCGATCAGTTGGGAGGTACGTAAGCAACGGAGTGTTGCGCTATCGAGTACAGAAGCCGAATACATGGCACTATCCGAAGCTTCAAAGGAAGCCATGTATTTACGTGATGTTTTGGGTAACGTTGGTATTGAAAGTGAGTGTGTGACGTTATTCAGTGATAACCAGGGTGCCATAAAACTTGCTCAGAGCAGAAGCTTTCATTCTCGAACAAAACACATAGCAGTGAGACACCACTTTATTCGAGATTTGTGCGAACAAGGTGTAATTGATTTGAAATACTTATGTACTGATGAGATGCCTGCTGATGTTTTGACGAAAGGTTTGAGTGGATGAAAGCATCATAGTTGTCTGCGTAACCTAGGTGTGATGGATGAGAGTTTGTAAGAATGTAAGATAATTCTCGCTCACGACTTCGAGGGGAGGTGTTAAGATAATACGAAGCGACGACGTGAGCTCCACCAGTGTCAAACTATGTGTACTAAACTTTTTATACGTGTGAGGTGTCGCGTCTCGAGCTCTGAGCCATAAGATTGTCTCCCGATATATTTTCTTATTTAAAATAAATACATTGCTATAACGTCCCGTTTTTATTCATAACCCTTCATATATATATATATAAAAGGAAACACATACACACATACACACATAAATACATACATATTCGTACATTTTATCCGTTTTTCTCCGTTTTGATAAGAATAAGCTTCTGATATGTGTTTCTATTATTCGATCGCCATTTCTCTTCCAACATATCTGGAACGAGCAGGTTGCAGCGTCGGCTATTCTGATAAACCCACCTCAAAGAATGCAAATAAAACAGATCCAGATTTATAAATGTTCACTTTTATTACATTCCTCCAATAGCACAATTACCTTTAGATTTAGGTTAATGTATCTGATAATATGAACGGTATTTAAATTGTGACCTCAATTTTACTTTTGTTTATCACTCAATCTTTATGCATTAATATCTGTCATATTATTTGTATTAATAGATTAACATGAGCGTTCCCTACTGAAGGAAAAGTTATAATTTTGTGCTGATATAGTTTTTTAAAAGCATTTATACTGAGACCCACTGAGGCCCGTTGATGCAGGGGTGACAGTTATCGTGGTAACTGTGTGAGCCTTACACTACCACGATGACTGCCATACCTTTTTTGTCCCCAAGGTCCATTGTGCCAGTGTCCATTAGGTCACCATACTGCATTGGATGCATTTACAATGAGTATTGTGACCATAACTCTTGGTGTCTATTCATTCTTCCTATCAAGTAGAGTAGAGTCACTTTGGTAGGCTCTTAATATAGAAAAAAAAAAGATATTTGATTCCATTCATAGATAGACTTGCGCTCACTGAGCGCCAGTGGGTAGCCGTAGATATCTATATCCAGGTATCGATGTAATATAAACTATAGTCTCCCAGTCTTCCTTATGTACCAACCGTGCAGAATGAAAAGCATATGGCAATTCCCATGTTACCGGTCTTTCATCAAACCACTGTATCTCACACATTTTTTTTCTTTCTATTTATTCATGCGATCTTACAAGCTAACAGATATGACATCAAATTCGGTTACAATATAAAAATTTCAGGAAATTGAATTTTAGGTTAATATAATACACTTGCTAGTCATATTATGTAACAATTTTTACAAAATGTGCATTTTGTAAAAAAATAACTTTAAATTCATCATATACTCTATTTTTAAATTCGTGTAACATTTATTTTTAAATTATCCGTTATAGGAAATAAGCAATAAATAACTATTCCAAAATTTTAAGAATCCATCAGAATTAGGTATATATCAATTTTGTCAATGGCAAACTCAATACTACTCAATCACTAATAAATTTCTCTATTTTCGTGTCTTTGTAAAATTATTTTGCTTTACCTTTTTATCGTATCACTGTAGCTTCACGCAAGTGTTGTACTAAATATGAAAAAAAATTATGAATTGTATGTTTAGTGAGAAAATCAACCTCTTACAATCGTATCTCGATGTTGTGATATCACTATAAGAAAACGGCATGTAATAGCACCTCTGTCCCCGGCGAGTAGTACTGGTCTATCTAAGTGATTGACTTTTGAAGGTTATATGTAACTATATACAAAAAAAAGTCGTGTTAGTTACATTATTTATAACTAAAAACGGCTGAACCGGTTTGGCTGAAATTGGTGGAGAGGTAGCTAAAAACCAGAAGACGGACATAGGATACTTTTTATCCTGTTCGACCGCGTTTCCATGAAGTCACTATAAAACGTGGTGTAACAAAAACGCACCTGACATGGAATAACAAAACGCAAATGACAGCTAAACGTAATTTTGTCAACGGTTAGTACAAAATTTGATGATATACATTTTGTCCGAAATATTAATATATTGATGATAATTCATCAGTAATTTGTACCGTCTTGGAATTATCAGTAAAAATATCGCGACCAAGACGATCGAATTTTGCCCAACAAAGCCGTAATGCAAGAAAGATACGGAACATTGCGAATGAAACGACTGAAGAAACACAAGGAATTTTAGTAATCGTTTCATTACAGATAAACACAGGCATTTTCTTGACAGTTTTCATGCTAAAGCTATATCCGCGGTGCCAACGATAACTTGATAATAAGATACCGTCAGATTCGTTCTGCCGCCATGGCTTAACACATTGTTTTAAATAGTACATTAAAACAAAGTTACGCGACGATATCAACAAAACACGACGCACTATATTTATTTTAATAAAATTAGTGAAATAATTAAATAACAAAAACGTAGAACCAATCAAAACTTTCCGTTGAGATTCTAATCTTTTAGTATCGACACAATCAAAAAAATTGATCCAAAAAATTCAAGTAAACGATCTGAATCTACTTTGATTTCAAAGAAATTCAAAATCTATAAGAGTAGCACGCTTAGTTAACTGTTGTTTAACATGCGTTTTTGTCTTATACATAAGTGAGAATCTCAAGAATCTCAGAGCGCATAAGACAAAAACGAATTCTTTAAAGCCTGGATAAAGGCTCTTCTAAATTCGTTTGAAAAATATCAGTAACAAACGCCAACATCACTTTTCATCATCTAATCATTCTTAATATTTCTTTACGTAAATTTTAAACAAATATTTATGTTTTTCATAATAAGTTGGACAAGAGTTTTAAGGTGCTTTTTAAAAGTCCGTGATATTAAAGATGAACGAAGACCAACCGCCAACAGTTACCACTGTTAAAAATATATTTTATAACTGACAGGAATCAACATGTTTCCTTAAATCATTAAATGTACGACTAAATCCTTTTAAGTGTGTTATGGAAGACGATACAAAAGAACTTCGCATTCATCCGTCTTATTTTTATAAATGGATACACGAATTCATTCAGTTATAAAGTATCTTATACACAATAAAAATATTATATAACGGGCTTGAGAAAAATATGTATTCAATAGATATGTTTATTTTTAAGTGTTCTTATGTGAATAATAAAGGCCAAGTTGAAAAAAAATATTACACTTTTCAAAGGAAATGTTTATGTAAATGTTTTTTTTATTTTATTCAGGGCCTATCAAAGAGACACTACTCTGTCTGATGGAAAGTGTGAATATAATCCTATTTTAAGAGCAAATTCTATTCATGTATAGCAATGTGTCATATATTGCCAAGGGTTAATATATCATTGATATCCCAAGAAATTAGGAGAAAGGCGGTGCTGGAGGGTCTCGATGGTGACCCCTGGGGTCGCTCTTATCGCGCGGCGCGACAAACGCTCTGCACGTCGGATCCCCCCTTACAGAGACACTCTAGCCCAGCTTCCCGCAGGTGGAATACACACCCCCGTCGATGGCCTTCATGGTCGGAGACGACGGGGGGAACGAGGACAATGTTCCGCCCGTCAGGGAGATAGAGGTGGTTGTTCTACGAATCCACTCTAACAACATCGCCCCTGGGCCCGACGGGATACCTACCCGAGTGCTGACCCGAGCCCTCGAACACATGTCGGACTGTCTGAGGGAGGTCCTGGACGCTAGCTTGGCTTCCAGACGCTTTCCTGAGTGCTGGAAAAGCGGAAAGCTGGTCGTATTATGGAAGCCGGGATGGCCTGCCGATTCGGTAGCGGCCTATACTCTCATCGTGGTGCTGGACGTGGTGGGTAAGCTGTTTGAGAGGATACTCTCTGCCCGCATTGTTCGACACCTCTACGAGGTGGACCCCGATCTGTCGGACGCCTAATTCAGTTTTCGAGCGGGGCGTTCCACAGTCGATGCCGTGCTGCGCCTGAAGGCCGTTACCGAAGAGGATGTGAGCTGTGACGACGTGCTGTTGGCGGTGTCGTTGAACATCGCCAACGAGTCTCTTTGGTGGTCGGGTGTATTAAGGCGTTGGGTTTACGGGTGGCCCTAGATAAGACGGGGGCTCTTTTGTTCCATGGACTCCGTGTCGTGGTCCACCACGACGAGACGGCTGTACACGGGGGTTGTCCAGTCAATGGCGCTGTATGGTGCACCGGTGTGGGCGGCGGCTCTGACTGCCCAGAAGAGGATATTGGTGGTTAGAGCCATACGCGGTTACCGCACCGTATCAACGGAGGCGGCGTGCGCCTTGGCCGGAATTCCCCCGTGGGATTCGGAGGCGGAAATGCTCGCCGAAGTTTATCGGTGGACGGCTGACTTCCGGGCGGGCAGCGGCATACGGCCCCCGCCCGAAGAGATACGCGAGTGGCGTGAGGCCGCTCGTCGAGCCATGATGACTCGTTGGTCGCTCCGCTTGGAGACTCCACGTGCTGGCTTTGCCCTCGTGGAGGCTCTCCAGCCGGTCATCGCCGAGTGGGCAGGGCGGCAGCACGGGACCCTTTCCTTCCGACTGACGCAGGTCCTTTCCGGGCACAGTTGCTTCGGGAAGTATCTGCACTCGGTCGCCAGGAGGGAATTGAGTCCCGCCTGTCACCACTGCGACTGCAGTGAGGACTCGGCTCAGCACACGCTAGCGGTTTGTTCCGCCTGGGCGGCGCAGCGTGGGGTCCTCACTGCAGTTATTGGAGGAGATCTCTCGCTGCCGGCCGTCATACGCTCCATGGCCGGTAGCTGTTTTACCGCGGTTGCAAACTTCTGCGAAGACGTAATTTCACGGAAGGAGGCGGCGGAGAAGGCCCGGGAGGACGATATCCACTTGGACTCAATTCGCCGCCAGCGAGCTGGGCGGCGGAGGCGCGCATACCAGCGCCTCATGCTGCCTTGAGTGTGGCCGCGGATGGACGGGACGGGTTTTCCCCTCCATCCGCTATAGTAGCCAGCCGCGAGGAGGCGACGTTTCACGTGTGCCGTACGTCGCCTAAGTGGAGAGTTTATCCGAAGATCGTGCCCGCGCTAGCGGGCAGGCGCTAGGAGGGATCTGGATGTCGTAATAACAGCTGTTCCTGGATCCTCCCTATCTCAGGCGCAAAGTGGCACACCTTGTGGTTTTAGTCGGTCCGATTCCGACACACCACCCCGCCGTAAACCCCGGTGGGATGACGGCCCGAGGGGGTTTCCACACGTTAAAAAAAAAGAAAAAAAGGATTTGACTTTATTTTCTTCTGTGGCTGATGGACGAGTGATTCGTTGGGACATTTTAACGGTGATAATGAGGACTGTTAGTCTTTTGTAATTCTTGGTTATAAGGTTTTATAATTTCTTTCTGTGTAATCATAACGGGTATGTTGTTATATTAAAGGTTATAAAATGTAATAAATTAAAGTAATCGTACAAGACGGATAATTCTTATATAGTTGAATTGAGGAATGTAAACTCGAACATTAGCTCGAACGATATGGTCGCATAGGTCGACTGGAAATTTGCTTATTGCCAAAAAATTAAGATGCTCTCACCTAAAATTTAATTATTCAATAGGCACTTTTCACACTTTAAGAACCGTAACAGGAGAAATCGTTATTAAAAAATTTTCATCAGTTGACATGAAGGGTACTGTCGTAGTAAAGTATTAAATATCTAACATTAACTGTAATAGGATTTTATTGTATTGAGATAGAAAAGTATTTCGGTGTAAATCCTAGAAATCCTTCATAACTTTCCTGCTTGAACATCTCCTATGATATTTATAAGCTTGAATTTTTTCTAAACCATCTTACATATTATCATGCTTATCGCAATGCAATTTATGTTTACGCTTCCAGTGTAGACTGTACCATAGTCAGTTTACAACGTTAAATTGAAATATTAAAGCTAATATTAAAAACAAACAAACTGTTAAAATCCCACGTTTCTCTGTATTAATTATTAGGTTAAATAAAGAGCGTGTAATTATTTCACGGTACAAGTACATTGAAAATATAACATACACAGATATTTTATGGAAAAGGTGTTCCTCGTCATGAGTATTTTAAGGGGAATTCGCTATAGCAGCTGGCACTTCTAGCAATTACATTTCTATTTCTACAGAACGTTTCATAACTGCTAATTAACGAAACTTTTTACATTTCTAGTATGTCATAAAAATTTAGTTGTGTACTGCCAACGTGCGTGATATTATTACCGAGAATTACCATAAAGGCAAATAGTCTTTAATTAAAAAAATAATGTCATAATTTGCTACTCTGCAGTGACATAAGGTCATAGACGATTTGGTAAACCATGTATATATCAATTATTCGTACTTTTTTTACAAAATCGATTGGAAAAATGTCCTATGCGACGGCAAAGAATTCCTACGTCTAATTTCTATTGTAAGGATTCCTGCTCTGCATTTTGTACTAACTTAAGCTAGTTAAATTTAACTGGCAGTGAGCGGGGCAAATTACACGCAGAAATCGCCAGAAAGTTCTGTGGTGGCTGCCGCGTACTGGGAAACGCAGTGTTGGTAGGCGCCCCACAAGATGGTCCTACGAGCTGGTGAAGATCGCGGGATGCTGCTGGATGCAGGCGGCACAGTTGTGGAGAACTTTGGGAGAGGCCTATGTCCAACAGTGGACGTCTTTTGGTTGAGGTGAAGATGATCATGGTGATTTTGTACGTGTGTATCTACGTAGACAGTATCTATTATAAGAAACAAACGAGTAATTTACCTAATTAATACCATAAACGCGACAATTTGTACTAATCAGGATAAAATTTGGCATGCACTTAAATTTTCAAGTACAATAAGACGTGGCCTTCTTTGTATAATGGAAAAATTGTGACTTTGATCTTATGTAGTACTATTTATAATTTCATTTAATTTTCTTTATATTATTTAACGAAAGCCATAAAAACAATTATATATCCTATACTCTCACTTTTCTCTACTAATAACATCGTTTACAATAATGAGCCTTAAAAGAGTCGCACATGGTGAGTAACATCTGACATCTTACCTATTGGTTGTTGTTACTTACTTCCGTCCCATTGCATTAAGTTTTTTTTTTCTATATATATATCTTTGTTCTATATAAACACACTCTCACTTTTTTCTACTAATAACAACATTTACAATAACGAGCCATAAAGAAATCGCATATAGTGAGTAAAATTTAACGTACCTTACCTATGGAGTCGTTGATTGTTGTTACTCACTTCCGTCCCATTTCATTAAAATTACTTTCACAGATTGCAGAAAAGCAAGAGAAAATACCTTGCACAACAAAAATCAAATCGAATCCGAATAGAGTTTAACAGTACTTTATTTTATTATTAATAGGAGTATTTCAGTTTATCTACCCATCTCAGTTTCCATAATTGTTAACAATTATGAAAATGAAACGATTATTTCTCTAGAGCGTTTCGTAAATACTTGTTGAAAAATTCATTCGTGAAACAACACATCTAATATTAATTAAGTATAATTTGGACCGAAGTATTCAGTAACAAATTGCCTCCAATTCCACCCGCACTGAGTTAAATTACTTAAATAAAATTTGAGCACTGCTTTGAATTGCCTCGTAAAGGTTTAAGTTACTACAGCACTCTCTTAACGTCATAATAGTGATGTTTTATCTAGATGTGTAAGCCTTCGTATGAAACGGGGATTTGTTATTTTAGGCAACATTCTAAATTATTAACCCTTAGTCATAATTACACAACTTTGTTATTACTAATTATACTGTTGACTATACCCACATTTTTGTTCTGCTATAGTGGTACTTTGCCAGAGCTTGTTATCTTTAAAAAAGTTTTATAATATATATTTACCGGTATATATTAAAAGTACCGGTTAGTAAGACCATATTTTAATATCAAAACTTTTAATATGGAGAACCAATTACGAGCTAAACCGTCCGTCAGACATAAGATTCCCCTTAGATGAGAGGTTTTCTAGTCCTTTCTTGCCCTACGGTACCGTACGTACGTGTTGGTATAGGGTGTGATAAGTTCTTTTCTCTTTGCAACGCTGTTATAATGCGTAATTTGCTCTTTAAGTTGGTTCTTACGATACCCACGAAATAAATAGAGGTGCTACTCCGTTTTCCTAATTTACGACACAGATCTTAGATATTAGAGTACAGTCACAGATATTAGAGTAAAATTTTAGCGGCCACAATTTTATCAACTTAGTCTTAAAATTAATAGTAAGATCAAGATCATATTCAGATAAAGGATATCCCTTAACCCTCGTCAACAACATACCTTTACAACACACGTTTGGATGAAAGGCGTGCTTGACGCGTTGACGCACTGTTTGAGGTCAATAGGTTGCCGTGCATTCGGTCATACGAACGTGTGATGTCAACGTTACAACACGAGACTTGAGTTTCATGTGTTCAAATAATAGTTTTCACAATGCATAAGTTTGGTGACATTTCATTGATTTCTTAATTTGTATAATTAAACCAAAAAATATTAGAGATGTGCCGTTTAGTACTTTGGCCGGCTAACAGATTGGTCGACGAAAAAGGTCAGTTAGTAAGTTATTTGATCGGCCAAAATTATCACAGTTTAGGAAGTATATTGCGACAGATTTTATCATCTATCAACGTACTGTGATCTATATATTAATTATTAAAACATATACGCACTTGTTAGTTAAAATAGAAACCTTAATAACTGAAATTTAAAAATAGAAACCTAATGACCTATTTTAAATTTTAATAATTATGTTCAAATAAATATGTTTTATAAAATAAACTCTATTTTCGAAAGAAAAGATTATTTTTATTATCATATGTATACGAAGAGTCTGCATGAATTCGTTTCAATCACGTGTATATGAGCATACTCATATGTATTATGTCCTAATAATACCAGGCACATACTGTTTTTTCTGGAGCTTATTTACAAGTGTGTTGCCACCCTTCAGCAGCAATCTCCAGAATCAGAAGGAGAAGGGTTTGGGCTCCCGTAACTGATCTCTCTCAATGTAAACCAACGAAAGAATTATTTGAAACCGTTTGTCTTTGAACCTACGGCATTATTCCAATCGATTGAGCCCATTTGTGTCCAGGCATGGTTTTATTAACTTAAATATCATATCAGTAAAAGTAAAGTGTAACATTTCTGCTAAATTTAATCATTACGTGGGTAACCGCAAATAAGGTTGCACAAATATTTACGTAAAAGGCAAGTCAAACAAACAAAATAATAGTATAATAATGAACAACATCAACAAACTCACGTTAATTTGTGCCGAACTAATAACTTATTTCTATTTTTGTAATAGTTACCGAAATTACAGCAAATAAAAATTTTCCATGTTCTATTTTCCTTGTTTTTCAAATAGTAAATAATCCAATCTGCCTGTCTGAATATTAGTTTTATCATGACCAAAAAATACCTGGTATTTGATCGAAGTACAAGGTCAGTCGGCAACTATTAGTGAGGCAATCAATAAATCTAAGCCCTGAAGTTTAGAAAGTGGAATGGATGACTTTTGTAATAAATTTTATATTTGAGTAACAGAAAAAGAAACTGTCAATCAAAGAGGATGTTAAAGTTAAATTTTACTACTTATTTTGCAATATATTTCATGGTTTACAACGAACTTGAGTCATAAAAATTAAATGAGTGAAGTTACTATATTAGAAGCTCAAAAGTCAGAAGCCCTCCATAAAGGCAGCAGCGCACTTGTGCGTCTTAAGTCATCTATGTCTATACGCCATGAGAAAAAGTATGATAAAGTAAAATTATTTACTTGAGCCCAATTTAAATTCAATTTGGTGAAATCATCAAAATCATAGGCATTTTGTTAAAAATAGAGTTGTTATCATTGTTAAATAGGACCGTAGGTTACATTGGAAAACTAATATCCATTATAATAATTAATGAACTTATATTCAGGACGCCATATTTTCTTGTTTATACAGAGGTGTGTACACAGTCAATAAAAATATAGGGACGGGAGCGCACACTAGTGAGGTGGCGCTGTGATGGATTATGATTATAGCTTCACCATACATTACAACAATCATCATCATCATCATCATAATCATCTCAGCCAAAAGACGTCCACTGCTGGACATAGGCCTCCTCCCAAAGGTTCTCCACAACAATTGTTAGTGTAGTAGTAGTTTTAGTTTTCATTCTATTATTTTCAAAAGGTACATTAGCCATTTTACTTTTAATACAATTTGAACATTTCATTTCCGTACTTTCAATCTTGTCTGGCAAACTATCTGCTAATTTATTATTTACTAACTTATTAAAAAAAATAAAATTTACATGGCCTAGAGCCCTGTGCTATTACTTTTTGTTAGCTAATTTTATTGAATGTGCATAGATTTCTTTTTTATCATTGTTTGTTACAAAACTTTTTAAAGAATACAATTTATTTATTTTATTAGCAACCACTATCAATTCTCTTGACTGATTATAAATTTTTACACTGTCTTTTCTGGCTACAATAGTGCAAGTCAGAGTAATTTTTGAAAAACGTAATAAATTCTGTTTGATTCATTTAACAAAATAAACATTTTTAACTGACCCATTTTCTGTTACAATATTTTTTTAAATAAATTTTGATAGTACCTACTTTGATTGCTTATAACACTTTACTGTCTGATAGTTTAACATCCATTGGAATTTTTGAATCTATAGAATTATAAAAATAAGTATCTCTTGTATTCTGATAAACTTGCCAACCTTAACTTCCAGCTGGTATAATTTACTCCGTCAAAAATCGGTAGTGTAATGTCCACAATCCTTGTTTTAGCCATTTTTGTGATGTTATCCTAAGTATTTTCACACAATGTTTGTTGCATATGCGACAACCCACCCGAATCATATTTTTTTTTTTTACGTTCTTCCCGATATTACACTTGTAGCTTTACTACACTATAAATATTAATCATGACCTACTACCATGTTTCAATAAGATCGTAGATTACATTGGAAAAGGAATATCTGTTATAATAATTGATGAAATTTTATTCAGGACGCCATATTTTCTTGTTTATACAGATATGTACAATCAGACAATAAAAATATGGGGATGTGAGCCCACACTAGTGGGGTGGGGTTACGAAGGATTATAATTATAACTTTACCATACATTACAACAATCATCATCATCATCATCATAATCATCTCAACCACAAGACGTCCACTGCTGGACATAGGCCTCCTCCAAAGGTTCTCCACAACAGTTGGTCTTATGCTGCCCGCATCCAGCAGCTTCCCGCGACCTCGTAGACCATCGTTTCTTCATCATTTTTTCGAGTTGTTATCGCATAACGTAAATATGTAAATAAGAATATAAAAGATTTTTAAGTAAAGTAAAAGTAAACGTTCGCTAAAGTAGCTATTTTGTTTAAATATAATTTGAAGTACGCTTTTATCCATGTAGCTGTATACTTGCATATTTATTACAAATGAAAAGAAATATAAGGAGGATTAAATCCCATTTGTATCAATTACTATAAGTAATTGTATAACAAATTGATATATAATAATATTTAGATAACAATATTTGTGTAAATACGAAGGGTAAAATAATATTAAATAACCGCTTTTTCCAAATAGTTTTGCCAAAAAAAATAAATCTTCGATTAAACAGAAAAGTAGTTTGTATTTGTATATAATATTTATTATACAAAGTTTCTATATTTCTCAAGATCTAAACGTTTTTCTTTTCGCAGGTAACCCTCTGACTTGTGATTGCCGCCTTACCTGGATATACACATTACGCAATGAAACACATGACATCCTGTTAAAACAAGCTTTGGAAAAAATATCATGTATAACTGATCCTGTAGAACGTCAGCTAAACGATCAAGAGGATAACGAAAACATCAACAACAATGCTGTTGTTGACGACACTTACGAGTATTACGATAAAAATGAAGATTACGATACAAAAACCGTGTCAAAAGCAACGAAACTTACTGACATAGCACTTGAAACTCTTCCTTGTCCGAAAGAGTTAATTCAAACTGAGGAATACGGACACCCCGTTCAAAATGAAATTAGACTTAAAGCATTCTCGAACGTCGACAAAATTTCTCCGTGTTTAATTCTAGTTGTATTTGGCATGCTGTTGTATTAATGTTAAGAGTGAAACAAAGATATTTGTGATATTAGACGTTAAATAGAATATCTCTCGTGTACAGATTTATATTTGTTGTTCTAAATGTAGTTGTGTCTAGTCATACGCTGTATTTTTAAACATATAGATGATTTATTAGCCACGTGGAACCTGACAGTAAAGGTAAGCACTTAATTAATAGTCGCTCTGCCGTTTCTTGTATTACGTAACACAAAATAAAAACTTTGGATCCATTAACCTTATTAGTTTAACAAAGTCGAACGTAGAATCGTACATATCTGTCTTTGTCTCTGAACAGAATTGTAAATATGATAATATCTAGTCCATTCCATTTGTTTGTTGGAAGCAGATAATATTTTACTAATTAAGGTCTCGTGGATACATTTAAGTAATTTATGGCTTCAGGAATTGTTTTATATCTGTTATTCTTTTGGTCGATGTAATAATTTAATCTATTTAAAATTAAATTTATTATTCATTTGTCATATTTATAGAATCCGTTTATAAATTGCACCGACATTTTCATGTCATTTCAGTTAATGAGTTAAAAGGCACGAATATTTAAGTGGATAAATTTAATTCTTCATATCAATTTAAACGTCAATGTATATAGGTACAATAATTAATTGGTAGTGATCGCAAAATGAAGCTATTTCAAAATAAATATTCTCTTTTGTTAAGACGTTCACGTTTCATTGACTGTACAGTTAAAAAAATCATTCACTTAAAGAAGATTTTGAAGGATTAACCTTATGTGTGATTCAGGCATTATTCCGAATGTGAGCATCGTGAGCCCGGACGTTTAAAATTATCTAGCTTTCGAGAAATTTATTCAGAGTTACTCTATATTTTCGACATTTTTAACAGAATGTATTCCGCATAAGTAAAGCAAAGAATTTCAATTGGACGTTAGTCATATTAAACTACGTTGTATTCGCATTGCGGCATTTCAGATTTGTGACTGTCAAGTGTTCCCACATAAATTTAGGCAAAGCAGTTTAGTTAGTTTTCAATTTTGGAATGTTTTGACTTTAAAACATTTATATGTCTAAATGGAGTGTAGCGTTACAAAACAAATGGCGCAGTTTTTATACTAGTACGGGTGATAATTTCGTATACATTTTTAAAAGATATCAATAATACAACTTCACAAGAGCAGCAGAATTCTTTTTATGGTCACTAGTTGAACTCAATTTTTTATGCTTACACAATTTTAACAGTCTATTTAGACATATCAATGTTATTTAAAGCATTGGTTTGATAGACTACTAGATCTAATCATAAACGTTCCATGGTTTTTACTAATATGAGGAGACGTAATGAGATCAATTTTGTAGGCGGAAGTAAATTCGAGGACCTAAATTCGTTTCCTAATAAATTTATTTTCTTTCTCAATATTGTCAAGGAAGTTAATAATAAATGACCTGAAATTTTTGACGCCACACAAACAAATAAGTCGATAATATTATTGGAATCTGTTCTCCATTTATTCTTGGTGTGAATTCTAACAACTGTTGTGAGTTTTGTATCATTTATAACTGCTATTTTAATTCCACTTATGTTAAATTTCAAAGTTTATACAAATATCGTTTAAACTTAAACCATAAAAGGAAAAAAGGAAAATTAGTATTTTTCACATTTGAAATTGCTCCTTCCCAGATACTTCACTGTTCGTTATAATAACAGTTAGGATCATCATTGTCTCAGTCGAAATAAGTACACTACTGGATGAGTTAGGATGCTTGTTCTAAATAGGTATATACTTCGTGCACACTATTTTAATTCTTATTATTGCATGTTCACACAATATCTGACGATGAAGTACAATATATTTTGTAAACAATTTGTGAACAGCTGCGACACACTAACCGCAAACACTTATACGTGAAGAATTTTCATATACAGAAAGGCAGGTCTCCTATATAGAAGCACGTGTATAAATTTTACTTTATTTTGTTTAAAAATACCAAAGTCATATTATCAGACCAAGTAATTGATAATTGTATGAAGCGTTATTTCTCGTATATATCTAATACTTTTAAACGAGAAATTCTTGAATATATATATAATCTGAATCTTGGAAACGGTTCCAACGATTTTCATGAAATTCAGTATGTAGGTTGTTTCGGGGACGATAAATTGTATAGCTTTTTAGAAACTGTTATTATATCAGTATTTTCAAAAAAAATACCAAGCAAAGCTTGGTTTCCAAGTACTAATTATTTAGCAGATAACACGAACAGACGACATTATAACGGTCATACAAAATAACCGTCTCTTAAAAACGTTTTCGACTATGAAAAACGATTTTATTGAACAAAACAAAAAAGGAGATTTACTTGAAACAAATGTATTCTATTACCTGATAAGGGTTAGTTATAATATAAAAAGGATTATTAGCTACTTTGAAGATAATAGTTGTCCATTTTCCGGGATCTCTTATATCGTATTATCTTTCAGCCTAATACGAACTCGGAACGATTTTGCCCTTAACCTTGGGAAAAAATGGGAATCTTTGAAAAACTTTAATCAGTTCATGATTACCTTAGAAACAACATTCTTGTTATGGCTAGAGACCTGTAAACTTTTTACTTTAATAGAAGGACTTTAAAATGTTCAATGAGGATAAATAAGATTATCAGAAAATGTGTTTTTATCCATGAATTAAGTAATTAACGACAAAACGATGCTGTAATGATAAGATCGTATATTGTGTGCTTTTAAGGTAGTGTTTAAGTATGTTGTATCATATTTTAATTTCAAGATAAAATAATTTAGTTTGTATAACGACTTTAATATGTATATTCCAGAGTGATCATTTAGCTACAAATTCACATATACATGTATTCGATACAATATTGCTGACTTTCGATTGGTATTTCAGTAATTACAACATCAGTACTGAGATAATGATTATATATCGGAAATGCCCTCATCATACGTTTGAATTTTGAAATGAAGCGTTACTCCATGACGTGCGTGACATTATATACTTACGTAATAACGTTATTCATAACGTATTCGAAAAGCTCTTTTTTAATAAATATTTAGATTAACATGACTGCGTACAATAGAATAATAACAGAAAGTGTTGTTAATAGCGAGTTTTGTAAGTAATTGATTAATCAGCTCATTCCTAGTTTTGATTTAAGGAATACTTGTTTTTACTTAAACGTTGTAAGTTGTGATGGCGTTAAACCACGCGATGTTTCGATAATGAAGATAATTTATGTAATTTTCTGGTGTTATAATTATTTTTTCGTCACCATTTTTTTTTGTTAAAATTTGGCTATTAATAATTAGGCCTCTACATTTGATTTTTATAGTTAAATTTCAAACTGAAATTACGTGTACAGTTAATGAAGTCGAATAATCTACATTCAATAATTTAAATTAAATATCGAGAATCACTAGTTTCATAAATGTTATAATGTTGATATTATCTTAAACTTTTATTTATTTAAGGAGTTCTTGATGTTTATATTGCCTAGTCGTTATAGATTTAGAAACTTAACTGTGTATTATTTATTTACGTGGAGTGCAAAAATATTACTCAAATCCTTTGAGTTGAAAAGGTCTCGCAAATACTTCGGTTATTCTAGAGATCTATATGTGATATACGTTATAAAATGGTTATGCAAATGTAATATCAAAATAGACATTTAAAATTTTGTTATCCACAGAATGACTTCAACGACTTTTGAACTGTTTTTTAAAAACCTATTTTTAAAATTGGAAGAGTTTGCTTTTTATTTTTTTTTTGTTAATTTATGTAAACATATTTTAAGAAAACTGTTATGACGTAAAGAAGTCTAAAATGATATTATTTCTATTTAAAATTTCAAAATGTAACCGTACAAATATATAACTTGAATGACTTGACATGTCTCATACTAGATTTGAACTAAACTATTCATCTAGAAGGATCTTGAATAAAAGCAACTGGTAGCTGCTGATAAATGCACTTATATTTTTTTATTACAGATAAATTATCCAGACACTTCTTGAACATCACAAATTTGCCTATGTAGAATTCAAAACCACGTTCCTGCTTTAAGATCTTAGTTGCAATTTGTTGTTTAACAGCCGAGTTAAATTCGTTGAGTATCTTAAATTTGGTAGAAAGAATTTGTCTGACATTTTCGTTAGTTCTTGTGTATAATCATTTTTTAACTTATAGAAAACTCCTCGAGCCGTCAACCCACCAGGGCTTATAGCGAGGCGGTTATCAGAATCGTCCCTACTCCGCGCTTGAAATAAAAAAGATTTGTAAAAAACTGATATTGAAACATTTGGAACTATTTATTATCAAGGTCATTTTGTGTCAAGGTCAAGTTAGTTAACTTATTAAAATCATTATAGGCCTGTAATGTCATGTTGTATAAAGAAAGCATTACGTACGTATAATATAGATGTTGTCATGCTTCAAAATGGCGTTAAATATGTACATCAATGTATAAAAAAAATGTGTAGCGCAAGACAGATACAGGTGGGCCAAGAATTCGTCAAATTTGTCAAATGTTAACTAATTCGTGGCCCACCTGTACTATTTATTGATACCTATGTCTTGTGGTACCTGCTTTTTTCCATTAATAACTATGTATGTCTTTATTGGTTTTACTTTTATGTAAGAAATTTTAATCGATTAATTGGCTTGTATGTATCACGTAAGAATAATCGTTTTAAGAAAATCATAGATTTTATCGTTGAATATTTAAAGTAACTGTACAAAATGTATTCCTGTTAAAATAATTATATCGTATATATTATATTAGGTTGTGTATAGTCTTCAATTCTGTTGTATTAAATATTTCTACCGTGGCGTGAGCGTTTCATTTTACCTAACCTTAATGAATGTAATTGAATAAGTTGTAACGTGGGGTTCAAAAGGATACCACATACATTTAGGGTTTATTTTAAAGATTCATATTAATGATTAAAAAATAAATGAACTTCGATAAATACAAGTATGATTTCTAAAAATGTTTTAAGGTAATAAATATTGGACAGTACAAATTTTATCGTGTAGAAATAAATGATGTGTAATACGTATATCCCTTACTGCCTCTTCATCTCACATACTTCTTAGATGATTACAAAAAATAAGTATGTATTTTTAAGAAAAAGAATTTTTCGACTGTTTTATAATTGAAGGAAGCTATAGCTATTATTATTATATCAAATCAACCTATCGTCCGCCTTTGCTGAACGAAGGTTTTCCCAGAGGAGTGCCAACCATCTCAGTCTTGCTCAATCCGCATCCATCTGCTGCCAACCACCTTCGTCAAATCGTGAGTCCATCGAGCCGCTGGCCATCTTACACTACGTTTGCCCAATCGTTCCTCTCATCCTCACCCTCACTCCTGGCGTTCGTTTCGGTTCCAGGGACCATCGGTTAGTCTGGAGACGTGACCGGCCCACTTCCACTTCAACGTAATGATTCTACGCACTATGTGAGTTACTCTAGTTCTCTGTCGAATAACCTCGTTGCACTATGTCGTCTACAAACTGCTATTATATTACTTTTAGCTATTAAATTTTAGTACTTTCTACCTTATCACAATTACGAAGTTGCTTGAGCAAAATGTTCACCAAATCTTTTATATGTTGTTGGAGATTATTCTCATATTCTTCTATGTGAGTAAGTTTCGAGTTCTCGAAGCGTCATCAGGGTAGGGCTTCATTTTTCTATGCTTGATCTAAATTCATTTCAAGCACGTTCAAGCAGGTTGAGATTCAGGCTGCGTACTTTTTACACTCTTTACTTGTAATATAAATCATATTTTTCAAGATATTGCTATCTGAGGCAGATTCACTGCTTTCGAGTGAAAATATTTGTAAAAAACAAACCTACATGTATATATGTCTAGTAACCCATAGTTCAAACTGTACTAAGTTTGCGACTAGATGCCGTCGTTTGAGTGTGGTCGAAACAATAATCCATATACTCGTAGTTATTGAAATCAACACAATTACTCAAGTTATTGTATTGTTTACCAGCTTTAAAATGAGGAAAAAAATATACCTTTAAGTATTTTAGGTGCTACTATTACGTCCAATAAAATTATGGTCTTATATTTAACTTAATCCTTGAGAACAAGTTGTGAGGTCTACAAGAAAAATGTATTTGAAGCGACGCCGTTGTCTACATTAATAAGTACAACCTAAAAAATAAAATGTAAGAGATCTTCAGCAAAGATAACAAGGTTATATTTTTACAATGTTTAATGTAAAATTTATTTAAGAAATAAGTGTCATGTTTATTTAATAAGTAAATTTTATTATATCTTCGAATATTTTATATCTTTATATTTAAACTATATTTTTAAATTGTCTCTTTATAACGCAAATAATTTACATTTTAGTAAAAAAGTCGTGCCCTTTAATTTAAAATGTGAAATAATTATTATATATTTTTCTAGACTTAGTACATTATACTTTCTTTTACAGTACTCTTGATGCTCTGTTAACTGTTGCCTACCTATCAACAGTCGTAAGAGCATCAAGAGGTTAAAAAAGTATAAAGTGATCGAATTTTAAAATAAGGATGGTATAAGGTAATACGTAGCTTCCGAAGACCTTATTGTAAACATAACTGTTTTAGGTCCTGATGAACTGATCCAGTGACTTCAAAGACATGATTAGTGTTACAAGCCCTTCAAGTTGACATTTCAACTTAAAGCTTCTATAAAACTGCTTACACAGTTTCTGATTGAGATATTTGACACTTCGTGGATCAATGATTACAAGAGGTCATTACGCCACAGTTGATCTAGATATGAAGCATCTGAGACAGCAACAGTGAAAAGCATTAAAAGAATTACTTACCACTGAATGTTTGTAAAGCTTTGATATTATTACAGATGATACTGGGTTCCTATGTACCGAATCGTATTCTCCCCTGATACAGTACAATAAGAACACTAAATTATCTTCACAGAAATATGCCACTGCCGGTATGAGTGTGTGCGTACGGGCCGTTTGTCGTGTAAGGATGCTATGCGCGTATTTACACAACATAGATTTTTTTATTTTTTTTAATATCCTTCCAACGTGACTGTGCTCTGCTTGATAGAAAACATGAATAAAATCCAAAAGTTGTAGTCACCATACTCATTGTGAATGCTGACAATGCAGTTTGGTGATCCACACTATGGCGGCCTATTACGATGTTTTTTACGCCTCACTGGGGGACGTAAAAGATAGGACAGTCATCGTAGCACTGTATGGCACACACTTACCACGACAACTGTCACCCTTACATCAATGGGCCTCCGGTCTCGCTCTCACCAACGAAACACGACAGCACGGATGCTGTCGCTTTAGGTTGGTCTGCTGTGGAGGGTAGTACTGCCCCGGACGATCCGGCCCGTTCATGCTGGAATCAGCGTGGCTCTACTACCTTATAAATAATAGATGGCATAAGATGGCGGCAGCGTCAGCTATACCGTGACTGCGATCAAGTACCCTCTGCACGTCCACTCGTATTTGTCTGTTTTTCCTATCCGTTTTGTTTTATTTTTTAGCACATTTTTTTATTATTAGGCTATTTGGGGTGTTTAAGTTTAGTTTGGTTGACTTCGAACATAAACAAAAAATTTTGTTGGGTCTTTAGATAATTTACAATACTTGTTGCATTTAATAAGACTTCGATCTACGAACTAAGACAAAATAAATAGATAAAAATACTGATGTTACCATTTTAGGCAATACAATCGTACATACGCTCATACTATAAGCTAACTAACAAAAGTTACATCGAGATCAATCCAGACGTTTTTGCGTTATATTAAATCAAACAAACATTATCTCTCTAATAACATAGGTTTTGCAAAATATTTCATTAAACAATGTTAATAAAAACCTTGTGCTACTTGAAAAATCAAAAAAATTGACTAAAAACAAAGGTCCAACCCAAAGCACCAACGCAAAGGCAGCCTAATAATTCACCGAATAGTCTTAGATAAACTCCATAGTATATCTAATACAGTACAGTATACTAATATCAGTTTATTAGTATACTGTGGCAAAGATATATACTGCATTATTTTGCGCAGTCCTTAAAACTTTTTAGCTCTCACAGCCAACCTAAACCATTATTAAATAAATATGAATACTTTATGAAAACCGTTCCATATATTATGCATTCTTGTGCCTGAATGTAATCTATCTGGAGTTACATTGTATTCTTCATAAGTAACAGGAAGTTGGAATAAAACTGTGACTCGTAAAATATATTTTTCTGATAAAAGTTTTTTTCTTTGGCAGATTGCTTACAATGTTAAGTACATCAAAGAGATACAATATTTACATAAATTCGCGTATTGAATGTAACAAAGACACTGACGTATTATTTATGCATCAAACGAAAATATATAAATTAAATAATTTTTCAAAGTTACAAAAACATTCTTTACAAAATTTGTTGTCTACCCACGTGGTTTTTATGTAGCAAGCGATTAAACAGTTGCTAAGATGGAATTGATAGACGTTGGATAACTATTTATAAAAAATACTACACAATCTGCCTCGTTGGTCTAGCGGTTAGCGTATGCGATTGTCAATCAAGAGGTCTTGGATTAATTTCCCGGGTCGAGTTAAAAGTGTTTTTGAGATTTTCTAATTATAAAAAAGATTAACAACAACCCGGAGCTTAGAAGTTGGGGTAGTAATCCCCATGCGTCGGAGGGGTAATGCACCTAATCTCTCCCAGGTCTTGTAGGATAGCAGTCTTGTCGAATTGTAAGAGTGAGAGAACATAGAGCATGTCTGTCGTTGTGTACACACTTGTACGCTATAATATCTTCGGTGTTGTTGGTTGATCTTCATTGAGACTAGCTGCCGTGGCCGAAATTGCCTAGAAGTACGTTACAAAAAAAATTATCACTTTAAAGATTTTGCTACTTGCCGCTGTATTTTGAGTTTTTTTTTCAAATATGTTACGTGATTCTCATCATTTATGATTACACTTACTACGACAGACTTTAATAACTTTTGTATGTGTGACCTATATGTATAACAGAACCATTTACACTCAAAGTAAATCGCCAGGCTAGGGCACTTCGTTTCCCGTTTTTTTTTTGTTTATTTTAAGAGCCTGCCAAAGTGACTCTAGTCTAACTGATGGAAAGCACGAATAGAATCCTTTAATAACCACGTGTTTCATTAAGGTCAAAGTTATGTCTCTTTCTGTCAGGAGAAAATATTTATTTAAATATTGTTATAATTACCAAGTACAGGAGAAAAATAATGGAGGAAAGTAAAGAATTAAAATGAACTATTAAACTATCTAAGCTTAAAATGTTGCCGACGTATGTCACGTGCAATGTCAACTAAATATTAATATATATTACGAACTTCATTCTTGTAATGGGTATTCTCCTTCTTGCAAACATAAGGATTACGTGGAGACATGGGTCTAATGTGCAAAAGCCTTTACAGAATTTTAATGTGAACTGACATACGCTTTTAACCGTGGTTAATCCACAACGTCTCTATATTAGAACATTACACTCAGGAAGTGTAAAACTATTCTCTTATATCGTTAAAAAAAATCTTTAAATATATTATTTCTTATTAAATATTTGTTGAATTAATTACTAAGTATATTCACGAATATAATTTTATGAATATAATTTACGAACGAATATAATTTATATTTTATTTTTAAAGTTCCACAATCTATTGCATAAGACGAAGTACTGTATGAAGATGATGGTACTAAAAGAATTGCCTGTGACAGGTCAATGATGAATGTCGTCCACTTACCCAAAATGCTTACTGCACGGTTGACCTAGTAGTTTAAGCGTCGCCACGCCGCTTTCTACTGCGCTGAGTGTTGTGGTGCCCCAGATGGGACAACACTTTGTGTGATCCGTTAATTATTGTTCTGAGTCTAGATGTTCTTTGTGATCGTTTTTTGTATGCTTATTAAGTCTCCCGCGACCCAAGATTAATTTCTAGTACGGGAGTTGTCGAAAATTTATTTGTTCACCATTAACCCACCTTAAAGATAGGAAGATTTTCACCACCAATCTAGTAACTGCTAGCTAATATGCCGTCTTTTTCGAATATCGATTTAATCTCCAATGATACACTCTGCTCTAATCATGGAGACACAGAAAATGTGATTTCGTCATCGTCGTTTAGCTTCTTAAACTTACTAAAAAAGTATCTGATTTAAAAAAAGGCATCCAGGTGGTCCTATAAATTATAATACTTTACTGTAAGAGAAAGTTATTTTCTTCCAATTTCACGATTTTAGATAAGGGTAAAAAGAAACTGTTTGTTATTAGTGTGATGAATCTATGGTAAAATATGGCAGTTAACTCTTATATTTAATCTAGGTTAATGATGAGAAGACGCAATAGAATTTCACTTTTCTTCAGATAATTGTAAGACAAAAAGATTGTAAGTTTCTGTGGCGAAACAGCGGTTATTACGGCAGTACATACTTAAAACAAGTGGAATAATTTCTCCATGTCATCGAGACAGCTTTTTAAACCAAAACTGTCTATACCCCTCATAAATAACATTTATTAGCAAAATGATCTAAAAATAAACGAGAACCCTATGGCGTTCATAATATTTCACTTACGAGTAACTTGTTGTGTTTAAAGGTCTTCTTAATATGTTTAAAGACACCATGTGATACTAGGCAAGAAGATTAACTGGAAAAACTTGAAGGGATTTACGTCAGTGTCTGGTGTCGTCGGATTACGGGTTGTGTGGAAATCGGAAAGACTATAATCACTCAGTGTGCTATTGTGCGTCTGAGTTAGGAAGGATCCGGGAACATCTGTTATTGCGAAATCCGGACACCTCTTAGCGCCTGCCTGCTAGAGCGGGCAACGTCTTCGGGTAAATTCTTTATTTAGACCACATACGGCACACACGGACGTCGCCTGGCCACTGTAGCGGATGGAGAAGAAAACTTGTCCCGTACACCCGCGACCACACGCAGGGCGGAATGAGGTGCTGGTAAGCGCGCCTTCGCCACCTAGTTCGCCAGCGGTGAATTGGGTCCGAGTTAAATTCGTCCTCCCCAGACTTCTCCGTCGCCTGCTTCTACGAAATCACATGTTGGCAGAAGGTTGCGACCGTGGTAATACACCTGTCGCTACCGGCCATGGAGCGTATGACGGCCGGTAGTGAGAGATCTCCCCTAATAACTATAGTGAGGGCCTCACGCTGCGTCGCCCAGGCGGAGCACACTACTGGCGTGTGCTGGGCTGAGTCCTTACTGCAGTCGCAGGTGACAGGTGAAAATCAATTCTCTCCTAGCAACCGAGTGCAGATACTTGCCGAAGCAACCGTGCTCGGAAAAGGCCTGCGTCAGTCGGAAGGAAAGGGTCCCGTGCTGCCGCCCTGTCCACAATTGTCTTTTGATCTAATATAACCAAATTTAATAATTTAAAAATACACAGTAACGTGAGCTACTCTGTAATTTGCACTAAAATTTATGTTTTTGTGAATCTATTATTTTATAGTTTCTCCTAATAAATATTTAACAGATATATACCGTTTAGCAGTATTATTTCTTTCAGTATCGTCCAAACTTTTAACTTCCTGTGACATCACATCGCGGATGATCAATTGATATATGATTCTGCTATTTCCTGTTACTTCTTTCTAGAACTATTCAACCTAATGATTAAATGAAAAAAATATAATAAGTATTTCGTATTTTGCGTACTACCAGCGAGTTCGTCTTCATTGCTCAGAAATAAATGCTGACACCCACGTCCCATTCACGTATAAAGCTTATTTATGATATTCTGTAGGCTGGTTATTATAGGCTTTATTCTATATTAAGTACATTATCAACAGCCTTTTGCAGTCGGCTGCTGTTTATAAACCGTTTCTTAGAAAGGGTTTTAGCCTACTATACCACTCTGACAAGACGTGGTATTGTCTGTTTCAAGTTTTCTTTCTTTTTATAATGTTTTTGTCCAACAGATGTGCTCTTTTGGTCAGTTCTTTTGACACCAATAGGGTGGTGACACTCCACTCGCGTTTTCCGTTATTATGACAAATATTTACGTACTTATATAAAGTTAAAATTGATAATTTAAGTTCATACCGCAGTTTGGTTTTATTACTTACTGTTCTGTGTGAAAAAAATATATTAAGTGTAGAACCATGTCTAGATCACGACATTCGTAAAATTTCAAGGATTGAAAGATATTTTTAACAAATAAGTTACTATAGATTAATAAGCCTTTTGACTTAATACTCAATACAAGTTTAACAATTCTCACGTGATGCATATACATTATTCTAACAGGTTATGTACCTGACCTTTTTTTCCTACTAGGGGAATATTTTTCTCACTATACTCACCCTAAGGACGAAGAGAGTGAGAGAGTGTGTAGGACCCACTAAACCCCGTGGTGGCCTACTTCGGCACTCGAGAGGAGCTCCAGAAACGCAGCAGCGACTTCTGGACTTCTCTATGCCGTACTCCAGTACGTACACGTACGATTGAGGTACATACATCTCGGAATGATCGAAGTCACCCCCAGGGTAAGACGCTATCATACCTCTCACTGTACTATACGGTGAGAGGCGGGAAAGCGCCCCACCGTAGTGTCACTTGTCACGTGTCTCCCGAAGGTGTGACCGTATCAATTCTACAGACAGAACTTTATTTTATGAATGAGTTGATATATAGAAGGTTGATCTATTTTTGAAAGTTGAATAGGCTTTATGTATATTTGAATTATCTGACGTGTGTTTTGTGTCGTGTGTATATATTTGATTGTACTTCAAAGCATCTCCTCAATTGTAAGTTTTACTTTACGTACTTCATTTTACGTACTAATACATACTTTGATACATGCTCTGTACTAAAAGTAGAACTCCGAAGTGAAACTGACGTTTGGCGGAGAAGATTTGTGTACAGTGAAATTGAATTCAGCGATTGGAACATTCACCAGTCTGGTGATTTAAACGGCAGTGATATTTTCTTTGATATTTTTGATAATATTCCGCTTTATTTTGGTCTATGTAGGCATTATAACAGTTACAGTATCTTTAATAGCCTTTTTATTAGAAACAGTTAAACATGTTTCCGTGTACCCATGATATTTTGTACTTTATGTTTTCTGTGTTTACTATAGGAAACTAAAACTATTTCTATAACATGGACATTAAACCTTAATCGTTAATGTTTAATTAGAAGTTGCTTCTGCCTTTCATTGATTCAACATACTTTAGAAGACCTGAACAGTGTGATGTATCTTGCGTTCCAAATTCTATTGTCACTAAAATCTCATTTTTTCCATCTTAGTATGCCTAGACTAGGTGATGTGCTGTAGATAGTATCAATAACATACAACTACGTTAAGATGACAATATTAATGCTATTTTAATAATCAATTTTATGAATTGTGACTGTTACAATTGAATGATATTAAAAAAAAAATACTTTGATGTTATTCCTTAATTTAATTATCTTTATTTAATGAAATAAAAAGAAATGCTCGTCTAGCCTCTTAACGGGAAGTTTACCTAAAATTTCTGTCAGAGAAAAAAACACGTTATGAAAAAAATGTTCTTGAGGGAATCGGCTTCTAAATGTAAGCACTTAGTAGTCGCTTTTACGCTAATGGACTAGCAAGTAAGTCAATAATATTATATTTAATGAGCCATAGTATCCGCAACCTATTAAGTTAATAACCTCACCCGGTTGCCTCTCAGACGATTCATTTACAAAAGGAATTGAAAAAGTTTCGTGAATCCGAATTTGAATTTGAATCTAGCGGGCCTATACTAATATCATCAAAATTGATGAATTTTTTGTTAATTGTGTGTTAGTATAAAAGTTTTTGAACTTGTAAAACCCTTTTGTAATGAATGGAGTATTTATTTTACTATGATTTAGTTGTATAAAGCTTAAGACTAGAGTTTGTAACATCTAGCCATTACATTGAAATCTAATTAGTCAGATAAATTTAAAAATATAGATAATAATTTGTAATAAAGTACTAATGCTTTGTCTATCACATAAAAATAAAAATTAAAAGTAATAAGTATTTTCTGTTGATCAATAATTACTTATTTAAACATAGCTAAGTTTTTAGTCAGGTTGTAAATCCCAATATTCACCGGAAGTGCCAAATTCAGTATCTAAATCGTAAACTTTATTATGACAATTCCTTTACAGCAAAATAATGCAGTTATAAAATATATTTGCATTTCTACAGTTATAATTGGACACGAAAACACCCTTTTGAACGTCCAAAAATAATTGGGATGCGGCACAGTTCGTAATAGTAAAATTTTATTAACTCGTCGCCCTCGTCTCAGAATAACTCCTCAATTTACTTTTGTTTCCGTAACATTTTGTTGTTTAAAGTAACTAGTATTGATTTTTAAAGGCATTATTAAATATATATTGATTTTAGGGATGCTAGACTTGTGTAAAAAGACTTTATAGCACGGGGAAGTTAAGCCATATAGAAGTGTCATGCTTCGTCACAGATGGGCCGTCTCAATTGGCTTGATCTTACCATCTTGAGACCTTTTCTTCGCTTCAGAATCGAGTAAACACGTACACATCTCACACACAGTCATCTTATTCAAACCTAGATATGATAAATATGATATATGCTTGTACTATGATAAATAATCAGACTTCTGATAAACATATTTGTGGATTTTTAAATACACACACATCATAGACAATTACACCCACACACAACAAATGATTGTGTACATCACAAAAAGATTAGTCTTGGGTGGAAATCGAACCCACCATTTCTGGTTTAGCAGTCAGGATCACTAGCAACTAGACCAACAGGCCTGTCAAATGATGATAATAATAGTAATATTAATAATAAGTAGTGAATGATTAAAAACATAAAGTTGAGCAAAAGAAGTTGTAACAACTACGCTTAAGGTTTAGCATTATGAAACAGTAAATATGAACTTAATTTTAATACGTGTAGTTATGAAACTTTTTATACTCGATTCTCATCTCGTTTGTACCTACTCACCTAGGACAGATGACTTAAGGTCACGCGTCTTAGATATCTAAAAATACGTTTTCTTTGTAGACACAGCTTTACCAAGAAAGTCCTTTAGTCCTCGTACAACATTATTCTCTTCCCCGCTTCCCTGTTGATAAGAAAAGTTTTTAAGCTTGCAAATACTTTCACACACGCTACTTATACGACTCACTGAAGCATTAGTCTAATCGACTTCGGCATTTATTTTCAATTAAAAGTTCACAATTTTCACTCTAACAGTCTAGGAGACAAAAGTCAAGGTTCATTGACGTTATCATTGCGTTTGCTGGAGGCAAAATAACTTTGTCAAAAACGACTTGCCCCAAATAAGACTATCTTGAACACTCAAGCGAGGAGATAAAAAATTATTAGCTTTGAAACTCTAAAGCAAAGTCGTAAACTTCGAGAAAAGTTTCAAAAATTTCAACCTACTAAGACCTTTCCCCTTATCCTGACGGAGATGATGGATTTTACTGATTTGGGAACAGATGTACGTCTAATATTTTATCGTGTTAATCTCTGACGGCATGAAAATCTTAAAAATTGTTATGTTGTAATAACTGCCCGTAATAATGAAAAGAAAAAGATTATTTCATTTGAAATAAGACAGTATTGCATACTCAATTTGGCATTGTGGTAATAGTATGCCCTTGTATTCTATATATCCAGGGTATATATATAATTCTGATATATGCATATCAGAATCACGTTTATTTATATCAGACATTCCCTTAGTTATTTTGAAACGATTTGCTAAATTTGAACGAAATATATTCAGTAGTTAAACCACAGGGTACTTTTTTTGTTTCGCAGTTTACAACAACATGTGATATTAAACGATATATTATTTAGCTTCGTAACTCATATTGCTTATTTAAATGTCTTTTACAGTACATAACTATTAGTACCGGCAAACACAATATAATTTTTTTCCTAACTTTAAAAATTGGCAACATTGATTCAATTATTTTATATTCGAAGACTTCTGAATTCTAAAAAGTAGCGTCAGTTAGTGTAAGACTTTGATTTGATTTGTAACGAATCCCGCTAATTTTATTAAAAAGTAACAATATTGATTGTGTTATGCAGTGTGTGTGTGTGAAATTGAGTGTTGAGCTTGCTTGCAAGTTCTTAAATCATCTTGATTTAGCGAAATCGACATTTATAATGCCGTGGAATATACGGACATGGTTTTAATTTACGGGGAATGCTATTTACGTGAAAGGTATGGAACCACTCGTGTATGTCCTACAGACAGCCGAATTTTTGTAAGGGCGGTACACGTTGGGCGTACGCGGTGTCTCGTAACCTTTGTACCACACAAAGGTTACGAGACAATCAAGGTTTGGTGCCTCGTAATGTTGAGTTTGCTCCCCGAACACCGATCGCTTTTAAAAAATATGTGTTGAACCATTTCACACGTAATCCTACATACAGTTTACGTAGAACTACTCGTCATTTAGGTGTCCAGCATAAAAATATCCATTGTATTTTAAAGTCTGATAAACGACGACCCTTCAAGGTACCAAAGTAACAAACGACCCTGAATTCCTATCTAACATCATGTAAACTGATGAGAGTACCTTCACTCGTAACGGCATATGAAATAACCACAACTTGCGACATTGGCCTATGGAAAATCATACTGTGCACGAATCATCGCACCAATACTATTCCTCGTTGAAATTGTGGGCAGCAATTTACAGCAACCAAATAATTGGTCCTATTTTCATTGATGGAAATTTGACTGCTGTAAAGTTTTTAGGATTTCTTGATAGCCTTTTGTCTCACTAGACAGATTAACTGTCTGTTCCTCAAAACAGGCGTTTGTGGCATCAGTTAGATGGAGCACCTTCGCATTCAGTAGTGGCTGCCAGAAAACGTCTTAACTACCTATTTGGTGGATAGGACTATACCAGCCTACACGATGGTCACCTAGATCACCAGATTTGATACCTCTAGACTTTTTTTGTGGGGATTTGTAAAAAATGAAGTGTACTCAGCAGAAGTTAATTCAGCATAAGAACTGAGATCGAAGATCATTAGTGCATTCTATAAAATAAAAGCCCTAACCGCAAATGAAAATTAAAAGTTTAAATTAAATGATTGAATTAAACTATAAGCAAATACTGATCTGATTTGAGAAAAGAGTGAACCGAGTGAAAAGTGATCAGTGATAACAATGTAATATTTGGCGACGCGACACGACGCTTGGCTCACATTTGATTTCACCATCATTTTTTTAACCCGCTCTAAACAAAGAATATTAAATAAATAAATAAAGCGGACATTTGACACACAACGTCGTCAAGTTTCAAACTAAGCAGAACTTGTGCTATGATAACTAGACTAACTGATAGAATACTTATAAACTTTTTTTTAAATACATGCATATTAAACATAGAAAACATCCAAACTTCGAAACAAAGATTTGCAAATCACACAAACATTTGGTACGACCCGGAAGTCGAACCCGAGACCTCAAGCACAGCAATCGCATTCACTATCACTGCGGCACTGAGACAGTTATTTACAGGTTACTGAAGAATTATCTGGTATTACGAGACGGTTTAACATTTAACAATTCTCTGTGTATTAGTATTTTTATATGCAACAAAAACGTGAAACCAAAAAACAGCTTTCAAGTTTGCCAAAATTTTCAAAAAAAAGACAGTAGTTACTTTGGAAGGTTAGGATTATTTCAATCTTAGTCACTATGTAGAAATAACTAAATATAAAACAGGAAACCACTGACTAAAAGCTCGATTATATTTCTTTTAATTATAAAAATGTATGTGTATGGTATATTACACATACAATTTCTGCCAATGTTGGTGACAACATTGGTGACGAACCTATTGTCGCAAATCAGGATATTTTTTTTACCAGAACCTTGTCCGCCAGTTTCTCAGTCATCAATATCAAAACCCTGACTCTTAGTAATGATGACTTTAAAAACCACTGTAATTCTAGCCTTCATGATTGGTGTCAATATTTTGTTTATCCAGAATAAGAGTGTTATTTTAGTATTATTGTATACACATACTCATGATACTTTTGATTTACTTAATATTTACTTTTTCTGTTTTTAACTTTTCTGAGACTCAGACTGGACTACACTAGAGTTTCTAAAGCAGACTTAAGAACGCTGTTCTAAAAAAAAAATCTTGGAAATACTCATTTAAGACACTCTCCACTGTGTGACAAACAAGTGACCGCCAGCAGACTCTCGGTGGCTTCTTTGTTAGGGTGCTGCAAGCTCTGTAATGTAAATGAAATACCATGACGTTTGTAATCGGTGACGGTCCAATTTTAAAACGGAATAACCTCGACTCTGATGAAGAATAACCTTCTCAGCGCAAAAAAATCCGGTGAGATAATAACAAGACACACATATAAATATGGTGCATTTTTATTACTATCCTAAAGAAATTCATTTAATTTGCAAATATTTATACAAAACATATAAGCTAAACGTTAAAATTTCTCTTCATATCATTGGTACCCACATGCTGTTAATACAATTCGTACGCGTGGCGTCATACTTATAAAATTATCCTTTACGTACGCCATTTCCGTATTTGGATTTAATGCATAGCTTTATAACCGGCCATAAAATGAACCACTTAATACAGAAGCGACGTATAAAAGACGTAAAGTGCATTATATATCTGCCTGCGCATAAGAATTTTGGTGAAATATGACACTTAATGACGTAGTTTTATCACCACTTATACTATTCATCTTTGATATGATGTATAAAATAAAACCGCTAGGCTAGCATTCAAAAACGAAATTAGTTTTAAATAGGACATAGGACATAGATTCAAAGCCCTCCACAACAACCAGATCAGTGCTGCCCGCATTCAATGGCTACTTATAATCTTCACCATGTCAAGACAAAACGATGGACCAAAAAGGTACTGGAATAGCGACCACGTATTGAAAGATGGAGTGTGGGTAGACTCCTTCAAAGTGTAGTCACTTGGTTTTACATAATTCTTGGAAATTGTACATGTTTTGGTGTGAAGTTAATTTTCTTCTGTAACTTCCTATGACAGTAGTAAAAGACTACTGTCGCCTATGCCCCCCTACAAGTCAAGTGCCAAAAATGACTACTGCGCTCAAGTAACAAGTATTTTACCCGCTTTTGAGGTGTCGGCACGAAAATACTGTAAGTGACAAATTGTTCTTTGAAATTTCATCATGACCATGATTATGATCATTTAATTCATTGTGGTTTATTAGTATTTGTTCAGCATATTGTCTTCCGACTCACACATATTTTCTAGCGATCAGCGTTTACCTTTGATAGTCCACTACTGGACATGGGGTTCTGCGGGTCACTTTGGCAGGCTTTAAATAAGAAAAAAAACATTTATTTTACACATGCATATAATTAATTTAATTTAGACATTCTATCATCACCTCTACACTCTCTTTTTTTACATTTTTTATTTTCTTTCTGAATATAGGTTGCTCAGACCGACGCATCTCAGAAAACAAAAGATTTTTTTATACTTAACAAACTTACATAATAATATAATACTTACTTGGTTCATCGTTTAATTAGAAAGAAGTTTTCAAAATAAATTTAACGCTATAAATCTATTTACTAAGTTTATCGTATAACAAGTACAGTTAAGTGGCAATTGTAATATAGAATTGTATCTGAAACTAAAATTTAGATTCGTTATAATACAAATGTAGTCTTTTAGTTAAAATAACGGCTTATCTTCAAAACTGTTTACAGAATTTCAACACATAAACAGAATATGTTTGATAGTTTTACAAAGAGAAACATAAATAAACAAGCGTTCAGAGGTAATGAAAGAGCTGCATTTCTCGCATCCCAACGTGGAAATATATATTAAAAAATACCTTTTGAACCAAACGTGGTATTTGTAGGTGTAAGGAAATTGGATCACGGGATATCGTAATAGCTATATCTCCTCGACCTTTCATTTATTTCAGTTGAAAAAGGCACAGCTGGAAACATATTTGGTCCGCTGAAATTATCTGTAAGGATTCGAACTAAAGCCACATAGCAATAATCTCAACGAAATCCTGATTAGAAATCCTACTAGGCACGAACCTTATTTGAATTGTCATTCGTACCTACAAATTCTTATCTTGATATAATTTGGATGGGTTTATTCATTTTCAATTCAATGAAAACGTCAGCCTATTTTGTGATTACGATTCCCGAATTACGAGAAGCTCGCCGTTTTCTAAAGAAGATATTTATAAAGGGTTTTGCGAATGACGAGTAATAATTTATTTGCTATATAAATTCAATTTTTTAGTAGAAACGCCAGAGGTGGGAAAGGAAATTTTATAAGCGACACCAAGTGTTTTAAGTGGTCGCCGTTCTCTACTATGCAGAGTGTTGTGGATTCAAACTCCATACGGGTCAACACTTTGTGTGATCCTTACATTGTTATTCTGAGTATGAATGTTCTTTGTTTCTGTTTCATGTATGTATGTTAGAGTATTGAATGTAAAGTCCCCCGCAACACAGGACTAATTCGTAGTGCGGTGGTAAAAAAAAATCTTTTAATCCGATTTGAAGTCTCCTATGTTTATGAAAGCAAAAATTTAAGATGGTAAGTCCCAGAAGTAAGCAAAATAACGTTAAAGACTTCTGCTTTTACTAGGTGAATAATAAACAAAGTTGGATCAGTGTTTTTACCGACGTCTAAAAAAAAGATGAGAGAGACGAGTACAGCAGAAGTATCCAATCCAAATTGCCAAATATGCTGCCAAGCTGGACCAGTTCCAAAATCAAGTCAGAACGTGAACATTCATCTAACTGTAAATTGGTGGGATTAAAGTATAATATAAAATTATGTATATCGTACTCATGTACAGCTTTACATAATAAGTAGTGAAGTCAGGAAGGGTTATTACAAAATATAATGCGTTGGGTATTGGAGTGAAATGAGATTCACAAACTCGTATGAAGTAATCTAGCGTGAATGGAAAGTTGTACTAGTGTATGTCGAGCTCGTCAAATAAGGCTAAATTGCGTTCGAGATTTACTTTTGATAAGTAATGAAAGGCGTGTATAGAAGTTATTTTTGATTGGTGATGATTTCGAGGATTATTAAATATAACTTATAGTGATTGACAAGTTATGTGATTTTCAGTTTCAGAAACTATTTTATTAATTATTTTACTTAAAAAGACTATACTATACTATATATACTATACTATACTATCAAACAGAGACGCAAATACAGAATAGATACTAAATATAGCCTTTAAAGATCAACAAAAAACGCCATGTGCCTGTATGCTAAATGAAAACTCCTTTAATTTTGTAAATGAAACAGAGACTCTAACAGTTTACTTTAAAAAAAAATACTCGAGACGTTGGGAAACAAAAAAAATATATGTACTAAGTACAAATACACTGCAAATCATTAACACGTACTAATATATTGTTAATAACCTGAGTATCAATTTGACGAAGAAGTTACTACTGGAGGCTCGAACACTGAAAAGGTTTCTCATTATGAACAGTCAAGAATATATATGGCTTAAGCACACATGTTCACTTGAACGGGTTTGACGCTTAGAAAAGTACATTTTTCTTACATAAACATTCACTTCATTAAGCTTTGAACATGAAACACAAGCTTTATAACTGAATTCCAACGTTTTGTTAACCTCTGCCATTTGATTCTCCCACAGATAATGAATGTACTTGTATTTGTGTAACGCTGAATAGCTACGCGTCTCTGTTGATTTGAATATTTGTTATAAACGCGAAGCTGATAAATTTAGTCTCAAATACTGACAATGTTTACAAATGAATGACTTCTAAAGTTCTTTTAAAATAGAATCATTTGAAGAATTATTTTTCTTAAGAACCTGTCAAAGTGACTCTACTCTGCTTGACGGAAAGCTTGAATAGAATTCAAGAGTTGTGGTAACCATACTCATTGCGGATGCAGACAATGGAATATGGTGACACACACTATGATGCCCTAGTGAGATGTTTGTTCATCACCCACTTGGGGATATAAAAGGCATAGCAGTCATCGTGGCATTGTTTTGCTCACACACTTACCACAACAACTGTCACCCCTGCATCAATAGACCTCCAACTTGTAACTTATTATGTGATGCATATTGGAGATAATTACAAAAACAGTGACATCTGAACATTTATGAAATCAGTGTAAGATAAATATTTTTTTTATTGCCTATCTATCTATTTATTTTTTTATGGATATAATGTAAAAACAGAACTGCAAGAATTCGTTTTCTTGGCTTGATATCTCCTGTTAAAAAGTGTTCTTGCTAGCTCTCTAACTTAAAATCTACTGCCTATTTCATAATAGTATTATGTTCTCAATACTTATATAAATAATATATTTCTATAAAGTATTCAGTTGGTTAATTTAAAGTTGTGCACCGATTGTATAATTGAATACTCAATTAAAAGTCGATGTCGAGAGATTCTCAACACTGACTTTCTACGATGTCAAGTTTAGCATAATTGCTTTTATCTTTTACAGTAAGTACTTACATATAAATACCTCTTTTATTTAAAAGTTCTGGAGTTCATGTTAACCAAACTCCACTCATTACATTTCTCTGTAAATTGATATTCCGATTATGTTGTTGAAATTTAACACTTGCATATAAAGCTCAGAATGGAATCATTTTAAATTAATGTCTTTTTACAACACTGTAATGGTTATTGAAATTATATTTAAAAAGAATATTTATATTTTTCATACCATACAAATACATCATTCCCAATGATTCCAATTTAAAATTTAAATGAGTGAAGTTTCTGGTTAACTTGGATTTCACCATCGCCGTCAAGAAGACAATTGTGGGAGTCTTATTGATCTCAGATTCTGAGGTTAATAATGAAATCTTGTCTTGAAGATTTGATGAACGATGAAGAGTTGTATGTATATATTATATGTAAATTTAATTTAAATAAGAAACGGTGAAAAAAAAGAAGATAAAATTATATTTTAACTATATACCCAACTTTAGATTTCACTGAAGATGACAGAATGAGATTAACGCCTAAATTTATACGGAATGGATGTCTGAGACATTGAATAGAGAATTTCTGAATATTATCTGCTTATAGTGGCAAGACGCTGTGGGCTCCGATAAGATTAGACTTTAATGATTAAAGGCTGCTCGTTGAAGAATAACGGTTGGAATTTTATCTATTAACCCATCAACTGTGACTTAAACTCCTATTAACATTATAATAAACTAAGGAATGTCGTATGTAAAAATAGAGTAACGAGTTAAGAGTGCTAAGCTAGTAAGAGAGCTTCGTGGTAAAAATTAAATGTTTCCAAAAATATTAACCACAAACAATGTCTAATTTTCATGGAACAAATTTGATTAAGTTCATTATTTTTAACTAACCATTAACTTTACAAATTAATTTGATTAACATGAACATCACCTCATCGCAGTCTACTGTTGGACATAGGAAATCCAATTATAAATTAATTATTAATTGAATTATCATCATCATCATCATCTCAGCCAAAAGACGTCCACTGTTGGACATAGACCTTCCCCAAGGGTATCCACGACAGCCGGTCCCGTGCCGCCCGCGTCCGTCAGCTTCATGCGACCTTCACCAGGCCGTTGGACAGTCTTGTGGGGGCCTACCAACGCTGTGTTTAAAAGTACGCGGTTGCACTCCAGAACTTTATGGCCCCATCGGCCATCTTTTTTATGTGTAATGTGCCCCGCCCACTGCCACTTAAGTTTAGCAATTTTACTGGCAATATCGGTAACCTTGATTCGTCTACGGATCTCCTCATTCCTGATTCGAACACGTAAAGAAACTCCGAGCATTGCCCTCTCCAGTGCTCTTAAAGTGACTTTGAGCCTTCTTATCAAGCCCACAGCAAGCGACCTCGTCTCACTAGCAACACACACAGAATTTTAATTAGATCATTTTACTCATTTTATATGAAATATTTAGGGCACTACTCTATTCTACTTCTTCTGTGGTTTTTCTGAGATTTTTGAATTAGTCTTAATTATTATTACTTCTGTTATATTATAACAGTTATATTACCTTGGAAGAAAAACTGGTTCGAGGATGCTATCACGTAAGTTACTACTTATTTTTGCAAGCTGGCATTTAACACCTGGGTTAGACAAATTTTCATATGCAAAACTCGGAAGAATGGCTTTGACACTGTAATTTTGGATATATATTTTTTTTTGTGACGTAGGTACATTTAGTTTGTAGTGACTTGCCTTAACATTATGTGTCTACCTATATATTTATATATATAATATATTATTTATTTAAATTAAATGTTAAGTATACAAACTGTCTTTATTAGTAGATATTATTTTGATGACAACGGCCGGCGTAGTTATGGTCTATTGTCCATCGACCGGCTACGTCACGCGAGCCGGATGCGTGTGGGCGAGACGGTGATATCTCACTGTGAGATTTGAGGACGGACAGTGCCTTCCTGGTCCTACCGCCGATAACTCGCCGCGCGCTGATACGTTACTTCCTTATTAATTTTACGTTCTCTCGATCTGTCGTTTCTATCACTCCTTCTTTTCCAAACTGAACTTGTGTAGTGTGTAATCCTTTTCAATAAACTTTCATTCTGTTTCTTGTGCACCTTAGACTATTTATTTCTTACTCCATCTTCATTCTTGCAACATCAACCCCACACGATACACTACATTGGTGACCCCGATAAGTTCACGGAGAACTTAGAAAATGACTACACCGACTGAACAGCAAGACGACGCGAAAATTTTCGGCGAGTCATATCGTGTCGGCGTGCGGGTACCCCCATTCTATCCTGAAAAACCTGCACTGTGGTTTGCTCAGCTCGAGGGCCAGTTTGTACTCGCTAACATATCGAGCGACAGCACAAAGTTCTACCACACGATCGCCCAGCTAGAACCACAATACGCCGTCGAAGTCGAGGACGTCATCACCTCGCCGCCAACAAGTGGCAAGTATGACAAGCTCAAGGCTGAGCTGATAAAGCGTCTCTCAGCATCCCGAGAGAAGAAAGTGAAGCAGCTTCTCATCCACGAAGAGCTCGGAGACCGGAAGCCATCACAATTTGTCCGTCACCTACAAAACCTGGCAGGCCCCGGTGTGCCTGAGGACTTCCTACGGACCATTTGGACAAGCCGTCTACCTCAAGGCACACAAACCATTATCGCATCTCAACCGAAAGCTGCGTTAGAGGAATTAGCAGAGCTCGCAGATCGGGTACACGACGTCATAACACCCAACACATACGTCGCATCGACATGTAGGGACAATACTTCAATACCCTCAACCTCTAACAACGTTGTTGCGGCCATGGAACGCCAGATAGTTGCGCTCACGGAACAAGTCAAAGCGTTGTCTAACGAGGTCAGGCGATCTCGACCAGCGCAGAGACAACGATCAAGTAGCCGTCGACGCCACCGTTCGAAGTCTAGGTCGCAATCAAGTTACCGCGACCACCCACTATGCTGGTACCATCAGAATTTCGGGGAGCGGGCTAAAAAGTGCATGAAGCCGTGCGACTACCCTCCGTCGGGAAATGTGCGGGGCAATCAGTGATGGCGACCCACGATTGTCCAAGTGCTGGTCGCTTATTTATCACCGACAAAAGGTCCAAAGTACAATTTTTGGTCGACACCGGGAGTGACCTCTGTGTCTACCCCCGATCAGCAATATCAAAGCGACTGGAAAAGTCTAACTACCAACTGTGTGCGGCTAACGGGACACCGATAACAACATATGGATTCATTAATATGTCGTTGAATCTAGGGTTGCGCCGTGACTTCGCTTGGCGATTTATTATTGCCGACGTTACAAGGGCGATAATAGGCGTGGATTTTCTATCTGCTTATAATTTGGTTGTTGATTGCAGAAACCAACGCTTGATTGACAACTATACTACGCTGTCCACCCCGGCGTCGCCTGTCCGTCATTGTGATGGCGTCTCTTCAGTGAGGGTGAGTCTTGGTGATTCCGCGTATACACACATTCTACGGGAATTTCCCGACATCACACGTCCACACGGTATACACCGCACTATCACACACAATACTGTACATCATATACGTACTACACCAGGGCCACCAGTATCGTGTACACCACGCAGATTGGCTCCGGATAAATTAAAAATAGCCAAGGCCGAATTCGAGGCAATGTTGCAGTGTGGCACCTGTCGCTTGTCTGATTCACCTTGGTCTTCGCCTCTTCACCTCGCACCCAAGAAAGATGATGGTTGGCGTCCCTGTGGCGACTACAGGATGCTGAACGCACGAACCATCCCGGATCAGTATCCCATCCGGTATATTCAGGACTTCGCGCATAGTTTGTCTGAATGTACCGTATTCTCTCAAATTGACCTGGTGAAGGCTTACAACCAGATCCCAGTACATCCTGATGATATTTCAAAGACAGCGATTACAACACCGTTCGGTCTTTTCGAATTTCCATTCATGACGTTTGGACTTCGGAACGCCGGGCAGACGTTTCAACGCTTTGTGGATGAAATGCTCAGGGGTCTAGACTTCACATACGCCTACTGCGACGATTTTCTGGTTTTCTCAAAAGACCAGAAAACTCATGAGCTCCACCTGCGTCAGCTTTTCACCAGGCTCAGAGACTACGGTATGGTCATCAACAGTTCCAAGTGCGTTTTTGGAGCATCAGAAGTTAATTTTTTGGGCTGTCATATATCAGCAAAAGGTACCAGGCCACTGCCTACCAAGGTCGAGGCAGTTCAAAATTTTCCAGTACCTAAGACAGTCAGAGAGCTGCGCAGATTTCTAGGTATGTTAAATTTTTACCGGCGATTCATTCCAGGCGCAGCTACCTACCAAGCACCTTTGAATGCTCTTCTCGTTGGCTCCGTTAAGGGTTCACACCCCATACATTTTTCACCTGAGAAGTACGAGGCATTCCAGAACTGCAAGAACAGTCTTTGCCAAGCAGCACTGTTGGCTCATCCTGATTGCAACGCTAAGTTGGCGTTGATCACGGATGCTTCTGACAAAGCCATTGGCGCAGTCTTGCAGCAGTTAAAAGCAGGAGCATGGGAACCTCTTGCCTTTTTCTCACGAAAGCTGAGTGAGGCACAGGTTAAGTACTCTCCTTACGACCGCGAGTTACTAGCTATTTACGAGAGTGTCAAATATTTTCGGCACATGGTTGAGGCTCGCGACTTTGTGATTTATACAGACCACAAGCCTCTCACTTTCGCATTCCACTCTCGTAAAGAGAATTGCTCCCCACGACAGTTCCTTCATCTGGATTTAATAGCCCAGCTTACAACGGACATTCGCCATATATCTGGAAAAAACAATGTCGTGGCGGATACCCTTTCGCGCATTGAGGAGATTGCTCAACCTGTGCCCGCTGAAACAATCGCTGCAGCCCAACAGGAAGACCAAGAGCTAAAACAACTGCTTATCGGAGATACATCGCTGCGACTTCAACAGGTAAGTCTACCAGGTTCACAGAAGCAACTATACTGCGATGTCAGTACTCCTACGCCTAAACCATATGTACCCAAAGAGTTGCGCAGGTCAATTTTTCTTAGCCTACACTCTTTGAGTCACCCAGGTACCAAAGCGTCCGCGAGGTTGGTTGCTGACCGGTATGTATGGCCTGGTGTTAGAAAAGACTGCCGAGAGTGGGTTCGTTCATGTTTGGCTTGCCAGCGCTCAAAGACCACAATGCACGTTTCCGCACCAATACACTCATACAGCTTACCAAAATCAAGGTTTGCGTTCATCCACATAGACCTTGTAGGGCCGTTACCCTTTTGCCAAGGTTATCGTTATTGTCTTACCGCCATCGATCGCTTTACGCGATGGCCTGAGGCAATACCTTTAGCTGATATAACTGCAGAAACAGTGGCAAAGGCGTTACTAAGTGGATGGGTCGCTCGTTTCGGCTGCCCATCGGATATCGTAACCGATAGAGGTAGGCAGTTCGAATCCGCACTGTTTAAATGTCTGTCGACCATGGCGGGTTTTCAACATCGCAGAACAACTGCTTACCATCCAGCCTGTAACGGACTGGTGGAGAGATTCCACCGGCAACTCAAGGCTGCTATCACCTGCCATGGTAACGATAGTTGGGTGGAGTCTCTTCCACTAGTCCTGTTAGGTGTTCGTAGCGCCTTCAAAGAGGACGCTCAGGCTTCAACTGCCGAATTAGTATACGTACAGCCAATGCGACTCCCTGGCGAATTTTTCGACCCGCACAGCGACGAAAGACTTGACATTACCGACTACCTGTCAAGGCTTCGGCATATTGTCAAGAACTTGCAACCATCACCAGCAGCCAGACACAAAACTAATAACAAAATTTTTATTTTCAAAGATTTGGCTACTTCAACACATGTGTTTCTTAGAGACTGCGCTGCTGGTGGTAGTTTAAACCCAGCATACTCTGGTCCTCACTTAGTTATTGAAAGAGGTGATAAAGTTTTTAAATTGTTGGTAAATGGAAAGTGGGTTACAGTATCCATAGACCGCGTTAAGCCGGCCTTCATACTGCGTGACCCTGACAGCATATCACACTCACCACATACCATCAACAATCACCACAACACACCACAGTCACTACTCAAATCTAACACTCATCACTACACACCTAACGCGGATAATCAGGACCTACGTTCTGCTGACAATGACGTCATCAGAATGACGCGGTCAGGACGTCGCGTTAAATTCCCTGACTATTATCGCCCTTGATGGTCTCTGGAAGGGGGTGATGTAGTGACTTGCCTTAACATTATGTGTCTACCTATATATTTATATATATAATATATTATTTATTTAAATTAAATGTTAAGTATACAAACTGTCTTTATTAGTAGATACGATACACTACAAGTTAAGCTATATTATTACTCATAATCACAATATTTTCTCAGAATTGACTTTTTTTCGTTATCTTACAATTTGGACCAAACAAAACAGGTTTTGTCAAAAAAACTCTCTTAAAAGAACCCAAAAGCATTTTCAAAAGTTTTCCAACAACACTTCATAACATAAAACAATGTTTTGAAATACCTGAAACCATGAAAGAGTATTCCAAATTTGTATCTCTCTCCATAAAAACACTTTTCAGCTAAGTCGAGACACCCATTATCTTACTTTCCTCAATTTTCAGCGGCTCAATTTATCTTACCACTCAAATCCGACTGGCATTCGGCCAGAGTTTAGCCAAGATTTAAACGATAACGTTGCAAGATTTGCCATTTACATAAAAAAAGCTTTAACTGCAGTAGTTACCGTGCACTTGGTACGGAAATAGCTGATTTAATGGGGAAGAATATACGAGTTTCGAGACTTATAGTGAAATATGGCTGGTATGTGACTGATATAATAACTGAATTGTGAACATGTATGACCCCTTATTGAATGCCATTATTCTGTTCTAGTTTAGGTGCTTCATTCACACCAAACCACAGCCCTTAATAGTCCACTGTAGGACACAATCTTTTCCTTGGAAAGCAGATTTTGGTCTATTATACCACGCTGACCAGATTGGGTTGTATAGGATTTGTTTCAAGATTGCCTTCTTTTTGCAGCGATGTGCTGTGTGGTTTGCTCTCTTAGTCTTCTGTTACGAAATTCACGGGATGAACAGAAATGTTGACACTTTGTGTCTATCTTCTTGCTTCGTTACTTTTCTTACATTTTGGAACGCTACAATTCTTTTTTCTTCAGTCCTTTGCAATATCTGCCCTCATAAGCATTTCGTATGCCGTACAATTGCTTGCAAATCTATTAGTTTATGACTGCTGAGTCGCAAGTGACAAAGGTCATCACTTTCCAACAAATACTCCAACTGCTCGTTTACCCTTTGTATTATAAAAAAAAGAAAATAGGTGATTCGACTTAGACTCATTAAGAGTTAAAGTATTCAAATAAGCTTGATTCATATGTATGAACGATATGCCAAAACGCGCAAGCTTATTTCTTATTATAAATGAAGTTACTCACATAATGTAACTACCTCACGTAGTTAATATAATTTTGATTTTCTTTTACCACAAACTACACTCTCAAGGGATTTCTGTTACGATGATAGTACCTTGTTTAGCCAGTTTTTGAACTTTGCCTGACTTAATTCTCATATTGTATTCATATTAAACTATAATTGTAGTACCTATTGAAATATCCTATCCCAGCTTCATACATTACATCACACAATTTACAATCCCCTGCTGAATATGGTATCTTCTTAGAAAGGAGATTTTGACCTACTATGACTGACTGACTGAACTGACTATGCCACGCTGGAAAAAACGGTTTGTTTATAGGGTTTGTTTGCAGTTTTCATTCTCTTTGGAGTAATATTGTTCTACGTAGTTTCGTTCCTTAGTTGGCTCTTACGACACTTATGGGATAAATAAAAATGGTGATACTTCGTATTTTAAATCCGCAACCATACGGATGATCCAACATAATTTAGATTTATCTGGAGCTATTCCAGAGCTGTACAATCGTATAAAGGTTTACTAACAAGTAACCTTTTTGTGATATATAGTATAGTTTATTTGTAATATATAATATGGTACTATATAAGTGTAAAAAGTTTACTATATAAGTGATATTATTATAGATTTACTAATATTCTTTTATAGTAAAATCGAGATATATAATTTTCATATTTACTTACATATTCATTTCTATGATGTCCAATATTGTACAGTCTTTACTTAGTAACCTACTTTCACTTCATAATCGAAAGATGTATTTAAATGGACTCAACATGAATGAATTAATACACAACGTTTTAGTAAAACTTTCGTAAAGTACTAAAATAGAGATCTAAATTATTATAGACTCCTTCTTCTCGGCTTTCAGGAAATCAATCAGTTTGACGCGATACACTTCAAATGAACTACCATATAGAATATCTAACTGTATGTAATTTTGGAATTAAATTTACATGGAACTTAAAATAAATTTATACTTGAATTTTGATCCAGAATAATCATTGTTTTTAGCATTTCTTTTGAACTACACCAATAACAGTACAATGTTTTGCAGAAATTTTAACATCTTTGTTAGTTATTTTTTTAACATTTCTTTTAACTCCTGAATCTATAATTCTTAGTAACGTATTTATAACTTATTATGTATGTACCAGCAATTATTTGAAAACTTCACAGAAATTAAGCTTACCTTATTACACGAATGGATCTTCGCTTAAGCTTCACTTAAGCTTTCGAAATATAAATATAATCTAGTTTAACGATCTTACTTAATGGTATTTTATAGTTCATTTTATCTTTTAACTACTTATAAGAACTTAATGTTTTGCTGCCGTTTAATTACTTCCCTTATTTATATTAGAAATAATTTACTAAGATATTTGATTATTGGCATGGAAAAACTATTGTGTTATTTCTGATTTCATTTAATTTCAATTTCAATTTGTGAATTTGATTCTGATATTATTCACTTAATATAGTTGAATTATTTATTATCAAAGTATTATCATACTTTATACCAGATTCAATATTTTTATACAAAAAAAGTATTATAAAATATTAGAATAGATAGATAAATGGGCACTTAGAACAAGTATCAAAAATAACTCTCATACCGATCACATCCAGTATTCTGCTAATTGTGACAGTGACCACATGATTGAAATATGAGACTAAAGTGAGCTTTTTGGTTTGATTAAATTCCATTCTATTTTCGCAGATATGGAGACAATGAATCGATAGAATGAAATACAAGTTCTAGGTTCTCATTTTTAAAATTAAATCCATTTCGTTACTCAAATAACGCATGTATAGTACCAATAAAATATTTAGGTTGTTATAAAAACAGCAAAAGCATGAACATTTCCATAAAGTTTCTAGTAAATTTGCTGTCCCAGTTATTTATAGTTACATTATATTTCCTAAAAGAATGATTTTGGTTTTCTTACCTTGTATATGTTGTACATGAGTACTGTTACATCTACACCCTCTACGCAGCAATATACCGATCGACGATTTTCCCTTTCATGATCCCGTTCAGTGGTATCTTTCTAAAGTATTACAGCTTCACAGAAGAATAAATAGTAATAAATAATAAATAAACTTTATTCTCTTTTCACAAATGTATGCCTTAAGATAATACCAAAGTGATTTTGTTACCGGAATTCTACCTTTGTGAAAGACTGGTGCCCGATGTTGGTTAAAAAAATATAACCTGTGTTACGGGTCACCAGGCCCTCTACACAGCATGAATGCGACGACAATAATGACCATGAGAGAGAATTAACAATGAAATAAACTAAGATTTTACAATATTCAAAGGAAAACAAAGAGAAAACACAATGACTCTAGAAGACAAAAAGTCTACTTAAACTAAGCAGTAATCAGGATGTTCATGCGCGTGAACAGATATGTGTGTATGAGTGTGTGGGTATGAGTGTGTGTGTATGAGTGTGTGTGTATGAGTGTGTGGGTATGAGTGTGTGTGTATGAGTGTGTGTGCCTGTGTGTGTGTGTGTGTGTGTGCTGTGTGTGTGTGTGTGTGTGTGTTTGTGCGTATGCATGTGCGTGTGCGTGTGAGTGTGCGTGTGCGTGTGTGCGTATGTGTGTGTAATTTATAAAGAGAGAACCAGGCGATTTTTAAGCAAGTTTTAGATCAACGATAAAGAGGTTAAGGGACATTTAGACTAGAACTTCGTCTGAGGATGGTTATAATACTCTCAGTTGTATCGTAATCCAGAGTTTTTAGATACTGTTTCAAAATTTGAAGGCAGCCAAATCTACTTTTGGGGTATATGTTAAGGATACTGTTTATTTTATTGTAGATATATGGCCCAAGGAAACAGAAGAATCTATGAGCGAGTGCAGATTTGAGATTAAAACGGGGACACACCTTACCCTTTCGTCTTTTATCTTTAAGTAGGTTACCGTCAAACTGAAGCTCAGAGTGCATTTTAAGAACAATTAGTAAAACAAACGTTTGTTGGACAGTAAGTACGTCCCATTTCCGATACAGTTCGGCAGTTGGAAAAGGCAAGGGGAGACCAGCAGCAAACTTGAAAATAGCACGTTGTGCTCGTTCGATCTCGAGAAGATGAGTCTTGGCTGCACCACCCCATGAAACTATTCAGTAATCGATGAGAGGTTGGCACAATGCATAATAAACTATCTTAATAGTCTTATGATCCGCTGAGTGTCTTAATGATTTGAATATATAAATTAGTTTTCGTAATCTGGATACAAGGGCCTCTATGTGTGATTTAAAGGTAAGATGGTGAGCAACAATCACCCCAAGGTATTTGAGATTCTCAACCCTCCCAAGAGTCGGACAAGGGCAGTCAGAAATTTCGTAGGTACAGGTGTGAGCTGTTATAGTTAAAGATGGGGGTGGGAGCAGATTTGCTCTATGTGCAAAGGCGATATATTTTGTTTTGGAGATGTTTAAAGTCAAAATATTGTCCTGTAGCCACTCACCAATCCCATTAAAACCTAGTTGAGCTAAGGTAAATACTTGCTCCCAACTATTACCGCTGAAGAAAAGTACAGTATCATCAGCAAAGGCAACAATCTTACCGTCAATGACAGGTAGCTGACAAAGGTCGTTAATGTACACTAGGAAAAGTGTCGGGCCAATTATACTGCCCTGCGGTACCCCAAACTTGATAGTTAATTCATTACTTAGCCTGTCATTTATTCTGACTCTTTGTTTTCTGTCAGTAAGATAGTCTGCCATCAATTTTAAAGGAGTTCCTCTTATACCAAGTCTATCCAGTTTTTGTAATAAACGTGGAATCGAGACAGTACCAAATGCCTTCTGAAGGTCCAGAAACAGTGCAAGGCACTTCTTTTTGTCATCTAAGCCAGCAACAACAAATTTCAGCAATTCATGAACAGCATCATTAGTGCACCGACCCGCTCGAAACCCAAACTGAGCTGGAGAGAGGAGTGCATTGATTTCGAAAAATCTTATTAGTCGCCGGTTTATTAGGCGCTCCAAAACTTTAGACAGTGCAGATAAAATGGAGATAGGGCGGTAATTATCGACACAGTCTTTCACGCCTGCCTTATGGATAGGTTTGATAACTGCTATTTTAAATGCTGCAGGGAAAATACCTGTAGAAATGGATAGGTTACAGATATGTGTCATGGGAGAGGTAAGATTTTTTGCATACCTCTTGATAGTCTTAGTAGTGATTATATCAATACCCACGGCGCAACCATCTTCGAGGCCTTTAATGAGGGCAAAAACTTCATGTTCATCAGTTGGTAGCATAACAAATGAATTTAAAGTGGCAGCTGGGTGATTATTATGAGTTTGATTCGGTATAGATGATTCTGAGGTAGATATCTTTCTGGACAGGCTTTCACCAATGTCTGTAAAATACTTATTGACGTTATTTAAACCCTTTTCAGGGCTGTTAGGTGACAGGAGAGAAGACGAACTGTCAATTTTGCTGTCAGTTCCGCTTATTTTTTTAATAACATCCCAAAGCCGCTTCCCGTTGCCCCCTACATTTTCAAACTCATGCTTTTCGTATTTTTTTTTGGTTTTTTTATTAAAGAACTACAAAAGTTTCGGTAGCATCTGTACGTAAGCTTAATTGTCTCATCATTCGGCTTTTTTTTAACTTTTTTTTATAAATTGTCCCGGTTTCTCATGCAGCGAAGTAGAGCTTCGGTCACCCATGGTTTGGTTATTAATTTTCTATTAGTAGCTTTGTCTAAACTCGTATTATTATGTATAGCTGTGGATAGGTATGATACGAGGAGATCAGTGCAAATGTTTGGGTCTTGACAAACCAGGATGGGCTGAAAGTCCATGTTTTCCATAACTTTATCGAGTTTGACAAAGTTAACTAAGTGATGCGTTTTATTATGGTAAGGTAATCGAGATTTACGAGCACAGCTAATAGCTACACTCTCATGATCTGTGATTGATGTTTCAAAAATAAAACATGTGGCATCTAGCTTGGTCTTAACCATCATATGGTCTAAACATGTAACGCCACGCATAGGAGATGTATGACCAGGGAGCAGACCATGACCAGCCAAGGTGTTCAGGTAGTCGTAAGATCGCTTATCAAGACTGTTTGGCGCTATATTGATATTTATATCACCACAAAAAAATATATTTTTGAAGATTTTAAGTTGATGGAGTAGTGAGTTAATTGAGTCAATAAAACCCCCTGTATTAGTTTCACTTGGTGGGCGATACAATCCAATGACACATGTGTCTCGATCCAATTTCAAGACCAAGCAATTGGCGTCAGTGACGGTAGGCTCCTCAAAAGGTGGATTGAGAAGCTTGTTATAGTAAATAACAACACCTTCGTTTTGTGATTTGTGCAAAGTAGTCACCACATAATTGTAGTCGTCGAGGGCAGGGATAGACCCTGCTCTCGGGAGCCAACATTCAGTGAGGACCAATACGTCCCAGATTATTGCAGATCTTTGCAGAAGAGTTTCGAAGTTTGGCATGTTGCAAGTAATGCTGCGGATGTTCTGAGTCAAAATAGTAATATTATATTTCTCAGTCGTAATGAAATTTTTCGCATTTACTATGACGCACGTGACAGTCTTTGCTATTTTAATTGAGTCCAGATCAGAGCTTATTGTATCTATGTTTTGCATACTGTTATATAACCGTCAAGATCAACTAACCATAGTCACGTTTCACACGTGACTTGGGAAGGTAGGAAATGAGTAAGCTATAATCTGGGACTTTCAACGGCTTGACTATCAGGGATTGACACAGCGAAATATATAATGAGATAATATTACTACGGGTGATTAGACATTCTCGCTTAAATAATGTGTATTGAAAATTTGTGTTAAATTGTGGGTGGTGAGTATTATGACTGATTACATTAATGTGTCTAGTTACGAAAGTATAAGTTAAAAACCTAACACACCTAACACACTCAAATTAATATAGAAATGTAAGTAAACTAAAACAAGAAAACGTGCAAGACAAATTAAGTAAAAATTAAAACACTGGAGGAGCACTAGTCACTTGGTATACTCCAAGAGATCCCTTTCCTCTTCTATACGGATCGGTGTTGAATCAATTTCTTTCTTGACATAAACCCTCCCAAATGAGGTCCATGCCGCGAAAAGTTTTTTGGTCTTGACGTTTGAGCGTGCCATATAAAAGAGATGTCTTACTCTAGAAGTTAAATACTCCGATATGTGCAGCGTACAGGGGGCTCCCGGTAATCTAATAAACTCCGAGTTTAATGGTTGTTCTTTATTTTCGCGTTTGCTTTTATAGTATAATTTATACAAAGAGATCATCGACTCCTTCCTTAGTGTTGAGGTGAAATCAACCACAACAGCTGACTTGGTGCGAAATATATCTCTTATTTCAAATTTCTGTATAGGAGTCTCTAAACCCAAAGTCATGCGCACCCGCTGCACAGTCTCCATTAGTAATGTTTTATTTTCGTGCTCTTGATAAGGTAAATTACGGATCTCTATCGTCGAATATCGGACACTCCTCTCAAGGTGATCCAGGCGACGCTCCAAAGTCGACACCTGCCCCTTATATGCACTATTTTCCTGTTCCAGCTGACTCATTTTCATGAGGAGGGCATCATATCTACGTGTTAAGCTTTCAACAGATTTCTGTATGGCCTGATTTTGTGTCATAACAGCGATAAGAGAGTTATTTAATAATTCAAATTTCGTGTCCTGCTGGCTAATTATTTGATCGAGCATAGTTTTTATCTCATTTGAGAACGAAGATTGTTCACTGAGCTCACCGAAGTTGCGCTTCTGTCGCTTGGTAGTGTTAAAGTAGTTATCGGCCACATCTGAAGTGTCGGGCACATTAAGGGCTGAGTCCGAGTTATAATGCATTATATTTTTTGGAGGGTCCAATTGACGTAATGTTGGTGGTGAGCGTTGCACAGACATTGCACTTTTAATATTTTGTTGTCACTGATTGTATTGGTAAACGTGGATGTATTCTACGCGTATTTACAAACAACGTAAATATAGGAATGAATCAATATCCAAGTAAGAAGGATTCAACACAACAGAGAACAACAACACAGCGGTGATCGATGTTAGGCGGGGCTCAACGCAGGTTGGGCGCTATCGACAAATCGGAACATTAGTGCTTACCGTCCAGTACAACTTGACGTCTGGCTATCCCTCTTGATCGCATATGTCTGTCCCTGTTTGCGCCTACGCAGAGTAACTTTAGAGAATGTGTTTATACGCACGGGGGTGTGGCCACAAAATAGTAGATTTGACTCACGCGCAGGGTGAATGGTGGTGTGTGTAGCTCACGAAGCTTTAGACGTCGGTAACAACCACTCTCGTCACTATATGCGCTCCTAGTATTTGGCACTTTTTATTTTTAATTATTTTAGTTTAAAAAATTTGAAATCAAAATATTAACGGTCACTAAAGGCACTTCTATATTCCTCGGAGACGGCGGGGGAAGAAGAAGACCACTAGGTCTGCTTTATTCTGTGGGCCATCTGCTTCAGACGGTAGGTGATGCGGCCTCTTTCCGATCTACCTCCCCAAGTTTCGAGGTTAGGCAGAATGGCACCGACAGAACGTTTCTATGGCGATTCCAGCTGCGCGTACCATTGTTCTAATCTCGGCGGTGAGCATGCCAGCTTACTTAGAGTTCGTCTTGGTCTATCTCACTCTCACCCTGAAAGATGGCGCAGGTATGGCTAAAGCGAGTAGCGTCTTTCTGTGTTAATAACATACTGATTGAGTCGAAAATATTGCATGAAGCATGTTTTTATCAAAAATAGATGAGATAAAATTTGCAACTCGTTAAATATTTAGCAACATGCGGGGTTGAACTATCATTAAACTAATTGTTTGTTGGTTATTATGCGTGTTTTTCTATAATTTTTAAAATCATTATTTTAATCCTTAAATGCATATGTTAAGATTATCATATACAATCGATCGAGAATTTTAACCATTATAACTTAACTCTTTATATGTTAAAGACGATCTAACGTCTAGAATGTCATGCAGTAAATCATGTTGACCTTCATAATACAAAATTGAAAAGGTAATATTTTAACAGTCACAGACATTTTTTTTTTGTTGACTGGATGGAAAATCCCTTCGAATCGCCGGCTCCTCAGAGTCGCAGAAGTCAGGAGTATGTGGTGTTTCCACTAAAAACCACACCAGCGGCCGGTCTCAGGTGTCCTACTCTGAAGGGGACCCGGACGATGTTATTTCAGGTCCCCTCTAGGATCAACGCTGTGCCTGGTCAGACCCTCACCTGGGGGACGCTACAAAGGTACCCCGCTGATTTGGTAGTTATAGTTGTGGTCTGATCACATTTTTGCGACCAGGCTGCATTCCGGTCGCCGACTGCAACGATTTTCTCACCGCCAGAGGTCCCTATTCCCTGGCAGCTCGCGGTCCCGTCGGCGGCTGCTAACAGGATCAGTCAGGGGGTCTCTCTCAATCTGCAAACTGATCCTCAGGACCACATCATACGCGTGATTCCACCGCAGGGATCCTAAGACTAACCCCTGGGGAACCCCGCACGTAATCTCCCTTTGATGCGCCTTACCGCTCCGACCTATATAGGATACAGACCTATTACGAAGATAGGCACCGATAATGTCTCTCAGGTAGAGGGGCAACTGGTGATACACCAGTGCATGTCTAATTATCCACCGCGGGACGGAGTTAAAAACGTTGACTATGTCAAGACTGACGGCCAATACCACTTCCCCCCGAAAGACAACTTCCACCGATAAGGAGCGGACGTGTTCAATCGCAGCAAGCGTTGAGCGTCCTTATCGGAAGCCAAATTGACTGTCTGATAAGTCGGAGCCGAGTTTCGCCGCCTCGTCCAGCAGACATAGCAGTCGGAACGCCGAAGAAGAATTTGCAGTCCTGCCAAGTTTCTGTATGACTTCCTTGCAGCCGGAAGGAAATACACTGTTACGGAGGCAGCTGGTAAACAGGCCCTTCAGCCTATCGTCTAAGATCGCCAAAACATGCACCCATGGTCAGCCTGAGATCCCATCAGTTCCCGGAACGGTATTGCGGGCTGCGAGTCGCTTCACGGTTCGGTCCATCTCATCCTTCGTCACGTCAAAGTCGTCGGACCACGTAAGGGTATATGAGGGACTACCCTAATCTCTGGGGAAGAAGGTATCAACTACTTTTCCCACAAACTCGGGGTCTAGGTTCTGCATCAGTGATGGGATCCTTATCCGCTTGTCTTACAAGGTCAGGCCACCTCCTTAGCCACCCTCCATCCTGACACCTGCTCGATACCTAGTAGCCTACGTTAGGTCGATGATAGACTCCCCCTGCCATCGCACGCAGGTGCTAACTGAGCCCCAGTATACCCGTAATACTGAGGTTCAGTCCCGCCACCCACTCAACGAGTGTGTCTCCTCTTACGATGTCCAGGTGATCTCCTCACTGTCTAGAACGGGCATTGAAATCACCCAGGACAAGTATCGAATAGAATAGGTAAGTGTAAATGCAGCTCTTAAGGCCGTCCAGGTACACCTTAAATACGGATAGACCACAATTCAAAGGTATATAGTAGTCCACAATGACCATGGAGCCCATTCAACTACCACAAACCCCAGTCCTCGCTGAAGAAGGATACAGTGGAGACAATTTTCCACTCCTGCCTAGAATATGGTGGCAGTGTCATCATCTGACCAGAACCGTCGCGGGTGATCTTTGACGCGGTACGGCTCCGCTACAAACAGTCACAGACACTATTAATTTAACAATGTACATTATCCCTCAAAAGTAGGCCACCGCTACATAGAAATCAGGATAGAGTAGTAATTTGAAAGCCAATTATTTTTGTAATAAACCACCCAATACTATTACTCTACAATTACTCCCCATGTCAAATTTTCAGAAGACGATTACCAGAAAATCAATACATTTTAAATCTACCAGTGTACATATCACCCTTATTTTGTCATACAATTTGCCGCAGTAAACACACAATGCACAAGGCAAAAATAAGCTAACATTTCCTCAGTATATTTGTTCAGAGTTCCAACACACAATCATAAGCTCCAATGTTTGTGAATGCACTTATATATCCGCAGGACGGAAAAATCTGATCTTGTTGTTGAATAGAATGCAGTATATACGTTGGCCGTTTGAGTTGTATTATCTTTACTATGACATACTGACTGAAATAATATAACGTGAATAATAGTTACAGTATTGGATCATGCAGTAATAGTATACACAAACAGCGGTCGATTCATTTTGATTATGCAATTCTATCCTTTTGCATTTCAAATACATTCAAATGTACGTTTCACTTACTCAGCCTATAATACCACATCGGCCAGTTGTGCTGGTATATGACTTGTACCAATATTTTCTTCTCTTCACAGTGCTGTTGTCGTTCATAATTTATTGCCTTAGTCGTCTCTTACTACACCCATAGGAGAAATAAGGATGGTGACACTTTGTATTCTTAATCCGACACCATATGAAAATTGAAGATATGTGAGGTTCGCAAAACGACAATAACCCAGGATGGTATATTACTTTATTTCTGGTCACGCTTATAAATGAGAAAGAAAAGAAAAGAAATATTAAGTTAGTTAGTTTTAAATGAAAATAATCACTTAAATTTAGTATTACTTACATGCTATCACTATTATACCGATACTTTAGCCAGTTGTATAATAGTCATCCGAAACATTACCTTTGTTCCCAAATCGGTAACCTTACCTATTACATCACTGCATCGTTGTAACATTCACAAGTCCAAAAAACTTAATTAGGAGACTAGAAAACGTAAACGTAGACAGAACGGTCTTAAGAAAAGAATCATGACACGAGGCATTTTTCTATAAAGATCACGTAAATTTAACTTCATTGGCCAAACTCTTTCTCGAAAATTTTACATCCAAAGTGAAGGAAGTTTCCCCGTAAAGTTATTTTAAAATGTCTTTTTAACATTATTTCCTCCGCATGCCGAGGTAGGCGGTGAAAGTTAATTTATTTACTCCAGCAAATTCAATTTGGCAGCTAAGTAAACAGATGTTGATTACTCTAGTTGTATTTTGGATACTTTAAACAAACTTGTTTTAAATACTGTGTAATCTTAAAATCCATTGGTTGTTTTGATGCCGTAGCTACGAGTTTGGTTATAAAAACATGTATTTTGAATAATGACTTCGTGGGAATTGACCAAAAGGCTGTGGGCGTGTCTCACTCGATCCCTCAAACGTCTTTATTAATCTATTTACTTTTATTAGCAGTGGTTATACAAATTTTGAGAGACTCATGTCTGTTACCTACTTGTAACAACTATAGTATTGCGTTAAAAAGGTATAATTTGGTAAAATTGTGAAAAATACGCATAATAACCGCTCATTATAATTACCACTAAAGAGTATAAGTTAAAAAAAAATAATTGTAACAGTTTTTTTTTTTAATCTTAAGATGAAAACAGTATACTGTTAAATTGAGATTCATTTAAAACAGTGTTTGCTGAGTTGCATAGCTAAAGCGTGGCTTATTTTCTTTTTAGTGCGTCACTTTTAAATGATCTTATTGCAGTTGGCTTTTGATTTTAGAAATTACACAGTTACTTGTTTAATCAAAAGTCTTACAATATAGCTCCTCAGCAGCTCCTTTTCTGTCATGTTTTAACTATATTATAGTACTACATCTATGTTCAATACACGAGACACATGCATGAGGAACACGGTGCGGCTACTGGACATGGTTCTAACATATTTAGAATGACGATTTCAAAATTCACCCCTTGCCGTAGCACGACATTTAAGCAATGTCTTTTTAATCTTTTGCAAGTGTACGCTTTAGTGTAGAAAGCACATTGTCGAGTCTTACAATCTTAGTCTTATGTAATCAAAAAAGATTAAGATTATAAATTATATTTTTAGGGCCTGAGGCTCATATATATGGTAGGATATTTCTAATTGCATATTTTAATATATCTACGAATATACATATTATTGGTGACGTGACGTACTATATCTTAAACTGAATCTACAATCTTTACGAAAATAAAAGAAAAAAGTTTAGTAGTTTAATAGTTACAGTTAACGAGCAAGTAGCCTAATTAAATTAAATTCTTACGCCAAGTCTTGCTTTAGCTATGCAACTCGGCAAACACTGTTTTAAATGAATCTCAATTTAATAGTATACTGTTTTCATCTTAAGATTTAAAAAAAAAAACTGTTACAATTATTTTTTTTTAACTTATACTCTTTAGCGGTAATTATAATGAGCGGTTATTATGCGTATTTTTCACAATTTTACCAAATTATACCTTTTTAACGCAATACTATAGTTGTTACAAGTAGGTAACAGACATGAGTCTCTCAAAATTTGTATAACCACTGCTAATAAAAGTAAATAGATTAATAAAGACGTTTGAGGGATCGAGTGAGACACGCCCACAGCCTTTTGGTCAATTCCCACGAAGCCATTATTCAAAATACATGTTTTTATAACCAAACTCGTAGCTACGGCATCAAAACAACCAATGAATTTTAAGATTACACAGTATTTAAAACAAGTTTGTTTAAAGTATCCAAAATACAACTAGAGTAATCAACATCTGTTTACTTAGCTGCCAAATTGAATTTGCTGGAGTAAATAAATTAACTTTCACCGCCTACCTTGGCATGCGGAGGAAATAATGTTAAAAAGACATTTTAAAATAACTTTACGGAGAAACTTCCTTCACTTTGGATGTAAAATTTTCGAGAAAGAGTTTGGCCAATGAAGTTAAATTTACGTGATCTTTATAGAAAAATGCCTTGTGTCATGATTCTTTTCTTAAGACCGTTCTGTCTGGTAGTGCAGAGTACGTTTTCTAGTCTCCTAATTAAGTTTTTTGGACTTGTGAATGTTACAACGATGCAGTGATGTAATAGGTAAGGTTACCGATTTGGGAACAAAGGTAATGTTTCGGATGACTATTATACAACTGGCTAAAGTATCGGTGTAATAGTGATAGCATGTAGGTAATACTAAATTTAAGTGATTGATTTCATTTAAAACTAACTAACTTAATATTTCTTTTCTTTTCTTTCTCATTTATTAGCGTGACCAGAAATAAAGTAATATACCATCCTGGGTTATTGTCGTTTTGCGAACCTCACATATCTTCAATTTTCATATGGTGTTGGATTAAGAATACAAAGTGTCACCATCCTTATTTCTCCTATGGGTGTAGTAAGAGACGACTAAGGCAACAAATTATGAACGACAACAGCACTGTGAAGAGAAGAAAATATTGGTACAAGTCATATACCAGCACAACTGGCCGATGTGGTATTATAGGCTGAATAAGTGAAACGTACATTTGAATGTATTTGAAATGCAAAAGGATAGAATTGTTAGAAGAATAATATAGTTAAAACATGACAGAAAAGGAGCTGCTGAGGAGCTATATTGTAAGACTTTTGATTAAACAAGTAACTGTGTAATTTCTAAAATCAAAAGCCAACTGCAATAAGATCATTTAAAAGTGACGCACTAAAAAGAAACTAAACGTGGCTTATTGTTATTATACCAAAATTAAGTAGTTATTATACAATTTAAATGCGCTAGACATATTTTTCACGAATTACGGTTAAGAACAGAGAGAGTCACCACCCTTATTCATTCCATAAATGTCATGACAGGGCACTAAGAGAACTATGCAGGACAACAACACTATGACCATCACATTGTGACCTTTTACTGTTTTGTGCTAAAAATTCACCATTTTGTTTTTTCTTTTAAAAAGCTATCTAGGGCCGCTTGGGTTTCTGAGACGATAGAAAAAATACTGAAACTGTCGAAATTCATTCGCCTCTTGAATAATACGAGGTAATAAACAAATTAACAAGTAAATTTACAAGATACGAGCATAAAACATGACCCAACAACAACATAAAAAGCCACACGTTGATGTCATGGATAACAGCAGGCAAAATCATCTACAGTTGTGCAACGTCACTCGCTATTGTGAACATTTTCAGTATCACATATTGCACAGGGTTCGTATCTAACAAACCCTTACACATCAATAAGATTAACATCACTCAGTCAAGCACGTCGTAATCTCTTTGAACACCATTACGATACGCTAAATTGAATATTGTAGTGAAACGTAACATCCAACGGACGCTATAACTGACTTTAAAAAACGAGAACGTAGCTTCAGTTTTTTTATTGTATAAGAAGGAAAATGGGTGGGCCCTGACCTGATAGGAATTACCTACCGCTGACCAAGGACACCTACAACTAAACGATACCCAAAGGCACCTGCAACTAAACGATGCCCAAGGACACTGGTGACCGAACGACGTCTCAAGACACCTGCAATTGAACAATGTCCAAGGGTATCGGTAGCTGAACGACGTCTCTGAACATCTGTGACTGAACAATGTCCAAGAATACCGATAACTGAATGATATCTCAGGACACCTGTAATTAAACAATGCCCAAGGACACTGATAACTAAATGACGTCTCAGAACATATGTAACTGAACAATGTCCAAGAACACCGATAACTGAAAGACGTCTCAGGACACCTGTAATTAAACAATGCCCAAGGACACCGATAATTAAACGACGTCTCAGAACATCTGTGACTGAACAATGTCCAAGGACACTGATAACTGAACGACGTCTCACCTCCAATTAAACAATACCCAAGGACACTGATAACTAAACGACGTCTCAGAACATCTATGACTGAACAATGTCCAAGGACACCGATAACTAAACGAGGTCTCAGGACACCTGCAACTAAACAATGCCTAAGGACACCTATAACTAAACATTTTATAAGGACGACTGCAGCTGAACGATGCTCACAAACACCTGTAACTAAACGATACCCAAGGATAACTTGACGGGCCCTTTCATCTAGTAGTTAGTGTAGATAGATTTCTATCCAGTGCAAATGTTTGTGTGATGAACACAATCGTTTCTTCTGTATCTGGGTGTAATTTATCTTTATATGTATGTATTTAGAAATATATAAGTATGTTTATCAGCAGTTTAGTTACCATAGTACAGGCTATGTCTAGTTTGGAATCAGATGGCCGTGTATGATGTGAGGATATTATTATTACATTAAACCTGCAACGAAACGATTAGGGGAAAAGGGAGTTACTCGGTACAAGGAAATGAAAAAATTAGTTAACGTTAGTTTTCCTATGAGGTTGTGGTATCCTATGTAAAGGGGTCGCAGATCTGCGATGCGGCCATGCCCCGCATCCGAGGTTGTCGGCCTCCACGGAGGGGGGTTTACTGGTGGTCCCAGGAGTTGGCGGAGCTCCGTGCGGCCTGTACACGTGCCCGGAGGTCCTACACCCGTAGTCGGCGGCGACACCGCGAATAAGACGAGGGGGCCCAGCTTCACGAGGAGTACCGAGAGGCGCAGAAAACTCTGAAGCTGGCCATCAGCCGCGCCAAAGAAATTAAGAGAAAAGAGATGCTGGAGGGTCTCGATCGTGACCCCTGGGGTCGCCCTTATCGTGCGGCGCGACAAAAGCTACACACGTCGCCCCCCCCACCCTTACAGAGACACTCCAGCCCAGCTTCCTGCAGGAAGTGGTCGAGGGGCTTTTCCCGCAGCGTGTGGAACACACACCCCCGTCGATGGCCTCCTTGGTCAGAGACGACGGGGGATGGAACGAGGATAATGTTCCACCCATCAGAGAATTGGAGATAGGGGCGGTCGTTTTACGGATCCGCTCTAAGAACACCGCCCCTGGGCCAGATGGGATACCTGCCCGAGTGTTGGCGCGAACCCTCGACCACATGTCGAATCGCCTTGGGAAAGTCCTAAACGCCAGCTTGGCGTCCGGGCGCTTTCCTGAGGGCTGGAAAAGCGGGAAGCTGGTCCCACTACGGCAGCCGGGATGGTCGGCCGATTCGGTCGCGGCCTATAGGCCCATCGTGTTGCTGGACGAGGCACTTCTGTGAGGTGGGCCCCGATCTGTTGGATGCCCAATACGGGTTTCGAACCAGACGTTCGACAGTCGATGCTGTGTTGCGCCTGAGGGCCGTGACTGAAGAGGCGGTGAGCTGTGGCGGCGTGCTGTTGGCGGTATCGTTGGACATCGCCATCGCATTTAATAGTCTGCCATTTAGCTGCATCAGGGAAGCACTCCATTACCACGGGGTGCCCGAGTACCTGAGGCGGTTTGTGGCAGACTATCTACAGGAGCGTACCGTCAAGTACGAGGACCGAGACGGTGTTCTGAGGCGGCGGTTCATGTCGTGCGGTGTTCCACAGGGGTCTGTCCTCGGACCACTACTGTGGAATATGGGATATGACCGGGCCCTTCGAGGTCGTCTTCCCCCCGGGCTGGGCGTAATTTGTTACGCAGATGACACATTGGTCACGGCCCGGGGAATGAACTTTGCAGAGGCGGCGCGCCTGGCCACCACGGGTGTCTCTCTGGTGGTCGGGCGTATTGAGGCGCTGGGTTTGCGGGTGGCCCTGGACAAGACGGAGGCCCTTTTGTTCCTTGGGTCCCGTCGTGGTCCACCCTCCGGCGCCTCCATCGTAGTCAATTCGGTCCTCGTACCGGTTCAGGCCCAGATGAAGTATCTGGGCCTGATCCTTGACGGCAGGTGGCTCTTCGACGAGCACTTCCGACAGCTTACTCCAAAGCTGGTCGGCGCTGCTTCTGCCCTTGGGCCACTTTTGCCCAATTTGGGTGGAGCCAGCGTCGCAACGAGACGGCTATACACGGGGGTTGTCCGGTCAATGGCGCTGTATGGTGCACCAGTGTGGGCGGCGGCTCTGACCGCCCAGAATAGGATACGCCTCTGGCGTCCTCAGAGGATATTGGCGGTTAGAGCCATACGCGGTTACCGCACTATATCGACGGAGGCGGCGTGCGCCTTAGCCGGAACTCCCCCGTGGGATTTGGAGGCGGAAGTGCTCGCCGAAGTTTATCGGCGAACGGCAGACTTCCGGGTGAGTAGCGGCATCCGGCCCCCGCCCGAAGAGATACGCGAGTGGCGAGAGGTCGCTCGTCGAGCCACGATGGCTCGTTGGTCGTCCCGGCTGGAGGCTCCACGTGCTGGCTTTGCCACCGTAGAGGCTCTCCAGCCGGTCATCGCCGAGTGGGCTGGGCGACAGCACAGGACCCTTTCCTTCCGACTGACGCAGATCCTTTCCGGGCACGGTTGCTTCGGGAAGTATCTGCACTCGGTCGCCAGGAGGGAATTGAGTCCCGCCTGTCACCACTGCGACTGCAGTGAGGACTCGGCTCAGCACACGCTAGCGGTTTGTTCCGCCTGGGCGGCGCAGCGTGGGGTCCTCACTGCAGTTATTGGAGGAGATCTCTCGCTACCGGCTGTCATACGCTCCATGGTCGGTAGCGACAGTTGTTTTACCGCGGTCGCAACCTCCTGCGAAGACGTAATTTCGCGGAAGGAGACGGCGGAGAGGGCCCGGGAGGGCGACCTCCACTCGGACTCAATCCGCCGCCGGCGAACCGGGCGGCGGAGGCGCGCGTACCAGCGCCTCATGCCGCCTTGAGTGTGGCCGCGGGTGGACGGGACGGGTTTTCCCCTCCATCCGCTATAGTGGCCAACCGCGAGGAGGTGACGTCCGCGTGTGCCGTACGTCGCCTAAATGGAGAGGTTATCCGCAGAAGGTGTCCGCGCTAACGGGCAGGCGCTAGGAGGGATCTGGATGTCGTAATAACAGCTGTTCCCGGATCCCTCCTATGTCAGGCGCAGAGTGACACACCGTACCCAAACACACACCGCACACACAAAAAAAAAAAAAAAAACCTATGTAAGCATCCGTACCGAAACATTGTACTCCATAGATAAAAGCTTTCTAGGTTGTATTTTATAGAAATTAAAAGATATTCTACGAAAATTTTATTAAAAATCAGTCCAAAGTTGTACTCATACTTTCCATTACGCAGAGTAGAGCGACTTTGGCAGACTCCATATTAAAAAAAACACAGTATTGAAATTGTTTAGAAAAATTGGTATATGTTCTACTTTTATTCGAGAGGGAAAAGGGAAATTATGACAGCAATAGGGAAGAACTGGCGTACGTGCTTTCTAAAAGTTAAATAACACAATTAAAAGTTAATGGAGTACATTTGATTTGAGTATGTTAAGCTTAATTTGTTTTGAACAATCTTTTTGAAGTACATTTTGATTGTATTTTTTTATAAAACCATCTTTTAATTTTGGAATGATAAGTATATGGGTCTCTGTAGCTTTATTTCTTATAAGGTCTGCTGAGATTATTTTTAATTAAATTTTAATTTTCTTGTTACGACTTCAGTGTAATTTTTCGTCAGGAAGATTAAGTAAAAATTTGTTAACAATATATTATACGAAAGAGAGATTTTTATACATTGATTTTGTATTGATTCGGTTCATTATCAAGAACAAAAATGACGATATATAAATTGGGCGACGTTGCGTTGATGATGTTGATAAGCTTCGCACGTATTGTATGTTTTATCATGTGTATGCTTTAAAAACGTACATAAAGAAAGAAAGAAAGAAAAAACAGGACATTATTTTGTACGCTACCACCTGCTGGAGAGAGTTAAACAGCCCAAAACCCGTACGCAGTCTCGGATATTAGCAGCCGAGAAATCAGATACACTCTTGAAAGGGAATCCCTGGAACTACAACGTACCTCGGGCCGGTTAGCACCGGCCGGTGCAGGAGGTGCATGTGCTCTGAAGCGCACGCGCCGCTACCTATTGGTCTATTTCTGCTAGAGCGAGAGGTGAGACACCGTACACCTTTAGGTTTACGATTATGAAGGACGAATATCGTTTGGCGATCAGCGTGTCCACGATCAGGCCATCGCAGTGGTGGCACTCTGGCGTTGGCTCCTAGCGGATCAGACAAAGGTGACTCGCATCAGCCGTCCGAGGGTCCCATAAGGCCCATCAAGCGAATCCTCCATAACGAGAGAGAAAGATCGTGCGATAACCCTTTAAGATCCTGATGGCCAGTACTCCCTGCGACCGTCGCAGTAGCCTGAAATTGCTAACCTTCAGGGCCTCCACCTATAATATAAAAATGACCTGTATTTTTAACAACAGATTTTTAAAACAGTTTAATGTATTTTAATTTAGTTGTTTAACTTAAATAGTATTAAAGTACATTGCTATCGCATTCAAGCTAATTTTAGGATACTATATATTACATGTTTTAGTAAAACTTTTTAATAAACATCTAAAACAATCACAAACAGATACTTTATACAAATTATCTAAAATTTAATTCAAATACAAAAATAAAATATTTTCAACAAAATACATATTTGAAATTCTTTTTCTGACATCTAAATTAAGTTTCAAATACAAAACGTTACAATTGTTTTAATTGTTGTATATTTGTTTTTTATGTTTTTTCTTTATAGTTAACTAGGATTCACTGTCGAGCTATCATTCTCAGAATAAAGGCGATATGATAGATAAAATTTAAAGGCAGCACATTAACAAGATAATATTTTCGAGTGAATAGCAGTGAATAGCTACAGCTAAATGAAGAAATATGTATATATTTATGATGCTTAAAGAACAACAAATGGCCAGAAGTCATACCAGTCGTGTATTTAAAGAAAAAAATGTAGTTAGGCATTTGTTTGATTGGCTGTGGACTACAGTCTTAACTCTTTGTAGTTCAAGTTACTTCGCATAGCTTCGGTGTCTGCTTGCTTACATTATTAATGTGTTCTCGGTACGATAGTTGTGATAATAGAGAGTGTAACCTCTCGAAGCTAAGCATATGCAACAATTTTCTGGAATGTATGTACACACCGACAATGTGAAATATCTTATTAGCGTCTTAACCCATCATGTGTGACTGATGATGCTGATAATCTAGCATAGACTAGTCAAGCAAAAAAGCAGTAAAAATTATTTGTAAGCAGATGAAAATCTATCTTTCTGTCACCGTATAAAATAAAGTTAAGAATTGTCTTCTTAAGTGTATTTTATAGGGTCAATAATGGAGTATTCTTGATATATTCTGTGAACAGTTACATATCTAAAACTGATATATGTTTTTGAATACTACATGTAAAGACAATACATATATTATGTAGTTTTAGAAAGATACGAAGATATTATTGCTAATTTCTTCTGTGAACGCTTAAATGAAAAAAAAAAGTGTATGTAGAAACAAAATATTACAGTAATAATCCTTAGTAACAGTCCAGTAATTACATAATTGTGTATTGATGTTAGTCACACTAGACTTAGCCTGTGTCGCGGCTAGCTATTCTACGAATTACAGTTGGAATTTATGTATAGGGACTAATAGTAACAATGGCTCAAACAAAATTGAATACAATTGGTATTGTGAGGTAAAAGATTATATATTGGGAGTTAATGTGTTGTGTGTAATTGTTGTGTGTTGAGTGTGTGGTGTGTAAAGTGTGACAGATCAATACATTTAGACAACTGGTTTTGAAAATAGTTCTAAATTATGGTAATTTCAACTAGTTATAAATTCATATATGGTCAGAATACCTCAATTGTAGTTAGAGCAAATAAATTTGTTAGCAGGAGAATTTTCCGTTAGTGATATAAATTTTTTTTGACGGATTTGTCAATTGTAATCCTTAAAATGTGGTGAAAGATTAAGAATGCAGTGTTACCACCCATATTCATTCAATGCGTTTCGTAAAATATGACTAAGAGAGCAAACTAGGCATGACAGTAGCAGTGCTAAGAGAAGGAAACTTGAAACAAACCCTGTACCAACCAGTCTAGCTAGCGTGGTATGGTAGGCCAAAACTTCCTTTTTAAGGAGATACCTATGTCCAGCAGTGGACTGTTAAAGGCTGTTGATGATGATAATGATGATAAATCCTAAAGAAAGAAGCTTAAAATAAATAAAATGTTTCACAATACACTAAATACTTTTTTCATCTTTCCATGTTGTTTTTCTTTCTGAAACATAAATCAGATGATCGCGATACCGCTTTTCTAATTTTTGTAAGAGAAACGCACCATATTTTTTCTTCACTTAATTTGTGGGTACAAAAAATTCTATTTCAATTTTAAATAAGCAAGAAGGCGAGACCAAATTGAGTTGACTCGGAGTCCACAAGACAATTTAATGAGAAAAAGTATGAGTCGTTAACGTATATTTTGTTTATCAACTTTATGACATTACTTCTTTTTTTTTTCTTTTTTTTTTTAAAAAAAGACAACGCCCGCACTAGGAATAAATCCTGTGTCGCGGGGGACTTTACAAACATACAAGAAACGGACACAAAGAACACCCAGACTCAGAACAACAATTTATGGATCACACAAAGTGTTGTCCCATGTGGGATTTGAACCCACAACACTCAGGTCAGTAGAGAGCGGCGTGGCGACCGCGTAAACCACTAGGCCAACCGTGCAACCATTAGATATTTAATATTTATTTTATTGTCACTGTAAATAGATTACCTTTTTCTATCAATAACACTATGACTGTTCACACTAGTTCTAAAACTATCCAACTCTTTGACTGACTATTCGCTCAATAAAATAAATTACTTTAAATACGTTATTCTGTATCTATATACTTTTTTTTTGTGTAGCACATAACCTCTGCCGGTCCCTCTCTGCCATCTTCTTTGCAAGCATAACCTGCTCGCAGAAAGAGACGGTGTAGTTCCACGCGCTCTCGCTCGGTATCATGGTCGCAATCATGTTATATACATATTATAATATCAGTGTGTGGACATCCACACACTGATATTATAAAGTTGAAGAGTTTGTTTTTTTGTTTAGTAGAGCGTACTCAGGAACTTCTAGTCAAACTGAAAAATATTTTTATTGTGGGATATTCTATATATTGAAGTCGGCTATAGACCATATAACATGGCTATATTATATGTTACATTTAATACTGACTAAAATAATGTTTTAAAAGCGTGGTTACAATTTTTGTAAGTTAATAGGTCATAACTATCTTACTTTTCTATACTTACATATGTATATATATATATATATATATATATATAGGGTGAGCCACGAATTAGTTAACGTTAGAAAAAATCATTTGATATGTTATAAAAATTGCTTATTTACAAGAAGGCTAATTAATTGAAATTTATTATTTAAAAATTATATCGACCAAATGATTAACGTTTCCACGTTTACACTCTTCTAAGCGAGCACCGAAATTTTCAAATATTCTTCGGCAAAGAGATCACACGATCCGTGACATCTCTTCGCTGATTTCTTTTTAAGTTGACGTAATGTATTCGGTTTGTAGATGTTTACACGATTCTACCAATAACCCTTTAAAAAAAAGTCTGCTGGAGATTGATCTGGACTTCTGTGTGGCCATGGAATGTCGCCTCGTTTGGAAATCAACTTTTCCGAAAACATGTCTTTGACCACCGGCAGGGACTCATTGGATCTATGACAAGTGGCTCCATGTTGTTGAAATCCTGTGTTACGATTGTAGCCAGCAAATTACAGTAGCACTGGTCACAAGAACTACCGTAATATGTTTGCGCGGGATGTTAGATTCAAATATTAACGAATTCTTGGCCCACCCTATATAACACAGAATATTAAGAAAATAAGCATGTCGTTTAAAGCTAAAAGAATAACTTATTAAATGAGGAAAATACGACGGAAAAGATCTACCGTTATCCGATAACTTTTTTATTAGAGATTTTTCCTTACGGATGGGTTAATGATATAATGTAAGGTAAATCAGAATCGAATCGATCAAAACTACTGAATATTCTATTACAAGCATCCATCTTCCAAAATGATACTCTGCCGAATGGAAAGCATGTATAGAATCCAAAAGTTGTGGTCGCCATACTCATTGTGAATGCAGGCAGTGCAGTACGGCGACTCACGCCATGACGGCCCAGCGAGATACCCTTTCACACCCCGCTTGAAAACGTAAAAGACACGACAGTCAGAGTGGCAGTATAAGATTCACCAACTCACCACGATAATTGTCACTCCTGCGTCAATAGGCTGTCAGTCTCACACTCACCAACGAAACACGACAGCACGGATACGATCGCTTTAGATTGGACTTCTGTGAGAGGGTAGACTACCACGGTCGAGCCGACCCCTTAAAAACAGGCTCTACTATCATTTGTGATATGTGAAATATTATGATTAAGAGAAATTAGAATATAATGTAATAGAGAAGGAAATGATAAAGAATCAGATAAATTAATAGATTTTAATCTTTCATTTTTCTTTGTTACATTAACTATTACTTATTAACAGTTTTAAGGGAGCACACGCATAGAACATAACGTTCTGCTAACGTAAATATATACTTCGTCACAAAAACTAAAATATTAACTCAGTTTCATGAAAATAAGCAATTACTTTTCTTAAATGATTATCTCGAAGTTAGTGCTGTGAGAAAAGCTAAAACAAAAGCAAGCTGTAGTTTTATTGTCGTCCCGTTCCCACCAACGTCATTCATAAGAAATGAATGAGAAGCTCTTTATATCAAAGGCGGACAATGGACGAGATTTCCCGGTGCAACACTATAAGCTGTTGTAATTACTTACTAAATCCTTTCTACTTATTATACTGTAATAGATACAAAGTTTTAGTAGTGATAAAAATTCGTAAATATTTCATCTTAGTCACCTGTTAACTATACATGCATGTATATTTATATATATGTAATTGTGAATACATATTCATCTTTTGTGTGTAATTATGTGCTGTGATATTAATTAATTTTCGTAAAATTTGAACACGTACCCCAAACTGCATTTACCATGTAACATCGCAGAGAACATCTGTGATATTAATTCAGCATCCGTGCTGTCGTGTTTAGTTGGTGAGTGTGAGACGGGAGGCCCATTGATGCAGAGATGACAGTTGCCGTGGTAAGTGTGTGCAATACAATGCTACGATGACTGTCATGCCTTTTAGGTCCTCGAGTGAGGCGTAGAAAAGCATATTAATAGACCGTCATAGTGTGTGTCACCATACTGCATTGTCAGCATTCGCAGTGAGTATGGTGACTACAACTTTTGGATTTTATTCGTGCTTTCCATCAGGCAGAGTATAGTTACTTTAGCAGGTTCTTGAAATAAAAAAAAACCAGCTATGAGATTATGGTTTTTTTTTGTTTCCACATTATATACATTCTACGTCACATCACATCATAGCATCAGCCTTTAACAGTCAGTGCTGGACAATGGCCTCTCCTTATCAAGGAGGTTTTGACCCCCTATTGTTTTACTGTAGCCAGACGTGTTTGTATGAGGTTTGTTTCAAGATTGCCTTCTCTTTATAGTCTTGCATAATTTGCTCCCTTAGTTGCCTCTTTCGATACCCACGGGATGGATTGGACTGATGAAACCCCGTACTCTTAATCCATCATGTCCGATATGTATTTGTTTTTAATACATATGTTTTAACCACGGTGAGTAATAAAGAATACCCAACAATCAATCTATGTATATAGTTAGTAGATAAATATCTTAAATATAAGTAATATTAGAGTATTAAATACCACACATTTTACATGTAAGTTTTGGTAAATTTTCATTTATCTAATTAGTAGTAAAAAAAAATAAGAAAATTACAAACACAAGTCATAATAATAATAAAAAACAAAAACTGTTCTTCATTGAAATTGTATTTCTATAAATGTGATTGCACAACTTTATTCTACTGCAAATTAAAAATAACTTACTAGTTTTTTATCTCTTATATGTTTATTTTATTATACTTATATATTATTATTATACTTATATCTTTAGTATTTAGAGGCTTTTATTGCTCAATAACATGTTAGCCCATCTTTAATTACAAATTGAACTAGCAGTTCAGTTTGTAACTATCAAAACATGCTTTGACAGATGTACTAACATATTTTATAATCATTATATCTCTTTGTTGGCATGCATTTAAATTACAACCGCAAATTAGACTGTTACGTGGGTTGAAAATGAAGCCACGTGGTATCATTTTCAACCCACGTAACAGCAAAATAATAAAAGCCTTATTACATAATAAGGTTTTAATTACGTTACTTAGCTTAAATGTCTGTAAGGAGTTTACTGCATAAAAAATTAGTGGACATAAGCTATCCACTAAAAATATTTAATTGTCCCAGTTCTTATTAAAAATCAATGCTTGTAAACCTTGTAAAAAAGCTACATACAAGCAATTTATTTTGAACTATAGATACGAGACCGATATTTGGCTGGCTCTCGTGGTTCCTTCGTTTTGTATTTACATACACTGTCTATGTACGAGTAGCTAATGTCCTTCCACAGAAATCGGTTAGGTATGAAAATTAGTAGAGACTGAAAGTAGAAATAAAGCATTACGCAGGTATTAAATTAGCTATCAGTGTGGTGATGGATTAATATGGAGTCTCCCCTCTATTAAACCTATAGGTGCCGTAAGAGCCGCCTAAGAAAGCATACTATCCAAGACAACAATACTACAAACGCAACTGCAACTCATTTGGCTAGCGTGAAACTGCTTTACTGAGAAGAGGCCTATGACAGGTTTATTGGTGTTGATAATGATGTTTAAATTAGTAAAACTTAGCAATCCATAGTGGTTACAATATCGTAATTTTTTAAGCAATACAATGGAATAGCATAAGATCGTGATGATATAAAGAAAGTGTACGGCACAGTACGCTCCCACTTGTCAGGCAGTTAGTCTGCGCCACGCTCTGATTGCTTGCTCGTATCTGGATGTTGACATATTCTACACCAAATTCAGTACTTTTTAGACTTTTTGTCTACTTTTCCTAAGTGAAAGGTTTTAATATACCAATATGTACATAAATATTTATTAGTACTGTAACACTCGCTGTATGTGCTTGGCAAACTGCAATTGCAGTGAGCATTTGATTAAATAAATAAATAAACGATGAATTGTAACAGTAGATTATCCATCACTTCAATGAAAAATAATTATTTTATTAATGACTAGAAGTTAATGTCAGTAAACACAAATGAAATATCAAGTAAATATTCTGTTCCACCACATTAAAATTCTAACAAACAGTTTTCAGTAATATCACAAGCGTCCTTAGATAATCCCTGAGTAGTCCAAAGTTATAAAAGCTTTTAGCGTACGTCCGAAACAATAGGGATGTAGATGATAATCATAATTACTTTGTTGTTAATAGTTAATTTTTAAATCAAAATTAAACTTTGTTCAAATCTGTAAAGATCCATCGTTTTGCCAGAAATGAGACAACTCAACTCAAATAACACTACATCATCATAGTTCCAAACCTTTTTGGAGTGAAAATTTCTAAAGGCAGGTTTGGAATGAGAGTGAATCTTGTAGGGAGTCATCGAATGGTCACGTGACATATTAACGCTTGAGCAAGCTATGTGTGTATAGATATATATATATCACTAGTTATTCATAATACAGCTCGAACATTTTTAATTTAAGATCATAAAACTAATTTCAATACTCAAAAACACCAACTGTTAAGTTTTAAGTTTTCACTTCTGTCGGCTGTCCTAGTGATTGTTTTGTGTTATTTCTGAGGTTACTATAGGATAAATATTCCCCTCCGCTTAATGGGTCACAATTATATCGCATAAGGTGACCCCTCTGTTTATTAGTCTATACCACAACAAAGACTATTAAAATCAAATATAACATGACTTTGCAAAACTCCAGCGTCTTACGCTCAAATACGATGTGGGTGTTTATAAAAATAACTTTAATTTGTAAATATTTTAAGTACACCTTTATTAATTATTTCTTAATGAAATAAGACCCCCTTAATGAAATAATAATAGAGTGCAAAATTGATCAACATTCTATTCAGGTAAGCTTGACATTGAACTTTCAAAAACATTCAAAACACTTCCTGATTCCTTCCAATTTATAATTGAACGGTATTGAAAATAAATTTCGTTCAATATTCAGTCCTAAATAAATATTGATAAGGAACGTTTTAATAATAACGTTTGAAGAAATATTTTTAGTTAGAGCACGGTTGCAAGTGAACATCTACTTTTATACAACTTTTGACGTTCTATTTGTTTAGAGTAATATTTTTTAAGTAAATATTTTAAGAATCATAAATAGTGCGACAATTTGAATATTTTTTGATTAATTATTCACAGTGTAGTCCGTGTGGTAATGGATTAAGAATACATAGTGTTACCACCCCTATTCATGCCGTAGGTATGGCGTAAAAGGTGACTAAGGGAACCAAATATGTAAGACAACATCATTACAAAGAGAAGGAAAGCTTGAAACAAATCCTATTTCAACCCGTCTGGCCAACGTGGTATAGTAGGCCAAAACCTCCTTGCTAAGGAGAGGCCTATTCCCAGCAGTGGACTGTAAAAGGTTGTTGATGCTTGATGATATTCACTGTGTAATGTGATTTTCTTTTATATAGGAAAATGTAAAATAAAATTGAAATAAAGTAAAGAGTAAGTAACTTTATAAATAAACGTAATGACGTAATTCTGAATAGCTATAAATGAAGGTATTTCGAAGCATCAGGAATTGACCTGCTAACCGACAGTTTATTAGTTTAACCAACAAGTCAGTCGTTAAAACAGTAGTCGGTATTATTATTATTACTGTTCGCGATATTCAATGCTTTGGACAGGTGCAAAGATTGTACAGGTACTAGTTTACTGTATCCAACCGGGTAGTTTAGGAATAAGAGATAGAGAAGAATGAAGAAGGTAAATCAGGAAGGTAGTCAAAATTTTCAGTAAGGAACGAGATGGGTTAATAGTGATTAATTGGTTACTACAAGTAAGGGCCGGATGTCATAATAACAGCTGTTCCTTCCAATCCCTGGCGCAGACTGGCACACCGTGTGGTTTTAGTCGGTCCGATTTCGAAACACGATCCCAACGAAAACGCCGGTGATGGGACGGCCCGAAGGGGCTACCGCACGTTACAAAACAAAAGTTAGCTCTTCAAATCATCAAAACATTGGTCAATTGCTTGGAATCCTAAGAAATCCGACAGCTGTCCATTTATAGAACTTTGGTATAGCCTAGTATTTAAGTTGTAGAGGTCTGATGCAGTCGCTCCACGTAAAAAATCGAAGTTCTGCTGTGTTCAGGTAACAAAGCAAACCCCAACCTAGTTTGAGATAAAAGACTCAGAAGATGATGCTTATTGATCGAACTGGCTGTAACCGAGAAGGGGAAGCTACTTATAAATAAAAAAAATAGAAATCTTTAACTTATTATTCAACACCGTAAACGCTATCTCAGCTGTATAAATTTATTAATTACCATAATTAATGTATGTAACATTGTTTATAGAAGACATCGTAACTAAAATTTAAAGCACATACATTCTGTGATATATATATATATATACGAGTAGGTCAACGTATATTAACTTACCAGCTACAGGGAAATATTTGTTCCTGTCCAGACAGTACTTGTATTCGTAATTAAATATTTACCTTCATGAAACGTCGTATTTTATTTCATAAAAGGTTATATGACGATTAGTGAGACCCTTACAATCATAGGCTCTTACGGCGCTTTAAGTTACAAACAGTTGGATTATATACATCGATAGTTAAGTTTATTTTGTATCTAACAAGAGAGTAAACAGCGCTTCTAAGATCTAAATTAATGTAATAAGTCAGTTGATCTTAGGTAAATATGTTTATAGACACTTTTTCTTTTATAAAAACGTATTGTACTAACTTATAATTGATATATTACTCATCACTTTGTATTATAGCTACATAGAAACACATGACGTGTGACCTCGAACGTTAAAAATCATTTTCAATGACCACGTTATCTATTTCTAAGTGAATAATTGTGTGCTATGGAAGTGTGTAAAATTTTCAGTTAGTTGTTAAATACTATTTGCCTACACTATGACATAACTCAATTCAATATAACATATAGTGTACGTTCAATTTAAATCTTATACATATAAATAATTATACCTTTAAAAGATAGAAATATAAGAAATTTCGTTATCTTTTTTAAAAAGGAATCTTGAAAAATTCATTCACTGGTTTATAGATTCGTTTCAAAAGAACTGAAGGGCTAAGAATTGCGTAAGCTATCATTTGAATCAGAGAGTTCCGAGCTCTCTCTGAACGCCTAAACACGTACTTAAGTAAGCATAATTATTGTTTGAAAACCGTCGAGACGTGCATCTGACATATAAGATTGATAGGACCTTTGTAATGCTATAAAGTTACTAAAAGTGACTTCCAAGTAGGATATTAAACTGTCAAACAAGAAAATAAAAACGGGCAACTCTTAGTAGAATTTAGACCTAAGATTTCTTAGATATTTATATCGTTTGAAATATTTCATGAAGGGGAAATTAAAGGTCATTTTATACCAACTATAATTTAGTCTTAGACGAGAATATATATTAGAGAAGCAAGTCTGTTACTATCAACTCGAAAAAATGAAAATAAAATGGGCAAATTAGGTGCAAGAAAGTGAAAATCAGATGAAAATGGAAAGCAATCGATAGTATTAAAATGGGTAGATCGGGATTTTAAACCTATGTGGCTTATAGTTCTGATTTCTCGGTAGAGATTTATCAGCGCTAACCGATTTTGATTTCATATTCGAATACATAATATATCTATCTATCTAATAAATAATATCATCATCATCATGAAAAATCTTTAATAAACATAGACCCCTCCTTAAAAAGGAGGTTTTGTCCTACTAAAGCACGCTGACCAGACGGGTTGATATAGAGCTTGTATCAAGATCTGGATGTCGTAATAGCAGCTGTTCCCGGATCCCTACTATGTCAGGCGCAGAGTGGCACACCGTGTGGTTTTAGTCGGTCCGATTCCGACACACCACCCCGCCGTAAAACCCGGTGGGGTGACGACCTGAGAGGGTTTCCACACGTTAAAGAGAAAGTTTATATCAAGTTTTTCTTCTCTTCGCAGTAACGTTGTTCTATATAATTTGCTCCGTTAGTCACCCTCTGTATTCTTAATTAGTATTCATGTCTTAAGAATAGGCTAACCTTAAATATAGTTTAAGGTTAGCCTATTCTTAAGACATGACCACAATAGTTTAATTATTCCTGTGCTAAGTCTTCGTACCGACGCTATACCGCCCATACTTATAGGCTTAGTCAACCGGATTTTCTGACTGTCAGAATCTGGCGACTTATTATTAATGTTTAGTTTCAAACTTTGAGCAAAACCATCTAAATCAGATTAAAATATAATTTAGAGTACTAAAACATAGTAATGCACTTAAATACAAAGCACATTAACATGAGCTAGTTTTAAACTTGTTTGAAGACTAATTTGACGTCAATAGAACTTTATTTTAATATGGTAACATTTCGGCTCTGTAACAACTTCATTATTTTTAATTTTGTAACATTCAAATTATAGTTTTCCTGTAATTTATTTCTATTTTTCGTATGAACTATATAAATGTTTCTTCCTAGTTTAATTCACATGCTGTTGGTCTCCTGTGATTAAGGAACTTATCATTAACAGTCTTTTACAGTCCATTGGTGGACATAGGCCTCTCCTTAGTCTTGAGGTTTTGACCTACTATACCTTGCTGACCAGACGGGTTGGTATGATTAAGGGGCTACATATTATTAATGTTCTTATTATTATCTGAAATTACTATGTATATCTGTTGCAGATTAAAAATAAATAAATTTAATTGAAAATTCTGTTCATGTCGGCACAGTTTAAAAAATTAATGATGCACTTTAAGTACGTTTTCACAATTCAATTTAAAATAGTTATGAGATTTACTATTTACAACAATATAGCTATAAGATATTTTGACAATCAACATTATCTCATCTCAATTCAGCTATATTTTTATGTTCATAACTCTAAACTGTCATTTATGAACCGACTTGGGAAATTATTGTTTTATTCAGGAGGGTTTCTCGTTTAGTTCCTTTCAAGTTTGAAGCAAAAATGCCCCTAAGGGAGGCAATTGATGTATGAAGAATATAGTTCATGACAATTCATCATAATTTGGAAGGCACATTGAGGTCGGTGACGGTTTTATAAAAGTTAAATATAAAAAATATATACGTGTATTTATTCAAGTATCTACTTGTCTCTTTATTTTCCATGTATAACAAGATGAATTCTTTCTTAGAATAATGGTCGTGGAACCAATTACTTTAGACTCTTTCTTGTTATGACATGAATAAAAATTGAGTTTCGAGAATTGTTAGTAGTAACAAAATTATAATATCTCACAATAATAAGGACAGATAAAAAGTCTTACTGTTACTTTTGTGCAATTTGTCTATTTATACATATTTTTATTATTTTAAGAGCCTGCCAAAATGATTACTCTGCCTGACGAAAAACATGAACAAAATCCAAGACGTAATCCAGGTAACGCATTTTGGTGACCCATACTACGACGACCTAGTGAGATGTTTTTCACGTCCCTAACGCTACGATCACTCGTGGCAGTGTAAGGTTCACACACTTACCACAATATCTGTCAACCCCGCATCAATGAGCCTCCGGTCTCGCACTCGACAAAGAAAGACAGCACCACGGATGCTGTCGCTTTAGGTTGATCTTTTGTGAGAGTTTAGTATTGCTTCTGTCTAGCTGGCCCGTTCGTGCTGAAATCAGTGTGACTCTACTCTCTCCTGATGTTTGCAAAAATTTGATTTCATCTCATTTTTGTATAAATTAACATTTTTCTCATTCTTTTGCCTTCTTAACTTTTTTCATCTCACATCTCACTTCTTGATATTTTATTTCGTTAAAATTTGCTTACTACTAAAGAAGAACACGTCATTTAATTTAAAACATTACTTAAATTTTAATTCAATTTTGCTCTAAAATGATTTTAAAGTATATTTCTACTTTATCCTATTACTTAACCTTAACGTATGAACCAATTTTGTTCTAAAATTATTTTATTTCCAATTCATCATTCAATTACAAATATTTTTTTAGATGACTATATTGTTTTTTCTTAAGAGTCTTAGGGTACTGATGTCAGCAAATGCTATTTTAAAACACACACTCAAGAACGTCCTTTACAATATGTTTATATGAATCGTAAGTCAAGTTCAATATGTTATTTACTTAACAAGACACTTGTTTTTCTAAATAAGTCCTACTAAACAAGACCGACTGTTTAGGTATTTATCACAAGAAGTTTTTAGTAGCTAGCTTTTTTTAAGATAAAATACTTTTGTATTCAGACTCGAGACGAGGAACGTTTGCAGATTCTAGACAACGGTTTTGGAGTTGCCAAAAAGTAAAAAGTTTGGTGTACCTAATTAAGGTCACGCAATTCGGCAGAAGATTCTTGTTTCTACTGAGAGTAAAGATTACCCAGACCTCCCCGGTGTACTGTCTCCTGTAGTTCTTTACAAGTCACATTCCGTAATTTAAAAATGTTACTAGAAACTCTTTTGTAAAAAATAATTTATATCCAAATTTTTAAACCTTTTTAACAATAATTACACTTACGTAAGTATTTTTATAACTTATGCTATCTTGCTAAGCTTTCTTGGATTTATATTTGTTTGACTATTATCTTGTTTATTATGTCTATGTTTATAAGTGTAGATTTTTACTAAAAATACTGATTTCTTCGCATAATCGATTAATGAAAAGAACATACCCAGTAAAACGTTATACATTTGTTTAACGTCTGGCATATGGCACACATACTCTTTTCAAACTTGACTCAGTTAGAAACTGTGGTATAGAAGGCCAAAATCTCCTTCTTATGAGGATAGCTATGTGAAGTAGGTTTACGATAATGACAATGAATCTTTTTGGTAAGCAAAATGCTGTAACATCATCATCTTATTATAACTTTCCAAGATAACAAAATACATCTTAAGTTGCTGCGCTGTTTTCTTTAACGAAAACATCATTTTGTAAGAATAAACTTAAAAGGCATTATTGATCAAAACTTTTTGTATTTAACCAAAAGCTTTATTCCGAGACAAACAAAGATATAAAACCTCTTATTCACAGCAGTGGGGCGCGCTCGATCAAAGTTGGCGCTTCCATTTCTTTCAAATTCTTTTATCCTCGAATTTACCAAGCTACTAAATTAATCTTCGTACAGATCGAGACAATAGAGGACTTAGCAACATAATACAGTATTCTTGTTGGCAAATTTCGCGATTACAAAAGATTTGTTCTAAATAAATAGAGTTTACGGTTTAGGGGTTCCCTTTAAGATTTGACCATTTAAATTTGATGTTTCAAAACAATGATACCAAGTCACGCTGGCACCTGCATTGTGCCTTTTGTTGGAGATCTCTCGTACTTAATTACGTGCTTATAAATCGACAGGTAGTATGACGGTGGTCGTAAGATTTGTTCCCAAAAGGAAATGAACGATATTGTTCCACGAAAATATTCCTTCGACTTTCACTGGGTGGAACTTTATTATTTGAGTTATTCATTTGGCGTGTACTAATTTGGTAGGAGCACCGGATATTTAAGAAAACTTAATGTTTTGTTTTTGTTTTCATGTACAAGGTTATAATGGTAAACATCTTTATTAGAATATGTTATTGAAATTAGCTTGTAAACATAATTAAACAGTCTGGCAACTTTTAAACCATAATTCAGTATAAGATTTTCTTTAAACAAAAATTAAAATCAATATTTTTAATTTTAAGTGTTAGAATTTATGTTTTTATTGACGTAAATTTGACACAAATTTCATGGTGTTGCCAATGCTGTATCTGGATTTCTATCTTGACTGAGGTGATAATATCCTTACCTCCTTTTGTATTTTACTGTAAAAACTTTGTACTGTAAAGGTGTCTAAAACTTAACGCGAAGATTTAAATTATCATACTCGGAAACGGGCCTTCACGCGTCGAGGTGAGGTTACCAAGGTGAGTTATTATCTTTTAGAACCGGAAAAGTCTCCTGAGGCAGTCATAGAGTTCTTAGAGCTATTTATATCAACATCTGACCATTGAGAAATCATTTTATAGTACCTGATGTTGACTTAATTAAGTTTTGTTTAACAAGATTATTTTCTAAAGGATTATGTAAACTTTAAATTCGACTTAGAAAGCCTGAGTAGTTTTAACAAAAGTTTCATGACTTCCAGCCAGGAGTTTTACAACTATAAAGCAGATATTTGAGTTACAAGGAATTAATTGTTTCAAGATCAGGTCTTCTTACTTCATAAATAATCTTCATCGTGTCGTTTTTCCTAATTGACATAAATCGTTTTGCCTAAACTTTCTCATTTAGAGTTAGTTTTAGTTTACAATTCGAGGAACCTGATGTTATGTATCTATACGTAAAACATGTGATATCTACCAGTGAGAGATTTTCGTAGAACTAGTGCTCCTAGATTTATTGAAGTTTCATTGTACATATATCTCGTATTAGATTTGGGAGAGGCTCGCAGCTCTTATTAAGAACCCTCCTTACTTCAAAGAGCATGTTAAGTCGTCGGTTCTAAATGCCATTCGAACACCTTCGACAATCTTGGTAGGAGCCCTAAAAACTCCGATGTCAATCTTTTTACAGAACTTTAATATTATCTAGTATTTGGATTGTGGAAGTCGCTCTAAGTACACAATTCAAAATTAGAAGTAATAAACTTAAAGCCGATCCCAACCTAATTTGAAAAAAAAAGGTCGAGGATCACAAACAGTACTTTAACGGTAGTATAAACAATATTTCAAAACTAGTATTAGCGATAAATATCACATGTTTACAATCATATATGATTTTATATTAAGGCGTCTTCTCACTTCGGAAATTTCAAAAAATCGATTTTTATTTTTTTGTAATTAAATTTTAATTAAACTTAATTTTTAAGAATCAGAAGGTCCATTGTGCGGAGCAGGCATCGCTGATTAACCCGAGGTAAGGTTTTTCCTGATTTTTCTGCAACCAAAACTTTAAACGCGTTTATCTCAAAACAAATTTTTTCGCTGCCTTGTTGATGAAATTTCGGAAACTATCCCCCTTATTGTCATAAAATTTAAATGACATATTCTTCATAGTTATGGCTATCGCGCATATCACCAGATTTTTGAAATTTCGATTTTAAGAAATTTTTTTGTACAAAAAACTGTAAAAAAATCGCATTTTTTTTTTACATTTTTCGAAAAACGTACGCCATTTTGTTATTTTCGCTAATATCAAAAATCTGATGATATGCGCTATAGCCACTGACATACTGAATCTAAGACAGTTTTATTTTTTTGTTTGAGATGACTCTTCTCGGAGATACCATCAAGAAGCCACGACCATAACATTTTATTATAATATTATTATAATAATTGTTCAAAAAAATAAAAATTAAAAATTTTTCATGTACTTGAAAGATGTGTTTATTACATGGGATCCATTTTATCCCATAATTTTAAGCAAAAATCCTCGAAAAAAAAAATCGCGAAAATACTCTATTTTCGAGGCGCCTAAAGTAAGAAGACGCCTTAAATAGATTCAAGCTGAACATATAATAAATACAGATGTTTTAAATTAATTAGCTAAAATATAAATATTTTTTATTATTGTAGAACATGAAAATGTATTGTTGTAAACCCATTACTCGAACTCGCAACCTCAGGCGTGGCAGTCTGTTACTCTAACCACTGTGCCGTCGAGGTCGCCCAAACATCTATGATTTATATTATAGTACCATATTAACCTGATCTTCAAAAGCGATTTAAGGTTTTATAATTAAACACAAGACTAGCTACAGCTGCAATTAAGACGCCAGTCTTCAAAAAAAGACTCGAGCTTCAAAAAAAGCCTATGTCTACAAGAAAGCGGAAATCTTTTTTTAGAAATTAACTTTCATTATTCCTATTTTATGAGTCGTTCTCTAAAAAAGTTTGAACAGTTTCTGTAGTATTAATTTAATCAATGTGATTCGCTGAAATATATAACATACATCAAAAACTTGTCTAGGAAATAAATTACACCAAAATTCAACTTGCAAACAGAACTCAAATACTGTATGCAAAAGTTCGGTAAGATAAATATTATTTGCATATATTTACATATGTCTAACGTCAGCTAAGCGGAAGAATTCCACAAAATTTTATACTCTATACGTCAATAATCCTTACAAATATTATAAAGGCGATAGCGTGCTTGCTTGCTTGAACGTTTGTCGTTCTTTCACGTCTAAAGATCTAACGTCACGTGTCTGAAGATAGTTAAGAGGTGGAAGAGTGATAATGAATATTTTTTACCGTGGTAAAACATGTCATTCGTATGGGTCAACAGCAGATCCATTAGGAGACGGCGCTGTTAAGATTTTTCGCTCGATCACATATGATACAAAATCTGTCTTTAGACTTTTTAAAAATATCCCCGGCTTCTGATCGATGGCGCCATATTGAATAACGTATCTATTTTGAAAGAGTTTATAAGGATGTATGAACGTTTATTACTCTTTCACACAAAAAGCATTGTACGGATTTAGATGAGACTTAACAGTAATATAACTTATACAACAGAATAACGTATAGGCTGCTATTCACCACGATAACCGACATTCACACAGGCGGAGTCGCGGGTAAAAATTAATCTATATGAAGAATCAACTGAAAACCAGCGATACCTATGTATTAAATAAAAAATATGTCGATTAAAACTTCTTAGAAGTTATAATGGTTTTTAAACTTTCGTAATGAATTTAACTACACTGTTAAAGATCTTTGGAATAAAATATGAAAACATTGAAGATTAAAGTAAGGGCACGCGATCCCTAAATTGTCGGTTCTTTATTTTGATGAAATTTATATAAAAAATTACAATACACAGAGATTTAGCTTATGACTATGACCAGTAAATGGCAATTTAAAGAATTTTGTTAGCTCGCTAATACTCGTAAACGTAATCATATATTACGACAGGGATGTACTTATTATTTTTACTTAAGGACTAATATCAGTCTGTTATAATTTTTATTGTTTGGTAAACAATCAAGTTGTAGTAAGGATCAGTCGAATTTGATATTAAATGCCTATAATATATACCTATCTATCATATCTAAATTAACCTAATAATATTGGGAATTAGGTCGATGGGTGAAAATACTTTTTGTAAAATAAATATAAAACTTTCACGTACCTGGCATTTAGTAGCAGGGTTTTATTTGCGTTGCTAACCGCGCTTGGCTATAACCTCCTTTAATCAGAAACGTAGTTTTCTGATGTCACCTAGCACTTAAAACAAAACACATAATGTATTCTTCAATCTATACGAGCAGAAACAACAGCGAAATACTTCTTACGTTTCTCACTGAAAATCTCTAGAAGAGAAGTTTAAATTTGACAATCACATATGACAATCCGACACAAAGGAAGGATCCTCCGACCAGGCGAGATTATCATGCCTGGTGGGCCACGGCCCAACGGTTGATGTTGGGATGTCGTATATATGCTAATTGCCACGCGAATCTCTATATCGCGATACAGGATTAGTAGTTGCATTGTAGTTCATTACATTCATACGTTTCGTTCGTATTTCGTAGTTCGATGTATCTTCGCTAGATGGCGCTGTTGTATATTTTTCTTTGCGCTGTAATGTTAAAGCCGCCACATGTACAAATGTTATAGACGTAATGTAACTTTACTCTACTTTTAACTTTTTTCCTTTAATGTGCCAAAGTCTCTACTCTGTCCAAAGGAAAGCATAATCTACTATCAACGAAACAGTCATCCGGCTCAAAAATTACAAGTTAGAAGTACACTTATCAAAAACTAAATTCATGTATTTCCATTTCTATTAGGAACCCCCTTTAAATATTGATATAATATATAATAACCTGAAAATTGAAACTGTAATTGAATTCATGTTGTTTAGTATCTTAATAGACACAAATATGGCAATCTCATCTTGTTAAAATGAAGTTGAAGCTGTCAAAATTTATATATAAATAAATAAGTATTAATTTCGATACTGCCGTCACCCTTTTTTTTTTTTGTTTTAACGTGTGGAAACCCCCTCGGGCCGTCACCCCACCGGGGCTTACGGCGGGGTGGTGTGTCGGAATCGGACCGACTAAACCCACACGGTGTGCCACTCTACGCCTGAGATAGGAGGGATCCGGGAACCGCTGCTGTTATGACATCCAGATCTCTCCCAGCGTCTGCCCGCTAAAGCGGGCACCATCTGCGGATAAACTCTCTATTTAGGCGACGTACAGCACACGTGCACATCACCTCCTCGCGGCTGGCCACTATAGCGGATGGAGGGGAAAACCCATTCCGTCCACCCGCGGCCACACTCAAGGCGGCATGAGGCGCTGGTATGCGCGCCTCCGCCGCCCGGCTCGCCGGCGGCGAATTGGGTCCGAGTGGATATCGTCCTCCCGGGCCTTCTCCGCCGCCTCCTTTCGCGAAATTACGTCTTCGCAGAAGGTTGCGACCGCAGTAAAACAACTGTCGCTACCGGCCATGGAGCGTATGACGGCCGGTAGCGAGAGATCACCTCCAATAACTGCAGTGAGGACCCCACGCTGCGCCGCCCAGGCGGAACAAACCGCTAGCGTGTGCTGAGCCGAGTCCTCACTACAGTCGCAGTGGTGACAGGCGGGACTCAATTCCCTCCTGACGACCGAGTGCAGATACTTCCCGAAGCAACCGTGCCCGGAAAGGACCTGCGTCAGTCGGAAGGAAAGGGTCCCGTGCTGTCGCCCTGCCCACTCGGCGATGACCGGCTGGAGAGCCTCCACGGCGGCAAAGCCAGCACGTGGAGCCTCCAGCCGAGACGACCAACGAGCCATCGTGGCTCGACGAGCGGCCACACCCCGCTCGCGTATCTCTTCGGGCGGGGGCCGTATGCCGCTACCCGCCCGGAAGTCAGCCGTCCGCCGATAAACTTCGGCGAGCACTTCCGCCTCCAAATCCCACGGGGGAGTTCCGGCCAAGGCGCACGCCGCCTCCGTCGATACGGTGCGGTAACCACGTATGGCTTTAACCGCCAATATCCTCTGAGGGCGCCAGAGGCGAGCCCTATTCTGGGCGGTCAGAGCCGCCGCCCACACCGGTGCACCATACAGTGCCATTGACCGGACAACCCCCATGTATAGCCGTCTCGTCGCGACGCTGGCTCCACCCAAATTGGGCAAAAGTCGCCCAAGGGCAAAAGCAGCGCCGACCAGCTTTGGAGTAAGCTGTCGGAAGTGCTCGTCGAAGAGCCACCTGCCGTCTAGGATCAGGCTCAGATACTTCATCTGGGCCTTAATCGGTACGAGGACTGAATTGACAACGATAGAGGCGCTGGGGGGTGGACCACGACGGGGCCCATGAAACAAAAGGGCCTCCGTCTTATCTAGGGCCACCCGTAAACCCAGCGCCTCAATGCGCCCGACCACCAAAGAGACTCCCACGGTGGCCAGGCGCGCCGCCTCTTGAAAGTTTGCCCCCCGGGCCGTGACCAATGTGTCATCGGCGTAACAAATTACGCCCAGCCCGGGAGGAAGACGACCTCGAAGGGCCCAGTCGTATCCCATATTCCACAGGAGTGGTCCGAGGACAGACCCCTGTGGAACACCGCACGACATGGGCCACCGCCTTAGAATACCATCTCGGTCCTCGTACATGACGGTACGCTCCTCAAGATAGTCTGCCATAAGCCGCCTCAGGTACTCTGGCACCCCGTGGTAGTGGAGTGCTTCCCTGATGCAGCTAAATGGCAGACTATTAAATGCGTTGGCGATGTCCAACGACACCGCCAGCAGCATACCGCCACAGCTCACCGCCTCTTCGGTCACGGCCCTCAGGCGCAACACAGCATCGACTGTCGAACGCCCGGCCCGAAACCCGTATTGGGCGTCCAACAGATCGGGGCCCACCTCGCAGAGGTGCCGGACGATGCGGGCAGAGAGTATCCTCTCAAACAATTTACCCGCCTCGTCCAGCAACACGATGGGCCTATAAGCCGCGACTGAATCGGCCGGCTGTCCCGGCTTTCGTAGTAGGACCAGCTTCTCGCTCTTCCAGCCTTCAGGAAAACGTCCGGATGCCAAGCTGACGTTTAGGACTTCCCCGAGGCGATCCGACATGTGGTCGAGGGTTCGCGCCAACACTCGGGCAGGTATTCCATCTGGCCCAGGGGCGGTGTTCTTAGAGCGAATCCGTAGAACGACCGCCCCTATCTCCGATTCCCTGACGGGCGGAACATTATCCTCGTTGCGTCCCCCGTCGTCTTCGAGCATGAAGGCCATCGTCGGGGGTGTGTGCTCCGCCCGCTGCGGGAAAAGACCCTCGACCACTTCCTGCAGGAAGCTGGGCTGGAGTGTCTCTGTAAGGGGGGGGCCCGACGTGCGGAGCTTTTGTCGCACCGCATGATAAGGGCGAACCCAGGGGTCACGATCGAGACCCTCCAGCATCTCCTTCCTCTTCACTTCTTTGGCGCGGCTAATGGCCAGCTTCAGAGTTTTCCGCGCCTCTCGGTACTCCTCATGAAGCTGGTCCTCCTCGCCGTCTACGCGGTGTCGCCGCCGACTACGGGTGTAGGACCTCCGGGCACGAGTACAGGCCACACGGAGGTCCGCCAACTCCTGGGACCACCAGTAAACCTCCTTCCGTGGAGGCTGACAACCTCGGATGCGGGGCATGGCCGCATCGCAGATCTGCGTAATCGCATCGCGGAAACGACCAGCCCCCATGTCGACCTCCTCGGTCGGAGCCTGCGGAGACAGCCAGGAGTGAATAATGGCTGCCTCTTCTAGTAGGTCCCTATTCAGTTTAGCTACAGCTCACCGCGGAAAGCGAGAAGAACGCCGCGCCGCGTGACCCCTACTGGAGTCCTGGGTCCGGGAGAGCTCAAATCGGATGTAGAGGTGATCCGAGAGCGTCTCAACCTCTTCCAGGACGCGCCAGTTCCTTACTCGTGCGGCGAGGGCAGGGGTTGCGAACGAAAGGTCCACTATCGACCCTCCCTGCTGTCGCACGCACGTGTTGGTGGAGCCTCTGTTAAGCAAACAGAGGCCCACCGAGGCTGCCCACTCCTCTACGGCCTCGCCCCTTGCGTCCGTCCTGGAAGAACCCCACGCAACGGACTTTGCGTTGAAGTCCCCCAGCACAAGGACGTGCCCAGACGCTAGTCGCCGCATCGAGGTCTCCATGTCGTTGAGAGAGGCCTCGAAGTCGCTCAAACTCCGGTTGGGGGAGATGTATACACCATATACGGTGATGCCCCCCCACTCAGCAGCAACATATCCAGTACCCTTGTCTCTTAACGACAAGGGCAGGGAATGAGCCGCTGTGGAGCCGACGACTGCCACGGAGCAGTCCCGGTGACCCATCCAGTTTGGACGGGGAGGAACATGATATGGCTCCGCGACTACAGCTACACCGATCGACCACTGTGCCATGGTTTGTAAGAAAAGATCCTGCGCCGCGGCACAGTGGTTCAGGTTCATCTGGACAAGAAGGCTGGAGACTTGATCCATTACTGGACTGTCTCGACAACCTCCTCCATGGGCGACGACGTCGTCTCACGTACGACCTCAGAGGCAGCCTGGGTCGATTGGCTGGCCCTTGACGTCTGCCGATAATAACGGGATGGCTTACAGCCCCCCTGCCCTATCTGGTGATTGGCGGGTTTGTTACCCGCCGCACACGCTGGGCAGTGAGGGGCCGCAGAGCATTCTACCACCTTGTGCCCCGGTCGACCGCAGTGGAAACAAAGTCCACTGCAGTCCAAACTATTGTCGCACTTGACACGAGTGTGTCCCTCACCAAGGCATTTAAAACACCTCATCGGTCTCGTTGCCAGAATTGTGACTCTGGCGTTTACGAGACCGATGAGTATCTTGCCAGCGTCGGCCAAAACTTTGGCCGACGCTATGGGACAACTTACTCACACCGCACCAAGGCCCCCTGGACCGGGGCGGATGGTGCCAACCCTGATGTTAGCCGTGTTGCATCCAGTCCTCTCCTGAACTGCAACACGGACATCTTGGGCTGTTACTGAGTCGTCCAGGCCTGAAATGCGCAGTTCCGCGCACTTTGTTGGCCTGGCGATCTTGAAACCATCCGTGGCTGCAAACATATTTCGCAGTATCTCCGCAAACGAATCTGCTGTCTTTGCGCCTTCAGCCCCGGGGAACTCCAAGACTCGAGCTCCCGTTTAGGCGAGGCGCAACTTGACCCCTACCGTCCCGAAATCAGTGGTGAGACTGTCCCGAGCCTTCTTAAATAAAGTCGCGTAGGACAGTCCGCCACTTGCCGCCTCCGGCGTTACGGTAACCACTATAGCCGCGGTTTTTGGCGGCCTTAGCTTCCGTGGCTTCTTGGTGGTGTTTGACACCGATGGCGACTGCGGGGTTGGAGCTGCTTTTTGGGCAGCCTTTTTACCCCGCTTTCGGGACTTCTTCTTAGCTCCTCCGACTAATTGCCAACCGTCATTGGAGGGGGCAGATGTGGAGGGACCAGGCCTAGGTGTTGGAGTGAGGAGCGGATGCAATTTTGCTACACTCTTTACCGCCGTTTTATGTCCTGCGACCGGTGCAGCCGTCTTGGTTGCTACCTTGGCCGCCTGTTGTGTCCTCGTGGCATCAGTAGATGCAGACACTAACACCGCTGTCGCATATGATTTGCGGCCACTTGTAGCAGAAAGCGGAATCGGTGCTGATGCGGCCTTTCGCCTATCTGCAGCGAGTGGTGGTCGGATAATGGGAGCTGGGGGTAATCTCGCCTCCAGGCTCGCGAGACGTCCATCTAGCATATTCCCTACTGCCTCCATAATTTGGCGCAAGTAAGCATCGCTGACGTCACCTGATACTGCCGTCACCCTGTGTTATGCTTTTGCTTTTTCGTGGTTGAGCTGTGGTATAATACTGTAGGGAAAGAAAACAGAAGCACTAACAGTCTTCGTAATACAAAAGAATCTTATTGGAATCCTAGTTAACATGGACGACACTAATAGCTACAAACCCTACATTCAAGAACACAAAATACTCACCCTATTTATTGGACTGTCCGTGTGGTAACAGATTAAGAATACATAGTGTTACCACCCCTATTCATCCCGTGGGTGTCGTAAAAGATGACTAAGGGAACAAAGTATGCAAGACTACATCATTACAAAGAGAAGAAAAACTTGAAACAAACCCTATTCCAACCCGTCTGGCCAGCGTGGTATAGTACGCCAAAACAGCCTAGCAAGGAGGAGAGGCCTATGTCGAGTAGTGGACTGTAAAAGCTGTTGATGATGTTTATTGAACCCAGCATCTATATATAGGGAATATATAAATTTTTTAAAAAACAACAACATTTGTACACAAAAAGAGAAGACATTCGACAAAAAAACACACTATGTCGTAAGTCTAAATTTCCCAAATTCTAGATTAAAAATTCGTTCCTGAGATATGCCTATGATGGTCATGAGGTCATGTCTATCAAAATATAGAAGAAATTGTCGAGTGAAATGAAAAATAAAAACAAATTTGGACTTTTTACAGAAGTAATAAAGAAATGTTTAATATTGAAGGGTTACCATAGTATTAAAGACTACCTTAATGATTAAATTAAATGTATAGAATATGGTATGGTATACATTAGTAGTAAGTAACTATTAGTAAAGTAATGGATATACATACATACACAAAATCGCGACTGTTTCCTCGAAATGGCAGGCAGAGTTATATTAAATGTGGAGGAACGTGTGTCATATCCCTCCGACACAAAAGGAGGATCCTCCAACCAGGCGAGGTGATCATGCCTGACGGGCCACGGTCCAATGGTTGACGTTGGGATGTTGTATATACGCTAATTGTCACGCGAATCTCTATATCGCGATACAGGATTAGTAGTTGCATCGTAGTTCATTACATTCATACGTTGCGTTCATACTTCGTCGTAGTTCGATGTATCTTCGCTAGATGACGCTGTTGTATATTTTTCTTTGTGTTGTAATGTAGAAGCCGCCTCATTAAACAACCATCTTTTCTCTATTGTTTTGGTCCCTTGCAATAAATGGTGAACCGCTAATCAGAATGTTTTGTTTGCCAGAGCCGCGTCCATCGATCAGCAGGTGCATCACTTGCAGATGAGGTTGACTTGTGGCCCTAAGTAGGGCCACAAGTCAACCTCAGAGGTTGGTGGGAACCCTATGCACCCATTGTGGGTATAAATTACTAAAAACACAGAAATAATAATCTAGCATACCAAAATTAAAACTACCATTCTACTAGATATATCTACATACTCGTACTGTAATAAACAAATAATTTTTATATACTACGTTTAAAATAAATTGACACAGTTTTATTACAAACAACATGCTAATATTACAAATAAAACATTAATTTGAATAGCAATATATTGTTTTATACTAAAACTGTTTTTCATTGTCAACATCAGCCTATCGCAGTCCACTGCTGGACATAGGCCTCTCCTATTGCACGCCACTTGATTTGATCCTCGGCTTAAATTACTTTCACTACATTCTTATACACATTCATTACTATTGTGATAAATAGATAAACACGATATCTCCTTATATTTCTAAACATTGATAGTAATTACAAAAAGTTATTTTTAGTATATTAAACACAACAATTTTTTATTAGATAAAGATATACTGACACCCATGAAATATGTATTAATAATACTATTATTATACTAATAATAATAACACTTGCCGCATCGTCCTAAAGTTCTTACAAGAAGACACAACAACATAGTTTAATACTTCAGTCCAAAATCCCCCAAATGAGCCCGACTTGGTCTAGGTACGTGGTTTTCATTATAATACCGAAATTCTGATTTCGAGAAAAATAAACGTTGAATAATATTAAAAGTAATTGGAATGGTATTTAAGTTTGTGTTCCATTCAAAAATATAATTGTACCCGACCGGGTTCATAGTACAATTTGATTTGTTGTCAGATCTTGTGTACCTTTATTTTTGTTAGTGTGAAAATCCTTCGGGTACCATTCGCTGGTGGTTACGTCGCACCCGAACAGAAAACCAGGTGCACACTAGAAAGGCTATACCTGGAACCTCGATAAATCGTGGTCCATTTACGGCTTGTAGATAGCTCACGTCTATGAAGGAAATGCACGCGTTCCGAAGCACACGCTCCACCACCCGAGCTTTATCCTTTTGGGCCTATTGAATGCAATAAACTATTGAATACGATATAAGTAAAGACCGAAAAAATAAACGAAATAAAATACGAGAAAATCTATTAAAACTTTGTTGAATTTGTAAACGGTGATACGATAAAGCGTTACGATTGATTTCTGGTGTATTTCTATCAAAATACTTTCAGAATTTTGTTACATACCAAATAACAAAGAGGCGATCCCTCAAATACCTGAGATTAATTGTTGGCAACACACAGATCGGTAATTCTTACCACACGTAAATTCCTAAACGTTTGATCGTGACGATTACCATTGGCATATTAAATGGAAAGCCAGTTTTCCGATTTGTGAAAAATGAAACTTGCTAGCGGGTCATAAAATTCGTCAATTTTACGGATTTCCGCATTTCGATGTGCGATTAACCGTAAACGTAAGAATGCTTGGGCGAGCGAAAACTTACAACAATAGACAGTTTCCTTGCGCGTAAATCTACCTTTTCGACGTCAACCCTATTTGTTACGAATTCGTGTGATTTTGTATTTTGCCGTTTTGTATCAGTACCCTTAATTTCGCGTGACCTTTCCATCCTTTGTGGTGTGCACTCGTTTGTTCGTACTAGACGTACGTGTCACTTACCCGTTAAAAATAAACGTGAGATACAAATTTGTTGAAATTTAAAACAAATGTGGCTTCACATTTTCAAAAGGTTATTAATATATTCTGGTTCATTGAGTGACCGGAGTGATATTTGGCGGTAGTAGAGCACAGTAATTTTATGAAGTGACCTTTGATATCTAAAAATTATGTCAGTGTTTTAAAATTTTAATAATTTATTTAGAAAGTATCTTAAATGACATCTTTTACATAAAGTTGTTAATAATGCTGTTTGTTTTACTACCTAAATGTAAATGTTTCAAAATATTTTATTTTGTAGTTTTAAAACTTTGAATACTTTAACATTGTAAGTATTAAAATTTAGTTGCTTCATAGCATTTAATTACTAGAGTATCAGAATAAATAACATTGGGTATAAGGTCATATAACTTAATTTTCTGCAATGAATCCACAATGAGCCAAGTTTACATAATAAGCCGATTTAATTTTCATTTTCTTTTCTCACCCATATTAAACAGGAGTAATTAAACGCGCCCTACATAATTTTATACTTCTTTTAAGCAACACATAAATTAGCTGTAATTAGACCAAACAATCAAAAAGTAGGCGGTGATAATAATCTTCAAAATACGTTAGGGAGTAATGTAACGGTGGAACGTTTCGCCCTAAATAATTTTACACGTACAATCTACATTAGAAATCAAAACCCATGGCTATATAACGCTCGATTCGATCGATTACAACTATTCCTCAACAATTTTTTATTACTTGTTTACATAGCAAGAATCTTATTAAGTAATTATTTTAAATACTATGTAAGCACTTAGAAAATGTGTTGTATAATTTTATATTACCTGGCAGTTAAAAAAATTTGTTTGCCTATTAAGGTGCCGAGTATACTTCATCCTTTTACCCTTGGTCATGCTAGTGATCAGATTCTAGTCTGATAGAGGGTTTATGACCCCTGAACTAATGATTTAATTCACTGGTTAAAAGTTACTAAAAAAATTTTTAAAGTTTATTTTACATGTCGACAACAGGGCTCAGAAAAAATACAGAATGCACTTACATATAACTAAACAACAATGTAAGTTCTGGGATAGAATCTTAGATATTATGGATCACAAAATGAAATTATAATATTGGAATTATGAAAAAAAACCAAATAGTTTCAGTAAACAAAATAGTTATACTGTGTGTGTATACACCCCAGAATATTTCCAATAATTTTCCTAAATTCCATCCTTTTATTTCCAAGGCTGGCGTTCAACAAGGCGAGCTCCGGAACCAATTTTGTATTTTATTTCTCTCAAGTGGGGAATCTAATCAATACACATTATGCCCTAAACGGGTTGCTATGTTAACTTTCCCCTAGATACAGGTAAATACATCTTGTTATAATAGATGCGTGAGGAGAAGAGGTCGGATTCTATTCTCTATCCAATTTATGTACGATAGTTTTTAGGTGCAGTAGATTTGGAAAAACATATCTATGATGTATAATTTATTTGAGAATAGTTTAACCTGAGGTCATGTCCTGTGTAAGTTTGTCGAAAAGTCAGGCGTTTAAGAGGTATTTAATATCTGTAGGTCGTGCTCATTAACAATTATGTTGTTACACATAAAATAACTAACATGGAATCAAAATTTATGCATAATATTATTACATTAATAAAATAAATTGAATTAAATAAACATTTTAAATCGTCAAAGGTGCTCATAATACATCTTTTTAGACACTTTAATTTTGATTCTTTTCTGTTCAACTTTGGAGTGAGCAATAAAAAATTTATTTACAAAATATATCAGACGCCAGACTTTTGTAGTCAAAAATTTAGAAATAAGTACAACATACGTATGTCAAGTCTTTTTAGGTCACTTGTAAAAAGGGTCGGGTCAAGTTGAAGGTTTGAATTTTAACTTAAGTGTCGGAGCATTCAACTTGAGCATTAAGGTTTTACACATCTGAATTAAACGGGTTGCCGTGTCTTATACTACAAAAATGATTTATATACTCACTTAATATGTATAACACATTTGTGCTAAAATCATCCACAAATAATACGCAGAAAATTACACCTCCAAGGGTTTTTATTTCTGCCAGTCATGTTCGAAGAATATTTACCACGCAGTAGAATAAGATCTTTAAGAAATTAAGATATAATTATAAAACAATTTAACTTCAGAAAACATCTTCCAGACATGACTCCAAAACAAGCTGTCAGTTAACAACAATAATGTTTAGTAAAACGAAAATAACTTGCCTTCTTGTATATAAGTAATGCAAGCCTTAATTATGTATCCTGAAATTCACAGAGCATTGCCACGAAACATTATTATATTTAGCAAGATCATAATTTTGAAATAATTTCCGAAACATAAGCCACATTTAACATAAGTAGCTTACTTGAAAACTTTCACCAACACAAAGTATATGTTTCAGCTTATTTGTCTAAATGCAATTATAGTCTAATTAACGGAGAAGTGTTTATAAAATTGATGCGGTGTATACCTTAGAAGTCACTATTTATTTAAAATAAAATGTAAATCGACCTTTTTAATGTACGAGTATGTAATATTTAGTTCTTGAACGAAACCTAGCTATTGTTATTCTAGACTTATCTATTAGTTTATCAAAGCTAATATAATTAACTAAAATTGGCGTGCTGCACACGTTAATCTCGGGACCTTTTAGTTCGAATTGGTAGATGATTTAAGTGTGAGATAAAATATTAATCGAATTAAGGGTACATGCTACGTCATATATATATATCTATAACCAACAAGATCTGAGTTTCTATATTTTTCTATATTAAGAACCTGCCAAAGTGACTCTACTCTGCCTGATGGAAAGCATGAATAGAATCCAAGAGTTCTGGTCAGCATATTCATTACAAATGCAGACAATGTAGTGTGGTGACCCTATGGCGGCCTAGTGAGATGCTTTTTCACGCCCCACTTGGAGAGAAAATGTTGCGGCAACGCGAAAAGTTCGATAATTTTAATAGAAGCGTATGAAATTGCTAGTATGGTTAACTAATCAATAATAAAAAGTCGCCTATGTATTCTGAACTATATTGTACTCAGCCTTTCTAGCGTAATTCAGTAACAAACATCCATCTAAACTTTTGCCTTTACAATAATAGAAAGATTTAACTAATCTAGGGTTCTAGAAGTCCTGCCGAGACGGATTGCTATTTGTAGTAGATATAGGACGTTATCTCAAGAAGCTTGAGTAGGTTTAAACGCAGCTCCCTAACAGAAGAAACTTTTAAGATATTAATTGAGGCTCTTGATAGCAAGTAACTTTGATATCGAGAGGCGTTTCAAGTACTTATTCACTTTTAAGATACAATATTAATAACTTCTCAACTCCAACTTCTTAAATTTGGGATGTAGAAACGGAATATATAAATCGTTTTTTAAAAAATATTTTCAAAAATTACAAAAAAGGTAACATAGCTAATCATAACTTATTTCAAAGAAAGAGCTAACTTCTATATATCTCACATAAATTGATCTACTTACATGGCTCACTACATGAAATAGTTAAGGGGTATGGCCACGTTAATGTCGACGTTATCTGAAAGGTAATTCCCACTTTGGGAAAACAGTATTTCCATACAGGCACATAATAAACAAATCAACCGTTATGATACCACGGTCACATTGGAAACTGCAGTTTAACTATACTTTCGAAGACGTTTAAAGAGTGAGTAAGTTTATTGGAGCCCTAAATGTCACCTCATAATGCTGGAGAAAGCTGGTGATCTCAAAGTGTAACAATGCTCTTATGACTGTTGTGATCCTGATATGCATAGGTGGCAACTCGGTTACAGAGAGTAGACGAGCAGTTGTTATCTGATAATTTTAAAAAGAAATAGTATTTTTGATTTAAACCAGACAGGCAAAAATAAACATCTAATAAATATCTCCGCCTCTGTTATCACTTAGCCACTTAGTTCGATAATCCCTAGTGAAAAATATTAGGCGTCGCACAACGTAATGAGTATTCAACCGCCTTCTCAAAACTGCGTTAAGTCGGTCCAGGCTAAGTAATGTTCGTCGTTAAGACACGGATCAGAGAAGGAAATAAAATAGGGGTTTTAGGGAGTGACGACAGCTAAGGTTGTCTAATTGTGTGTATTTTCTGTATTACATATATTTAGTGCTAGCTAACCCACTAAAAAAGATAAACTTGAGAGACTTCAAAATTTCTGTATCAGTTTCATTTTTGGTTTACGCAAATATGATCATATATCCGAATTTCGTACAAAACTCAAGGGGCTCCCAATACGACTTCGCCGGAATACTCATATCCCGTCGCTACTATATAATATCTTATATATATACTATATATATACTTATGAAAACGTTTCACTTTTATTCATGACACACATACACGATGCTTGAGGTCCTTAGAAAATCGAACTTTAAAAATCCCAACACACACCATATCTTTCGCTGATAAGTCATTCGCAGTGCAGGCTGCACGCCTGTGGAACTCCTGAGGTTATTAGGCGGGCACAGTCGGTGAGTACTTTTAAGAAACTCGTCAAGGATCATTATTTATCTTTTTAAGAAATATATGCTGTAACTGTGTGTATGTTTATGTATGTATTCATATTTATATACCTAGGTAAGTGTATGAATGTGTATTCGTATATATGTATGTTTAATGGTAGCTAATATACGTAAATTGTAATGTGTACCACAGACTACATAATACTACACAGTATAGTCCGTCTAACGGTTGCCTGGAAGAGATCGCAGACTATGATAAGGCCGCCCATTGTACTACTGTTTTTTTATGTTTGTATCCTACATTGTATGTTTACTACTTATGGTGTGCAATAACGAGTACCTATCTACCTTTCTATCTATCTAAAAAAGACTAAATTACCCGGTTTTTGGCATATTTTTCATATACTCTCGGTCTTATTTTATAACTGAGCTATGCAATAACGACGTTGGCACAGTTTTTCAAACGTGAAGTCCTGACTAAATTTCATTTTGAAATATATATGGATTAGAATATTTTAAAAAGAAGTTAAAAGGAAGTATCAATCGGTATTACAATCCACTAGTATGCACTTACTGTGAAGAGATATTGTAGTTTCTGTGAAAAAGAATTTAATAACGAAATCGTGATAAAGGATAAACAGGCATAGTTACTCATATAACTGTCAACTAGAAAAACTATTTTTAGATTTATGAAGCTAGTAAACGTAGTTTGCGAAGTATTTACGGGTACCTCTATAAGTAGATCGCAAAATAACTTACTCATACAGTATATCGACTCCTTATCCTACTTTGTTTTCAATTAGTTTTTTGCTTAAACAATGATAATTATTATCACAAATACCACAAAATCTTCAGTGTAAATGTTCTGTGTTATAAAAACTATATTTGGCCATTCACTAACTACTTTGTACAATTAACAAAAATAAGGTATCGAGAGGTTTACCCATAGCATGTTTGTTCAGTGGGTCAAGCTCTCGAAGGCAAGTGCGTTAGACCTTGCGATTGGTGTGTATTTCCGTCCGACAATACCGAATGTAGTCGCCGTGACGATTGAATAGATGTAAAATAAAATTACACTAGACTCGGTTGTGTAATTCAAGTTGTACTCTTCACCAGGGTGTAAATAGAATGCAGTTTTCCTGTCACAGCTACAATGACGGGTCTGCCATTGTGGTGTTAAGATAACAACGTAGGAATTATTTTTATTATTTTAAAATATCTACCTGACATAAGTTACGCTATGTCACTTCAGCTATTTTATATGGATAAAGGGCTCACGATGGACCCAATAGCAGTAGTAGATTTACACGTAAATAAAATATATTTATGTATTATATTTCGTCATAATTTTACAAAATGGTAATGTATATATATATGGTAATGTATATAATGTATAAATTAAAAAATATTACCCATTATGTAGGCCAGCTAAGTATAACAAAGTTCTCCAAGTACTACAAACGTGTCATTTCCGCTTTTAGCATCACAAGTTCTTAGTGTAAAAAGTTTCCAGCGCAGTCTGAGCGTGGAAGAGTAACACAGTACTTGCATAATTAATCGGATTTTAGTTGGTTTCCCAGTGTTCGGGGTTGCCATAAAGGCTTATTGTGGCAAAGGCTTTTTTGAAAAAGAAAACGAGTATCGAGCATCTCTCTCTCATCGAAGTATATCTTCATTATAGTTTTGAAATACATATATATTTTTTTTTTTGCAAGATCTCCTTTTTATAAAGCGGTCTATGTATTTACAGTGGACTACTAAAGACTTTTTTTTATTTCAAGAGCCCGCCAAAGTGACTTTGCTATGCTAAATGGAAAGCATAATTAGGATCCAAGAGTTATGGTCACCATACTCGTTGTAAATGCAGACAATGCGATATGGTTGCATGTTAATGAATGTTATGGTAATGGAATTGGTGCTTAACTAAATCCGGTTTAAGTCTAGAAGGTAAACTTTAATGGGTCAGAACTTTACATCACATTTATTGTTATAAATAGAATGATAATGAAATGTGATTAAAAAAATAATATGACAAAAGTTTTAGAGTGGTAGTAGTGGAACGCTCAACGTGCCAGCCATCAGATACCTATTTTTATAAATTTTTATGTGTTAAATTATCTGGTTAGTTCTTCGGTTTACACATTTGATTTATTACACAAACCTACATTTTCTAATTGCAATAAATATTTAAGTTTTAAATAATGCAAGTAGCAATCGAAAGATTAGTGGATTATCTTATTATCTTTAGATTTAGAAACAAAAAGCTTCAACGAAACCTGAACAAAGAATGAACATCTTACTAAATTTATAGGGACTAGGTGACACGTCTGTCATAAGTGTCCGGAAACGTCAAATTTCAGAATACAACCTTCTGTTTGACATCGTATAAACACTTGACACTTTAATTTCAACTCCATTCACACACACGCCTAAAAAGACACAAAGCCTAAAAAGACATCTAATTACATTTCTCAACTTTGAATGCATGTTAGAAACGGATTATGTTAACTATGTTAGCCAGAAAAAGTTACGAAGAGATTTCAAGCCTGTGCTGTATTTTCTGCCAAAACTTAATGTTTTTAAATAAATATTAAGTTTAACGTTTTACTACCTACGTGGTGTAGTGGCAGCATATGTGACTGCTGTGCTATGGTTTCGGATTCGATTCTCGGGTTTGATCAAACGTTTGCATGATCTGAATGTCTCTACAAACAAAAGTATAAAAGTATTATATAAGTTAATCTGGCTATCATAGTGCTCTGCTTAGTTAAAAGTTAAATAGTGTTGCGTTAGATGTCCGAAATATTTGTTACTATTAATGTAGAGTGTGATATCTAATGGTATCTAAGTTTAAAGTAAATAACGTTTAACTGATATGTTTAAAACTAATCCTATTGATAATGTTAGGACAAATATTTGATGATGAAGATCTTTAAATATTCGGCTTAACAAAAGTTTTATTTGTGATCGTTTATAGTTGTTAGCTTGGTCATGGTTTTTGAGACTTTTCTAACTTATGTTAAAAATTACGCTTTGATGGAACATGATCTGAGTTTAATATACCATTACATGTCGTGACGACTTTTGATGAAAAGAGGATCAGAGAAATTTCCAAATTCTATAACTGTAATTTATGTCCTGTTAATGACAACGGCGTATTTCGTTGATGAGTACGAGACCGGAGGCTCATATATGCACGGGTGACAGTTATGGTGATAACTGTGTGAGCCTTACACTGCCATTATAGCTGTCATGCCTTTTTCGTCCCCAAGTGGGACGTGAAATAGCAGTCACTAGGACGCCATAGTCCGGGTTACCATACTGCATTGTCTGCATTTGCAATGGGTATGGTGACCACAACTCATGGATCCTATTCATACTTTCCATCAGGCAGAGTAGAGTCATTTTACCAAGCTATTATTATACGGAAAAAAACAGCTGTGTTGGTTACTTTTGCTTCTAGAACTCACGATATACTGCAGGTAAACCCTCAAAAATATTATCTAATGGAGGTACAAACCCTAATTAACTTGGAAATAAGGCAAGTAATAAGAATTATCAGAGAAAATAATGCTTTTCAGCATTCAAATTTGCTTAATAACATGATATTATACAACTTATGATTAAGACTTTTTGGCATTAATATTAAGCAACAATAATCAACCAAACTCATGTACTATGATTGTGACAACTGTGAAGGAAATAGTATTGAAATGATGTGTTGTGCAGTTGTTGAATTTGAATGCCCACCTGCCGACATCAACAAAATACTCGCACCAAGGTACTATTATTTGCATAATCGCCGAAGTTAAAGAGTCAAAGCTCGGTAAACACAAAGTATGACAAAATTTTGTTCTACCGGCTACACCAGCAGCTTGAATAATAAGCAAATTTAAAGAGGAAACGAAACGCAAACAACGTTGTAGAAATGGAATGTATTTTTCAAATAACAAAACGTATATTTCATAAAAATTAAAGTCAAACTAAGTTTATATACTAACAATTACCAAAGTAGATCTTCAAAGTTACTTCTTTATATGTAATATCGTTCCAATTCTACTACTTTTAGCCCTGTTAGGGCAAAAAGTTATAGAAAAATAATCATAAGTGAAATATGAACATATTTGTTGGGAAAGGAAATATGACGTAGTATTTCATTTCATATACGTTCTGAAGGCATAAATTGGATATATAAGAGCTATGTTCAGGATATATGCGCTATACAAATCTTGGAATGAATGAGAAAATATATAATTTTTTGTGTATATAAGTAGAAATCTAACGACAGAAAAATAATGCATTTATTAATATAGATTAAAATATATAGTTATGAAATATGTAGTGTAGAATGTATAACAGAAAAGTATGTTTCTGTAATCATATCATTATAGTTATAAGCATCTTAGGAAATAATGTCCTTTAAACCATGATATTACCAGCCATTGGACGGCTTCGTTGACCAGGCGTTTAGTATATGTGACTGCCAACAAAACTCTCGGATTCGATTCCCGAATCGGGCCAAAAGTATTGTCAGGCTTTTCTTACAAAAAATTATTAATGACGGCCAGGAGTGTGGAATTTTGGTGGTGTGTTACGTCCGTGCCTCGGGGAGCGCTTTAATCCGTCGGTGTTGATTATCATAAACATCTATGACAATCGTTATTGAGAAGTCAATTCAATCAAGTCAAGATAACAAGTTCCACCTTTGAATTCAGTTTAGATACCAGTCGCTCCGTGAACTTGTGATTGAACTAGTAGCCGACCCCAAATAATCTTGGGAACAGTGAAGGCCAGGAAAATGTAGATTAAATTCTTTTTGTCTTCAAAGTGAAAAGATACTGTTTTTCTATAGGAAAATACAAGAAAACCAAGAAAAACCATGTGGCATCTCGACCATTATCGTTAGTATTTACAAACTAAAACGCTAAACATTGTGTTATAATATTTAAGAGCTAGCCTAGAAAGCTAACAACATGACCTGCTGGTTACTATTCTGGTGTTTAAGGAGTGGCATGTAAGGGTAGTAACATTATATTTGACTGTCTCGGTGCACAGCGGTAGCGAATGCGACTGCTGTGCTAAGGTTATGGGTTCGATGCCCGCGTCGAACCATATGTTTATATGATTTACGAATATCTATTGTTTGAGTTTTTTTTTATGTATAACATGTATGTATTTACAAAAAAGGTATATGAGTATTCTATCGTGATCGATATCTAGCTGTTATAATACAAGCTCTGCTTAATTTGAAACTAGATGGCATTGTGTGTTAGATGTACTAAATAGTCATATTCAATCATTATTCGTTAACCGTGAGATCATAAATTATTGGCCTAAATATGGTCTTAGCTTAGTGATAGAGTATAATTATGCTAATGATAAGATAATTCAAGCTATCACCGAATTGGTATCCTTCCAAGATAAAGTCTCGTTCTATTGCATCAATGTGCAACGGTGCATTTTAGGTGACGACTTTAAAATTAAGAATAATGAATTATTCTACTGCTTATAAGTGAAATACTCTATGGTGTAAAATTAAATTGCTTTTAAAATAGGAAAAGAATAGCTAGGAAATGCAAATTTAATCAAATTCCACGTGGAATTTATTATTTTTTTGTCATTGTCAAAATTAAATAAATCTTAGCTTTTAATTTGAAATATATCTAATGAAGACCAGTATAGTACGAAGTGCTTCATTTAGCAGAATCATGGAGACTACTGTGTTCAGGCGCATTCTAATGTCGATATTGAAGAACGAGATCTGTTATGGGCGAATGTAAATTTCATATATGTAGATTCGAATACATAGGCTTCCCACCAAGGATTTAGGATTTTTTTTGTTTTTTTTCGTTTAGAAGCCCTTCGGGTCGTCACCCCATCGGTGTTGGTAGTAGGGTGGTGTGTTAGAATCGAACTGACTCGAACCACACGGCGTGCCACTTTGCACCTGGAATGGGAGAGATTCGAGAACTACTGTTAATGAACTTCATCTGCAAGTGGTGTACCTACTGATGGGCGGACGAGACTATGGCAAACCAAACATACCGATTAGCGGCAATAGGCTCGTCAACTTTTACGAGGGACCACAACTCTGACGCAAAGTGGGCATTTATGCCTGCCTTCGGGGAAACAGGCCTGCTTTTATGCATTATATGACAAGTAAAACACACTCTAACTAGTTCTAAAATAGATAAAAAATACTAGAATAAATTACAGTATTAACCCATGATACACAATATTGTTAGACTGGACCCGTTTATGCCGCCTGTCAAAAAACTTCAGCAATACATTTTGTTCGAAAATATTGGAACCCTACGGGTTCAATGGCGGACACGTGCCGATTTATTATTAAAATCTATCTGTCGGACCCACATTCACTCACGGTTGAACAGACGTCATATTTGATCCAGCATTCTAGATCATAGTTATTTTCAAAATATATTTTACTTCACCAAAACAAAATTTATAGAGGAATTTGAATTTGGTTCATGGATATCAACGCTAATTCGCATTGCAATAATAAGTATGATAAGATAATTATGACAGACCTATTTGTCTAGTGGTGACTGGCCATAACTACTAAATCGGAGGTAGAGTTCGATTTCCACCCAATTTATATGTATGTATTTAGAAATATTTAAGTATGTCTATCAGTAATTTATCTAGAATTCATATATAATTACACAGCAAATGGCTTTGTTTGTGAATGTCATAATTTTTACCCCATAATAGATATCTGTTTAGGAATATACAAGTATATCTGCCGACTGGATTTCATAGTAAAAGCTGTGGTTCTTGTAGCAGATAATAAAGTCAAAATAAGTCGGTGAAAGTTTAAAAAAAATAAGGACAAATTTAAAAATGCAAATTCAAATCAAACTAGTTCCAAATTGGAACACCATTATTTATACGAGTTGCTGTACTGTAGACGGTAGCGTAGCAATGTAGCGACATCAAAGCGACGCCGTCACGAACCTCGTCGAACCCACGAACTTATTATTAATCAGACTCACTTACCTACCTCACTCCCTTTTTAAAATTAATTGACCAAATATATATTTATTATAGATAAGGGTCACTCGCGGTATTACGAATATTAATTTTGTCTAAATCTACTGTAGTCTTATTTTTTAATTTTAATAATTATTACATCGTATACGTTTGGTTAGCGACAAAGGAAAGGTCAATGACACTCAAGTGCTTTATCTTTGCGTAAACTTCTGGTGTTGTAAATTGTGAAACACAAGAAGGTACCCTGTGGTACTGCTAAAAATATTTCATTAAAATTTTACAAATCGTCTAAAGATAGAGAACAGTATATGTGGTTCACAGAAACGTGATTGAAAAAAAATCGGGTTATATACTACGATATGTGCAGTTTAGTGATATTATATACTAGAAATACTCATAAAAGGAGTAGAGGCTTTGAAGATTATCTCAAAGTGATCATTCATAAACTTGCAATATGTTTGTTTTTTGTCACAAATTGTCAATCACGAATGCTGACTTCACATATTTATGGGAAAAAAGGTTAATTTAAATTTAAAATCAAGACATACCTTTTCATAAATTAGCAAAAAACACAAAATTTACAATAAAGAAAAATACCATGAATTAAAATTCAGATTTTCACGAGACCTTTTTATGCGTTTTCCTTCATAATTTTTACGTGTACTGACTGTTTATTTTTTCCGACGTACATTGTTCATATTCTCATACGTCATGGTTACCCTACGAGGGTACGTATGATATTATGTTAACTTTGAGGAATTTATGTGACAGGCGTAGTAACGGGCGGTGTTACGAATTAATTATCGCGTTCAAGGGTTGCGGTTAATTAAACAGGTAACAGAAACCGTGACTCTGGTGAACCACAGAATTATGTGTCAAAATGAGCATTATGGAAACAAAAATTATATATTTTACCACCTCTGTCTCACAATTAAAGTACCAAGCCCTTGTCGGTGGAATATTCGCCAATCTTCTCTTTTTCTGCGATTTATTTAACCTTCTGATAGGCCGCGGGTCCCACTTTCTCTTCACTGGCTATATGTAGGTTAATCTAGGCCGTCCTCGATTTCTCTTGCCTCCTACTTTCCCTTATATACGAGTATAATACCTTATTGTATTGTTTAAATCCAAAAATATTCATTATATACATTCAACAACAAATTAACCTATCGCCATCCACTGCTGAACGAAGTTCTCTCCTAAGGAGCACCAACCATTCTAATCTTGGGCAATTCGCATCCATCCACTGCCAGCCCCACCTTCCTCAAGTCGTCGGTCAATCGCGCCGCAGGGCGCTGTACACTACGTTTGCCCAATGGTGATCTCCACTCTAGCTCATTTCGACTCCAACAACCATCGGTTCGTCTGGAGACCATGGCCGGTCCACTTCTACTTCAGCGTGCTGATTCTTCATGCGATGTCAGTTACTCCCGTTCTCAGTCGAATAATGGCGTTACGAATTTTATCAGCCAGAGAAATGTCCAGCATCGCACGTGTGTGTAAATTATTAAATTTATAAAACCGAAAAATAAATTTGTTTACGATTAGGTAAGTTAGTCGGTTGGTAGGTTTATTAAATTACTTAAAAGAAAATAATTTCGTGTTTAATTTCCTAAACATTCGATCCACTGGGAATTTTTTTAATAGATATGATGTGACCTTTGGCCCGCAACAAAAGATCATTCATCCATGCAGGGAATTGTCTCTTGTCTTTGTGCATATTAAAAGATGTTTCTCAACTGTGTAACTCAACAACAATGTAAGCGTAATACGGTATTTTATTTGTATTACCCATAAAATATTTATAAGATTTTTTACGTGAATTATATTATTACTAGAATAGACGTTTCAGCAAATGTACTTAAGAGACAGGTAACAACTGTAAATTTATTCCTTTATTTGCTATAACTTGACTGCACAGTTGGCCTAGTCGTTGAAGCGGTCACCATGCCGCTCTCTACCGCGCTGAGTGTAGTGCGTTGTTAGGTAGTAGAGCCACGCTGATTTCATCACAAATGGGCCGGCTCGACCGGGCAGTACTACTCTCCCACAGAAGATAAACCTAAAGCGACTGCATCCGTGATGTCGTGTTTCGTTGGTGAGTGCGAGACCGGAGGCCCATTGATGCAGAGGTGAGAGTTGTCGTGGCAAGTGTGTACAATACAATGCCACGATGACTGTCATGCGCTTTACGTCCCCAAATGAGGCGTGAAAAAGCATGTTTCTAGGCCACCGTAGTGTGGGTAACCATACTGCATTGTCTGCATTTGCAATGAGTATGGTGACCATAACTCTTGGATTCTATTTATGCTTTCCATCAAGTAGCGTAGAGTCACTTTGGCAGGCTCATAAATACACAAAAAATAAAGTAAGTTCAAACCATAATCATAGGACAACATTTTGTGTGATCCTCAAATGGTTATTCTGAGTCTGGGTGTTCTTTGTGTCCGTTTCTTGTAAGTTTGTTAAGACCCCTGTGACACAGGAAAACAAACACTGATGTTAAAAAAATCAGCGCAATACATATATTCTTTTATTTCTTCAAATCAATTATAGCAAATAAATAGATGGCTTTAACATATCCATAATATGTTTATTTTAGTATTCATGACAATTAAATTGATCATAATTACTTTTAATTCGCGGCTCTATTGTTTAAAAATACTTTTTAAAGTTATTGAGTTTAGGTTAAATTGATTTTTATTTGTAAAGTCTGCGCCACATTATGCAATAGATGAAAAAACATTGATTAACCTTCTTAAAAACGTTAAAAGAAAGTCTATTTCAGGCAGTGGGTATTCTATAACCGAAATTATATAAATGATTTTCATGATGATTTGACAGTTATCGTGGTAACTATGTAAACCTTAAACTGTCACGATAACTATACGTCCCCAAGCTGGGTGCGAAAAAGCAAATCAAAAGGCCGCCATAGTGTGAGTCACCATACTGCGTAGGCTGTATTTGTAATGAATATGGTGACCACAACTCTCGGATTCTATTCATGCTTTCCATCAGGCAGAGTAGAGTCACTTTGGCAGACTCTTAATATAGAAAAACAAATGACGATAATGATTTGATGATAAATTCTTCATTTTGCCATTCCAATTTAACAGTAGAAATATAAACACTGTACAAGTTTTTGCTTAAAAATTTTAAAATGATGAAACCTCGTCAGTCTTCCACCAACTTATCTTTAGTTTTTAAATTACTCAGTCACATATTATATTAAAACATAGAGTATAAATAAATATTTGGACATCTGATACACAACGTCGGCTAATCTCAAACCTAGGAGATTTTGTGCTTTGATTTTGTAAATATGTACAAATTATACACAAAACACACCTAAATTTCGAAACAAATACTTATAGATCATTAAAAAATTAGACACGACTCGGTAATCGAGCCCTAAACCTCAACACAGCAGTAGTATATGCTATCACTGCACCACCAAGGCAGGTTGTCAGTATCTATTTACTTTGCAACTAAATAGGTGTAATGTCATATAATTTAATGATGTTACCAGGACCTCGCGAAACAAGTTCGCAAGAGGTATTATTGTTAAACAGTGTTATACCACTAGAAATTAATTAAATACAAAAGAAAAATGTATTTTGAAATCTTCAACTACTCATATTTCGAAACATGCCTACTCTAGAATATAGTAACAATGTTAACAAAAGCTATTTAATCTTCTTTTTGTTCAACTTTAACATGTCCCTTGAGCTAAATTAGTACTAATTTATTCTAACAACTGCCTAAGCTAGAAAGATAATACAAACACATTGCTGAAATTATCTATCATGGGACTAAGTGGCTACATACCAAGAAGTAGGCGACTATTGTGAACAGAATTAGCGAAAACAACAGCCGTCGTTTACCAAACTAATTAAACAAACAGGATAATAAATGTCCAAGAAAGTTCATGCAAATGAGAACGAAATACGAACAAGGAAAACTTAATACTACTCAACTGCTAACTCTCATAAGTTCATATTCTTAGAAAATACGACGTGAATTAGTTTTACTATGATTGAATTTAAAAATGAACAGTTCGTTAGATACGTATTCAGTTCGTATCTAATTAAAGAAGATATTAATCTTGTTTTTACTTATAAATCACTTTGTGGTAATTTTGACACTGCTAAAGTACATTTTTTGCTCTTACCCGCCGCTTTGGGCCCAAGGATTTACATATGTTTAATATGTAACAATTCTTGCATAAAATTCTTATTTTACGTGATTAATAGTGCACATACTCAACTTGGTTGTAATTAGAATTCATTAACTAATAGTGCCTTCTCAGAAAGGTAAAAAGTAAGTGTGTTACAAAAAATAAAACTTACAAAAGTCTTTTTCTAATTACACAAATGAGTTTTCGTTACAAGTTTAAGTTCTTTACGTATCACTCTTTTAAAATTATAAACATAAACATCCTTGCAAAAAGTTAGTTTAATTGTCTGTGTAGCTTAAACGATGCTACCAGGTGGTATATTTTAAATTAGTGGCTATCGTGTGTTATATTAGGTACTCACCTGATTATTCTTGACATATCAATGTGAAGTGCGGCTAGTTGCGCGACCCACTCCACGAATCACCTTCCATAAATTACTGAATAGTCTGAGACTAATCATTTTTATGATTAACTCAATATCTAATATATAAACCAGACGACAACATGTATAAAAATTGCATATCCGTAATTATCAATGTAGTATTTGAGATACTGTATAGTGGTGCAACACCGAAATAGTAACAAACAAACAAATACATTTGTTGATATTATATTGAATTTGGAATGTGCTTTTCAATGTTATTTTCAATTTCGTAAGATAATAATTATTTGGATTGATATATAGCTCGTTTCAAGTTCGGACGTAAACTAAAATTTATATGTGCTGAAATTTTCGAAATAAGTAGCGTAGCAAAGATCAGTCTTCGTAGCTTATTATTTGAATATTGTGGGTAGTTTGGGATATCAATTTGTCCAAAGTATGCTCAGTGGCGAAAAACAGAGATGAGAAACGTAATTCGAGCAACTATTTACAGAACTTAATCTACAAAACAGAAAAAAATGCCAGTTACTTGACATGCTATGTAATAGAACAAAAATAAACCCAGAGAGACCTGAAACTGAAAGAAAAAACATTTTAATCAAAGATATAAGTTATAAAAATATTAAAGAGAATACGCAAAGCCCAAATCAATATATCAGAACACCCGCTGCTCTCTGAATACCTCCACTGGCCCATAAATAAACAGGGCTCAAGATTACTTCTTAATACAAGCATTTCTTACATTACAAAAACAGGCCACACCCACTTCTTTATACAGGGTGGATTAATATTGGATTTAATGAAAACCTTTAGAGAGACATAAATCACAGTGCCATTGATGGCGGGCCTTATTAGCTGGGGATAAAGACTGTCACGGCTTGGCAGCTATTCAACGTAAACATTCTAACTAATAGATTTATTGAATATGTTACTCGTACACTTGGTCTTGGAGTGAGGGTGCGTCTTTGACAATCTTAATGTATTTATAATGTCTTAATAGAAACAAAGAAAGTTTCAACAAATCAGTAAAAAAATAAATGATATGGAATAACTTTTTAAGTATATTTTGAATATTCTTATTTTAAGCAGTTGCGATAAAATGGAAGTTGCCTGTATAAGAAACAAACCTACCACAAAAGATAGTGGCTAAATTGAGTGTTTTGTTAAGGAGATACTATGCAATTAATGAACGAATCTACTTTCGCTTGCTCTAGTACCTCATGTATTTTTCAGTCAGAGTCTATAACCTGAACTACCTTTTCTTCATCTACCTTTTGTGCTATTTTTAAAACAGTGAAAGTAATGATAATGATAATTTACCGACACAACAATTTGAGTCGAGAATGCATAATTCTTATGGTTATCAATTGCTTAAAATATAAAAATGATTAAGACTACTATCATCTACTACTAAATATTTGTCACGAGTCTTTGTGAAAATTAAACCGGGATTACATAAAATATGTAAAACTTCTAGAAAATTAATCCTTTTGTTCTTACTCTCAGAAATCCTCTTATAAGGATTTTGAAACCGCTACATTTAGAGGATATTTACAAGCCCTTAATCGCGATTACAAGAGGATATCTTCTTAAAGTGAGTGTGCCGATTGTGCCAATTCTTTTTTATTTTCAGTAAAAGAAATAAAAGAGCATTCAAAGACTTTGTAGATAATTTAAATATTGTGGGTATATAATGCAAAAAAAGGACAGGCTCTAAATACAAAAATATATCAAAATTCAATTGCTAAAAGAGAGCAACATGTATATACATTTCATTTTTTTCATCGATCTCCTGTCAAAACTAGGAAATAAGAGAATGATAACATATATCTTTCAAGATATGTATCAGTAAAGAGAAGTAAAACAATTTATGAATTTCGGTAACTGAAGAAATCTTGAACCTTTTATGCTAAAGTATTTTTTTTACAATAATAGTGGCAAACGAGCACCTCGTTTATCTAATGGTAACTCCCATCGTCTAACTCTAGGGACATTAATGCATTACCGATTTTTAAGGTTCTTCTCCCAGATTCAGAGAGATGAGGGTTAGGGTTTCAATGATCTCACGGCTTATTACCAGTTTTCTAGATGTTCTTTGTGTCCGTTTTTTGTATGTTTGTAAAGTCCCCCACGACACAGGATTTATTTCTAGAGCGGGTTTTGTCTTTAAAATAAAAAAAGTGGTTTTCTGCATGTGAAAATATGACTTTATCACATCTCATATGTGTTTTATACCAGTATGAATATAGTAAGGTAAGAACTACAAAGCTTACCTTAAAAGCTTTGTAAATATTAAAATGCACACAACATTGAAGGAATATCTGAAGTGTTACGTCACTTAACAGTTAGCCCAAAACAAATATTTTCGCGACACTTAAACGCGGTTGCACCATGTTGGCATTTACTTTGTAAAGGGTAGGTGTTCGTGTAATACTGACATTGACTCAATTTGTACGTTTTAATCGACTTCAAAATACATAACGAGGTGGTTTTTATGATTTTTGAATTAGAATTCTATCATTTATAAAATGATTTGGAAAATTATTTCTTTAAAAAAAAGGTTTTTTAAAGTAATATGTACTATTTATTTTCGTTGAAATGAAAATAATAACATCTCGAGCAGAAAATTGAGCAATAGAAAACACAGTATATTACAATTAATCACAATACTATTTTCAAAGTAAATTATTACATCTAAGTTTTTATTTATGTATACATTTTAAGTAGGCCCTGAAAACTGAAAACCAACTCTCCTACAATAACAATATTGACCTTTTCTGTAGTCTAGCCATAATATCTAATAAATGATATAAAATAATATAAAAAATGTTAAGCTTAACTTAGAGGATACTTGACTTAATTACCACGGCATATAAAGACCATCTTTTAGAAAATAAAAATGTGTACATAACATATTTGATAATATAGATATTTATTTACCGTATTTGATTGCCCACAAAGTTCGGTTTAACTAGAGCAATCAACTCAGTGCAACCATCGTGAACACGGGCAAATATAGATACCCCTGCTTACATATGAAATTTATATTTGTTTCTATGGTATCTGAATAAAACACAACATTACCAACGGAATATGAAACGGAAAAACGGGAACTTAGTTAATTGTGAAAGTAGCGAGATCAAGCAAATGCCAAGTAGTTTTTTTTTGTTTATTTACGAGCCTGCCAAAGTAACTCTACTCTGCCTGATAGAAAACATGAATAGCATCCAAGATTTGTGTTCACCATACTCATTGCAAATGCAGACAATGCAGTATGGTAACCAACACTATGGCGGCCTAGTAAGACGCTTTTTCACTCTTCATTTGGGAACGTAAAAGGCATGATAGTTATCGTGGCATTGTATTGTGCACACTTGCCACGACAAGTGTCACCACTGCATCAATGGGCCTCCGGTCTCGCAGTGCTGTTGTCGGTTTAGATTGATCTTCTGTGGGAGGGTAGTATTGCCCCAGTTGAGCCGGCCCATTCGTGCTAAAATCAGCAGGTAGTAGCAGCACATATACAGTTCATTCTTTCGAAATAATATACTTATCTACATATTATTTTTGCTAAAGTTAATTTTAAATTTCGCTTTTAAAAGATTAGTTTTCGTTGGAGAATATTTTTAATTTAATTTTAGAGTTTAACTTAAAGTTTGCTGAAAAGTAAAACAGAGGGCGTTCTTTCCGTCATGGTCGGCCATCAAAAATTTTTGGATCAACTGCAAGTACATTAACGGGCATTAAGACAATATCATTTTATATCATTTAAAATCTCAGTTTTTTAACATTATGGATTAAGTCTCGTATTAGAACTGGTATTTCCACAGCAAAAGTATCTTCTGCGGTTCAATACGATACTCAACACTTTTATTTTCTTTAATATTTTTAAGAGCCTGCCAAAGTGACGTTACTCTGCCTGATGGAAAGCATGAATAGAATCCAAAAGTTGTAGTCACCGTATTCATTGCGAATGCTGAAAATGCAGTATGGTGACCCACACTATGGCGGCCTATTAAGATGCTTGTTTACGCCTCACTTGGGGACGTAAAAGGCATGTATCACATGACATATATCGCATGTATCGCATGTATCAGATGACACAAGGCACAGTCATCATAGCATTGTATTACACACACTTACCACGACAACTATCACCCCTGCATCAATGTGCCTCCGGTCTCGCACTCACCAATAAAACACAACAGCACGGATGCTGTCGCTTTAAGTTCTGTGGGAGGATAGTACTGCCCCGGTCGAGCCAGCCCGTTCATACTGAAATCAGCGTAGTATATAAAGTAGTATCGCCAGTGTAAAGAAAGTAGAACATAATAAATGATACAGACGTTAGAACACCTTCTGTCATTGTCACAGTTTATCTTTTCCGCCGTCTCTTCTGCTAGATAAATAAAGATTTTTTTAGGCAGACTCAACTAGATCATCCTCTCCGTAAAATTACCTTTCATATTACTCAAGACATATTAAATCAAGTTGCCGATAACAGATTAAAGTTCCTGTCATAACGAATCAAAGTTAATGCTCTCCAATTGAACTGACATACTGTGAACGTCGAAAATAAAATAGTTTTACGTGATTTCACTGAAAACGACACGATCCAATACTTCCAACATTCAAAGTTTCTTTTATCGTTTTTCAATTCGCTGTTCTGATTTCTCAATGTTATTTCCATTAGAAACGAATGTCAAATGTCAGATATTTGTGAGCTGTTATGCTAGGAGGGTAGGAATTGTATCTGATTCTCAATTTTCTGCATTGAAAAATTTCTTTTAAAATTAATATATACATTTTCATTAGTAGAAAAATATTTACAATTATTAAATGCTAGCTTTTGTCCGTGACACTGCCCGCATGTATGTCAGTTATCGTGGTAAATAGTAGCCTATGACTGTTTTATTCTGCTATATAAGCTATCTTACTGTAAAGTTTTGTGTAAATTCGTTTAGTAGTTTTTGCAAGTAAGAGTAACAAACATCCACACAAACTTTCGAATTTATAATATTAGTAGGATAGATATTATGTGGTAAGTATATTAAATATATCTGAAATTATAGTAATATAATATTTATAATATTTCGGACATCAGACACACAACGGTATCTAGTCCCAAACTAAGCAGTGCTTGTACTACCGATACTAGACAAGGGATACAAATACATATATACTTCTTCTTTTTTGAAATACATACATATTATACAAAGGAAAGACCCAAATGTTACAAGCATTTACAGATCATACAAACATTTGGTCTGCCCGGGAATCAAACCCGAGACCTCAGCAGTCGCATACACCACCACTGCACCCCCGAAGCAGTCAATACGAGTTTATATTTACATGGTAAGTGGGCAACACAGCTCAACAAGTCTTTTTTATTTGTTTAACTTTAAGCCGATTCAGTCTTTAGTAGCCTAATCTAACTTTAAATTACATTATTTAGATTTATGACTTTGATAAATCTTTTTACGAATTATGCTTTCTGCAACTTTTTATGCCCAACTCTAGTCGGTATTAGTGGGCCAAATAAGAATAGATCGTATATTGCAGTTCCTTGAGCCTCCCGACAAAATTTGTATATTGAGCTTCAGTTATATAAAAGTCAATTTAGTGTAGATTAAAACTTCAGAGTGGGATACAGACCCATGATTACTGCACATGCTTTGGTTAGTGTTGAGTGGTTTTTTGCAAAACTTTATATAGAGACTTCATAGTTAGGTGATTCCATGGAACGGTTTGAGTCTATTCTATTAGTCTGCTTGTAGATATTTTCATTAATACTCATGGTGAATATTCTGCCAAATTCAATTGTTATCAATTATAACATGTCATGTGGATGAGTTACATTTTCTTACGTTAAAACCAAAATATTTCGTCTTATTCAACTCAGAAACGAAACACCTTATTTACTCTGTTCCAACTTTTGCAATACAAACATGACATTTGTCTCCACATACATGTTGTTTGATTGAACAAGCAAGTTTGCTAATCGAGGTTCTTTGCACAATGCTTCTTAGATGAGTTTGTTTCGCGTATTTGCTTAACCCACATATGAAACTAGAACTCGACCGGCAATTAAATTGATTTTGACGATAGTTTTATATTTCCACAGCTAAATATCTATATCCGTAACTTATAACTTTGTGTAAGTTTTGAGAAGTTTAAATATAGGCTTTGTGCTTCAAGGACCGAAGTTTGTACCTTACACACTTTTACACACACTTAACTGTAATCCAAATAGTTTTATGTTTTTGAATGTATAGATTACATAGGAGCTTGGTGGGTTACCTCACTGCTTCCTGCTACAGTGAGAGTTATGAATTCAGTCCTCAAATTATTCTTATATACACATTTCATCCCTTCGGAATAATATACTTATCTACATTTTATTTCTGTTAAAGTTAATTTTAAGTTTCGCTTTTAAAAGATTAGTTTTCGTTGGAGAATATTTTTAATTTAGTTTTAGTATCTAACTTTAAGTTTGCTGAAAAGTAAAACAGATGGCGTTCTTTCCGCCATGGTCGGTCATTAAAAATTTTTGGACCAACTGCAAGTTCATCAACGGCCATTAGGAAAATATCGTTTTATATCATTTAAAGTCCCAGTTTTTTAACATTATTGTTCAGAGTCCATGTGTTCTTTGTTTCTGTTTCATGAATTTAAGTACAGTCCCCTGCGAGACAAAATATATTCCTAAAGATTTTTATGTAAAATTTATATTCATTTATGAACTTATAGATCTAGGATAGGACCCTATTCTTTTAATTGACACAAATAAAACAGAAAATTCTCTAACTTTATACGATGTATCTAAATTACGAGTAAAATACTATTATTCTTCATACGCAAAAATGAGTATTAATAAATTACTGTAATACATAAGTTCAAACGATACCATTGGCCCTTAAATGCCATATACTATATAAAGTTTTCTAAATATTTATTTAAAAATATTTTATAAGATTTGTACCGACTAATTTCACTAACTATACTAATCATAAAGTTAAGTTATGTTAGAAAGTAAGTTAGTAGTCAATTTTATGGTAAGTATGCTGAAATGCAATGAGAAAAACGCTTGTATTTTATTAAATTCATTGAAGTTTGACATTTTAGTAGTCAAGCAAATAGATTTCTTAATATAGTAGAAGTAATAACCTCCAGCACCTTTATATAGTCTTTCGATGGATTCTGCATATATCGGCCAGGTACATTTCCACCAGACAGGGCACATGGCTACGCGATCCCAGGGCCACCAGCACTGTTTTGTCACCCTTCCAATGCTAGTCCGTGTGAAACAATTCTTATTACTTTATTCTTTCCCTTTACGTAACAAATTGTCCTTTCCACAGTCCCAAACATTTTCAACCCTCATAGCTGGGAAACTAAAACAATGGCCTTCATTCCCGGACAGACCTTAAATAGTCAGAGGGTGCGAAGAATCCCCGGAATTGAGAACGGCTTTGCTACACTGAATGTGTGGAGGAATGGCTGGTAAGACGGATGAAAAGTGTGCTATGATGAAGGACAGAATAATGAATGTTTTGTGTCTAAACGAGATCAAGAGAAAGGGGCAGAGCACGATATTATACAATAAGCTGACAGTGTTTTAGTCAAGTGAACTAGAAGCAGAAAGAACTAACCAAGGAGTAGACATTGTACTCTCTGAATGAGTGTCTAGGTGTGTGAATGAATACGAATGCGTGGGACCAGACTTCTTTACGTAAGGCATAAGGTGAGCCTTACAAAGCTATTTGTAGTGGGAGTGCATATTCCAGACATATCAAAATTAGTCGACAAGTGAATAAAATTTTGAGAACTGTTGAATGACTTTGCCACAAAAAGAGGAGAGAAGGAAAGAGTCATTTTACTTGGTACTTTTAATACATGAGTGTCAAGCGTGATGGGAGGAATCTAAAGTTGCTCACAAATTTACATGTCAGAGACAAACTGAAATAATATCGACGGATTTGATTATTGGTTTTGGATCAATGTGACTCTATTTATGAAGCTTGTTAGGTCGACCGGGTGAAAATTGAAGAAAGTTAATTTGAATATCATTAGAGATACGAATGGTAATGTTACATTAGGAAGGCAAACAGTTAAATCATTGTAAGGAACATTTTGAAAGTTCATTTGAATCTGAAGGAGTGATCTCTGATACTGAAATTACTGAGATCACAAATCTACCTTGTTCGTGTAAAGTGGCGCGAACGATATAAGTATAGATGTAATATTAAGAGAAAGGACTGGTTTTAAAGGTGGAAAGGCTCCAGGGTGTAACAGAGTATCGAATGAGGTTCTGGAAAGAGGCGGTGCCTCGTTGGTAAACTTGCTGTACCAACTCTTTAGTATATGCTAACAGTGCGTCTGTGTACCAGAAGACTGGTGCAGAGGTGTCATGGTTCCACTGCTTACGGAGAAGGGGGCCACGGCAAGGCTCAAGTTACAGAGGAATCAGTATTCTCAGTATGGTTAGTAAATTGTATGCTAAGGTGTTGATTGAAAAAGTGACTAAAGAAACTAATGAAAAAATATGGTTTGTGCAAGGTGAGTTTAGAAAGGTAATGAGATGTACGGATCAGGTCTTCTCGTTTCGATCAATTATCGAAAAACATCACACCAAACGTCAGAAATTTTTTCTGCGTGTTGGTCTATCTCAAGAAGGCCTATGACCGAGCGATGAGCAATGATTTGTAGTGTACACGGACCGTGTATGGGATGGGCGACCAGATGGTGCAGGCTCTTAAATCTGTATATGAGAATTCTAGAGCCTGTTACCGTATGGATAGAACCTACTCAGTTTGGTTTCACATTTCGAGAGGTGTCAGACAGAGATGTGTAGTGTCTCGTTGCTTTAACTTATTTGTGAATATTTTGTGATGGATTTGACAGATTCTGTATGGGTATTGAACTTATAGAGTATATGTATGTAAAATAATTAGAAGACGTGATCAACGGCGAAAATTTTCCGTCAAAATTGGAAATGTTTTCAAGATAAGACATGTGAAAAGTATCAAAAACCCACGAGTGTGTGAAACTCAAAGGTGTGTCAGGCCCGTCGTCAATGGAGATCAATTATATCTGCCTAACCCTCTGGGAAACAGACGTTACTTTAGGTATATATACACAAACGCAAAAATTCTAATACAGAAAAGAAGTGATAAAAAGAAACGAATTCTATCAATAGAAAAATATTTAACGACATATTCAAAGGTAAAATATAAACAAAAATATAGTTGGTAAAAAATATTTGTCTGTATATTGCAAAACAAGAAGCCGCACAACACTTAGAAAATAATAAAAGCACCCGTGAAAAATATAACAAAATATTTTTAAAGGTGTCTTCAAAGATAAAGACTTACGAAAGACATTGACCTCAGAAGGTTTTTTGTTCTTTATTCTTGGGTTTCAGTTTACATTATTTAAATTCGTATACCTAATAGTTCTTTCAAAGTACGAAATACGGATAGACAAAGTCTTTGTGCCCCTAAATCAAGCAGAACTAACGCTGGAATTACATATAAAGATATATTTATATAAATTTATAGTGAATAACTTCACTGACATTGATATATTTCACTTGTCAATCTCGAAACTTAGAAATACAATTTTCCAACATTGTTAACATGTAACCTAGTTTCTATCTTTTGTTTTTTTCTTTTCTATTTTACTTTTTTGTTGCTCTGTATGCCATAATTGTCATTTTCTTTTAGTTTTAAATTTAGTACTATGCTACATTTATGTACTGTATAATTTTATTTTGAGTATTTTATGCTTTGTTTAATCGTTTATTGGCCCACCAACACTTGTTTACACCGATACTCACACTTTTTGTCATAACTATATATTTACAGCCTGTATATTAGTAGTATCTCAAAGGTAAACATGTGATGTTGAACACATTAATAAAATAACACATTAATAATTTTCTACAAGCACTATCGAACTAAAATTACATTATATTTGAATTGCATTAAAACAAAGATACATTATTATTGGGTCCGTGTAGTGACGGATTAAGAATACGTAATGTTAACACTTCTATTCATTCCGTGGGTGTCATTACAGGCGACTAAGAGAACAAACTACACAAGACAGTATCACTGCAAAGAGAAGGAAAACTTGAAGCAAACCCTTTTTTTTTTTTTTACGTGTAGAAACCCCCTCGGGCCGTCACCCCACCGGGGTTTACGGCGGGGTGGTGTGTCGGAATCGGACCGACTAAAACCACACGGTGTGCCACTCTACGCCTGAGATAGGAGGGATCCGGGAACCGCTGCTATTACGACATCCAGATCCCTCCTAGCGCCTGCCCGCAAAAGCGGGCACCATCTGCGGATAAACTCTCTATATAGGCGACGTATGGCATACGCGCTCGTCACCTCCTCGCGGCTGGCCACTATAGCGGATGGAGGGGAAAACCCGTCCCGTCCACCCGCGGCCACACTCAAGGCGGCATGAGGCGCTAGTATGCGCGTCCCCGCCGCCCGGCTCGCCGGCGGCGAATTGGGTCCGAGTGGATATCGTCCTCCCGGGCCTTCTCCGCCGCCTCCTTCCGCGAAATTACGTCTGCGCAGAAGGTTGCGACCGCGGTAAAACAACTGTCGCTACCGGCCATGGAGCGTATGACGACCGGTAGCGAGAGATCTCCTCCAATAACTGCAGTGAGGACCCCACGCTGCGCCGCCCAGGCGGAACAAACCGCTAGCGTGTGCTGAGCCGAGTCCTCACTGCAGTCGCAGTGGTGACAGGCGGGACTCAATTCCCTCCTGGCGACCGAGTGCAGATACTTCGCGAAGCAACCGTGCCCGGAAAGGACCTGCGTCAGTCGGAAGGAAAGGGTCCCGTGCTGCCGCCCTGCCCTCTCGGCGATGACCGGCTGGAGAGCCTCCACGGCGGCAAAGCCAGCACGTGGGTCCTCCAGCCGGGACGACCAACGAACCAATGTGGCTCGACGAGCGGCCTCTCGCCACTCGCGTATCTCTTCGGGCGGGGGACGTATGCCGCTACCCACCCGGAAATCAGCCGTTCGCCGATAAACTTCGGGGAGCACTTCCGCCTCCAAATCCCACGGGGGAGTTCCGGCCAAGGCGCACGCCGCCTCCGTCGATACGGTGCGGTAACCGCGTATGGCTCTAACCGCCAATATCCTCTGAGGGCGCCAGAGGCGAGCCCTATTCTGGGCGGTCAGAGCCGCCGCCCACGCCGGTGCACTATACAGCGCCATTGACCGGACAACCCTCCTGTATAGACGTCTTGTCGCGACGCTAGCTCCACCGAGATTGGGCAAAAGTCGCCCAAGGGTAGAAGCAGCGCCGACCAGCTTTGGAGAAAGCTGTCGGAAGTGCTCGTCGAAGAGCCACCTGCCGTCGAGGATCAGGCCCAGATATTTCATCTGGGCCTGAACCGGTACGAGGACCGAATTGACCACGATGGAGGCGCCAGAGGGTGGAATACGACGGGGCCCATGGAACAAAAGGGCCTCCGTCTTGTCCAGGGCCACCTGCAAACCCAGAACCTCAATTCGCCCGACCAAAGTTCATCCCCCGGGCCGTGACCAATGTGTCATCTGCGTAACAAATTACGCCCAGCCCGGGGGGAAGACGACCTCGAAGGGCCCAGTCGTATCCTATGTTCCACAGGAGTGGTCCGAAGACAGACCCCTGTGGAACACCGCACGACATGAACCGCCACCTCAGAACACCGTCTCGGTCCTCATACATGACGGTACGCTCCTCAAGATAGTCTGCCACTAGCCGCCTCAGGTACTTTGGCACCCCATGGTAGTGGAGTGCTTCCCTGATGCAGCTAAATGGCAGACTATTAAATGCGTTGGCGATGTCCAACGACACCGCCAACAGCACGCCGCCACAGCTTAGTAACGGCTCAGTTCGGTAACGGCCCTCAGGCGCAACACGGCATCAACCGTCGAACGCCCCGCCCGAAAACCAAATTGGGCGTCCGACAGATCGGGGCCCACCTCGCAGAGGTGCCGGACGATGCGGGCAGAGAGTATCCTCTCAAACAGTTTACCCGCCTCGTCCAGCAACACGATGGGCCTATAGGCCGCTATCGATTCGGCTCGCCGTCCCGGCTTCCTCAATAGGACCAGCTTCCCGCTTTTACAGCACTCAGGGAAGCGTCCGGACGCCAAGCTAGCGTCCAGGACCTCCCTGAGGTGGTCCGACATGTGTTCGAGGGCTCGGGCCAGCACTCGGGCAGGTATCCCATCCGGCCCGGGGGCGGTGTTCTTAGAGCGGATCCGTAGAACAACCGCCCCTACCTCCGATTTCCTGACGGGCGGAACATTATCTTCGTTCACCCCGTCGTCTTCGACCATGAAGGCCATCGACGGGGGCGTGTGCTCCGCCCGCTGCGGGAAAAGGCCCTCGACCACTTCCCGCAGGAAGCTGGGCTGGAGTGTCTCTGTAAGGAGGGCGCCCGACGTGCGGAGCTTTTGTCGCGCCGCACGATAAGGGCGACCCCAGGGGTCACGATCGAGACCCTCCAGCATTTCCTTTCTCTTAATTTCTTTGGCGCGGCTGATGGCCAGCTTCAGAGTTTTCTGCGCCTCTCGGTACTCCTCATGAAGCTGGTCCTCCTCGCCTTCTTCGCGGTGTCGCCGCCGACTACGGGTGTAGGACCTCCGGGCACGAGTACAGGCCGCACGGAGGTCCGCCAACTCCTGGGACCACCAGTAAACCTCCTTCCGTGGAGGCCGACTTGAAGCAAACCCTATTCCAACCTGTCTGCCCAGGGTGGTATAGTAGGCCAAAACCTCCTTTCTAAAGAGAGGCCTATGTCCAGCAGTGGACTTTTAAAGGCTGTTGATGATGACAACATTGGCAACATCAAGTAACACAATATTGGCAGACTTTTGAGACAAAACATTTGTAAGAAAATGAAAGTATAACGTTGCAGGTTGCGTGGTTAATAAAGAGACATAATACAGAATAACATACATTTTGTAGCCTATTGTTGTGCAAGTATGTATATGTTGCCTTGATCAAAAAAAAAAATAAAAAAATAATTGACACCTTTATATTTTTCAGAACTGTCTACCATGGCTATATACGAGTATGTATATGCAGTACAAACGTCGAAACGGTGGTCATTTAGGCGAAGTAACTTTTAAATACTAAATTCCAACTAATTAGCTTTCTTGTAAACAAACCATTTTTATAATATATCAAATGCGTTTTTTTATACGAGTTTTCAAATGTTAACTAATTCCTGGCTTACAATGGTATAAATAAAAATGATTTTGTTTAATTCTGTATAATCTCCTATATACCTCACATTCATGTTACCGTTTTAGTAAAAATACATTTCTGTTAAGTAATTTTTCATTTCACACAGAAAATATAATATTCTTAACTGAAAGAAACTCTTTTAAATTTTATTTTTTTCCTGCTTAATAAGTAGATAAAAACTAAACGATGAAACCATTAGGCTAAAAAGATGATCACTAAGCGCTAACTAAACGCTTACTTGGTTAGCTCTAGTACTTAAACGTTAAGACACTCAATTCTCACGAGCAAGATGTATATTTCTAAAATAATACGTACATAGTATTACAGACTGTAGTAATAAGATTCATTGTACATACAAAGGCTTTATGGTAGCGGTTTACATACTAACATTGTCTAACAGACTATAAAACAATAGGGTGACGACGAAAAGGTTTTCTACGCGTTTGCGTGCGGAAACCCCATTTAATAATAAACGATTGTTCTGTCGTCTTCTAAAAGAACTGATATTGAAAATAGAAATACTGTAAGTCTTTTACACAAACAGAAAAACGAAGTTGTTTGAAATTTGGTCCTCGAATATACACACTACTAGTTACACAAAGATGATGTACCATAGGATTATTTGTATGTTAAAAAAATACAAGTAATTTAAATGATCTGTAACGAAACTTAATGTGGCAGACCAAATTCCATCTATAAAAAGAAAGAAAAATTATTTAAGAAATCATAAAGAGAATGCCACAAACACACATAATACCTTATGCAATGCAAATAAGGTACCTATCTCAGTATATTGCTGTAGCCTGAGAGGCTGCTGCGCGAGCATTACGATAGGGTCCGCGCAGGGTATTGTCAGCTTGTCCGTCTGTGTGTGCTGTATTTATAAATATATGGTGGTGTATATAAATGTATACATAGAATAGCTTTGTCGTGGTAGTAATGAATATTTCACATCTAACAACATAATCTAACCGTCAATAGAATAGAATTCGTTGTTTGTTTCGTACCAACAGCAAAAAATTTCATATTGTAAGGAGATATCACTTTGTTTATTTACGACTGTCGGTGTAACTAATGAATACTAAATACCACGATGCAAATGTCACAGTACGCCAACTAATCAGGAGTACGCCGTTCATTTGTGAGGCGCATCTAACACAGCTAACATTTCTGTCTTTTCGTGCAAGCCTGCTGTTATATAACATACGTTAGAAGTCGATTCATTAACACTCGAACTCAAATGTGTCATGAATTTGACTTGTCCATCTGTGTTATTTTTATCATATTATGGCATGCAAGAGAGCTATGCGTCAGCTAGACTGAAGTAATGCAAGGGCTGCATAGAAAATCGGTGTAAAGCCATATTTTCGTTGCATTTTAGCAATTAAGTAACCTCCATAAGTAGCAAAAAAATCTGGTTAGTACTTGATTGCCATACAAACTACATTACGATTGCTACCTATCTTGCCTTTTGGAATCAATACCTATTTCTACACTAGGTTTGTAAACGCGTTAGCCATGAATCTATGTTTATTTCACCGAATCCTATCCTGTAACCTTACTTTCAGCCGTGGAAACAAAATTATTGTTATCACTAGAAGGCTTGTGTATTTTTCTTTATTACGTACTACTTATTATTATTAATTTTTCGACCAGGTATAAATAACTTTACAGCTCACATTAGTGCCCAACGGCTCAAACAAAAAATAGAAATATAAAGTAGGAACACAACACAATCTTTGAAAAACCTAAGGCATAATTAAATAACATTTAATTAGCCAAGCATAATTTTTTTGCATAACAAATGGAAGACCTACATCATCGTTTATAAGTATGGTAATTGGCTTTAAACTTTCATTACTTAACTCAACTAGTTAAGTTGAAGTAAACGGTCTCTAAAGGCGTGACATCGGGAGTAGGATCTAAATGAGAGTTAAAATTTGAGAAACTTAACCAACGTCCGAAAAGTTTTGGGTTAATAAAAACCCCTAAATTCCCCTAAAGTATCCATTAGATGCTCAAGAGAACTGACTTGGAAGTTTCTGCATACATACTTACTATTCTCGTTATGAATTCAGTCTTTCGTTTGCTTAAGGAATGATATCTTTATGGTGAAGAGGACTAGCGACGATAAGTGAATACTGTTTTATAAACACCTGCGACTAAAGAGTTATAAGAGGCGAGAAGAGCTGCGATTCTTTTAATTCTGTGAAAAATTTGATTTTGTAATTCCGTTACAGTTCAAATGAAAGTCGTATTACAAGATTCTGTTAGTTTTTTTTTTTCAGTTGTGTGAATAATATTTTAAGAATAAATTTGTTAAATAAGTTTAGGAGTGGATTAAATCTTAATAAATTGTTTGCAGCATAACTTACAGAAACCTAATTATGAAATTGTATACCAATATACTATCAGAGTTCCTAACACTTACGAGAAAGTTAATTAGTTGTCATTTATTTTTTGACATGACTGCCTCGATGACGTAGATGTAACGAAAGCAGCTGCTGTGCTCGAGGTCGAACCGAATGTTTGTATGATCTGCTAATATTTCTTTCGGAGTTTGAATGTTTTCTATATATAATATGTATGTATTTACAAAAAAAAAGTATATAAATATTCTTTCAGTCAGTCTAGTTATCATAGCACAAGCTCGGCTTAGATTGAAATTAGATGGCGTTGTAAGTTAAATGTCCAAAATATTTATTTATTTATTATTATTTTATAATAATTTTAGGAGATGTTAAGAACTCTGATTGTATACTGGTAAATAATTAAAATCAATACAGTTAATGAGCTGAATTGCTTCCTATATTAATTGACACTTGATTGCATTGTTGGTTGACTGCCATTCATAATTGGTGTTAAATTATAGAATTAAAAAATATTGGTGTAGGCAGTGTAAGAAAAATAATTAAAAATATTTCATTGTAGGATAACAACCTTAGGCATAAATGGGCTGCTCAACCGGAGTAATGAAAAGAACTAACCGAGTGAATGACGTAACCGGAGTCCCCTTTATATTGAGGGGGAATCAACAGTTGCAGTTGCAAGCATTTCTGGCTGTTGAATTAAAGTAGTCCTTGAACAGTGGTAGTCACTTACTGTCAGGTGACCTGGTATTTATGTGTCTCTTATAGCTTAAGTGAAAGTCATAGGAGTCACACAGATACATTTATTTTTCTTCTGCAAGGCCTAACTTAGATAAGCCTGTTGTTAAGAAATGGATTTTCAAATTATAGACTCGTAATTTTAGCCACTGCATACATAAATTGACTGGGCTGAATGCTTTATATACTTACTTTATAAATTCACCATAAATAATGCTTCAATATGTATTTAACATTGGATAGGGCGGGCCACGAATTACTTAACACTTCAAAAAATCGTATAAAAACTATTTGATATAGGTATTATGAAAATTGTTTACTTACAAGAAAGCTATTTAGTTGTAACTTATTCTTAAAAATATATCGCTTAAATGACCACCGTTTCGACGTTTGCACTCTCCTTATAGAACACCTCTTTTTAAGGTAGTAGAGCCACGCTGATTTCAGCATGAACGGGCCGGTTCGACCGAGGCAGTCTACCTCAGCAAAGAGACCACGAGATCGCCGACAACTTTTTTTTTTCTATATTAAGAGCCTGACAAAGTGACTCTACTCTGCCTGATCATCAACAACCTTTTACAGTCCACTGCTGGACATAGGCCTCTCCTTAGCAAGGAGGTTTTGGCCTACTATTCCACGTTGGCCAGACAGGTTGGAATAGGGTTTGTTTCAAGTTTTCCTTCTCTATGTAATGATGTTGTCTTGTATACTTTGGTCCCTTAGTCGCCTTTTACGACACACACGGGATGAATAGGGGTGGTAACACTATGTATTCTTAATCCGTCACCACACGGACAACACCACACTCTGCCTAATGGAAAGTATGAATAGAATCCAAGAATTGTGGTCACCATACTCATTGCAAATGCAGACTATGTAGTGTAATGACTTACACTATGGCGGCCTACTAAGATGCTTTTTCACACCCCGCTTGTGGAAGTAAAAAGCATGACACTTATCGTGGCAGTGTAAGGCTCACACAGTTATCACGATAGCTATGATCCCTGCATCAATGGGCCTCCGGTCTTCCTTCTCTGATTTTTTTTTTTATGTTTAGTTGACGTAGTTTATTTGGTTTATTGTTGTAGACACAATTCTTCAAATAACTCCATAAAAAAAAGTCTGCTGGGGATAGCTTTGGACTTCGGGATGGCCATGGAATGTCGCCTTAACTGGAAATGAATTTTTCCGGAAACATGTCTTTGACCACCGACAGAGACTCATTGGATGTGTGACAAGTGGTTCCATCTTGTTAAAACCATGTATTACCATTATAGAAAGCAAATCTCAAATTCCAGGAGCATAGGTCCCAAGAACTCTCGTAACATGTTTGCACAGAATGTTAGATTCAAATGTTAACGAATTCTTGGCCCACCCTATATAATATTATTTCATGATTAGGGTGACATTTATCCATACAGACTTAAAGAAATATAATACAAAAACAACATTAGGTCATTTATTTGTGTTTAGAACATCAAAAATAACTTTCACGCGATATGTGTGATATGAAACTATACGTAAGTAACAAATTAGTACGTTCGACATGTTCGTCATCAGCAAGGCACATTAATCACGACAGTGTCACCGATGTTACAGACTCACGAACTAACTGGCACATGTTACCTAAAACTTCTATTTTCCTTGAAGTAATAGTATAGGAAGATATTGTTGATATTGCAAAAGTCTCGCACCAATCTGTTATATTAAAGCTATGTTATGAAAGGGCCTGGTATACTTTAAGTTTTTTTTTTGATACCTAACTATTGTGAATTAATTTAATTCTGTTTGTATTTTAAAAAGACCAAAACGGCCACAAAGAACACCCAGACTCATTACAAGTTCTGGATTACACAAAGTGTTATTGAGTATGGGGATCACAACCACAACACCCAGCGCAGTAGGTAGTAACGAAGTCACCGTGCTTACGTCATTTTTACTGTCCACATGAATCAATTAATACTGTTATTTGCATTTGCGTGAATACTATGCGAATGTTAAATTTCTTGCACAAGGACCGATGTTTGTGTCAAGAAACGCCATTGGTAAAGGATAAATAATAAATAATATTTATATCTGCAAGTAAATCTGTTACAGACATTTTCACATGTCGGACTTTACAGCTAGAAGACGCCAGCATTTCCTCAGGCTCACTCTTTGAAGAAATGCTGAAATAAACCACAGAGGTATATTTTTTTAAGTCCGTGAACATTGATTAAATAAAATTGGATTAAAAAACACCAAACAACTGTTCATGGAGTACAGAAATTTTATCTTTACATCCTAATGACAGTTTTTTTACACTAATTTCATATTTAATTTATCTTTACGCTCGTATATTTCCTTAAAGTAGACCGGAAAAGAAATTACATTGGCTACCTCAGTCTTAACCTACAACAGGTACAACATAATTCTGACAAAAGCTATATTACTTCTAAGCTTTCACAGCGTTATCTATTCTCAGAAATGCAAATGTCAATAATATCTCGCCCGAATTCTACGGTATTATATTTGAAACTTACCGTTAAGTAATACTTAAGCGTGCCTTTGTAACCTTAATAAGAAAATATTCGGGGCAATTAACGAACGAAGCAATTCATTTCTATGACCTTTGAAATACTATATCACATTTAAGTTTATACTAAAATCGCTTTAGTCTCACCTTTCCCTTTAATCAGAGATATACTTGTATCCCACATGATTCATATGAGTGTGTTAATGTTTTATTACTTGGAGTTTTTCACTTTTTTCACACATCACCAAGTTAAGCAACTTATTTCTGGATAACCGACTTCCAATGACCTTTCTGTTAAAGTTTTCACATATAAAATAACAATAAAATAATACTAACTTTACAAATCTGTCTGATCTACATCTAAATGTATAAAAAGTATAGAAAACGTCGTGGTCAACTGTCTCATCAGATTGCGAGAGTGAGAGATTAGAGAGTGCACATGTGGTTGCGCACACACTTGTGCACTTGCGAACCTGTGTGGTTGAGACTGGCCGCCGTAGCAGAAATCGGCATCATCATACAAAAGGAGAAGGAAATAACATGAAAATTAAGACAAAGTAATTTTATGCAGCTAAAAGAACTTCCTTTTTAGGGATTCCCCCATTTCTATTAAATATTTATTTTGCCTTTCATTCTACATTACCACAAAGTATTAATTTCATTCAAACTCAAAGAGCTATAATTACTTTATGCGTCAGAACATTCAGTACACTTGAATATTACGTAACAAAGCATCAATATCAGTGATACCAGGGAAAGGGCTAACCGCAGCCATCGTGTTCAAACGTGGTTCGGACACAGGATATCAGTTAACAATATAGGAACCATGTACTCATATGTGTTGTGCCTTTGTTACTAAACCGCTCAGTTTAAAGTCCTGTTTAGGTGATTTGTTTATATTTTAAATATGTAAATAGTGTGACTCACACGTTATTAGCTAGACGACAGAAAATCTGGTAAGGCACGCACTTTTTGAATTGAACGATGAACACGTGCGACACTACATGTATGTTTTGAAACATCATATACAATGGAATAGAATAGAACGAACTTTATTGTACGTCAAAATTTTTACAGATTATGTACAAGAGCATTTTAATTGAGTGACCACGTACAGACGATGTCCTTATTGCTAAAAGCAATTTCTTTCAGACAACCTTTGTGTGGAAAAAATGAACTATAAAGAGACGAATTAGGTGTGAGAATAGCATAAAAAAAGAAAAATCAATTAAAATTGTAAAATATCTGTCTATCTATCTACAGTACATAAATACACAATACCTGCTTCGGTGGCGCAGCGGTAGTGAATGCGAATGCTGTGCATGCTGAAGTTTCGGGTTCGATTCTCAGGTCAAATCAAGTGGTTGTAAGATCTGCAAATATTGTTTCGAAAGTTTGAGTGTTTTCTATGTATAATATGTATATATTTACAAAAAAAAAAGTATATAAGTATTCTATCAGTCATTCTAGTTATTAGCACAAGCTCTGTTCAGTTTGACACTAGATGACGTTGTGTGTGAAATGTCCAAAATATTGTTATTTTTATCTTCATTTTCTTTACAAAGGAATATACATAAAATAATACACATACAGAATACACATAAAATAGGGTTTAGCTATATAATAAAAAAAAGATGACAGGCAATGTTCTTTGATCATTTTTTTAAATATAGGCAAAGATTAGGCACGCCACATAGCCATGGGTAAAGTATTCCATAGTCTGCCTGTACAGAGAACGACTTATCGTAAAACTTGGTACGATGAGTAAGTACAACCAGTTAGAGATTCAGATGATGTCACGAATCACGAAAGTTTTGTTCAGTTTTATTTGATTTTCAAGCTTCACTATAAAACTATTAATACCTCCGACCTTAAACTATCTCAAACACTTGTAGCAGATACCTATGGACGGGGAATGTCAGTACCATCAGGTTACTTTTCTGCTCGTTTGACTCTTATATTAATACAGTTAAAGTCCATATTCTAAAATTGATTAAGTACTATATATTTAGTATTCAGCATGACTCGCTCGTCTAGTGGTTAGCATATGTGACTGTGTACCAAAAGGTCTTGGATCGAATTCCCGGGTCGAGCCAAAAGTGTTGTTGAGTTACAAATAATTCTAAATAACAGTCCGGAGTATGAAAGTTTGCCAGTGTTTCACACCAGTACCTCGCGGCTCATTGGTCCCGCTTGCCATAAACGTCCATGTCAGTCGTTATTGGAACGCCAGTACCCTCAAACATATTTGTTTTTTGACGTGTGGAAACCTCCTCTGGCCGTCACCCCACCGGGGTTTACGGCGGGGTGGTGTGTCGGAATCGGACCGACTAAAACCACACGATGTGCCACTCTGCGTCTAATATAGGAGGAATCCGGAAACAACTGCTATTACGACATCCAGATCCCTCCTAGCGCCTGCCCACTACCGCGGGCAGTATCTGCGAGTACCCTGAAACATAGTTCAACCTTGGAATTCAGTTTTCTCACATGATTGCAAAGGTTCGATGCCATCCGCTCCATGGAAAAATTGATATTAAAATCGGTTGAATTAGTGGCCGACCGCAAATCATCTTTGAAATACTAGACGCGAGGAATATACTATATATTCAGTAGGTAAGCTACAGCATTTACATCAAACAAAAAGTGAGTGATGAATATGATACTCAATGAAACATATTAAAATAAATGTTTTGAAATCTGGTTTATTCCGACATTGAGAGGCTGCTATCCGTCACTGGTTATTTTCGACAGTCATCGAAATTTCAACTTGTATTTATTAATATAAAAGTTATTTGATACACTAGTCACGTGGTACACATATGTTACGTTATACGTAACAGTTGATGTTATCATCAACAGCTTTTAACTGCTGGACATGGGCCTCTCCGGTTTTGGCCTACTATACCACACTGGCCAGTTGATATAAGATTTGTTCCAAGTTTTCCTTCTCTTTGCTGTGATGTTGTCTTGCATATTTTGTTCGCTTAGTCGCCTCTTACAACGCCCATAGTAAGATTAGGGCTGATGGTTCTCTGTATTCTAAATCCGTCACTAACCAAAAAACAGTTGATGTTTAAAAGTTGACTTTATAAAAGTAATACTGGCTTACAACTCAAGCAGAATTGTCTGATAATAATAATTACATTTGTAGCGATTTCTAATAATGTAGCAAAAACATACTTTAAGTACCACCTAAACAAAGACACACAAAACTACTGACTGCCACCAATCTTGCATCGCGTAATAATCAAATATCAATAATTATAAATACCAGATTGTTGAAAGTTTTCAGCAATGGGCGGGGCACATTGTACGCAAAATGATGGCCGATGGGAACATAAAATTCTAGATTAGCGATCGCATACTGGCAAACACTGCGTAAACACTGCGTTGGTGGACCTTCCACAAGGTGTAGTATAGTATTATATAGTAGTTAGTAATATAATAAACTTACTGTAGTTTCTTAGTCTTTTCTTTAAATTTGCTGTACATATTTCTTTGGACGTGTCAGGCATAAAACAATTTCTGTTAAAGTTTTGTATTTGAATTATTTAACTAATAATACAGTTATCAGTTCCAAATAAATAATTTATTTACTAATTATTTTATTTAACTCTTATAAGAATTGCAACTAAGTAATTCTAACATTAAACAAATCAAAAACCGTATTCATCTTCTAAAAATTCTTGAAACTTTTGCGTTGAGTAATACGCTCATAGAAAGAGTAAACTTAATGGATTATAAACTACTAATGTCGTTGTAAATCAAGCATCGTTTGTAATGGAGCACGTGAAGTACCTTCTCCCCGTGTGTCCTATCACAGCGCCATTTATTACACCTACTTGGCAACTGTACATTACTTGAAGTGGTACTAAATGGCATTGATACTTTAGCCATAAATCCTTCAAATGCTGATTGTGATTGTCAATATCTAAGCAAAATAAAACAGTGTAAAAAATATTAGAATAGTAACTATTGAAAAAGATTTTTTTAATAAATTAAGAGTGCGTAAATTGTTTTGTTTCTTCTTTGAAATCTATTTGAACGTTTTTTTTCTATATTAAGAGCCTGCCAAAGTGACTCTACTCTGCCTGATGGAAAGCATGAATAGAATCCATGAATTGTAATCACCATACTCATTGCAAATGCAGACAATGTGGTGTAGTGACCCATACTATGGCGATCTTGTGAAATGCTTTATCACACCCCGCTTGGGGACGTAAAAGGCATGACAGTCATCGTGACAGTGTACCACGGTAACTGTCACCCCTGCATCAATGGGCCTCCGGTCTTACACTCACCAATGAAACACGACAACACGGATGCTGATGGTTTAGGTTGTTCTTCTGTGGGAGGGTAGTACTGCCCCGGTCGAGCCGGCACGCTCGTGCTGAAATCCGCGTGGCTCTACTACTCATAACGTGTGGCATTCTCGCAAAGAATTGTTTTTTTTACTTTATCGTCTATTTTGACACTAATTTGAGTGGTATACGTATGTTTATTTTTAATTAAACGTCACTTGTGTCAGCCTGTGACGCATTATGATTAAAAGTTTTGGTAAAAATCTTTGAGAAACAATCTTTTTTGATTTTGTTTGTAACTTGTTTTTACAATTCTTAACCATTGTTGAATTATTGTTACCTTGGAACACACCGTTTTAGAGAAGTAGACAAATGCTCTTGAACTGAACGAGACGGAACTGAACTGAAGCAAAAAAAAACCATTTGGAACCGTCAGACTGCTGCGGTATTATTTCTTTTCTTTCGTTCAATCTTTGACTTAAAGTTTTTAATGTTTAAAAATCTTTTCAAACAATAATAAAGTTTTTACGAAATAGTAAGGTATCCCATATTTATATTAAAATGGTATCAAAACACTTGTAAATCAAATTTCATATACCATGTACTTGCATACTTTGATGCATCAAAATGAATTTATTATAGTTATGCTTGTTTATTTTATTGGTTCACACATTTTCATTCAATTAAGATACTGCGAGATTATATAGTTTTAATTAAATATTTAATAGGGAATGTAAAATAAAATTACCCTCAATTTGACACGTGTTTTCATTTCTGTTCTATGATATTCATAAAATGTATATAAGTGTCTTTGAAAGCGATTTTACTATTTGTGAGTGTATCAATTATTGGATAAAGTGGCGTATATCGATCGTAAAAACTCAGACTGTGCCTATTATTGAAGTTACTATTGAAGCACTAATAGACAACACGATGAATTTTCCATAAGCAAATCCTCCATTCTAAGAATTCGTACCAAAAAACGTCATTTAGTAAAAATTTATACCGAGACAACAATTAAAAAATAGTTTGTAAAGTATATGATTACAGTAAGAAGTATCTCCTCCAAATAAAATCTTTATAGTTCACTTTAAAAGAAATCAATAACTTCGTTTCTGTCAAAAGCAAGACCTTGTTCAAAATTTTCCATATTGTTGACAGTTCTCCAACGAGTCTACATGATCTATTATACTACTTTTCAACTAATTAAAAAACAAGGGATGACTGAGAGCCATAGTAAGAAATGACATTGTAGAGAAAGTAACTAAGTTAATCCAGGATTTACATTTAAAAATAACTGTTGAAGAGGCACAAAATAATTTTGTTAATTTTGGTTTCTACATCGCGTACAGGTACATAAATTGGTGTACCCTGACTGTAAAAATAATATTTAATAAATCTTTCATTAACATAATGTCACTTAAATGTTTATGTGATACAAATAAAAAAGTATTTATTTACTGTCTAAAAATAAAGTTATATCCATCCACATTACGACATACGACACAAAGCCTCGTTAATCCATCGTACCCAAAATTTAGATAGTCTACCTGCATACGTCTGCAAACTTTGATATCCTTATGTTAATCACAGAGGTCTCCGGCCTGAATCAACACGCTTATTGATGGCATAATCCTTGCTTTATCTTAAAACAACATAAGGACTAGTTATGTGATAGTTTGCTAGTTGCCCTATGAGACACAAACATGAAGGATTTTTCCGAATATTGAAATTGCTAAATTTGTAGTTTAAATTGATAAACTTGTTTTTGGGAATTATTGATTTATCTTGTTAAAGGTGTTTTTGAACCGCTATTTGGTGTTCCTATTAGGAGAGAGAGACTTATCAGTGAAATATCTTATTTATATTAAAGGACGTAACCTATCAGACTGGTCAGCCTATGGAAAAAGGGTTACCACTGCCCATGAACGTCTGAAACTCATGAGTCACATTTTAACATCGAGTTTTGAACTAGGATTACGTTCTTTTTTTGAATATTTGAAGCTTTTAATTAATTATTACTAGAGAAATGAAGACCCTATAGTTTAGCAATCAGGGTCATAAGTCACTAGACCAAAAGACACGGTAGATTCATTTGTCACATAGCAAAATTTTTTGTTATCGCAACCTTACTGTCATGTTCAAATTTGTATTAGGTTTAAACATGAAAAAATTACTTCTTGCTAAAAATTAAGTAACTTCCGGTAGCAATGAATAATATCTAAAGTTCATTGAACTACAGCGATTCACGGATATGCAAATATAAAATTTCAATAAAAGTAGACTTCCGTGTGTCGCGTACACCGACAATCCTCGGCTAACGAGCTTTTGTATGTTTTTTATTAAGTTCATGTTGTACGTATGTTATATACATGTGTATAATAAATAAATGACAAATGATGTTTATTTTTGCAAGTAAAACTTTTATAGATATTTTTACAAGTTGTTCTAGACAGAATGCGCCGGTATTTGCTTAGACTCACACTGGAAAGAAACGCCGAAACAAACTATAAAGAAATCTTCTTTTAAGTTTAGGAACATTGTTTAAATAAAACTATGTGAGTAAGTATATGATTGGGGATGCCCTTTTAAAGAAACAACCATAGTTTTGAGTCCTTTGAGTCCTTTTTACCTACTTATTCAGTTCCTGACGCTCAGATGGAGTGGTGTTTGTTGTCTCTCATCTTTTTCTTCTAAGATCTAAGGTCTTGATTGTGAGCTTCGACTTGCGTCCAATGTTTTTTGGTCGAAAATGGTTGTAGGCGGCATCGTTTACGTCCTGCACGGTTTCCAACATGCACAAATCACCCACCCTGATATCGAAAAGACTTTTTGTAGTCTAGTCGTTAGCCTGCGAAAGTGACTCTACTCTGCCTAATGGAAAGTATAAATGTAATCCAAGAGTTGTAGTCACCATACTCATTGCAAATGCAGACAATGCAGTATGGTGACCCATACTATGGCGGTCTAGTGATACGCCTTTTTACACCCTGTTTAAGGACGTAAAAGGCATGACAGTCATCGTGACAGTGTAAGGCTTCACAGTTACCACGGTAACTGTCACCCCTGCATCAATGGGCTTCTGGTCTCACACTCACCAACGAAACACGACAACACGGATGCTGGCGCTTTAGGTTGTCTTCTGTGGGAGGGTGGTACTACCCGATCGAGCCGGCCCACTCGTGCTGCAATCAGCGTGGCTCTACTACCTAGTAAGTTATCTTTATTTCTAGCGTTGATATAATGAATATCTCTTAACTTTATAAATAAACGAAAATTTTTCTTTACATACACTAAATTTTCATAAATGCTTTGAGATGTGAGTATCATGATACTAATTTCCTTAAAGTTATACCACAGCGTGTGTCTGTAAATAAGATTATAAATTACGAAAATAGGGCTCTTTTACAACATAAAGATACTTTTAATCTCAACAGCTTTTTCACATAAGAAAATACCAAATGTTAAGTTAAGTAAAATAGCTTAAATACACCAATTTAGTGTCTAAATTGGTTAATTAACGAATTTTATTAACCGTGTGAGCTATAAACTGAGTCTATTTATCAATCCATCAATGTGTGCGCCACACTGCAATTTAGAATCCAAAAACTTGGTGGTATCCTCAAGATTCAACTCCTTTTTATTTCTCAGAACACAAGTTTTTTACTTATTTGACATTAGGTGTAAAAGATCTAACACATTTATATTTTTTTCTCGTTTAAAAATAAATTATTAACATTGAACCAGTTCACGACATTAGAGTGAGTGCGTGAGTTCATGTCACTAGTAACTGATTGTTGTCGTTTAAGTTGAAATAATTTTTACTTCCTTTCGAAGTGACGTCTGCAAGCAGCACTATCTTTTGATTATCTTTCATCAAATTAGGTACATCATTGACATAAATAAAAAACAAAAATAGACCAAGAATTGAGCCCTGCGAAACCCTCATAGTGACCACAAACCCCAAGGACCTTTGACCATTAACTTGCACCCTCTGGACCCTATTTCCTAAATAAATAATAAGTGGATCCAAAGTAGTACGCCTAATTCCATAATGATACAATTTCCTGGTTCTTTTTTGATCAAAAACGCAATCGAATGCTTTATACAAAACACAAAAAAAAAACCGTGTAATGCATAAGTTCATTTTTCTAGGCACTAAACACATTCTCTATAAGTTCAACACCAGCGTCACTCGTTGAGAAGCTAAACTTATCCCGAGCAGAACATTGGTTTCACTAAAGTTAGTTTGCAGATAGTTACAAAACTGATGAAATGCAAGCTTTATGTTCACAATTTTATTTTGTATTACCTTTATTTTTATTCTTACCGACGTCTGTTATGTTGATTATTGAACGTCATTCACTACGAGCGCTGATGCCTTGTGAAATTTGTTTATTTTTTAAGGTTATCCAGTTGAGTTTTGTTGTTCCATTTTACTGTTAAGTTTTACTATATTAATATTTAAACTCCACTCTTTACAACTAATTAACCCTTTACAAAAAGTTAATCGTATTTTTCTAGTTCATTCTTTCAAAGGGCACAAGCATGAAGTGGTACAAGATTATGCTGCGTTGTGTTTTGCTTAAAGTTAAGTATTTTTAATTCTTATAAATAAGTAAACCACAACATAAATATTATTTCATATAGGTGTTACTGACACTAACTATTTTACTAAATTTCTAAATACCTACTTTATTCTAAAGGTAAACTCTATTGATGTATGACCCACTACGATTCACATAAAATTATTTTGCCTCGTTGCTTCATAAGTATTTTCAATATAACTGTATATAAATATCGAAACGGCATATTTATCTAATATGACATAGTATCTGTCTACCTATCGTATTCAATTATGGAGTATTTATTGCGATGGCCTCAATAGAAAAGACAAAGCTAATATAGGGCGAGGGAACGCAATATGAAATGAAACTTTTCTGCCATAATATTTGCAATAATCAAACACGTTGAACGCAGGATCCTACGCGGCGAGCATGCCAACCTCAAGTGATAAATAACGTATCGGTACCTAATAACCTTAGACAAAAATAAACAATATATTATCGTCACCACAGTCTCGTTTGTAACCCACCTATTACGTAAGTTTACGAGCTATAAACCGGACAAATGAAATAGTTTGTCGCACAAACGCAATAGCTGAACGTCGGTCCGTCAATTTGTCAAGTCGTATGTTTCACTGGTTCCCTCAAAATTGCTTTTGTGTGCTCCGTGTTTAGAGTTGCGCGTAAAGATAAGCGAATGTGTATTATATTGCCTACACCGTAAAGCTGTCTACATGAATGAGATGAAATGACATTACTGCTAAATGTATGTAGTTGAAATTATGCTTATAGTTCACGTTTATATGTAGGATATCTTAAATTATATCAAATTAATAGGTACCTCGGTAGGTTGTGTTAATTCCTTAGATCATAATGTTAGTTTTGGAATTCAGTAGGAAACGAATGAATGAACGATGTTTTTTTTTTAATTTTAGCAAAATGATTGAAGTCTATGAATTACCTCGAACATCATTTCACCACACTAATTTGTAGATTGGTATCATTATTCCTGTGTTTTTCTTACATGGAAATTTGTGTATATATTAGTAATTTTTTTATGTATGTAAAGGTATAGTCTATAGTGTGTGAGATGAGTATAGTCTAGGCTTGTAATATTAATTCATATTTTATATCTTTCTGGTGATTTTGAGTGTTGCCAGGCCTGGCTAAATATCATGCTGGCGACAAAGTCACCCTTCGATTCTTTAATATTGACTTGTACTAGTTAGTTGACAAGATGACTAGAAATCGTATGTAGTCTGCGTGGACAGGCTGACTTAAAACTAAAGTTTTTTTTTCAAAAGGTCAACCCAGATTCTATCCCGTATTCACATAGTTCTTTGTCGATCAATGTTCATGGATTTTTAAAAAAAAGATCTCATTTTTGGCTTTTTTGGCATTTCTTCCTAAAATGAGTCTTAGGAAATGCCAGCGCCTTATAGCTGTAATGTACGACGTGTAAAAATATCGACGAAAGATTACTTGTAAAAATAAATACAAAGTATCATTTATTTGTCACATATATACCTATTAGCATTAGCACTATTTATAAAAAAATAACCAAAACTTTATGCTTACTTTATGGACCTATGAATGTTGCCAACTGTGATGGCTTTGAAGTAAGTGACCACAGATCACGTATTTTCTTTTTTTTTTATGTTCATATATTGTGTAGATTCAGTTATTACAGAATAAATTATTTCTAAACCAAACAGTATACAAAAACGAGTCTAAGCAATTTGGATTTTTTTTTTATTCTGCTTGATGGAAAGCATGAATAGAATCCAAGAGTTGTGGTCACTATACTTAATGCAGACAATACAGTATGGGTCACCATGGTGGTGTAGTGAGATGCTTTTTCGCACTTGAATCCGCACGCTTACCACAATAACTATCACCCCAGCACCAACGGGCCTCCGATCTCGTACTCACCGACAGAACACGACAGTATGGATGCAGTCGCTTTGGGTTGGTCTTCTGTGAGAGGGTAGTACTGAAATCAGCGTGGCTCTACTACCTGGTTATCATACCTGAGGCAGTGTTTGAGATGTGTGCAGTTGTTACTGTATACATCTTTTGCGATGATATTATACTTTTAGTTCAGCAAAGGCACGTAATATCTACAAATTATTACTTAATTTAAAAGAAAAGTGATATTAATTAATATTTTTAGCCGTGCTAGTACTTGCTACTTATTGAAGGTACTTTAAACCAATTAAAAAAAAACTTTAGACAGCATATCATGTTTTATTTAAAATTCAATACGATGAAAAAAATAATAATAAAATAAAATAAAAATCAATGTTGTACACCAATAATCAGATGAAAGTTTTAGGTGACCTCAAAAATGTCTGATGGTTTTATTTTTTATTATACACAAAAAAGTATCATACAATCTAAAATAAAACAAAAAATTATAAAACAATGTACAACGGTAGCCTTATGGACAATATGGAACAAATGTAATTTGTAAGCTTTGTACTAAGCAAAAAAAAACATTTTATCTTAACATTTAAATAAGAAAAACATGCAAATTAATATTCGACAGCACTCAGAAAGTTGTCATTTGTATAAGTAAAGGGGGACGCAATAAGTTTGTAAGGACAGTTTTAGTGAAAGGGAACTGGAGCTTCTAACGATACGACACACGTGCTATACCCACAGGCTAATTAACCTCATATGTAGATGCTTATGACCAAGCTATCACATTATTGATAGCCTACTTTCCTGAAAATTTTAAGGCCAAATACGTATCGAAACAAATTACAATACCTACTTGTTACTAAAGAATATTAATTACAAGAAACTGTCATAAATAAAGGTTATACACCCTGTAATAGAGGTTAACTAGAACTTCCTTAGAAATTAATCTGACAAATTAGAATGATTTACACGAGAAGTGTTGCCATTTAAAAAAATGTACGTCCTTGCTAAGTATATAATTAATTTTCTAAAATGCCCAGACCATTAATTAAATGTTCAAAACGCCAGCTGATAAATGGCCAACGTATTTTTAAAACAATGTTATTAACAGGCAGTTCGAGAATATTACAGATTGGATAAAAATATAAATATATTGAAAAGATGTTTTCAAATTCTGTTAAACCAACGATTGAAGTAGAAATGAAATATTAGGTCACTCGTCACGCCACTTGTACTATTGCTAGTAACAGATATAGTCATGCATTGTTTTACAAACATGAAAGTAAAGTGGTTTGGTCAACAGATGAAAAGCAAATAGAACAGTGTGAGTTAAGGACTTTTGTAATGTTTTGTCTTTAAACGTCTAATTCAATTTTTTATTAATTTTTCAACCACAAGTTGAAAAATTTCTCACTCTTCTCAGTTATCACAAATCAGATTACAATAAAAATATTGAAATTTAACTCGATACCGAGGCACTACAAACATTATGATAATCTCTTTAGTGATATAGTATAATTAAATAATTTATACTGTTATTTTTTAGGCAACATGTTAAGTTGAAAAATGTTGGGCCATTACAACATATATTCGTTAACATAACATTGGTTCAGTGGATTACGTGTGAAAACGTACGAACAGTCTGTAATGTTATGTAGATATACTCGTATACATTCATGAAGGCAATATATTGTATCTTTGTTTGCTAAATTCTAAGGCCATCATAATAAATAACGCGATAACAAAGACAGACCCGATACATTTTATCCCGAAACATTTATTTTCATAGCAAATCAAAGCGTTCATTAATTATGTACGGACCAAAGAATACGTTTGTCGATGAGTATGTAAACGTACTCAATGACATTGATAAATTGATCGTACATACTTTATTTTCAATTTTTTGTGACGATCTCATAAATAAGGGTCATGTTATAACTTTTAGAAGTCTTATATATTATAAAAAATGTCTACAGTTTCTTAATTATAAAATTTTATTTTCAGACACACAGTCCATAAAAATCTATACACGGATTTTCAAACACAACAATTGACACATAAATTTATTTATTTATTTATTATACATCATGCACTTTATGTACATAGGCGGACTTAATGCCTAAGGCGAAATAAATCATATATTACAAACCCAAAAAACTTTGAATATACTATACTACTTATGTAATGTATTTGAGTGATGCCATGTAGGTCTTCATCCAATGCCACATTGCGTGACTGTCAAATCTGTTGACTACAGTAGTTGGAGCTGTCACGCACTCGCAGCATCAGGGATGCCATTCGCATGCGCATAAGTGGATAAAAACCAGATAACTCTATTATGAACAACATTAAACAATAGACTATTATTGCCTTAGTTCACATGATCTGAAATCAATGATTTCGTTCAAAACGATTCTAAGTTAAGCACATCTTTCTTATGATGCTATTATAAGAATACAAAATAATTCAATTAGGAAGATGTTGTACGTACAATTTCAGCAGACTTAAAACTTGTGAACTCAAATTACGTTTCACAAATCTGTATTTGAATGTGAACATATTTACCATTAACACAAGTATGTCTAATCATATTTACTTCAGAACTCGATCAATGTACATTCAAGAGCACACGAGTATAAAAAAACGTTATTCAATACACTTTTAGATATATAGGTACGTTAGTAACAGACCATTCTTAAATGACTATTTTTTTTAATTTGCTTATTGTTTTTAAGATTATTTACGATGAAAATTTAGCTACGGAAGAATCATCATCAATTTTTTGCTATTATATAGGGTAGGCCAAGAATACGTTAACATTTAAATTTAACATGCCGCGCGAACACGTTAAGGGAGGTCTTGGAACCGACGTTACTGGAATTTGCTGGCTACAATCATAACATATAGTTTCAACAAGACGGAGCCACTTGTCATACATCTAATGAACCCCTACCGATGGTCAAAGACATGTTGCCGAAAAAGCTGATTTACAGACGAGACGACATTCCATGGCCACCCAGAAGTCCAGATCTATCCCCAGCAGACTTCTGTTTTATGGAATTATTTAAGAATCATGTCTACATCAATAAACCAAATACACTACGTCAATTACTCGTAAAAGGAAAAATCAGCGAAGAGATGTCGGCGATCTCGCGATCTCTTTGTCGACGAGTATTCGAAAATTACATTGTTCCCTTAGAAGAGTGCAAACGTCAAAACGGTGGTCCTTTAGACGATGTAATTTTTAAAAACTACATTACAACTAATTATTTTCTTGTGAACAAACAGTTGTTATAATATATCAAATGGTTTTTATACGATTTTTTCAAATATTAACTAATTCATGGCCCACCCTATACATATCGGAGAGTCTTTCTAATTACACAATCTTGGCATTTGTACTAACCTAACTTATAAATAATATTCGATATACGTATCATCTTTATCCACTTCGAAGGTCACTTAATAGCAATGACAGTAACATATTTATTCAAGCAAATAATCGGGCCCGCCCTTAATCCTTATGCTTGACCTTTACAGACCCAAAATCAGGGACACATACAGCTTTATAAATATCCATTTTAGTTTGACTTTTAGGGATACTTTATAATCTATTAATCATAAAAACACAGGAGCAAAGCAAAGGATATATAGTAATGCCTTTACTTTGACAAGAATAATGCTTTCTTAGGACTGAAAAAAAATATTTACTATGAAACAGGGAGCTGTTATCATTTTAAAATACATTAATAATAATATAATATTCTCACTCATCACACACCTCACACACGCCGTCTGATTCCAAACTAGGCAAATCTTGTACTATGATAACCAAACTGATAGACTTACTCATATGTTTCTAAATGCATACATATTATGACTAAATTACACCCAGACACAGAATTGTGCATTACCAGTGCACGTGTTTCCCTCTCACTGCGATCCTGGGTCCTTTAAGTGGGACGTGAAAAAGCTAGGCCGCCATAGCGTGGATCGCCATACTGCATTGTCTTCATTCGCAGTGTGTACGGTGACCACCGCTCTTGGATTCTATTCATGCTTTCCATGAGGCAGAATAGAGTCACTTTGGTAGATTTCTATAATAAAAAAAAGAAGAAGAAATGATCACGTTCGCCACATAAAAATTTATCCTGGCGGGGAATCTAACCCATGACCTTCAGCTTAGTAGTCAGACTCACTAACCACCAAACCACCAGGCTAGTCACACAAAGTTGACTTGTAAGATCATTCTAAAAACAAGTACAGTCCTATTACTTTCAGTTATGTGACGATGCTATTTTGAAGAACAACACTATACCATTTATGAAAGACAAAATCATTTATTTTATCACAGAATATTCGATAAAAGAAAGAGCTCTACAAGTATCTATCTGGTTCCTATGCCATATGACTCAAGCTTCTTTTCACTTTATTTAGGCAGTATGTAAATATGGAGGGACACTATCATCAAGTTTACAGTTGTAACATTACCTCTCAAGCACGTTATCGCTTTTACTTATGTCTATTACTATATCCAGATTGTTCAGGATAGAATCTACATCAGAAGGTACCTACGTAGAATCTACTACGTTTGATTCTCTTATGGATTTCTTTATTCTAGACTGTTAATTGAAATTTCTCTCTACTCCACCATCAAGTGACAACCGTAATGAAGGTAGAAATTGATTTAAACTTAGACGATATTTTCGGAAAATTATAAGAAATGGTAGTTATGTCAATAAAGACTGCAATTTAAAAACAAGACTTTAAAATATTTTTTAACAATAAAAGTATTTGTACATTTTCAAACTTTGATAAATGAATAGTTTAATGGTAAATCAAACCAAATCACGACTAAAAGTTTGGATAATCTACGTTGTGAATTAATTAGGATGCGTAAATGATGTATATTGAAAGTGATTGAATTGCGTCTATAATTATTAACGTAACATTTACAATTATGCCACAGATATATCACGGTGAATACGCTGTGATATTTTATATGTCCATTATTTTGCAGTAAACAGTGACATGAGGTATAATGGTGGAAAATGTACAATTCCGGTACGCAGCCCATCCCATCCCCTGCACTATAACAGGAATTCTGTATACTGCCACTCCTGTGACATGAGATTACTCGTCCTGAAAACACACTATGGCAGAAATAATTATTCTTTTCATGAATCAATTTAATGAAAATTTTTAATATTCTATCTTTTTGTACTTTTTGTATGTTTTAAAAATTAATAGTACAAAATATACAATATAAATCTATTTCGAGGACACTGTAAATGTTTTTAAAAAATAAATGAATAAATAAATAATAAATAATTAAATTCTTGAAAAACTTATCTTAGTAAGACGCAAATCACAACTAATCAGGTAAACGAGTACCGGAGAATACATAAATCAACTCTCCTGATTCTGAGGGAGATTCAAAGAGCGGTAGCGCACTTGCGCTTGACCTTGTGTTATGGGTATCCTTGAGTGCCGGTAGTCATTTAACATTAGTTAAACGTCAACTATCTATATCATAAAGATGTTAAAATTTCGTTTGATACACGACGAAGTTTTTTATAAGTTGATAGATAAAGGTTCTAAACTCAATGTATTGCTAATACAATATATTATCATAAAATGAGAATTATTATTTGAAATAAGTAATGTTCAGTCTCGGATTAAAAAAGTTGAGTTCGAGAAATATTTTTTACAATACCATTCTCTGGACCTTTATATTTTAAATATTGTGAGGCTAAAAACCCTTGTTGTTTTTTGTTCACAACATGGCGGTATTGTGTCGCTGTCCCTATTTGTCGCATCAGTGAATACACGATTCACTGTCTTGAAATTAAACTACGTTCGGGAATGTTTATTTTTAAATGAATCTGGCCGAATTCACGCTTAAGGGAATGTTTTTATTTGTTTACGTTTTTGTCGTTACGAGGTCAGTTGGAAAGTGACAAAGATTGTTTTACAAACGGCCAGCGTCTATCGAAAGGGTGCCTAGATTTAAGTATTGAACGAATACTTTTGTATTCATAAAAATATATGATGTACATTTTTATTAGTAACTGGCTATACCGTGTCACGCTTCACTGTCACACATTGTGGTTGTGTTAATTAGAAATAATGAACAAATCGTGACAAATATAACCTCAAACGATGCAGGTTTTTTTAAGTTTCTGAAGCGTGCAAAAACCAACTTAATATTTTATACAAGTATACATATGGGTATATAGATGGCTAAGGTTGCAAAGATCCTGAAACTGTTTTAATCAGATAGAGTAACTTCCCTATTTAAATGGGTACTGGGCTGGCTTTTACAGTTAGGTATTTGACTTTTAATCAAGTGCGTGTCTGGCCACTACTAGTAGTATTAGAGTTCCATAGTTTATTTCTAAACGTTTTAAGAAGTAACTACGTTATCAAGTTTTTTTATATTTAGTAAATTTTTTTACGTACGTTTTATAAATTGGACAACTGTAAATAACAAAACAAAGATATCGGCAATATTTCTTGTTTTGAATTCATCATAAATTATGCAGTTTAAAGTAAAATAATTCACACACTGATTGTTAAATTCAAAAAAATAACTTTTCAACTATTTTGGAGGATTATTCCAAAGACTCATTATTATATGATGGACTAGAAAAAACTTTATACGGACTTTAGGTAAATTATGAAATATTTCTTTATTTTTCGTTTCTTTTAATTATTAAACTCTCACAAATACAAACAGCCATTCAAGATCATCAATAAATAGATGGACAGAGAGATGGACGTTGTGAAAATATAACTAGTTAGGACAACGAAACTGTTGGAAATCATATTGTATCTTCTGATTTTTAATATTTCCAACTCTAAGCCAAGGACAAGGAGCCACTTTCTATAGGATGTCTGCATTATGCAGGCCTGATAGAAACGAAATTTTTAATCAAAACTTATTATGAGAATAACACATAAATGGTCTCCTACGGAACTGTTTCGTTAAGAATTCTCGTCGCATTAAACTTGTACGCCAGTTTTCCGGAACTTATAAATTGTTAGGAAAAATTTCGGAGGTGGAAGAAAAGTACTTGGAACTTGCGTTCCTAACTTATTCCAATCTTTACAGTATACATACCTATATAATGTGCCGTACTTATTACAACCTAAACAGTTCTACAGTAGGTAGGTTTAAGGTTAAGGTTTAAGAAAACTAGTCTCGAATGAAATTTAATTTGAAACAAAATAATTAGGTACAACTAGGTGGCAATGATGACAATATGATTACTGGGAGACCCATACTTCAGTTCATATAAGCTGGCCCAATCGGTGAACCACGAGTGCGAAACGTTGATAAGCCCTCAATTCCTCAATTAAGTTTAACTGTAGTTGATGAGATAGTACCGCATTTGCTTTGATTTAGAGCTCAGAAACCTTGTTGTACCTTGTAAAGAAACTTGAAGACGGTACAAAATTAAAACTTGTCTTAAATGAATATTAAAAATAATACTCAAATTCAATATAGGCACCCTTTTGAAAGACACTAACAATTTACAAAACAAATTCTGTCATTTTTCAAACTGACCTCGTAATGATAAAAAGGTGACGTTGAACGTGAGTTCAGCTAACGGACCCAGAGCAAACATTACACGATGTGCACCGTCATTTGTTTTATCTTTGGATGTAATTAAATACATATGTGCTCAATTAACTACTACCTACAGTAGTTTAGGAAAAAATTTCAACGTCTAACTGAGAGTACCAGTTGTCAATTGATGTAAAACGACTGCCAAGTTCACTAATGAATATTACACAATTCTTTTGTTGCCACAAGCCTGAGGGAGAACTTCGAGCTACAGTGTATTTTTCTTTCATTTACTGATAACATGTACATTGTGGTTACATTTAATTGTATTTTATACTTCGTGAACAAGAACAGGCAGATCTTTGTATTTTTGTGTTGCTTTAGTTATTATTCTGGTTTTGAAAGTTATTTATATACCTTGTAAAATTATTTCTGAATTACGAAACCAACCATATTGAATTTGAACTACAGTGGACCCTCGCTAATCCGGCCCCTATCTAATCCGGCCCCCCTGTAATCTGACATCAATCAAACAATTTTCGCTAATGTACATCGTGCATGATTGAACGCTATAGGGGTCTAGGCAGTACTCTATAATCCGACAAATTCGATAGTCCTACATTGCCCTGCAAAACGTTTGTCGAATTACCGGGGGTCCACTGTATTTGAAAACGTATGGGTTTGCTATTGAAAGAACTGGTAACTACATGAAAATATGCGCGGTGAAGTGGTAGTGGCCCGGTCATGTCTACTGTTAAACTGATGGTCGCGGGGGTCAATATGTCAAACTGAAGACTGCGATAATGGCAAACATAGTGTGGGATGCCCTGCGGTACTATGGACCGATGAATAGAGGAGAGTCACTGGCAATAAAGAGGTTCGAACTGCCTAAGACCGGGATAATTGTCGCTGTTATCGTAAGACCTTCGTTCAGCAGAATTAGTTTTATCCTTTAAAGTTAGTTGATAACATTAGTTTAATAGCAGCAAAATATTTAACGTATTTATACCAATTTTAAATTAGTCCACTATACGGTGTAATCGACCCAACGGCTGTCTATAAGAGATCGTAGCATGCGATAAGACTACCCGTTGTGACGCCAAGGTTTAATTGGTTTATACTACTGATTTCTGATGTCACTCTACATCAGAAATCAGCAGTGGTTTGAAATAAAGAGTGACTATCTATTAAAATGGATGAGAGACTATTACAACGGTTTACTATATCCTTTCATAGTTAACTGCTGGATATAAACCACTCCTTAGAAAGTGTGGTTTTGGCCTATTAAACCACAAGCGGTTGGTACAAGGTTTAATTTAGTTTTACTCCTCTTTTCGCTAGTGCAAGTTTTTTTTCGAACTTATTCAAACATATAGGATTTGTGGACACCATTATTTTAAAAATAGAATGATAAGAAGATAAAAAAGATTAAAAGAAAACATATGACTGCGTTCCACATAATATGGTTTTTGAAAGTGCTAGAGTTGTATAAAGTTCATTCTACTCTGTGTACTTTCATCAAGTCGTGTATGAAGTAATGGAGAACACCACTTTGTTATCCAAGACATAAACAGACTACGATAAACGGTGTACCAGAATCCGGTGTGAAACATACACTGAAAAGACGCTTCTTTGGTCGCCTGAAACATATGCTTAAATTCTATTATCAGACAGAAACAAGGTGTGAACTTATAATGAACGGGTCATGCTGGTTCTGATGTATTCATTTGATGTACTTAGATGGACTCAGACCGCATTAAATGCCCTTGACAGGAGTCCGTACATAGCTGACTATATTCTGGTGAACGTGGGTGGTTCATCGGTTAAAATATTGTATATTTCGCAAAAGTTTAAGGATCATGGACTAAGACCCTAGACAATTGCAAGATAAACAATCTCAGAGAGTGTTTCCTAAATACAGATGTGGGAATGCATCGCAATGCAGTTGCAGTGGATACCGGGTTTTGCCCCGTTTCCTCTGGCTAAACAGAATAGGTGTAAACCAATTTCAGTACTTAGTACTAATGATCGCAGGGAAGTACACAAGGATAATAAATTTCAAGGTCGGTTTCATCAGGCTCTAAATGGGTCCGGTATATACTTTAAGGGATCTACTTCTTAGCTACAGTATGGTGAAGTCTTTGGTCCTAGGAGTTGACAGACCTCCGCCAGGCCTGTACTCGTGTCCGGAGGACCTACACCCGCCGTCGGCGGCGTCACCACGAAGACGGCGAGGATAACCAGCTTCATGAGGAATACCAAAAGTTGCGGCAAACTCTGAAGCTGGACATTAACTGCTCCAAAGAACTAAAGAGAAAGGAGATGCTAGAAGGTCTCGATCGTGACTCCTGGGGTCGCCCTTACCGTGCGGCGCGACAAAAGCTCCGTACGGTGGGTCCCTCCCTTTGAAGGAAGTGGTCACGGGCCTTTTCAAACACCCCCGTCGATGGCCTTCTTTCTTGATCAGACGATGGGAGACACGAGGGCAAAGTTCCACCCGTCATTGAATTGGAAGTAGGGCAGTTGTTTTTCTGATCCGCTCTAAGAACACCGCCGGGCCGGACGGGATACCTGCCCGAGTGCTGGTCCGAGGACTAAAACACATGTCGGACCGCCTCAGGGAGGTTCTGGACGCGAGTTTGATGTCCGGACGCCTCCCTGACTGCTGGAAAAGTGGCAAGCTAGTCCTATTAAGGAGGCTGGGACGGCCTGCCGATTCGGTATTTCGACCATCGGTCGGTTCGATCTATTATGTTGCTGGACGAGGCAGGTAAACTATTTGAAAGGATACTTTCTGCTCGCATCGATATTTAACACCTCTGCGAAGTTGGCACCGATCTGGTGGACGCCCAATCCGGTTTTCGAGCAGGGTTTCCGGTTTTCGAGCTATACCAGAGAAGCACTCCACTACCACGGGGTGCCAGAGTACCTGAGGCGGCTTGTGATAGACTATCTACAGGAGCGTACTGTCATGTACGAGGACCGAGACGGTGTTCTGAGACGGCGGCTCATGTCATGCGGTCTGTCCTCGGGCCACTCGTGTGGAACATGGGTTCCGGCTGGGCCCTTAGAGGTCGTCTTCCCCCTGGGCTGGTCGTAATATGTTAAACGGCTGTATAAAATTGAAATACACTAGAGGAAATAGTATGTTAAAATAAAATTATAGACCACGACATCAATAGGTACAAATAGGAAACTTAACTGAGACGACTAGCCCGCGCGTACTATATTTTGACTTAAACAATATAATATACGTACATATTTGTAATGTGCGAGTTAACACCATTCTTTTAGTACCAAGCACGTGATGATTATCTCAGTTCAATTTTTTCGAAGTTAGAATCTTAACTTAAATTACGTCATACAATTATTTTTTCATTTATTGACATCGAAGCGAGGCTACTTACATACCACGATTTATTTACACATGATTCTACCGAAAAGTCGAAACTTTGTCGATTATAAAGAAATAGGAATGGAGCCATGGCCTTTTTTTTGAACAAATAGTGACCTGTTTTATATGATTTGGCGAACGTCAATGGAATGTGCGTATTTGAATGTGTGACCTTTGTCATGTGTCCCTTGCAACCTTTTGAACTATCATGATTTATGCGAATAATTCGAATGGAACCACTGAAGATTTGTTCAACAATTTATGTTATTTGATATATGTTATTTTTATAAAACTAATGTAATCCTTGTTACCTACGCCATTATCTCAAATCTATTAACAGCTTTCATTAAAACTTTCATTAAAACTGGTTCAGTTGTTTAGACGCTACAGTGGAACATAAACACATAGCCAAATCTATTACCCTTCTTTTTGGCTGCGCCGTAGTTGGCTAAAAATAGTAGACAATAGTACAACAAGCAGAGATTTTGGATCAGAAACAACAATTCGCAACAACAGTTTTAAGCAAAACCATTTCAGAACATAATCATAAAATATTTAAAAACTTATCAAGAAGTTGGATGTTTTGAACGAGGCCACTATAATATTTTCAATTAATATAAGGAGTACTCGAAATGTTTTTACTATCAACATTTACTGTGTATCCAAAACAAGTCTCACCTCGCATTATAGGGTATTATTTACTCACGATACTAAGTCAACATCGAAGCGAGGCCATGTCGATATATTTACATATGATTTACCCGAAAAGTCGACACTTTGTCGATTACAAAGAAATTGGAATGGAGCTATGGCCTTTTCTTTGAACAAATAGTGACCTGTTTTGTATAATTTGGCGAACCTTCAATGGGCGTACGTATTTAACTGTGTGATCTTTTTATTTGCTTGTTCCTTTTAACGTTTCGAACTATCATGTTTTATGTAAATTACTCGAATGGAAACACTGAAGGTTTGTTGAAGAATTTATGTTATTTGATTTATAACTGTAAATAGCTTTTGGTTGCATAGTTTTGACTAAAAAGATAGTCTAAATACTATAGTAAGTTATAGAGGGTGAAATATTTATTGTTATTTGGAGTTGCTCGAAAGTTTTGAACAGGGTAAACTATTTGAAGAAGTGTAAATATGTATTCAGAAAACTTTAGCTTCGAGTGCTCAATTTAAATAAATATAAATAAAGTAATGAGTGGATTGATCTGAATCGCTCTTTATAAGTTAATATTTTTTGAGTAAATAAAAAAATTTATGATTTTTTTTAATGCCTATTAATTTTTAGATAAATAATTATTGTCACAAATAAACTTCAACTTTCAAGTAAATTTATAAGCTAAACAAGTGATGTAAGCTAGTCAAACCAATAATAAAAGCTAAACATACGTTAAAAACAACATTAATAAAGATTTTCTCAGAATGTTTATATTTAATTCAGAAAAATAAAAAGTTATGTTACCAAAATAAATAGATATTTTTTTGACAAGTTTATTTTATTTTCACTCATTATTAGTTAAGAGCTATTTATATAACTTAAAAAAATATTTGTTTTGGAATTATAAGATATAAACACATTTATGAAGCATGTTTACAAAGTTTCGAACCAAATTTACTCGTATATCTAGGATTGGCTAAATATTGTCAATATTATCTTATCTGTCACTATAGTTCAATAAAAATACGAGTTGAGTACTGTGTATGTTTTCTTCTTTTTTTCTATATTAAGAGCCTGCAAATCACTTAAATACAAGGATCTGAAAGTGAGCTAAAACTTATAATTAAATAGAATTTTGAATGAAATATTTTTCTCAATTGCTCTCTCTCAGTTATCATAAGCATCTATATAATAATAATTATAACAGTTATTTAGAAATGAGTGCCCTCAAATATACTAAAAGCTTTTTTTTTTTTAACGTGTGGCAACCCCCTCGGGCCGTCACCCCACCGGGGTTTAAGGCGGGGTGGTGTATCGGGGGGTGCTGGGCTAGAAAACCTCCACGTGGTGCACCCTGGTAACGTTGGCGACGGCACTGTTCCTTCCTGTGCCATTTGGAAGAGAACATCACCGCCAACGGCTAATATTCTAGCACGAAGAAGAGGACGCTATTTTCTTCGGTCATTCGGTTGAGGCTTGGTCCAACAGAGCGGGCATTTTTGTCGATTCATTGCTCTTCGCTCTTCGGAACAATGAGGAGGAAAACCTCGATAAAAAATCATGATGGTGGGACCCTTTCATGGGTCGGTGTTTCTCCACTGTCAATGGTGGAGAAAGGAGAACGGGCTCGGTGTGTACTCACACTGCCGCCGAGCAGGCATTGGAAGATTTAATCTTCCTGCCACTGTTGTCACATCGTAATCCCGAAAGGAGTGTCGTGGTTATGTCTCGCGACACCAATCGGGGGCGAGGGTCTTGGCTTAGCCGCCCGGACTGCGAGGAAGAAAACCTCTTTAAAAAATTACCCCGAATCCCGTGTTCTGGTGCGTGACCAGGGGATGCATGGCTGATGGGTAGTTCAGTCGTAAGCGCACTCCCAGCCGAGGCACCTGCGGACCCCTCGTTCTCAGTTCCCCTCATTCAAACTAATTCTCAGTTCGTAGAAATATAAAAATGAGTGCTGTCAATTGGAAGGAGCTGGAATTAGCTGTAATTCCACACGAGTGCCTCGTGTTAGTAGTAGTGTCACAGAGCTTCCACTGCTAAGTAGATAATTACAAGCTCAGTCAAGCGGACCCTAAAAGATCCTTATGTATTAAATCCGTTTAAAGCCGTTGCATCTGCATATATATCATCATAGGAGAATGGTTTCCTTCGTAAAATTTATCTACAGTGAACTGATATTTTAAGAATGTTAAAAAATCTTTAAGTTGACTGTTCGGTAAGTCATCCTACTAGTAATAATTTATAGTACCAACACAAATTTTCGTTTTATTCCTAGCACTTCTAGGATTATTAAGAACAAAATTCCAACTTTAACAAATATTAAGAGATTTTTTTAAAGATGGGTTCTTAATTAACTTAACTTTGAAAAAGAACTAAAACCTAAGTTCCTTTGTATTCATAACAATAAAATTTATAACCCAAACAAAATAGGAAACTTTAAAGAAGGTAAGGCAAGCGTTTTAAGGTGAATCGTGTTGAAATTCGTCTCGCCTACACACCCGACTGCTCTCACACGCGATAGGGTGAATGTCAAGTTACGTCAGCATTTTTTATATTTAGAGTCTTTATGGTAAAAAGGTAAGCATAAAACCTTTTACAATTAAAGATATACTCGTATTAATGATTAATACTTAACAAATACGAAATGTAATAAAAAATGAAAAATTAAAATCTTGAAATGAAAACTACTGAAGACTTTTAGAATACGTTTTGTTTTGTTTTACTATATTATCAAAGGACAAAAATATATTTTACTTAATGATCAATTACTCTCATATCTTCGCGTCTTACAAAAATAAGTAAATAATATACATTAATCTGTTTTTTTTTCACTGATTATAAGTTTCATCTCTTCTTAGGAGTATATTGAAACAATTGGTTCTCGGTCTCGTTGAATCTTATTTTCTACTTGTAAACTTTGTACAAGATTTCGTAATACATTCAAAAGTTTCAAATACGACTAGGTCACACCATGAATCCTTCAGTGAGAAAATTCTACTAGCTCTTTATCGTGGCACTAAATCTAACCGTCTCAGTATTATCTACTTGTAACCGCTAGGCAAGTTCAAAGGAATTATCCGACGACAGGCTAAATAATTAGAGTATTCATCAAGTCCATGATAAAGTATGTAAGATAGCAATTACCTACAAAATTTTATCACATATATTCTACTCTTGTTCCAGGACAAAGCTCATGATTCTTTGCGTAAAAAAACTTTACATTTTACGAGAAAATGGTTGGTTTTACGTCTTTTAGTACTTACAATATTAAGGGCACGTAAAACCTGAGCTTTTAAATTTCTCGGTAAAAAGAGATTTATAGTATGCGTACGATAAATACAATCGGATGATTTCACGTACATTGATTCAGTACGAGAACGGAATACATACATAAAATAAATCTATAAATTTGTTCCTCGGCAGTACGCCGTACTAAGTCGTCTATTACAATAAAAAAATTCGCGTCTAATATTCAAATTTATTATATACATGAAGCTTTTACTGACGTATCTATTCTAGAGGTGTGCGACTAACTTTAGAACGACTCTTTTCAAGAAGTGAAATATCCCTTAGTGACGTTGTCAACAGTGTGATTCCTGACATCGTTGCTTACTCATCTATTTCATTTTTAAAACTGTGCAACGGTAGACGTGTTTTATAAAACAATAGAATAAAAATATATTTATTACCAACATTGATTTACAAAAAAGTCACAAATAGGCAAATGCTTAAATGACATACTCACAAATTGTTTACAAATCTTACCTTCGTTTCGGGACATAAAAACAGCCTCAAAAGTACTTGAATATTCCTCTAGATAGTGAGTGTGTCTTTGTGTCTTTGTGGTTCTTGTGTTTTTTTTTAATAATACTACATATGTTTTACATATAAAAAATAATTGCAGTTCGTTAGCCTTATTAAAACTCGGGAATGACAGGACCTGGATAAAATATTTGTGTGAGTATAGAGAGTTATAGAGAGTTTTAAATAGTAGAATAAATTGTCAACCCAGACAAATAAAAACTTGAAAAAATATTAGTTTTAAGAGGACCAGGCGTAGCTGCGTGGGTCAGCTACTATATTTATATAAAAGAAAAGCACTTGTGTTCCTAAGCTTACAGATGACCTCTTATGTCTTCAGTAGGTAAGAGTCACTACCATCAAGTGACCCGTCTGCGCGTTTACCCCTATAAAATAAATGAGACAGGCTATACTAAATTATTCTTCGCTTTTACACAAGGTTATTCTTGCTTAGTACAAAAGCCGAACTGCCAAATACCCCAAATATGTAAATAAAGTATAAAAGAAACAGAAATAGACAAACATTAATAGGCTATCAGCTGATTTATGTACTTATAGCGTTGACCTCGCGGCAATATTGTCACCCGTTGCGTCAATATGCCCGCTGCCTGCATACGATGGGTATCAAAAACATAATATATGATACTTAGAATAGGACGTAGAGTGAGTTACGACTGCTGGTAGCTGTGTCAGGTACACACTAATTGGGGAATTAAGCATTTGACTTTATGTATCAAATTCATAGTAACACTCCGATTCGAGAAAAGCCTAGTGGCCGCCGCTGTACTGATAGGCCGTTTCTCACCAACTAAATAGTGTATTCTATTTTAATTAATTATAACACACGTTTGGGATAAAATATAACATAATTTAACTATTGTAATAGATTTTGTTACTGATTCTGAACAAATTATTTTCTGATTTCGCATTAAGTAAGAATAACATCATAAATGTACAGTTGCATGGATGTGTGCAGTCACTACTAAACTATTTTTGGCCAACACCGAAATATAACGTAATAAACTCAATCATGATTCACTTGTATTGTTCCGTTACAGAATCTTTAATAACATAATGCTTTCTAAAACATAAACTGTCATAAATAATTTGATGTCTGTCACCGTGATCAAAATTAAAATTTTGTAGTTACGACATTCGCAATGTAGACAAACTCCTTTTAAATTCTAGAAGTTTCGATGAATTTAATTTCGGATGGATTTCATAACAAGTTTCGTAAACTACATGTTTTTATTTAAAATTTATATTTTCTTCAATAAGTAAACACTTCATATAATCCGCTATTTTAATGAAATTTGAAAAGATAAGAATTTTGTTTCGATTAGTCATTCAATATACAATTTAAAAGAGATTTTGGCTTCCACTACAAGGTGCTTAAACTAATAATTTTTATTTCTCTTTTAAAAAAGTCCATACTCTTTAAGTACAAAATACTTTATTAAAGTAATCCATCGATATAATCTATTGTTTCTGTTCTTCTTTTTTTCTTTTTAAAAAAGACAAAACCCCCACTAAGAATAAATCCTGCAGCGCGGAGACTTTACCAACATACAAAAACGGACACAAAGAATATCCAGAATCAGAACAACCATTATTGCCCCATGTGGGGTTCGAACCCACAACACTTAGTGCAGTAGCAAGCGGCATGACTACTGCTTCAATTACTTTTCTCTTTTTTTTAACGTGTGGAAACCCTCTCGGGCCATCACCATACCGGGGTTTACGGCGGTGTGGTGCGTCGGAATCGGACCGACTAAAACCACACGGTGTGCCACTCTGCATCTGAGACAGGAGGGATCCGGGAACAGCTGTTATTACGACATCCGGACCACGGCTTAAACTACTAGGCCAACCGTGAAGTCATAATGATATCGATTACTGATCGATACAACAACAAACAATAGTTCATCTCTAAATTACTGTAGTTCCCTACTTAACAATGTGTTTTCTAGTTAATACTCACAAGTACTAATAATTCAACGTCGTTATAAGTTCTGAAATTCAATTTTCCTAACAAGCAAACTTTTATAAAAAACGTGTACTCACATTCTGATTAAAATAAGCGCATTTAACTATTACGATAAAGTTGTTGATTTTAACTTTCATTAGTGATTGTTGAGGAACAAATTGAAACTGAAATTAAAACTGTGATACACAGCTGGACATAGAAAGGAGAGTGTGCTTAGGAAGGAGGTTTTAGCCTACTATACTACGGCGACGAGACGGGTTGGTATAGGATTTGTATCAGGCGCTCCATGGCCGGTAGCGACAATTGTTTTACCGCGGTCGCAACCTTCTGCGAAGACGTAATTTCGCGGAAGGAGGCGGCGGAGAAGGCCCGGGAGGACGATATCCACTCGGACCCAATTCGCCGCCGGCGAGCCGGGCGGCGGAGGCGTGCATACCAGCGCCTCATGCCGCCTTGAGTGTGGCCGCGGGTGGACGGGACGGGTTTTCCCCTCCATCCGCTATAGTGGCCAGCCGCGAGGAGGCGACGTCCGCGTGTGCCGTACGTCGCCTAAATGGAGAGGTTATCCGTAGAAGGTGCCCGCGGTAGCGGGCAGGCGCTAGGAGGGATTTGGATGACGTAATAGCAGCTGTTCCCGGATCCCTCCTATGTCAGGCGTGTAGGGTGTGTTATCTAGAATGTTCTATGTAATTGCATCATTTACTATGTGTCATGTGTAACCCCATTATTTTGATATTTAATCGATGATTTATACAATAAATACGCAGTCTTAATTATGACTTCATTGTTTTACTTGGTCTCCTAATACTTCCCGTACATGGCGACCCTGCCGAAACGGTCGACCGTCCGCGCATCTCGGTTATATGATACCGCGTTACCATAATCAGTGTGGAACTTTTCTCGATTACGTGTTGCAATTAATATAACGTTATGAAGAAGATTATAGACGTATAATGGCACAATTAGAACAAAGCGGCCAGTCTTACAAATTAGACGTAGTTATCGTGTCTTGTGAATCTCCAAAGAATTGTGATGGGTAACCAAAAGTCTCAAGAAGTTGTGATTGCCCAGAATGCTGCAGGCGGAGAAAACAAAGCTAAGGCAGACGAAATACAGCAACATATGTCGACTACGAATTTGTTGCTCATGGTAATATCGGTATGTATTTTCTTGGGAGTGCTGTATTTTGCATATAAGCTCTATAAGAAGTGTCATGTGCAATGGATATCGCGACAAATTAATAGAGCTACGTTGAGAGCTTCCTTTTACCGACGACAACCAGGGGCGATTCCCGGGTGTCTCAAGGACGAGGCACAGGCTCCAAATAAACTCTATCCCGGCGTTGTGTAGTGAAAAGCGTTAACGATTGGGTTGTGCGATGAGTGTTCGGTTCGGTTAAATGCGTGGTAATCATTGTGCGAATAATGTGGCTAAATAAATAGTGCGACAAGTGCGTTTTCTATACGGTACGGCTCGTTATTACGGTATACAACGAAAGTAAATAGTGGTAAAGTACAGGCTAAAAATAACTATATAGTGGACTCTATTAGTAATACATTATTATGTTAGTTGTTTACGTTCTGGTGGTATGTTATGGCAATTATCTTACAGTCTTTATATAATGAATTAAAAGAAGTAAGAACTTATTTAATAAAAATTGGCTCAAGTAGACGGCAAGGTAATATTTTAAAAAATAAGTTAAATGAAGCTAATAGTATATATGAGAGATATTTAAGTTGGTTAAATGAATATAATGTAAAGTTAAGAAAAGACGATGATGATGATCCTCTTGTGAGTAGTTTTTGTAAACAATTTTTGATATTATATAACGAGGTAACTGATTTATGTCATAGTGAGACATCAACTTCTAAGAATACTTTAACAATGAATACTTTTGATTTAAAAACCGCTTTAAACTTATTGCCCTGTATGAATGATACAGAGGCTAATACTAAACAATTAATAGATAATATCGATTATTATAATACTTTATTGGAAAGAGATGTATGTAAAATTAATTTAATTAATTTTATTTTAAAAAGTAGGCTTTCTCAAGCTGCTAAATTAAAGTTAAAGTCGAGTTATTCTAATGTGAGTGATTTAATAGCGGACATGAAAAGTCATCTTTTACCACGTAAGGCGGCAACTTCGATTTCGTGTAAATTAGAACAAATTAAACAAAATAATTTATCTATTTCAGATTATGGAAAAGAAATATCGGAATTATTGGTGAACCTCACGATATCGCAAGCAGACGGAAATTCTGACAATTATTCAATTTTAAAACCATTAAATGAAAAGATAGCCATTAAAAAATTTGCGGACGGCTTGCGAAATCGTAGGCTCAGTACTATTATTGCAACTAGGAATTTTAGCAACCTGAAGGACGCAATCCAAGCGGCTTTGGATGAAGAGGTCACCAGCGCGTCAGGTTCAGGAGAAATTATGGGTATGCATAAAAAATATTATTTTAATTCAAACTATAGAGGTACAAGGACTCAGTTTAGTGGTCAACGAGGTGGATACTACAACCCGGCTTCGTCTCATAGGGAGCCCGGACAAGGCTTCCGTGGCAACCAGCGAGGTTACAACCAGCGAGGTTACAACCAGCGAGGATACAACCAACGAGGCTACAACCCGCAGGCCATGACTCGAAGTACTCGAGGAACTGGAAGTTACCAGTTCAGAGGTCAACATTTTACAGGTATGTCTAGAGGAAACCAAAGGATACGCCAACAACCAAATGTTCACATTATGAATGAAAGTCGGCCTATAGATTCATTTCAACATTCAGAAAATGCAGAAAAATTTTTCATGACTAATTTTAATGAACATTCTATTTTATCATGTGATAGTAATTTTTTCACAAATTTTTCCGTATATGACAAAACATTTTCATTTTTAATAGATTCTGGCGCATCGTTGTGTGCTATTAAATATGAATGTATTTTAGACTTGAATCTTATACTACACAAAGAGAACATTATTATAAATGGTCTTGGAGGTAAAGTCAATGCAATAGGATACGTGTTTATAAAATTGAGCTATGATGATTTCATTGTTAGTCATAAGTTTTATGTTTTCAATACTTTGCCAATTATGTCTAATGGTATAATAGGTCGAGACTTTTTAAGAAAATACAAATCGGTTTTAGATTTCGAAGAGAATATTTTAACAATGCGTGATAGGTTTAATAAAATAATTAGTATGCCCATTACAAATAAACTAAATAATCAGTTAGAAATATCGGCTAGATGCGAGTCCATTCATTATATTGAAACTGAACTTCAGGAAGAATGCGTTGTATGCTCACTAGAGATACAAGACGGCGTTTACTTAGCGAGTTCTATTGCGATGCCTATCAACGGTAGTATACCTATTAAAATATTGAATACTACGGAAAATAATATCATTTTGCCACAATTAAATCCGAATATTCATAAATTGAGTGATTACAATATTTGTTCCTTTAATAAGATAGAGAATAAAGCAGATAGAGTTAAACAATTATTTTCCTGTATGAATTTATCGCATATGAATGAGGAGGAACAAACGTCCATTAGGAATTTATGTGCTAAATATGCTGATATCTTTTATTTAGCGGGAGATAAATTAAGTACGACTGATATTTATACTCACACTATAACGTTGAAACCAGGGACTACACCGATATTTTCGAAACAATATAGATTACCTCACGTAGAGAAAAATGAAATAAAAAAGCAGATCGACAAAATGGTTCAAGAGGGAATAGCGGAACCAAGTAAAAGCGATTGGTCAAGTCCTGTGTTATTAGTACCGAAAAAAGTAGACGCGACAGGTTCTAAAAAATGGCGTTTAGTAGTTGACTACCGGAAATTAAACAATTGTGTAGTAGATGACAAGTACCCATTACCTGACATAACGGAAATATTAGAATCATTGTCTGGCAGTATTTATTTCAGTCATTTAGATCTTCACCAAGGTTACTATAACGTAAAATTAGATGAAAATAGTCGAAAATTAACAGCATTTGCATCTGGTCAATTTCAAATGACTAGAATGCCAATGGGCTTGAAAACAAGTCCCAGTTCTTTCTCTCGTATGATGAATATAGCTTTAACAGGTCTTAATCACGAAAAATGTCTAATTTATTTGGACGATTTAATTTGCTTCGGAAAAAATTTAAATATACACAATAAAAATTTACAGGACATTTTTGAAAGATTACGTAAAGTAAATTTAAAATTGAACCCCTCAAAATGTGATTTTTTAAGAAAAGAAATTTTGTATCTGGGTCATGTAATATCTAACAAAGGTATACAACCTGATCCGGCGAAAATTAATACAGTAAAAAATTACCCATGTCCGAAAAATTGTGATGAAGTTAAGAGATTTGTAGCTTTCGTGAATTATTATCGAAAATTTATTAAAAACTTTGCAGAGATTGCACATCCTTTAAATTCACTATGTCGAAAAAATGTATCATTTCATTGGGATCAAAAATGTCAAAATGCTTTTGAAACCCTTAGACACAAAATTATATCACCTCCAATTTTACAATATCCCGATTTCTCACCACAAAATGAATTTATTCTTGAAACGGATGCGTCTAATTATGCTATAGGATCTGTTCTAGCCAATAGAGATGGGCGTCCCATTGCATTTGCAAGTAGAAGTCTAAACAAAGCTGAAAAGCACTATCCCGTGATAGAGAAAGAATTATTAGCAATAGTATGGGCGGTAAAACATTTTCGTCCGTATCTACATATATGGCAGGCATTTTAAAATTCGTACAGATCATAGACCTTTAATTTATCTTTTTAATATGAAAGACCCATCAAGTAGGTTAATTAAATTCAGACTTGCTCTTGAAGAATATAATTTTGATATAGAATATGTGAAAGGTTGTAATAATAGCGCTGCAGATGCTCTATCTCGAATTTCGTCAGATGAACTAAAAGAAATGCATGGAGGTATTGTACATGTTTTAACGTGTGCACAAGCTAGGAAATTGAAAGATTCTTCGGTTGGTATAGCACCCTCAGACAGTTGGCCTGATCATCCAAAAGTTGTAGGGACTCATATTAGGCCGAAAGAATCAGTCGAGCTAGTATTTATAGATTTAAATAGTTATAAAAGAATAAAAAGTGAAGGTATTATTACTAAAGAGACGCAATTATTTTGCTTTGTAAGCAGCAACCGTACGATATTTATTAAATATTTAGGATCTCAATCGCGAAGTACACGAAGTGAATTCGTGAGAGAACTCGATAATTTGTGTAAAGATATTAAAGTCGAAGAAGTTTGTATAGTTAAAAAGAAAGATAATGAAGATTTTATTAGTAAATTATTAGAAAATATAAAGAATATAAGAGATAGGACCGGTCCGCGAATATGTATTGTTAAGGATGTTGAGAGAATAAGTGATAAAGACGATAGACGAGTAATCCTTAATGACTTTCATCTCTTACCCAGTAGTGGCCATGCTGGTATGAGAAGAATGTCTAATAATATTAAAAAATATTATTATTGGCCTGATATTGATAAAGACGTAAAAGAATTTGTAAGACGTTGTGATAAATGCCAACGACAAAAACATTTTACTCCTAATAAAGAACCCATGAGTATTACAACTACAGCCAATTCGGCATTTGAAAAAATATTTTTAGATCTTGTTGGACCCTTAGAAACCGACAACGATAATTTTAGTTATATACTCACTTTGCAATGTGAACTTAGCAAATATGTTGAAGCTTATCCTTTAGTTTCTAAAAAGACCAATGACGTTGCTAAATCCTTAGTTGATAATTTTATTCTTAGGTATGGCGTGCCAAAGGAGATAGCTACTGATCGAGGTAAGGAATTTATATCATCCACATTTCAAGAAGTTTGTAAATTATTGAAAATTAAACAATTAACCTCTACGGCCTATCACCATCAAAGTATAGGTGCGTTAGAAGTATCTCACAAACATTTAAATTCATTTCTTAGAATTCATACTGATAAGCATCCAAAGACTTGGAGCCAATGGCTTCCCTTTTGGTGTTTTGTATATAATACTTCGGTACATACAGAAACGAAGTTTACTCCTTATGAATTAGTTTTTGGTAAAAGGTGTAATCTACCAAGTAACTTATGTAAAGATTTAGTGGAACCAATATATAATTATGAAAGCTACCCATGTGAACTGAAATACCGTATACAGCTTTCACAGAAAGAAGCTAGAGAAAACTTACTTAGTAGTAAAATGAAAAGAAAAGAAATTTACGATAAATGTATAAAACCTGTTACATATTGTGAAAATGATTTAGTTTTAGTAAAAAATGAAGTAGGCAATAAATTGGAAGATTTGTATTCAGGTCCTTATAAAGTTGTTAGAGATATACCACCAAACGTCGAAATTTTAAAAAATAATAAACTAGATGTCGTTCATAAGAATAGGACTAAGCTATATTATTCTTAATAACCTATGTAATCATGTTAACCATAAATTGATATTATTATAAAGCATGTTAACTTTAGACAACTAAGATATAATATAAAAAAAAAAAAAAAAAACATTGTACAACGTATTTTTTTTTAAAGAAGAAGGGAGATGTAGGGTGTGTTATCTAGAATGTTCTATGTAATTGCATCATTTACTATGTGTCATGTGTAACCCCATTATTTTGATATTTAATCGATGATTTATACAATAAATACGCAGTCTTAATTATGACTTCATTGTTTTACTTGGTCTCCTAATACTTCCCGTACAGGCGCAGAGTGGCACACCGTGTGGTTTTAGTCGGTCCGATTCCGATTCCGTGGGGTGACGGCTCGAGGGGGTTTCGACACGATAAAAAAAAAAAAAGGATTTGTATCAGGTTTTCTTTGCAGTGATGTTATTAGTCGCTTTTTACGACACCCACGCGATGAATCAGGTTAGTGACATTACGTATTCTTAATCTATTCTAAGAATTACTAGGTAACTATAATAGAGAAACGCTGGTTCATTTAAAAATCTTAATATATTAAACTGAACTGAAAATTATGAGAATCAGAAGTTATACAATTAATTAACCATAGCATCATAATAAGTCTCTTGAAGATATCAATAATTTGTGTTTATGGATTAGTAATTTAAAAAAATGGTACTACTACTTATATTAGCATATGAAATGCAATTTATCGCGTTTATTTAAATCTTCACAAATATCTCATTCATTCTGCGCATGTAAGAAGGAAAAATCATTACAAATATATATACAAATAAATTTCCTAGTCACTAAGTTAGTCTGTCGACTATTTTATTAACTAGATTTGCTTTTTACATCAGAAAATAAAATAAGAATAGTATATATTTATATTTTTATTTCTTTATAAACTTAGGTATAAGTATTGGCTATGACTTATTTCCACATACAGAAAATCCCAGCCTCATATTTATGAACTGCCACACAAGATTGTGTCAACAATCAGTTGTCAATAAATAAGATTTATGAAACTCTCGGCCCAAGAGTTCTACTTGAACTGGCCTTACTTTATCAAAAATAAGATACGAAATTCTATGTTCATGTTTCTAACTATACTGATGATAATAAATGAAAGCATAATATCGGGTGGGCCACGAATTAATTAACATTTGAAAAAATCGTATAAAAAAACATAATGTATATTATAAAAAATATAATGTTTGGAACTTACTTTTAAAATATTACATCAATATTACATCTAAACGAGCACCTCTTTTTAAGGTTAATTTCAGCACGAACGGGCCGGTTCGATCGGAGCAATACTACCCTCTCACAGAAGACCAACCTAAAAGCTATTGTCTGCTGCTGTGTGTGTTCATTGGTGAGTGGAGACTGGAACTGGAAGCCCATTGATATAGGGGTGACAGTTATCGAAGTAATTGAGTGAGCCTAACACTGCCACGATGCCTGTCATGTCTTTTACGTCCCCAAAACGGGCGTGAAAAAGCATCTCTCTAGGCCACCATAGTTTTGATCACCCTATTGCATTGTTTGAATTTGCAATAAGTATGATCCTACTCATGCTTTCCATCAAATAGAGTAGAGTCACTTTGACAGGTTTTAAATTAGAAAAAAAAGCATCGAAATTTTAGAATACTCGTCGGCAAAGAGACCATGAGATCGCCGACATCTCTTAGCTCGTTATTTTTTTATTGACATAGTATATTTAGTTTATTGACGTAGACAAAATTCTTCAAATAACTCTATAAAAAGAAGTCTGCTGGAGATAGATCTGGACTCCTAGGTGTACATGGAATGTCGCTTCGTCTGGAAATCAACTTTTCCGGCAACATGTCTTTGACCACCGGCAGGCACTCATTGGAAGTGTGACAAGTGGCTCTATCTTATCGAAACCATGTGTTACGATTGTAGCCAGCAAATTCTAGTAGCATCGGTCCCAAGAACTCCCGTAAAATGTTTGCACGGGATGTCAGATTTAAATGTTAACGAAGGCTTGGCTCACCTATGTAAAACCTCACTCCGTGCTAGAAGTTGGTGTTGTGACTAAACACAACATCGAGAATAATTTCTTTATTGTCATTACAATATACAATAGTAGCAATAACTAAATAACTAACATGACCTTCTAACAGAGTCTCAAGTCCAGCAACATACATAAATCAGTTCCTCGGCTTAATTAAACATCAGCAAATACGATGTCCAGAGTCCTGATCAATTAAAATGTAACTAAAAATGAGAGGTGTCAAGATACACCCGGATAGAACGAAGTTATGCACTCTGTCTGTCTATTCTTTCGTACACGTCATACATGCGTGGGACTTTGTAAACATAACAGAGTGTGTAACATACATATATACTCTCTCGACTTCGTAAAACTAAATACATACGCATTAATATTGTAGCATTAAAATATAATTTGCTTTTAAATTTATTAAAGTTATGACGCGTACACTTTCTAAACACACAAAGGGGAGATTATAACGCGTATGACTTGGTTAGCACAATAATAAACAATAGTAAAGAGAGGTTATAATGCGCACTCGCTAAAAATACATAAGCATTTATTATTGTCTGTACAAAATCTCTTCTTACCTAACTCCATCAGCAATATCCGGAACTTGTGCAGAAACACTGTCAGGAGTCATTATTGTTATTATTTTCTATTATTTTGTTATTTATTATGTACAAAAAACCTGTATAAACTTAACAAAATAAAAATAATCGTCGCGACACTACACTGTTCAAAGCAAAATAGAAAGACGAAACAAAAGTAATTGGCTGGCTTTCTATGAGAGAGAGAGAGAGACAGACAGAGAAACATGCACACGACGCACGGTTTACTACACTATGGCAAAAAATGTCGTGACAATTTTACGTCTGATTTTTTTCCGTCTAACCTCCTTCGCAACGCGCGATAAGGAACTTCGTTCCAAAACTAATATTCGAATAAATTGAATACTTTACGTAAATTTAAACTTACCAGTAAATTGAATAAACTTAGCTATTGATAATGCATGAGTAATAACGCATTAAACGTGATCTCGTGTGAGATTTGTTTAAAATTAAATGTGAAGTGCTTTACGAACTTAAAACCGTAGATGCTCGAAAAAACCGAGGTCGCGTACCTTTCTGGATATATTACTGTGTGCTATAATTGGATACACTAATATAAAAAGGATACTAAATGTCCTATAGCCTAAATCTAGATAGTATGGATAATGTCTATGTCTTTGTGCACTAATATATCAGAAAGTGGTGGCAGAGCACAGCAGAAACATTTATTACCGTTGGAGAAATTAGAAGATAGCTCTGATCAATAAAAGACTACCCATGGAACTGCTATTCAACAAATCTCTCCATAAGATCACAAGGAGTCATCTTTTATAAGGTTTTTTTCTATAGTTATTCTTTTTTTTATCAATAAAATAGAACAAGCCCTATAAATGCTTCCTTTAATAAAGAGTATTTTTTTTTTTTTTTTTTTTTTTTTTTTTTTTTTTATAAAAAGACAACGCCCGCATTAGGAATAAATCCTGTGTCGCGGGGGACTTTACAAACATACAAGAAACGGACACAAAGAACACCCAGACTTAGAACAACAATTTATGGATCACACAAAGTGTTGTCCCATGTAGGATTTGAACCCACAACACAGCGAAGTGGAAAGTGGCGTGGCGACCGCTTAAACCACTAGACCAATCGTGCAGTCAGTAATTTAATAAACGAAAGAGCCAATTAACGATCAATGCGTAGATATTTTATTTATAACAAACACTGAAATTACTTACAGTTTTCTCTGTGAGTATTCATACATAAATTGAAATTACAGTTCCGGTAAAATAATAAATTTCCATTAAATACGCACAGAAATGGTTATTGTGAAGCCAAGTGTGTTTAGTTGAATAAATATTATGTTAAGAAAGATCGTTAGGTTTATACTCATTTGACATTTCATGCTCTATGGATACTTCAATTGACAAATTTGTATTTTTTCATACTATTTTACGGAATAAAAGTATGACAGTTCTGACAGATTGACAAATAAGGAGGGTGTCAAAGAAATCGACACTAAAATATTCGATTCACGATTCATTTCCGTATACGAGTATATACAAATTGATTCCACTTTACATATTTATGGACTGGATATATAAGATAAAGTAGAGTAGATAGATATTACATAGTATTAAAATAAGCAAAATGAATTCCCCAACGCTAAACACTACTACAGGTAAAATACGATCAATAAAGAAAAAAATTATTTTGATTATGCATTTTCGTTAATAGTTAGATATAACTTGAAATTTATGTGCGAGTGTAATGTATATTTATGAAACACCTAAAAATGTTTGTATTGAAAAGGCCAGTTAGTAATAACTTCGGTTATTCGTTCATTTTTAATCTAAAACTGAATTTGTCAAGACACAACACTGTGGTAAAAACCTCACTATGTGACTTTGAAATGACGTCCGCAGACATCTATTGTGTATATATTTGTCTTTTGTTTTATTTAGAAGATTTAAATTTACTTATATTAAATTGTTAATATTGTGATAAAACAAAACTAGACTTATAATATCAAGGTTCTACGGAAAGTCTTGTAGAGATTGTTGGAGTTACGCCTATTCAAAATGATTTCGTGTTAAAAGGTACAAAACGTCAAACGGTACCTTTTAGATTAGATGGACTACAGAAGTGACTTAATAATATTTTATATACGTAAATAAAATATATGTATATAAAATATTATTAAGTATTAAGTATTACTAAGTATTATAAAAATAAATAAAGGACTTGTGGTATGAGTTCTTAAATATTCATTAAGATACTTTAAGTTTCTTTCGTAAAACATGTATTTTATAAACCAATATATTATTCATCAATATAAAGAATCACATTTTACGTTAGAACACAATCTCGAAAAAATATAATTTTCCAAATATTTTGTGTCCGAAAGGCAAATTATTTCGTGTCAGAAAATCCTGTCTTAAAAGACTATATGCCTTAACAAAGAAAGAGAAGAACTTGAAAGAAAGTCAATGTCATCTGTCTATTTTACTGCCCTCACAATAAAGTCCAAATATTATTAATTATTCTGAGGTATGCATGTTCTTTTTGTTTTCATTCCATTTGAGTACATTAGGAGTATAAAATATTTAAAAACTTATGTACTATAACGATTTTTTTTTCATTAAACGCCTCCAGGTTACATTGCGTATGACATTCAAATTATTTTTTTCTACAGATCTACGATATATCAAAGTCTTTTGAATAATAAAATATTTGGCTCACCTTTGCTTTCAGAGATCTTTTTTGTGAAATCTGTTTTCTTTTTCTGTGATGTCGAAGCGTAAATATATTTGTAGATATTCAAACATTTAATACTAAATATGTTCAGCACGGTGTCGTAGATGTACTTTTTCATCTACAGCGAACTGGTGAATAAACTCAGAGAAGACACTAAACAAAAGAGGTCGTTAAATTACAAAAGAACTTAAGACCAGGAATGTGGGTACAAGTGTCAGCCTTATTAGTTGGAAGTAATCTCTTCCATTCAACTGTGGTATGGAAAGTATAAATTATAATAATATAATATTTCAGACATCTGAGACACAACGCCATCCAGTCTCAAACTAAGCAGAGCTTTTTCTATGTGTACTAAGCAACTGACATAAATACATATATACTTTTCTTTGTTAATACTTAGATATTTTACGTAGAAAACACTCATACTTCGAAACAAAAATTTGCAGACCATACAAATATATCGTTTGACGCGGGAATCGTACCTGAGACCTCTAGTACAGAAGTCGCATGTGCTAAAACTGCGCCACCGAGGCAGTCAGAATAAATATGGTAGGGAAAAAATGATAGCTTAATAAGCTGATTGCAACTTTTCAGAGACTGATCTTAAATGATATTTCAATATTTAATTTCGCAGTGTTTTACCACGACTGAAAATCAATTCTGAGTTAGTTTTAGAAAACTAGAGATAAATAGAGATGAATTGACATTCCGGATAATTTGCACAAGCACATATAGTTAGGCTCCCATTAAGATTAAGTAGTATTCTAACAATTATTAATTTACCAGGTAATAGAGCCACGCTGATTTCAGCATTAACGGGCCGGCTCGTCTGGGGCAGTACTACCCTACGACAAAAGACCAACCTAAAGCCACAGCATCCGTGCTGTCATGTTTCGTTAGTGAGTACGAGCCCGGAGGCCCATTGATGCAAGGGTGACAGTTGTCGTAGTAAGTGTGTGCAATACAATGCTACGATGACTGTCATGTCTTTTACGTCCTCAAGTGAGGCGTAGAAAATCGTAATAGGCTGTCATAGTGTGGGTCAACATACTGCATTGTCAGCATTCGCAATGAATATAGTGACTACAACTTTTGGATTCTATTCATGCTTTCCATCAAGCAGAGTAGAGTCACTTTGGCAGGCTCGTAAAATAAAAAAAAAAGGTAAAATTACTTTAAATGATGAAACTACCTTTTGGATACGACTGCATACCAATAAAATTCACTATATTTTTTCTAGTGGTAGAAGCAAAACTATTTATATGCTCAATATATATAAAAAGCTTTATTTTCACAAATAAAATAACTTTTCCTCGCGTATCCGAACATTGTGATGACGCATACAACTTTGTATTGAACAATCTCGTTCAAACGTTCACATTTTATGACACAACTACGGAAATCACTCAACACTTGCTACTATGAGGACCGCTTTTTTACTTCGTATTTACTTAATACGAAGGAATTGTGTGAGTAGAATATAAACAGGAATAGCAACATACTAAATAACAGAACCAAAACTTGATTTTGTCAATAGTTGGTTTCAATGTAACCAGGAAATATAGTTTTGCAAGTGATACAAAATTTTCTAGAAATAATTTAACGAAAGACATTTTTGTATACGTAAAAACTATCAGTTTAGGTATATAATCACTTGGTTAATAATCTTATTGAGCTACACCATAGACAAATTTAGAGAACACTTTTATAAAAAGAGTCTATCCTCCTTTTGAATTAGAAAACAAAGTAGACTTCTTAATCTTTTAAATGACAGACACTTGCATTTTTTTTAAGTTACCACTCTATTTGTTCACATCCATAGATACGATAATTTATTATCCCAAACCAAATGTGTTTTAACTTAGTTGTTGCAAAACCACTTCACTGCGAAAGTATTTTCTTAACTTGCGTCCTTTATATTTTACTTGCATTCTATAAACTTTCCTTTGTATGTCGTCAGCGCAACTAGTTCGGAAAAATGTCGGAGTTGGGAAGTACGTACTTATATAAATTATTTAATTCTTTATGTATTTAAGTAAAATAAATATAACCGACTTACTAAGAGTTCTATTCGTAGCTGTTCCCTTTTTACGACCTTTTATTTAATTTTACCTGTCCCAGTATATATAATGAAAACTTGTAAGTTAAATTTCACCTACTTTCCGGTTTTCTATTAAGCTGAAATTTTTATTTATGTGGAAAATGTATGATAAAACAATATTATGATAATATAGAACTTATTTGATGAAGTAGCTGCAAAGTGGCCATAGGAATTCCATAATAAAACGGTACAACCCCATCGACATTGGCCTTATTTGATTAGTATTGACGAGTGCTTTGATCTTATGCGGTAACCAGGGTGTAATAAGATGTTGGAAAGTGGCCATATTGACCAGCCGCATATAACTCCATGGAATTTGTGAAAATAACTTAGTTCTGTTTGGTATGAATGTGGATTCTTTCTAATCAGATGGATGATCCAATCTCAAAGTTCATTTTCGTCATCATTTAAGGTAAAAGACGTCCACTGCTGGACGTAGGCCTCGCCCAAGGTTCTCCACAACATCCAGTTTCGTGCCGCTCGCATCCAACGGCTTCCCACGACCTTTACCAGGCCATCAGACCACTTTGTGGGGGGCCTACCAACGTTACGTTTCCCAGTACACAGTCGCCACTCCAGAACTTTATGAACCCATCGTTTCTTGGTGCAATGTACCCTGCCCACTGTCGCTTAAGTTTAGTAATGTCAGTCACCTTGGTTCGCCTACGAATCTCCTCATTCCTGATTCAATCACACAAAAAAACGCCGAACATTGCCGTCTCCAATGCTCTTTGGGTGGCTTTGAACCTTGCTATGAAGCCCATGGTGAGCGACCATGTCTCTGTACCGTAAATCATCACTGGCAATGGAAATGGCGTGGAAAAAACGTTACGTAGCCTTCCAAATGGTGCCCAACCTAGCTGGATCTAACGATTGACGTGTTTTTCGAAGTTGGACCTACCTAATTGGATAATTTGTCCTAGGTACACGCCGAACGTAGTCATCGACAACTTCGAGGGTAGAATCTCAGATTGACACTGACATTCGTCTTATCCATGATATACCATCATGGTTACAGCCATGACAAGTAGTTATCATGGCTGAAACCATCACCGGTTTGCTGATGACATAGGTCATCACCTTCTTTTAAAAAAAAAGTCTTTTTACTTTAATTTTATATACTATGTTGCTGCAAAATATTTACTTTCTGTTAAATGGACTTATATTTACCGCTTATTTTTCACCATGTATTTTATATATTCCCGCCTATATCCTCAAAAAAAAAAGTATAATAGTATAATAGAACTGTAATTGATAATTACGCTTTTATTTTACTAACTTTAATTTTGCTAACACAATTTGGTACCACTTAAATGTAGAAAAACCTTTTTCGGTCAAACATGCACTTCGAATTAAATGGGGAAATTCAAAGTAAATTGCCAAGAAAATAAGAAGAGAAGACAGTGTAGGAGAAGTATGAAAATTGATTGTATGAAAATGGATTCTTGATTGGGAATGTACAGAACAGCTTAAGTACAACGAAAACTCAAACTTGTATGAACTCAAAACCGAACTGGTCTTGTTAGATCTATATTATATTTAAGTTATTAAAAATATGCATCTACGTTTGAGAAAAAGTCTCTAATACAGCTGAAACTTGGCACAAATATATTTTTTTCTTTATACGGTCTACAGTTATACCGGACGCAAGGGCAGCCTACGGAGGACTTGATACGTACCTGTATTTACAGAATTTTGTATTAATACTAAAATTGTTATCATAAAGTTCCATGATTAAATGGTACTACGACACAAAAACTTGATCTAATACTCTCTAAGGCACCGTTCCTTCATATTTATTTTAGGTATAAACTTAGAGCATTATTATTTATATGTTTGAGATTGTATGTACAAAGTTTAGGGTGATATCAATTTTGCTGGTTGCTATAAATTCTATATGTGGTACTTATCATACGTGTATGTTTAGAAGCGAAACGTATACCTAATAAATTAAATGTTATATAACTTTCTCTAAGTTTTACTAAAAGTTATTAATATCATATTAGTTGTATCTTATAAAGCTTTGTTGTGGCATATTTGGATTACACTAACTGAAGAACAAAATTGAACGTATACAAACAAGCTCTTTTTATATACATAGACTCATAAACTGCATCAATGTTCAAAACACCGTTGAAATAAACATTAGAATCAAGTTTTCAAACTTTTTATACCTACATTTTTAAATTAAAACCTACGTTTTGGTTGGTTAACTTCATAACAGCGTAATATTAACTCAATTGTTGTTTGTGTACTGGAAGAGACCCTTTCATTTTTTTGAACAAAAATGAGAAATGTAAAAAAATAGTTTTGGTTGGTAATTGAAAATTAGTTTTTCAATAAAAAAAAGTTGAAGCACAGATTTTTTTTTAATAAAATGTATTGCCTCCACTTGAGAATATTACGGATTCTAATCGGTTCCGCATATATCTGAATAGGTTTATTAAGCGGTCTTGTGGAATTATGTTCCATTTTTGTGAAATCTTTGTTTTTAGTGCTACCACTGTTATGGGCACAGGATTACCCACATATAGAACTTTTTTAAACATTCCCAAACATACTCAATTGGATTAAGATCCAGGCTGCGTGCTGGCCAATTTATGGTGAGTAAAACCTCTTCGTAATATTGTCGAACATGTGCAACGACAGGGGGTCGGGTATTATCTTGCATTACTGTGAAATTTTCACATTGTAACATCCCACGTGAGCTACTTTAATTATAGAGCGCTGTGCCATCAAACTACTTTTTCTACTATTTTGACGAACCATGTCAATACATACAAGTTTCGCTCGCCCGAGCATTAATATGCCACCTCACGGCATACACAAACCGCCTGCAAAAGGAACACGCATCTCTATGCAATTTTGAGCTATATCTCTCCCTAAATCGATGATAGACTCTTCTACGCCCATCTGTACAATTTAAACATATCCTACACTCACCGATGAACCCATATAGAGAGCCATTGGTCTTTAGTCCAATTAAGATGTTCACACGCAAATCTTGTATTAGTTTTTCTGTGAGTTGCAGACAGCTTTGAAATATTTGCTGGTCTAATAGGGGTGATTACCGTTCCCTTAAGCCTCCTTCTTATTGTTCTTGCACTGACGTTTACTCTTCGCACTTTATTTAGTTCTGTTTTGATGTTTATTGACATGAGGAAACGATTTCGTAGGGGAGGTCAAAACAACAAATCCGTTGTCAAGATGGGAAATTGTGCGAGTTCTGCACAACAATATATAAAAAATATAAATAAAAAACAAATAATCCATACTATTGGTAATCATCATTTAAATTGCCAAAAAAAACACAAAAATAATTCATTTCAAACTTTAATAACACGTGAATTTGAGACTATGTATAAATTTTTATTAACCTAGCTACAATTTTATTTTTACTATAATTCAATTTTTAAATTTAGTTTTTTTTATGATTAATGGATAGTCCCATAACTTTCGTTTAGTTTAATGCAAAAGTTTGTATACTTCTCTATTAAGAGCCTGCCACAGTGACTGTACTCTGTCTGATGGAAATCATGAATAGAATCCAAGAATTGTGGTCACCATACTTATTGCAAATCCAGACAAAGCAGTCTGGTGACTTGCACTATGGCAGCCTAGTGAGATGCTTTTTCACGCCCCACTTGTGGACGTAAAAAGTATAACAGTCAACGTGGCAGTGTAAAGCTCACACAGTTACCACGATAACTGTCACCTCTGCATCAATGGACCTGCGGTCTCACACTCACCAACGAAACGCGACAGTGGATACTGTCGGTTTAGGTTTATTTTTGTGGGAGGGTAGTAGGACCCCGGTAGGTCGATACTTAAAAAAAATATTAATTTGAAAGTAATCCTGAACTTTGATACAGTTTATGATTTCGTCAGTGTATATAAATACGTTTAAAGATATTCAAAAATATCTAAAAACAAAATAAAAGTAACGACTGGTAAACGAAGTCAAATTACTATTTCACCAAACTTTTTATTAGAATGTAAGTTATAATGTAAGAATGTAAGTTTAATAAATTTGAAAGTTTTCAATAAATTATACATCTGTGTAAAACAATATTAAAATAAACAGTACAGGTTTATGATATCTGCTGTACATAGTTACATATAGTAATAGCTACGTACATAGGTATATATAATGGTCTAAAACTAACATGGACACAATATTACTCTAACAAACGCATCCTCCAACCCATAAAACAGGTAAAACTTTGTTGTTCTCTTTCATTGTTTAGTTCGCCGCATATTTGGGATTTGGTAGCCATATATTTTTGATAGCCAACCTCACTAAATTTAACAGACTGTGAGAAAATAATGTAGCATATCACTGATGCCAAAAATATCGTAATATTATTTAGGCCGAGGATCGTGTGGACAAATTGTTTGTGGCAGTGAAATGCTACGTATTTTTTCAAGGAGTCGCAGTCCAAAGTCAACGTTTTGTAAATTAGACAACTGACAGTACTGTTTATATTATATTGAATATTTTAAATATAAAAGATTAGGTTGCTATAGTTATTTATTTTTCCGGTTTTGTTTAAATCCGGGATAATATGTTACATAGCAAAGAGGTTTCACTGGTTTAAAACCAACATCATATACTTTTACCAGCTTTTAATACAAGCAAAATATAAAGCTTTTTACTGTAATGAGACTTCTGGCGGGTCCTATTCATGATTATTATAATCGTGCGTCTCCTAAATTCACGTATAATTTATTCAACAGATTTATTTTCAATAAACATTTCATTTATAGATAAAAAAAAAATCTATCTCCTTTTTAACCTTCCATCTTCAACACTTTTTTTTTTTTTTTTTTAACGTGTGGAAACCCCCTCGGGCTGGAGCTGACCGGCTGGAGAGCCTCCACGGCGGCAAAGCCAGCACGTGGAGCCTCCAGCCGGGACGACCAACGAGCCATCGTGGCTCGACGAGCGGCCTCTCGCCACTCGCGTATCTCTTCGGGCGGAGGCCGAATGCCCCTACCCACCCGAAAGTCTGCCGTTCGCCGATAAACTTCGGCGAGCACCTCCGCCTCCAAATCCCACGGGGGAGTTCCGGCCAACGCGCATGCCGGCTCCGTCGATACGGTGCGGTAACCGCGTATGGCTCTAACCGCCAATATCCTCTGAGGGCGCCAGAGGCGAGCCCTATTCTGGGCGGTCAGAGCCGCCGCCCACACCGGTGCACCATACAGTGCCATTGACCGAACAACCCCCGTGTATAGCCGTCTCGTCGCGACGCTGGCTCCACCCCAATTGGGCAAAAGTCGCCCAAGAGCAGAAGCAGCGCCGACCAGCTTTGGAGTAAGCTGTCGGAAGTGCTCGTCGAAGAGCCATCTGCCGTCGAGGATCAGGCCCAGATACTTCATCTGGGCCTTAATCGGTACGAGGACCGAATTGACTACGATAGAGGCACCGGGGGGTGGACCACGACGGGGCCCATGAAACAAAAGGGCTTCCGTCTTATCTAGGGCCACCCGTAAACCCAGCGCCTCAATGCGCCCGACCACCAAAGAGACTCCCACGGTGGCCAGGCGCGCCGCCTCCTGAAAGTTCACCCCCCGGGCCGTGACCAATGTGTCATCGGCGTAACAAATTACGCCCAGCCCGGGGGGAAGACGACCTCGAAGGGCCCAGTCGTATCCCATATTCCACAGGAGTGGTCCGAGGACGGACCCCTGTGGAACACCGCACGACATGGGCCGCCGCCTCAGAATACCATCTCGGTCCTCGTACACGACAGTACGCTCCTCAAGATAGTCTGCCACAAGTCGCCTCAGGTACTCTGGCACCCCGTGGTAGTGGAGTGCTTCCCTGATGCAACTAAATGGCAGACTATTAAATGCGTTGGCGATGTCCAACGACACCGCCAACAGCACGCCGCCACAGCTCACTGCCTCTTCGGTAACGGCCCTCAGGCGCAGCACAGCATCGACCGTCGAACGCCCCGCCCGAAAACCAAATTGGGCGTCCGACAGATCGGGGCCCACCTCGCAGAGGTGCCGGACGATGCGGGCAGAGAGTATCCTCTCAAACAGTTTACCCGCCTCGTCCAGCAGCACAATGGGCCTATAGGCCGCCACCGAATCGGCAGACCGTCCCGGCTTCCTTAATAGGACCAGCTTCCCGCTTTTCCAGCACTCAGGGAAGCGTCCGGACGACAAGCTAGCGTCCAAGATCTCCCTGAGGCGGTCCGACATGTGTTCGAGGGCACGGGCCAGCACACGGGCAGGTATCCCGTCTGGCCCAGGGGCGGTGTTCTTAGAGCGAATCCGTAGAACGACCGCCCCTATCTCCGATTCCCTGACGGGCGGAACATTATCCTCGTTCCGTCCCCCGTCGTCTTCGACCATGAAGGCCATCGACGGGGGTGTGTGCTCCGCCCGCTGCGGGAAAAGACCCTCGACCACTTCCCGCAGGAAGCTGGGCTGGAGTGTCTCTGTAAGGGGGGGGCCCGACGTGCGGAGCTTTTGTCGCACCGCACGATAAGGGCGACCCCAGGGGTCACGATCGAGACCCTCCAGCATCTCCTTCCTCTTCACTTCTTTGGCGCGGCTAATGGCCATCTTCAGAGTTTTCCGCGCCTCTCGGTACTCCTCATGAAGCTGGTCCTCCTCGCCGTCTACGCGGTGTCGCCGCCGACTACGGGTGTAGGACCTCCGGGCACGAGTACAGGCCGCGCGGAGGTCCGCCAACTCCTGGGACCACCAGTAAACCTCCTTCCGTGGAGGCCGACAACCTCGGATGCGGGGCATGGCCGCATCGCAAATCTGCGTAATCGCATCGCGGAAACGACCAGCCCCCAGGTCGACCTCCTCGGTCGGAGCCTGCGGAGACAGCCAGGAGTAAATAATGGCTGCCTCCTCTAGTAGGTCCCTATTCAGTTTGGCTACAGCCCACCGCGGCAAGCGAGAAGAACGCCGCGCCGCGTGACCCCTACTGGGGTCCTGGGTCCGGGAGAGCTCGAATCGAATGTAGAGGTGATCCGAGAGCGTCTCAACCTCTTCCAGGACACACCAGTTCCTTACTCGTGCGGCGAGGGCAGGGGTAGCGAACGAAAGGTCCACTATCGACCCTCCCTGCTGTCGCACGCACGTGTTGGTAGAGCCCCTGTTCAGTAAACAGAGGCCCACCGAGGCCGCCCACTCCTCTACGGCCTCGCCCCTGGCGTCCGTCCTGGGGGAACCCCACGCAATGGACTTTGCGTTGAAGTCCCCCAGCACTAAGACGTGCCCAGACGTTAGACGCCGCATCGAGGTTTCCAAGTTGTTAAGGAAAACCTCGAAGTCGTTCAAACTCCGGTTGGGGGAGAAGTATACACCATATACAGTGATCCCCCCCCACTCGGCAGCAACATATCCAGTGCCCTTGTCTCTTAGCGACAAGGGCGGGGAATGAGCCGCCGTAGAGCCGACGACTGCCACGGAACCGTCCCGGTCACCCAACCAGTTTGGACGGGGAGGAACATAATAGGGCTCCGCGGCTACGGCAACACCGATCGACCACTGTGCCATAGTTTGCAGGAAAAGGTCCTGCGCCGCAGCACAGTGGTTCAGGTTCGTCTGGACCAGGAGGCTGGAGACTTGGTCCATTACTGGACTGTCTCTACAGCCTCCTCCATGGGCGACGATGTCGACGTGCGAACGGCATCGGAGGCAGCCTGGGCCGACTGGCTAGCCCCCAACGTTCGCCGAGAATCACGAGGAGGTTTGCAGCCCCCCTGCCCAATCTGATGATTAGCGGGCTTGTTACCCGCCGCACAAGCTGGGCAGTGAGGGGCGGCAGAGCACTCTGCCGCCTTGTGCCCCGGTCGACCGCAGCGGAAGCATAGTCCACTGCAGTCAAAACAACTCACGCACTTGGCGCGTGTGTGTCCGGATGCTAGGCATTTGAAGCACCTCATCGGTCTTGCCGCCAGAACAGTGACTCTGGCATTCACAAAACCGACGAGGATCCTGCCTGCGTCGCCCAAAACTTTAGCCGACGCTACCGGACAGCTGATCCACACTGCGCCAAGCCCTCCAGGACCGGGGCGGATGGTGCCGACCCTGATGTTGTCCGCGTTGCAGCCCGTCTTCTCGCTAATTGCAACGCGGACATCCTCGGTCGTTACGGAGTCATCCAGGCCCGAAATGCGCAACTCTGCGCACTTGACAGGCCTGGCGATCTTCACACCATCCGTGGCTGCAAAAATTCCTCTCAGTTTCTCGGCGAACCTGTCCGCCGTCTTTGCACCTTCAGCCCCGGGGAACTCGAGGACTCGAGCTCCCGTCTGGGCAAGGCGCAATCTGACCCCTTCAGTCCCGAAATCAGTGGCGAGACTATCCCGGGCCTTCTTAAATAAGGCCGCATAGGACAGCCCGCCACTAGCCGCCTCCGGTGTTACGGTGACCACCACAGCCGCGCTTTTAGGCACCTGCAGCTTGCGCGGCTTTTTCGCGGTAGCCACCGCAACCAACGGCGACTGCGGGGTAGAGGCTGCTTTTTGAGCTGCTTTTTTACCCCGCTTTCGGGACTTAACCCCGCCGACTACCTGCCAACCATCTTTGGATGGGGCAGATGTGGAGGGGGCAGATGTAGTGGTGCCAGGTACACTCGTTGGAGTGGGGAGCGGAGGATATTCCGCTCCAGCCTTTACCACTTTTTTGGGCCCAGACTTTGGTGCAGCCGTCTTGGTTATTACCTTGGCCGCCTGTCGTGCCCTCGGAGTGGCCACAGGAGTAGTCGACACTGACGCCGCCGCCGCATAGGACACACGACCGCCCACAACGGGCAGAGATGTTGGTGCTGATGTGACCTTTGGCCTATGGGCCCCAAGCGGCGGCCGGACAATAGGGGCAGGAGGCAGTCTTGCCTCTAGGCCAGCGAGACGGCCGTCCATCATGCGCCACACAGCGTCTGTGATTTGGCGCATTTGGGCGTCAGCGATGGTACCAACATTGGGAGACGGAGTAGGCTGAGACGGGGACGAGGCCGGATCCTCTGCCGGACGATGCGCCCGGAATTGGGCGAACTGAGCGCTAAGCTCAGCCACTTGCCCCGTCAGGTGGTCGTTGGCTGCCTGGAGACGAGCCACGTCTCCGATGAGGGTCTCCACGACCCCCGCAATTGCGGAAGAGGAGTCCTTGAGGGCTCTCACAAAGGAGCCCTTAAGGTTACTCGACTTGGTGGCCACTTTGTGAATAATGGCCACCGCCGCGTTTGCTATCTCCTGCATGGAGGATGGTGTCTGGGGAACTGAGTCCCCCACCATCGGCTCCCTGACTTTCAGCAGGAGACCAGCAATCTCCTCCTCCGCTAATGCTTCACCGTCCGCCCTAACTCGCCTATAGGCTTCCGCCTTACAAAAGACGGAGCCTGACGGGATCGAGATCGGGGTTCGTGATCTCCCTCTACGGCTGCTGGTGATTTTGGGAGGCAACATCTCCTGGGACGTGTCACTCTCCTCGTCCCTGGAGCGTCCGCGTTTCCTGCTGTCACACAGCTCCGTCTCCATTATGTCCAGTGCATCTGTCCTTGTACTGGAGTTACTGCCCGCGGTGGATTTGGAACGCAACCGTTCCGATGTTCTTCGGCTCCCAGCAGCCATTATGACTTCTGGGAGCCCCACCGAGATAGGCGCTCCAACCAATACTTCCTCCTCGTTGGAAGAGAAGTCGTCCGCTCTCGTACTTTTTCCCTTCCTGTTTTTCTTCTCCTTCTTTTCTATATAATGATTGTTTGTGTTTGTTAATTTTTCCATTTTTAAACCCACGAGATGGGGAGAACTAAATGTCGACCCGGGCAGAGATCCCCAATACCCGGGCAAGCGTAAATTTGTGCCCAACCGAGGGGTCCGCAGGTGCCCCGGCTGGGAGTGCGCTTGCGACTGAACTACCCATCAGCCATGCATCCCCTGGTCACGCACCAGAACACGGGATTCGGGGTAATTTTTTAAAGAGGTTTTCTTCCTCGCAGTCCGGGCGGCTAAGCCAAGACCCTCGCCCCCGATTGGAGTCGCGAGACTCCAACTCGGGACTACGATATGTCGACGGCGGCAGGGAGACTATGTCTCCTGATGCCTGCACGGTGGCAGTGTAAGTGCACACCGAGCCCGTCCTACCTTTTCCACCGCTGAGCGGAGGAACTCCGACCCTAGAAAGGGTCCCACCATCGTGATTTTTTACCGAGGTTTTCCTCCTCATTGCTCCGAAGAGCGAAGAACCAACAGAGGATTCGACAGACACGCCCGCTCTGTTGTACCAAGTCTCAGCTGAATTGCCGGAGAAAATGGCTTCCTCTTCGTGCTAGAATATTAGCCGTTGGCAGTGATGAACACTATCGCCAACGTTACCAGGGTGCACCACGTGGAGGTTTTCTAGCCAAGCACCCCGTCCATCTTCAACACTAACGTAACGCTTCAGAGTTATAATACAATAAATTTCCGAAACATACAGGAAGTTTATATACCTGTAAACAAAAAATAATGACAACGCTTATCTGCCACGTTTACGGGACATTTCCCTTGGAGCGTGGACCCAAGTCAATTATTACAAATACAATGACAATGTCAGTATCGAATAAACGTTACTGCGTGGGTCGGCCCATTTTAAACCAAAGGTAGGAAAGCACATCCTATGCCTTATTACCTTTTTCGATCGGATTCAGAGACTATTATAAAAGGTATTTCCAAACATATTATGCTGCTCATTAATGCCATATAACCCTAAACAAACAGATGTGTCGGTAGTTAATTTTTATTGACCAAATTACTGTGGGTATTAGCAATGAAAGCGAACAAAAGGTTTAATAATAATGTCTTAACTTATTAGTAAACAATTAATATTTTCATACCAATCTTTATTATCTAACAATATTTGACGGTCTTTTTACCATTGATGCCAAGTGACCTAGACGACACACGAGTAACTCAAAAGATACAAATGCGTTTAACACGATTTGAGTTGCTCCACCACCCCAAATTAGACGAGAGAATGGTTGGGTCTCCAGTAATCTAATTCAGTCCGTATAATGCAACGAAAGAATACTTAACACTTTTAGCTTTCTAAGAGGTTTAGGTCTTAGCCGACCCGTTTCATCCGACATTTTACCTTCAAATAAATAGTACGTTTCATAAGATTTATTTGTTTATTTTTAAAAATCATCCGCAAATTATTACAGCTAGACGTACTTATCAAAGATTCACGACATACTTTTTTAAGTTTGAACATAACTGGAATAAAGTAGATCCAAAGTTACTTAATGAAGCTATTCGTCGACTTGAAATGTTAAAGTCAAAATACTTAAAAAGGAAATTTTGTATCTTATATTATATTATCTTGTCAGTTTTAATACACAGAATGTTTGTTAACAAATACAGCGAAAAGCATTTGGCAGTGAAATTAAATTGAACACGCGGCGCTTCCATTTTCTAATGCGGAAGAAATGACACCCTGTGAGACTTAGGCCTGGCGCGAGCCGCTAAACACATGGGCGGGGAGCATCATGATTCTCCCTAACGCTTTCTACTAAATTAGAGAATCGTACCAACATTCACTTAACATATTTAAAAAAGCTTTTTGGTGATTTTTGTTTACGTAAACATACCACCACCGAAAATTTACATAGGTTAAGAATGAAATACTGCTTTCAAACGAACGTTTTTTCCTCAATGTATATAATTTTTAATGTATAAATATATTGATATATATATTATGGATCATAGATCAATTAATAACTATGAAATTCGTAGGTGACTTGTTCTTGAACACATTGAGTCGGTTCAACCGGAGTGACCGACTGTGTTCAGAAGTTCTTTCACTGCAAAAGCACTCCGATACACTCACTCACTCAGTAAAAATACTTCTTCCTTCCTTTTTAAAAAGTAAGTATTTTTGCTGAGTGAGTGAGTTTATCATAGAAAGCACTTCTTCTCTAACACTGAAAGGAAACGTACATGTATTTCTTTACTTTCAGGTGTCAATGAGCGACGCTAGTTACTACGAGTTAATAGTCCGGCCATTTATTTCTACAACATAAAAAAAACATGCTCTGAGTCGTGCATATTGTACGTTCAGTATAAATATATAATTTTATGATTGTAATATGTTCTCATAAAAAAGACAACGCCCGCATTATTAATAAAAACCGTGTCGCTGGGATCTTTCAAAAATACATGAAACAGACACAAAGAACACCCAGGCTCAAACGATCAATTTGTAGATGGCACAACATGTTACCCCACGTGAGAGCCCGCAACACTCAGCGCAGAAGAAAATAGCATGTGGATCGCTTAAAAGATAAGGTCCTTCCGTACAATCAAATATGTAAGTCACTCCATATTAATAAAAATATGTTTTCAATGTTGTAAAAACATATTTCTGGTGTATTTGTTGGTTTACATTTTCCAAAAACCATTTTAGGTTGACCTCTGTTAACCTCAATTTAATGAAGCTACTTAAGATGTGGCATAATTAAAATTCACTTCATGGAAAATATTCTAAATATAATATTATGTAAAACTGTAATGAAACTAATGGCTGATCGGTAGCTATCGTCTCGAATCCGAGTACCTCATTAGCGAAGAAACTATGTAAGAATAAAGATTTGTTAACGGAATAAAGCTAACTAGTTAAAATATATTATATACACATACTTATGGATTTAATTATAGGTGTACCATAATATACATACTTGGTGTGTTATTATATACACATTTTTTAATCATCCAAAGATGAACTTGAAGAAATTTTCTGCGATATTAAGTCCATCTTGTCCCAATTTTATTGTAGAAAGTGTAAATGAACATGTTTCAGGTATTTTTTATAACAATAATAATCTTTATTTAAAACAAGAAACCGATATACAAATTCACTAATGTACAAAAATAACTAAGTACATTAGTTATAAACTGTGTCGTGGTTATTAGCGCCCGGCTATTATTAGGTATTAATAATTTAATTTACTTTTCTTCATTATCTTTGTCGTTAAACTGACAGTAATGATAATAATTGAACTGAAAATCTTCTTTATTTATTGTTATTATTACCTAATTAAATTAAAATCAAAAGTACAGCAATCAGAATAGTATCAATGGTATTAGTTAATTGCTCCTTTTGACCATCTACCTGAAATAATCCCCTACAACACAGTGTTATCTAATACACAAATTAATTATTCGAGTAACCAACTGAAGTAATAAAGCAACCGCTGATCAAACGTTAAATTAAATCAGAAATCTATTATTAATCTAAAGGTATTAATACTTAATATTACATCCTTAAATAGAAACAAAAATTAAAAAGACTAAGCTTATAATGGCCGTCTATGGACAAATATCAGAGTGAGTTAAATTCTATTGCCTTTTCTTCCAAGAAGGGGAAACCATACATTGGGTAAACTTTTTTTTTTTTTTTATCTCAAATGTGAACTAAAGTATTTTCTTAATTCCCGAATTTTACAGAGACACATCTCTGAGGATGTATTCTTCAAATTTAAATGAAATTAATCGGGCAATATACCTTCCAAAATGATTAGAAGAATTTTTCGAATTAATTCTTAAGCACTGGGTTTCTGACGTAACAAACGTGTAACAATCTTGTAGAAATACTAATAAAAAATAATCTACCCTTTTTTGATGATTACTAAGTTACGAAAGCGACAAATTACTTGCTTAATAAAGTACGAGTACTAGTAATATTAAAACTTATACAATATCGTTGAAATTTAATGAACTCCAGATTAACTATTAAGCATGACCCGAACAACGGCTACGTGTCTCAATCCATGTTATGTTAACCACTAACGTTATTACAGTGCCATTGTAATGATCTGTGTACGAACTTTGTTAGGCTACGAGCTCATCAATGTAGAACTCACAGATAATATCAATTATTATACTTAATGTTCATAGAAAATGGATATTTTTTGTTTTCTATCTTATATTTCATTTTTTCTCTATTCTCATGATCTGTGTAAAGGTGTCGTAAGAGTTGAGTAAAGGAGCAAAATACACAGGACAGACAGCACAGAGGAGATAAGGCACATTTGATATAAACCATATAGCAACTCGTGTGGCCAGCGTGTTATAGTAGGCCAGAACCTCATTCGTACGGAGAGGTCTACGTCCAGCAGTTCATAGTACAGGTTATCGATCAGGTTATACTGCGGTTATTTTGAACGAACAGACGGGTTACCTCATAATAAGCGACTACAATAGCCCATGAACAATTGAAACTCAAAAGATACGTGTGTCGCTACCACAGAATTAGGGTATTGTTGGTCTTTCGGTAACCTTGCGTAAGAACGATAAATAAAATTGCGTTAATTTACTCTAGTTGAGATCTTTCCTATGTGTCGAGTCATAGATCTCTCACAGCATCCTACTATATAAGTCATGAAGAGCTTTCTGTTAGTCCCGAGGGAACGTCGAGAGTTAGAGTATTTAACTCTGTTTTATCTATGTAAAAGTAGAAGAACAAAGAAAAATATTCGTCCTCATTTGCAAAACGCTTTTCAGTAATATCATCAGTCTAAATTAAAAGTCTTTGCTAAGTACTATTTAAATTGGAAACAATTAACACATGGATCTCTTAAGCTTTAGATTTCTCAAATCAGTTGTTTAATTGGTTATAACATAATTTTATACTTTAGTTATACATGTATATAACATATAACGTAATAGTATACGTAAATGACTAAATAGTATAATAAAACACGAAATGCTCACTCACGCAATAAGTATAAATAACTACATAATAACTCATACATTATAAAAATTACAATAATCCAAAAATTTATTCTGGTAATTACAGTAAAGCGACAAAAATGTTATTTTATTATTAATGTACACAGCCTTAATTAGCCCCCTTCACATAAGCCACATTCGAAATATTTCTTTAGCAACTACCAATTTAAGTATTCACGCTAATTAAATTCATATTTATGAGAGCAACAATGTCAAATATACATACAAGAAAACAAATGCTATCTCATTTAAAATTGCTCCACAGTAAACAGTACCCTCTGTGTGATCTCAATTTTTTCGCTTTTACATTTCAGAGTGTTTCGTGACTTTGTTTGAAATGTAAAAAGTAATCAACATAAAATAAAACTCGTAGAAAAGAAAACGTGGCAACATAAATTTGAAAATAACATTTCGATTTTCTTTTTACGAAATACATACTAGGAAATCAAAATATGAGTTCGGTCTGAATTTTCCTTGTTTTACGTGATTGTTGACCAGATGTCTATACGGAAGAATAGTTTATTTTTATATTTAAGTTACAAGTTTTCTTATATATTTTCATTTCTTGAATCAATATTAAAATTGAACGATTGAACATCATGTATTTTAAGTCAAATATACCGTTTCACCTTTTTTATAGCCATCGTGGGGGACGAAGGATGTATGTGGGACTCCCGGAGAATCGGTCTACCTCCTAAGCCCCGCGGCGGCCTATCTCGGCAGTCGGGAGGAGCTCTAGGAACGCATTAACGACTTGTGGAGTCTTCTCTGCCGTATCTCACGATTAAGGTACATCCCGGGTACCTCATGTCCCAGGGCAGGACGTTTCTACACAGTAACTACCAGAACAGCGCTTCACCCCAGAGACTTCCCCTATTACCTAATACTTATCGACCTTAGTGTACACTGCTAGCTGTACTTGTACAGTAGAAAACTGAGTAATTAACATAAAGAAAATTATAATAAACTTTGCTATCGTCGAAATAATTAAGCTTTCATTGTAGTCACTGAGTAACAACTCTGTCTCGCATCATTGAAAGCCGCGTGAAGAAACCAAAATGTGACTATGTTTTTTTTCTGCGTCGTCCACCTGCAATGTGTCCTCAACTTAAGCGAGCGCATTAAGAGAATGACACCATTTGTGGGGAATTTCATTAGTCATTCCCTGCGGTGGGGGTATTCCATCATAGATTCCTTTCGCGTCTCACGTACCGCGGATACTTCACAGACAAATATGTCGAGAATAGGGTTGAATTTTCAATTGGATCTTCATTAATTATTTACTGAGCAAGTTCTCGGAATTGTTTGGGTAAATAACTTAAATTGAACGCGTAAATATATTGTTATGGAGCCTTGTTTGTTCGTTCTAAAGTCCCATTAGCGAAGTCACTGTGAACTTTACCCTAGTTAATGTCATGGTTTGTGTCTCAAGTTTACTTGTTAATAACAACACGTATCAATCTAGAATATGCAAATATTGAAGCGCGTTGTTCTATGGATTTTATGGCTCTAACAGCTGTCTTTTCTTTCTCATTATTATTGGTACAATCCAAGGCAGGGATAATCTCATTTGTATAGCAAATGAGCTGACAAATTATGTGAGTATTCCTTAATTAAAGATTGTGTTAACTGTATACATACTCGTAAGTGTAACTATAAATGTAAAAATAAGGATGTTGAGTGTGCTTCTGTCTTTGATGATAAAAGACGTTAGTATATTTATTCATGATATTAACCAAAATTTAGAATTAGGATATTTTTGTTTTCATTTACTTAATTAAAACCTCATTTGATTATTGTTACCAAGACGATCTCCAGAAAAGTATATTAATAATCAATCGAACAGTTATTACTTACAAAACTTTTACAAAATAGATTAAGCCTGAGATTCAGGATACTTGGACATATGACACTATGGAATCACGAATAAATAACTTGATGCAACCAGCTTACATTCACAAAAACACAGAAGAATGGCAGTGGTTCCAATTTTATGAACAATACATAGATGACGACATTCTAAGCCATATAGTTAATTGCACCAATAGAACACATGTTTTGGAGACCGGAAAATCCTTAGGACTCACTTTGAAACAGTTAAAAATATACATTGGTATTACTATGATTATGGCTGCATTACAGTACCCTCAAATATCTATGTATTGGTCTGCAAAATGGAAAGTGCCAATAATAGCAATGGCCATGACCCGTAATAGATTCTTTTTTATTCGATTACGACTAAAATGTGTATATGATCCTGACGTTACACCGGAACAAACATTGCGGAAAATATGGAAAGTCCAGCCCTTATTTGACCGCATTTTAAGTGGATGTCATGAACAAGATCGTCCACAGGAATAAAATATTGACGAAATGATTATTCCTTTCACAGGGAGATGCCCCATGCGACAATATTGTCCCAACAAACCCAATCCTTTCGGCCTAAAGGTGTTTGTTTTAGCTACACCACAAGGTGTGGTATGTGATATGGTAGTTTATGAGGGAGATACTACATTTTCTGAGTTAACTAGTCAAGGATCTGGTTTGGGTGAGAACGCTGTAATATATTTGACACGAACTCTGGTCCCTGGTCATGTATTATTCTTCGATCGAGTCTTTACAAGTGCAAAACTTTGTGAAGAGTTAATAAATCGTGATTTCCATGGTACAGGTACCATTATGAAAAACAGAGTCCCAAAAGACTGTGCATTGACAGAAGAATTCACGTTTAAGAAAAACGCAAGAGGCAGCAGTGAAGTGAAAGTCAGAAAAGACCGTAAGCTTGCTGTCACAATGTGGCTTGACAATAAAGCCAGTTTTGATGATATCCACCTGTTATTGCGATGAAAACCACGATGAATATGAGCGATGGTCGAAGAAAGATAAAAGATATGAAAAAGTGAGACGGCCAGAAGTTATTAAAAAGTACAATGCAAACATGGGTGGCGTCGATCTTGCTGATCGTATGCTTTCAGTGTGCCCATCACGAAACCGAACGAAGAAATGGACGATTCACGTAATATCACACTTTTTTGACTTATGTGTGGTTAATGCTTGGCTTCAATATCGGGCTGTTGAAACTGCAAAGGGTACTGCAAAGAAAAATATTGTTCAAATGAGAGAATATAAACTGAATTTAGGTACTAAGCTTATTATGGATCAAGAAGAAGTTAGTGAAGACGAAGGCGAAATTGAATAAGAAGAACTTGAACCAAAGCAGAAAAAACGCAAAATCCTGATAAAATCCATACCCTCCAAAGTTAATCGTATCAAAAGTGCAGCACATTTACCCGAGTACGGCACAAAGCAATGCCGCTGCAGAAAAAGAGGCTGTGATAAAAAAACAACAGTGTTTTGCAAAAAGTGTGAAATTTATTTGTGTTTTACACCAAATCGTAACTGTTTTACAAGCTTTCACGAAGACTGATAATTTTAATTGTTAACTTAAGTCTGTTTTAGGAATAAGAATAACTGATTGATCTCTAATGTACCTCTTTATTACGGTTTTTTTTAAATTATGTTGAGTTACTTATTTTTTTGCAATGTTTAGAAGTTAATAGAATATTTTTTTGGTTATTTTATAAAACTTTCAATAAAAATAATATGCATAAATCTTTTTATTTAAATATTGCTGTTAATGTACAGATTTGTTTTATTCCAAGCACAATCGTTGCCAATGTCCTTTAGAAAGGACATGTTAGTACTGTTCCCTTGTTCTTTGAGTAGGACATAGTGAAAACCCAGATTTGCCAAAGCTTGTTTTTTTTAATTATTTTTTTCAACATATTTCATTACTAATAAATTTACCAAAAGAGTTTCAAAACTATATTTCAAAAAAAAGGTGTCTGGAACTCAGGAGGTTAATATAGTTGAATAACAAATGTATTAATTTGAACTTCTTTATACTTTATAATTTTTTCAGTCACATTTTCTCTCCATGTTCTTTGAAATCAAATTTCAACATATTAAAAAATATATTAAGATCACTTGAAAATATTTATGATCAAAATAATACATTTTATACAATTTTTCCTAACTTAAATATTGCCAGTTCCATTATAGCTTCTTGAGGTAAATACAAATGTATCGGCTTTGTCTCATTTCGATATAGAAATCCGATCCAGTGATCCTGTAACATAATCCTTATCCTCAGCCTTCAGTATACCGAAACAATCGTAGCGGAATTCAAATACAAAAAGGTGTTAACACAAGACAATATTTTTTTTTTGCATCAACATCCCACTAAGAAAACTATGAATTTAAAGGAAGCTAAAAAGCACGAAATAGAAACTATTACGCTTGGGCCCCTCTGCATAAGTGAATTGATCTGCATAGAGCAATTTTGCCTAATACCTTGGGTCACAAACCGAGACTTTCTGAGATGCATATCCTGACCTACTTACGACCAGTTTTGTTATAAACACAACGCGTCAGCTCAGATAATAGTAATAAAATGTTGGGACGTATCTGAGTCCATATATAGTGGAAATCCCGGGAGAAGGTCAAACTTTGATCGGAACGACAACCAATGAAACATTTGGACGTGCGGATATTCCAAGTCCCGAATTCGTGGCAATATAAAAACAAATTTTTCGAGAAGCCGACTGATTTAACGATCAACTTGAATTCATGAAGAATCTTTCCCGAGCGGAGGAAGTTTTTTTATAAAACGGATTACGCTGGGGATATAGGACATAAGCCCGGGGCGTTAGCTGGCACCCAGACGCGAATACTAATGTACTTTTTTCGGCGTAAACTATTTATCACATGTAAAAATCTTCGTAAGAGCCTTTAAATAAATGAGAGGAGTGTAAACAGGAGATGAGGATAAAAATTAACAGTTGCAGACACCTGTTACGTTTTTGAACCGTTAATTAAGGAAATTATAACACGTCAAATGTTTCATAAAATAAAAATACTGCTACTAAAATAACAATATTATTTTAAACTTTAAACATAAATCACTATCGTTTGAAAAATAGAAACTAAACGTAAGATGGATACATTTATTAGATAAATGTATACAGGTTTAAAAAATATATTTTTTTTTAAATGCATAAAATCGTTAAATAATAAATAAATAAATATTGCTGACATTTGACATACAACGTCATTTAGTTTCAAACTAAGCAGAGCTTGTGCTATGATAACTAGACTGACTAATATAATACTTATTTACTTTTTTTTGTAATACTTACATATTATACATAGAAAACACACAAATGTCGAAACAAATGTTTGCAGATCATACAAACATTTGATCCGACTCGGGAATCGAACCCGAGACCTCAAGCTCAGCAGTCGCATTCACTACCGCTGTGTCACCGAAGCAGTTAAGATCAGGTATATTAGATTTGTTAGAATAATGTTTACTGGTAGTTGGTTACGAGAAGACACAAGACCAAATAATTAAATGTATTCAACATACACAAGTACATACTATCTAAATCCAATGAAACGCCATCAGGTAAAATTATATTGACACAGATTATTGAATGTGGTAGAGTAAAATTAATATCGACTCGTAAAATATCTATTAGGAAGGTTACGTAAAGTTGAGTAGAGTTGAAAACTTAGACGAGGCTGCGAGTGAGTCTCAAGAGGCCTTTGAAACGTATCCGGTGACGAACAAGGACCTGACTTCGTACTTTGTAAAAACGAGAGATTGTATGAGTTATTTTGACAACAAATCTTTGTAACTTTTACCAGCGCTTGGTTTCAAGTTATATAGATAAGAAGCATAAGCCAAACACTAGACCATTATAGGTTTTTGATGTTTGATGATAATGATATGGATATGATGATTTTCTATATACTTTCTGTATTATTGACAGCGTTTGTAAAGAAAATTATAATAATCAGTTTGTTAGTGAGTCAACAAATTAACACTCGTATTTATGTTAGTAGTTGAGATGATTTCTGATAGACAAAAATGACCTTAACGAAAGTTAAATTAATTTGAATGGGATATTTTGTATCTACAACTAGCCTATCAATAACATGCATTTTTAAAAAGTTTCAGTCACCATCAGTTTTCTTGCAACTGCAATGCACTTTTTTTTAAGTAAATACGGTTGAAACTTGAATTTAATCAAGAAAAACAACTGAAATTTGACTTTTATTCAGGATTTTCGGGTATATTTAGCATCAGGTACATCTCTTTTGAATGTCCAACAGTAATCAGCCAACATGTTCGGACTCTACTTGCCTTGGTACCGTTTTTCCATGTTCGATATATCCTGATGGAATCGCTCGCCGTGTTCATCGCTAACGGCTCCCAAATGTTGAGGAAAAAATCCAAATGGGAGTGTAAGAAGTGTATCTTGAGCGACATATTGCATCCCCTATTCTTGGAAGCTGATAAGAGGTTGTTGACAAACTCTTCATAGTTTTCGGCCTTGTGGTTTCCAAGAAAATTACAAACAATATTTCGAAAATATGTCAATGCAGATTTTCGATCGGATTATGCTTTTGTTCAAATTCTTTATCAGACAGTAGATCTCTAATTTGTGGTCCTACAAATATTCCCACTTTTATTTTGGCATCGCTGATTTTTGATTTTACTTTTTCTTCACCAGTCACTTCATCCGTGTTTACTGGAGGCTGAGGAACAGGCAGATCATCTCTGTGTGGGATAAGTCTTTGAGTAGATTGTAAATTCGAATAGTTCACGGTGTGTCTAGATTTGTAATTAATACCTTTGATAGACGTTTAGCAGAAATAACAATCTGATAAATGGTCTTTCTGTTCAGACCATATCATTGGAACTGCAAACGGCATATGACGAGATCTTTTAGCCCATGATGTTAATAAACACACTGTGCACAACAAATACTAGGAGTCCAGGTTTTGTCCAAATTTCGCACCGGAAAGCCAAAATAATTAAAATAACACTAATAATCTCAAATTATGACGTTGACTTTTCATAATAAGTTGACCGCAAATGTAACAGAAGTTATCGGGATGGTTTACACACACTCTGGGCATCTTATTACGATATACAAAAACGATAATCACGAAGAAAACCGTTTTAATTTCAATAATTTAATATTAATTTATCGGAAACATACGTCGGTAAGCAAAATTCGCGTAATCAATTTAGTTTATGTTTCACGAAAACTGAGGGTGATTGAACAAAACTAAGTACGAGGTTTATATGCGGGTAGGTAGTAGTGTTTAAAAAACCGACTTGATTTTGTTTAACAAAAATACTATTTATTAGTGTAATTAGGCAATAGATTATGACCACAGTGATATAAATGCTTTAAAGTGAAGTGGGGAACGGAGAAAAAAGTTATGTCTACATCAAAAACCAGAAATTTAGAATGAATTTGAAATCAAGCTTCTTAGAAAATGTCGCAGATAGGCAAAGAATTTTTTTAAAAATTTTATAAGAAGAATCAATAGCATTCTCAAACAACCTTTGTTTCAATGAAAACTACAAGGCCAAAAATGTGTCTTTAAATTAGAATTTTTTCGAATTCTTTAGTCTTGGATAGCTACTGCCCGCGGCTGGAGTAAAGGTATTGTCAAAGATACGAAAGAAATTTAGGAATTTTATTATTGTAAATTGTATTATTTTTATTAGATCTTTCTATTTACTGAAATGAAAACGCTCTTGTTATAAAATTTCGAGCAAAAAATTTGCCAAATGCTTGTAATCCTGATTGATTAATATTGTCACGGCTTCGTTGGAAACGGAGTAGTACTACTGTGGAAATTAAATGTTAATTGATCGTATCCCCATATTACTCATCACGCTAATAACAATTGAATGTAAATAACCTTTGGTATTTGTCACGTTGGTACTGTTGATATTACACCGCACCGTTTGGGTAAAAAAAGCCCTTTTACATTTCATGCGGTTAAAAAACATACATTCGTGGACAGAAAAATGGTGTGGCATCATTGAGGAAATCCTCTGTAGTGAAGAGTACTACCGAAAGCAATAAAAACTCGTATAATCTATACAAAGCTTTATGGTTGGATCTGGGCGCTGCAATTTTTTCTTCCGCCAACTTTTCCGTCTTGTAAAACATAGAATATTTATGGGATTGAGCACATGTTGTGCAAACAATGGAAGCGTCTATTCGTACGTGATGTTGTGTTATTTGTTTGATTGAAATGGACGAACAGCGAACCGATTCAGATACGTCTTAGAGGAAAACTTTTTTATTCGATACGAGAAAAGAGCTACAGCATTCCGTAGTATTAGATTAAATTGAATGTTCACAACTAGCTTCCCCTGTATCTCACCTAAGTTAGTTAATTGGATAAAATCTTAACACAATGTTTTTTCTAGCGAGGTTTCTTTGTCTACATATTCAAGCGAAGACATAGACAAAGAAAATGATTAAAACATAAGAAATACACTGGAGGAAATCATATTTGAGGGAATGATTCTTGATTGGATCGTTGAGTTCTTTCTCCATACCTTCGCTTTATTACTTACTTTAGCAAGAAAATGACTGGAAATTCTTTTAGACATGAATACTTTTAAAAAAATACGTATGATACTCGGGGACTGCCGCGGTAAAACTATTGTATAACATTTTTTATCAACTTATGCAATTATAATATTTCGGAGCAGCTCGTCTTGATCTGAACGAGCTTCGTACAGTCTACACGCATACGTCTAGTCGCACGCACACAAACACCGTGCCTAAGTCTACTGAACTGAAACGACGTTAGACGATGCACGGGTTTCAACGCCGCACCACTGTGCCGGTCGGAGTGAGGAGTGTTAGGTTTATTTTCGTTACGGAATTTCTTGATTTGGTCGCTGCGCTCGAAGCCCGCGATAAAAGTTGTGCAATAGCTTAAAATCTTATCGTAAACTAAATAGCACCCTTTCTCTGAAATCCTCTATGGTATGTCTTCATGTACTAATTTATCGTAAACGACGTAGTACAAGACTTAAAGGTGTTTTAGAAAAAAAAAAATTAACGTGAATATTAAGTTTGTAACAGGCTGTATACAAAGGTATATTATTTACAGTTGAAATGATTATGGAGCAATAAGTGAGAGAATTTTTGTAGAATCAGTGGTGGACTAAAAAAACAAAGTGCTCATTACACTATCAATGGCTAAGTGAGCAAATTACACAGAACAACAGCACAACATAGAGAAGAAAACTCGGAAACACAACACCAACCCGTCTGACCAGAGTTGTTTGTAGACCAAAACCTATTTTCTAAGAAATAGCCTAAGTGTACAGTATCAATTGAGCACTATACTGTCTCATTGGTCTAGAGGTTAGCGTATGCGACTGTTGATTAAGAAGTCTCAGATTCAATACCCGGGTCGGACCAGAAAAGTGTTTTGAATTTTTCTGATTATAAAAATGCTTAATAACAACCTGGAGTTTGGAAATTGGGGTTTTAACTCCTGTGCCTCGGAGAACATGTAAAGCTGTCAGTCTTGCGCCTGATCTCTTCTCGAGCATGTCCGGTAGCCGTCCCATCGTATTGTGAGAGTGAGGGAACAGAAAGTGCACCTGTGCTTGCGCACACACTTGTGCACTATAACATCATTAGCGTAGTTAGCTGGTCTCCGTTGAGACCGACTGATGTTGCCGAAATCCGTTAGGAAGTACGTCATACTGTACAAAAAGGAAATAATTTTCCATATCAACTTAAACATCTTCGAGTAGTCGGTGAATATACAAACCCTTCCCTTCCCTTTTCTATTTGACTTTGTGTGACTTCTGGTACATTTACGGAGTTCAAGGTCCACCATCAATGCCAAACTGTCAAGGTCATGTATCTTCCATCATCAGCTTATCTGATTAACTTGAAAGAATACACCCAAAGGTAACATATATACATATGTTATTTAAAGAATTATCCTCCAACTCCTAATGATTTAGGAGTTGTACCTTCCATCATTAACTCATCATCATGAGATGATGAGTAAAGAACACAAATACTTGAATAGTTCCAAAAACTATATAAAAAATAATAATACATACCTACAATATTTGGGGGTTGCCCCAGATTTCTTAGAATCCTATCATCAGATGCTGACATGGTGATATCGGGACTACTTGCGAACTAGATCAAATCTTATGCCAAAAATCGGTTCATAAATGACGAAAATATCTCTGAACATACATGAAAAAAATCCAATGAATTGGTTACCTCCTCAAATTTTTAAAGTCGGTTAAAAATTATGTAATGGCCTCTACTATCATAAGCCGAATTCTGATATCCAAGTGGTATATTATAGTTATTAACTAATTACAGCAGCACTAGCTATCATTTAACGCAATCTTTCCTCCTTAGATTCTTCTTACATACATAGCACCGCCCCGTCTCCTCCCGTGGGTGTCGTAAAAGTTGTCTAAGGAATAGTACACCAGAGGATGAGCAGCAGTGTCCTACTGAGTGTACCATCTCACGGCGATCGCTAACCCGCATGCCAAGCGTGGCGATTATGGCAAACCGCTCCCATTGTAGGGGAAGCCTATGTCCAGTAGTGGACGTCTTTTGGCTGAGATGATGATGATGATAATGTAATAATAGCACCATACGAAATAATGAAACATAGCACCTAGTTCAGGTCAAGTTGAAGTAAAATTAATAATAATGAAATATCAAGGCAGTACTCGTGACAAATGGCAGAATGTGTACATATTATTTTACATTATTTAAGTACATTGATAAGATATTTATAGCAGCAAGCGTTTACTTAATTATTTATACAAGGATAAATTTATTAAATAACGTCAATGAGGAGCATAATTAACTCCGGAAAAGTATTAAAATTTGGCGAACATCGTTGCCGCAAAATCACAAACCAAAGCTTCTTTGACAGTAAGCCGCTTAACAACAGATGTATTAAATTTATGTTTTGCTTTAAAATGCTAAGCTTGGCTTCGGAAAAGTTTCCTTATAATAGACTGGCTTAAAATGGCTCTAAAAATTTAATATAGGTTTAGAGCCAACTACTAATATAACACGGTGGCTGATAAGACTACTTTTATGTTTCATGTAAATATATAATCGGGACATATGTTTTATATAACAAACACACAGGTTAAAATAAACATACAACTTAAATTTATTTGGTTCCTAGAGAATTGTAGACATGATTTTAACAGTTCGTTCAGTATCATGTTTGCGGCCATGATACCGTAACTTATGGAGGATGAAAGTCGCACTCCATCCTCCAAAAACACAAGCCTGCATCTTCCATACTAGCAAAAGCAGACTGAAGTGATATGTGACTCGTTACAGAGCAGCGTAGGGGCAAAAGAGAAACATTGAGTTTCTCAATCAGAAGAGGTCATCTGCAGAAATATTGAGGTTTCCATTCAGGCAATGCAAGCCGTATATGACTCGAGGCATTTCGGGGCTCCTGGGACTTCCTTTGTAGTATACAACTGGTACTCCAATTATTAGTACCTGAGACAGTGTGCAGTTTTTGGTCGATTCGAGTCCGAAATAATCACTAATAGGGGGGATTGCAGCATAGAAAAAAATATATTTGATACTTACCTTAAGTTTTGTTAACTGTATAACTTGTTTTATGAAAGATATGAACGAATGAGTATTGAAATAAAAATGAAAGCACATTTTCTTTAAATTGAAAAAGATATTAACAATTCACTATTATCTGGTCCGCTCAATCAACTAAGTTAGTTGCCTTTTAGCTTTGGGACTTAATCTGCAAATCTAAACTAATCATGTTTAGGGGATAAATGTATATTATTCTACTGAATTGTATATTTTTTTAATATGGTAATACTATATTCATTTTGTAATATTGTAAGGTTTTAATAAGAAAAAAATAATAATTTGAGATACGGCATTTATCAGGTAGTCCGTAATTTTTATTTAATGTATATTTACATAAAGTTCTTAGTCCACTAATATAACGATTGAATGATTTAATAATTTAAATAAATGAAATTCGTAACAGACATACACTTGTTTGGCTTTCATGGCAACGAAATAATTCCAGGAACTGGCAAAAAAGAAAATTGTTTTTACAATTCGTCATGTGGTCCTAACTGAAACTTAAAATGTAGTTACTACTTAGTCAATAAAACATTGTAGGAAACCTCCCAAAACTAAACGTAAGAACTATTTCTTTTTTGTTATTTTTTTCATTCCTTCAAATAGATTTAGGTAAATGAAGGACATTTTTTCCGATAAAAGTTGCTCAAAACAACAATCTGAATACATTTATTTATTATGGCCACACTTCGGAAACAATTTCTTTGAAAATGTATCGAGGGAAAAGGCTTTAGAAGTCGCGAATAACCATTGAATGTGAATCGTGAAAGAGTATATAGTAAACTGTGGGCTGTCATACTTTATATATGATGGATCGTAGTCATAAGAGTGCGAGTACCCTTGTGAGCGAGAAGGCAAATCCATCAGCTTTTATCTGCAACAATTTTAAGCTTTATAGGCTGTTGTTGTTGTACCATTTTTATAATCCACCACTGTTTTTTTATTCAATAGGTAAACAATGATTGTTTAATGGTTTCATGTGGTGTATTTATTGGGTTACATATACATATTCAGTTATTTGTAGGATCAGAAATACTTGTTACTATTTTTATAGAGTAAAGTTCAATAATAAAAAGCCTATATCTTACGTAAATGCACTTCATTACAATGAGTTATTTTAAAATTAACTTCATTTCGTAGGATTCTTACCAAATGTATGCTTGCATAGGCCATCTACAATGTTTTACGGTTACTTTAAACATGGTTATGTTATATGATATAACAATAAAACTAAATGTAAAATAACTATGCGAGAGGCACGTACATAGCCGATGCTCTCTTCTTTAGAGACAAAGTCAAACTTCGCCGAATTAAGTATGTTTTTGTATACCATACACAAAGCATCTTCACGCAAGCTTTAATTTGTATTTGATGACATAATTACAAATAATATTAACTCTTTGAATATTGTTAGCACTTTTAAGTTTTTCGAATTTTACGATACTTTGATTTTATATGTTTAGCAACTGCTATCAGACGTCCACAATCCAAGTATAAGGCGATTTTGTACCTCTATAAAAGGATTGATATTAGACTTTTTGGGGTCTTAGAACCCGTAAGGATTGCTAAAGATGTTTATATGGTAACCGGGCTTAGCGTGGCTTAGAGAACACTCCGAGACACGACGGGATCGCAACATGTTAAAAACTGGGACACCCATAAATTTTACAATGCGTTAACCTACGCGGTTACCACTGAATCACGAGCCACCAAATTTGTGGGTTTGTTTTCCATCTTTGACAAAAATTTATGAATTTAAAAATGGCTATCTAGTATCTGAGTTAGCTTTGTGTATTTTGTATTGATATAGTCCTCTGTGACACAAGAATCGTTCTTCCTAACCAAAAGTGAATGTAATGTCACACATTGCTCAGATCCTGAACATATTGAGAAAGGACAGGATACTGATAACTTCATACATACATACATCTCACAGCAGCAGATTCATTCCAAACTAAGTAGATCCCGAACTATTTCTAAATACATGCATATTATAGCTAAATTATACCTAGACTCGGCATAATTAAACCGTGCTCATCACTCAATTATTTATTCTGAGTGGAAAAATAAGCCACGATCGCCGTCTTAGTAGTCAGAGTTACTAAACACTAAACCAACATGCTCATCCAAAACGATGATGATTAACAGTAATAATATTGTATATACTAAAATATGAAGAAACATTGTTATGTTAGATTAGACATGTGCCACAGATACTAGAAGCATCCAACAGTTATCCATTACCTAAATTCTGTACCAGCGACCACAATTCACTGAGCTATGATACAAGATACTCTCATAGATAACAGTCTATTGTTGTGTGGCACAATACCTACACGTATCCAATGTCCAACGTATTTTGGTCTTAACCACAAGCCACTATCAATATACAGACTCATCATTTGTTGTATGTTAAGTACATCACGCAACACAATTTCTAACCTAAATTAAGTATATTAGTATATTGCCTTTGGGGAATTCTAAAACAAGGTAGTTTTGGTTAGATTTATAGAATATAGATATTTTATTAATTAAAAACTTTGAACATTTCGGACATTTGACACACAACGTCTTCTAGCTTGAAACTAAGCATGGCTTAAACAGACTGACTGGTAGAATACTTATGTACTTTTTTTTGTAAATACATACATATTATACATAGAAAATACCCAAAATTCGAAACAAATATTTGCAGATCATACAAATATTTGGTCCGACCCGGCAGTCGAACCCGAGACCTCAAGCACAGCAATCGCATTTACTATCACTGCAGCACCGAGACAGTTATTTACAAGTTACTGAAAATTGATCTAGTATTACGAAACGGTTCAACTAAAATCTAACTCGAGACTGCGCGACCGAGGCAATCATATACTTGCATCGGAAAAAAAAAAATAGTTTCTGCAATGTATTTTATATAATTTTACATATTTTTCTTTTTATGTAAAAATACCAATATTATATTTATACACAATCCATATTCCGAGAAAAATCTTATTTTAGTTTAGTATAGAATAATAGTTGCACTTTATAACATTTAGCAAAATTTCTGTAGAATATAAGCACGTCCTTTCTATTAACTGTCTTGAGTAGACAGTGTACACTAGTATACTTATATACAGAATGTCATCCATATACGTGATGTAGGCAGATGAGTCTTCTTTGTATTTAAGAGACAGCACTCCTATGTTCTGCAGATCCTTACTAAAATGTAAAACTCTTATATTTGCACAACCGCAAAGAAAAAACATCCACAAACATTATACGCAATTCCGAGAACACCGAAAATACTACAATAAAGTGCATGCAATATAAACACTCATGTTTTTCAGCTCCGTATTAGAGATCCCTCCATTAGGTCCGCTGCGGGCCAGACGGGTCCCGGAGTTTTTTGCTCCTGAATGCCTATCTCTATAAATCTTTGTAAGTGCCTCGTTAGTTCCTCTGGTCAATTCACGTCCAGTTTCTACGTTGAGATTTTTTGTTCATCCAATTTAGGTGGGTATATGTAACTATTAGCGAGAAATATATCTTTCCGGTTTCTATTTGCATGTTGAAGTCACATTGAATTTATATTTTTTGTCCGTGGTTTCCGTGAGTACTGTTTCAATCAGATTACATTTAATTAATTGAAATAGTCGAATTTGTCCACATCACGCGACTGCAACTATGTGTATGTGATTAATTGTCGTAGATATTCTATTTAACGAAACTAAAATATAACTATTTGTACGACTTTGTAAAGTTACTACTCTTTAATTACTACTACTATCTACTCTGCCTAATGGATAGCATGAGTAGCATCCAAGAGTGTTGGTTACCATCCATCTAATGCAGACAATGCAACTTGTGTAGACATTGCAGGTCCCTATGATGGCCTAGCAAACCCCCCCCCCCCCACTCCACTTAAAGGACCCATGTCTTCATAGTCGATGTGTATCCTACATGTACACGCTGACGCCGTTTATCCATAAGCATATTAAATGACCTCATTCTGTTGACAATAATTAACTTCCACCTACGTTCTAGGTTGTAAGTTTACTGTCGCAAAGCGGACACGTAAGTATAGTTTCTAAATACATTATCATCAGCCTTTTGCAGTTCTCTGCCAGACATATGCTTCTCCCATTGCACACCACTCAATTTTGTACTACGCCGGCAGCAATCGTGTGCAAATCGTCACTCCAATTGGCCTGTAGCCGTCCTACACTACGTTTATCGTCGCTCGGTCTCCACTCTTTTTTACTTCAATGGTTGTCTGCTCTGTGACTCTGCGATAACTTCGTGATCGGTACGATTCTGGCAGCACCGGTTTTAAATAACCCTGGCTTTATCCAAATTCATGTTATAAGTCCTGCAATGTTTCTACCATGAGTGAGAGACAGATGACAGACATACAAGTTAGAAATGTGTTCCTCATTGAGTTTAATGCCACGTCCTTTCCAGTTCAACGCTTTGGACATATCCTCCATTGCATTTGTGAACTAATATCCTCTTGTCTCACTCCTCGATGCAACGGTACGTATCTTTTTGCTGGTTCTGTACGTGGACGGACATAGTTACGACTTCGTAGAGACATCTCATCACTTAGACGTATCGCCAATCTACCTGGCACCGCTGGAGGAACTTCAGAACAGACTAGATCCTCTTTAAGTTAAAGATTTTCTCATAGTCTACGAACGCTAGACACAGGGGTTGATTATACTCTTCGATATTCTGTACAACCTGCTACACAGAGTAGATGTGGTTTATGGTACCGTATCATCTCTGAAACAAAGTTTGCTCTGGTGGTTGGCATTCATCGAGTAAGGTTGGCTTGGGACGAAGGATATAAGTTCGTCTCCTTATATTTTATATTATTGATAAACTCCATCTAGACGTAGTACAATTGGTAATGCTCATCATAATGTCCTGGGTAGAATCTAAAACCTTTATCTTAACGATGAAGATCACCAAATGTAGACCGTGAAATTTAAACGGGACTTAAACAGTAATACTGCATATAAAATGCTAAACCTGAAAAAAAACTAAGGACTAGCAATAGAAATACAAGCAATATAAGATTATATTGTTATTGTTAGAAAAAAATATGAAATTACCTAAAAAAGAAACTACGCTCGCTTTAAAGCATGCAAAATTCCTTGCCCTAGCTTTTTTCAAAAACTAAGTTGACATCGGTTTTAAATGTGCTACAATATGGCTGAACTTGGATTTTTTAAACGTAAGGGCAGCCATCAGATCTCCACAACTCAACTAGGCGACACCTAAGTTTTTTTCTTAAAGTTCAGTAAAGAGACTGTTTTCGGATGGTACATGTTTGTATAGCAACCGGAACCGGTATAACGTCTCTCCAAGGCACGAAGACGTCTTGATGTGTTTAAAATGTTCACCCATCAATAACCTGTGAACATTATTGTGAACGTGCTAACCTACTCGACTACAACTTAGCCTATCTAAATCATATGATAATATGAACTTGAAATTTGACACGTTCATCCACAATTTATTTATTTAGTTTAATGGTCGTATAAAGTACTTTCCTGTGTTTCATTAAATCAAAACTTTAACGATAAAACATCATAAAAGGTTTGAATATACCAAATTATTATGACTGCTTTTCATAAATATAAGTAGTTAGTAATTGGAAGACAACACAAAGTACACAAATTACATATCATTTACTAAATTGAATTCCGACAATTTCTGGAACTTAATTTAAAAGCATGCTACTTAGACGAGGCACTAATAATCTAGAAACAATTATTGTTATCATTTACAAGGTCATAAACGTATGTTCGTGAAGTTCTAAATTAATTACTAAATAATGAGGCAGAAGTACTTTCACAATTGAAAATACACGTAGGTCAATGCCACAATTACTGTCTATTAATTCCTGACTGAATTCTAAGTACTCTTGAATGTATTCTAGTTGTGTTAAATATGTTTTGATCTGTCATCATGTATCATTTAGTGGTAGTTAATTACACGTCCCCTTAGAGTTAATTACGTTCATGTGTAGTTAGTATACCTAATAGTTATATAAAGTCCGATCTGTAGAATTGGTACTTTTCAGTCGAGGTCAGAGAAGTTGTCGGCTTGTTTGATTCGGTGCAACTTTTAATTGGTGAGATTTTGATATGTTGTTACAAAGTCCCATCCTGTTTGAATGCTCTATAATATGTTATTTTCATCTTTTTATTTTACGAGATAGTAAGTCTTATATCAACATAAGATATTGTATGACGGGACACCGGGGGTTTGAAGTGAACGTCGTACGTTCCTTTACGGAAATATCTGAATTAAATATGGGACGTTTTTGTCGGCATTATCCATTTCTTTAGAGTTTAATGGCAATAAAATACCTTTTATTTGCTGTAAATATTACAGTTTATGCACGTGTCATATTTGGTTTTATTCTATTTGAAGAGGTTTATTTTTTTCATAATTTAATTCTCAATAAATGTTATAATCCAACAATGAAATGAAACTAGGTATAATCTAAAAAAATGTTTGTGACATATATAACTAACATCATGAATATGTATCTACTATTTACATAAATTTCTATCTATTTTGAGCATATGTATATTTATTTGAAAAATCAAATTTTTTTTCATCTATTCGAACCCCGGAACTTGTCTTCAGTTCGGGCCAGTTACTCTTTTAATATCATCTTCCCATCTTGTAAAAAGTCTTCCTCGAACTCTTTTGCTTAGTGAGCCCTCCCAGAATTTCACTTTTTTGTTCCACCTATGATCAGTATGCCGTGCAATATGTCCTGTAAACTTCCATTTCAAATTGTTAACATAACTCACAACATTTGTTGCTTTAGTTGTTTTTCTTATATTTTCAGCTTGTTTGTAGTCGATGAATGTTATATAGAGTGTTCTTTAATTTTCTTGACACTTTTCTACAATTAATTCAAGTGAGTGGAAGTGATCAACTGTTGAAATTCTTTTTGTTCTACTAATCCTTGTATTTACAATTGTAGAGAATAATTTGCATAAAGTCGATAGAAGAATTCTAGGTCGATAGTTACCGATGTCCTTTGGATCACCTTTTTCATATATTAATATGATATTGGATTCAGACCATTGGGACGGTGTTTCACAGCTCGCAGAATCTAATTGAACGGTACCCCGCTAATGGTGTAGCCAAAGTCACGTATGCCTTTTCATTTTCCTAGTGTTAACTGAACCAGGACTTTTTTTGGTTTCAATTTCTTTATCATTACTTTTATCTCTGTTTCGTCTATTGATAGAATATTTCGCGCTTCTGTACTATTTATTTCATTCTCAAATTTTGTAGTGTCTTTATTGCTGTAGTAACAATTCAAGTATATAATTCAATTCAATTCAGTATCTTGTTTACTCAATTCATCTACTCGTGTTGTATTCGTTCGGTTTACAGTTCTTTGTAAATATTCTTTTATTGTGTCTCGTCTATATTTTGCATTTATTCTTAGATCTGTGGAGGAACATAGGTCATGTCTCTCCAACCCAACGGTTGATGGTGGGATGTTGTGTATATGCTAATCACTGTGAGAATTTCTATATTGCGATTCAGGATTAGTAGTTGCTCCGTAGTTCATTATACTCCACTGTTCGATGTGTTAGTGCTAGATGGCGCTGTAGTATGTATTTCTGATTGTACTGTATGCTAATAAATGGTATAGTTTTGGTTTGAGAAGACAGTTGTGTTATCCTGATCATTTTAAATACGTGCTTTCTGTAACTTTTTCTGGTATTTTATGCTTATATTGAACTTGTTTTCCAGCTTAAATGTTAAATTTTTGTCTGCACAACAATTTGATCAAAAGTAAATTCTCTGAGTTTTTCTCAACATTAGTCTGGATACAGTATGAGAGGTAACTGTAAAGTTTTGACGCAAAACGTAAAGTTAAAGAAAAATAACAGTCTTTAATTGTAAATTATTATAAGAGTAATTTATTATACTATCAGGATACTGCAATATTTTTTTTTAAATCAGACACAGTTTCAGTGAATTTAAATAAATAAATCGTTGATGAAGAAATTACATGGAGAATATGTATATGTTATTGCAGATCTGATTGATATTAGAAAGAGACGGTATGTTTATTAGCAATGAGGTGATTGGTGGAAAGACCCCTTTCACACATCAAAGTGTATTAATAATGAATGAATGAACTTTTGAAACTAAAAAATTCTTCCATTAAAAATGTAGTAAATTGATTGCTGCAAATATTCTCGGCAAACGAGTGACACTCGATATTGAACTGCCGTAAATGTTTCTCTTGGTACCACCATTTTTACATAATACTTCTTCATATAATGTCGTTGTTATGAGCATTCACAACTGAAACTTAAAAAAGAAAAATTAAATGTAAGTATTTATGTAACTCTGAATATGAATATTGTATAACGTGTTAAAAAGTGTAATAAGTACATCAACAGCCTTTTATAATCCAGTGCTGGCGTAGGCCTCTCCTTAGCTCCACCGTGGGAGTCTCTTTGGTGGTCGGGCGCATTGAGGCGCTGGGTTTACGGGTGGCCCTAGATAAGACGGAAGCCCTTTTGTTTCATGGGCCCCGTCGTGGTCCACCCCCTGGTGCCTCTATCGTAGTCAATTCGGTCCTCGTACCGATTAAGGCCCAGATGAAGTATCTGGGCCTGATCCTCGACGGCAGGTGGCTCTTCGACGAGCACTTCCGACAGCTTACTCCAAAGCTGGTCGGCGCTGCTTCTGTTCTTGGGCGACTTTTGCCCAATTTGGGTGGAGCCAGCGTTGCGACGAGACAGCTATACACGGGGGTTGTTCGGTCAATGGCACTGTATGGTGCACCGGTGTGGGCGGCGGCTCTGACCGCCCAGAATAGGGCGCGCCTCTGGCGCCCTCAGAGGATATTGGCGGTTAGAGCCATACGCGGTTACCGCACCGTATTGACGGAGGCGGCGTGCGCGTTAGCCGGAACTCCCCCGTGGGATTTGGAGGCGGAAGTGCTCGCCGAAGTTTATCGGCGAACGGCAGACTTTCGGGTGGGTAGCGGCATTCGGCCCCCGCCCGAAGAGATACGCGAGTGGCGAGAGGCCGCTCGTCGAGCCACGATGGCTCGTTGGTCGTCCCGGCTGGAGGCTCCACGTGCTGGCTTTGCCGCCGTGGAGGCTCCCCAGCCGGTCATCGCCGAGTGGACAGGGCGGCAGCACGGGACCCTTTCCTTCCGACTGACGCAGATTCTTTCCGGGCATGGTTGCTTCGGGAAGTATCTGCACTCGGTCGCCAGGAGGGAATTGAGTCCCGCCTGTCACCACTGCGACTGCAGTGAGGACTCGGCTCAGCACACATTGGCGGTTTGTTCCGCCTGGGCGGCGCAGCGTGGGGTCCTCACTGCAGTTATTGGAGGCGATCTCTCGCTGCCGGCCGTAATACGCTCCATGGTCGGTAGCGACAGTTGTTTTACCGCGGTCGCAACCTTCTGCGAAGACGTAATTTCGCGGAAGGAGGCGGCGGAGAAGGCCCGGGAGGACAGTATCCACTCGGACCCAATTCGCCGCCGGCGAGCCGGGCGGCGGAGGCGCGCATACCAGCGCCTCATGCCGCCTTGAGTGTGGCCGCGGGTGGACGGGACGGGTTTTCCCCTCCATCCGCTACAATGGTCAGCCGCGAGGGGGCGACGTGCGTGTGTGCCGTACGTCGCCTAAAATAGAGAGTTTATCCGCAGATGGTGCCCGAGGTAGCGGGCAGGCGCTAGGAGGGATCTGGATGTCGTAATAGCAGCGGTTCCCGGATCCCTCCTATCTCAGGCGCAGAGTGGCACACCGTGTGGTTTTAGTCGGTCCGATTCCGACACACCACCCTGCCGTAAACCCCGGTGGGGTGACGGCCCGAGGGGGTTTCCACACGTTAAAAAAAAAAAAAAGGCCTCTCCTTAGCAAGGAAGTTTTGGCCTACTATACCACGCTGGTCACACGGGTTGGAATAGGGTTTGTTCCAAGGGGTGCTTAGCTAGAAAACCTCCACGTGGTGCACCCTGGTAACGTTGGCGATGGCGCTGTTCATCACCGCCGACGGCTAATTTTCTAGCACGAAGAGGAGGCCAATTTTTTCGGCCATTCGGTTGAGGTTTGGTCCAACAGAGCGGGCGTGTCTGTCGATTCCTCTGTTGGCTCTTCGCTCTTCGGAGCAATGAGGAGGAAAACCTCGTTAAAAAATCATGAAGATGGGACCCTTTCATGGGTCGGAGTTTCTCCACTGTCAATGGTGGAGAAAGGAGAACGGGCTCGGTGTGTACTCACACTGCGCCGAGCAGGCATTGGTAGATTTAATCTTCCTGCCACCGTTGTCATATCGTAATCTCGAGAGGAGTGTCGTGGTTATGTCTCACAACTCCGATCGGGGGCGAGGGTCTTGGCTTAGCCGCCCGGACTGCGAGGAAGAACACCTCTATAAAAAATTACCCCGAATCCCGTGTTCTGGTGCGTGACCTGGGGATGCATGGCTGATGGGTAGTTCAGTCGCAAGCGCACTCCCAGCCGAGGCCGCCTATATCGCTCTCAGAAGCTAATCTTGCTTCAGAGAGCCGAAGAAGATCAGATCGGCTACGTTCAAAATCCGCTATGCCGTCAGATAGGGGTGACCCTAGTGTAGTAACTGAGGCGCTAGATGTAATGGAGGTGGAGGTTCGCGATAACCGAAAACGCGGACGCTCCACAGACGAAGAAGAAGAAACTTCTCAGGAGTGGTTGCCTCCCAAAGTGGCTAGTAGCCGCAGAGGGAGGTCACGCACTCCAGTTTCGGTTCCCTCAGGCTCCGTGGTCCCTAAGGCGGCAGCCTACAGGCGCGTCAGAGTGGAAGGCGAATCTATAGTGGAGGAGGAAATTGCGGATCTCTTGCAAAAAATTCGGGCACCGGTAGTGGAGGATTTGGCAGCCCAGGCACCGGTGTCCCTGCAGGAGAGGGCGAATGTAGCTGTGGCCATCATTAACAAGGTGGCCACGAAATCTACAAACCTTAAGGGTCCATTCGTCAGGGCCCTTAAGGACTCCTCCTCCGCCATTGCAGGAGTGGTTACTACCCTCATCGGGGACGTAGCTCGCCTGGAGGCGGCTAATGACCGCCTGACGAGGCAGGTGGCTGAGCTGAGCACCCAATTTGCTCAGTTTCGGGCGCAGACGGAAAACCCTGAACGACAAGGCCAGGTTTCAGAACGGTCTGCCCCCAGTCACGGTTCTGGGGACGTTTTTGATGCCCATCTGCGCCAAGTACTTGACGCAGTGGGGCGTCTGTTGGAAGGACGTCTCGCGGGCCTTGAGGCGAGGCTACTTCCAGCCCCCGTAACTCGGCCGCCACTTGCAGCGGATAGGGCGAAGATCAGCCGATCGAAGACGTCGCCGCCGGCTTCGGTTCCCAGTGCAGGTGGTCGTGTGTCGTATGCGGCGGCAGCAGTTACGTCCGCCCCTGTGGCTGCTGCGAAGACGACTAGAGCAGCAAAAGTGGCCTCAAATACGACTGTGGCAAAGACGGCGGCTCCAAAAGCTGGCCTAAGGATTACGGCAAAGGCGAGGGCTGAATTCCCTCCGCTTCCCACTCCGGCACCTATATCTGGCCCTTCTATTTCTGCTCCGTCAAAGGATGGGTGGCAGGTAGTCGGGTCGGCCAAGAAGTCCCGAAAATTGGGTAAGAAGGCTACCCAAAACGTAGCCTCTACCCCGCAGTCGCCATCGGTGGCAGTGGCCACCCAGAAGAAGCCGCGTAAACTACAGACGCCAAAGACTGCGGCTGTAGTGATCACTGTATCACCGGAGGCGGCAAACGGCGGGCTATCCTATGCGGCCGTATTCAAGAAGGCCCGGGATAGTCTCGCCAATCAATTTGGGAATGTAGGTGTCAAGATGCGCCTCGCCCAAACGGGAGCTAGAGTACTGGAGTTCCCTGGGGCTGATGGCACAAAGACGGCGGATACTTTTGCCGAAAAGCTGCGGAATATATTTTCTGTTACGGATGGTGTAAAGATCGCCAGGCCTACCAAATGTGCAGAATTGCGAATCTCAGGCCTTGACGATTCCGTGACGGTTGAGGATGTCCGCGTTGCGATTCAGGAGAAAACCGGGTGCAACGCGGACAACATCAGGGTTGGCACCATCCGTCCCGGTCCAGGAGGCCTTGGTGCGACGTGGATAAATTGTCCTGTAGCGTCAGCTAAGATTTTAGGCGATGCCGGCAGAATCCTCGTCGGTTTCGTGAACGCCAGAGTCACAGTTCTGGCCGCGAGACCGATGAGGTGCTTCAAATGCCTGGCCACGGGACACACTCGCATCAAGTGCGATAGTTGTTTCGACTGCAGCGGATTGTGTTTCCGTTGCGGTCGACCGGGACACAAGGCAGCAGAGTGCTCTGCCGTCCCTCACTGCCCAAAGTGTGCGGCGGGCAATAGGCCTGCCAATCATCAGATGGGACAAGGGAGCTGCAAGTCTTTCCGCAGTTTTCGGCAAGCGTCGGAGGCTAACCAGTCGACCCAGGCTGCCTCTGATGTAGTTAGTGCGTCAACGTCGTCGCCTATGGAGGGGGCTGTAGAAACGATCCAGTGATGGATCGAGTCTCCAGCCTCCTTGTCCAGACGAACCTGAACCACTGTGCTGCGGCGCAGGACCTCTTTCTGCAAACCATGGCACAGTGGTCGATTGGTGTTGCCGTAGCCGCAGAGCCCTATTATGTTCCTCCCCGTCCAAACTGGTTGGGTGACCGGGACGGCTCTGTAGCAGTCGTCGGCTCCACGGCGGCTCATTCCCCACCCTTGTCGCTAAGAGACAAGGGCACTGGATATGTTGCTGCTGAGTGGGGGGGGATCACCATTTACGGTATATACTTCTCCCCCAACCGGAGTTTGAGCGACTTCGAGGTTTTCCTCAACAGCTTGGAGATCTCGATGCGGCGACTAACGTCTGGGCACGTCCTTGTGCTGGGGGACTTCAACGCAAAGTCCATTGCTTGGGGTTCCCCCAGGACAGACGCAAGGGGTGAGGCCGTAGAGGAGTGGGCGGCCTCAGTGGGCCTCTGCTTATTAAACAGAGGCTCCACCAACACGTGCGTGCGACAGCAGGGGGGGTCGATAGTGGACCTTTCATTTGCTACCCCTGCTCTCGCCGCGCGGGTAAGGAACTGACGTGTCCTGGAAGAGGTTGAGACGCTCTCGGATCACCTTTACATCCGATTTGAGCTCTCCCGGACCCAGGACCCCAGAAGGGGTCACGCGGCGCGGCGTTCTTCTCGCTTTCCGCGGTGGGCTGTAGCCAAACTGAATAGGGACCTACTAGAAGAGGCAGCCATTATTCACTCCTGGCTGTCTCCGCAGGCTCCGACCCAGGAGGTCGACATGGCGGCTGGTCGCTTCCTCGATGCGATTACGCAGATCTGTGATGCGGCCATGCCCCGCATCCGAGGCTGTCGGCCTCCACGGAAGGAGGTTTACTGGTGGTCCCAGGAGTTGGCGGACCTCCGCGCGGCCTGTACTCGTGCCCGGAGGTCCTATACCCGTATTCGGCGGCGACACCGCGTAAAAGGCGAGGGGGGACCAGCTTCATGAGGAGTACCGAGAGGCGCGGAAAACTCTGAAGCTGGCCATCGGCCGCGCCAAAGAAATTAAGCGTATGGAGATGCTGGAGGGTCTCGATCGTGACCCCTGGGGTCGCCCTTATCGTGCGGCGCGACAAAAGCTCCGCACGTCGGGCCCCCCCCCTTACAGAGACCCTCCAGCCCAGCTTCCTGCAGGAAGTGGTCGAGGGCCTTTTCCCTCAGCGGGCGGAGCACACACCTCCATCGATGGCCTTCTTGGTCGGAGACGACGAGGAGAACGAAGGCAATGTGCCGCCCGTTAGGGAATCGGAGGTAGGGGCGGTTGTTCTACGTATCCGCTCTAGGAACACCGCCCCTGGGCCAGACGGGATACCTGCCCGAGCACTGGCCCGAGCCCTCGAGCACATGTCGGACCGCCTCAGGGAAGTCCTGGACTCTAGCTTGGCGTCCGGACGCTTCCCTGAGTGCTGGAAAAGTGGGAAGCTGGTATTGTTAAGGAAGCCGGGACGGCCTACCGATTCGGTGGCGGCCTATAGGCCCATCGTGTTGCTGGACGAGGCGGGTAAACTTTTTGAGAGGATACTCTCTGCTCGCATCGTCCGGCACCTCTGCGAGGTGGGCCCCGATCTGTCGGACGCCCAATTCGGTTTTCGAGCAGGGCGTTCGACGGTCGATGCTTTGCAACGCATTTAATAGTCTGCCATTTAGCTGCATCAGGGAAGCACTACACTACCACGGGGTGCCAGAGTACCTGAAGCGGCTTGTGGCAGACTACCTTGAGGAGCGTACCGTCATGTACGAGGACCGAGATGGTATTCTGAGGCGGCGGTCCATGTCGTGCGGTGTTCCACAGGGGTCTGTCCTCGGACCACTCCTGTGGAATATGGGATACGACTGGGCCCTTCGAGGTCGTCTTCCCCCCGGGCTGGGCGTAATTTGCTACGCAGATGACACATTGGTTACAGCCCGGGGGATGAACTTTCAAGAGGCGGCGCGCCTGGCCACCACGGGTGTCTCTCTGGTGGTGGGGCGTATTGAGGCGTTGGGTTTACGGGTGGCCCTAGACAAGACGGAGGCCCTTTTGTTCCATGGGCCCCGTCGTGGTCCACCCTCTGGCGCCTCCATAGTAGTCAATTCGGTCCTCGTACCGGTTCAGGCCCAGATGAAGTATCTGGGCCTGATCCTCGACGGCAGGTGACTCTTCGACGAGCACTTCCGACAGCTTTCTCCAAAGCTGGTCGGCGCTGCTTCTGCCCTTGGGCGACTTTTGCCCAATTTGGCTGGAGCCAGCGTTGCGACGAGACGGCTATACACGGGGGTTGTCCGGTCAATGGCACTGTATGGTGCACCAGTGTGGGCGGCGGCTCTGACCGCCCAGAATAGGGCTCGCCTCTGGCGCCCTCAGAGGATATTGGCGGTTAGAGCTATACGCGGTTACCGCACCATATCGACGGAGGCGGCGTGCGCCTTGGCCGGAACTCCCCCGTGGGATTTGGAGGCGGAAGTGCTCGCCGAAGTTTATCGGCGAACGGCTGACTTCCGGGCAGGTAGCGGCATACGACCCCCGCCCGAAGAGATACGCGAGTGGCGAGAGGCCGCTCGTCGAGCCACGATGGCTCGTTGGTCGTCCCGGCTGGAGGCTCCACGTGCTGGCTTTGCCGCCGTGGAGGCTCTCCAGCCGGTCATCGCCGAGTGGGCGGGGCGACAGCATGGGACCCTTTCCTTCCGGCTGACGCAGATTCTTTCCGGGCACGGTTGCTTCGGGAAGTATCTGCACTCGGTCGCCAGGAGAGAATTGAGTCCCGCCTGTCACCACTGCGACTGCAGTGAGGACTCGGCTCAGCACACGCTAGCGATTTGTTCCGCCTGGGCGGCGCAGCGTGGGGTCCTCACTGCAGTTATTGGAGGAGATCTCTCGCTACCGGCCGTCATACGCTCCATGGTCGGTAGCGACAGTTGTTTTACCGCGGTCGCAACCTTCTGCGAAGACGTAATTTCGCGGAAGGAGGCGGCGGAGAAGGCCCGGGAGGACGATCTCCACTCGGACCCAATTCGCCGCCGGCGAACCGGGCGGCGGAGGCGCGCGTACCAGCGCCTCATGCCGCCTTGAGTGTGGCCGCGGGTGGACGGGACGGGTTTTCCCCTCCATCCGCTACAATGGCCAGCCGCGAGGGGGCGACGTCCGCGTGTGCCGTACGTCTGTATTGATGTTGTCCTCTACACTTTGTTCCCTTAGTCACCTTTTACGACACCCGCGGGATGAATAGGGGTGTTAACACTATGTATTCTCAATCCATCACCACATGTACAATATTGTACAACAATATGTAAATATGCAATTGCAATTAATCTAACAAAACTGATATAAAAATCATCATATTTAACGATACTATTAAACGAACAACGTACTTACTGATTCCATTATCCCTATAATAACATCCAATCTTAATATCGAACTAACAAGATACCGCAAAAAACGTCCCGTATTTACATAAGACGCTTAGAAATTTAATAAGACTTCAATAAAAACGCCCAAACACTTCTCAAAAAAAAGTATGTTTGCCTATAAGTATAATGTATAAATATAGTGTATATTGATTTTAAAACTTAAAAGTGTATCTTACGAAATAATACAACAAAAAATTGACAATTTATTACTAATTATATAATAAAACATAATAATTTTTTTTACATAGACAGTACAAATATTTAAAAATAATGAACCAAGTTCAAGCTCTTCTGTATTTTTGTTAAGCACATTCTCTCTCATCTCTAAATATTTGTGTATTTTGCAGAACACTTGTTAATTATTTTTTCGTCAAACCGGCAAATGATGTGACGAACGAACTGATGTGACGAACGGTCCGAACACCCACACCTTTCTCGTTCGCTGGACTTCGCCGCGCCGTCACATCGTACGTTTTACGTTATATCGAGCATTATTTTATTTCATACTTCTGAAACTAAAAAAGACACGAAAATTCTAAAAACGTTCGTCTGTTGAGTTTATGTTCCTTATCTCGTAAAGCTATTTAACACGTTTTTGTCCTATAATCACATCGACCTCTTTTCTACGGATAGATCGATATACTCGTAGATATGTAAGCATACAGATTTTGTAAATATGTAATATTTTTATTTAATGCAAATTATATTTATTTAATATTTAACAAATGTTAGACTTCATACAAGGTTTTATAATGTACAATTCATTATATTAAAAGCGCTTAGACGTATGAAAAATAGTAGGCCAAAACTTGTTTACTAAGGAGAAGCCCATGTCCAGCAGCGGAAAAGTTGTTATTTATAATGTATGAAAAAAAATTTAAACAATACATGTCGCAAGTCTTATATGCTACAATTTTATACTAAATGATAACATCATTGGAGCCATAGAAACCGAGATAATCGCGTGAAATTTATTTTATTGACCTTTGACCTCGAATAACTTACGACATTGGCACGATATTTTATGAGACTTTTCACACAACTTTTAGAACATCAAAATGAAGGTGTACATGAATTTACAGCTCATTATCTCTCATTCTGAGCTTGACCTCCTTCAGCGCCTGGACTAAGAAAAGATTTGAAATAGACGATTTGGCAACTGCCATTCTTTTTATAACCCTGTAGATTTCTATGTTAATTTTTTACCACGTCACCTTTGTCTTGATTGTAATTGTTTGTTTTTTTCTTATTTTTATTCTTGTACTTACGATTGTCTAGCAGTATTACCACTGAAATAAATAGTTTTCTTATCTTCTACACAAAGTCTTGAAGGAATTCTTAATCTGAAATCATCTAAAACTGTATTTTTACTTCAATAAATTTTGTTGTTCTTATCTGTCTATAAAATACAGTTATAAATTAAGTTAATAAAAAAATTCTATAAAGCTTAACGACTAAAGTGTTAAACTTTTCTGAATAAAGAAAAACCTTTCTCATAACATCCCAAAGAAAACGTATCTCAAGTCTTTAGCTATGAGTACGTTTAACATTTTATCTTGCTCATGCCAATGCCTATTTTGTTTTTCTTTGTCACATAAGTGGCGGTTACTAGCAAAAGATAAAAATAGTTCCACCTTATACGTCCCCATGGGAGGTGTGAGAGAGAACATCAAATCAATGACTATCATCTGTGTGAGACATTACGTTGCGAAAATGCTGGCAGATTTCACAATTGTGATGAAGAAAGATATGGTTAAAATATTTTGTCTGTATTTTACTCATACAATTTTATAATATTAAAGAATTTCGATCAAAATTTTCAGAAATTTATGATTAGACACGAAAAGAACAAGTTGTCAATACAACAATCATAATACGGAATATTCAGCTTCATCTTTTAATACATGGATGTTCATTATTTCATTAACAGCCTTTGACAGTCCACTGCTGAACATAGGCGCCTTCTTAGCAAGGGAGCCTACTATACCACGCTGGCCAGACGGATTAGTATCAGGTTTGTTTTCCTTCTCTTTGCAGTGATGTCTTGCATATTTTGTTACCTTAGCCATCTCTTACGACACTCATGCGAAGAACAGGAGTGGTGACACTTTGATACTTAATCCGTCATAACACGAAGAATACACACGCAAAAGATCTCAGCAAGACAATATCTTTTTATTCTATCGAATGCTTTATAGCAGTATTTTGGTATCAAACTGACTAAAACCACACGATGTTCTATCCCAAGAAAGTCCTAAGAGCCTCGGACTCCTTAGGACCGCAGTCCCCGAGGACAACAGTAGAACTTGGTTGTCTTCAGCAAGGCCACAAGGCACCATATTGACTATGTAGGAGCATATAAGTTGATCGATACTAGGACGATTAGTCCAAACATCCCATACGGGTTCCGCTGTCCTATCTCTTGTGAAGTAATGGTCCCTTGGTCTTTAGTTGATAATGATTATATGTTACAAACGACATAGATCACATATGTACATGTAATGAAATTCGTGTAGCGGTGTTGAAATTATAACAATATCCACCCTTAAAATTTGAAACACGTAATCTCTCGTACCACAAACAAGCGCTTTTGAAATTCTGAGTTCATCTAAAGATGTAAAAGAAAACCTATCTGGATAAGGATGATCATAATAATGAAATTTAACGGTGATTTGAAGAAAATCTGTATTAATATTATATTTTCTTAGATCATTTTGGGTGTATCTTTTATTTTAAAATAAAAATCTAACAAACGGGAACTAGCCAAGTGTGTTAGAAGGGTAGGATATGAGAGTAAGAAGAGGGTGATACGTGAAATTTTCTAGTGAGACTGCTTATTGAATCACTTCAAACACTGTTGTTGAATTTGGACATTGCCAATGTATTTATCATAAATAAAATAATAAATTTAAATATTAGTCTTATCCAATAAGAATGCACCATTATTCAGCATATTCAGGAAATAAAATTATTTCATTCGTTTATCAATTTGAGCCACCAAAAAGTTTTACTTTTAACAATAAATAACGATATTTGTGCAATTTAAAAAAAAACAGTTGCATTTTTAAAAACGGTATTATTTTTTTCACATTTCAGTGGAACTCATTTTGAGACCGCATCATTTTTTACATGAAAACGGTCTTTATGGAAATTCTTTTAAAAATAATCCCAACACACACAACATCCAAAATTTTAATTAATTAATGTGCAACGTAAGCCGTGCAAAGTGCAATCAGTAATGGACGTCACTCATTCGTTGTTCGACTTCGTTCGCAGTCGGCTGAGCAGAAAAAACCTTCTGTCCAGCTGTAATAGCTCTTCACACTTGCTTGGTAAAACGCTGCGATTGATACGAGATAGTAGTTGCAATTTATTTATTTATCTATTTATTTATACATCATGCACTTTATGTACATAGGTGGACTTAATGCCTAAGGCATTCTCTACCAGTCAACCTTTGGGTGATGCAATGAAAATAGGAAGTAGGTGCGTTTCAGGTGATGTAGAATAAAAGAAGTAGAGATATACAAATTTATTATATACTAAAATTTATACAAATACATAAATACATACATATACATACTTAAGTTGGTATAAATCTATTTATATATACATACATACACAAATAAATATCATAACAAGTATAAAGTGATAATCATGTATTGGTCGATTCTGCCAGCTGTTTCAGTAAATACTGCTGTACTTTTTTTTTTTAATGAAAAAGCGTTGGTAGCCATCCTGACTTCGAGAGGAAGCTCATTCCAGAGAAGAACGGACTGCACAAAGAAAGATGAGCCAACAAACTCACACATATCGGAGGGGCGACGAAGGAGAAGATTGTTAGAGGACCGAAGCTTTCTGTCGTGATTGCTAAATAAGCGTTGGAAATAACAGTTTAAATATGTTGGCGAAGATGGGTTATTAAGTATAGAGTAAAGGACAGTGAGCGCGTGTAATTTTCGGCGTAGACGAATTGGTAGCCAATTGAGCTGCGAATGGAAAGAGGATGCATGATCATATTTACGGAGATTATAAACAAATCGAATGCAGTTATTAAGAAGACGGTCTAATCTATCGAGAAGATCTGCATTCAGGTCGTAGCAGCACACATCACCATAGTCGATTAAGGGGAAGATAAGAGTTTGCACGAGCACAGTCTTGGTTTTTACGGGCAGGAAATTCCTCAGACGATTTAGAGGCAGAAGTGTCCCAGTAACCCTCCGTTACTGTTTTGCAACTTGTTCACGCCAGGTCAGTGTGCAATCAAGATGCAGACCTAGATGTTTCACCGATCCACTCACAGGTATGGTAGTCCCATTAAAAGTAATAGACGGAAGAGTCTTAGTGTCTACTCTGCTCATCGCTCGGCGACTTCCCACTACGATAGCTTGATTTTGTGGGGCTCACCGATAAACCAAGCCTTTGAGAGCATGCGTTAATTGTTTCTAGATCATGGTTGATTTACCGCATAAATCACATATTTTCTGGTGTTATTACGAGAAAAAAAAATTAGATTATGTTGCCTATAAATGTCAGTTTATAAATGTCAGTCTATTCTAAAAAGTGTTTTACTGGATTTGGATTGTGGATTGTCTGCATGGCATATCTTGTTGTTAATATTATTATTTTTTTAATAAAATTAGAAAAAAGCTTCTAATGGGAAGAGTCAAACAGGCATTTAACGTGTACCTATTTACATAGTACCAATACATTGTGCATTTGTAATGAGGTTTGGTGACGCGTCGCCATGCGATTATAAATAATTTCCTTTCATAAGCTATCTTTTTGTACTCATTATTTCTGCGAAATAATTTCGTTGTTCCGCTTCTGTCAGGCATCCCGCGACAGCTCATATTTTTAAAGTCTAATTTTCACGTTATAGTCCTTAAAATATAGCTTGAACTTACGAAAGCACTTTAGGTGTGAGTTTTTATATTAATAATGTATTGCACTTCATTTGTAATAAAAGTGACACGTAAAATAGAAAAATATATGCGATACGTAACAAAATCGTTGATACAAAATGATTTCTTCGATTTTGTAGCCATTCTTCACAGAGGTCAAGCTATATTTTAATGATTGTAAATGTATTTTAAATATTTGTTGTTATTTCACGATATCTTTTATTCTTAAAATTATGCTATATATGAACAACAACAACATTTGAATCAGTTGACATCTCGATATAGCAAAAAAAAAATATAATAATTTATGTTACAAAAACTGTCAAATGGGATTTACGCAATAGAAAGCGTTATTATCTTTATTTATTTACATTTTTCCGGATTTATATTCTATGTCGCTGTTCAAACATATTTTATTTTCATTACCGCCTGTAGATTTACATTTGAAAAGGTAAACATCATAGTTGACATGTCCGTGATAAGGGTAAAAATCCTGAGGTTGACACGGTGTGAGCTGTCAGAATCTTTTGACAGTTGACAGTTAACACCAAGATGGCTGACAATTGCTACGTGACATTTTATAAGCATACATAATTAATTCTTTCAAACTGTGCATTTAAAGACTTAAAAAGTTCCTTAAAGATACTGTTTTTTTTATCAGTAGTAAACTGAAGCTTTTATGGTTTATTTGGTACTGATGTAAGTAATCCTAGACAGGTAAATCTACAGATGGGTGACCATTTTTAACGAATTGCGAACACTCGTGCTTCGGACAACGTTAAACCATCGGTGCCGATTGTCATACAAACGTATGTGGCAATCATTACGGGTAGTTGGAGCCCTAAAAAGTTCGACAACGGACTCCATAAAGAACCTCGATGTCGTCTAATATTTATAATATGAAGGTCTAATCACAGTCACTTCTTATGAAATAATTGGTTCGGCCACCATAGTATGGGTCCACAATGAGTATGGCGACCACTACTCTTGGATTCTATTCGTGCTTTCCATCGGGCTGAGTAGAGTCAATTTTCTGGGCCAAGAATAAAAAAAAATGGAGTTCAGACTTATCATAGTAGGCTTAAGTCCTACCTGGTTTGGGAAAGAGGATAGAAGAAAGAAATTAAACACTACTATAGTATATACTTAACTCACTATTGTGTAATTTAGACTTTTAGTGTATGTATTTTGCTCAAACACAAAAAACAATCAAAGAACAAAAAATTGCGTTTCACTCGTTATAGTCGCTATAAAACATCGTGAAACGTTCACATCGTGAAATTATTAGTACTCTATTATTCAACTATTATGTATTGTTGTAACGAAGAAAAGCTAAACATGTTCTAAACTCTTAGAAGAATTAAATCAAAAATATTTAATTTCCGTAAAACTTTGTTTATAAAAATGTCGTTCATTTAGATAAAATCATTCTCTATTTAAGATTCTTAGAAACTTAACAAATTAATGAACATAATTATTTTAAAAACAATTTACTTTGAAATACTTTTTATATTTCCCGTCGACAAACTAGAGAAGAACGAAATTCCACGGAAATATTTTATTTTATAAAATCGCTGAACATTTTTTCTCAGACATTGTCAAGACGCTGTACAACTAACGATATAAATCTAAAAATCAATTTGTTTACTCTCATCTCGTCGATTCACAACCTACTGTTTACTCTATCCGAACGTAGTACCTTTTTCTTTACACGTGGAATGGTTTTCGCACCACGGAAGGTCAGTAGGGGGACGAAGGGCGTCTATAGGACTCCTCGAGATCCAGTGTAAAGCACTATCGCACCCCTCACAGTTGTACACATTAAATGGCAGAGCAGTGCCCCGCCCCAGACGACACTCCCCGGATACACCAGAGTGTCACCTGTTGCGAGTCGTTTACAGCGGCTACATCGCCCCACGATGCCGCAGCGACCCTGAGGCAGTGATTGCGGAGCTAGTGACTTCTATCGCGGCCCCTTTACCGCCTCCTTCAAGTGACCCTCTCCCGATCCCACTCTGAGGACTCTTTCTGGAGCATAATATCCTCACAGAGGGAGACCACAGCTTTCCATCCCTCACCGATCGCCTGTATTACTGCAATCAATGCAGGCGGTGACAGGACTCGGCGCTAGTCCGAGCGCAGAGCAGTCCTTCAGCGTAAGCTGGACGGGGTTCCGTTCGGACCAACAGTATTCGAACGTAATATCTAATAAAGTTGTGTATAAGAAACTAAGCAGATCAATGAAACATGACATGCTAACAAATGAAAATTTAAAAAAGAAGTAGTTTCGACTTGAAATTTACAAAAAGCACACAAGAGCAAGTATTTTTTATTTGATTGCTATATATTATAATATTATAGAGACAAATTTAACTTTAAATTCAAAAATTTGAATGTAAAATTTCAATTTGCTTGCAGGACCAGTTGGAAGAGAAGCTGTTTAATAAGGTAGCAGATTGTCGGAGCTTGTATTACGGTTCACAACACACAAAGAATTTTTGAATGCAATTTTGAAAAAAAATCTTTTCGTCGTAGTAATTTTTTTTCAACCATTGCGGTTGCTAGGTTTTGATAGGGATCTGAACATGCGTCTTTTGAGTACTTACGAGAAGGCGAGACATCATGATAAAATCAGTTTTGATTACAAAACCTTAGCGACACTGGGGCGATTCACATGCACTGAGGAACTTTTTTTTCGATATTCATAACAGTGTGAGTGTGGATTAAAAACTGAATTTTCGTCTGTAAAATTGTGTATTTCAACAAGGTATATTAGTATAGTACAATAATTACAAATTAAGATACCACACGTACAGCTCTCTAATCCCAAAATAGGTGTACTCTGTACTTTGGGAACAAAACCGCTGAAAAACTTACTGCACAATTTATTATTGTGTGATAGTTTTTTTAGCAGTTTTCTCCTATATTAGACTTGAACTCTTGTAATTGCTCAATATTCAGGAACAAGCTTGTCCAACATGAACTTCTTATGTTTTATAAACAATTCCAGTTGCCAAAACTCTCAGGGACATGTAATATCGTTAGTTAAATCACAAGTGGTTAGTACGACATTCCACGTATAGTGGAGACACATTTTGTACAAGTTTGGCAGAATATGGGCAAAGTTCGGCAAAGTACCATCACTACAGTACAGTGGGAAAATATGGACTGAGCGTTGTGTGGTACTAAAGTTATTACTTGCAACAAATTGGTGTAACTATTTCTAAGGACTTGTGTAATGAGCATAGGTACAAAATAATTTGTCTTATAATATAAAAACATAATTTAGATTTAAGTTTAAAGTAAAAAAAAAAAAATAAATAAATAGTTATCACGTATCAGGATAAATTGCAACTATTACTAGAACAGAATTATGATCACGGAAGATTAAGTGAAGAAACTATATAGCTAAGCAATTTTTGATTATTTAGCTTTCATAATCTTAAACCTAACTATCGCTTCCTAAGGTTACAGTGCTAGAAAAATTAAAATATGATGATACAACTTTTTTTTTTTTCTTTATAAAAGACAACACCCGCATTACGAATAAACCCTGTGTCGCGGAGGACTTTACAAACATAAAAGAAACGAACTCAAAGAACACCCAGGCTCAGAACAACAATCTGCGGATCACACAAAGTGTTGTCCTATGAAGGATTTAAACCCACAACACTCAGCGAAGTGGACTGCGGCCACTTAAACCACTAGGCCAATTGTGCAGTCAATATACCACAGGACATGTGAGTAGTAGTAATATATGATCTCCTATTGGTGAGATGAGTAGAAAAATGCTAAGTTGAGACATTACAATCCTCATTTTTGCGACATGAATCGAAAAGTTTAAACGTTAACACAATACAGAAGTGAGTTAAAACTGTTGAATTTTTCTCAATTTAATTTTGTATCCTTAGTTTAATTTTTGTGTGCTACAGAATGTTATTCTATGTTAAAGTCTTAAGACAATCAATTAATACCTCCTTCAAGTCTAAACACTTATTCAAATTATCATAAAGTGTACCCATTTCAAAGTCGTTAACGTAATAAATATGTACGTGTTTCCACGTAAATAATAACAGGGCATAAAAACCCATACCATTGAAGTAACGTATGACATATTTTCCTCTGATATAGACACGATAAAACACGAGGAAATCGGCTTATCCCACGCACATCGACGTGAAACCTACTTGATTGATTACTCGACCATTATATAATATAATATTTATTCAAATGGTCTGTATTTAAAAATCATTTATTTTCTATTCAAAAGCGATTTATACTACACATAGTTAGTACTCATGTAGTATTGGTACAATTTATATTTAATACTAGCTGACCCAGCCACGCGTTGCTGCGGCTAAAGTTTTTGTTATATTACATTATAGTAAACAATCTAAGAGGAACAATAAGAGAACATCAGTCACGGAGTCCACTATGCTTTTTCACACAGATGGTATTTGTAAAAAAATATGGTGATCTCCTTATTTGACTTTCTACTACTATAACCCTTTAGTACAATGAAATTATTTACGAACAAAGACGAAAATGTTGATGTTGGTATACAAATTCACTGGATTGAGATTTGAAGGGGAAGTACGTTGAACACAATTAATTAAAATGTTCTTACACTTGATATTAAGCAGAAATCAATAGGTACAAAATAAAAATTTATCAGATTTATTATTTCCATTTAATTTTATAACAAATATAAGTATATTACAGTATACGCTTAAACGACGCTTAAACTCATGAATGAGGTAGGCAAGGCAGACAGTCTTAAACTTTTAAACATTAATATCTATTTTTTTGAATTATAAATACTTTCAATTTCAATTTAATTTAACACCAGTCGGTGCACAATGTTTTTGGTTAACCTCTCTTTAGCTAACACAAATAGATTCGACGGTTTCCCAACACGTGAACACGCAACATATAGTTGCCCATGAGAAAAACATGGATTTTCCAAATCTAAATCACAAATGGACATTGTTTGACCTTGAGATTTATTTATAGACATGGCGAAAGCTAAACGAATTGGAAACTGTAGCCTTTTGAAGGGTATGGTAGAATCTGATGGTATCATCGGAATACGTGGCAGCAGGACCACTTTTCCTTTAAACTTCCCAGCCAAAATGGTTGCTTCAAGAATGTTTCCGGTGATCTTTTTGATGACCAAACGCGTACCGTTACATAATTGAGGTGGATTCAAATTACGGAGGAGAATAATAGGGGAACCAATCTTTAATCGAAGATTATGTGGTGGCATTCCAGGGATATCTAATGAATTTAAAAATTCATTCGGAAATTTACACTTTCATTTTCATCAACAACAGTATCGATTGATTTAAAAGACATCAGATCGCCTGGTAACAACTGTTGTATCTGAAAGTTAATTTCGTCAACATCAACGTTTTTGGCTGCCAAAATCGCCCGTTGACTAAGCCATTCATGATTCAAATAATTATTCTGTATATCCGGGAAAATACTCTGAATCAATTCATTTTTATCCTGAACAACAGTGCAAAAATTGTCTGGTAGTTTAATGCATTGCGTATTTGGTTGCAGTTCTATTTTACCGTTCCCAATATCTAGTAGTTGTTCGGAAAATATTTGTGCTAATGGATCATTTTGCAATTGTACTCGCATATTTATGGTCAATCGAAGTGTTTCAACACTTCGCCATAAGAATGATTGTTTCAAACATGCATTAATCTCATCCGCGAAAGTAGAGCGAGGTATAACCGGTAAGATCTGCCGGAAGTCACCAGAAAAAAGTAAGATAGCACCACCGAAAAGTTTATTATTGCTGTTTAAATCTTGCATAGTTCTGTTTAATGCTTCAAGTGAATATTTGTGTGCCATTGTGCACTCATCCTAAATTATTATAGAACTCTTCCGCAACACTGCAGCTATTCCACAATTCTTTTTGATGTTACACATTGCATCTGGTTTATTATGAACGTCCAATGGCAGCTTGAATGTTGAATGTGCTGTTCGCCCACCATCCAGTAAAGTAGCCGCAATGCCTGACGATGCTATTGCTAATGCGATTTTTTGTTGCGACCGTATTTTGGCAAGAATCAACGATATTAAAAATGTCTTACCGGTTCCACCGGGTGCATCCAAGAAAAAAAAACCGCCTTAGTTAACAGATAATTGTGACTGTCAAATAATAACAGACAAATAATTAGCTGAATTATATGGTATTTCGTTCACTACAAAATTAATTTAATTAATTTTATAGCGTCAACAACACGTGGTAATTATGCTGTTAAAATGTAGCTTATATGACACGTTCGTAGATTTACCATAGCAGCGCCATCTATTGATTACTTACTCAACCCAGTCGAAAGGTATCGACATCTGTTAGAATCATTTGGAGTTAACAGATAATTGTGACTGTCAAATAATAACAGACAAATAATTAGCAATAAATTAAAATTGCGACTATAATTTGAGATTTAAACTATCCTATCTCTCAAGTTGGATCGAACTGCACATGGTGTGCGAATTTTATTATAATCGGTTAAGTGGTTTAGGAGTCCATTGAGGACAAACATTGTGACACGAGATTTATATATATTAAGATTATAGTATCTAACTAACTAATTAGTTAGTTTACTATAATATTAAACATACTGACGATATTAGTCATACCTTCATTCCATTCTATTCACATGATTACGAATTAAGAATACATAATCACCCCCTCTATTCATACTGAGGATGTTGTTGAATACAATAAAGGGAGCAAATTCTACAGGACAATAGCGCTGCAAACAGAAGGAAATCTTCAAACAATCTTTGTACCAACCCGTCTGGCCTGTGTGGTGTTAAACACCGAGGCCTTTTTAAGGCATGGTCAATTTCCTACAGTGGGCTATTAAAGACTGTTGATAATAATTATGACGAAAGTCATTTCAAATACAAGTAAAAAAGAAAAATTGTGTCAGGGTGTCATTCATTTGGTTCGTATGTCGTAATGATATCTGTTCCCGGATCCCTCCTATCTCCGGTGCTGAGTGGCACACCGTGTAATTATAGTCGGTCCGATACCGACGCACCATCCCCCCGTAAACCTCAGGGGGGTGATGGCCCGAGGGGATTATTAGAAATTAGAAATATATCAATATCATCAACAGTCTGGGCAAGATAACACCAGTGGCAGGTAGTTTGGTAACCAGTGGTTGTATGTAAGACGTGCGAAGTTCTTATTATTAAAAATCAAACAAAATACAAATTAATCCGATTCAAATTAAGCTTTCATAGAAATTAACTTTTCAATTTGATAACATTAAATTGGCAGACCCTAAAAACATTCAACGAGAAACAAAAAATAATTTCAATCTTTAAATAAAAAAAAAAATTTAGCTTTTGTGTTCTAAAAATATATGTTTTCGCGACACAGTTGGGAGGTTTATAAAATTGGCTCCAACTGGCTCGTGACTCCTGGCAGTAAAACAGTGACATTAATTAAAGTGACTTTGCAATAAGACGAACTTAAAGTAAAAACAAAATACGTGACAGAATTCCGTGAAGACCGTTTAGGTTTTACTTTAGTTTAAGTAATTGATGTCAACTGTAATTCTACTTAACAATGAGCTATTTTATATTTTTTTCACTTCTGTTATGCATTTAGTAACTGGGCGCTCTTGATATGCGTATTGGTAGCGTTTGGTAAGAACTAAATTAAACTACATGAATCTTCACATTAGGTCTACTTACCAAGTAAGAATAGTCCTAAGTACCATAACGCTGTAGTGATCAAAGTACAAAGTGTGGTCGTGCAACGAAAATTTTGATATATATAAGTCGTACAGAGCTGTTAACTTACTATTCATTTGAAACGATTGTGTTAACGGCATGTTCTTAATACACTCTTCCGTTCTGTATAATATAAATAATATTTACCTGTCTCCCTTCCTCTCGCATCACTCTTTTTATGTAGGTTTTCTGCTTTTGATGAAAATAAAAATAGACTTGTGATACATTTCTATTAAGTACTCAAGATAGTGGAACCATGCTAATTAGTATAAACAGGCCGGCTCCACCGGGGCAGTACTACCCCTCTCAGAGAAGATCAACATAAAGTGACAACATTCGTACTGTGCAGAAGATGAATCTAAAGCGACTGCATCCGCGCTGTCTTGTTTCATAGGTGAGTACAAGACCGGAGGCCCATTGATGCAATCACTGTAATAATTGTGTAAGCGATGCTACACTGCTACGATAACTATCATGCTATTTACCCTACATTTGTCATGCTTCGGGACGCCCAAGCTGAGCGTGAAAAAGCATCTCATTACGTCGCCATGATGTGAGTCACCATACTGCATTGTCTGTATTTGCAATGACAATGACCAAAATTCTTGAATACTATTCATGCTTTTCATTAGATAGCAGCAGCATTTCAGCAGAGTAGAGTTACTTTGGCAGGCTCTTAAAACAAAAAAAATAAAAAAAATGAAATTAAAAAAAAATGTATATGGAGACTTATATTTTCTTACAAACTGTAATTTTTATCATTTAGGTTAACAAACAAAATTTTTATTAACAGGTTTTTTCGATTCTCCATAACCTTTCACCCATAACTAATAAAAAAGTAAGTCCCCGACCCGATAAATTTTCTTCCTCGATAATATACTTCTTACGCAAAACTGTTAAAAGTTTACATTTGATGACACTTAAAGATAATGGACTTTTATAGAAACTCTTATTAAGTTTTTATAAACATTTTTAGGCTACTTAGGTACGAAACAATCCCACAGCCCACCTGATCGTAAATGTTCACCGTGAGTTCCAGCACCTGATCTTTAGGGACATAGCTAGACGGAGTGAACTTAAGCAAACAATATACTTGATAGGGTTTGAACCCTAAATTTAACTAAAAAAACTTAGTAGTTATGTACACACGTGAGAATTTCTACTTCCTTGGCATAACAAAATAAATTTCCTCAGAAAAATGTTATTCTTCATACTATCTTATTTATGTTTGTAGAGAAAACGACACCAATAATATAAAAAATATATTTAATTTTATATTTTGAAAGAAATTTTTATTATAACGTATTATTCGGTTAAATAAATATTATTTAAAAATCAAAAAATATTATCTGTACGCAATTAATAATAAAAACATAAAAATGTTGACTAATTTAATGGTGTCAGATTTTCGTGACAATGTGTTTATTCTCATCATTTTTCCCTAACGTGTCAAAAGGAGTATCACTTAAAAGATTCGTTATATCAAATACATTTCAATGTTACTTAGTTCTGAGCTAAAGCAAGTTTTTATTGACACAAAGAGGATGTATGTTGGTTCGAAAGTGTACACTCCTTTAATTCAACGTTTAAATCATCAAATCTCAAACTACTCACAAAAGGCATTTGTGTGCATCGATCCAAACTAGAGATATAGAAACAGCAAAAACAAGACAACACCATAATTATATAGTAAAGGTAATCAAATTTGACTATAGCTAGTGTAGGATAAACGTTGGGTGGAATTGCTTGATAAAAATGTGTGTCAATATGAATAAATTATTTTGATACTAATCCGTAAACAATCTCAATATCAAATTATAAATTCTCATCAAAATAAAAAGAAATATCGTTTACCTAACTTAGCGTGTTAATCTGATCCCTAGATAATTCACCATGTAATACCTTTTGTTCTAAACAATATAGTGTTAAATGAGCACACAAGACACTAACAATTCAACTAAATAAATTATTTAGCCAAAATGCTTTTGTAAATCAAATGTCAATCGCCTTTAATCCCTCAAGCTCTTAATCCTCGATTTATAGCACACGATCCTTAAGACGACACACATTTGCGTACCTAAATAAATTTTCTTAATGTGTGTTCTATGTGCAAGAAACTGACACTGAATACGACTTTAATTATAAGATAGAAAAGAGGTACATGATCGTAGATATATTATCTGTTTAACAATACATTTTAAACAACAGCCTTTTACAGTCCACTGCTGGACATAGGCCTCTCCTTAGCAAGGAGGTTTTGGCCTACTATTCCACACTGGCCAGACGGGTTGGAATAGGGTTTGCTTCAAGTTGAGACGGCGGCCCATGACGTGCGGTGTTCCGCAGGAGTCTGTCCTCGGACCACTCCTGTGGAACATGGGATACGACTGGGCCCTCTCAGGTCGTCTTCCCGCCGGGTTGGGCGTAATTTGTTACGCAGATGACACATTGGTCACAGCCCGGGGAGTGAACTTTCAAGAGGCGGCGCGCTTGGCCACCACGGGAGTCTCTTTGGTGGTCGGGCGTATTGAGGCGCTGGGTTTACGGGTGGCCCTAGATAAGACGGAGGCCCTTTTGTTCCATGGGCCCCGTCGTGGTCCACCACCCGGCGCCTCTATCGTAGTCAATTCGGTCCTCGTACCGGTTCAGGCCCAGATGAAGTACCTGGGCCTGATCCTTGACGGGAGGTGGCTCTTCGACGAGCACTTCCGACAGCTTTCTCCAAAGCTGGTCGGCGCTGCCTCTGCCCTCGGGCGACTTTTGCCGAATTTGGGTGGAGCTAGCGTCGCGACGAGACGGCTATACACGGGGGTTGTCCGGTCAATGGCGCTGTATGGTGCGCCGGTGTGGGCGGCGGCTCTGACCGCCCAGAATAGGGCTCGCCTCTGGCGCCCTCAGAGGATATTGGCGGTTAGAGCCATACGCGGTTACCGCACCGTATCGACGGAGGCGGCGTGCGCCTTGGCCGGAACTCCCCCGTGGGATTTGGAGGCGGAAGTGCTCGCCGAAGTTTATCGGCGGACGGCTGACTTCCGGGCGGGCAGCGGCATACGGCCCCCGCCCGAAGAGATACGCGAGTGGCGAGAGGCCGCTCGTCGAGCCACGATGGCTCGTTGGTCGTCCCGGCTGGAGGCTCCACGTGCTGGCTTTGCCGCCGTGGAAGCTCTCCAGCCGGTCATCGCCGAGTGGGCGGGGCGGCAGCACGGGACCCTTTCCTTCCGACTGACGCAGGTCCTTTCCGGGCACGGTTGCTTCGGGAAGTGTCTGCACTCGGTCGCCAGGAGGGAATTGAGTCCCGCCTGTCGCCACTGCGACTGCAGTGAGGACTCGGCTCAGCACACGCTGGCGGTTTGTTCCGCCTGGGCGGCGCAGCGTGGGGTCCTCACTGCAGTTATTGGAGGAGACCTCTCGCTACCGGCCGTCATACGCTCCATGGCCGGTAGCGACAGTTGTTTCACCGCGGTCGCAACCTTCTGCGAAGACGTAATTTCGCGGAAGGAGGCGGCGGAGAAGGCCCGGGAGGACGATATCCACTCGGACCCAATTCGCCGCCGGTGAGCCGGGCGGCGGAGGCGAGCATACCAGCGCCTCATGCCGCCTTGAGTGTGGCCGCGGGTGGACGGGATGGGTTTTTCCCTCCATCCGCTACAATGGCCAGCCGCGAGGAGGCGACGTCCGCGTGTGCCGTACGTCGCCTAAAATAGAGAGTTTATCCGCAGATGGTGCCCGAGGTAGCGGGCAGGCGCTAGGAGGGATCTGGATGTCGTAATAACAGCTGTTCCCGGTCCCTCCTATGTCAGGCGCAGAGTGGCACACCGTGTGGTTTTAGTCGGTCCGATTCCGACACACCACCCCGCCGTAAACCCCGGTGGGGTGACGGCCCGAGGGGGTTTCCACACGTTAAAAAAAAAAAAAAAGGGTTTGCTTCAAGTTCCACCGATGGTTGGCAGATAGTCGGGAGGGCTAGGAAGTCCCGAAAGCGGGGTAAGAAGGCTGCACAAACAGCAGCCTCTACCCCGCAGACACCGTCGATTGCGGTGGCTATCGCGAAAAAGCCGCGCAAACTGCAGGTGCCTAAAAGCGCGGCTGTGGTAGTCACCGTGTCGCCGGAGGCGGCTAGCGGCGGACTCTCCTACGCAACCATCTTCCAGAGGGCCCGCGCTAGTCTCGCAAATGACTTCGGGACAGTAGGAGTCAGGTTGCGCCTCGCTCAAACGGGAGCTCGAGTGCTCGAGTTCCCTGGAGCCGAAGGTGCTAAGACGGCGGACACATTTGCCGAGAAGTTAAGAGGAATGTTTACGGCTACGGATGGTGTCAAGATCGCCAGGCCTACCAAGTGCGCAGAGTTGCGCATTTCGGGCCTGGATGACTCCGTAACGATAGAGGATGTCCGCGTTGCAATTAGCGAGAAGACGGGCTGCAACGCGGACAACATTAGAGTCGGCACCATCCGCCCCGGTCCGGGAGGACTTGGCGCAGTGTGGGTCAGCTGTCCCGTAGCGTCGGCTAAAATGTTGGGCGACGCCGGCAGGCTGCTCATCGGTTTCGTGAGCGCTAGGATCACAGTCCTGGCGGCGAGACCGATGAGGTGCTACAAATGCCTGGCATCGGGGCACACACGTGCCAAGTGCGTCAGTTGTTTCGACTGCAGCGGATTATGTTTCCGCTGCGGTCGACCGGGGCACAAGGCGGCAGAGTGCTCTGCCGCCCCTCACTGCCCGGTGTGTGCGGCGGGCAACAAGCCTGCCAATCACTAGATTGGGCAGGGAGGCTGTAAACCTTCCCGCAACTCTCGGCAGGCGTCGGGGGCTAGCCAGTCGGCCCAGGCTGCTTCTGACGTCGTTCGCATGTCGCCATCGTTGCCCATGAAGGAGGTTATAGAGACGGTCGAGTAATGGCCCAAGTCTCCAACCTCCTGGTCCAGACGAACCTGAATCACTGTGCCGCGGCGCAGGACCTTTTCCTGCAAACCATGGCACAGTGGTCGATCGGTGTTGCCGTAGCCGCGGAACCCTATTATGTTCCTCCCCGTCCAAACTGGTTGGGTGACCGGGACTGTTCCGTGGCAGTCGTCGGCTCCACGGCGGCTCATTCCCCGCCCTTGTCGCTAAGAGACAAGGGCACTGGATATGTTGCTGCCGAGTGGGGGGGGATCACTGTATATGGTGTATACTTCTCCCCCAACCGGAGTTTGAACGACTTCGAGGTTTTCCTTAACAACTTGGAAACCTCGATGCGACGTCTAGCGTCTGGGCACGTCTTAGTGCTGGGGGACTTCAACGCAAAGTCCATTGCGTGGGGTTCCCCCAGGACGGACGCTAGGTGCGAGGCCGTAGAGGAGTGGGCGGCCTCGGTGGGCCTCTGTTTACTAAACAGGGGCTCCACCAACACATGTGTGCGACAGCAGGGAGGGTTGATAGTGGACCTTTCGTTCGCTACCCCTGCCCTCGCCGCACGAGTAAGGAACTGGCGTGTCCTGGAAGAGGTTGAGACGCTCTCAGACCATCTCTATATGCGATTTGAGCTCTCCCGGTCCCAGGACGCCAGTAGGGGTCACGCGGCGCGGCGCTCTTCTCGCTTTCCGCGGTGGGCTGTAGCCAAATTAAATAGGGACCTACTAGAGGAGGCGGCCATTATTCACTCTTGGCTGTCTCCACAGGCCCCGACCGAGGAGGTCGACATGGGGGCTGGTCGCTTCTGCGATGCCATTGCGCAGATATGTGATGCGGCCATGCCCCGCATCCGAGGTTGCCGGCCTCCTCGGAAGGAGGTTTACTGGTGGTCCCAAGAGTTGGCGGACCTCCGCGCGGCCTGTACTCGTGCCCGGAGGTCCTACACCCGTAGTCGGCGGCGACATCGCGTAGACGGCGAGGGGGACCAGCTTCATGAGGAGTACCGAGAGGCGTGGAAAACTCTGAAGCTGGCCATTAGCCGCGCCAAAGAAGTGAAGAGGAAGGAGATGCTGGAGGGTCTCGATCGCGACCCCTGGGGTCACCCCTATCGTGCGGTGCGACAAAAGCTCCGCACGTCGGGCCCCCCCCTTACAGAGACACTCCAGCCCAGCTTCCTGCGGGAAGTGGTCGAGGGTCTTTTCCCGCAGCGGGCGGAGCACACACCCCCATCGATGGCCTTCATGGTCGAAGACGACGGGGGACGGAACGAAGATAATGTTCCGCCCGTCAGGGAATCGGAGATAGTGGCAGTCGTTCTACGGATTCGCTCTAAGAACACCGCCCCTGGGCCAGATGGGATACCTGCCCGAGTGTTGGCGCGAACCCTCGACCACATGTCGGATCACCTCAGGGTAGTCCTAAACGCCAGCTTGGCGTCCGGGCGCTTCCCTGAGGGCTGGAAGACCGGGAAGCTGGTCCTACTACGGAAGCCGGGACGGCCAGCCGATTCGGTCGCGGCTTATAGGCCCATCGTGTTGCTGGACGAGGTGGGTAAATTGTTTGAGAGGATAATCTCTGCCCGCATCGTCCGGCACCTCTGCGAGGTGGGCCCCGATCTGTCGGACGCCCAATACGGATTTCGAGCCGGGCGTTCGACAGTCGATGCTGTGTTGCGCCTGAGGGCCGTGACCGAAGAGGCGGTGAGCTGTGGCGGCGTGCTGCTGGCGGTGTCGTTGGACATCGCCAACGCATTTAATAGTCTGCCATTTAGCTGCATCAGGGAAGCACTTCACTACCACGGGGTGCCAGAGTACCTGAGGCGGCTTGTGGCAGACTATCTTGAGGAGCGTACCGTCATGTACGAGGACCGAGATGGTATTTTGAGGCGGCGGCCCATGTCGTGCGGTGTTCCAGAGGGGTCTGTCCTCGGACCACTCCTGTGGAATATGGGATACGACTGGGCCCTTCGAGGTCGTCTTCCCCCCGGGCTGGGCGTAATTTGTTACGCCGATGACACATTGGTCACGGCCCAGGGGGCGAACTTTCAAGAGGCGGTGCGCCTGGCCACCGTAGGAGTCTCTTTGGTGGTCGGGCGCATTGAGGCGCTGGGTTTACGGGTGGCCCTAGATAAGACGGAGGCCCTTTTGTTTCATGGGCCCCGTTGTGGTCCACCCCCCGGCGCCTCTATCGTTGTCAATTCGGTCCTCGTACCGATTAAGGCCCAGATGAAGTATCTGGGCCTGATCCTAGACGGCAGGTGGCTCTTCGACGAGCACTTCCGACAGCTTACTCCAAAGCTGGTCGGCGCTGCTTCTGCCCTTGGGCGACTTTTGCCCAATTTGGGTGGAGCCAGCGTCGCGACGAGATGGCTATACACGGGGATTGTCCGGTCAATGGCGCTGTATGGTGCACCGGTGTGGGCGGCGGCTCTGATCGCCCAGAATAGGGCTCACTTCTGGCGCCCTCAGAGGATATTGGCAGTTAGAGCCATACGCGGTTACCGCACCGTATCGACAGAGGCGGCGTGCGCCTTGGCCGGAACTCCCCCGTGGGATTTGGAGGCGGAAGTGCTCGCCGAAGTTTATCGGCGGACGGCTGACTGTGGCGAGAGGCCGCTCGTCGAGCCACGATGGCTCGTTGGTCGTCCCGGCTGGAGGCTCCACGTGCTGGCTTTGCCGCCGTGGAGGCTCTCCAGCCGGTCATCGCCGAGTGGGCAGGGCGGCAGCACGGGACCCTTTCCTCCCGACTGACGCAGGTCCTTTCCGGGCACGGTTGTTTCGGGAAGTATCTGCACTCGGTCGTCAGGAGGGAATTGAGTCCCGCCTGTCACCACTGCGACTGCAGTGAGGACTCGGCTCAGCACACGCTAGCAGTTTGTTCCGCTTGGGCGGCGCAGCGTGGGGTCCTCACTGCAGTTATTGGAGGTGATCTCTCGCTACCGGCCGTCATACGCTCCATGGCCGGTAGCGACAGTTGTTTTACCGCGGTCGCAACCTTCTGCGAAGACGTAATTTCGCGGAAGGAGGCGGCGGAGAGGGCCCGGGAGGACGATATCCACTCGGACCCAATTCGCCGCCGGCGAGCCGGGCGGCGGAGGCGCGCATACCAGCGCCTCATGCCGCCTTGAGTGTGGCCGCGGGTGGACGGGACGGGTTTTCCCCTCCATCCGCTATAGTGGCCAGCCGCGAGGAGGCGACGTCCACGTGTGCCGTACGTCGCCTAAAATAGAGAGTTTACCCATAGATGGTGCCCGCATTAGCGGGCAGGCGCTAGGAGGGATCTGGATGTCGTAATAGCAGCGGTTCCCGGATCCCTCCTATCTCAGGCGCAGAGTGGCACACCGTGTGGTTTTAGTCGGTCCGATTCTGACACACCACCCCGCCGTAAACCCCGGTGGGGTGACGGCTCGAGGGGGTTTCCACACGTTAAAAAAAAAAAAAAAATACACGGGGGTTGTCCGGTCAATGGCGCTGTATGGTGCACCGGTGTGGGCGGCGGCTCTGACCGCTCAGAATAGGGCTCGCCTCTGGCGCCCTCAGAGGATATTGGCGGTTAGAGCCATACGCGGTTACCGCACCGTATCGACGGAGGCGGCGTGCGCCTTGGCCGGAACTCCCCCGTGGGATTTGGAGGCGGAAGTGCTCGCCGAAGTTTATCGGCGGACGGCTTACTTCCGGGCGGGTAGCGGCATACGGCCCCCTCCCGAAGAGGTACGCGAGTGGCGTGAGGCCGCTCGTCGAGCTACAATGGCTCGTTGGCCGTCCCGGTTGGAGACTCCACATGCTGGCTTTGCCCTCGTGGAGGCTCTCCAGCCGGTCATCGCCGAGTGGGCAGGGCGGCAGCACGGGACCGTTTCCTTCCGACTGACGCAGGTCCTTTCTGGGCACGGTTGCTTCGGGAAGTATCTGCACTCAGTCGCCAGGAGGGAATTGAGTCACGCCTGTCACCACTGCGACTGCAGTGAGGACTCGGCTCAGCACACGCTAGCGGTTTGTTCTGCCTGGGCGGCGCAGCGTGGGGTCCTCACTGCAGTTATCGGAGGAGATCTCTCGCTACCGGCCGTCATACGCTCCATGGCCGGTAGCGACAGTTGTTTTACCGCGGTCGCAACCTTCTGCGAAGACGTAATTTCGCGGAAGGAGGCGGCGGAGAAGGCCCGGGAGGACGATCTCTACTCGGACCCAATTCGCCGCCGGCGAGCCGGGCGGCGGAGGCGCGCATACCAGCGCCTCATGCCGCCTTGAGTGTGGCCGCGGGTGGACGGGACGGGTCCGCTATAGTGGCCAGCCGCGAGGAGGTGACGTGCGCGTGTGCCGTACGTTGCCTAAATAGAGAGTTTATCCGCAGATGGTGCCCGCTTTAGCGGGCAGGCGCTAGGAGGGATCTGGATGTCGTAATAGCAGCGGTTCCCGAATCCCTCCTACGAGTATGTTAGGCGCAGAGTGGCACACCGTGTGGTTTTAGTCGGTCCGATTCCGACACACCGCCTCGCCGTAAACCCCGGTGGGGTGACGGCCCGAGGGGGTTTCCACACGTTAAAAAAAAAAAAAGGGTTTGCTTTAAGTTTTTTTTTCTTTTAAAAAAAGGGTTTGTTTCAGGTTTTCCTTCTCTTTGTAAAGATGTTGTCTTGTGTACTTGTTCCCTTAGTCGTCTTTTACGACACCCACGGGATGAATAGGGGTGGTAACACTATGTATTCTTAATCCGTCACCACACGGACAACTTTACATATACATTTTAATGTCAAATTTAATTTATTAACTCTATATAAATTTAAAAGATACTACCTGTACCCTGCCTCACTTAGCTGTGACACAATATTGTTGCGTTGGTGAGAAATAAGTCACAAAAGAATCGCGTTAAATATTTAAAAGAAAACTTAGATCGGTCCAAAACTTTTTGATTTTTTTAGCATAACAAACCAACTTAATATTTTTATGTACAATATTATATAATGAACCTCAAAACTCCTACTTATATGAAACTTGATCATTCACAAAACCTATTTATAAAGTGTGTGACGTAAGCACTGCCACCGCTCTACATCAAATATATTCTTTTCTATAGGCTAAATATAAACCCAATACAAAAAGAGATGAAGAAATATATTTTAGGAGTTGATAAAACCCCTAACACCTGACTTATTTCTCTTCAAAGTGTAATAGAATCGACAAAGTGTAGCTACAAAGGCTATTAATCTTGATCAAATGCGAAATGCCAGACTTCATAAAATTTTTGTTCCTATTGCGTCAAAGGCGCTCGATAAGGTCTATCCGGGTTTTAATTTTTTACTGTTTCAGTTATATAATATGTGTTATAAAGTCTTATATAGAAATACGAGTAATACCTACATAAAAAACACATAGTCTTAGATATCCGTTCGTGTCACAATGCAGTCAACGTTACAACTTTAAACAAATTGAAGTAAGCTCGTCCCCATAAGAGAACAAGTTCTTAAATTAATCAGACTATAAAATATCAATCTATTAGTACACTGCTAATAAAATATAGAACTGAAATGAAACTCATTGTATAAGAAGATTGTGAAGGCCTAAGTTCAGCAGTGGATAAAATATTTCAAAAATAATGATGAAATGAATAATGACACAAAGGGGATTATATAAATCCCATCACTTCACAAGAGAGCAACATTATACGTATCTCCCTCTTCATAAATGGACTGGAAAAAATAAATCTTTACATGTTAGGGTATCATTTTCTTTAGGCGCCTACATAAAACCATTTCACCTTTGACTTCAGTCTTTAGATTTATTATAAATTTTATTTCAATATGTAAATTAAGCATTTCGTATATGTCTAGCTCAGCTTTTTATATGTATTGGTAAATATAAAAGAAAATTACGTTACTAAGTGCAAGTTAACTATGTCCGCAATCTCAATCAATCAATCAACCTATTGCCGTCCACTGCTGAACGAAGGTCTCTCGCAAGGAACGCCAACCATCGCGTTGTTGTCCGCAATCTATCCGATTATAATTAATATTGTTGCAATAACTTTAGAAATACAGCACAAATTGAAAAGATTAAGAAAACAGACTGTCACCACTCCTATTCATCCCATGAGTATCGTAAGAGGCGACTAAGGGAATAACCTACACAGAACATCCCTGCAAAGAGAAGGAAAACTTGAAAAAAAATTTGTAACCAACCCATCTGCCCAGCGTGGTATAGTAGACTAAAACCTCATTTTTAAAGAGAGACCTATGTCCAACAGTGGACTGTTAAAGGCTGTTGATAATTGATTTATCCAATATAAAAAAGATAAGGCAACTTGACATAACAAACAGAATTGTACCGGTACAAAGCACGAAGTACCGTGAACAATCCCTGGGTTAAAAGTTCTGACCACAGACGAGATTAAGCTCCGAATTAGAGTTTCAGTAACGCGAATATCAATACTTATTGCAAATGTTTCTTTTTTAAACAATTTTCAACAAACGTAGTCAAAGTAGAGTCAAGTCCAGATATGTTCATAAAACGTGATGTCACGTACTTCTAATATATTTTGTAGAGATTCCTTGATATGAGAGAATAAATATTCTTGTGAATACGTGTCGAATTTTTTGCTTTAATTACATGACGTCACGTCATTAGTTTGTAACTTTTGATTTAAAGTTAGCAACGAAGGTTCTGATATTATTTTGATAGTGCTGTTATTAGTAATAACTTACGGTTTCTTGATCTCAATCTAGGCAGTGTGTGCTATAATGAACAGACTGCTGATAAACATACTTATCCGACTAATATTACGAGATAAATGTGAAAGTTTGTGAGTATGGATATTTGTTACCCTTTTACGAAAAAACTACTGGACGGATTGGAATGAAACTTTACAGTAATATAGGATGTACATCGGGATAACATATTGGCTACAATTTGTAATGATTTTATGTAATTTTGGTCGTAATAAACGATACATGTTAATTAAGTTGGAAAAAAATCTGGTCTCTGAGAGTTATCTTGGCGTGCGTTGCCAACGGTTTACGTTAAAGTTACACAAAGAGATGTACCGTAGGATTATTTGCATGTTAAAAAAATATATTTATTAAAATGATCTATTAGGAAACTTAATGTGGCAACCAAATGCCATGCGAGTAAAGCCGCAAGCAAGTGCTAGTATATTTCTAATTGCATGAATATTTTAGATAATTTACTCTTAGACGTAAAACAAATTACCATGCATATCATACAATTATTCGACCTGAGATTTTTAGAGAAAAAACTAAAGGTTTTTTGATAGAACACATGTCATGTAAATAACACTAGTGCTAAGTCATAGAAGGTCACTAACATAAGTCAACAAGCTCAATAATTATTCAGTGGAATAGGAAATGCTCACAATTAAAAACATTTGACATAATTTCCTTTTCTGAATAAAAGTGCAATGTATTGAGCATTGGTGTACAGTGAAACGCTCTTAGTGGGGATTTAATGGGGTAGGTACATCATTATGCTCTAGAGTGTTTCTTAATTAGTATAAAACAAATATTACAATAAGTCTAAAAATAAGTTATTAGAGTGCAAAAATACAAGTATCTTCTAGAACCTCTTTTTGTCAAAAATATTTCTTTAATAAAATAGTACTATCTTTTACCTATAAGTGTTAATAAATCAAATGACTCTGTCAAAATACTTTTTTTTAAAGACAACTTCTGTTTTGGGGATTTACCCTGTGGTGCGGAGACTTTACTGACCTACATGAAATAGCACACTCAGACGCAGAACAGCAACGAATTGACCACATAAAACGTTGTTATCCCACGTGGGCACCAAACTCACAATTCTCAGCACAGGAGGACTTCGCTTAATTTAATAATATTTTAATAATCGCTTAAACCACTGCGCTATCCATACAAACATGCTTTGCCTATCCTGCTACGTAAAGATGAACAAAAAGATAATTTAAAAAGAAAAAAATACACTTTACCTCTCTCACTCTCATTCTTATGTTCTCTTTCTCACCTTTTCAATTAACTAATTTCTCTTTTCCCTACGAGTAACAACATTTATTTGAAATCGTTGTAGTTATTTGTGGTGGAAAGCTGATATTACAAATAACCTCATATTTACATAATGCAATTCAAAGAGGTACTACATCTAAGCAGATTTCAGATCCAATAATTCTACCGATAAAATGGTAGCAACATAGTTTTGTATTCCCGTGACTATTATCATCATTAAAACTCCATAAGAACGGAGATAGTGTCACTTATATAGCGAAGATTATTAATAGGTTAGAAAAATTCGAATTTGTTTACTGAGTTTGTGGTACAAACATAAATAAAACTAAATATGAATCAAGTCGAAAATTTAGTGCACGCTAGAGCAAATCAATAGTTAAGCATCTATTGAGACAAGTTAAGTATCTTGATGTAGCATGTACCATACTGATATTATAAGGAGAAGATATAACAAGGCTGCACGGGTCAGTTAATATAAACGATTAACAATGTTTATAGGATATCATCAACTTCTTGTAGAAAAATGTATATCTCAATAAGATATCTCTAAGAATAATAGTACCAGTAATTTCTTACAGATATTGGCTAAATTTTTGACAGACGAAAATAAACCTTCCCCCTCTCAAGACAGAGTAACGCCCCATCTGGCCCGCATGTAAGGTGACTGGCTTTTTCCTTAGTAACTTATAGCGAATAACACAGGAAATGAATTATCGGTTAAAGCTATTTTGAGATGGGTCAACTTGGTGACGACTTTTGTGACATTTATTTTGCAACTTCCTACATTTACACAGTTTATTATTTACTGTCTTACTGCTCAAATGGTATAAAGAACTTATCAGATAATCCTTATTTTAACAGAATTAATATGAAAGGAAACTTCTCAATTCATAGTGTTAATGTGTCAAATAATTATATAGCTAATACAAGTTTAAGGTTTTCTCTTTAGGTGAACCTCATGGGTCGTCACCGGTGTTAAATTAAAATTTGTAGTCAATATTAGTAACTGTTTCAAATAAAACACCAAACTACTCGCACAGATACTCAACATTTTACTATACCAACGATAATAGGCTAGATAACACCTTAGTCAAATTACTTACTTTTTATCATCGGTCAAAACGACAATTTTGTTTGAAAAATATACAAAATACCAAATTGTGACGTCACTGTTTTAGTCTACTCAGTTGAACAATATATTTCACTGTATATTTGATTGAAATTCGTAATAATAATATAAAGCTATGTTAATTGTATTTGCCGAGATGTTTCACGATATTAGTTTTAATGAAGTGGACATTGGTATTTATTTACGATACAGTCATCTACCCAATTATAAACCCCAGAGAATAATTACATACACGTAATCTTGTACTAAATACCGTAACTATACAGTTGAAATAAACGTTGAACTGTTAATAGTATTGAAATGGTTAAATTCTAGCCATTAAAGTTAGAATTTTCTGCGTCTACCAACACGTGGAACTGGGCCAAAACGAAATGGCGGTGTGCCGACATTACCGAACGAACATTTTAAGCCTCCAACTAACAGTTTTATGAGACATTTTGCTTGGTATCTGCATTCTTATTGAGGAGATGATGTGTTTTGACTATTCGTAGTAAAACAGAATAGTAAAAAAACTTGTAATTATTACAGTGAATTTCGTAATACTTGCAAGCTCTCTCTAGTCTGAGATTAGACAGGCCTGTGTGAGATACTGAAATGTGTTAGGGTATGTTGTTAATTGCGGCCTTTTTGTTTTTTCAGTTGTGTTATATTACATTTCTATGCTAAAAACAAGTCTATTAGCTTTACATTACTCAAAAATGACAAATGACATGTATATGTTTTTAAAATAAGACAATTCTAATTTTTAATATATTTTCTTTTTGTTTTTAGAGATTATTAAAATAAAGTATTTTATGTATTGTTTTGTTTCATTTGTTCAAGAGATGTAAAAAATATAATAATAAAAATAATTCTGTCTACTAGTCAAGGGGTCAATGACCTCTATTATTTAAAATTTAAGGAGAAAAACAGAACCCTTGCCTTCCCAAATTACATTAACTTCAGCAGTTCAGCCTTAAAAGCGTAACAGACAGAGTTTATTTCGTACTTATAATATTCGTAAAAACTATTTGATGCCGTTTTAATACATTTTGTGTGAAATAGTGAGTAAACAAATAAGTTAAAGGAAGCAACTGAGTTGGTGTGATAGTGTCAAACTAATTCGGGCCGCGTGTGGTGGCTCCAACCGCAGGCGCTGTCACCATTGAAAAGGGAAAATGAATTAAATAATATGTGGTGGATAATCCCCCCCATACTCCCGGGGATTTACTGTGTTTGTTTTTAAGATGCTTTGTCATGAGATTGGTGCTTTTATAACTTATGTATTAAACTTGGAAATTCATTCTTAATTGATCATGAAGAAAATTTGTTTCACTCTTTTTCTTATTAATGGAATTTCGTTTCATATTCTCGTAGTTATGGTTATTTCAATCTCAATAATATTTTGTTTAATAAAGTTTAGTAACAACCTTCCTACAATTAAAGGATAATTTTATAAGCTATCGATTAAGACACAAGAAGGAAAAATATGATATATTTTGCAAAAAAAAATTAAAATTAAAAGAAAGAAGGTACTGTAGACTCAAAAAAAAGATGTTATAATAATGATAACGTCACATATTACAACAAGTAGGGAATTGAATTAACCTGCGTGGATACAGATCCCACAACCTCCGATTAACCAGTCAAAAGCATTGACCGCTAGACGAATAGGCCAGTCAAAACTATCTCTAACATATTTATTTATTTATTTTAGGATCTCACAACAAAGAAGACACAAAATCAAAAACAAACAACTAACAAAATCAAAAAGTTTTGTGCTTCCTCAATTTTAGAAGACTACATTATACGTAAGTAAGTTACATAAATATCAACTGAGCTTAACAGACACATACACACACAAATGTTATTAATAATTTTAATATGAATACTAGCTGACCCGCCGAACTTCATACTGCAAGACTATTTTTATTTTATTTTTCCATCTTACTGATTTGTGAATCTAAGCCACAGCCACACAGGGCACACAACACACAGGCAGGCCCACACAAAAAAAATCATTCAAATCGGTCCAGCCATTTAGGAGTATATACACACGTACAGCTGAATTATACATATAAAGATAATAAGAAACACTTATATTGTTCTACACAATAGAAAAGTTTATATATGTATATGTGTAGTTGTATGTATGTGTATTGGTATATGTACGTGCAACACAAAATTACAAATTGTGTAACAGTCTCTATTAAAACCTAAATTTTCTCGTGTTATATAATGTGTTACTTATATGCAAACTACCCTTTTTTTATGCGGATATACCCACGGAAACCACCACAACTTGGTTATGTCAAACTCGAACCGATCAAAAACCGCACGCCGTCTCAGGTACCAGTAGCCGAGAAACCAGGTGTACCCTAGTAAGGAAATCCCTGGAACCCCGACGTACCCCGGGCCATCTACGGCTTATAGAAACCCTCCCCCCCCCCCTGTGTGGCAGCCCCTGTGTAAACTACCCTAAAATATTCAAACAACTGATGTCCGAGTTAAGATTATCTGGAAGAAATCGCTCACGGCGATAATATATAAACGGCGATATAATCGCCGATTGTAACAATTAAATATTTTGTAATTCATTTCTTCTTTTGTTTTATTTATGTATACGATAACAAGAAATAAAAAAAAAAAAACTTTATTTTATTATTTGAGTAATTGAACAGAAATTTAATTTAATTAAAAGTATTTATGATTCACGTGATTTCTCTCCACAGTCCTTCAATCGTTTTGAAGTAATTTCAAAGCTAAATAAGGTTGCTGTGTAGACTGGTTGAATAAAACACGATTGAACTTTTCACTTGCTGGGTCTCCCATTGCCTCAACAGATTGAATACTAGTATTGGGAATAATATTGAAGCTCTGAATTATAAAGTATGTGTTGAGTGATTGGATGCGAATTAAGGTACATTGAACGTTGCAACGCGCTCTTAAGAACATGTTTCTAAGAATACGAATTTTACATTCCCATAATTCGTTTTTCATAATTTTAGAGGCACTAATGAAAAATAATTAATGAAATCAATTTTTCAAAAGAATAGAGTGGAATATAAATGGATATATATGAATGATAAAAATGGATGCACGTACTTAAAATAACAATTGTAATGATACACTCTATTGGTTTATTATGGTTCTACTAAAAAGGATTCATCTGAATTCTGTAATAAAAAAATACTCGAAATTGTACAAAAGCTACGCTATAGAAATGAGTAGCATTGAAATAAAAGCCATGTTATTACAAGGGGAAATCAATCTAACCACACAACAGCAGAACTAAAAAGCTGTTATATCAAACGACGTTCTCAATAGTCTTCTTTTCTGAGACATTTAGTTTATTACAATTGGCTACAAACTGAATAATCACAAGACTCATTAATTGACCAATCACGTCATTGTCTTTTGATAATGAACATACTATAGGGTGAGCCAAGACATAACACCGTAATCTAATCTGTTAACATTTGAATCTAACATTGCGTGTAAATATGTTACAGGAGTTCTTGGGACCGATGCTACTGAGATTTGCTGGTTACAAACGTAACACATGGTTTCAACAAGATGGAGCCACTTGTCATACACCTAATGAGTCCCTGCCGGTGATCAAAGACATGTTTCCGGAAAAGTTGATTGCCCGACGAAGTCACATTTCAAACTTCTTTTCATGGGGTTATTTGAAGAATCGTGTCTAAATATATTACGGTAACTAAAAGAAAAAATCAGCGAAGAGATGTTGATGATCTAGTCTCTTTACCGACGAGTATTCGAAAATTTCGGTGCTCGCTTAAAAGAGTGCAAAAATCAAAACAGTGGTCATTTAAACGATGTATGTATTTGTAAAAAATTGTTCCAACTAGTTAACTTTCTTATAAATAAACATAACATATGTCACATGGTTTTTCTATACGATTTTTAAATTTACACACGATGCATATGCACTAAAATACACGATTTTATTGAGACTGGCCCCTCTTTTTTTTGTCTTTATAATGAAGCAGGCTCATGCTTTTTCAAGATCGCGTAATTCTAGTTTTAAAACCGGATTAGGACGGTTGGTACCTGAAATCTTGAGCATCAAAACGGAATTGTCTACAGAAAGTAATAAATTTGCATCCTATTAAAAGGCCCTTAATACAGGTGAAGTGTATTCTTAATCGCTGGCACTCTCTTCATGAATCTTAAGTCGTGAAATATATATAGAAATATTGTGTATAAAAATATGACCTATTTAAACTACCCTTACCCTCCATATTTGCTCGTCAAAGCTGTCGTCAACGTACATCCAAGGAAATTTATCGAACACACGAAAATTGTCAGCGAAAACTTCTTATTTAGTTATAAGCAAATGCCTCGAACTCCGTGAGGATTTCGAAGAAAATAGGTAGGTGGGGCAACAACGCGTTTTGTCAACGCAAAGTTATTAAATCAAAACGGAAATGAGTTGCGAAATACGTCAACTTTTTTTCCATACATATTTTAAGGCGCTTGTTACGCTAACACGTGATGTGAGACATTTAAGGAATAAGGTCATCTAATAGAGCCATGTTTTAGGTTAGAACAATTAGTATATAAAGTAACGTATGACAATGTAGTTTTAGCTAGGGCTTACATGAATTCAACATTTTTAATATATTTTTGAATCATTAAGGTGGTTGCAAAATCAGCCATAATATACACCGTATCTTTAGTATAACCAGTATAACTATAGTATAACCTTCTAACTCTAAATAGATTAAATACGCCAGTATTCATTATTAGTGACAACTAAAGTGATTTTAACTATTTATGTAATTTAAACTAAAGTCAAATTTAAAAAAAATAAATCGTAAAGCACAAAATAATTATGATGTCAAGTCTAATTTACTATAATTACATTAGCACTTGCAGGAAAAGCAATACCAAATTACAGTTGAAAATCAATTATTTAATTAAAATTAATTGGTTCTATTTTGGAATGTTTCCATCACACAACTACATATTCGATCTCAAAATATTAAAATCTGTTGGAACACCGCCCACATCAACTGCCTCTCACGACCCTCACCAGGTCGTCGGACCTCCTTAGTCACTACAAATAATCTCTAGAACACTATAAATAATTAATCTCTTAATTCAGTCGAATGTATAAGAGATTTGGGGGTTTTGATAGACGGTAAGCCAACACTTAACGCACATCTAGACAAGATAATATTTAATGCGTCTAAAGTAAAAATGGCTTTATACTCGTATGTAAAAATATTAAAAGTTTTAGGTTACCAAAAACTATGTTTCTCATCTTTAATGCTTTGGTTCGCAGTATATTGGAATATTAATCTCAATATTAGTCTCCACATTACGAATGTTACAGAAATAGTCTCGAACCAACACATAGATTTCTTAATCATGTTGCTTATAAAATATAGGGTGGGCCATGAGTTAGTTAAATTTTAAAAAAATTAGTTAAAAAATACTAAGTATATAATATATTATAAAAGTTGTTTACTTATAAGAAAGTTAATTAGTTGAAATTTATTTTTAAATGTTACACTGTCTAAATGACCACCGTTTCGACGTTGGCACTCTTCTAAGCGAGTACCGAAATTTTCGAATACTCGTCGTCAAAAAGACCGCGAAATCATCGACATCTCTTCGCTGATTTTTTCTTTTAGTTGACATGGTATATTTGGTTAATTAATGTAGACACAATTTTTAAAATAACTCCATAAAAATAAGTCTACTGGGAATTGATCTAGATATCTGAGTTACGATGGAATGTCACCTCATCTAGAAATCAGTTTTTCAGGAAACTTGTCTTTGACTACCGGCATGACAAGTGACATATGTGATGTGATGTGTTACGATTGTAGCCAGTAAATTCCAGTAGCATCGGTCCCAAGAACTCCCATAATATGTTTGCACGGGATCTTAGATTCAAATGTTAACGAATTCTTGACCCACCCTGTAGATTTTCGCAAAACACTAAACTCGTACAAAGCTCGCTTGAAACACTTTAATTTAATATTACTTAACAAAAGACTTAAACTTCTTGATCGTTGATTATCACATAATAATAATATATGGTAACAGTAATATGTACATTAGTAATAGTATGAATTGTCTCAAACCAATGGCAGGAATCCATTTCTCAACCCCAAGTCGGTTATCACGCTCAAGTGACAACAGATTGTTTAGTGTACATACATATAAGTCTAATCTAGGGCTTAACTTGCCATTAACCCGAATGACAAAGTTCTACAACAAACTTTCTCGTTTCTTAGATTGAAACATTTTTGGGGATTGTTTGCCTCGTTTTAAGAAAAAAATCGCAGATTATCTTGAGTCTAGACCTGGGGACGTAAAAGCTCACCTCAGTTTGGATTTAAATAATCAATGGTATGTTGTCACCTTTGAATGTAAAACGTTTTTGGTTTAACTGTTTTTACTATTTTTTACCGAAAAGAGTTTTTTTTGCAGATTATCATCTTCCTAAGTTATACTTTAAAATGATACAAGTCCCACTCATGTTAACTGTGATTGCCTTAAATTGGACGATGGTATTATAATATGTGTATCATTTGTTGTTGACCCAAAAATAAGTAAAAAAAGTAATTAAAATAATTACTTTGTGAGATATATGTTTGTAAATTATTATAAGCACAATGAAATAAGACTTTTTTTAACATATGTGAACCCCTTCGGGCCGTCACCCCACCGAAGTTTACGGCGGAGTAGTGTGTCAGAATCGGACCGACTAAAACCACACGGTGTGCCATTCTGCACCTGAGATAGAAGGGATCCGGGAACAGCTATTATTACGACAGCCGGACCCAAAGCTTTCTTCCCTATACGATTCCAAGATTATAACATTATATCGGTGGTATATTTTCGATCCTTTGCAATCCTAAATGGAAATAAGTTATATACACGTTAAACATTGATATTTTTAAAAATAATACAGGTATGAATTACTACTTTATTAATTATCTATGTGGTGACGGATTAAAAATACGAGTGTCATCGCCGCTTTTCCTCCCATGGGTGTCGTAAAAAGTGATTAAGGGAAAACATGCGGGCCAACATCATTGCAAAGAAAAAGAAAACTTGAAACAAACGCTATACTAACCCATTTGATCAACATGATGTATTAGGTCAAAATCTCCTTTCGAGGGAAAGACTATGACTAAAGGTTGTTGGTGGTAATGATGAAACACGTGTATACGTATAAGATTCAACACGGAGCTTTTATTTTTATTTTATCCTCATAGAAGTTACTCGTACATTAAAATATTATTGTCGTACTTTAATACAACGGACCTTCGTGGAACTGATTAATCCACGGTATGAAACAATATTTATGTTTACATATTTATCGACTCGTTGAAGTTTAGATTCGGCTCTGGATAAATGGACGGATACTCTGGTACAGATAACCTTTCCGCCGAGCGAATTAAATTACCGTAGACCGGGATAGTTGGCACTCCTTGGGGAGGCTTTTGTTCCACAGTATACAAGATTCCAATGTAATTTTAACAGAAAATTCTTTAAGTCTTTAAATAAGTCTCTTCGTTTTATAAAAAAAATATTTCAATATTTCTAAAAATACTAATTTCTTACGTATTTTTTCATTTATGTACGTTAACTTAATAGAGTGCATGCACCACAAAGACTAATTAGGTTGCAAGCCTTAACGGTAACTGTGTACCACCCAACAGGCCGTGTGCTTGTCAGCCAACATAAACAGTATAAAATACCCCATTGACTTATCCATAAAATAAATATTCAACGCTATTAATTCTGCAGCAAAACTTTTCTTAGGTGCAAGTTGAAAGCAAATGTCGATGCTTAGACGGAAACTAAGTTTTCGAACGGAAATAACGTTCAGCAAAATCATTTGATTGGTATTTAATACAATTGAGCTTCATAAAGAACTGTTAGTTTTTTCGGTTTAGAATTTGTCCTATTTTTCTTACTTTACCTTGTTGGTGTACTATACATTATTGTTTCTTTAAATTGAAAGCTTAAAACATTTTAATTCAGACACAGAATAAATTAAAAAAAAAAAATTTTGACGTAGTTACCGTACATACTTTCACATGCAGATATAGATTTTGAAAGGAATTTTATTTCAGGAAGCATTTAAAAGACTGATGTACTTCTTAATCAATCTAGTAGTTAATATTGTGCATTTCAACATTCATGTTACCGAGCGCTTTCCGGGAACAACGTCAACCTCGTACTTATAAATACGACATTATTCACTCGGGTCGTGTCTTTGCCTGCATAATATTTTATTTCTACTATTAGTATATTCGATTTAGACTCTCCGTTCATAAAAGTCGTTATGTTAAATAGAAGTCTAGAAGTACTAATGTTATATGTAACCTTATAAACGTTTCAAAGTAATCATCTATTTACAAACTGTTTTTCTATTATCACAGTCATAGATACTAATGAAATATAGTTTAGTATCAAATCAACAGATATTTAATGGTACCACTAGACATATATGTCTCTCCGTAGAAGGGAAGTATTGGCCTAAACCACGCTGAACAGACAGGTATTGAAATACAATAGTGGACAATATGATTTATGTGATTTAAAATTAACTTAAAGGGTAATTCGAAGCATAAATAAAGAAATGCTGATCAAACCTCAAACCTAAGAGAGACACATAACAACTGATTTTCTAAAACTCGTCCGAATACTCACCAGAATATCCCCATCTATAGACCCGAAAGGGAAGGAGTCGTCAGATGAAAAGTTGTGACGACTTTTGGAAAATTTGCATGTTTTCCTCATGAACTAAAACCGAGCTCATTTCGAGTGCTACCCTGTTTGAGTATTCAAGTACGACTTTTCGACAGTTTTATTCAGTTCCGATGTTAACCTAACGGAAAAGATAATATATATTAAAGTTTAACACAAACATATTTTTTGAGTAAAATGTAATATAGAAAATCACTTTGGCTGAAAATTTTGTTTCAGAAATCTCCTTTCGTTACTACGTACGACTAAAGGTACTACTAAAGTAAAAAATAAAGTTACTTAAATAAAATACTTAAATAAATTCAATTATTATATTAATTAATTTTTTACTTTACTTGAAGTAGTATCATTATCCTGGTTTGCTAAAAGGCTTTGTTCTTGTGACGATTGTTAATGAATAAAAAATTTGAAGAACTTTTATAATTAAAATTATATTAAACAGATGATAGCTTCAATGTCACACAACGCCGTGTCTATTTGTGACTGGATTACTATATATTTCTAAACACATACACATTTATAAACACTTTTACATATTTCTAAATACACACATAAAATAGTAAAAACACTCTTCACGACGATATATTTAAAGAATGCCTGGACGAGACGATGTACAGATTAAATAGATAAATAAAAATAGATTCTTAATTTTCAAAAAATACCGAAATTAATTTAACCAAATGAAAAACCAAAAATAATCATTAATTTTTCACTTAATGCCTACTTTTAAGTAATATACAAAACGTATAACGATTTAATATTATAATTAATTTAACTAAGCATTAAGTTTGTTTCATCCTTTTACCGCTGAATCTTATGATCACTTGCAATTATATTTAAATATTAGTATTAGATTGAAGGATTTATTTCTTATGAATTACTGGTATATAGCTTTACACATAATATTCGTAATGATTCTTGGTGAACTTAGAAGTAACAACTTTTATTCTAACCTTAGTAAATACACTAAGAAGCAAATAATCTTATTAAACATAAAAGTTTCTTGAATTAAAAAGAAAATTTAATTAAAAGGGGTGCATAGGGTTTCCACCAGGAACTTAGGGCCCCTTTCTTTTTTAACGTGAGGAAGCCGTGTCACCCGGATTTACGGGGAGGTGGTGTGTCGGAACCGGGCCGACTAAAACCACACGGTGTGATCCGGGAACAGCTGCTATTACGACATCCAGGGGCACTTAGAGCCTCAACTCAACCTTACCTGTAAGTAGTGCCCCTGCTGAGCGACTGACGAGTCTTTGATAAACAAAATTCCCATCACCTGTTACGTGAGACCAAAATATTGGTAAATAGTGGACGTTTAATATGCTTTTGCTTGCTCCTCCGTGGAAACAGGCCTCTTTTATATTTACGTATGTTATATATTTATATACGTGTACGTATGTATATATATACTCGTATACACATATATATTTAATTAAAATATTTTCAAAGATTTCTTTTAAACATGTCTCGAGCAAAACAGTGAAAACGTTCCTTTAACTAGCGCCACGGCAAACCACGTCTCACCTACTTTAATTAATTAGAGAAATTACTCAAGTTCCAGATATGTTGCCAGCTTAGACCTATGTCAAACTGAGCTGAGATAAACCAAGGAAGCTATTTAATCTATATTTTCATTTGACGTTCTGTATTTTCAAGGTGCGATGAATAAAAATAATTTGTAAGTTAGATTAAAAAGAAAGCCGTTGTTGTAGAGTATTTGTGCCTACAGTTTTAAAAACAGTACTATCTCAGTAGACTAATTGCCTCAGTTCACGTCTTTTTTCATGCGACCGTGTACTTGGAAACGTAGCGTTGGTGGGTAAACTACACGGTGGTCTGGCGACCTATAAAACGAATTAAAAAACTAACTTTACGAGGTTGATCAATTATTATTCAATGTCCTAATTGAATATTTTATCTTTTGTTTTTAAAATGTTAAAATAACAGTTACTCAGTTACTTCTTTTTGCTAAAAAATTAAGAGAAAGATACTTTAAATGTTATTAAGATACAACAAACAGGCCAAGGAGAGCTTTCGTTGGAATAGAAAAGTATTTTCCGCTGTGCCAAGCATCACTATCTGACAGAGATAAATTACTTTCCCAATTTAACTCACTAGAACTACTACAAAGCTGATCTAATTTTAAAATCTTTTTTATTTCGTACCATTTTACAAACTGAAATATTGTTTTTCATGTACAATGTTTGTATAAACGGTTGAAATTTCTATATCATTTGACTGTGTTAACTTAGAATCCTGATTTTTTATCAACAAGAGACCACATATCTATTTAATGTTAATTTCAATACGCGTCGCTCAGTAAAACGTGACAGAAGGACAGAAGAATAAATGGACTATCAACAATATATATCTCATGAGGCTGTTTTTTTTCTTTTGTCAAACGAAACCCAGAAAACATCAAAGAGCTTAAACTAATGAGGATTACATAAAAAGAATAAATGAAATTTTCATTTTTTTATTTCGCGAAGGAAAACAGCTGTTAGGTATTCGGAATTCAAAATCCAGACATTCCTCTAGAGCACGATCCGTTCATTTATGATTACATTAAATTTTCTTTTAAAAATATTTATTTAAGCGGCAGTGGCGTAATCGATAACGTGTTGGCCTTGCTGTCTGGTGGTTATGGGTTAAACCCACATCTAGCACTTATGATGAACCTATTGATAGCATTAGGGGTTAACAACTTATAATTAGGACCAATTTTATAAGCGTTTTTTTTATTGTGTGAAAATATTCCAGAAAAAGTTCAGTATCTCATTAAACTTCTAAAAGCCCCACGTAATGGCTGTTACCATTGAAGATAGTTTTAGTGAAATGAAATTCATGTAATTCCTCCAGACCAGTCTTGTGTAATCCTTTACTGAAAGGGCTCTAACTGAGGACGGTCTCACGTACAGATTCTTTTTTCAGTAAAAAAATATCAATAAGTACGAACAGTACTGGAATAAGCTGTAGCCTTAGTTTCTTTCCTATACTTCCTTACAGTAGATGAACACAATCGGCAAAAAAAATACTCAACCTTAAAAAAGCACACATAAATATGCAGCACACATAAGGATGTACATCTGTTGTACAAGAAATTATTTTCGTATTTTAAGAAATTATCTTTTAGAGGGGTAAAATGGTGCGTTAACGTTTACAAGGTTCGGTATCTTTTCAGTGAGAATAATTTTTCACAGAAATTAAAAAATGAGATTAGACTAAGCTAGAGACTTGTTGATAAAGACGCAACGTGCTTTAATTTAATCGCCGCAATTAAAAATTCACGAGTCCAGAACAAGATGTATTTTTTTTCGACTATATTGTTTTATAAGAAAAGGAATATCGTGTCCAGTGGTAAATAGATTGTAGTTAATAGGATATATACCTCCTTTCTAAAGAAATATCTATGTATAGTCCAGCCGTGGGATTGTACTAACAAAGGCTATGATGTGAAGTGATGAATAAGAAAACGTCGAGTCGCCACAGACCTTGTACCCTTCGTGAAAACTTTTTAATAGGCACCTAAGTACTATAAAGTTGTAAGCTTTCCTAATTAAACAATTGTTAACAAAAATTCACCACGCAATCCAAAACACAATTCGCACCTATTTACCTCAAATTATTGTGAGGTCAGCTTTCCTAATAAGTAGATACGAAAGTAAATCATCTTTGTAAACATTATACTCACTCTAATAACTCAGCACTTTCTGATCTCAACTCACCTTTTGCCGCTGTTGGGTGATGTTCCCTAAAATGGCGATCTTATTTAACTATATTGCAGTCTACTGTCTTGGATTTAATCGACGATGTCTCGCACACCTAATCTTATTTGTATCTTACTCATCACGCATCTCATAAAGCCTGGATACACAGTACATCATGTTCAAATATATATATATATATATATATATATATAAAGTATACATTATAAGTACAGTATTAAGAGAATTATAGTATTATTTGTCATTACGCGATTATGTCAATAAGAGCTCTCTAGCAACAATAAACGAAGGTCATAAGCGGATTAGTATAACGAAAAGGTCGCTCGTTATTCTTTCAGCTTTGTGTCTCTTAATAAATGTCTTCTTTCAAAATCTTTCTGACGGATAGGTTTTCAAATAAAAATAAAATACATTTAACTTTAAAAGAGTGACACCTTAAAGTTTAGTTGTAACTAAAAGACACGGATTTATGGGAATACCTTATGCAAATGAAATCAACACGTATGCAATACTTAAATATTTTTATTATAATTTCAAAACTTAGGTTATTTATGTAATGTTGAGCATTATCATCAACGTATTGTAATTCACTGTTAAATGAAGTTCTCCTTCAAAGAGCGCCAATTATTCCAGTTTCGGGCAATTCGCAACATTCGCTGCCAACTACTTTCTTCAACTGAAACAAAATATATATTTTTTATTTCGTGAGCGTTGAATATATTCACAGCTAGTTTGGATAACATTTATTTAGAATAAAGGTCTGCTTATGCTTAAATCTCAAGGTCAAAATGTTTTTTTCTTAACATTGAACAAGGAAAGAAGCAAACAAAAACTAGCAAGAAAAAATAGAATCATGGTACAAGAGAGAGGCGAATATACTACGAGTGTTTATACAAAGCTTATATTATAGTGTTGTTGTACAGCAGGACTTATTGGTGATAAAATTATTCAAGAGGTTACGATACCTTCTATTTCCTGATGTTTTGAACGGATTGCACCGCTCGTGGTGGTGTGAGTTTAGCGATGCCTTCGTGACCCGCAAGGTGTGACTACCCGCATTGGGTTACGTTGATTATTTGCATTGTCGCTACTTTTGCACACTACACTTACAATGTCGACACATTTTATCTGTTAATACTAAACTAAAAGAGAAATAAATTGTGTATATAAATATAAATTTATTTCGTATGATCATAAAAATTGTGTCTCCATTAAAATTATGTAAAGTAACTTTAAAAATAAATGAATTATTATTAAAAATGTTATTAACTAGACTGTAGTTACTAAAAAAATAAGTGTGCCTAATTGAAACTTCTGAACCACTTTAAACAGACACATTACACTTCAAACATTTTAGTACCTACTAATAAGTAAGCGACTAAACGATGAAACCCCTAAATTACACTAATATTTCCTAATCTGTCTATGACTAAGTTTCCATTAGCGAACGCCCGGTACTGTAATCATGATAACGTATCAAGGTCATTAAAGTGAAGGAAATTATGTTCTGTCAACGTCCACCCACATCTCTGTCATATATCTTATTATCAAAATGGGTTGTATAATTTACTTAGTTATGATTACTTCGGAGATGAAAGGTCTATAAGTTTATGATAGTGGAAAAGTAAAAGATTGAAAGTTAAAACTTTAAAAATTCGATTAATTGCTAGTGACTACTTTATTACGAAAACAGAAACAGGAAAACTTTCAGACTATAGATTAAGAACTGACCTTAACACTACAAAACATATTTTTGAGCTGTATATGAATTCCAAATAATTTTCTGGAAGGTTTTTGTTACGGATTTTGCTTAACTATACATAATTCGTAATATGTATTACTCACATGGAATTTGTTAAACCGTAAAATATAACTTCAGCCGCTTGCTTATTTTAACAATATTTAACTTTAAATACATGATTACGTCGTATCTGAACTGTAACTCTCACAAAAAAAGAGATCGTCATCTTAGAAAATACTCTTTGTTCATGTTCGATTAGTAAAATATACATTTTTTTATTTTTTTTAAAAGAGTTCAAGTAAATACTTTCAGATATTAAATAAACCTATTCACTACTCGGCTCAGTTTATATTTTAAGCCACAGTATAAAGAAACATTCTAGAGGCGTCAAAGAAAAATCGTAACAATTTATTTGGCGGGGTCGCCTCTGAATAGAGAGAATTTTCGCTGTCCCACCATTACGAGCTTTTTCACTCACAATGCTGTATTATATAATCTGGATCATTAATTTGTTTCATTTTAAAATTTGAGCGTAAACTCGGGACTAACTTTGAACTTTTCAACTTTGTGGGCATAATAAAAGTTAAATAGTCTTTTCTTGGGAGTTAGCTACAAACTCGTTTATGTTGTAAGAATAGCACAATTAGTAAATGGCACAAGTAGTTACTCTGAGACAAACATTAGTAATAATTTCTAACGGTCTAAAGGGAGTTCGTGTATTGTTATAAAGTTAAGTGAATTGCTTATAAGTTTTTCACTTTTTCAGTTTTCGAATAAATATTTTATGTATTTAATTTTCAATACAATTTCAGGATTCTTTTCGTGTAGAAGAAACTACTTCATCAGTCTAGTGATTAGAGTACGCGACTGCCTGATTCAATTCCCGGGTCGGGCGAAAAGTGTTGTAAGTTTTTTTACAAAAAGTTCTTAATAACAGTCTGGAGTATGGAAGTTTAGCGGTGATTCACGCCCGTGCCTCAGAGAGTACATTAAGGCATCAGATCTGGCTATCATGAACATCTATGTCAATCTTTTTGGGAGGTCAGTGCCCTCAAATATACTGATAACTTTTTTTTTGACGTGTGGAAACCCCCTAGAGCCGTCACCTGCCGGGGTTTACGGCAGGGTGGTGTGGAATTGGGCCGACTAAAACCACACGGTGCGCCACTCTGACACTCCGGGAACCGCTGCTATTACGACATTCAGATCCCTCCTAGCGCCTGCCCGCTATAGCGGGCACCATCTGCGGCTACTCTCTCTATTTTAGGCGACGTACGGCACACGCGGTCATCCCCTCCTCGCTGCTGGCCATTGCAACGGATGGAGGGGAAAACCCATCCCGTCCACCCGCGGCCACACTCAAGGCGGCATGAGGCGCTGGTACGCGCGCCTCCGCCGCCCGGTTTGCCGGCGGCGAATCGGGTCCGAATGGAGGTCGTCCTCCCAGGCCCTCTCCGCAGCCTCCTTCCGCTAAATTACGTCTTCGCAGAAGGTTGCGACCGCGGTAAAACAACTGTCGCTACCGACCATGGAGCGTATAACGGCCGGGAGCGAGAGATCTCCTCCAATATACTGATTACTAGTTCAACCTCCAAATTAAGTTTATGCTCAGGGTTACGGAGGTCCAATGTCAGTCGCTCCGTGAAAAACTGATATTCAAGTAAAATGAGTTGAACTAGTAGCCGACCCTAAATTATCTTGGTAACAATAGGATTGGAAGGAAGATGATTTCAAAACACTATTTTTTAAAGTTCTGTTAATGTGATAAAACTTGTGCAAATTAGTTTCTTCTTAGATAGAAAGTCCTGCTATGATAAAAGCCTGTCGTTTTTGAAATAGCTACATAATATAACACACTTGTTATTTCAAATATTAATACAAGTCAAATAAGTTTTACTTAGATCTAGTAGTAGACTAGTAAAGACTGTTTATGTGTGTGTGAGAGAGAGATAATATACTATTTTGGTGCTGATTTTAAATCATAAAATTTTTTTAATACACCTGTCAAGGCGACTCTACTCTGCCTTACGGAAAAAAGTGAATAGAATCCAAGAATGGTGGACACCTCATTAATTGCAAGTGCAGACAATGCAGAATGGTGACCCAAACTATGGCGGCCTACTTAGATACATTTGCACGCCTCGCTTCAGGGACCCAGGACCATATCAATTATTTTTTTTTTATATATATTTGTAATGGAATAGGCATTTGTCTTCCATCTCCCCTGATGGAAAGTGTAGATGAAGACAAAGGTGGTACACGCCCATCCAGAAGAAACCTGTTCACTCTACTCTTAAAGGTTCCATAGTTCAACTCATCAGAAAAAATAGACCCAGGCAAGTCGTTCCAAATCTTGGCGACTCTCACCAAAAACGAGCTGTCCAACTGTTTAGTTCGACTTTTGGCTATGTCAACAACGTATGGATGAAACTTTTGTCTGCACCTAGTAGTCCGATAGAGTAAAGGATATTACTCGATCAGTTCGAAAAGAGCCTTCGACCACTCTCCAAAGTGTATCCTATAAAAAACCGATAAGCTGGCAACTCGACGACGATCATCAAGTCTGCTATTTGAGAGCTTTTCCAGGTTATAACTGTTCGGCACAGAAAGGGAGAGCCGAACTTACCGTACAACTTGTATGCCTATAATAAACTTGTAACGGAGTCTCAGAATTTTATTCGATAAGGCAAACTTACCGTTGTACGTTTACCTTATTGAATAATTTACCCTAATACGTTTGCCTTATTTTTTTACCTAACCACTACAACCTCATGGATAATTTAACACCGCTTTTGGTATTATCAGGATTAAGGCACCAAAAGCAGACTTCATATATGTAAACCCAGTGTAATATATAGAGGTGAACTGGCAATAGACATGATAATAGCTAGTTACACCCACTAAAAAAGAGCGGGCAATTGTAAGGTTATAAAAATGTTAAGTTTACATTATTATAAATTTAATAACAGCCTTTCGGGAGCTTATCAAGGTACCAAATCTCTGACAATTTTATTCAAAGTTTAGTCAGTACTCGTAGCGATGTAGTTGATCGTGCCAGGTTTTTTTTTTTTGTTCTAAGAGACAAATGGTGGACTTCATAATGAGTGACTGTCATTCTTCATAGATTCCTGCTACTCCTGAGATGTTGCCCGAGTCCGTCTATATCTACCGAAGTATGTCTCTCCCTGCCTTCCATGTCCAGGGCACTACTGTTTGACTACTAACTTGTACCTTCATTATTTTCATATTTGCTTATATTTGCTCTATATATGTATGTATGTTTATCTGTTTTATACATATGTTTTTCTTTAAAGTTTATAAATTAGTCAGCTGTTGTTATTTACCAATCCTGCAATTCCCAGTCAACATTGAATAAGGTTACGTGACTCCAGAGTCTTGAGCACTTTCCATCTTGTTTTTGGTCTTCGTAGTATTCGTAACGGATCCTAACCATATTCTTTGCTCTAATTTAAGTCATTATTTATTGACTACTTATATAGCAGAATTAATATTATGTAGATGGCCAAAACATGGAAGAAAATTGATAAAAGAGCAGAAACATGATGATCACTCATGGATTATAGAGAAATCAAACACAAACTAACGTCTTTTTACCAGTTTTGTAGCAAAATCAACATGAATATTATGCCACCCTTCAATCTGTTTGCTGACTCAACTACCATTTTGAATGTTAAACGCACCATTTGACAAGTACAAAATGATAAAATAACTCGTCTATGACACGTCAGCCATTTCTACATTACGATAATATTTTATTGATGAATGAGCGTTGTTATGACAACGAATAATTTGTCGACCCATTGTTGTCACAGCCGAACTTGTCTGACAAATTGATAAACATACAGGTACTACATTTAATGCAAACAAAAATGAATTGATATTATCGATCGAAGAGAGTAAACTTGAATATGGTCTATTACTAAGTTTGAGTACTTAGTTTATCATTTATCTCCAGTTTCAGTTATTGATATTAACATATATATGTAGACACATACATTAAATTATACACATTATTGAACAAAACTGTTTGACTTACCAAAAGATCGAAGATTCGACTCGATTCTAAACAATAAGTTTGAAAGTTACATTACAATTTATTCCATTTTCAGAAGTGTCTTTATACAATTATCGTGTATCATTTTCATGTGTTGAATATCTCAAAAATATAACGATGAGTAAAATCATTGATTCTTGTTTTATTTTTTTTTAAATCATCTGTGTCTTTTTTGTTCTGGCCAGTCTTTTTATTAGAAATGCTAAATTGCAGCAAATATGCGAATACCTTACTAATTCTATCAGAAACCGTCTTGTCATTATGATGATAATAATTTTTAAAAGAATAATCAGCAAAATTGTTTATTAGCTCTTACAGATTAGCTTTTGATCACAACCAATTAGAATTAAATGAAAATCGATATTGAATGTTCCAATTATCTTGAGCCTATTATATGCCCAGTTTAATTAATCAGTGTATATAGTACTAGCAGCCCATCCCGGCTTTGCACGGGCATAATATTATAATAAAAGAAAATATACAATGTTTTACAGTGAGTTTCTCAAAAAATAACATTCATTGAAAACTAAAAACTAAGATATTAATTTATTTTTGTGAATATATTCAAATCGAATCATTTAAAAGGTGATATGAAGGTATTGAAGTAGTCTTAAATAATGATTTATTTATTTTGATAAGGATCAATACCTAGGTACGAATAAAGAGCCTTTTCTAGCGGTGGTACATAATATTTTTTTTAATAAAAGGACGCTTATTGTGACGTAACTATAAAAGATAAGGATGCTGTCGCGACATTTTTATAGATAGTGATGTGTACTGAAAAATTGTAATACATCATTTTGTTCTATCATTAATAGTTTTCGCAGCGCACGCGATTGAAGGAAGTTTTTGTTAATTTTTTTACACCTTCGGTTAGATTATTCAAATTTTAGTAAGCATCCCTAATTTTTTTGAAAATGAAACATAGCCTATGTCACTCGGGAATAGTGTGAAAGATTTTTTTAAATCAATCCAGTAGTTTCGGAGCCTATTCATTTCAAACAAACAAACAAAAAATCAAACCTTTCCTCTTTATAATATTAGTATAGACTAGTAATAACAGATATATTTAATATGCGTCTTATTGTAAAAGCTTGAATATTGGTTTTCTTATGTCGATTTTACCAGTTAATCTTAGCATTTACCAACACAAGTTTGTATTAAAGGATTTGTATTGAAACAATGATTATTACGGGTTTCTATTATTAGATTCTGGTATATGCTTGTAGTACCATATGCTTTTTCTTCTTGTCCATGGTTCTATCAATTGACTATAGTAAGATTGTCGTTTTTTAGCTTGGTGTTAAATCAAATAGTACAGTCAACGTCAATGTTATAAAATATTACTAGTTCTGTAATCTCTGTGGTCGTTTAAAAATAATAAAAGACTAAGTAGGCCATTTTTGTTTCTAAATAGTTCTACCAAATGAATGAACTTCATGCATACTTACTATTCTGTCAACTAAGTTACTACTACTAAGTTATATTAAGGTATAAATAAATCAATTGTAAAAAAATAAAATGGAATATAATAAAAAAATATTGTTGTTGGAAACTATACAAAATTAATTTATACAGTTTCATATGATTTTTTAATTGTCGTTTGGTACCACTACTATATACATAAACATGTCTTATAAGATAAATCTAAGTCGATAAGCGATAAAATTGCTGTAATAAAAGAAAAGGTAAAACTGAAAGAACTTGTGAAAACTTCCGATCACCCAATTTCATAACTCTATGACAAGTAGATTATTAAGGGCTTATAGTGCTTCAAAACTACTTCACCGCTCACGATTGATTCTGCATAAGAATAAAAGTATTAATCAATCATATTGAAAAAAAATATATAGTAAATTTGAAAACATACATTGAGTCTTATGTACAGAAATTAATAAATACTTTAGCAATACTAACTTTGTGTATAAATAGAACATAGTGCAATACGTGTACTGTGTTTAGAATGTCCAATTATATTTATTTCTTCGTTGCTAGAAATTAAATTCTGGAATATTTCGTGTGAGCCAACGACGGGCGACCAATGTTTGCTGCAAAAGTCAGTCGTACTGTAGCGTTTGCACGGTGAACACGTGTCACTCGCTTTCACGCTTAGTTGTTAGAAATATTTCTAAAAGACGCAACAAGTGATCGGACTAAATTCTTTGAGTCACGATAATATTTTATAAGTTACATAAAAAAAAAAAATCTAACACATTTTTTAAATAATTATCAAATTACAATTTACACAGTTCTAAATAAATTATTTATCAAATGTCAATATGCGACGCGGCTTAGTGGGGTGGGGTGTAGTTTACTGATGATTGAAAAAAAAAATTATTTTTTACCAACTATTAAGTATTACGATATTTTGTTAATTTTATGCACAATATTGTGATAAATCCCAATGTTGGGTAACAGTAGTAGTAATTAATTAAAAACGTTACATGGCGACCACTTGATTAACTGAACAATACAGCATCATTTCGTTATACTTAGTAAGAACAAATACTCTGATTCAAGAAAAACACGTTATTACTTTTAGTTGAACTACGGGCAATATTACTTGTACCAGTAAACTACCAGTAGGTCTTCAGATAACCAAATGCAGCCATAGTCCAACTGATGGAATCATGGGTAAAAAAAATGCCCGTGGTACTACCGTAATAAAGGGTGGCCATGATCCAACTGGTAAAACTACGGACATTAATTTTTGCCTGTGGTACTAATTTAAATTTAAATTACTAATAACGCAACAGGACCACGTGCAACGAACTGGGCTTACTTCTTTAGTTTATTCATTTTTGTAAGAGTTTTTAATGATTTTTAATAGTAGTGATATTATAAATACGTGAATTAGTATTTTTCTCTTTATCTTAGTAATTTTTCATCGTCTTTCAATTTTAAATACATGTAAAAACTAACCGGTATACTGAGTGAGTAGAATAAAAGTATCTACTATTTTTTTTGTTTTGTTCACTTTGATAAAAAAATAAAAAGCAATGCAAAAATTATGTACTCTCAGCAATCGTTTACCTTTATTTTTCAAAAGTCCACTCGAAAGCTTATATAAAAGTCCTAAAATTAATGAAACTGTGGCAACCGTCACGGTTAATTGAAGCCCTAAAAAGACTGACAACTATCAAACCAAAAACAGAAGGACGAACTAATTTATATGTTTATTGTTGTTTCACTCTACACATTTGTACAGTTAGACCACAGTTAAAAATAATATCAGGAAACGCGATGTGACCTATAACGGGGGTCTACCAGAAAACAGTGACAAGTGATAACTTTTAGGTGGTCTGCAAGACAAAAAGTTTGAGGACCTCTGGTTGTAAATCTCTTTGTGTAATAATAAAACACATAATACTTACTTAAATATTTTATGAGAATATTATACTTACATGAATAACTCGGGTGGCCTCATTTCTACTACGGCACTAAGGCTAATCTTATGATTCGACCTCAGCTTATTGTTGTCTAGAACTTATGGATTAAGTGACGTTTGTAAGCCTCTAAGTCGTCTTAATAACTTCCACAATATATGGCTTGAGGTCACACAAAATAAAAATTGTACAATATGATTTTCTTGTCATATTTCTGATAAATAAGAATTAGTAACACAAATAAAATTAAATTGATATAATAGCTAATATTGTATGCCTTTGATAATATTGATGCAAGCTCGAATACAAAAACCTACAACACACATTACAATTATTAGATACTATCAACAAGAAAGGTTTGTGAACCGGACTTTTATCCATGAGTTGGTAGGTACGTTTCTCATCCAACACAAACAATTGGGTGGTGAGCACAATCGACTGTTCTGTATCTTTTTTTCTATATTAAGAGGCTACAAAAATGACTCTACTCTGCCTGATGGAGAGCATGAATAGATTCCAAGAGTTGTGGTCACCATACTCATTACAAATGCAAACAATACAGTATGGTGACCCATACTATGGCGGCCTTGTGAGATGCTTTTTCACACCCCGCTTGGGGACGTAAAAGTTATGACAGTCATCGTGACAGTGTAAGGCATACACAGTTATCACGATAACTGTCACCCCTGCATCAATGGGCTGTATGTATACTAGCAATCTGATTACAATAGCATAGACTCTGCCCTCGGCTCTGCTCTGAGTCTGCATCAGATGGCCACGTATGAGATGTCTTAATCATTAGGTAGTGGAGCCACGCTGATTTTAGTACGAATGTACAAGGGGCGGTACAACCTTCTCACAGAAGACCAACCTAAAGTTACAGCATTGGTACAACCGTTTTTCGTTGGTGAGTGTGAGATCGGTAGCCTAATGATGCATTGGTGACAGTTATCGTGGTAAATGTGTGAGTAGTGGAATGCTCGTAAGTCATTTTGAGGGTAGTGTAGATCGAACCATCGGCCAGGTAAACCTGTAGGAGCGATCCAACCACGTTTAATCAATAGGGGGGGCTACCTCATAACCCACAAAGTGGCTCGTCGTGTTAGTTTGCGATTTCTGGGAAAGTACGGGGGTTCTTCCGCCTGACGGTTTGTCATGGACTATGCTGCTTTGAGGATGTCATCTGTCACCATGAGTCCTGGATCTACCGAAACTGACTACACAGGTCGAAAAATCCACGCATTTGTTTTCGCACATGACGTTACCCAGTCGGTACTCCAACCCACTAGGATATCAGACATATGGAGTCAAGCGCTCTCCTTGCTAAATCTACTGCTGACGAGTCACCCAGCGCAGTTCAGTGTATCGATTCTCGCCACTCGCAACGATTATGGCAGTGTAGTGGTAATGCTAACGCAGATTTCTAAGAATGTATAACTGAGCGTCGCAATATGCAGGGTCTCCAGAACGTAAGATAGACGTCATGAAGTCATAGTTAAGATAGTTTGTTGTACATGTTAGTGTGTAACATCTGTACTTGTCAGTAAACTGCGATGGAATACGGGATTATTTTGTAATTCTCCCGTGAGTTCAACGCCGCTTTAAAGATAGAAATCTGTCCTAAAAGCAGCATATAACAAATCTTCCCCTTCCCACTTTCAGAATCCTCAACTGCTACTTTAAAGTAAGCTTGGTATCCTGGATATGGATATTTGTCGGGATCTCAATTCGCGTGAGTGCATCGAGAGCGTTACTAAGGCGGTCTCGCAGAAGCTAGTTGTACGTACCGAACAAGGTGAGATGGTTCTTCTCGTCTGAGCACCTGTGTTTTCTTTATAAGAGCCAAATTCACTCCTATGTGGAGTACTGTTCTCACCTATGCCATGAATCCGTGCAAATTTTGTTTGACACTCTCGATCGGTTTCACCGGTGAGTCCGGTTCGCTGTCAACAACAGTCCTGAAGCAACCGAGTCCCTAAGCCTTTACAACTGCGAAGAGATGGCAACTTGATGGTAGTCCTCTATCATACCTATCTACTACCTTCATCTCACAGTGTTCTGACGAAGTCTGCCAACTGGTGTCACCGTCTCCCTTCCGCTACAGAACAACATATGCTGGCCCAGGAAGTCACCGTTTTAGGCTAAATGATTTGGCTCTTACTTCTTTTACAAATCAGTCAAAACCTGGAACTCACTACCAGCGCACGTGTTTCTTGGTTGATTGATTTCTATCATTGGACTCTATTCGTATTTTCCATCAGAATGAGTAGATTCACTTTGGAAGACTCCATATTAAAACAAAAAAAAAGAACGTCATTAATGATTATTTATTGGAAGATACCACTATTATAAAGAAGTTACTTTTTTGTAATGAAAAATTTTAACAATAAAAGTCATTATCACTGAGATTTTGTACAAAAACCTAGAATATAGATCATAGCCAGCCACAAGGCAACCTCATCTGCTTCATTCTTAAACATTTTATATTCTTGTCATTTACCATGAGTTCTTGTCAGTAGTCATACATTTATTTACACACATACATTAAACCTCTACTCGTAATTAAGCTAGCTGTATCTATAGATAATTAATTTCGTCAACAAACTGGGCGGTTTAGCGTGTCACACCCGCGTCAACTGTAAATGAGATGTGTTTGGACGTACTGTATGACAATATCAGTGTAACTTTCTCTAAGCAATGATAGTTTAGTTCAAAGCAATAGTTGAGTCATTACTAAGTACATATTACTAATATTTTAAATGTGAAAGTATGGATGGGTCTGTCACCCATTTACGCCAATCTGATAGATTAATCCACCTTCAATCATAGAAAAAATGTTTATAAAGCGACATTAATACCTGTGAAACTTGTGAAACCGTTTCGGAACTTATATTTTGATGTGGCTATTAACAGTCCAGTGCTGGACACCGGTTTCTCCTTGGCAAGGAAGTTTTGGCCTAGTATACCACGCTGGCCAGACCTGTTGGTATGGGTGGTGATAATCGGTATTCTTAATCCATCACCACACAGAGTTGCACGTATTTTGCTTTAATAAAAATCCTTATGCTATCATTGCGATAAACGACAAAAATAGTTATCCCAACTAAATTTAGTGAATTTTACCGAGAAATATTTTACTCTTTGAGGTTATATCAAAAACAAACTTTGGTTACTCATGTTTGTAAACAATCGTAAAGATATTAAGCAGCTGTTAGTAGTTATATTGATTTTTATGTGGTAATGCATCGCACGGCAACTGAAAATTATTTGATAAAATCAATTGAGTTGTAAAATTGATAAATCGTATTAATCATATACGCACGCAACTACACTACATAGAATGTAGGCCGTTGAAAACCACAATATCTAATCATTTCTGACATAATTTTTTACTTTTTCTTAGTATTATAAATGTGAAAGCTTGTAGGTTAAAGGGATGAATGTTTGGATATTTGAATGTGTGTCATTCTTCACGCAAAAACTACTAAATGGATTAAGATTAAACTTTACAGTCATATATATTAGCTTAAACATCAAAATACCACATAGGCTACATTTTATTAAGTTTTTGTGTGATTTTGACATAATGTAACGATAAGTATCGAATAACTCTGAAAATTTTCTGCCAACGGTTCTGGCAGTGCACGTCACGAACTATCTTGACGAGAGGGATTGTTTGTCTTAAATCGTTTTAAAAAACAGTTCGTAATAGCATGTATGTACCTACTTTTCATGTGGAATCCAGTATATTTTAAATAGTGAGCCATAAACACAATTGAATTGGATACTTTTCACAATGCATTTTTGTGTACTTTAGTATTTATGAATTTTTTATTAAATTGATACATTTATTGCTTTCAGTAATTAGTTTAGTTACTTTATACTAGACAAATAGTTTTTAATTTATTACGATAAGATTGACTTGAACAAAATGTCATTAAACACCTACTGTTGTGTGTACTGAGACAGAGACGTGCGGCGTGGGGTACGGTGCATGAAATGTTTGTAATTTTACTATGTATGTGAAAGTAATTATATATAACTGTCTGTCATATTTTCACGACTAAACAGCTCCACTGATTTTATAAAAATGAGGATGTTTTGATTTTCGAAGTATTCACCGTGATAAACAACATCAGCGTGGGCGGGCCTACAGGTCTTCCCGCGTGTATTTAATGGGGTGTTTACGTGATCTTAGACTTTTTGTCAAGTTTATTTAAATATTTAAATAATGTAAACTTATTATAAAGAATCGAACTTATTTTTTTTTCAATCAGAACAAAAGCTTTCTTTATATAAATTTGTGCTGATAATAATAACCTAATTATTGAAATAGCAAGCTAATATATAAAGGATCATAGAATTATATCATCCTGACAATAGAACTAAAAAGTACAATATTCTTAAAGTAAAAAGATGGTTCCAAAAAAATGGGACGAAAAGTGTTTTACAAAATTTTGAAAATTAATTCCTGTTTAGATAGAAGATTTTGTTACATGAATTTTTCTATTTAATTTCATCATTTTCAATAAATACTATCACTTCTATCAAATGTCCGCATTGTTTTAAAGGTGTCGTTTGAGTGAATTGTAATTGTTTATATAACAAAATAAAAAACATACAATTTTTATGACACCTACGATGATCCAAACTTATAAATTTTTAAGTTACAAACTAACATCTATGAATATTAACGTAACTGCATTAGAATTTGCATTTATAGCCAAGATAGTAATGCAATTTGCTCAAAGTTACTTGGCCATTAGACTTCACTTAACTCTTTACACTTTTACAATTGACATGCCATAAAAAATGGTGTAACTTTAAACAGTATTAAATATTAAGAATTGTTTAAATGTGTTGGTTGACACAAAAGCAACCAAGATAATCTATTGAATTGTATATTATGTAGTACTTTTTTTGACCTATGGAATTTTTTGAGCCACAAGACTGCTTAACTTAATTTTAACAATTACTTTAGAATTAACAACTAACTAATATTAATATCTAATAGTAATATGTCATATTAATATCTTATATCACTCGAAAATTGTGGGCTAAATTTATTTTTTGTTTTGTCAAGTTTGTAACACTGGTTAAGAAAAAAAAAATTCTTCAAATGTCTTTTCGTCTGCATACTATATTCCATAGTATTTAATATATAATATTAGTGCCTTAGTAAACAATTAAAAATAAATAAATACAATTCAGAAAATAAATGTGAAAAAGCCTTTTTTAAATTATATTGCTAAAATTATAGACTATAGTGATAACGTAAAGTAATACAACAGTAGCTACCAAACTGTATGTAATTTTTCCTCGGTTCACATCCTAGTTAATTCAAATGATTGGATAGTGTTTGCCTGTCCGTTTACGACAGCTGTGCTATCGTAAGCGTCGTGGTTTAGACAGTCGCCACGCCGCTGTTGACTGCGCTGAGTATTGTGAGTTCAAACCCCACATGGGACAACACTTTGTATGATTCACAAATTGTTCATCTAAGTCTGATTATGTCTGTTTCTTGTATATTTGTTCCCACCCACACAGGATATATTCCTAATGGTGGTGTTGTATTTAAAATGAAAAAGGAAAACGGCGAGTCAATCACTCCAAGATAGGAAACATCTTCCATAACTTACCGAACAATCACATTCAGTAATCACTTTTATACTGTATAAAGCCAAGTTATCAGTTTGTTACAAGTTTACAGGTTCACAGGCATAGAGGTAGGCAGGCACCTGCAGTAATACTAACCTACAGAATCTGTTTACTTAAACATTAAAGCTCTTCGTAAAAGGTTTCAACGCAATTTAAATAAAGCGGTTCTGTAATTAAGTAGAAATAACAATCAAGAGTTATGTAATACGACGGTGTAATATTCTACTGACCTTGTAGATAAATTAGTACAACTAAGTACGTTGCTTTACCAATATACTTGATATGCTATTCAAGACAAACAGCGAAACATATTGTAGCTCAAATTAGCACAATAATATTAGTACTGTAACATAATATATACATTGTTATTTTTTACATTAGACGAGATATTATTTGGAAACTAAAAACAAATCAAGCGTTACCAGTGGCTATTTTAAACTCATCTGAAGAAAATGCAGGTCAAAACTCAGGACACCATCGGGCGTGTATTACATGTTTAATGGTAAAAGAAGAGATTTGTGACGGACTTAAGTTTAAAAGCAAACTATTAGCGAACAGTGTGACTGAAAAAAAGGATTTAGATATAAACTAACCGGTTTTGCACTTACCAAACCAACAAATATATTCTCACATCACACCGTCCCATAACACTCCGCATAGTGGTGCAATAAAAACCTTCACAATACATACATTTTCTAGGAGAATAAGTAATATAGTGATTTAGCTGTTTACAATAGTAGTTAGTGTTACTTAGTTCACACAATATAGTAATTGTTTCACCCAACGTACCGTCAACAAAGGCCCTGAAGTTATACCCAATATGTGTAAGGGCTAGATTACTCTTAAGTAATATTAATACGTTCTTTGTTCGTCTAATGTACCGTACTTATGTTAGTCTTGTTGTCTCTCTTTGCGAATAATATAAAGTGGTCCAACCGCTAGGCGTGTTTGTTTTATGTAATGAACTGAGATGTTTAAAGACTGGCCACGCACCAGTTTATGTAGGCTGTATATTATGTAGGTTTTATAAGTAAAACAAAATTGTTTATTTACTTTTTAGTGTAATGGATTTCCTGTGATTATTTTTAACTTTACTGAGTTTACTTTTGAACAACCAGAGACTTATCGATCTGCGTGATATAGAGTCACACTCCAAATCAATCATCATCACAATCACTACGCACAATTTTTTCTATTGAATGGAAATTCGTTCTGTGAGACTTTTAGCATCATTTTTACGCTTCCAAAGTTAAATTTACAGATTACCAAAGAAATTTCCATTCTCATTTATAATATCGATAAAAGTAATGGGACTAATTTTCTCCTATCTTCTATATTTGGTCTATTATATGTTTATCTATTTTTTAGTAATATCATATTTTCATAGTCAGGTAATATCTAAAAATCGTTGAAAATTCTACTTACTAATAAGTCTAGATTGTAGTTGATGTTAAAATTACATTTTAGTTAGAAGTGCACGCAATCCCATTTGATATCGAATGTTGAAAAGTAAAACAGCAAGTAACAATAAATTAGTACAATAAAACTGATACAACAAAGCTTTTCAATGGTGTATGTAGGATATACCAAGTTAAAACTTTATAAAATAGCTATCTGTTGATTTAACTTGGAATACTAAACTGCAATATGGCTTGAATCTTTGAGTTTTATCTAGGTTTCTACAACCAAATGCTAGGCCACAAACATTGGCGCAAATGTTTCGCTATTAATTGTTTCCAGTGAAATAACAAAACGCTTGTTACACCTGTGTCTATGGTAGTACATACCAATTATTGTTTATAAACTTTAATTGCATTCTGCAGGCAGTTGCAAAGATTTATTACTGCAGGTTTGCTGACTTAATGTAAATGAGAAAATACTAATATAGAAAATTAAGACAAGCGAATGTATATTCTTTATTTTTAGGATTGTAAGACGGTCTGAATTAAACTAAATTGCAAAAGAAAATAATGTACAAAACTCAAAACCTGACAAAGAATGTCGTTGAATACTTCTTCAAGAAATTCACGAGTTTGTTGGTTTAGAGGGTTGTGATCCTGGGTATTTAGTTCGATTGAAACAAAATATGAGTAAGTAGGAATAAAAAAATTGAATTCATGTAAAAAATGGGTGTGGATTGACTGCACGGTTGGTCTAGTGGTTTAAGCGGCCGTCACGCCACTCTCTACTGCTGAGTGTTGTGGGTTCAAACCCCACACGGGACAATAATTTAAGTAATCCATAAATTGTCATTCTGAGTCAGGTGTTATTTGAGACCGTTTCTCTTTTAAAAAAAATAAAAAATAAAAAATTTCTATGAAAATTCGATAAATTTCAAAAACCTCATTTCAAAAATTTGTTGGAGGAAAATTTCCTATAAACAATGTAAGCCATTATTCGCAGAATTTAAACTTCGCTGCAAAATACGGACGCAGAAATTTGTTCGTGTTTTCACTTCTACTTAAAGTGAATTAAAAATAGAAAGAATAATTTGCAGTAAATATGGAAAAAATAGCAGACAAAAGAAAACTTAAATGGAACAAAAGCAGTAAAATAAAAAACGGAAAGTTTTAAAATGAAAGGTCGAAAAATAACGAAGTGAATGAATAAAACAAAACGTGAAACGACGTGCCAATATTCAACCAACCAACCATTCAACCATTTAAGATACCTAATTGAAAACTTTTGCATTCCGTGTCAAATGACAATTCGTTCAGAAATTAATAGTTATAGTAACGTCGACTGTCCGCTGTCCTACCCCATACATTCAGAGACCACTTGTGACCACAGCTCAGTTGTGCCTAGTGACATTTTAGAACTTACGAGGTATATTTTAGGTGGGACTTTTTATATTAATAATGTATTTTGATATGTGATAAAATTGGCACGTTAAGAATGACAATATTGACGATACAAAATAAACTCGCTTGTTCAAAGTTACTCCATCGGCTTCGTAGCCATCTGTTACAGAGATCAAGCTAGATTTTGAGGACTGTAATACCTTTTTTTTTAAGTTATTATAAGAGGGCTTTTGGTAAGTGACTATCACCGTCCGTGGACACCTTATTTACTGCTTGAAAAATCTTTACGGCTCTCCGGGTCCTTGCGCACGCCTTTTTTAAATACAACTTCTTTACTTTAAACTAGACTACCCTAAAGTCGAGCATTAGGCGTCCTATACTGAGAAGGACCTGAACATTGTGATTCCTCAGCCCTCCGCTTCCACCGCCATAAGACTCAGGTATGCAACACCTCACACTCAGCCCTGTACTTGCCAAATTATTGTCATATTTTTAAGAAGCTGATGCTGTCCTAAGTTTATCACATAGGATTAGTTTTCAAGAGAACAAAACTTGCTCTTTGAAATTGCACTGCAGTTGATCCCCGTGACTTAATCAATAGAGACCTTAATTTTCTTTTTACTGCTTACATAAATATAAAGTGTCCACCATTTGTTTTATTATGCCCTACGAGATAGGTGCATTAAAATTTTAAAGCTTGCGGACAACTCCATTGCATTTTAATTCGGTCGTGGCATTAAACGACTACAATACTGTTTTATGAGACAGCAAGTGGTGCACACGCTGTTTTGATTGCTCAGTAAATCACAAAGAACTATTGTGTGGGATAAATGAAAATTTCGGCGTTATTACTGTCGTCATAGCGATGTTAACAGTTGTTAACATGCATACGAACACTTGGTTTTATTGTTTACTTCACTTCAAACTGATTTAACTTCTAAGGATTGAAGAAGAACTTAATGTTACAATTTTTTTTATCCTGTGGAAACTCCTTCGGGCGGTCACACCACCGGGGTTTACAGTGAGGTGGTCTGTCGAGATCGGACCGATTAAAACCACAAGGTGAGCCAATCTACGGCTAAGATAGAAGAGACCCAGGAACAACTGTTATTACTACATCCAGACCCACTTAATGTTACAGCTAGGTAAGTTTTAAGTTGCAGATAGCTGGATTTAGTATTTATTAAAGAATGTTTTCCTGGGTATGTTCAGCAGCTTAAAGTGCTTTGTAGAAGCTGTTCAATTTTATCGTTATTTAGTGTATAAGTTGTATAAATTTATTTTCAGTGCTGCTGTAAAAAGATTTAACAAAATTTATTGTAAACATTCTTCAAACATTTTTTTGGAAAAGACTTGATAAAGGGAAGTAAAATACACACATATATAAAGATATAACAATAAATAGAGGACGTTTATCGTGATCATCAGTGTTTTCACTTACTTTTCTTTCTTCTCTTCTTTGTATCGTTTCTAAAGGAATTTTTTGTCAGCTTCTCTTCTTTAATAATTGTTGCCATTTTTAGACATTTTTTTCCTTTCGCGTTATTTTAATTCCATTTCTATTTTAAATCAGCTGCATACGATAATCTTTCACACTTCAGCCTATAACTCAATAAACATAGTCAAGTCATATTATAAGCTAAATTGATAAAAATACGTGAGTAATTAATAATAATTCTGTTTCATTGTAATTTAGTTTAGTTATACTCAACACATCCAACATACGTGACCGACCCAACGTATAACACGATAATTAATGTAACTATTTGTTTTGATAATTGGATAATATAACAACATCACGTCGGAATTTGAATAATTTCAAACTATCATAGAACGTGAACTAGACAAAGATATATTTTTGGTAATGGAAAATATTGATTGTGTGTGTGAAATGGCCCTGGTTTTGTTCTGAACGGTACACCCATGGACGGCCACAGAGAGAATTTTTTGAACCTATTTCAAGTTAAATCTAAACCACAAGATGTAATAATTACGCAAAATTATGAAAAAGCCAATGTGTGAGGTGATGGATTAAGACTACATAGTGTTACCACCCCTGTTCATCACGTGGGTATCGTAAAAGGCGATTAAGGGAACAAAGTATACAAGACAACATCATTACAAAGAGAAGGAAAACTTGGAAGAAACTCTATTCCAACCCGTCTCGCCAGCGTCGTATAGTAGGTCAAAACCTCCTTGCTAAGGAGAGGCCTATGTCCAGCAGTGGATTGTAAAAGGCTGTTTATGATGATGATTAAAAAGCCCATATACTTACTAGTTGTTCAGTATATTTTTTAACATAACATGGTACGTAAGCAAGGTACAAGACTGACGAGTTAAACTAATAAAACCTGATAAAAAAATAATAATTTGAATACCAGGTTATCTCCTGTAGAAACGTTCTTATTATCACTTAAACGAACACGTAATCTCAACGGAGTCGGAGAGAAATAGTCTCCACGGAGACAATCCAACTATATGAAAGAATTTTGAGTGTAGGAGTGTGTGCGCAACCATAAGTGCACTCTCTGTTCATTCGCTCTCATAAAGGAGCAAGGCTGAAGGTTTTACAGGTGCAGGAGCTAAGACCCCAACTTCCAAACTCCAGGTTGTGGTTAATTAAATATTTCTGTGATCAGAAAAACGCACTGAAATTTTTTTGACCCGACCCGGGAATTACACCCTTGAACATATTTTACCCTAACCGCTAAACCAACGAGACAATTTCTTATACACATGGAAGTAATATCAGCAAATAGTGTCATCCTTTGGTTGAAAAACAGTCTTTTACTATTTTTACAGCTCTTTTTTTGGTACTCTTTTATATCCATACATACACAATATACGCAGTATAATAATGTGTAGGTAGAATAGTCTCGCAGGATCACGTTAAACCTACGATTCGTTGTAACATTATATCTTTTACCCATCACAATTACTATATAAGAAAAAATAATATAATATTTCCAAAAAAAATGTATCATTACGAGATGTAATATAACACGCAACGTTAAACTAAATTAGTAACATTAAATATTACTAGTACATATAACGTTAAATGGTTATACAATCCCAAAGGTATCTTATCCCATCCCAAAGGTCGGTATTGTTGCTTGTAGTAATAATGAGGTATGAATATATTTAGAAATGAAAGCCTTTCTGGTGCGTAACAGTAATTATGACTTGAATACTTGAAATAATACGTAGATATTACACAAGATACCTTGAAAATGTTTACAAAAAAAGTGGAGAGTATTTATGAAATCACAACAAAAACTCATTTCTACGAATGGAATTTGTGTTTGTTTGGTTCTGAAAAGTAAAACAAATATTGAATTTGTTTCTTCAAAGTTTGTGTGCGTAGTTCCATTTTAAATGTTTTATTTATTTATATTCCTTCATTACAATTACGCGAGGTGGTCCTAATACCGGCGAGATTATCTACAAGTCAATTTTGAGTTAGTTCCGTGAGAGTTAGAACATTATCATCATCATCATTAATCATCAACATGCTTAAACAGTCCACTGCTGAACATACGCCTCTCCTTAGGAAGAAGATTTTAGCCTACTATACCACGCTAGCCGGACGAGTTTAATGTTTGTTTTAAGTTTCCTTCTCTTTACAGTGATGTTGCCTTGCATATTTTGCTCTTTTAGTCGCCTTTTACAACACCCATGGGAAGAATAGGGGTGGTAACACTCTATATTTTTAATCCAATCAAATTAATAATCACATGGTAAGTAAAAAACGAGAAAGGTGCATACTTACGAAGAAAATAAGAAATGAAAAAACTGAATGTTCAACAATAAATTGTCATCATTACGCAATCACTATCTGTCACAAAATAAGGGACATCGAAGCTAAAATATTGATAGATACCCGATTTCTTTACGTTTCTAGACTATTCATTTTCCGTTCTGTTATAAACTTGTGGTATCTTAGACAGTTTTTTTTGTTGTACAAGTAAACCTTAGTCGTCTGGGAGTAATCTGTTACAGCGTTGACGTGTTTATAATGGTTCTAGAGATCCTGTAGCTTTTAGAAAGCTGAATTTATTAATTAGAACTATGCAGTCATATTATTAAGCTCACGATTTTCCGTTATGTTTCCATACCATTAAGAGATTCGACAGAGCAGATCCAAAACAGTACACTACCCTACCAATGTCTCGAGACGCAGAGTTTACTCCTATACGAGTAGTGTCCATAAGTGTGACTAAGAAAGGATTAGTCAGATCTGTCAAAAATCTTTCTGAATGAATGATTCTGAGCAAAAACTACCGACAGTCAGAGATGGTTTGACAACTGCCCGGGAAAGTTGAACGGGTCGTTTCAACTATCATAAAATAAGGTCAAATATTAATCTAAAAGATTATTTCGATTATCAAGATATCGATACATAAATGTGGTAGAAATTACAGGCACAACTAATTTCTTAAGCACTTTGTTCACTTTACAGCTTAGTTCATATTACATTACATTACAGCATACTTTACATTACACTATACGATATTATATATTGTATAGTATACTATACATTACATTACAGCAGTTACATTTCTACTGGTACTAAAGCTCAAATACTTAACAAAAAATATTCACTGTCTACTTGTACTTATTTTACCTAGAGTTCCTAAACCTCTGTCATATAACTCGTGTTAGTTAAGCACTTTCGGTACAAACATTTAGAACTAAGTTCTAAGAGAAAGTAATTATTGTAACCGACCTATTTAACACTAAGACGCAAGCAGTGGCGAAACCCGCGAAAGCCTATAAATTTTCTTCTAGTTTTGATAGATATTATTGCGAAATATGAATATTCAAAGCCAGTATGATATAATTAACTATGATGTTTGTAAGTTACATAATTACACATTTTGCCTGTCTACCCTAAGAAAGCTGGCATACACAATGTTCCTTCATCAATCTAATTCTCTAAAATCATTAGTGAATGAAAATATTTATGGTAATGGTCATATTAAAAGTATACTAGCACAAATAATATTCGCAATGCATAGAAACAACAGCTGGTGTAACTTATGAACATGCCTTATTGAATGCAACTCCAATAATATCGTAAACCTATAGCTTCAGTTAACAAGTCTCGTTGAAGGTACCAGACAGTTATAAATTGCACGGTTTAAAGGAAAAACTTTGTTATCGCCGACCGCCTACCGCGCGCTTACTTCCTCCAATTTACTTATTTTACATAAAGAATATGTACCTTCGGAGAATATTTTTAATTTTCTAATCAATATGCGGTAGAAAAACCACTTAATTTCGTGAGACAACACCTTTTGCGGTGGTAACTGAGTTTCACGTTAAGAGGGAAGGTTTAAAACAATGGACAACAGAGATTCTAAGATAAACATTGATGAAGGTCGGGTTATTATATAAATTAAATCATGTTTGAATTTTTGTACAAATTTGAAATATTGATGATCCGCTTCTTTGAATTTTTTTTTGTAATACATAAATATATAAGAGACAAGGAATAAAAAGGAACTATTTCTTGGCGCGAATATTTTTAAAGTCATGCACAGTAACGATATTGAGGCTTGATACAAGTATTTTTTCTTAAAACTCGTCCAATATTCTAGTTCCTGCCATCTGAATCGGCCCTTGCCGTTTGTTTTGAAATGGTATAAACTTATCTGAATAGTCTGCAACATTAGTGCTACACAATACACATGTATACAGTATTTTACAATGATCATGTTACATGTATATTCATTGGTATAATTGATGTATAGGGTGGGTCATGATTAGTTACCATTTGAAAAAATCATATGAAAAGAACCATTTTGTTATATTATAAAAACGGTTAATTTACAAGAAACTTAATTAGTTGGAATTTATTTTTTAATAATTACATTGTCTAAATGACCACCGTTTCGATGTTTGCACTCTTCTAAGTGAGCACCGAAATTTTCGAATACTTGTCGGCAAAGAGACCGCAAGATCACCGACATCTCTTCGCTGATTTTTCTTTTAGTTTACGTAGTGTGTTGTTAGTTTATTGATATGACGATTTTCAAATAATACCATAAAAAGAATTCTACTGGGGATAGATCTGGACTTTTGGATGGCCATGGAATGTCGCCTCGTCTGGCAATCAGAGTTCCAGAAACATGTCTTTGACCGCCAACAGGGACTCATTGAATGTGTGACAAGTGGCCCCATCTTGTTAAAACCAGGTGTTTCGATTGCGCGCAAATTTCAGTAGCATCGGTCCCAAGAACTCCCGTAACATGATGGCGCGAGATTAGATTCAAATGTTAACGAATTCTTGGCCCACCCTATATAAAATAGTAGACATAATTTATTTTTCCATGTTTTAACCAATTAAGAATTCTCTACTTACATTTATTCATGTCGTAGCTATCGTAAGATCCGATTAAAGAATCCAGCTATGCAGGACAACACGGCAAAGACAACTAAAATTAGAAACAAGTCCTGTATCATCCTGTCTGATAAACATGGTATAATAGGTCAATACTTATTTTTTCTGAAGTCTATATGCAGCTGTTGACTGTTAGAGATTGTCCATGATGATTGCTAAAGCCAGGCGAAGAAGACATCGCGATCAAACGCATTTATTACAACGAAATATTTAAAAAAAACTACTAGTATAACTTGTAACATATAAAAACTTTTATGTATATATAATAATATGTACATATTTGTGTATGTGTGTAGTATATATGTATTTGTAGATAGAACATCCGGTTAAACATCGTTCCAGTAATTGATGTGTTATTTTACTCCATCAAGGAAACATAGTCACGCCAAACAACAATTCCGCTTGACGGAGCCAATTATTATATCACATATTTCCCTAATGAACTTCATATGTGACAGAAACGGTACACTTTGTGGCATTGAAATATAGTTTTCTTTGCATTGTAAATGATTCCGTTATTAGTTATGTTGAATAGTTTCCAAACGAAGAAAAAAATTACTAGTTTAAAATTTAGAATGCAGAGTTAAAATTGTGACAGCTTGCTGAATGCACGAAATAAATGGATACAATAATTAGCATAACAAACCACTACTACATACGGTTTGTTCTCTAGAGACATGTCAACAAAAATCAAGTTGTAAAAGCTGGCCGCGGAAACATTTTATTTATTTTTCATATGGTAACCCACACCCCGCTGCGAGGTAACTTTATAACGTCCAAAAAAATTTAATATCAACTTTTTTTTTAATCTGTATTTGTTACTGTTTTTGTAAACTCAACATTCGTAAGTACATTCAAACAGATAAAAATTTTATGTGAAAATTTGCGAAAATTGTACTTTACTCTTGGGAGGACAAATTTGATTAATGCAAACATTTCAGATTTATAGATAAACAAATTTTATTCAGGAAAAAACATTCAATGTTTTCGTTAGATTATTCATTAGTATCTAGTGTAAGAAGAAGGTTCCCATTGATTTATTCCACATGTAGATCGTTACAAAGCTACTAGTCTGGCCTTGACTTGTCACTCTAATTTAATGTCATACCGCAAACGTTCTAAGGAGTACTTATGGTCTCACGTTAGATCAATACTACTTAACTATAGTGAAGACAAAAGCAAGTTATTATGCTTAAGTAAACAATATAACAAACTCATATATGTCTTTCGACACTTCAGCAACCTCAAAAGGTACAGATATACAACCCGCAGGTCGTCCGTAGAGCCGGCTGTCATAAGGTTGTGTACCCAAAACCCCCTTCATTTGGTTATATACACATCGGTTTTATTTTGAATATTCATAGATTAACTTTCAGAATAAATGTAGAATCTACAGAACACGTCATAAAACTGGAAGGATGTGTGATGATAACGTGAAGGATTTTATTTCGAAGATAAAAGATGAATGATTTTCAAGATGGCGAATGCGGTTTGTTTGTCAGTGCCATTAGAATTTAACGAAACTCTCCATAATCCGATATATATAATACGTAATAGAGATATTTTGAAAATCTATTGTCTTATATGGGTCTGCTCTGTTCGTCAGCAAACGTTTTCATGGCTATTTATAAACTTTGATTTATAGCGCTTTTAGTAGTTTAGTGATGTATCCCTAGATTTAATAATAAAATAGGATTAAATTATGGTCAGAATTATATTATCTACTTAAGATATATAAGATAAAGGAACACAAAAATATTCTGAAACAATACTTTACAAAATACCTCTACAAAATGCTAACTTCTTCGATGACTTTTAGGCATGAAATACTGGTAAATTCTCAATATTCTTTATCGTTAAGGAATCATTTAAAGAGTGTATATACTTGACAAGTAATAGACAAATAATAAAGTATACACTTGTAAAGGTAACAACACAAAATTTGCCAACTAGTGCTTATTCAGTATCTCTTAATGTAAAATATTGTGATAACTTTTGCAAACTTTAATTTAATTAACAAATACGAGGAAGTGTCAGCTGCCGTTTCCAACTCAAAACTTGTCAGAAACATGACTTTGAGTTTTAGATGTATAGTACAAATAATAAATAACTTAGCAAAGTATGTTGGTAAAATATTCAAGACTTCAAATATGCAATGAACATGCCACATTGCAGATATCTCGGCATCCAAGTTTTCAACGCTATCTGCTTCTAATCTCATCTGCATGTCATGCGTGAACTAAACATTGCATGAAAATTCAACTGATTGTGGTTAAGGTTTTAATTTATTTTTATTTAAGATTATTACATCTTAACTTCGAATAATGTTATGTTAGTTACCCCTATAACATTTTATATTTAAAGGGCGAGTCGAAGTTAATTGACAATCGGAACGAGCAAAGCAGTTATAAAAGTAATATTGCGAATAAAAAAGTAATTTGGAAACCACAGAATTAGGAACAGAAAATAAAAACAAGAGAAATTGAAGATTTTTTATAGATAGCGTTATTATAATTGTTGGTTATACTTATGGCTGAAAAATTTGCATATACTCGTAACATATTGTTTCAGCTAACAAAGTAATTGGCAATTGCGAAGCTGATTAGTCCAGTATTAACACATGGATCGGTAGTAAGCTCTCGTATTGATTGCTGGGAATCGCAAATTCGTCGATTTGGACATTTACATAGCTTTGCTACCATACTTTTTGTATAGCCGATAGCAATAAGGAGAGTCATCGAATTTTATTCTTACATACACACTATCAGAATATTCTTTTCTCTTTTTTTTTATTAAACCGACAACACCGCTCTAGAAAAATATTCTGTGTCGCGGGGGACTTTACAAACATACAAGAAACGGACACAAAGAACACCCACACACAAAACAACAATTTGTGGATCACATAAAGTGTTGCTCTATGTGGGGTTTGAACCCACAACACTCAGCGCAGTAGAGAGCGGCGTGGCGACCGCTTAAACCATTAGGCCAACCATGTAGTCAAATTGAAATCATATTTATTTGGCAGTCCACGAAAACATAAGTAAATTTGTTTTATTAATGATCGTATTTATATCGCTCAATATTATTACTTTAACTTTCATAAAATCTAAAGTAGAAAATAAGAAATTATCTTTTAATATTGTTGACCGTTTGTGGTTCAAACTCCCAAAATTATATAGTACCTCAGACTTTTTTGTCCGAATTTGAAAATGTAACTGCAAATAAAAATAAAAGGTAAAAAAAAATAAAAGCATCCCTGCATCCAAGCAGTCATGGCACTTTATCAGAATATACACCATTGTTATCTTAAGTTATAAGTATTACTTTACAATTCTACAAGTATCATATCTCAATAATTTAATATTCTTTCAATTGAGTTGACAGTTGAAAACTAATACAATTTGTATAAATGGCACACTACTTTGAGAAGGTTTACTTGCATTTCAATTGCTTTAGCACTTATTGACTTTTAATTAACAAATGCTAACGTGAAACTTATCAGAGACAGGAATTCTAGATGTCAAGAGTAAATAGTAAATTGCAGGAACGGAATCATGTCGGTAACAACAAGAATTTTTCATTGAATATGTTCCTGATATTAAATTTTTAATGGAATCTCAAATGTCGGAGTTAGAAGAAATTGTTATCGAAGGAATGTAATACTTATCACGTGATCGCGTGTTTTCCTCTACTATATATGTTTACATATATAGGAACGTAAAAGCTTGGAAGTTAGAATTCTAACGTATCAGCGTTGAATCAAAAATTTCAAATCATTCCATCTTTCAGCTGTCTGAAAAGTGGACATATTTATGTACCCTTTCACAATAAATTTCTAAAATTTCAACTTACGTAAAAAGGCTCTTTCAGTTGATTGAAAACTTAGTTTAAATTGGAACTAATTCGAAGCCATGCCCCAATGGTGTCGATTTGGTGGAAAACCTGAAATTATACTGTCCAGGTCTCCCCCAGAGTAGGATGCCAGACACCGGCCGTCGAGGTGGTATTTAGTGAGAACACCACCTACTCCTGACTTCTGTACCCCAAGGAGCAGGAGGTGCGAAGAGATTATCCGCCTCGACAATAAAAAAAAAGGTTACAACTGAATATGCATATTATGGGCATGACAAAACATAACGACACATCGTTTGATCGTCTAGTCAAATAGTTGCAAAAATTCGATTACAATAGGTGTAATCGAATTTTTGAACATCTCCGTTATATTATTTTTAAAAAAATCTCTTAATTACAATGGGTCCATAATACTACAAGAATGACATTATATTACCTATCCACCAGGTTACGATAGTGGCTAACACATTTAATTATCTCGATTTGTTCTATTTTATTTAAAAATTAAGCTAACAAGTATGATGTTGTATTTGCTATGGGGCTTTTAATAAACAGAGTATATCAGGCAAACATATCACTGCTGGTACCAAGAATCCCGAGTGTATAGTTAACGAATACACGCTTGGATTCTCTACATACAAACGCAATAACAGAAAAACAGAAGTTCAAATATGAATTCATATTGTAACAGTTACAAATTACAAAAAAATAATAATTTCAATGCAGATTAATATTTTTTCTTTGAAAAGAATTGACCGCTCCTAAGTCAGAGTTCGTGGGTTCAATGTCCACCCAGGCCAAACAATTGTGTGATGAGCGAATGAAATGTGTGTGAAATGAATCATTTGTTGTGTGTCTGTATATAATTTATGTATAATACGTATGTATATAGACTACTTCAGTTATATTGTTTATTGAAAAGTTTAAAAACTCTGAAAGCAGAATATCATAACCACATCCATCGTGGAATTTTCCAAGGTAACTCTTTTCACCATCACTCTTATGTTTAGGCATAAATCAAGTATTAAATGTTCTTAGTAAATATCACACTAAAGTCTACATACTCAAGGATTTATTATATATGGACGACTTAAAGGTTTATTCCAAAAATAAAAAAAAAGGTTAAATATTTTACTAGTTAGCACATATACATACACTAGAAACGTAGGAATGAAATTCAGTGTGTATAAGTAGGACTATCGAAGGAAAGGACACATTTTACTGAGCGGATCAAAATACGAGCATCTGAAAAAACATACATGATATAAATATTTAGGCATGAACGAAACGAAAAGAATAATTTAGAACACAACGGCTTCAGAGAGCAAGTTAAAAAAATAAAAGTAGATTAAGAGTAAAAATAAAATAAATGCATCACAAACATACGCTTTAATGCCAGAAATCTCATCAAAACAATAAATTTCAATTAGGAAAATAGTGATCGCAGTAAAATACACGTGAAAACTCGAAAACTACTTGCTATAAATAAAACGCAAAAAGCAGTCACAGAAAAACTATAGCTACTAACTGAGGAAGCTAGGCAAAGTTTAACAAACATAAAAATGCTATATGAAACACAAATAATTGAATACGAACAATATTTAAATAGAGATGACAATCGAAGATAAAATAATGATGAAAAAAGATAAAATAATCATAGCAGTAATCCGACACACTTTTTTTTTAATGCCCACCAAAGTGACTCTACTTTGCCTGATAAAAGCATAAATAAAATCCAAGAGTTACGGTCACCACGCTCATTGTGAATGCAGACGATGCAGTGTGGTGACCCTCACAATGGTGGTCTAGTGAGATTTTGTCTCACACCCCGCTTGGGGAAGTAAAAGGCGCGACATTACCCACACTTACTATAACTGTCACTCCTGCATTAATGGGTAACCGGTCTCACACTCACTAACGAAACACGATAGTGCGGATATTGTCGCTTTAGGTTGTTCTTCTGTGAGAGGGTATTACTGCCCCGGACGAACCGGCCTGTTCGTGTTAAAATCACCGTGACCTAAATCAACTACCTTGGAAAAGTTATATATTTGATTCAAAAACATTAGACATAAAGATAAATACTCGATATACCAAGAAAGCAGAAATAATGCAACAAACAGGATAAGGAAAGCCGCAATAAATACAAGAATAAACAAATGGCAGTCAAAACCGCTACATTGGAAATTCTATAGATCAGTAATAGAGGAGTAGAACATAGATAGAGTACCACTCACATTAGAATCAATATTATTCGATACCTGGAATCAAACAATAATAAAGAAACAAATAGAAAAGATATCCTAAAGAAACCTTGATAGATACTGGTTGTGCTTAGCAAAGGACTAGACTATGTAGCATATTGTCTCGGGGTACGCAAAACTAACCGGCACTGAACAAAACACACTGAACATGTGGCATATGTTTGGTGAGCCTTAGCAAAAAAACACGAAGTTAAAATAGCAAGTCTCTTGTGACAAGAATATCACAAATAAATAAAACGACACTGTATAACTATTGCGGGGGATGCTGGTACAAACGGATGTATCAAACACTCACAAGAAACTTGATATCTTTTACTTGAATAAGACAGAAAATAAAACTTACTGCATAAACGTAACAATACCCTTTGACAACAATATTGGCAAAAAAGAAATAGAGAAACTCAGTAAATAACACACTCTTAAAGTAGAAAAATTTAAACTTTGACAAACACTAAAATCATACTTATAGTATAAGGAACATTAAGAATAGTTGCTGAAAGTATAAAAATATATAAACAAACTGAACTCTAGTGAGCAAAAACAAGCTATACACACATTGACAAAAATTATCAAACTTTTAAGGGATACTATTGTTATAACTTCTACGGAAACCGAAGGAACCTCTGAAGGTAACATGGCGGGAATTTGGTAACAATGCGAGCTAAGAACTCGAACTGAAATTTTTTTTCAAACACATCTTAAATACTAAGCAGAAAATCGAATAAGTATGCAAGTTCAAAAACAAACATATTTGATCCGGTCATTAAGTATTCTCCAACTTATAAGATTCGATAAGATTCGTTTTAATACACTTGAAGTCCTTCAGTAATTTTAAAACTTTGTTTCTCCGACTTCTCTTTCTTGTAAACTCCCAAATATAGTTTAAGGATACGAGACAAGGATACATATGTTCGCAAACACACGTGCACGCTACCAACAGATGAATTTCGTGATTCAATGCATGTTTACGTTGTATGCAATGGTATTTATTTGTATTGCCTTGCTTTGGTAAAGGTATAATATAGTAATGTCAAATATTGCTATACTTTCTGATAGTACAACGAAAATGTGTTTGAATGGAAGCAGCATTATAAAGTTGTACACTATATATATTAATTCTGTTGACAGCAGTGTTTTTTTTTATATTTCACATAAGGTCGGCACGTGTTTATTATTTATCCCATGGGTGTCATTAGAGGCGAGTAAGTGAATAAACTACACAGGAAAAAATCACTGCCAAAATAAGGAAAACTTAAAACAAATAGTATATCAAAACTCTTACCAGTGTGACATCATCATCACCATCATCAGCAATAGTCTCTAAAAGTCCACTGCCTGACATAAACTTCTCCTTCGTAAAGCAGAAGTCCATAGTAATGCAGGCTCAGAGGCTCATTGATGCAGGGGTGACAGTTATCGTGATAACTGTGTCAAATAGAGCTTAAAACTATGTGAATATCGTTATCTTGTTCACGCACCTTCCAATTTTCAGCTCTATTGTAATGGAATAAGGTTTCACATTCGATTAAAGGGAGTTTTAGTCCGCGTGGTAATATGGGCTAAAAATTTCCTTTCGAAGGAGTGGCTTATGTCCAGCAGTGGACTGTCGTGGACTATTAAAAGCTGTTAATTTTGATGATGTTGACACATTGCGACTGTTATCAACAGTTTTCTTTATATCATATATTAATCATGTCATAATATTTTGTACAATTAAACATATAACTACTTTTACGTATAAACGGTTTGATTCCAACCCAGGACAAATATTTGAGGATACATTCGTAACATATATCTTTTCTTTTTTTTTAAAAAGACAACGCCCGCATTAGGAATAAATCCTGTATCACGGGAGACTTTACAAACATACAGGAAACGGACACAAAAAACACCCAGACTCAGAACAACAATTTTTGGATCACACAAAGTATTGTCCCGTGTAGGGTGGGTGTAGGGTGTGCCACTTCGTTGAGTGTTGTGAACCCACAACTCTCAACGCAGTGGCGAGCGGCGTGGCGACCACTGAAACCACTTTTTTTCTTTTTTTTTTTTTAACGTGTGGATACCCTCTCGGGCCGTCACCCCACCGGGGTTTGCGGCGGGGTGGCGTGTCGGAATTGGACCGACTAAAACCTTACGGTGTGCCACTCTGCGCCTGACATAGGAGGGATCCGGGAACAGCTGCTATTACGACATCCAGATCCCTCATAGCGCCTGCCCGCTACCACGGGCACCATCTGCGGATAAACTCTCTATTTTAATGGCTGGCTCTGCTGGCTCCATCCAAATTGGGCCAAAAGTCGCCCAAGGACAGATGCAGCGCCGACCAGCTTTGGAGAAAGCTGTCGGAAGTGCTCGTCGAAGAACCACCTGCCGTCGAGGATCAGGCCCAGATACTTCATCTGGGCCTGAACCGGTACGAGGACCGAATTGACTACTATGGAGGCGCCAGAGGGTGGACCACGACGGGGCCCATGGAACAAAAGGGCCTCCATCTTGTCTAGGGCCACCCGTAAACCCAGCGCCTCAATACGTCCGACCACCAGAGAGACACCCGTGGTGGCCAGGCGTGCCGCCTCTTGAAAGTTCATCCCCCGGGCTGTAATCAATGTGTCATCTGCGTAGCAAATTACACCCAGCTCGTGGGGAAGACGACCTCGAAAGGCCCAGTCGTATCCCATATTCAACAGGAGTGGTCCGAGGACAGACCCCTGTGGAACACCGCACGACATGGGCCGAACTACTTAAACCACTAGGCCAACCGTGCAGTCGTACATATGTACAGTGGAGCCCCGGTAATTCGACAAACGTTTTGCAGGGCAGTGTCGGACTATCGAATTTGTAGGATTATAGAGTACTGCCTAAGACCCACTATAGTTCGGTTTTTTCTACAAAAGAGTACCTTGTAATCCGACAAATTTCAGACAAATGATAAAATTCTATACGTTGTCTTCTGGGCTTGTGACGAAATTACTATACGTATGATATGGTAGTCGTAGGTATGCATACGTAATGCACAATGAACAAACCCTAAGCTGCACCGCTATCACACGTAGTCAAATTCAAACTAAGCAATGGGAATTGAAACAATACCTACACGTCGAGCACAAGTTGTAACCTGTTCAATCATGCACGATCTACATTAGCGAAAATTGTTTGATTGATGTCGGATTACAGGGGGGTCCGGATTAGATAGGGGCCGGATTATCGAGGGTCCACTGTATTTAGAATCATGTAAGTATGTTGTTCTTAAGGTAGTAAAGCCACACTGAGTCCAGCATGAACAGGCCGGCTCGAGCAAGGCAGTACTACCCTCCCACAGAAAACCAATCTAAAGCGCCAGCATCCGTGCTGTCGTGTTTCGTTGGTGAGTGCAAGACCGGAGGCCCATTGATGCAGGGGTGACAGTTATGATGATAACTATGTGAGGCTTACACTGCTACTACGACTGTCATGCCTTTTACATCCCCAAGCGTGGCGTGAAAAAACGCCTCACAAGGCCGGCATAGTATGGGTCACCACACTGCATTGTATGCATTTGCAATGAGTATGGTGACCACAACTCTTTGGATTCTATTCATGCTTTCCATCAGGCAGAGTAGAGTCACTTTGGCAGGCTCTTCATATAGAAATGTAAGAATGTTTAGAATGAGACAGCCGTGTATGAGATATGTATGGCAATTTATTTGTTTATACTGGCAATGCTTAAATCTGGAACCCAGATTTATGTCGTCTTAAAATACTTAAGTTTTAAAAGGAACATTGTGCCTACGTTTCACTATTTTTATACCTCACAAAATGGCGTTCCAGTCGCTGTGTTGCCAATGCTATAAATGGTATTAAATATTTGTATAAATGAAGAACACGTTATTTTAAAATAAGTAAATACTAGCCAAATTAAATACCACTGAATATTTACACTGCCCAGACTAGTTTATGATATAATTCAAAGTTTGTACAGATGGCCTAAAAAGTTAAGCACCCAAGCTTAGTTAACTAGATAAATACAACTTGGTACAGAGTTACGTACGCTTAAGTAAGAATTGTGTACACAACCATCCTACTTAAACACTGAAATTCTAAACAATTTTATTTTATTTTACTAACAAAACTAGCAGTTCACTTTGTACAAAACAACTCATAAACATCGTACAAATAATACATAATACATATACTCCCTTCTAAATATCGAGAGGTATTGAATACCCAAATTTTACACTGTACATTCGCCTCAGTAATGTTACATATATAACATAAAAGGGTGGGCCACGAATACGTAGCCATAACCGAACGAAAGAAACGAACTAGTGGTCAGACGCCTCCCCGCGCCCAGTGTGGTATTTGTTTGCGCGGGATGTTAGATTCAAATGTTTACGAATTGTTGACCCATCATCATCATCATCATCAACAGCCTTTTACAGTCCACTGCTGGACATAGCCCTCTCCTTAGCGAGTAGATTTTGGCCTACTATACCACGCTGGCCAGACGTGTTGGAATAGAGTTTGTTTACAGTTTTCCTTCTCTTTGTAATGATGTTGTATTGCATACCTTGTTCCCTTAGTCACCTTTTACGACACCCACGGGATGAATAGGGTGGTAACACTATGTATTCTTAATCCATCACCACACGGCACCACGTAATAGCGAGTCTACAGCTACCAATTGAAATATTCTTTTTTGGCAGAACTTCGTATGTCGATCAGCGTTTACACCACCAGGTGAGGTTAACTTGGGATCCTAAGTTCCTGGTGGGAACCCTATGCACTCCTCTTTATTAAGTTGTTTTGTTAATTCTGGAAATTTTTACATATGTTTAATAAGAATATTGTTTTTACATTCATCTAATGAGTGAAGGGACGAGATATCGTCTAGATAAGTGTATGTCTGTTAAAGCAAATGTAATAATCCAGTCATTTGGTAGTTTGGTAGTAGTGGCAAGTTTACCTGGAGTTTTGAAAGTTTCGAAATTGTCAATTGTCCCTGGACTAATTCATGGCTAAAATTGAAGGTGATTGCCATCCACACGTAAAAACAGTAAAAACGCAACTGCTTAAAAAACACGGTGATGATATTTTCGTTGATATCACTGCCAACAAAGCTCTGGTGGCTTGTTGCCGAAATACAGGATTCAAACAATTAACAGAAGTCTGGTACAGTCAAAAAGTGATAAACTGTAGAAAATGTTTTCTAGTTCAATTTTGTACTAAATATTTTTCTCGTGAAATGTGTCAAAAAGGAGATATTGTAAGAAACTGTTGTTAGGCGCCATTTTTTCAATATGGTGGCGTGAGTGGCGGAGATACAAGGTGATGAAGTTAAAATTCGAAAAGAGCGTAGGAAAATCCATGAAATAACTAGTTTTTAAAACTCCTGGCAAACAGGTAATCGCCTTTTTTCTGACAAAATGACTGGGTTATAAGGAATATAAGAAAACATCTAGATCATTAAGACACAACTGCAACTCTATAATTGATTCCTTATCACGCATTTCTCTATATTGTATTTTTGCAAAAAAAGACAGGCTAACGGCTTCTTTTTCTTTAGTTCAAGGTAGTAACCCCAAGTAGCTTAAAAATATCGCTACTTAATCGTTTGTGCAATGTTTTTGAGCAAACTAACAGCTACAAAACATTGGCCTTGAATAGCCAGATCCTTAACCCTCACAACGACAAAGCGAATCGAGCATATGAAAATAAAAGGCAAGGGCATTTCACCAAGTTTATGAAGGCAAATAAACCAAATAAATTACATCGCTGTCCTCTCCATTAATGTCGGCATGCCGCTTTGTATGTGAACCGGCACCAATGGAACTTCGTTGTCCTTTGATCATCCGGACATTTGGAAGGTCATTAGGCTACATTAGTAACGGCGTCACGTAAATCTCGGACAAAAATAAAAAAGTTCCTTCAAAATATTATTAGTATGGACCTTTTATGCTTTTCACGAAAAGACATTATATAATTTTCAGTACAAATTGACTATCCTAGCAAAATCTCTATGATAGTATCAAGTATTTTTTTTCCCCCATTTATTTATATTTTTTATAACACATATTTCACGAAAATGGTCATTCAGGCCTTGTACAGGTAATTAATTGGATAAGTGGTGATGAACAATTTTTTTTTTAATTTTTGCTTAAATGTTAATACAACGCGTGCTTTAAAACTATGGCGTATATTCCTTTGAAAAACCGCAGTATAATTACAATATTCAGCCAATTTACTTGGCATAAAGTTGATAATACACCTGCTAATCCCATCTGCAGGAACAGCTGCCGTCGTAGCTGCTTGCATATTCAATGTTCACCAGCATTTGATGAGCATTGAAAATACAACAGCAAGTAACGATACAAGTAATTAATTTAATATTTACTTTGTCACGTTAGAGATGGGAGGACTTGCATTAAAAAACGGTAAAGCTGAACTAACGTCGGGTACAGTGTAGCTACAAGCAGAAATAATATTTTCACTTTTCATACGACAGATTAAAAACATGCATTTTTAACGAAGCTTTGTCAACTACAAAATATTATTTTAAATAGAAAACAGAACTTTTAATTAACAGGGACTTTGGAAACAAGAAAGTTTTATAACATAATCTGTAAAAAATATAATCTGGCGTCAAATAGGTGCGCAAACAATTTGTACAACAATTTTCTCAACAGAACGGATTATATTGAACATTGCCTGAATAATCCGTCGTTTCGTTTTCGTTGAATATGCAAATGACTTGTTTTATTAAATTCTGTGGATCGCCTTTTAATTTGTTCTGTTGATATTTTAGAAATTACTCTCCAAAATCGAGATATTGAAATAAAAACAATATTGTTTAATACAGTAGGGAATAATTAATTCGGTAAAAGTATTTTGAGAAATTAGATTTTGTTTAATGAATTTCGTTTATCATACACGTAACATTAAATACGTTTTTAATTGTTTGAGTAATACACGTTTCCTGGACTCGTACTTATTTCAAATCATAACATTTCATTGATTTTTTTTATATAGGGGATTAACGAGTAGATGGATAACCCGAGGTCAAATGACTGCCGTTACACATGAACACCAGCAGCTCAACACATACAGGTGCGTTGTCACATTTTGTGTACCCTCGAAGCGAGAGGAAAATTTGGAATAAATTATTTTTTTCACTGTTTTCTTGTAAGCTGAATTATCCCGAAACACGTCTCTTCCGTGATATTTTTTTTACATTTTACGTTAAAGATTTCGAAGAAAAACTAATGAAGGGGTCTTCATTAAAGTAAAAAGATTCAAAATAAGTTGTTAAAAATTTTCCATCTCGTTTTTATTTTATTTCAATCGGTTGACTAATGAAAATGTTAAATCAGTTGAAAGAATTGCCGCGATTACCGATATAAACGCAGGTGAAGTCGTAGGCAAATGCTAGTTAATACTAAGTGTTATTGAAATCAGTACTACAGAGGAGACTTTAAATAAACAATCACATTTTATCTTTGTGTTTTCGACACGCGTATCATAACAAAGAGCAAATAAATATAATACTGGTATGGGAAGTCTAAATGATGCGTGTGTACTTTTTTTGGAAGCCAAATGCTTGCATCTCCTAAGGGCTAGTGTTGACTGGCTCATAAATACTCGTATCATTTATCCCGCTTCTATGTATTTAGTCAGATATTAGCAGTATATTTCGAAACAGCAAGTTGTTTAACAGCAACATTACATTCTTACTATTGTAGTAAATTTCTAAAACAAATATCTAATTTGAGATTTAAATTCCTTGACAAAAGAAGAAATAGTGGCAGTTATTAAGTCCACCATTTACAAGGACAATTAGCTCTAACCCTTTCACTCAATTAACTTTACAACTTGGGAACCGTTAAATACTCCATATGCGTTCCTATTGGGTACGCAGATGTCCCTCACTTTAAACAAACAATTAACCCTAAAATAGAGTTTCATGTTCCCAGGATATTTTCATTCATCGTAAACAAATTTTAGTATCTACATATTTCAACTTCGTCACTAATTGAATTAGTTTTGGATTCTATATTATAATGTATGATATAATTTATGTGACCAAAATACAGGTGGGTCACGAATTAGTTAACATTTGAAAAAATTGTATAAAATCGTAAAAAATCATTTGATATATTACAAAAAATATTTATTAACAAGAAAGCTAATAAGTTGAAATTTATTTTTAAAAATTATATCGTCTAACTTTTTCCACGTTTGCACTCTTCTAACGCAACATTGAAATTTTCGATTACTCGTCGGCAAAGAGAACGCGAGATGGACGACATCTTTTTGCAGATTTTTCTTTTAGTTGACATAGTGTATTTGGTTTATTGATATAGACACGCTTCTACAAATAACCCCATAAAAAGAAGTCTACTGGGGATAGATCTGGACTTCTGGGTGGTCATGGAATGTCGCCTCGTCTGACAATCAGCTTTTCCGGAAACATGTCTTTGCCCACCGGCAGGGACTCATTGGATGTGTGACAAGTAGTTCGATCTTGTTGAAACCATATATTACGATTGTAGCCAGCAAATTGCAGTAGTGGTAGCATCATCGTAGTAGCATCGGTCCCAAAACTCCCGTAACATATTTGCGCGCGATGTCAGATTCAAATGTTAACGAATTCTTGGCCCAACCCATACAAACATTACTCTCATTAGAAACTTGATTGCTGCATTAAATGTATCAAAAGCAACAAAATATAGCACAAAGAGTGATTTTGACTTAACTCTTCTGATGATGCCGCTGTTGGATATCTATAAACAGAATGCGAGGTTCTAATAATGAATATCTCTTCAGTAACTCACTCCCGAAGTTGTATCTCTAAACCAAATTAGCTGTACTGCGTAATCAGATGAATATACAAAGCATATATATCTCCATAACTGTAACATACCTAGTGTAAATATTAATAAAATTCAAAGTGGACTTATAAAAGGGAAACTATTGCGGAATGGGGTTTGTTCATGCGGGGCATACATGTTTTGTACCGCTGCTGCATATTTATGTCTTAATCAAGGCAGGCAGCTGTTACATAGCACATTACCGCTATGTGTTTACATGTCTTGAACGTATGTCTTGGAACAGAGCCTAGGAGTTTAATATTTTGGCAGCTGAATTACAATGTGTTTGCATTCCCCCTGTTACGTGAACAATTTTCAAATTGAAAGCGGAGTAAGTACAGGAAACGATCGCAATGCATACAGTTTTGTTTCTGTGAGGGGATAGTTACTTAAAAAGGTCTTGAATCTTAAGATTTACTGTGTCGTACGGTGGGTACTTCTTTTATCCTAGTCTTGTTATTTCTAAAAGTATAGTGGTCGGTTTGAGTTTAATCCATTTTCTATATCTATTAGAATTTCAAGTAGCAACGACTGTCTGACTGAAACAAAGTATATTATGTCTTTACAAAATACAATCACCTCTACAGCTCTTAATACCAAAGTAGCGAGTTGGTACTAACTTGTTTTTTTTTTCTTATCGTTTCACGGTACTTGGATACGCATTCGATAATATAAAAAAGTATATAATACACATCTATTATATATAACATATAGTGACGTTTGACTGTATGGTTATTTTAATACATTAGTCGCCGCGTCCCTATCCCTGAATGTTTATCTCGTTGAATGTTGTGAGTTTGATTCCCACTGCCATTATTCAGGTAGACTATTGCAGTCTGCTACCAAAAATAGCCTTATCTGTATTTTGATGCAATCAGGTTAACAGTCCATCAATTCCCACGCGGAACAGAAAACAATTGCCCGGGATCTATTGTTCTTTGTGTCCGCTGTTTCGATATTTGTAAAGATTAAAAATACAAAATACATTATTCGGGAATTGTATTGTTGCAAAAAAGTGTTAGTGGGTAAAGTAACAATAAATTACAACACAGTAGAATTCGTTTTTTGTATCTATAATAGTAAGAGCAAAGCTCCGTGTACGAGTATGTAAAGCTAACAAATTACATATACATGTACGTATATGTAATTTTTGAGGGTCTACGTTATTTACTGTAAGACAAAAACATTTGAATTGCATTATGGTCGGTGATCACAACATAGAAATGACAAAGTCAAATAAATTATTTTATGTAATACTGAGTAAACGAGCAGACGTTACACCTATTGGCCACCATCTTACTGACGGATAACTACACCTCAAGAATTAAAAGGCCTAATATTGTAGGTCTAGAATAACGAGGGAGGACCCCTCCGTATTCCAAATTAGGCCTATTCGAGTCTATTCTTATTTGTTTCGGAGTTTGGGTGTGGTAAAAAAAGTATACCTAGTCTTGCCATAAATATTGTAATAAAGAAAAAAGAAAATTGTTAACTGCAAATAACATTTATTACTTTTACAGTGTGTCAGTTTAATACATAAATATAAAACAATTAAAAATATAAAAAGCTTATTCGAAGTGGTCTCCATTGGCTGCAATACAGTCCTTTAAACGATGAGGCCAGTTATCAATAGAAGCACGCACTCTTTCCATGGGAAAATTCTTCACTGCCAATCGTATAGATTGTTTTAGGGACTCCAAATTATCATGGCGTTTAGAGCAAGCTGTACTCTCTAAAACTGACCACAAATCATAATCCAGCGGATTAAGATCGGGACTAGACGACGGCCAGTCTTCAGCTCTGATGAAGTCCGAAACGTTCGATTCCAACCAAGACTGCGTGGACCGAGCTTTATGACCCGGCGCCGAGTCTTGCTGGAAGGACCATACTTGGTTATTGAACATGGTGATGTTAAGGGGCTTAACTACCTTCTCAAGAATGGTATCTTGATACACTTGTGCCGATGTTTTGATACCTTTTTCACAAAAATATGGCTCAGTCACTCCTTCATAGCTAACACCCCACCAAACCATCACTGAAGTCGGATAATGTCCACGTTGCACTCTGTCGACTAATTGGGAAGCTTCCTTAGAGCTTTGAGCATAAATACGGTCATTTTGTTTGTTAAAATGTTGCTCAATTGTAAAAATTTTCTCATCCGTAAACAAAATTTTTCTGTGACCTCCCTTTGCGTACCGCTTCAGTAGTTGTTTCGATTTTACCACCCTATTCTTCTTTAAATTATCAGTTAAGAAATGGCCAGTGCGTCTCTTATAGGCTGCAAGTCCTAAGTCATCTTTTAAAATACGCGACATGGTTCTAGGTGCTATCTTCATTTCCCGAGATAAAATCTTTTGCTTTCGGACAGGATTTCTTCGAATTCTTTCCCTTACTGCTTTGACCACCTTTTTCGTACGAACACTACGTGGACGGCCAGATCTTTTTCTGTCACAAACAGAGGAGGTCTCATTGTACCTATTAATAGCCCGGTACACAAACATTTTACTAATACCAAGTGTATGGAGAGTTTTAAAAATTGCATTTGGCTCCATACCTACTTTGTGTAATGCTATCACAGCGATTCGGTTCTCTTTATCACCCCACACCATTTTAATATCGCAAAATATTTTACAATGTATTGGCGCCAAAATGAGAAAACACAATGAACAATCGTATAAAAATGACAGATTCGAAATTCAAATGTAATATTTTTTTATAATTAAGTGTAACAGTATTTATGGCCAGACTAAGTACATATATTTATATGAGCTGTTTAATATAAATAGTACCTACAAGTTGTGCTTAGTTTGGAACTAGATAACGTTGTGTGAATGTGGTGGAATATTATATTACATAGATAATAAAATGATTCTCAATAACAATATCTACAAATCAATTAAATTCAAATTTCACTTGATCAAGTGTTAGAATATAATTTTCCTAACTACCTACCGTATTTCCAATCTCTCGAACTAACTGAGGTATTGACATAGACCAAGTTTTCATGATATTATAAGGTTAGATATTGCCGAGTCCATAAGATAAACAGTCGATACCAGCTTGTATAAACCTTACTAATGTTCTGCCTATTTAAACAAGTGTAAGTATGAATAATCATGACCCTCTAACCTAGCGACGGAAATCATATTAGCCATTCGCCCTTAATTGGATGTAGTTATACAACACGGCACAAATTCTGACATATTAGAAAAATAATCACCATAAAGCGACGACTGATATTGTGTCAATTTAGTCAGTCTACTCCGTGTGGTGACAGATTAAAAATACAGAGTGTCACCACCCATTCATTCAATGGGTGTTGTAAGACACGACTAAGGGAACAAAATAATTTAATTTAATTAAAACAAACCCTATACCAAACCGGCAGCGTTTTTAGAGGAGATTCTCATGTCCAGCAGTGGACTATTAAAAGTTATTGATGATGACGATGATGATAGTTTAATCAGTTTTAATTTTTCACAAAAAAATGGCTCGGTACTATACTAGTATCCATTAGCTATATTTGGATATCCCTTAGAGGTATAACGATCAATTTAAACCTTTTTTGGGTTGTAATTTTTACTTTGTAGCCTTGACGTTCAAAGGCATAATGATAAACTGAAAAAGTTATTAAAGAGGGGCTTGAGTTTATTCTAAGATACCGTCCAAATTGTAAGAAAATATACATTACTCTTTTATTATATGATCGACCCACTTAATATTGTTTTAGTATCTCTTTGGTACAAAGGAAAAACACACCATTATATTATAAAAATAAAGAGAAAAAATTACAAAAAATCTCAAGTCCTCTGTAAATCACATAAAAACATGTCCCATGTGGGTTTTAAGACCTCTTCAGCCGCTACAGCGTTGGAGCAGATGTATGAAGTCAAATTAATAATATACATAAAAGTTACTAGTCACTAGTTATCCGTAATAACCACTTACTTTTCTTGTACAGTTAAATATGAATGTAATGTAAAATAGTAAATTTAGAGTCACTTTACTCTATGGCCGGTACCGACAGTTGTTTTGCCGCAGTCGCAACCTTCTGCAAAGACGTAATTTCACGGAAGGAGGCGGTGGAGAAGGTCCGGGAGAACGATCTTCACTCGGAGCCAATTTGTTGGCAGCAAACCAGGCGGCGGAGATGCGCGTACCAGCGCCTCATGACGCCTTGAGTGTGGCCGCGGGTGGACGGGATGGATTTTCCCCTCCATCTACTACTGTGGCCCTCCGCAAGGAGGCCACGTCCACGTATTTGGTCAAAATCACGGGAAGTTGTGATTTTGACTGTTTCGTTGATCTAGCGCTTAGCGTATGCTACTACTAATCTAGAGGCCTCGGATTTAATTCCCGAATCGAACCAGAAAAATGGGATTGAGTTTTTCTGATTATAGAAATGCTTGATAACGCTATAGAGTTTGGAAGTTTTGGTCTTTGCACCGCGCCTCAGAGCGCACATAAAGCCGTTGCGCCTGCGCCTAGTCTCGGTTGTACTGGACAACCATTATGAGAGTGAAGTAACAGAGAGTGCACCTGTGTTTGTGCATACATTTTTGCACTATAATATGTCTTGTATAGTGGGCTGGTCTCCGTTAAAATTGGCAACTGTAGTCAAAATCGGCTATGTAAACAGCATCATCATCATTTCGATGAATAACTTTGAGAGTCAAGACAGAACTGTCAATTAGTTTTAAGCAATCATCTATTTCGCAAGCTACCGACCGTACTATTGGATAATTGTCGAGGAAACTGTTCATGTGAATAATATTATTGAGTGCTTAAGTATATTGTAAGAAGATGAAAACATAAACACGCACAATGAATTACATTTACATAATGATGTGACTTGCCATAAGTTAACCCGCCCAAGTAATGTGGGGTAAAACGCGGGTAGCCAGTAAAATATTTACATACCTGAAATGAGTACATAAATTTGTATATTGTAATGGTCCACCTCTGATAAACAGTAGTATCTATTGAATTGTATGAATTGTAGAGTTGTGAGTAAGATAATATAAATGAGTTAATGTAAATGTATGAGGGTAACAGTTTATATGGTTTTGTAGTTATTAGTTACGTAACGTGTAGTAACCTACAAATTTTGATTTCACACGACTTGAATTGACGTATTATGCCAGGTACCACGATACATACATTTACTAGGTAGTAGAGCCACGATGATTTCAGCACGAGCGGGCCGGCTCGACCGGAGCAGTACTACCCTCCCACAGAAGACCAACCTAAAGCGCCAGCATCCGTGTTGTCGTGTTTCGTTGGTGAGTGTGAGACCGGAGGTCCATTGATGCAGGGGTGACAGTTATCGTGGTAACTGTATAAGCCTTACACTGTCACGATAACTGTCATGCCTTTTACGTCCCCAAGCGGAGTGTGAAAAAAGCAGTGTGGGTCACCATACAGCATTGTCTGCATTTGCAATGAGTATGGTGACCACAACTCTTGGATTCTATTCATGCTTTCCATCAGGCAGAGTAGAGTCACTTTGGCAGGTTCTTAATACAGAAAAAAAAACATATGAAAGCAAATTTTATCTGGTAAATTGTGTCATATGGTGGAAACTATCAGACAAATAAAACTGACCGTCAATATCTTGGTTCTGTTGAGCATACAGCTACCAATTAGCTCGTATAACTTACACAATATTATAACGTTACTGTTTATTCTAGTTACAATAGCACCTTTTGTTTTTGTTCAAGTATTACATAGTCTTTGTATGTTCATGTATGTGTATAAAGTATATGTAAGGAAGTATATAATATATACAATCGTTTTCATTTGTAAACAGCTAATATTAATGCTAATCATCTTTAAGTGCTTGAAATATTAATAAATAAACAAAAAATACATTTGACATATCGCCATTACTAGAATAGCTAGATTAACTAATCGAATACTGAGATACTTTCTTTTATAAATAGAAAACACACAAACATCGAAAAAAATATTTTAGAATAATTACAGCCTGACACAATAGAAAGGATCGTTGCTCATCATACAATTATTTGTCCTAAGGGGGTATCGATTCCACCATTTGTGGCTAAGTAGACAGAAACTCAAATATATTAAACATACTTTAGGAAAAAAGAACAAGTCATACCTTTAATAGGTGCTGAATACATATGACATACTATTAATGTGGAGAGGTTAAGAATATGGGCGAGGGGAATAGAGGTGAACAATCTGCGAACCCAGCTAGCTATAATTTTAATCGACAGATTGTTCATCTTTCATCTTTTATTGTTTTTTTTTTTATGACGTTCATAAGTGTCTTTTGTGACCTAAATGAATAAATGAATTTGACTTTGACTTTGACTTTGACTTTGGTGGTGCTCTATTCCTCTCGTGGGTGTCTTAAAAGCCGTGGGATTAAAATATGCATAACAACAGCATTGCAAAGAGAACCAAAACTTGGTACGAACTCAATCAACCCGTCTGGACAGCGAGGTATAGAAACCTCTTTTCTCAGGAAAGCTCAATGTCCAACAGTGATCTATTGAAAGCTGTTAATAATGATGAATATACATTATAGTTCAAGTATTTCAAATTTTTAAAGAATTACAGATTTTTTTTTCTTTTCATTTCTGTAATGCATACTTTACGTCTTATTTTGTTTTTTTTGTGAATGGCTAGAACTGTTTTGTATATCAATTATAATCCAATCAACATAAAATAAAGTAACCATTAAATGTATCCTCAAATATTGCTGGCAAATTTCAAAATGATCGCTGCAACTACCCCACAGCTCAAATTACCGTCGTATATTTTCTTCAACACCTTTTCTGTTTACTAGTTGATTAAGCATCCATTTTGCTGGTTCGTACAAACTACACTTCAATGTACAGCTTAAAATAAGGAGAAACGGAGAAGGAATGTTGTTAATTACGCCAATTCAAGCGATGCTGGAATGTTTCAACGTGCGAAATGTCAGACCACAATGTGCCTAAGAAATAATTGTTGAAATTTATTGTAGGCACTTTTGTACTGTCAAGTGATTACTTCATTTACAAATACATGAGTTTTACTTATGATAAAAAACATATTTCTAATGAAATTTGTTATACTTAGATTAAACAATTGTTGATCAAATCCCAACGGTTTAGTAATTAAAGCTAGGTAACATAACCATGATGACAATAGACTGAACAAAAATTGGACCTTCTTTTTCGTTCAAGGTAAAGTTTGAGAAAACGTCAACTTAACTTTTAGTCCACGTGGTAGCTCATGACGTTGTACCTTATTTCTGGATAAGAAGTTTATGTCTCATACTACTAGGAGAGTTTCTTTTATGTGCACAAAGCTTTTAAAATTGGAGGCTAGGATTTGCCAGAATTTATTGATTTATGGGTTAGTAAACTGAAGTGGCAGTGGGCTGTCAATATTAGTCGTAGAACCGACGACAGCCGAGTTAAAAGAGTTCGAGAGTCAAAACGTAATATAGGATGCCCACAGGCCAGGTGCAGTGACGATATTCGTAAGATGGCTGCCAGGAGTTAGATGCGAGAAGCCCAAAATCGATCAAAGTGGCGTGCCATAAGAAAGGCCAATGTTCAGCAGTGGATTGTAATAAGCTAATGATGATGATAACGAGGCTAACAGATGCATTAAGGTTACTTGAAGAAAAGGTTTTTAAACACACCGAGTAAGTGAGGTTATGATTCTTGAGGTCACAACACCATTCAAATTAAAGGTGTCCACGGACCGGTGGCGATAATCACTTACCTACAGATGACCGTGTCTGCCTGTTTACCCGCATACCATAGCAGAATACATGTATTTACATTAATAACAATAATATTAAATAAATGGTACATGTACATATGTATATGTGTAGTTAAATACGGAAACGGAATAGGTAATTACATGTGTTTATTTTTTTCCTTGTTCTTATTTTAGTAAAGGATATTTCTTATCTCCAAAACGTAACCCGAAGGAAATTTAGAACATGATTTTTTCTTTCTTGTACATTGCACAAACAATGTTATAATATCTCAAAAAGTTTTATTTAAGATTTCTGTCGATTTGAAATCCTCCCTTTTTTTTCCTGTCGTATCCCTGTTGTCTCTGAAACAATTGGAAATAAGACATCGGCACTTTTATGTAACAAATATCTTAATTTTGTAGCTGTTTGTTATAGATTTTTTGCCACTCTACTTGTTTCAAGCTTTAAAACTACTTGACTGGACGTGACTGAGTGAATCATCAACACACAGCCTTATGGTGTAAGAGCCATCTTATAACCAGATTAGACATATTTTTCTTATTTTATTAATGAATAAATACACCTATGATATTTTGAAAATTGCAAACCGACAATGTTTTCAATAAAATTTATTTAAGGACTTTTTTTCATATAATAATTTAGAAATAGGTAAGCAACCAAATCCTACCCTAGGCATATTTTCTTAATAAAAAAATGACATTTGAGACTAAATTTGGTTGGTTATCAATACAATCAGTAGGATAAAAAAGTTATTAAAATTAGTTTCATTACAAATAATTGTGACAGTTTTACGACAGGCTAGCCATCAGGTTCGTTCAGTAATTAATAAAGTTAAAAATATGTGTCTCATCTGGTTATCAGACGAGTGTAAGTCGATCTTCACATGCTCTTGTGCACTGCTGGCTTGCAAACTTGAAATTTTGGAGGCTAATATTTTTTATTGACTATGGAATGAGCGTTCGAAATCTCCAAGGTTCGTAACAAGAAATAAGAGTTAATCAAGCAAGCAAAGCCACGTGCTACAGTTAGTACTTAACAAACATAGATATAGCTCGTAAGTTTTGTCAGAACTTCGAATAGGTTCCAGATAAATCGACATCTTAAATGTATAACACGTAGCGTTGCTTATTTAGTTATCTCTTAGTGTTAAGTAATCGTAAAGGCCAAATAAGGGCTTAATGGAGTTTCTCTCCGTATTGTCGAGTAGAAGAAAATACAACGAACAATTTGGATACTGGAAATGTCTGTCTGGAATATAACAATGTGCTTTAATTGTACTAATGTCGCAAATACTTAACAATACACGTACACTGTCTCATTTTCATTAAACATTATAAAAGCATTTATATTTGTCACAAGAACAGTATATCTTTATACATTTCCTTTACTAATAACGACTTCCAATCAAGAGGTCTCAGGTTCCATTGGTGGGTTGGGTCAATAAGTGTTGCTGAGTTTTCTGGTTACAAAAATACTTAATAAAAGCCCTCAGAGATTACGTAAAGCCGTCAGTCCTTCGCCTGATCTCTCCCCAATCGTGTCAACAACCGTTCTATCTGATTGTGAGAGTGAAGTAACAGAGAGTGCACCTGTGTTTGTAATATCTCCTTCGTAGTTGGATATTCCGTTGCCACTAGTTGCCGAAGACGGTTAAGAGTACGTCAGCTACTGCTACACTATACAGCACAGTTGATCTTTAAAACTTTTATCAACAGCATCCAGAATTATTAGAAGAAATATTTTTTAAACGTGTATTTAACATTTAACTTACCAATATTTATTAAAATTAAATATTCACCAAATATAAAGCGAAAACACTTACAATTTACTGTTTTCCAATACCAGAGGAAAATGATAGCAAGCGGTTAATTGCACCGTGTGTTTTTATGAAGCATTGTCGATTACTTATATATCTCAGGTGTTCTTTGTGAACACATAACAGATATAAATCGTATATTTATACTTGTTTATGGTGAAAATAATTAGATTTACACACATGGTTACTAGTCTAAGAGACTATTACTCTTAAGAGGCGTAATATATTTTAACCTATATATTTATTATAAAATACTCCGTCCAATATAATATTAACATTCAAATCTGAACAATAGGTAATTTTAAGGATTCATTGTCATAAATAGTTTAGAAAGGAGGTTTCTGCCTATTATGTAACGATAACCAGAAGGGTTGGTATTTATTTAAGTTTTCCTTCTCTTGTTGTCTTGCGAAGTTTGCCCCCTTAGTGAGCTCTTACGACACCCACGAGATGAGTAGGTGCAGTGAGACTTCGTATTCCTAATCTGTTACCGCATGAATATTACTTCTAAGGGTTATCCATTCAAACTAACACGTTATTTTTTTCTTTATTAAGAGCCTGCCAAAGTTACTCTACTCTGCTTGATGGAAAGTATGAATAGAATCCAAGAGTTGTGGTCATCATACATATTGCAAATGCAGACAATGCAGTATGGTGACCCACACTATGGCGGCCTTGTGAGATGCTTTTTCACACCCCGCTTGGGGATTACACGTGTAATGTCATAACATTAGTATAAGTGTAAAAATACAAGCCTACAGCCTTTAAAACATACTCGTAGCTTAATCTCTGTGGCAAATAGCTACGAAACTGAAAAAGTACCTTTGAACAAGCGTTTTTATTTTGTATCACCTATATTTTAATTCTTTACTTGCCACTTTTATCACAAATCAAGTGCAATAAATTATAAATCTGAAAATTCACACCTAAAATTTACCTTGCAAATTCTGACACTGGTACAGATATCAAGCTATGTTTTAAGTACTATAAGTTGGACTAGAGACTAAACAGTTTCCTAACCAAATAGAATTTTGTACTGTGCATTAGCACAGCTCTTGAAGACTTGAATATGTTTCTACTACTTGATTCTGAGTTTACTGCAAACTCCTTCTAAGCAGGAACTGTTCTCTCGGAAATAAATGGATTTAAACGAACGTCATATACATGCAACATCCATTCAAAAATGCAACATACACCTATCATCATCATTATCAACATCAACAGCCTTTATAGTCCACTACTGGACATAGGCCTCTCCTTAGCAAGGACGTTTTGGCCTACTTTACTACACTGGCCAGACGGGTTGGAATAAGGTTTGTTCCAAGTTTCTCTTCTCTTTGTAATGATGTTATCTTGCATACTTTGTTCCCTTAGTCACCTTTTACAACACCTACGGGATGAATAGGGGTGGTAACTATGTATTCTTAATCCGTCACCACACGGACGGACACCTGTAATTACAAACTCTATAACTTCAGTTAACAAGTCTTACTGTTGAATGATGGCAGGTAAACGAAGTTAAAGAAGATAACCCTCGACCTTTAAATTACAAGATTATGATTTGAATAAAAGAGATTCCATAATTTTTTGTTATTTTATAGTATCTCGTAGCCAAGTTATACGATTTCGTATTGTGACTGATGAAAAATACAGCGATTCACATTCCCTATTCATTCCGTGGCCGCGTACGTGTCGCAAGAACCGACTAAGGAAGCGTATTCCGCAGGATAACAGCACTGCAAAGTGAAGGAAAATTTGAACAATATGGCCAGTGTGAAGCTGTCGACCAAAATCTCCTTTATAAAGAAAAGCATATTATCAAGCAGTGGACTATTAAAGATGTTGATGAAGAAGTTAAACAAATCAGAACAACGATTCCACACAAACAGCATGCATGTATATGTACGTGTATATTATATACTATACGTATACGTTACATGCCTATATGAAAAAATATTGTTTACTAACGTTATGGTTTAAATCATATGACTTTATCCGTTATTGATCAATGACTATTTATATTATGAGATGTAAAAAACATACTTTTTACAACTAACTTAAAAACCAGAAGATTGCTATCGATTTCTTATAAAACAAACATAAATATGTGTTTAAATACGACACCGAAAAAATAATGAAAGACGACAGTAAAAAAAGCAATCAAGTGACTCCTCTTCGCGTGGCAAGTATAAATAATTCTGACTCAATTACTTTTTTACTATCCGAAGCACCATAAAAGTCCTTTCAAGGTGTTGCCAAAGTAAAAATTAAAAGTCTTGTTATTTTGTATAATTACTTAATACATAGACAGCTTCATGTTTCATTCTGTACGTATACTTTTTTTGCAAGTGTAAAAACAAAGAAATTTTTTTTGCTTGATACAAGTTCTTCACCACTTCTTTATTTAAATTAAAAATATAATAAATTAGACTCTGAATAGGGGGAGTTTCAAAAAGCTATCAAAGCAATAGTCTTTAGTTAGACAGGATCGTATACTTTAAGGGGTGCTTGTTTAATTTTCCTCTCAAAACTTCGACTATATATCTCAGAAAGTATTTTCCTAAATTTAAGTTTTATTGAAAGAATTATATAGCTTCAGCTTAACATCGTCATTATTGTAAGAATTATGGGAATTGGCCAGAGTGGGGATTAGTGTTATACTGGCTAAGGAAGCTCTTACTTTATTTACTTTTGCCGGTGTTTTGTTTCGAAAGTGCCTTTTCTAATAGACACATAATTAATGATTTTATTAATATACACTATGAAAATACTTATTTCTATATACAATTTGCTTTAGTCATAATACCTAGGAACTTGAAACATTATCAATTTACAATATCCTAGGCCAAATTATATATCGACTAATCAGAGTCAATTCTAAAATTCTTGAACATAGATAAAAATACACAGCCACAGTTCTTATACTTACATTGAATACTTCTTTTCTTTTTATTTTATGCACTTGCAAAGAATGAGTCTACACCGCTTGATGGAAATCATGTACAGAATCCAAGAGTTGTGGTCACCATACTCATTGCGAATGCAGCCATTACAGTATGAGGATTCATACTATGGCGCCTGGCCTAGTAAGAGCATTTTTCACGCTCTACTTGGTGTCGTGAAATGCGTTACAGTTATCGTGACAATGTAAGGTTCACACACTTACCACGATAAGTGTCACTCCTGCATCAACGCGCCTCCGGTCTCGCACTGACCAACGAAATACGACAGCACGGATGCTGTAGCTTTAGGTTAGTTTTCTGTGAGAGGGCAGCACTACCCCAGTCGAGCCGGTCCGTTTGTGCTGAAATGAGCGTAGTTCTACTATCTTACGACATCAATAAATATCATCTCATTTTATCTATACATATAAAATAACAATATATGTGTATAAACATACAGAAACCAATGCGAGTAGACATATTCACACAATATTTAGATATAAATCTTTGGGAATGCAAATAGCATTTCGTCGAAGGGAATATGAAATATGAGGAAATGAAATTACTTAATTAATTAATATACCAGGTATATGAAATTTAGTTACTAATTTAGAAGATACAACACACCAATTTACTTTTAATTTGAACATTACTACTTACTTATAGAATTATTATGAAAAATATAAATACTCTTACTTGTTGTTGACAATGGAATTCAAATTAAGGTCGATCTTAGATGAGTATTTTCTTTTTCATATTATTTTTTTCTTGTTATTTTCCACCGACAACATGTTTGCTTACAACGTATTTTTCTATTTCTTCCAGGCCCGAAGGTATGTACGTACATGTTTATTTTTCTGTGTGCTGTATATAAAGACAATATATAATACAGCTCTACAATAGTAAAATAAACCCTTAGTTTCAAATTTCCACAGTTTATATTATTACGTAGATAAGGCGGGACTTAATAAATGACATCTAGACTAACAAAACTTGAAGGCAAAAGACAATATCTTGGTATGAGCAAATTTATTCATGAAGTGAAAGTTTTCGACTTGCCTCGACACTTACATGGGAATTTAATTAATTAATTCCTGTTTGCTTCGCGGTTTTTGGCTCACTAAATAAAGGTAGTCCATCGTTTACTCTGGATGTAATAGTTACAAGCCAACTAAGAGAATATATTAGGCGAATGGGGAGTGTCTAGTCATTCTACTGCCTACGCTAAAGGAATATTATGCTCGAGAAATAAGAAATGTCTTATTGTAACATAAAGAAAGAAACTACTACTGGACTGAATAAAAAATACAAAGAATGTAATCGTATGTTGTACCCAAAGTAACAAAATAACTTTATGGATTACGTAGGAAACCTAAATCATAGTTCAGTCATATTCGGGAATTAATTTCTTAATGGAAGATAAGTCAGCAATAGACTGGTATAAACCTATACTTAGACACCCTAAAACTTGTCTCAAAACCTTCTTATCGTAGGGTGACAGATATCTAAGTCAAAAGTAAAAGTAATTTTTGCAAATATCTTATTTCCTATGGGTTTTATGCTGTTTCTATTTACTACAAGTATTGTAAGACCATTGAATTCTCCATGAGTTTTCTCTATATCTTCTCTACACCAATATTCTATTTAAAAAAATCAATAAGACAAAACCACTGGGTAGTGGGCGTCACAAGACTTGATTAGATACAGAACGAGCAGAACAGGTGATGTTTCAAAGTCGCACCCATAGTAAACGATGGTGGCGGGTACGGGCATATGATGAGACGAGACGAATATAATGTCGTAAAAACTGGCCTGGCTATCCCGAACATAAAAAAGGGTAGAAAAAGACTACAGGTCACGTGGTGGACAACCGTTGTCAACGATCTGGTGCAGGCAAACTTAGATATAGGGCAACCCAAGATCGTCTGACTTGGCGCCGTAATACAAGGTGGGTCGACCCCAAATAAAGGGAAGAGGTACGGAAGATGAATAAGAAGAATAAGACAAAATCAAAATACTGTTAAGTTCAGTGATTAAACTTAATAGTTATAGTACTAATAGAACCTACGAGCAAAAATATGCTCAGCGTCACATTAGAAAAGCGATAGATATGTCTACAATATTTTGCCTTCAACATATTTCAATTAATACCTTTGAAAATAATAATAGTTTAAACATACGACCGCCAGATCGCAAACATAGATAGGTAGGACCTGAACTATGGAAACTACAGAGTATGTGGTGTTGCCACTAAAAACCAGGTCGCATCAAATTTACCTATCACCGACCGCAGCAACTAATCTGCCACCATGTCCCTACTTTCTGGCAGCTCGCAGTCCCGTCGACGGCTCATAACGTCGCTAACGCTCGGGATCGGCCCTCTCCCGATGCCGTTCAGTGGTCTCTTTCTAGAACATAACAGCTTCGCAGAAAGAGACCACTGCGGCAGTTTGACCTACGCTCGACCTCACGAATGTCATACAATGTATTTTCAGTCATTCGACTAATATTTAAGTTTTCTTTAAACGTGTTCAAAAACATGTTCCAAACTTTATAGACTTTTGAATTCAAATACGAGTATAAACAAGTTTTAAGTATATTTATATCTTGCATGATTGTTGTTACATATTTAGTTCATGAGTGCTTTAAGTATACAAAATCGCAGGTTAGAGCTACTATTAATATAAAAACTATCTAATATAAATTTAAATGTAACATTTTTATTAATATTCATAAGAATAATTGGTACACAGGTACATTAAATTCAGATATCACAACAGTATTCATTATTCCGTCGTCCTGTTCAATAAATCGAGAAACTTTGTATTGGAAATAAATTGCCAAAGGCTGTCTCATATTTACATAATGTTTAATATTCCTTTTCTTTGCAAATGAAATATAACTGATTGAATAAAAAGCCTTTGTAAGCCTTTTTATATGCTTTGTCTTCTTTTAATTTATTTGGACTGAAAGAGATGGCGGTTTAGAAGCAAGTGACGATACCTAATAATATCAAGGGTAAGATTATCATAATAAAAGGTAGAAAAAAACTTAAACTGTGAAAGAAGTAATCGTGTGATAGAAGAACTACACCAACCTGCCTGCTCAGCATGATATAGTAGCCTAAAACCTCTTTTTTAAAGATAGACCTATGTCCAGCCAGTCAACTACTAAAGGTTGTTGATGATAAGAATGTGGAGGAACGGGCATTATGTCCTGCAAACATAAGGAAAGGATCAATCCATCAACCGAATTGATGATGCCTTTCACGGCTCCACGGTTGATATTTTGAATACACTCCTATATTAACTTACGCAAAAACTTTTATAGCACAAAACAGATTTAATAGTTACTTCGTAGTTCGATATGACTTCGAAAGATGGTATTTAAGTACGTGGTTTATTGATATAGAAAATTAATGTGCTTTGATTTGATTAGAAATTCTACGTGGTCTTAACTACCACAGCAGTCTTACAATATAATACTTTAGATACTGTCTTAAATAGATTGTAGATAAATCTATTACAAGTGATTAAATTCAATGAATAGTGATTCATTATCGAAATTAAGTTCTGTAACTTTATAACTTCGATAACTTGTGCGCTTCAATGGTTAGCTCATAAATTACATAAATAGGTTTTCGATCGACTAAACTGCTAAGTTATTTGTAATAAGTATAGTGTTTATATTAATACGAGAGAAAATATTATTCTTGGCACGTTTAGAAGCAAACGCGCAAAGGTAGGATTGTGAAATGTTTAATAGTTAAAGTTTATGTGTGGAGAAAATGCAGAAGACTAAACTTTTTGAATTAAATGTACTAATAAGTAATAAATAGTCCGTGTGGTGACGGATTAAGAATACACAGTGTTACCACTCCTATTCATCCCGTGGGTGTCGTAAAAGGCGACTAAGGGCACCAAATATGCAAGACAACATCATTACAAAGAGAAGGAAAACTTGAAACAAACCCTATTCCAACCCGCCTGGCCAGCGTGGTATAGTAGGCCAAGACCTCCTTGCTAAGGAGAGGCCTATGTCCAGTAGTGGACTGTAAAAGGCTGTTGATGAAGTAATAAATATATAAAATGGTATTAGTTAAGAGTTCAGTATATAATTTGAAATGTCACGGTACAATGACAAGGTACGATCAAGTTATGCTGGTAAATTAAATAGACCAACACATTTGAACGATAAAAAATCACCAAACACGATCGTTAGTAGTTAGGATTGATTGTTAATCAATCTCGAACGAGAATCAAGAAACTTGAAATAGTATTGTAGTTATATAAAATCATATTATGTACAAAACACTTTTACCACAATTAAATGTTTCACATTGAAATAAAATGTTACACACATTTTTATATTTATTTAAAATAGCAGTTTAGAACATCGGTTACATTTTCAGCCGAATGTACAACACATTTGGTAAAACAAAAAAAGAAAACCCGCATTCGACTGTTGCCACAGACATAATGCAAATACGTTGGATGCGGGCAGCGCCAAACTGGTGAGCGTCTTTCAACTGAGATGATGATGATAGATATAATGGATTTGAAAGAGTAAAGAAGAAGTGAGTCCCGTATACTCGTCTCGTATATATCACACAATGATATTGTTATCCCATCCTAAGTATTGTTACAAGTAGTTACATCTGTCTAACAATAACACGAATTGTCTGATCTTAACTTACAGATTTCAGATCCTAACACTCTATACAAACTATTATACACCGGATAACAAAGTTTCTGTACTTATAACTTATAAGAGAAAGAACCCTTCACTAAGAAGAAATAATTTATTATGTCTTTCACAGTTGTTTTCTTTTTGATGAAAGATATTCATCAAAGAAATGCTATAACTATTTGTAATATTGTAACGAAATGGTAGTAAATGAAGTTTTCACTTTCAATTCCAAAAATAAGCCCCGAGTTTGTGTATATAGTCATACTTAGTGAGTAAACACATTTGATTCTGTACAATCACAATATAATTTTACAGTCCACTGCTGGACGTAGGTCTCTCCTTAGCAAGGATGTTAATAAATACAATATACAATTACAATATAAATACAATATACCTATTCTTAATAGAACTGGGCTGTCAAATCCGTATAAGGCTTTCATGACGGCAAGCAATGCCTACAATCGAGACACTAGTTAGGCTACCTGTCATATCCCACTTTCGTTAAACGCAATTGTTTCTAGTATACTCACATGTCGTATAGTAAATATTTTCTAACAACAAAATATAAACATGAGCAACAAAACGCCGGAATAGTTATCATTACACTCCCCTTTAATGAAATTCCACGAAACGAAACTTCCAAACAAACCGCATCTCTTGTAAGGCAGTGATACAAAAGCCAAGAAACATTTATGAACAACCTATAAATAACTAAATAGTTGCGTAAGCATAAGAAACGGGTGAATCCGCCGAGTTCTTGACTTTATAACCGGGTTGTTTTGTTTAGTTCACCACAGCCCGGGTAAAGGCCGGGGGCGAGTACGCCGCCAGATATTTGAGGATAACACAGAAAATTTTGAATTAAATCTTGTTAGGAATTTCGTTTATCGTTTTATTAGTTTTTGGTGATTTACAATTGAAGGTGGATTAGAGTGTGTATAGATATTTTCTACGTATACATGTATGTAAACATATACGAAGGTTGTTACATCATCACTAAACAATATGGTAAATGTTTATGATTTTTATAAAAATAAACATATTGCCGTTCTCGTCAATAGATGCAAGAGATCCAATATCTTTCACTCCAAGTCAACCTCACTTACACATGATGTAATCTACTGAACGAGGAACGAGGCTCTGACGACCGACGGACGGCGGTATGTACATCCATTTTGGTGTAATAAAAAACTGCAGACCGGTGAATGGTGTAACCAGGGCGACAAGTTACATTCTGCGATCGCTAACCCGCCAGCCCAGCGTGGTTATTATGGGTAAAAACTTAGTTCCTAGTGAACTCACTATTCCTGACTATAGTGGTGACCATGGTAACGATGGAGCAGGGGATGTAAAGAATCTCTGGGTTACGAGAGGTCATCACGATCAACAGACTCTTGCTACTTACAGAAGACATACGCTACGGTTAGGCTGGCATCCAACACAACTAGAGGTATAACTTAGAAAAAGTACGGTTACGTGATGCCAAGAGAGAGGAGGAGGATACTATAACACTCGAGTCAGTACTTGCACGTGGAAGACAATGCCAAGGTGGCGTTGAGTTTTTAGTAAACAAGTTTCTTACAGACAACATTGTGAAAATTTTCTGTGTCGAACAGGATAGCAAACTTCAATAACAAGCTCAACGAAGGTATAGCCTCAAGATAGCAAGTGTACGTACCGACCTCGGCACATTCGGATGACGAGGTGGAGGATATAGACGATGATATATCGAGGGCCCTCTACTTCACCAATAGTACGTGGGTAGACTGGCAGACTTCAACGCTAAAGTGGGAGTACAGGTATACAGCGAATCAGTAGTAGGAGATTATGTATTTGGCATACGAGGCAAATGCTATTCAACTTCTTCGAATGCGAGGGGTTTTTCTTGATAAATTCTTTCTTTAAGAAACAGCTACAAAAAAGGTGAATATGGCAAAGCCCCGATACTATGAGCAAAAATGAGATCGACTATACCATAAAGGACGAAACGTACATATTCAGGGTCGCCTCAGTGATCAATAGGTTTAATATCGGTAGTGATCACCAACTTGTACGTAGACCGTACCAAGTAAAACTGATCGATCGTATGTTAGTATATAAGGTATAAGGATATCAGTTTTATTTATTTCAAAGTATCAAAGCCTAGTTTAAATAGATTCTGGTAAGGATAACTACACAGGATCTTAATTTAAATTATGTGTGAATTTGTCATTTTAACAAAACAAAAAAGCCTCTTCTAAGATTAATATACTACTATGGAAGAGCACAGTGAGTTATCACAGGCATTGTTGACTTCGGGAAGCTAGTCCTATTAAGGAAGCCGGGACGGCCTGCCGATTCGGTAGCGGCCTATAGGCCCATCGTGTTGCTGGAGGAGGCGGGTAAGTTGTTTGAGAGGATACTCTCTGCCCGCATCGTTCGGCAGCTGTGGGTGGGTCCCGATCTGTCGGACGCCCAATTCGGTTTTCGAGCGGGGCGTTCGACATTCGATGCCGTACTACGCCTTAGGGCCGTTACCGAAGAAGCGGTGAGCTGTGGCGGCGTGCTGTTGGCGGTGTCGTTGAACATCGCCAACGCATTAAATAGTCTGCCATGTAGCTGCATCAGGAAAGCGCTGCACTACCACGGGGTGCCGGAGTACCTGAGGTGGCTTGGGGAAGACTATCTAAAGAAGCGTACCGTCATGTACGAGGGACGAGACGGTGTTCTGAGGCGGCGGCTCATGTCGTGCGGTGTTCCACAGGGGTTTGTCCTCGGACCGCTTCTGTGGATCATGGGATGCGACTGGGCCCTTCGAGGTCGTCTTGCCCCCGAGCTGGGTGTAATTTGTTACGCCGATGATACATTAGTCACGGTCCGGGGAGCGAACTTTTAAGAGGCGGCGCGTAGCCACCACAGGAGTCTCTGGTGGTTGGGTGTATTGAGGCGCTGGGTCTACGGGTGGCCTACTAGATAAGACGGAGGCCCTTTTGTTCCATGGGCCCCGTCGTGGTCCACCCTCCGGCGCCTCCATCGTGGTCAATTCAGTCCTCGTACCGGTTCAGGCCCAGATGAAGTATCTGGGCCTGATCCTCGACGGGAGGTGGCTCTTCGACAAGCACTTCCGACAGCTTTCTCCAAAGTGATCGGCGCTGCCTCTGCCCTCGGATGACTTTTACCGAATTTAGGTGGAGCCAGTGTCGCGACGAGACGGCTATACACGAGGGTTATCCGGTCAATGACGCTGTATGGTGCGCCAGTGTGGGCGGCGGCTTTGACCGCCCAGAATAGGGCTCGCCTCTGGCGCCCCCAGAGGATATTGGCGGTTAGAGCCATATGTGGTTACCGCACCGTATCGACGGAGGCGGCGTGCGCCTTGGCCGGAACTCCGCCGTGGGATTTGGAGGCGGAAGTGCTCGCTGAAGTTTATCGGCAGACGGCTGACTTCCGGGCGGGTAGCGGCATACGGCCCCCACCCGAAGAGATACGCGAATGGCGTGAGACCGCTCGTCGAACCACGATGGCTCATCGGTCGTTTCAGTTGGAGGCTCCCCGTGCTGGCTCTGCCCTCGTGGAGGCTCTCCAGCCGGTCATCGCCTAGTGGCAGGGCGACAGCACGGGACCCTTTCCTTCCGACTGACGCAGGTCCTTTCCGGGCGCGGTTGCTTTGGGAAGTATCTGCACTCGGTCGCCAGGAAGGAATTGAGTCCCGCCTGTCACCACTGCGACTGCAGTGAGGACTCGGCTCAGCACACGCTAGCGGTTTGTTCCGCCTGGGCGGCGCAGCGAGGGGTCCTCACTGCAGTTATTGGAGCAGATCTTGCCGCAGCAAGTTTGCCAAGCAGATCGCTACCGGCCGGCATAGGCTCCATGGCCGGTAGCGACAGTTGTTCTACCGCGGTCGTAACTTTCTGCGAAGACGTAATTTCGCGGAAGGAGGCGGCGTAGAAGGCCCGACAGGACGATATCCACTCGGAATCAATTCGCCGCCGGCGAGATGGGCGCTGGAGGCGCGCATACCAGCGCCTCATGCCGCCTTGAGTGTGGCCGCGGGTGGATGGGACGAGTTTACCCCTCCATCAGCTACAATGCTCAGCCGCGAGAAGGCGACGTTCGCGTGTGGCGTATGTTGCCTAAAATAGAAAGTTTACCCATATATGGTGCCCGTAGTAGCGGACAGGCGCTAGGAGGGATCTGGATGTCGTAATAGCAGCGGTTCCCGGATCCTTCCTATCTCAGGCGCAGAGTGGCACACCACCCCGTCGTAAACCCCGGTGGGGTGATGGCCTGAGGGGGTTTCCACACGTTAAAAAAAAAGACATTGTTGGCTTAAAAGGTCACTGTGATCACTTTTCAAACTGTTAAAACTGACAGTTAATGAAATAAAATATTATTTTTACTAAAGTATTATTATTACTTGTCCAAGGAACTCAGAATATCGATTTTAAGGTCTAACGTGCCCGTTTGAAGAAGTTCAGGCTCTAACTAAGTGTTCTTCAGACCATGAGATGACTTTATTATGGTCTTGACTGGAGTCAAACCTGGAAAATGAATGCACTGCCATGGAAACCAACAAACAGAGGTAAACCAGATCCTTGAAATTGTAGTTCAGATCCTTGAAAGGAAGGTACGAGATTGAGTAAATTGCATCGAAGGGACGAAGTTTTCAGAAAGGAAAGGTCGAGAAGAATCGAATCGAGAGTCAAAAATATTTGATTACCAGTTGAAAACAGTCTCCTGACGAAGTTAACCACAGCAAGCCGAAAATTTGTTACTTCAAACCGGCAGTCCTCTCGAAAGTGGAAGGCTTCTGTGATTGACTACATGTTTTGCGTGCATCTCTACCTGATCCTCGAAATGAGGACACCAGAGCAGATATGGAGCAGGAATGTGGTGATCCGGCAAAGAAGATAAGATAAGATTATCGACACGGCTCATCGGATTAGTAAGCTGAAGCAGCAATGGGCTGGCCATACTAGCCACAGAACCGGCAACCGTGGGGCAAAAGAATTCTAGAGTAGAGACCGAATCTCAGCAAACGTTACCAAGTGGAGTGACAAATTGATGATTGAATGAAAAGAAGCCCAAAATCGATCAGAGTAGTGTGAAATGGGAGAGGTCTTTGTCCAGTAGTAGACTGTAAAAGGCTGATAATGATGATGGTACTGTTCTCATTATGTCATATTATCCGAACCTAGAGTTAAGTATTGATATCGTTATTTATGGCACAAAAGATACAATTTCTAAAAGAAAAAAGTGGGTAACAATTATATAGATTGCTGAAAGATTTACTGAAGTCGCTCTGACAACAAGAAGCTAATATATTAAAATGTCCATACTGATATTACAAAACTAAAAACTACTTATAGTTTAGTAGCGTGTTCAGCACTTATCTCACGAACTACTCGTTCGAATTAAATTTTTTTTTAATGTTTTGAATATCTCATTTATTGAGGGAAATTATAACATTATGCTACGAGCAAAATGAACTGAGCATCAATGAAAAATGTCACAGAAACATGACCAGTTTACTTTAGGGTTTGTGTCAAGATATTCTTCTCTGGGCAGTAATGTAGTCCTGTATATTTTCCTCTTTTAGTCACCTGTGATGACGGATTAAGAATTATTACTACCCCTATTCATCTTATGGGTGTTATGTGAGGTGACTAAGGGGTTTTTGAAGTAAATCTCAAAACTGTAATTAATTAAAAAACGTGAGGTTGTTACTACATTAACACGTGGTGCTTTAATTGAATGGTCACAGAATGTTACAGTTCATTAATATGCAAATATAAGCCGAAAACACTCCTCGAGTAGACACAGGAGTCATCGAAAACTGCCGGCTGCGGGTTTGTCACGAGAGAAGCAGTCATGGGGCGGAGCACTTAAATTTACGAGCGCGCTAACTTGGTCCTCACCTAATTTATGACGTGAAACTTTCTTCGTGCCTAAATATATATTAGTGTTAAAATATATAAGAGTATTATTTGATGAAGTTTTAACATATTTAGTAGCATAAGGTCACGCGATATAAGTATCAATTTAGTATACTCACAGAATTATACATATGCGTTCATATATGGACAAGGAACCATATATTCTGTTCTACGTAAGAACGTTAAGAAAAATATACTAGTATGAATATTACTAGGCTTGCAAATTATTTTATTGTGTTTTTGGCAAAAACAATTTTGAAATAAAATTCATACAATTATATGAATTATGTGAAAGTATAACTTTTAATGTGTGGACATTAATAGTTTTACTTTAAGCCAATTAAGCTAATAAACTAACACTGCGGTGGCAATACAACTTCAAACGCATTGTAGATTGCATAAATGTGTAGTTTGACATGATTTATCTGACATTATGATCATAATTCTCTTGTAAATAATCCTTCAAAAAAACGTAGTACTATTTTGAGTCGTTGAACGACTCCACATTAAAAATATCTGTTACCGCTACTCAACCCAAATTGGTTATTTCACAGAGTCGTTAAAAATAACAAGGGTATTTGCATAACTTTTTATTTTATCAATTAGAAGGCATTTTACAGTTCGAATACCAAGTCATCAAAAGAATTTTAAAAAGCGAAATGAGATTATTTGACAACAACACTCCAGTAAACATAAAGATAAAGATATTTAGAAAGTTACTTAATTTACTTATGGGTTAGAATTTTGTAAAGGTTTTTAAAATGTTTAAAAATAAAAATTAGACGCAAAGACAATACGTATTCTTTTTTTTTTCGATCATAGCGTATATGATAGTACAAATACAAACTTTACAGATTGCTGATTGTAGAATGATATCACTTACTATGGTTAAGAACCTCTGAGTAATTGTGCTTTCTACTTCGTCATACATACTAAGTACAAGTATGTCATACATACATCACACATACCAAATACAAAGGCAGAACATACACACCCTTAAGTACGAAATGATAAAGAACTTCATAATCGGTTTTATGGGACCCCAAATGAGTACGATATAAACTTCAAAGCTTCTATGTCTTGATCATGGTATGAAGGTTTGTTTATACAATTGTTGTTAAAGCTATCATTACAAATAACTGTCGGAAATATATCCTGAAAGATGGCACGGTTGACATCTGTAGGGCATGCCACTGTCCTGGGGAATCTATGAGGCATATTGTTTCTGATTGTTCTCGTCTTCTAACGGTAAATATTTACACAGGCACAACGAAGTAACCAGAATGGTGTACCAACAAATTACCTTTAAATATCAACTTAGAAATTTAGAAATACAAGTATGTGCCCGAGCCAGTTCTCGAGAATATCTGATGTAGAAAGCAGACCTTAACACGGCCCGTATAGAGAGGAGGTTCCGGTTTGGAGCCCGAACTATCGATTTCTTGATCCCTGTACCTAAAACTGATGATCTAATATTTTTTTAATTTTTAAATATGTATCGATATATATATATTTGCACAATTGTTATAATTTTTGTCTATGAAAAATAATAAAAATTGTTAATCCCTTAGGCTAAGCCTAATTTCGAATGAGACAGCCGTATGTTGTTTTATAAGATATAGTGTTTCATAAATGGGCTGTCCGACACTGAAACAAATTTTGTTTTACATATATTTAACGTGGGAGAGCCATGCTTCTGCACAAATGAGCTACCGAGTGAAACTGACAGAACTCAAGCCCCGCCCCGCCACCCTTGAATCTAAGAGAGGGATATAAAAGGTGACACGTATATTTTTTGTTTTTTTAATCTCTGAAACCTAGCCTAGGAATTGACTCCAGGACCTCAAGCAGAGCAGTTACATACAGTACCACTGTGTCGCTGAGACAGATGAATATAACACATTTATGACTCTGGACTTGCAGTTATCCATGGACAGCGGTAGTCACTCACCATCAGGCGGCTCGTCTGCTTTTTTTGCATAAAAAACAGTTTCTAAGAAATTTTATTTCTGAATACAATCTTCCACACGTATCAAATATCTTTCTTATGCTATAATAACAAGGTTGAAACATTAAACTAAAACTTTACCAATATAAAGTATAAAGCGTTAATTCTCAGACGACTGGCGGCACACTTAAACATGTTAAAGATTCAATTCAATTCTCTACAAAGTGGTTACCACACCTCATCAAAAATCGACAAGCTTTGAAGTCTAACAGCAGGCTAATTACTAATATTTGTGTCAAATATTACAATAGAAGAAACATTTGTACGGCAATTATTCCTTTAACTAGTCGTCAACTTAATATAGTTACAAATAATATTTATTGAAACCAGGTCGAGCCAGAAACAACTACTTAAATGTATAGATAAATATCTTTTACCATATATTCGAAGCAATGATAGTTTTTAATGAGACTATTAAATCTCAATTAACAGAATATCAGCGTTGTTAATAACCACTTGTATAATTCATCTATTTAAAGAATAATGAGTTCCTGATTACATGAAATGAATGTTACTATAGATCGACTCCTAACTTCAAGTTCAAACTCTGTTAAACAATAGCTGAATTAATTAAGTCTGTAAAAGTTTTCTCATTACAAGTATTACAACAAAACCTCGGAAAATTCTACCCTTAGCATTAAATATTTCGCAGGCTTTAGAATATTTTTTTCAATATCGCTAATAGAGTACTTATTACGGATAAAAGTAAAATAAGAAGTTGTTAGACTACGCCATCCTTTGCACTAGACTGCTTAGAATTGTTACTCCTGCGTTTACTTAGAAAGTTGATTTTTTTAATGAAGTGTCTAAAACCATACATTTTAATGATCGGCAAGTAAATAAAAACCTATAGAATATTTCGTGTCGACGCCAGTAAACGTAACAATATCACTAAATTTAGTAGAGCAATAAATCTCTCGCAGCACAAGTAAAGAAAAAATACTGGTACAAAAATAATATTATAACATAAATACGAAACAATTCGTTTGAATTTAAAAGTTATACCAGATTTGTTAAAAAATTCAATTCTTCTTCGCTACCACAATGTGCGCCCGCGTGTGTTAATTAACTGTATTCAAGCGATTATTCTTTTTTAAAATACGTAACAGAAACAAGTCAGCCGCTAACAAAGCAATTATTTTCTTTGTGAAATTAATTATTTCCCTTGTATTGGTGTTCTGTTCTCTCGTTTTAATTACCGAAGTGGGTGCTACGTGTTGCGACTTGCGACTAATTGACCGTAACGCGCACTAAAGTATACCGCTACGCCGTAGAGGAAATGTAGCAGTCGCACAATCCGTAGAACGACAGAGAGTAATCTTTGTGCTAAGGAAATTAATCACTATAATATACGTAGCAATGAAATGAAGCAGTTAATTGGATTGCGTACCCTTCTCTTGTTTCTTTTTTTTTTTCACGATTATGAATGTCGCCAGATCTAAAATTACGAGGTTCCTTTTAGGCCTCGATTAGTAAAAAACCTTTATAGAATATTTTCATTTGTACATTCAAGAAACTGCCAGAATATAAAGTAAAATGGCAAATTCAATTTATAATATGAAAATATATTCAAATTTTGTTCAAACCTCAATTAAAAATACACAGATAATTTTTGACTTAAGTTATGAATTTTGTAATTATTTGAAGAAATTTTCGACGAAATACGTAATCAAAGCGTGTAATTTAAAATGAACCTTGCTTCTGAATTTTGAGTTAGTTTACTGTTTATCCGCAGCTGTAGTGGAACACAATTTTACCAAACAACATGAGCCTGGCTAATGGAAATTAGCTTCCAGGGCTAATTGCTATGAATACGTTTAACATAAATCAGCGGTGTTTTAAAAAACATGACGTGGGAAAAATGGAAAATTGCCACAAAATAATACCATTCTGATGGAAAATATTTACTAAGCCTACTTATTTGAATATGTTAAAACAGCTTTTAGTTACTTTTCATATGTGTTATTTTAAAAGCATTTTGCGCAATCATTATAATAATAGACCCACACATCACACACACACAGCTGTCCGATCGTAAGCTGTTCTATACAAAGATATCGGTACACACACATATAGGTACACATGAAATATATAATAAATATATCAGACGGTATACTTATATATTTCATGTCATTATTATTTGTTTGGTAGTGAATCTCTGGCTTAACAGGCTAGATAAAGAATAATAACTTTTATATAGAATAGGCCACGAATTACTCGTAGTTAACATTCTAAAAAACCGTATAAAAAAATTCATTTGATATATTATAAAAATTGTTTACAAGAAAGCCAATTAGTTGAAATTTATTTCTTAAAATTTACACCCTCTAAATGACCACCGTTTCGATGTTTGCACTCTTCAAAGCGAGCACTGAAATTTTCGAATACTCGTCGGCAAAGAGACCGTGAGATCGCCGACATCTCTTAGCTGATTCTTTCTTTTAGTTGACGTAGTGTATTTGGTTTATTGATGTAGACACGAATCTCTGAGTAATCCCATAGAAAGAAGTCTGCTCGAGATAGATCTGGATTTTGGATATTGGTATTATAGTGATTCTGGATCTGGATGTTTTGCGCGAGATGTTAGATTCAAATGTTAACGAATTCTTGGCCCACCTCATATTTACCTCTATTTTCAACTTATACAATATACAGGGAATTGTCTTTAAAAAGCTGAAAAAAATGATAGATTTATGAGTTTCCTAGTATGCTCCACGAGCAGTATGGCATAGAAGTAGAACATCAACAGACACTCTTATGATATCAACGACCCAAACTACGAGTACAGATACATTATATATGTGATTCATAACAACTATATTTCATTGGAGACATTAAAAGACGACCACTTGTTGAGTTTCGTTTTGACAAACAAAATTTGTAAGCAGATGCAAGAATCAGAGTCGTTGTAGCAATGACCACGTCGCATTATGGACACTATGCATCAAAACACTAAGTATTTTACAAAGCTGCTTCGAAAATTTGGAACAATTTATCGACGCCTATAATATCGTTAAAAACTATCAGTACGTTCAAATACAGATTGCAACAGTATCTAATAGACCCACAACAGAAACTGAACATGGTCGATGTGAGCACATCACTTATATAGCACAAAGCAATGCCACCATGATAATGTCAGCTTAAAAATACTGCCGAACGGTTTTAGCGATGTTGGGATATAGTAGCATATGATACAATATAGTGTATATCGGTTGCTTTTATTTTATTTTTGTTTTATTTGATTAATGTTACACTTGTTATTTAACTTATAATTAACTAATAATAATCATAGTCTGCAAATAGATACATAAGTGTACTCGTATATGACATCATTTGGGCCCAATTGAACATCGGCGTCAAGCTTTCATCTGACACAATGCAGAACTGGGTCAGCTTTTGGCATTGTAAGATTGTTTGAATCTCATCTATTTTTAATGTTATTGTTTTTTATTGTTGTTGTACTAAAATAAATATTATTTTTTGTTTTCTTTATAATCTTTGAGTGTAATTTTTGTGCCGAAAATTAACAATCATCAAGTTATTTGAATTTTTATACTGTAGATCGAAAAAAGGTGATTTGCAAACCAGTTGAACTAGTCGTGAAAGTTCTGTAGTCAGAACTTTCTTTCTCTTCTTTCCACACTTCTTTACTCTTCACAAAATTATTGCTCTTCAAAGCGCCAACTTCGTATAATACCTATTGTCATAATGCACACACTTTTAAATCAGAAATTGGCATTTAAAGAAAGTAAAGACATAATGTCCTTACTTTCTTTTAGTAAAGACATAATGTCTTAAATTTCTTATACATTTTCAAGTATCCTCACTTTCCTAACCATTCTTTTACACTGAAAGTATGTTTACCTGATCGTATACTAATTCATTAAAATGTTTTTCTGTTAAAAAAAAATAAATGAATTTCACATTTAGCTAATTAATCGTTTTAAAAATTAGCAATTTGCGGAGTGGTATATTCTGCGCCACTGTAGAGTGGACAGTTAGCGTACTAATATTTTTGCCTTTTGTCTACTCCAATATGAATTCTGTATTACGTTTTATGTGAATTTTATATAATATATGAAAAAGTTGATGAGTTTTATGACCTTGTCCGAGTAGACTCAGAAAAATCTAATAAATACAAGTACAATCTGATATTATGCATATTATAAATACTGAAAAGAAACATCAAAGTGACTAGAGACTCGTCAAAAGCCATGAAGTGAGGGGTGTTATTACTTTTTAAATTCGATCACTTCTTGTGTTATAAATTTTTAAATGCCACACATCAAAAAGATTGGACATGATACAGTAGCGCTTAAAAGTATTTTGACATCTCAATTTTATTCCATATCACAAAAAATGATAAGAAAATTGTTTCCAATCAAAGATTATATTTGAAGTAATGATACGTTTCACAAATTAAGACACTTAAATGTAATGTATTTCTACACAAAAAGAAAATATAAAGAAAAATTATTTACGACACGGCTCAAAAGTATTTTGACAAGGAAAGTTTCTATTTTATAAAATAAAAAAAATATTATTTTTGATATTAACTATTACTATTTTGTTGCATCTCCATTAGCCTTCAAGACTGCTTCACAACGCGCCGGCATCGAGTCAACTAGTTTTTGCAAACGATCAATGGGTATTCGGCTCCATTCGTTACTTAGTGCTTCAAATAAAGTATCTTTATTTTAATAGTTTCGACATCTTACGCGGCGATTCCGTTCTTCCCAAAGATGCTCTATCGGGTTTAAATCGGCACTTTGACTTGGCCAGACGAGAATTTTGATTTTAGCGAGTTTCATGAAGTCGTTGACATGTTTCGATTTGTGCTTTGGGTCATTGTCTTGTTGAAAATAGCAACCAGGTGCCATATTTGCTTTAGCATAGGGTAGCATTTGTTGCTTTAATATATCTGCGTACACAAAGTGATTCATAGTACCTTCTATCCTAACTAAAGGTCCGACTCCGCGGCGAGAAAATCATCCCCAGACCATAATATTGCCACCTCCATGCTTTACTGTGGGTATTTGGAATCGAACATCAAATCTTTTGTTTACAGAACGTCGCACGTGCCGTATACTATCAGATGACCCTAAATTAAATTTGCTTTCGTCACTCCACAACACCTTGGACCATTCTGAACTCGTCCATAATCTGAACCGTTTCGCAAACGCAAGGCGCAGCTTCCTGTTCCTTGCAGAAATTAGAGGTTTCTTAGTTGGACGTCGTCCATGTAATCCGAAGTCCTTTAGTCTGCGTTTTACAGTTGAAACTGAAATTTACACAATTCACGTCGTAATTTTCCTGTAACTCGTTTTTTATTTGCACAGCCGTTTTTCAGATATCACTTGTCGATAACCTTTTTATCAAATGGTCTTCCTTAGCGGATGTTTTTTTCGGACGGCCACTTCGAGGCTTATTTTCAATAGTTTTACCTTTATTATAACCTTTGTTCCCCGAACTTACAACACTTTAAAACTTCGAGCAACTTCTGCTTGCGTCATTCCACTTTGTAGGGCAGTTACCACGGTATTTTTAATATCATTTGACTATTCTTTAGTCTCTAGTCTAGTCTAATTATACCCTATAGGCAAAAATATATGCAGTGTGAGTAGAACCGCTGCCAGCAAGGAACTGAATGGTTGCCAAAATACTTTTAAACGCATGTATAGACGTGTTTTGTTTTTATCAAAGAAAGAAAACAAACAAGTTCCAACTTGTAACTCACAGAGGATGAAATATATCATAAATAATAATATAAAAAATACTAAAATTATTGTGAAGTACTCAGTAAAAAGATAACTGCAAAAGTACAAATACTTTTAAGCGCTACTGTATTTTGTCAGACGAGTTTCGTAACTTGAGATCTCTGCTCATTTCAAAACTACACCCGTCACAGTGTCTATAACCGCTACTCTGCCTATGTTTATATGTGTATATGTGGGTGAATGACTATGATAAATTATAAATACTGTTCACAAATATAATCCCGTTACCGTAGTGGTGTAGTACCGCAGTCAGGTTGCCATAATACAGGTTCACGTATACCCACTTATTTTTTTTCACACCACTCCTCAATTTCCATTAGGTTTGCTATTAGATAATACTAAACCTAATTTGCATATGCAATGAATAAATATAAATTTAACAAATAAAATAAAAAAAAATTGTAAAAAAATACGAATATTAACAATTATTGTTGATTTTTGAGGAAAAATAAAAGAAATCATCGCTTTTGTATTGGATTGTATTGTTAATATATTTTACAAATATATTACTCTACGGTACAATTATAAATCAATTAGAGGGTAACACTTTACATTTCGCCAAAGCCCTTATTACCCCTCGCTAATTGTTTAATGCAGACAGATGGTAGTTTTTAAATTTATTAACACCGTACAAGATTTATGAACTTTATCGCTATTTTAAGACTTTAATTTGGATATACTTTCTTGCGCCACCACCTTTTAAATCACATAATCGATAATATTTTTATAAAATCATACCAAAAAGCGCTATGGCAACCAACTAAACCACCCGTATGGAAGTGCAGGTGTCGTAGAACTAACAGTTTGCTGAGGCCCTAAGCAATAGGCCTACATTTCAAATGCGAGATTGGACAATTCGTTGATATTTTAAGTTCAATTATATAAATAATAAAAAATAATTAAATACTTTACCAGTGTCATGTAGCTAAAATGGCGGCCATGTGCTTAAGCTAAATTAACAGGTGCGTTTATAATATCCGCTTATAATCATCGACATGTATTGAACATAATGCTTTTTGAGTTTTTTTATCATTTAAAATCAAGCACAGATCTTAACCGAAAATAAATTGAAGTGAAGATCTTGAAATTTATAAGTATTCTACGACATAAAGTCTCTAATCTTAAGCGATGGTTATCGCTTTTATATCGGTTATCGTTTCATACAGTGTTCGAAAAACTTAGGTTAACGCAAGAAGTAATTTGTTCATTAATAATTTTGTTTCATATTATATATTTAATACATATAAAAATGCACAATTAAGTTTTCTTCTTATCAACGGACACCAGGTGTTAAAATACTACCTACGCATAGCTGAAATGAAAATTAACCGTCTATTTTAGCTTAAATTACATTACGGACTTAATTTACTTTTTGTTTGCATATTTACAGCGAGTCGGCCCTCATAATATTTATTTCTACTTTCTCAAGTCCATTAAAAACAATTCAGTTGTTTCTTTTCTTAATTTTACATTTTACGTATACGTTAATATAATAGTTTAGTAAAGTCTAAACATTTCAGTCTTATTTGCGAGCAATAATGAGCGAATGTGTTCTTCTCCATGCATTTTAACGTGAAACATAAATGCAATCTTCGCCTGTGCTTAAAATTCATAGAAAATATTAAAATGTTAAAATTTCTAATGTTCTAGTGAAATTCTTACTGTTTCTCATTAAAATGATGTTTTTTTTTTCAATTTAGCAACTAGGCAATTAGCACGACCTTAAAACCTATTTGCATTTAATTTATAATACTAGATTGTTACGATTTACAGAAAAATCGCAATAGAATCGCAAAAATGAACTGAAAATCCAAAGAGGCATGAATCAAGTAAACTCATAACTTTTACCTAGTGCGTGTTGAAATAAACAACTACGCCGCATTTCACACGTCAATCCATATGTCACAACCTTAGAAATAAAATATAAAAAGTAACAAAAATGTACAAGAAAACTGGTCTGCGTTAAAATTGTATAATTAGTATAAAATTTTGTTGCGAAGAAAACACGTAACAATCCTTAAGTACATTGCCTTTTCTACCATTTTGTTTTCACTTTCTGGCAACACTAGATATTCTTAAAAAGTTTTACGCTAAGCGTTAAAACAGTCCTACATATTATATCATCATTATCAACAGCGTATTGCAGTCCACTGCTAGAAATAGACCTCTCCCATTGTACGCCAGGCTGATTGATTATGACGAACATATTATATACTTACATCTAATTCAGATCTACAGTTTATTCTCTTTAATAAATAAAATTAAAGTATCTATCTGTCTAATGTTTTAAATAGTGCTTAACGAATTACATCTGACAAAATAGTCATTCAGCAGAAAAACAAACAATAAACTATAATATTCTGATGGAAGATGACTATCTTCAAAATGGCTAAAAAAACGACCATCTGGGTTTTCTATTATATAAAATTTTCAGTGCTATAAAGTTTGAGATTATAACATACTTACAAATACTTACACTAAGTTAATATTATAAATAAAATTTTGTACTGTCGTAAGTTCGTACACTTCCATATGGCGATAATAACGATATCACATTTTCAACAATTTCGTTTTCTACCAAAATGGTAGAAATTTTACGATTGTAACACAGGTTATGTGGGTACCTTATTTCTAATTCACACATATTGCCGTGACGCCGGACCATTTTTTCTTGAATGTGGGAGCGTATCATCGTTGTTGCCAGTATTGTTGTTGTGCAGAAAAGACATTTCTACACCTGCATCACCTCCCTGAGAGAAAAAAGACAAGTTTAAAATAAAAGAAAGAATTTTTCAAACAATAAACAATTAAGCTAACATGTTTTTCATATTAATACTTTTATTTCTTAACTCTCATAATGTAATTTTTGAACTTCATCTGACTAAGTTTAGTTTACTTAACATGAATGATGTTGTAAAATTTATTACGATGTACAAATTTTACGAGATAATGTGTTAAAACAGGACATTTAAAAAGTTTTTTAAATTTTATATTTTACCTCAGAATGCATCGGATTTGCAGTGATAGTGATGGGTACTTTAGCAGGAAGGTACCCGTTCGTCCCACCGCTTTCTGTCACATTGCCTTTTTCCTCTGAAATAGAACATATCATGTATTTGACAGTCTTCTAAAAGGACGTTTAAAAAGACGTTATACAGTAGACGTAATATAAATAATCAGTAAATAATTTCCGCATTTAAATATACGAAATAAAATCTAATAACGGAGACCAACCACAAGACATTTAAGGATCTAACGGAGTAAGTAATCACAGAAAATTATATTTTGCTGCCTTAATTGATTCTCCCATTAATATAAACATTCTTACATAATTCATTTTAAAAGAAACCTTGACGTAAATGGATAAAGTCGGTATTGGAAAACATGGGATGGATTACAATACTTATGTTTTAAGTTTTGTACATGGTCGAAAACAAGGGAATCAAACACGAGAAAATTGTAAGTAAATTCAAAAAAGTCAAAAAGAAGCGGCTGGGAAAGGAAAGGGATTTTATTTATGCAAATGGATTGAAAAATATTAACTTTTGCCCTGGCGTGTTCAAAGTATTGCTGCTTGTCAGAAACTTTTGTACGTGAGAGGCTTGCTTCGGCAGCAATGGCCTAGCTTAAGTGAGGTGAAACCTCAGTCTCGTTAAATATCGGTGTTAAACAACTCTTTCCATGCCATTTTCACCGAATGAGTAATGTTACCGTCTCATGATTCTGGGGAGGGGATTCAAAGGGTCTCTAGAATTGAAAAAGTCCATAAATAGTGACCTGAGTGTAGTGAGATGACTCGTCTAGTCTTTTGCCTCTATATCAGAAAAGAAACAATTAACAAATTCACAGGTGGAATAAATTTACATGATATTGTTTCTTCCATTACAAGCGCTTAGTAGTTGAAAGGAAAACCCACGATTATTTTGGTAGAGACTTACATGTAGACATGGGTTAAGCAGTCACGGCTCCTGAGAAAATTTTAATGAAACGTGAAATGGGTCTACAACAGCGGTCAAGTCCTAAACCCTAAGCCCTATGAGAATAGTGATGAACATCTCTCGGTAGTGTTTTACTAATGAGAAGTGTGGCATAGGGAAAGGTAGCATCGGGAAAGGCTGTTAAGTTTAATACTCTTATATTATACTTACACGGACGTACGTAACAAAACTGCACATAACTTGTATTAGCCATCGTTACTCTTAAAGTAATAATGATTTATACTTCATTATACTAAAGAATTGAATATTTCTTTATACAAAAATACAAAATTATATATTGGCAAAATTCATATATTGACTACACTGTTTAGTCAATACTTGAATTTTGTGGTAAATACCTAATATGTGGTCCAGTCATAAAATATTTGACTGCGACATTCACTGCAGCAATACGAATTCGAGTCTTACTCGATGTAAGTACATATTTCTTTGTATTTTTTAAGTAAAAATATTATAATTTATGATTTGAATACTGTGACAAATATCCAAATATATAGTGTGCTGTTAAAACATTAAGAAGAAATAATTTTTATTTAACTATCTTAACAAAAACAATTTCTTACAGTACTTACTGAAACCGACTGTGAATCTTCAGAATGAGGATTAATTAGCAATAAATTACGTTCTATATTCTAACTGCGACAACGTGGAATAATGACCCTAAAGCCTAAATTGACCTAAATAAAATAAATGACTTCTTTTGTAGGCTTTAGTGTGTACATTGATCTGACAAAATAAATGGAACAGTGAGGACGCTCGTTCGGTCAAGAGACTGCGGTCATTAAAACATCGTTGCTCAACTCAAATAAAACTTAATTAAAGTAAATAAAAATTTCCATTAAAGGTTTCTTTTTAATTGAAATGAACTTGAAAATTATAATCCACTATACAATTTAATTTCTAAGGCACGGATTTTCTTTTTAAAATTACTAGGTGAGCGTACATATTAATATAAAGAAGAGATCTAAATGACCTTGGCCCTTGGTGACGTTGGATCATAAAGGAAACGGATGAGAAACGCCTGCACGTCAGTGGTGAATTATTTTACATGAAAGTATCCGTAAATAGACATGTTTGTATTACGGAAGGATTAGCTAATTGTGGACAAGACAGTTCTATGGACGTAAAAAGCCAGGGAAATGAGAAATTTTAAATTTGAAGAACAAAAGACAGATCTAACGACACTTCAAACGCCAAAATCCATCAAGCCAGGCTATCGATCATACATATCATATCAAAAAAACAACACGCGAACACTACATGCACACCACTAAACATGACCCTCATTCTGGCGCAATCAATTAAAAAAAGTTCTAAATTTAAATTAATTATAACAATACAACACAAAAATAAAGAACTTTATAGAAATACCTATAATAATTACCTTAATAATAAACAAAGAAATAAATGACCGTTAATAAAAAGTGTTTTACGTTAATGCACGAAAGTAATATCTACCTCAAAACAGGTAAAATATAAAAGTTGGTCTTTTATAAGCATAAACTTACTAACGTCCATAAAAACTGTTTCTTAATACACGCTAAGAACTTTTTGTTTAAAAACGCATCATAAAATAGGTGTAGGCACTCGTTGTCTCAACCGGGGCTCCCTCTAGCGAGTTTCGCCTCAAACACGTGTTAATGAAGAGGAAACTATTATAAGTACCGCTATCTGTGTTGAATATGAAGTTACAAATTGTACACTCTCATGTTCCACTGTTAAATTAATACTGTAAATTGCGTATGCTAAGCTACTGTTGTGTTAATTTCTCTTGTGTAGTTCTACAATTGAGTTATATAAATATATGAACGTTCAATTACCACACTCGGGCTTATAAAAGTAATTGGTGTACTGTTGTATAGTTGAAATAGAAGTAGTTTGTCTAAAATATATATACGAGTATGTACAGGGCCTATCTAGTTACGATGAAATGGCTGTTTATAAGATGTCCTCAAGCTATATTCAGAATGTACAAACACAATTTGATTCAAAATCAACTTTTTGTTTTTTTGTAATTTACGTATACACATGAATTGAACTCGGCAATGGTATCGCAACTGGTACCTGTACTAGTACCTGAGACGGCGTAAAGTTTTATTCAATTTGAGTTCGAGATGATCAATGTATAAAACCGTCGGGGAATACCCGAAGGAAAGTCCACGTGAAAAGAGGTCATCTTAAACTTACTATGAGCTGTTGGTCTTCTAGCACGTCGACAAAGGAAGAGCGCTGTAGCCAGTACAACGAGAAGTGCTGCAGCACCTACCGCCCCTCCAGCTGTAACCAAAGCACCTCCTCCAGATGCTTTAGTGCTGGAAGTTTCTTCTGTCGGTGCTGGACTCGTGCTAGTTATTGCACCCGCTGCTGGACGAAGAGTTTTCGCTGACTGTTGACAAATGAGCTATAATCAATGCACGATGGAAAATTACCTTATTCTTTAGTTATAACATATAATATACAGACTGACTGGTGAGATACCTTCAATATTTGAGGACGTGATAGTATGCGAACATATATCATGAAATAAAATAACATAAAAACGAAATATTAAATAACTTCTTAATAAACTTCGTACACAGTACACCGAGAGCCCAGTATTTAACTGCGGAATACTTGGACACCGTGCGGACTTATTTTTTAGAAACATTTCGATAAAAAATAAGCACCTATTTTTTTTATATCAAGTTAACGAGAATCGAGTACCGAGTACTCTCCATAAGTATTGAAGGTATCTCACCAGTCACAGTGTATAATACTTTATGTATTCTGATACCATCGAGATTATAATAGTAAAATTCTAAGGCAAAAATCTTACTCTCATGTTTTCGTTACTTGATTCGCAACAAGTAACAAAAAATCTAAAGGAAAAACTACAGTTTTTGCAGCAGTAAGTAACTTGGTTTAGAAGTCGCAGTATTATTTGTATTTTTGCATTTTTATACAAAAAAATCGAGTATGTAGAGATAAAACAAGATTTGGTATTTGAACTCAGCCCTTAGATAAACATTATTTTATATTCTTTAGACATTTATTTTCACTGTATCATAGTATTATTGTCAGCTGATTTCAATTACGCAAACGCAAAATTAAGTTATTTTTTTAGGAGAAACCAGAAACCAAGTCACTTTTAATGTACACGCCCCTCTTGGGGGTGTAAAAGGCTGGGAGTCATCGTAGCAGTGTACGGCCTACACACACACCTCAACATTTCTAGTTATGAACACAATAACTGTAAGTATATTATCAAATGCATGAGGCGTTTTACTCTAAGGTATAGTCTAAATGAAAGGGCGCATCTATCAAAAAAATAAATAGATAAATCCATTATTTCATCTAAATACTAACAGTTTTTTTTAAACTGTCTTCAAAAAATCATACAAGGTAAAAATAGGTCATAATTCTTAAATAGCTACATACCTTAATAGCACTAAAGTCAGATGCCGCCTGGGCAGTGTACGCCTGTAGTTTGATATCGTAGCCGGTGTCGGGCGTCAAGTGGTTGATCAGTAGGCGCCGCGCTCCCCCCGCCACAGTCACCTTCTCATAGGGACCAGCGAAGTCTACCGCTCGGTAATATACGTAGAAACCTTCGGCTTCTACTTCACCGCCACTAGTCCACTATAAAAATACAAATGTATCGTATATTTTTTAAGGGCTCGCTAATGTGACTCTACTCTACTGATGGGACGCATGAATAGAATTCAAGAATTGTGGTCGCAATACTCATTGCGAATGCGGACAATGTAGTGTGGTGATCCACACTATGACGGCCTAGTGAGATGCTTTTTACACCCCGCTTGGGGACGTAAAAGGCTGAGAGTCATCGTGGCAGTGTAAGACTAGCACATTTACCACTATAACTGTCACCCCTGCATCAATGGGCCTCCGGTCTGACACTCACAACGAAACACGCCAGTACGGATACTGTCGTTTAAGGTTGGTAGCATTCGTACAATTAGCACTACAGTCATCTCAACACCAACCAAATTTCATGATAAACATTATTGTGACGTCATGAAATACTAGAAAAAGACATAAGTTCATACTCACATTCCAGTCCAGTTGAATACTTGTAGCCGACATAGGTACGGCGCCTGTGAGTACGGGAGCTCGCGGTGCTTTGAATCCACCGTGTTGTAAATGAAACCGACTGGAACTCTTACCCGACTTATTATCTTGATTCGAATACACAGCTGCTATTCTAAATCTGCATAAAGGAGACAGATTACGTCAGATAAGTGTAAAATGTTTAAAAATCGAAAAAATCGTGCAATACCTTAGTGTAGTGCAGCAATTTGACATAAAAAAGAAATGAAATGAATCATTTTAAAGACATAACACATTCCAATTTCAAAAATGACATATCATTATAATAATACATTATTACACACACTTACAATTTTAATAAAAACATTTAAGAATTTTCTTATCTTAATATTTATTACATTAACGTCTCCAAAAACCCATAAAAGTTCATATAAGAACTATTTGGGGCAATCGTAAATTGTTATATACAGAAAATACGATGTCATATATACGAGTATTAAATTATTCACAGAGGAGATAGGCCTTCCCGATATTACGAGTACCTTACCTACAAAAAATAAATACTGAACTGTACGAGTCGCATGACTTACTTTTGAATCCTCAACTGCAAAAAATTAAGTAACAAGAGTAGCTACGTAATACAGAATAAAAATAAAAAGCTGGCATCATATCTTTAAGAAAAACTTATTTAATTTTACCTTAAGTTAAATGTGGTTTAAAGAGTGCTTACTTAAAACAAGCAAGTGTTCTAGTTTTCCTACTAGAGCGCAATTTTATTAAAACTGCCACATACTCATTCTTTTTTTAAAATATCGTTAATCTTTTTTTTTTCGTGTCTGGAACATTTAAAGCGGTCAATAATTTAATCATAGACAAGAAAAAGTCGAATTAATATTATCTCCCTTCAGAATTGACGAACTGGGGATATCATTTAGATCCAGATTATCGGTTTATACTTTTCTATATTCAAATAATTTACCTTTTTTAAATCATTAACACAGTGTCTTACGAATTGCAGATTGTTAGTATTGTATTCGAATTCTTCTTTAATAAATCCCTAATGGTCCAAGAGCCCGTGAGTGCCAGACCTTCGTCATTTTATAAAAGCTGAAAGTTCTTCTATGTGTGTCCCTAGTACAGGTAAGAATGATCCCCAAACATGAAGCTGAGGCAGCGGTGGCTTTGGCAGATAACAGGCAACAAAGGTGGGTAAAATTCCATCTCAAATTCGTCATTTTATAAAACTTGATTTTTTTATATTTGATTCATAATAATATCAAAACTCGCGTTGCTCATTGCCAGACAGTTAGTATGGTTCCAACCCTCTGCCGGACACCCCTAAACTATTATAATTTATAATTATACTTACCTTATATTATAAAACCTAAATTTAATATATAATTTTTTGGGAGCCTATTAAACTATGTTTATATAGTAGCCGGACAGTTTCGAAGGTTCTATCATCTTGCCAGACGCATTCAAAGTGAGCAATAATCGGGAGAGCAAGGAGCGAATACAGTAACTAAACGTTATATTATAAAACCTAAGTTTCATACATAATTTTTTGGGAGCTTATTAAACTATGTTTACATAGTAGCCGGACAGTTTCGAAGGTTCTATTATCTTGCCAGACGCATTCAAAGTGAGCAGTAATCGGGAGAGCAAGGAGCGAATACAGTAACTAAACGTTATATTATAAAACCTAAGTTCATATATAATTTTTTGGGAGCCTATTAAACTATGTTTACATAGTAGCCGGACAGTTTCGAAGGTTCTATCATCTTGCCAGACGCATTCAAAGTGAGCAGTAATCGGGAGAGCAAGGAGCGAATACAGTAACTAAACGTTATATTATAAAACCTAAGTTTCATATATAATTTTTTGGGAGCCTATTAAACTATGTTTACATAGTAGCCGGACAGTTTCGAAGGTTCTATCATCTTGCCAGACGCATTCAAAGTGAGCAGTAATCGGGAGAGCAAGGAGCGAATACAGTAACTAAACGTTATATTATAAAACCTAAGTTTCATATATAATTTTTTGGGAGCCTATTAAACTATGTTTACATAGTAGCCGGACAGTTTCGAAGGTTCTATCATCTTGCCAGGCGCATTCAAAGTGAGCAGTAATCAGGAGAGCAAGGAGCGTATACAGTAACTAGTGCGAATGAAACAGAGCGCTTAGTCTATTGCGGGATTTCACTGCGCACCCATTGTTATTAATTTCAAATTTTGCAGTTTATTTTTTTCTTAATCCAGAAATTTCATTAATTAATTTTTACAATTTCAATAACAAATATTTAAAATAATACTGAGTAAAATTTTTCTCATATAATGTCAATCATGTCGAAAATCTAATAATTTAATTGATATTATTTTTCATTTTTAAGAAGTTTATTATTGTCAATGCTATTAAAATTATAAAGCCAATGAAACAAAGTAAATCAAATATTAGTGTTTATTATACCAAAGGACACATTTTTTTAAGATAAGAAATTTACAGAGAAATTAATTTATTTTAATTAAATCTAAATATTTTCATCATTTTCATCGTTATCGCGCGCTCACTAAATCGGTCCACACGTTAGCAGTTTAAACGTCGTAAGTGCTGCGAGTACAATTCGGACCGCCTTTGAATGCGTCTGGCAAGATGATAGAACCTTCGAAACTGTCCGGCTACTATGTAAACATAGTTTAATAGGCTCCCAAAAAATTATATATAAAATTTAGGTTTTATAATATAACGTTTAGTTACTGTATTCGCTCCTTGCTCTCCCGATTACTGCTCACTTTGAATGCGTCTGGCAAGATGATAGAACCTTCGAAACTGTCCGGCTACTATATAAACATAGTTTAATAGGCTCCCAAAAAATTATATATAAAATTTAGGTTTTATAATATAACGTTTAGTTACTGTATTCGCTCCTTGCTCTCCCGATTACTGCTCACTTTGAATGCGTCTGGCAAGATGATAGAACCTTCGAAACTGTCCGGCTACTATGTAAACATAGTTTAATAGGCTCCCAAAAAATTATATATGAAACTTAGGTTTTATAATATAACGTTTAGTTACTGTATTCGCTCCTTGCTCTCCCGATTACTGCTTACTTTGAATGCGTCTGGCAAGATGATAGAACCTTCGAAACTGTCCGGCTACTATGTAAACATAGTTTAATAGGCTCCCAAAAAAATATATATGAAACTTAGGTTTTATAATATAACGTAAGTATAATTATAAATTATAATAGTTTAGGGGTGTCCGGCAGAGGGTTGGAACCATACTAACTGTCTGGCAATGAGCAACGCGAGTTTTGATATTATTATGAATCAAATATAAAAAAATCAAGTTTTATAAAATGACGAATTTGAGATGGAATTTTACACACCTTTGTTGCCTGTTATCTGCCAAAGCCACCGCTGCCTCAGCTTCATGTTTGGGGATCATTCTTACCTGTACTAGGGACACACATAGAAGAACTTTCAGCTTTTATAAAATGACGAAGGTCTGGCACTCACGGGCTCTTGCTCTATAATAATATAATGGACTATGCAATTGAAAGTTTATAAGTTTTTAACCAAACATCACGAAACTAGACACACATATTTTAAGCGGTATAGAGAAACACATAATACCACTTTTTCTACATGAAAGGAACTTCCATCCGTAAAAAGGTAGTAACCCTGAGCAATATCTAAATTGATGCACAAAATGTAAGACACACAAGTGAGGCGAACACACGGCAAATAAGTTTGAAGTTATTGCCTCAGTTGCTTAACATCTGTTTTACAGGATTAAAATCTCATTCAAAATACTTACTTGTAATATTTATCAGGAATAAGGCCGTCTATTTGGTACGAGTGAATGTACGGTGGGATGTCCTGGTTGGCAGTATTCCATTGCTGGTTGCTTGAATTACTGACCTCTTTGTATTGCACCTTAAAAATTAAACGTATTATGATTTTTTTTTTTTGTAAAACTAAGATTAATTATTGTGTATCGATTCGTTGCTACTATTTTCTATAATTTCATTGCTTCCATACTATATGCTACAATTCTGGTAACGTACGAATCGTATGAAGTAAAGGACACAGGACAATGTCACTGTAAAGAGAAGTAAATCTTTAAAGAAACCATTTTTTTTTTTTTTTTTATCGTGTGGAAACCCCCTCGAGCCGTCACCCCACCGGGGTTTACGGCAGGGTGGTGTGTCGGAATCGGACCGACTAAAACCACACGGTGTGCCACTCTGCGCCTGACATAGGAGGGATCCGGGAACAGCTGCTATTACGTCATCCAGATCCCTCCTAGCGCCTGCCCGCTATAGCGGGCACCTTCTACGGATAACCTCTCCATTTAGGCGACGTACGGCACACGCGGACGTCGCCTCCTCGCGGCTGGCCACTATAGCGGATGGAGGGGAAAACCCGTCCCGTCCACCCGCGGCCACACTCAAGGCGGCATGAGGCGCTGGTATGCACGCCTCCGCCCCCCGGCTCGCCGGCGGCGAATTGGGTCCGAGCGGATATCGTCCTCCCGGGCTTTCTCCGCCGCCTCCTTCCGCGAAATTACGTCTTCGCAGAAGGTTGCGACCGCGGTAAAACAATTGTCGCTACCGGCCATGGAGCGTATGATGGCCGGTAGCGAGAGATCTCCTCCAATAACTCCAGTGAGGACCCCACGCTGCGCCGCCCATGCGGAACAAACCGCTAGCGTGTGCTGAGCCGAGTCCTCACTGCAGTCGCAGTGGTGACAGGCGGGACTCAATTCCCTCCTGGCGACCGAGTGCAGATACTTCCCGAAGCAACCGTGCCCGGAAAGGATCTGCGTCAGTCGGAAGGAAAGGGTCCCGTGCTGCCGCCCTGCCCACTCGGCGATGACTGGTCGGAGAGCCTCCACGGTGGCAAAGCCAGCACGTGGAGTCTCCAGCCGGGACGACCAACGAGCCATCGTGGCTCGACGAGCGGCCTCTCGCCACTCGCGTATCTCTTCGGGCGGGGGACGTATGCCGCTACCCGCCCGGAAATTAGCCGTTCGCCGATAAACTTCGGCGAGCACTTCCGCCTCCAAATCCCACGGGGGAGTTCCAGCCAAGGCGCACGCCGCCTCCGTTGATATGGTGCGGTAACCACGTATGGCTCTAACCGCCAATATCCTCTGAGGGCGCCAGAGACGAGCCCTATTCTGGGCGGTCAGAGCCGCCGCCCACACCGGTGCACCATACAGTGCCATTGACCGGACAACCCCCGTGTATAGCCGTCTCGTCGCGATGCTGGCTCCACCCAAATTGGGCAAAATTCGCCCCAGGGCAGAAGCAGCGCCGACCAGCTTTGGAGAAAGTTGCCGGAAGTGCTCGTCGAAGAGCCACCTGCCGTCGAGGATCAGGCCCAGATATTTCATCTGGGCTCGAATCGGTACGAGGACCGAATTGACTACGATGGAGGCACCGGAGGGTGGACCACGACGGGGCCCATGGAACAAAAGGGCCTCCGTCTTGTCCAGGGCCACCCGCAAACCCAGCGCCTCAATACGCGCGACCACTAGAGAGACACCCGTGGTGGCCAGGCGTGCCGCCTCTTGGAAGTTCATCCCCCGGGCTGTAACCAATGTGTCATCTGCGTAACAAATTACGCCCAACCCGGGGGGAAGACGGCCTCGAAGGGCCCAGTCGTATCCCATATTCCACAGGAGTGGTCCGAGGACAGACCCCTGTGGAACACCGCACGACATGGGCCTCCGCCTCAGAACACCGTCTCGGTCTTCGTACATGACGGTACGCTCCTCTAAGTAGTCTGCCACAATCCGCCTCAGGTACTCCGGCACCCCATGGTAGTGGAGTGCTTCCCTGATGCAGCTAAATGGCAGACTATTAAATGCGTTGGCGATGTCTAATGACACCGCCAACAGCACGCCGCCACAGCTCACCGCCTCTTCGGTGACGGCCCTCAGGCGCAGCACGGCATCGACTGTCGAACGCCCCGCCCGAAATCCAAATTGGGCGTCCGACAGATTGGGGCCCACTTCGCAGAGGTGCCGGACGATGCGGGCAGAGAGTATCCTCTCAAACAGTTTACCCGCCTCGTCCAGCAACACGATGGGCCTATAGGCCGCTACCGATTCGGCTGGTCGTCCCGGCTTCCTCAATAGGACCAGCTTCCCGCTTTTCCAGCACTCAGGGAAGCATCCGGACGCCAAGCTAGCGTCCAGGACCTCCCTGAGGCGGTCCGACATGTGTTCGAGGGCTCGGGCCAGCACACGGGCAGATATACCGTCCGGCCCGGGGGCGGTGTTCTTAGAGCGGATCCGTAGAACAACCGCCCCTACCTCTGATTCCCTGATGAGCGGAACGTTCCCCTCGTTCCCCTCGTCGTCTTCGACCATGAAGGCCATCGACGGGAATGTGTGTTCCGCCCGCTGCGGGAAAAGGCCCTCGACCACTTCCTGCAGGAAGCTGGGCTGGAGTGTCTCTGTAAGGGGGGGGCCCGACGTGCGGAGCTTTTGTCGCGCCGCACGATAAGGGCGACTCCAGGGGTCACGATCGAGACCCTCCAGCATCTCCTTTCGTTTCACATCTTTGGCGCGGCTAATGGCCAGCTTCAGAGTTTTCCGCGCCTCTCGGTACTCCTCATGAAGCTGGTCCTCCCCGCTATCTTCGCGGTGACGTCGTCGACTGCGAGTGTAGGACCTCCGGGCACGAGTGCAGGCCGCACGGAGGTCCGCCAAGTCTTGGGACCACCAGTAAACCTCCTTCCGCGGAGGTCGACGACCTCGGATGCGGGGCATGGCCGCATCGCAGATCTGCGTAATCGCATCACGAAAGCGACCAGCCCCCATGTCGACCTCCTCGGTCGGGGCCTGCGGAGACAGCCAAGAATGAATTATGGCCGCCTCCTCTAGTAGGTCCCTATTCAGCTTCGAAAAAGCCCACCGCGGAAAGCGAGAAGAACGCCGCGCCGCGTGACCCCTACTGGGGTCCTGGGTCCGGGAGAGCTCAAATCGGATGTAGAGGTGATCCGAGAGCGTCTCAACCTCTTCCAGGACACGCCAGTTCCTTACTCGTGCGGCGAGGGCAGGGGTAGCGAACGAAAGGTCCACTATCGACCCCCCCTGCTGTCGCACGCACGTGTTGGTGGAGCCTCTGTTCAGCAAGCAGAGGCCCACTGAGGCCGCCCACTCCTCTACGGCTTCGCCTCTAGCGTCCGTCCTGGGGGAGCCCCACGCAATGGATTTTGCGTTGAAGTCCCCCAGCACTAGGACGTGCCCAGACGTTAGTCGCTGCATCGAGGTCTCCAAGCTGTTGAGGAAACCCTCGAAGTCGCTGAAACTCCGGTTGGGGAGAAGTATACACCGTATACGGTGATCCCCCCCCACTCAGCAGCAACATATCCAGTGCCCTTGTCTCTTAGCGACAAGGGCGGGGAATGAGCCGCTGTGGAGCCGACGACTGCCACAGAGCCGTCCCGGTCACCCAACCAGTTTGGACGGGGAGGAACATAATAAGGCTCCGCGGCTACAGCAACGCCGATCGACCACTGTGCCATGGTTTGCAGGAAGAGGTCTTGCGCCGCGGCACAGTGGTTCAGGTTCGTCTGAACAAGGAGGTTGGAGACTTGGTCCATTATTGGACCGTCTCTACAACCCCCTCCATGGGCGACGCCTTCGACGCAGGAACGACGTCAGAGGTAGCCTGGGCCGATTGGCTACACCCCGACGTTAGCCGAGAATTTCGGGGAGGCTTGCAACCTCCCTGTCCCATTTGATGATTGGTGGGCTTGTTACCCGCCGCACATACCGGGCAGTGAGGGGCGGCAGAACATTCTGCCGCCTTGTGCCCCGGTCGACCGCAACGGAAACATAATCCGCTACAGTCAAAACAACTATTGCACTTGATGCGAGTGTGTCCCGTAGCCAGGCATTTGATCTTTAAACAAACCATACACCAACCCGTCTTGCCAGCGTGGTATAGATAGTAGACCAAAATCTCCTTTCTAAGGAGAGACAGTTCAGTAGTGAACTATTACAGGTTTTTAATGATGATGAACGGTTTTTCCAGCCTGTACACGATTAAAACAAACATGGACATCGATAATGTTGTCATTTTAAAAAAAGTGTCACTTCAGTATGGATTTCATAAATACCTATCAAACCTATCAAACTAAATACTTAAGTCTGTTGTCAAATACTGTTTCATCCGATTTGAGTTTAGTATTCCATTAGGAAGCGGTTTATTCGCAACCTTGATGGTCCCTAATGCACTTTGTATTATGGTAACCATTGTAGGTGGCGTACGTAATATATTGCAACGTGCATTACCGCTTTTGCATTCATGGACTCAACTAAGGGTAAACTGCCGCTGAGAGTCCCACACAATCTGTTAAGCATTTACAGTTTTACTATGCTGTTTATGGTTCTTAAAATATAGACATATCGTTATCATTTATCCTTTACTTCTCCAAATTTTACTTGAAGTTGGTGCAATGAAAAACATTATAAAGAATTTAACTAGTTCTTTGAAGACTGGCCGCCTGCCTGATGTCAACCCTCCTTAATAATGTAATTGTTTTTGACAGGATAAACGAAAACGGTAAATGGGGTAAGGCAAGCGGAGACCGGAGGAAAAAGCTGAAGTTGCGTACCTGTCTCTGATTGAAAATGTCACTTGGACAAGGATCTCAACTAATTCAGATACAAAATTGATATTTTTCTAAAAAATCAGCAAGAAGTAAACCTACATACTATTTCTTAACATAACTTGATAATAATGGATGCCATTGTCCGTGTGGTAACGGATTAAGAATACGTAGTGTTACCACCCCTATTCATCCTGTGGGTGTCGTAAAAGGCGACTAATGCAACAAAGTATGCAAGACAACATTATTATATAGAGAAGGAAAAGTTGAAACAAAACTCTATTCCAACCCGTCTGGCCAGCATGGTATAGTAGGCCAAAACCTCCTTGCTAAGGAGAGGCTTATGTCCAGCAGTGGTCTGTTAAAGGCTGTTGATGATTGTTCGTAACAAAAGTTTGTTAACATAATATTCGAAGTAAAAATGTGTTCTTATAATAAAGCTAAGGTAAATAAAAATAAGTTAGGGTAATAGAACTAGACAAAGTGCGTATCTGTAAAGTTTAGCCAACCAAATCATAAAAATTAAAAATAGAACAATCTAATATATTTGAACAAAAAGTTTATTCTAATGAGAATCCCCAAAGTTCCGAGATCGATAACAAAAACTCGGAGTAACTTTGGCCCGCATTACATCCTATAATGAATAAGCAGCTCAAGATTATGCACTTCTAATAACAACCTTAGCTTTTCTTTGAAGGCTCATGAAAGAAATCAGTGAAACTATCAGATTGAAGATTTTCAAATTTTAAATTTTCTATTTATTTTTCATAAAAATTTAAAAGAACCGTTCGGTGAATTACTAATTCTTTTAAGACTGACATAGTCACACTGGATTGGCGCATGTCTGCTATTAAAGAAGGCAGCTAGTTAGTCGAATTATGTACATATTTTTGTCTTACTAAACTAAACGTTATTTGATTAATAGTTTGTTATAAACTGCATCAAAACACGACTAAAAGAAAAGTGAGTCAGTACAAAACAAGCTGGTTTTGCTATAATTGTTACAGGAAGCATAACATTTTTGTTACTATTATTTCTACATCAACAGTAATTAACATTCCACTGCTGAACATTGGCAGAGGCCTTTTCTTTTTTTTCTGTGCGGAAATCCCCACGTATACCACCGAAAGGTAGTTATGCCATAGGCAGACACCTACTCGTCTGTTAAGGAAAGCCTTAGTGTGATGTAGGTACATATTAATTTATAATTGTTCATATACTGTTAGTAGGTAGCATTGTATTCTCTGTCGAGAAATATACTGTGTGTTCAACAGACGTGTCTTTGATTAAGCTGCATACCTTCAATATAACAATTTGGCGACGAAGTTTATTAGAACCGTGCGTGAAAAAGTATTTATTTTAGAATCATGTCGATAGGTAAAATAAGTGAATTTAACGTAAGAACCGACAATTGGCGGTTGTATACAGAAAGACTGGAACAATATTTTAAAGTTAATAAAATCGAGGCCGACATGCAGGTACCGACATTGATAACGGTTATAGGAGCTGAGTGCTATGAATTATTAGTCAATTTATGCACACCACAAAAGCCCAGTGAGAAAAATTTTCAAGAATTGAAAGAAATTTTGGAAAAACATTTACAACCAAAACCCAGTATACTGGCAGAAAGATATAAATTTCGTAACAGGAAACAATATATCAACGAAGGTATAGCTGACTATGTGGCTGCACTAAAGAAGATATCTGCGATGTGCGATTTTAAAACTACCTTAGAGGAAAATCTACGGGATCAGTTCACATGTAACATCATAAGCGACACAATACGACAGCGGTTGTTCGCAGAGGATGACCTGACTTTCAACAAGGCCTATACGTTGGCGGTTAATTTAGAGGCGGCAGAAAAAGATGCAGCAACGGTATGCCAAGATCGAGCGGGCGTAGCCGCTGACCATATTGAGTGTCCAGCGATGTACAGCCGTGAAAAATTCGCGGCGCGGTCGCCGCAAACACCATCACGGCCACCGGTAGCGGTGGCGACGGCGGCGGGGTACCGCGGGAGGCTGTCGGCGAGCGGCGCGCGACGCGACGGGCGGTCACAGGTCGCGGCCGGTTGGCGGGAGCGTCGGCACCAACAGCAGTGCGGAGTATGCGGTGCTACACACGAGGAAGCGTCGTGTCGGTTTGCGGCCTACGTGTGTCGGGTTTGTAACCGGCAAGGACACCTCAAGCGAATGTGTCCATATGTGTCCGGGCATCATAACTTAAGTGCAGTGAGCGAGCCCGTTCAATCTCACAAGGAGTTACGAGGAGAGGTTGGTGACAAGGTAATTATCAATATAAATAAATTGTCTTTAAATCAATGCAAACCAATCTTGATTACGCTAAATGTAAATGGTCACAATATTTCGATGGAATGTGATACAGGTAGTGCAATAACATGTATAAGTGAGGATCTTTATCAGAAATTGTTTAAAAATTTAAGAGTCTATCCATGTAATGTAATATTACGATACTATACAGGGGAACTAGTACGCCCATAAGGAGTAATAAGGCCGAGAGTTATTTATAAAGACACGAGTAAAGCATTGGATATGTATGTATTAAAAAATGGCAAAACATTATTGTTAGGACGACAGTGGTTGTTAGAATTAAAAATACCGATCTCAATTCATCAGGAAAATGTTAATAATGTGAAAAATGAGTTATTTAATTTAAGTGAATTCAGTTCCAGGTATAGTGAGGTGTTCGCGGACGGCCTCGGGCGCTTCAGCGGCGGCCAGGTGACGGTGCGGGTACGAGAGGGCGCGCAGCCCGTGTATATGAAAGCGCGACCGCTGGCGTACGCGCTGCGCGAGCCGGTCGAGCGGGCGCTGGAGCAGTTGGTGCGCGACGACATCCTCGAGCCGGTGGAACGCTCAGACTGGGCCACGCCGATCGTGCCGGTCGTAAAAAAGGACGGCACGATCAGAATCTGCGCTGATTACAAACTAACGCTAAACAAGGTACTCGATATTGACCGTTATCCCTTGCCAAAAGTGGAAGACTTACTAGTTAGACTACACGAAGGGCAGCGCTTTAGTAAAATAGATTTATCACAGGCGTATGCCCAACTCGAATTGGACGAGTCGAGGAAATACACCGTAATCAATACGCATAAGGGGCTATTTATGTACAAACGATTAGTCTATGGCTTGGCATCGAGTCCTGGGATTTTTCAGAGACTGCTAGAACAATTATTCGCAGATATGCCACATGTTGGGGTATTCTTAGATGATATAATTATAACGGGAAAAGATACAGTCCAACATATAGACAATTTAGATAAGGTATTTCAACGATTGCGAGCACGTGGGTTGAAGGTAAAGAAAGAAAAATGCACCTTCTTCGCGGAGTCGGTTAGCTACTTAGGTCATGTAATTAGTAAGGATGGAGTTCACACTTGCCCGGACAAGGTGGACGCGATAGTGAATGCCCCGGCGCCGTTAAATATGTCAGAGTTGAGAGCCTTTATAGGCTTAGTTATGTATTATGCTAAGTTTATAAAAAACGTCAGTACTATATTATCGCCACTATATAAGTTACTGAAAATAGGTAATAAATACGTATGGAGTATAGAATGTCAGCGTGCATTCGAGGCCGTGAAGTGTGTACTGAAGAGTAGTGAAGTGTTGTGTCATTACTCCACCAACTTACCGTTAGTGTTAACAGCGGACGCCAGCACAGCCGGGGTGGGGGCCGTCATTTCTCACCTCACACCGGAGGGGGAGCGTCCGATCGCGTACGCCTCTCGTACACTTACGGCGGCCGAACGGGCTTATGCCCAAATAGATAGGGAGGCGCTAGCTATTGTTTTTGGAATCAAAAAGTTCCACCAGTATTTATATGGTCGTAAATTTATTCTGCGAACGGATCATAAGCCATTAACGTATATATTCGGAGATAGAGTAGGTATACCGGTGATGGCGGCATCACGATTACAAAGATGGGCTATTCTATTATCGGGTTATGATTATAAAATAGAATATGTAACCTCCACGAAAAATTGTGCAGATGCATTATCTAGACTACCTCAGTCGGCAATCAATTCGCGCCCGTCGAGTGACGAAAACGAAGTAACATATTTTAATTTTGTAGAGAAATTTTTACCAATAACAAACAGTGATATTAAAGTAGCTACGTCGAAAGATGTTTTAGTGAGCAGAGTGAAGGCTTACGTCCAGTCCGGCTGGCCTAGTTCGTGCAATGACGATGACCTTCAACCCTATTTTCTTAGACGACGGGAATTATACATAGAAAAGGGTTGTCTTATGTGGGGGTACAGAATAATAATACCATCCACGTTACGGGGTTCAGTCTTAGAACAGCTCCACATTAGCCACATGGGTATTGTAAAGACAAAAAGTTTGGCTCGTAGCTATGTGTGGTGGCCGGGGATAGACGCCGACGTGGAAGACACCTGTCGGCGATGCGAGACGTGTGCGATAGAGGCGCAAGCACCGCCGCGAGCGACGCCTAAGCCTTGGCCGTATTTAGATCAGCCATGGAGTAGGTTACACGTGGATTTTTTAGGTCCAATTTATGGGAAGACTTTTCTTATTGTAATTGATGCGACAACGAAATGGTTAGAAGTATTTGAAATGCCGCGAACAACTGCTTCCAGTGTAATTAAGGTGTTAAGATCGACCTTCGCTCGTTTTGGGTTGCCTTTAGAAGTGGTTTCGGATCAGGGCCCACCATTTACAAGCTCCGAATTCAGAGATTTCCTAAAGAGCAATGGCATACGTCAGTCACATTCGCCGATATATCACCCCTCATCGAACGGTGCAGCGGAAAACGCGGTGAATTTGTGTAAACGGGTAATAAAAAAAGCTTACAGAGACTCTATTGATATCGAAACAGCACTACAGACATTTTTAATAACCTATAGAAATAGCATTCATAGTACGACCGGTGAAAGTCCGTCCATGTTACTCCAGCGCCGGCCGCTACGGTCACGATTGGACTTGCTGCGGAACGACGGGGCTCTCGAGGACCGCGTGCGGCGCGCGCAACAGTGCCAGGTAGCCAATAGCGGGGGACAGGAACGTATATTTTCCGAAGGGGACGCAGTCTGGGCTCGGGAGTACAACAACCGGGACAAGTGGGTAAAAGGCGCGGTTGTGGACAGAGAGGGTTCACGTAGATATACTTAGTCTGGCCATAAATACTGTTACACTTAATTATAAAAAAATATTACATTTGAATTTCGAATCTGTCATTTTTATACGATTGTTCATTGTGTTTTCTCATTTTGGCGCCAATACATTGTAAAATATTTTGCGATATTAAAATGGTGTGGGGTGATAAAGAGAACCGAATCGCTGTGATAGCATTACACAAAGTAGGTATGGAGCCAAATGCAATTTTTAAAACTCTCCATACACTTGGTATTAGTAAAATGTTTGTGTACCGGGCTATTAATAGGTACAATGAGACCTCCTCTGTTTGTGACAGAAAAAGATCTGGCCGTCCACGTAGTGTTCGTACGAAAAAGGTGGTCAAAGCAGTAAGGGAAAGAATTCGAAGAAATCCTGTCCGAAAGCAAAAGATTTTATCTCGGGAAATGAAGATAGCACCTAGAACCATGTCGCGTATTTTAAAAGATGACTTAGGACTTGCAGCCTATAAGAGACGCACTGGCCATTTCTTAACTGATAATTTAAAGAAGAATAGGGTGGTAAAATCGAAACAACTACTGAAGCGGTACGCAAAGGGAGGTCACAGAAAAATTTTGTTTACGGATGAGAAAATTTTTACAATTGAGCAACATTTTAACAAACAAAATGACCGTATTTATGCTCAAAGCTCTAAGGAAGCTTCCCAATTAGTCGACAGAGTGCAACGTGGACATTATCCGACTTCAGTGATGGTTTGGTGGGGTGTTAGCTATGAAGGAGTGACTGAGCCATATTTTTGTGAAAAAGGTATCAAAACATCGGCACAAGTGTATCAAGATACCATTCTTGAGAAGGTAGTTAAGCCCCTTAACATCACCATGTTCAATAACCAAGTATGGTCCTTCCAGCAAGACTCGGCGCCGGGTCATAAAGCTCGGTCCACGCAGTCTTGGTTGGAATCGAACGTTTCGGACTTCATCAGAGCTGAAGACTGGCCGTCGTCTAGTCCCGATCTTAATCCGCTGGATTATGATTTGTGGTCAGTTTTAGAGAGTACAGCTTGCTCTAAACGCCATGATAATTTGGAGTCCCTAAAACAATCTATACGATTGGCAGTGAAGAATTTTCCCATGGAAAGAGTGCGTGCTTCTATTGATAACTGGCCTCATCGTTTAAAGGACTGTATTGCAGCCAATGGAGACCACTTCGAATAAGCTTTTTATATTTTTAATTGTTTTATATTTATGTATTAAACTGACACACTGTAAAAGTAATAAATGTTATTTGCAGTTAACAATTTTCTTTTTTCTTTATTACAATATTTATGGCAAGACTAGGTATACTAGAAAGGGATGACGGTCAATTGGTAAAGAGGCATATTGACCAAATCAGACGCAGATCCACTAATATTTTTCCCCACATGGAAAAAGAAGGTGTGGAGGAACTCGAGGATGTCGTGGAGCAACAACCAGAGTCGGGCCTGGTGGAGGAGAGGTCGGAGATTGAGAGGGAGGAAAAGGATACTAATACGTTGGCTGGAGATCAATCTCAGTGTCTGCAATCACCGACCTCTCACTCTCCAGGCTCCCCTAAGCAACTGACACAGCAGTCACCTGTGCGGTCGCCGGTGAGGCGTCTGATGCGAACACGTAGACCCCCAATCAGATTTGGGTATGAAAATTAAGTAAGATTACTATTTAGAATAAATAAAATACTACTAGAATAATTAATTAGCATTATATAAGTTAAACGGCCACATTTCGATAGCATTAAGTGATGAAATATTGTACTACACCTTACTGTGATTTGGTTATGTAAATCATGTACGTAGGGGGGTTTAGGTGGGGAGGTGTGATGTAGGTACATATTAATTTATAATTGTTCATATACTGTTAGTAGGTAGCATTGTATTCTCTGTCGAGAAATATACTGTGTGTTCAACAGACGTGTCTTTGATTAAGCTGCATACCTTCAATATAACAGGAGATTTTGGCCTAATATATCTCGCTGGACATCCAGGTGTGCATAAGATTTGACTTAAATTTTCCTTCTCTTAGCAGGGACGTTGTCTTGTATATTTAGTTTCTTCAGCTATGTATGATTAATATTGCTATTATTTGTTTATTTAAAACTTATTATACGCTTATATAAAGGCGTATTTAGTGAATAGCATTCTCTGTTAGTCAATCTTGATGTTATATGCAAAATGGTATATGGTAGATATTTCTAATTCAATATAAGTATATATATTTCAAATTATTAAAAGTAATCTGAAAATTCAAAATAAACTTAAATTTTGTACTCATAAACACAGAGATGTATAAATTTAATTTCGACATAATTTATATACATACGTACACACATATTGTTATAAATGTACATTGTACATACTTCTTTTATGTCAATCGACATTCCAGTAGCTTTGGTAAAATGACACGTGTTCTAATATTTTTGTTTTTCCCCGATATGAGAAGTTATCGCAATAAAATTTCTTAGTAAATAATGTTAAAGCTCGGCAGTTCGTTCCAAGAATTATATTCGAAATAACATTTTGGGTATAACTTGGCAATATCATTTGTGACGAGTGTTGAATAATAGAATATCTCTTAGAAAAAAAAATAGGTACATTTATAACATAATAGGTGAAGTCTTTTCGTATTTTTTATATATGAAAGTGAAAAACAACTTGGTTGTACTGTTTCTATCTGGCTAGTTCCACAAATAAATAAGACCTGCATTGAAAAATAAAAAGTAAAAAATAATTTGCCGCCATTTCTTAGTTATTTCTCTGGTTGTCAAAATAAGTGAATCTTACGAAACAATCAATAAAATCTGCAATTTTATTTAAAAAATTTAAATTCAAAAGACTAATGCAGTTTTAATAAAAGCAACTCAAAGTTGATTCAAACGTTTTTATAGTTCGGGAATTTTAATTTTTTACTGTTTCAAATTACTGCAAACAAGAATTTTTCATTTTACTTTAATGTAATATCTAAACGTGTTAATAAGAAAAGAGGTCAGACTGATAAACATCTACATAGATAGATTGATTTACATAAAAAAAGACAAATAACACTATGACTGTGATTTGGATTGGGTAGACAGACGCTACGAGGTGATACTATAAAGGTTTTCCTTTTCTTTTGTTACACAAAATAAAAAGCAAAAATCTTATTAAAAATATGTAAGAAAAATATCATTATTATAACATGTTAGAGCAATGCTCGTCGTTTCTTTGTGGAATCGCATCAGAAATGATGTGCTAGTGGGCTGGTCATATTAGCTGTAGAATCGACAACCGTTAGGGCAAAAGAGTTCTAGAGTGGAGACCGTATCTTGACATATGTAGTGTAGGACGCCCACAGGCCAGGGGGAGTGACAATTTGCGCACGATGGGTAGCAGAATTTGGATGTAAAAGCCCAAGATTGATCAAAGTGGCTTGCAATTGCAAAAGCCTATGTCGAGCAGTGGACTGTGATAAGTTCATGATGATGGTGATCAATCAAATTATCTCTACAGTGTATACAATACGACTATAATAAAGATATACAAACTGTTTTATTTTGAACTTCTTACACACACATTATTTCATCAGTTCAATCAAGTTCAAATATTTAGCCAAATTTTTACTCACACACTTACCTTGAAAAACCTGATGGAGAGCCCTTGGTTATCGTGAGACCAAGACACCATAACACTTTCGTCGCTTAATCTGGTGACGTTGGGACGTGATGGAGGTATCAAAACAGCTGGTAAGTGAAGCAAAAATAATTAAAATTAATCCCTATTTGGTAATGTGTTTTCGTTTTTATCGAAGCCGTGATTGGCTTTAATATGGATGGGCACAAAGCATGTACTTTTTGGTGAGCCGAAAAAAAATTACTAAGTCTTTGTCAATAAATGGGAGATGTTATGTATCCAAAGATTCCTCGAAATCAGTTCGAGGGAGGAATTGTACTCTCCCGCATACAAAAACTGTGTGATAGTATTAGTTGTGGTATTATCATAGTATTGAAGATCTTCACTATAGCAGAGGCAGGCTTTTGACAGCGTGACACATTTCCCGCGCACCTCTTCGAAACAAACATTGAAAATGCCTGTTTATTGGATTTAATTCCCTTTGGTAGCGAGGTTTAGAGCTTCTACCGCTAAAGGATGTATTTGAATGATATTCATTTTGAGTCCGGCAATTGTATCATTATTGGTACAATTGCCGGACTCAAAAATAATATCATTCTTTATAGGAACTTGACTTCAGTGTACTTATAGTGTTGAAGCATAACATTTAAGAGCAGTCATCGGTTTAGACTTTTTATCACATTTGTTTTTATTTAGGTACCTTTATGTTTCCTAGGGTTTTTCTTGCTGTGCTTTTTAGGAGGTTGTACCGGATATCTGGTCTTTGGAAGTTCAGGTGTGTAATCCTATTTAAAAAAACAATATATTAAATTATTTAGTATATTCTACAGTCACATAAAAACACACAGTTATTGTATTATCATTATAGCTTACTTAATCTTTAAAAATAATAAGTTTTTTTACTGACTTTTATTACTGACAAGTTATTCTTTAATAAATTAATAGATGAAATAATATATTAAGACGAGGAAATAAGAAATATAGACCTGGTCAGATATCTGTAAAGGCACCACAGAAAGCATTCCCGCTGCGTACGCGCAACCCAATATATTGCACGCGAAGCACTGCACGATGCCGGCGTGACGTTTCTGTACGTGCTCGATGTACAAGTCCGTGTCTGTAAAACGAAAGTTTTATTTATTTACATTATAAATAGTACATGATACGTCATATGATAGATGACCCAATCATAGCTTTTAGCATTCCAGTGCTGGTCATAGGTCTCTTCTTAGAATGGAGGTTTGGTATACTATACTCCACAGGCTAGAACACATGTTTAAAGTTTTCTTTCACATCCACAGGGTGAACAAGGGTGGTGTAACACTGCAGTGTTACCGTTGCAAGAGTTACGTTACGTTCTTAACACGGAATTCACACACAATTATATATATAATACATACAAATTAGATACATATGTATATACAGATACAAATAAAATACCTTTTAGAATATACTAAAATAAAAAAGTGCACTTTTTGAAGATTCTAGAGTGGCGACCGCGTACTGGGAAACGCAGTGTTGGTAGGCCCCCTACAAGGTGCTCCGACGATCTGATGAAGGTCGCGGGTAACTGCTGGATGTGGGCGGCACGTGACCGGCTGCTGTGGAGAACCTCGTGGGAAGCCTATGTCCAGCAGTGGACGTCTTTTGGCTGAGAAGAAGAAGACGATAAAATAAAACTCACTGTTAAACTTGATGCCTTGTTCAGTCTTCAGCACTTCAGCATTTAACACCCAGTACACATTCGGTGTTGGCTCTCCATAAGAGTTTCCACATGACACGTGAGCTTGCATTCCTTCGTTAGGAGTGGCCACCGAGACGTTGCCTTCCCAGCGAGGTGCCTGCAGAGCTATGACCTTCCATGAACGTCGGATGCCGTTAGCTGAACATGAGTAGATGCCCTAAAAAGAAAAATGTGGACCAGGTTATTAAATAGATATACATATTATCGTATGTTTGATCTTATATCATAGAAATTAATTGCCTAGTTAGTGTATATCTGTTTGTGTTTATAATATATTGGGTAAAAAATTGCTATTGATGTAGATACCGATTCCAGAGTTTCGAGTTTGGATGCAATCCCTTCATAAATTATATATAAAACCATATTAAGTACTAAAATATTCATATTTTTTAAAAGATAATATAAAATTAAGGGCTCTGGTTTATACATCGTTAATCTCATATTTAAAAAAAAACATACCTCATTAGCTGATGTGAAAGGTGATATGGTGAGCACATTTGAATTGTTGTGTTCTTTTAGAACTCCTTCGCCTTCTAAACTCCACGTAATCTTCGGTGGAGGCGTGCTTACTGCTCCGCACCATAATCGCAGAGCCTCGTTAGGTTTAATGGGCATTGTAAGAACTCTTTCGTTATCTTCAACACCTACGTAGTCTTCTGTCTCTAAAAATCTGCAACATTAAATAATCTTTTAGTCTTAAATAAGAATCATTTTAACATAATTTTAGACCATATTATTAAATTTTTTTGAAGCTTGGACCTTGGTATAGCTTAAAAGATATGTTCTGCTTAAATATTAAATGAATTATGAGAACAAAAACACAGTGAAATTCGTCTAGCAAATTTTTAAACTATTAATGCATTTATAAAAACCAATTTGGCTACTCAAAATTGCTCCCAAAGATACCAGTCGATAGAAATAGAGGTGAAATTGTATGTAAATCCAACTAACCGTACTTCCCGACTCCCATCATATTGTACCTTCAAGTGTATCTTTTGTGCCACATCAAGAACATCTCCACTAAGCTCGTTCGTAGCTCTGCAGCTGTACAACCCGCTGTCTTCGACAGTTGCATTGCGTATTACTAAGACACCGTGAGGAGTTTCTATTTGCCTCCTGTTACCCTGTAAATGGAGAATTATAGAATTTTGTTATTTATAGCACATTCCATATTGCTTTCCTGAAATCTGTCAGAGTGATTATTTAAATGAGACGGATATATTTAACATTAACAGAATGCTAAGGCAACGTGCTATTTGATTTCTTCAAAAAGCGTGAGCGTAAGTGTTTCATAAATTAATCATTTAAATTTTTTATGTAAATTTGTCAGAAGCTTGTTAACACTTGGTTTTTTATACCAACTATGGTAACAATTGAAAAATCGAAATCATGTTGTAAATTTGTTTAATTGTACCCTCAGTATTATAATAATAATAGACCCAAAAATGAAATCACTTGGCTATATGTATAACAAATGTACAGACAGAGAACAGACTAGTGATAGAACACAAAACAAAACAATTATTTACATTTTTCTGACTACATTAACGTAATAACCGACGCGTTAATAACAGCGTATATTAATTAGTCTGCTTGATACAAAGAGCCATTTAATTATACTCGTCGTCCGTGTACCCAGATTGTTCGAAAATTGTTTAGATACATATGGCATTAAGCTTACATTAGAACACATTAACCTATCATTAAAAACAGTACAAGACAGATGCACCATAAAACAAGTAATGTTTCAAAAATTCAAGATTCTTTACTATCAAAGTGTTAATATGAGTTGGTTGGTTTGCCGTGGTTTTTCTTTTTATCCTTATGCCGTTCCGTAGAAGAACCAAGCTCCTGCGTATAGGGATCGGTTCAAACGAAGTGAGTAATTGTGGTTATCAGAGGCCCAAACGCTCTTGGAGGAACGTAATTTTTGGGATAGAGGGCCCTAGATGGCATTTCCAAAAGTAGCTATTTATCATCAAGTAAATCATCGTTTTTTTCTTAGAATGAGAATGCTTTTCACACCAAAACTCAGTTACCCACTAAAACGCCGTGGTGGTATACCTTAGCAGTTGGGAGGACCTTCAAGAACGCATCAGCGGCTTCTTGCTGCTCCTTCCTGCCGTACCCTATGAATGAGGTACATCCTTCGATAACTGTAATGATCCCCGGAACGGTATAACACTGCACCTCTCACTATAATACATATTAAGATGCGCTACAGCATTCCGCCTATGACGACACCGTATGCCATAATAATTACAAAAATCAAAAGCACACTAACTCGAATTAACTTTAGCGATCTAGTAGCAGACAACAAGTGATGTGGTGTAATATCTAATGTCATAGTCACCTCTGAAACACTTATTTTCGTTTCCCCGAAATATTTTAATAATACACAGACAGTAAACATTATTAGTATCAGATAAACGATCAAAGCGACCACAATTTGGCGAAACACGCTTTATGTTTAAGATAAAAGCCAAATTTAAATTTAGTTTAGCAACTATTCACAATCTACGCAGGAAAATCTGTATCAAATATCTTCTGAAATAAATTCCGTTTTAGTTTTAGACCCTTTAGAACTTCACGCTAGGCAGGAGGTCCGTCTTGTTATTTTGTAAGAAACAGAACGGCAAATAAGCTAGATAGTCACTCCGACATAAATATAAAGTATGTTAATAGTAATTTTGAATGTCACAGACCACTTATATTTTTTCTTTTCTCACTATTCGACTGAATGTTACAAATTAATTTGACAACAGATTAATAAGACAGCTTCATAAAACTTAAACAATATTAGAAACTATCAAAAAGAAAATGAACATTTGAATTTTAACGTTGTTAATTTCAAATATTGTTTCATATAATAACTTGACTCTTCTTACATCTCTCTAGTTATTCAGATCTTATGGCAACTAGACTATATAATTTAAAATTAAAAATTAAAAAAAACGTATATAAACTAAAAGTACATGCATTTTAAAGATAAATTAAATACGGATACAAAAAAAAAGTTATATAATATGGTAAATAAATGATCCCATACATCTCACATATGGCCGTCTGATTCCAAATTAGACAGAGCCTGTGCTATGGTTACCAGACTGCTGATAAGCATACTTAAATATTTCTAAATGCATACATAATATAACAAAATCACATCCAGAATGACATCATACTAATATTTATACTGGATGATTATCGAACTCACCATCTCTGGTTTAACAGTAAGAGTCATTTATCACTCGTGCAGTGGGCTAATCGGGCCCCATTTTAGCAGACAATATCTTTGTGATCGACATCAGAGATAGCGGTTATTATATATCAAAGGCAACATATTATAAAACTCACCTTATGAAATTCTTTAAACCAAGAAAGTACAGCAGGAGGGTCCGAGATGGGTTGCTTGCAATGTATCACTACGGTGTTGTGTAACGGTGCTATAATTACTCTCTCATCCGCCATAATCTTTCCAGGTGAACTAATCAACCTTGCGACGGTTAATCGGGCCGGCACTGAAGTTAGACTCACGGCTCCATACCAGACCACACACTGAAGAAAAGAATATTAATTACTCTCTTATAAATAAACATCACCATATTGTAACAAAAAACCTATTGTTTCGGTGTTGACCTATATTTTTTAAATGTGAGTTGTAATAATAGTAGTCAAAGCTAAAGTATAGATATAAGCGAGTACACATGCAATTTAATCTGTATATACCTACAATTTCTATAGATCAAATTGTATGTGTACTCGTTTAATCCTTCTTAGAACATGGCCGTGTCGTAATCCTCGTGTAGAAGACTCCATTGCTTACAATAGCTTTATTTTACATTTATGGAGAGATTTCGCAGGTAGTAAAACCGCCGATAATCGAAGAAGTGACTAGATGACAGGAACCAAGACACTCAAAAAGACAATTTTTCCAGATTATTTGTATAGAAAAAAGTTTAATATTATAGCCAGAGGTACAACTAGTTGAGGAAATATCAAAAATTAAAACAGCAACGTAACAAGACTGTAAATTTACCATATTGCCTTGACACTTAGGATTCTATACATCTATATATTACAATCAAAAATTGTTTTTAAATGACAAAATCGGGCAGAAGTACTTTTGCGTCATAATGTTAAACCTCATATGACGTATTAAGTGTACGGAATATGACCACACTTACGTTAGACAGGTGTCATAAAAGCCGACTAAGAGAATAAACTACACAGTATAACATCATAAAAAAAATTGAAACAAATCCTATACCAGCACGTCTGGTCAGCATTATATAGTAAGTCAAACTTCCTTTCTAAAGAGCAGTTAACTACTACAGGCTGTTGATGATGATGATGATGATGATGATAATGATGAACCTCATCTCAAGTCAATAATTCACCAACAAACAAAGGGGTTCAGGCGCGTTGGGTCACTGTTCAACTTAACGCAAATGATTCAATAGAAGTAGACGGTATTTGACGCCAACAATATCAGTTAAAAATACTTGAACCGCTTAAGAGTACTGACTGTAACGTGTTACTTTCTGCAAACTCTTACAAAAGAGTTTATAGAAAAATAAATATCTTCAACTAATGAGATTTATTAATCTTTTTTTCTGCTGCTAATTACTTCTATTGTGATATTTATCTATTTCTCAATATGCGATGATAAGCACAACGTATAAAAGTGTTAGCGCATTTTAGAGGCGTACAAAAGATTCGTATTTTTACATTGCTTTATTAATAGACTGAGATATGCCGTACAATATCTCTTCACTATACATCTCTATCAATACCCTTTTTTAACACTCTCACAATGTAACAGTATCACAGAATTTCGTCAGTAACGTGTTAACTAACATGATAAGCCTCTATGAAACTAATACGAAAAATTTTATACTCAAAACTTATCTATATAGACAGCGTGATAGTTCACACTTATATTCTACGTAGTGAAAAACTCATTCCGTAACACTTGTAGATTAATAGATTTAGATTTGAACATGGTCACATAATTTAATAAATAAATATTTCTGACATTTGACACACAACGTCATCTAGTTTCAAACTAAACAAAGCTTCTTCTCTGATAACTAGACTGACTGATAGAATACTTATATACTTTTTTGTTTGTAAATGCAAGCATATTATACATAGAAAACATCCAAACTTCGAAACAAATATTTGCAGATCATACAAACGTTTGGTCCGACCCGAGAATCTTACCCGAGACCTCAAGCACAGCAGTCGCATTCACTACCGCTGCGCCACAGAAGGAAACAAATTAAAGAGTACGTAGACAAACTTATTTTTATTTCTGTTAATAAAAATATACGTCATAGATAATCGTTTATTTGTACATCATGGTTTAAAAATATTATACAGTAATACAACTAACAACAATTGTGATATTTTGACGATCACTTTATAAGACCATTCGCTTTTTAAGATAAAAGTAGAGTCTTATATTCTTTTCTCTACCGCTGTATAAAATGCGTATGGAAAATTTCATGATAATCGTTTATGTACTCGAACCATGAAAGCATTATAAACGACTAATATAACTCACTTCGGTGTATTTGCTGTATCAGAAATAGTATATCAATTCCCTGTTATTCTACGTCAACGTCCGTCCATTCCTATTTAAACAAATAAATAAAACTGAAGTGCCTGTAATTTCAAATTAACAACTTTTGACTAAATGCTTTTTAAAGTACACACGGTACACACATTTAATAATCAATTTTAAAGTTTTTGTCTGTCTGTCTGTATGTCTGTTTGTTCCGAGTGTTCTGACTAGTCTCTGTAACGTCTGGATTAATATAGATCGGACTTGCACTGGCAAATAGTTGATGCTATTGTTGTAAGTTATAATCATAATCCATCGCAGCGCCACCTCATTCATTAGAGTTTGCGTTCCCATCCCTATATTTATATTGTCTGTGGACACAACTCTGCATAAATTAGAAAATATGGCGTCCTGAATTAAAGTTCAGTAATTGTTATAATGATTTTTTTTAATTTAATCTACGGTCCTATTGAACAGTTGTAACTAATAAGTCAGACTAATTTTATTTTACAAAAAAAACAAACAGTTTTTTGTTAAATTCCACGCAAACGAAGCGAGTTTTATAATAAGAAAGGATAATTTATTATCTGTTAATAAACCATAGACATATTTATCCTTCATAGACTGCAACAATAAATTATCAATCCGTTGTCAATATAACTACTTAATACGGCGGATGCTGCTGGCCCTCCGTTCTGTATAAACTCTTAGTACACTTCTACGAGCCCCGTGGGACAATAAAGCGACCATTCGTAAAGGGTATCATGCGGGGACCGTTTTTAATCTGACTAGATTTATCGACTGTTGAGTCCAACATTTAATTGAACATTGATTTCTCTGGGTAAACATTAAATTGTATTAATATAAATCGTAAAAGTTATAAGGAAAATACATTGCTTACAAAGACGGAACAAAACTAGAAAATTATTTATTATTTAAAGCGTTTTAATCAGTAAAAAAACCTTTATAGTGGTAATTTTATTATTTATTTTAATTTTAAGATTTGTTTTATTGTTTTGAGTTAATATCTACTAAGTGATCAATTTCAGACCGATGTAAATAAATGATCGTTCGTTTCATCGATTAATAAATGTCATGGAGCCATAAACAATGTAATTTTTTTTACAATTTTATTCGATAGTGTAACGTCATATTACGAAATTTAAATATACGATGTTCATTATGACTAAGAGGTATGATTCGTGTAAGTATTGGATCATAATTAAATATTTTTATTTTTATTACACATCAAATTGAGTTTTAGGAAAACGAAACTGATTTATTGGTAAGGTGTCAAAAATTCTGAAAACGTACAAACTGGTTTAGTATTATTTTAGTTAGAAGAATTACTTCATTAACCATATATTTAACCTTACAAACCTGGTACAAAGTGACTTCCATATTAGTTGTAACGTGGACTTCCAGCTTTGTGCTCCGTCCAGGTACAGCAGCTACTATTCTCCTTCCGTCTTCGTCAATGTCTATGTCAATCCATTGCTCTTCCTCTCTCTCTGGCTTCCATCGCCACACAAACCTCTCACCTGGCACGTTTACCTCGCACTCAAAGGTGACTTTGTCTCCAAAGGGGGCTATCACTGATTCAGGATACTTGGTGAATCTCATTTCGAGTTCTGTAAAAGAATAAAATGACTATTTCAACCGTGTATGACAAATAAATGACTGTAAAGAACTATAAATAAGTGATAATCATCTCAATTAAGTAATAATCAGTCAATTCACACCTTTATAAAGCAAATACAATTATAGAAATAAAAAAATATTTTACACATGGTGTGAAAAAAGGTGATGAACATGCTTTTTTATAACTCACACGTAATTCTATAGGATATTTCGTGATTAGCACATACGGTTACCCATACTGTAAATACGTTACGTCTCATAGATCTTATATAAAATAATATAATAGAAAGCCTTTAAACTGATAAGCATTTAGTATATGTACAACAAGGTAGTAAAATATTAATTGAAAGCCCTTTTTAGAAGTTACCAAATTTAAACATTTCTTATTTAACCTCTTAAGAGACTTTAAGTGAAGGAAGACTTGACGATAAATTTATTGGTTCTAGAGAAAATTCATCATGAGTTCGTTTTATCATAGTCTTTAACATTCAACATCAAAGAAGTCCTTAATTTTCAATATAACATAATATGTGATACACCAACTTGATATGGCCTTCACACACTATAAAATATATGTATAACTTTGGTAAAAAGAATAACAAATATAAAATGTGAATGGACTGATTATTTTGAGTCTATGACTACCTCGTTGATCTAGCATTTAGCGTACGCAATTACTGCTCGGGCCAGAAAAGTGTTATTGAGTATTTCGGATTATAGAAATGCTTATTAAGAGTCCGGAGTTTGGCAAATGGAGTCTTTAGCCCCCGTGCCACAGAGAGCACGTAAAGCCGTCGGACCCGCGTCTGAACTCTTCCCGGTCGTGTCGGATAGCCGTCCCATTAAATTGTAAGAGTAAGGGAACAGAGAGTACACAGAGAATACATAGTATCTCCTAAATAGTTAGCTGGTCTCCGTTGCGACTGACCGTCGTGACCGAAATTGGCTAGGAGAACATCAACCAAGAATGTCCTTAAGAACGTTTAAGAGGGTCAAGTTAGAGGGCTGGATCAAAAGTCTGAAACAAAAGCCAGTTTCCTCAAAACAATACGTATAGGGAGGATGTTCTGTCTGTCTGCTAACAAATTTTTTAATATTATTAAATATTTTTTTTACATATGTAAATACAAGAAAAGAGCACAATAATGAATGATTTCACTAATCACACATCATCATCATCATCATCATCATCATTATCATCATCATCATCAATTTATAACAGACCACTGCTGGACATAGGTCTCTCCAATTGCACGCTACATCTCACACACATTTCATATAATGAACATCTCAGATATGGCTATCTAAAAAAAAAACCAGACGAGCTTGTGCTACGGTTACCAAACTACAATTAAATCAAGTAACTAATGTTCGTAAAATATGTCAATTAAAATGCTGATTAGTCATTATAGAAACTAATAATCACGTAATCAGTGATAGAACTGAGATCAAAGCGAATACAATTATATATTTTTTATTTGCATACCAAAAGTCTGGCCATAACAATAAAAAGAAATCTTGGCGTCCTTGATACCTTGTTACCCACACATTTCGATCTCGAATGACGCATCCGACTTCAAAGAAAAAGCTCATAACAATACTGCGCTCATACCGGTTACGACTTTACTCCACGCTCAAATGAGTTCATATTGGAATGCAACTCATAATTGAGATGTTACATTTTATTTCTCTTTGTAGTCGGACACCAATTTATGTGATTTCAGTCCCGTCAGTCATTGACCGTAACTTTATGGAGAATTTTTAAAATTTCATCTCGTTGCGAGTGAATAAGAATATGTAGGGAGGAAGAGTATTTATTAATTTTATATTTTGATCTCGTTTTAATAATAAATTTGTTTTTTTGTTAAAATGGAATTTGTTAAACGTATATCTGTAACGTAGACCTGCTGTGAATTATATCTGTGTAAGAAACCTAGTATAAATTGGCTACCCTAAAATAATTTTGATAATAGGTACTATTCACGTACTAAAACTATATGATGAAAAATAGATGACTTGGTTTTAACAGAACTACAAGTACTTAATGGGATTGAAAGGTAAATTTAAATTACATAGGTATAGGTTGGGTCAAGAATTCGTTAACATTTGAATCTAACATCCCGCGCAAATATATTACGGGAGTTCTTGAGACCGATGCTACTGGAATTTGCTGGCTAGACTCGTAACAAATGGTTTCAACAAGATGGAGCCACTTGTCACACATCCAATGAGTCCCTACCGGTGGTCAAAGACATGTTTTCGGAAAAGCTAATTTTTAGACGAGGCGACATTGCATGGCCACCAAGAAGTCCAGATCTATTTCCAGTGGACTTCTTTTTATGGGGTCATTTGAATACAGTGGACCCTCAGTAATCCGGCCCCTGTTTAATCGAGACCCCCCCCCCTCGTAATCCGTCATCTATCAAACAATTTTCGCTAATGTAGATCGTGCATGATTGAACAGGTTACAACTTGTGCTCGACACGTAGGTATTGTTTCAATTCCGATTGCTTAGTTTGAATTTGACTACGTGTGATAGCGGTGCAGCTTAGCGTTTATTCATTGTGTATTACGTATACATACCTAGTAATGTCGTCACAAGCTCAAAAGACAACATATAGAATTTTATCATTTGTCTGTAATTTGTCGGATTACAAGGTACTCTTGTGTAAAAAAAGCCGGGCTATAGGGGGTCTTAGGCAGTACTCTATAATCCGACAAATTCGATAGTCCGACACTGCCCTGCAGAAAGTTTGTCGAATTACCGGGGGCCCACTGTATCTACATCAATAAACCGAATACACTATATCAACTAAAAGAAAAATTAGCGAAGAGAGATCTCTTTGCCGAAGAGTATTCGAACATTTTGGTGCTCGCTTAGAAGAGTGCAAACGTCGAAAAGCTGTAGTAAAGTAATTCTTAAAAAATAAATGCCCATTATTTAGCTTTCTTGTAAATAAACAATTTTTATAATGTATCAAATAATTGTTTTATGTGATTTTTCAAATGTTAACTAATTCGTGGCCCACGTTTATGTGCAAAATATATCTATGTTATAAGATAAATGAATGTTTCGATTGTTTGACAAACAAACTGCTATAAGGATTTACCAAAATCTGTACGTCAATAGGACGGCCTATTGACTACATAGCATATCCAACCTAAGCAAACACAAAAGTGAAATTATTATTGTAAGGTTAAAATGCTTGTTTGGTTATTCGTGACTTGTTATCACCCGAGATTATTATTATTACCAAGCTGTGAGGTTTATAAATGTCTTTACTCGAAAATGGGTCACCTAGATGTCTCAGAAAGGCATCATCAACTTGAGAGTTGTATGTGCATGCAGTGCCTGGACTTTTTTAAAAAAATTGACAAATTGTAATTTGTAATGTAAAACAAAACGTACTAATTTTATCTGAAAAGTGTTTATTTATTTGATTTTGCAAATCTCTTAATATGAGTTGTTGTCATCACGCTACAAGCAATAGGGACCAAGCACCGATGAAACGTTTTGCGAAAACGGAGAAAGAAGGAGGAGGAGTGTTTTTGGACATCTTATTATAAATATAAATTACATAAAAACTACAAAATATTTAAATCGATGTTTTTGGATGGCTACAGTAGTTTATTTAACAGCAGATCAACTTTCTGATTCTTTCTTGAATGATTCTGATTTTAAAAAATGATACTACGCCTTCTTCTTGACAAGAATGACAACTCAGTTATGATAACCAGATGTCATAATTGGCGACTTTAGCACTTTGCATTGCAAACTATAATTTGAAAAAGTTTTTGACATAATATTCTGAATATTTTTTTTTGTAAATAGGATGGAAAATTCTGCTGCTGCTCTTTGGGGATTAAGGACTCAGGAGTATGTGGTCTTTCCACTAAAAACTACTCTGACAGCCGGCCTCTGACACCTTCCGGACCATGTGATTTTAGGTCTTCCCCGAATCGACGTCATGCCTTATCCCAAGAGTAGCACCTTTATGCGATCAGGCCGCTATATCATTCCCTGCTGCAGCAATCAATCTGCCACCAAAGGTCTCTACTCTCTGGCAGCCTATAGTCCCGTCGACGCTTCATAACGCCACCGAAGCCTAGTTCTCTCGGCATCGGCCCTCTCCCGATCCTGTTCAGCAGTCTCTATCGGAGCATAATAGCTTCGCAGAAAGCGATCATTGCACATCAGCCAGCCCAGCGTTCCGCCGGATTTTGATCTCGTCCTGGTATTGTCTGCTCTCATCCTGGCAGATGACACGAGTCTGGTCATAAACCCTCGCGGCACTATCTACCAGAATATCAAAAGGCGGAAAATGTACCAGGACTGTCGTTACTTCCGCTAGGTCCATATCGGTGCTCTATAGAGAGCCGTGGATGGTATGGTCGCAGTGTAGAAGTGGTAAACTTAACGAATCCTAAATACATACAAGCTATTGTCCTTTATTCCTTTTGAGAGATGCAAACAAATTTTCCTCAGGGTCATTTAGTTTTCAATATGAAGTTCAGGAAAACCATTTCAAAATTCAATCAAGGTGCCTTTCTATAACATTTTGAATATCTAATAATTTCGAGGTATTACAGTGATGTAATTTAAAAGTTTCGTACTTCCTTTTTTGACACAATTGCCTTAATTGTCCAAAGTTATTCAATTTAAGTAAAAAGTTGTTGTCATTTAGTGCAGTGGTTTGGAACGATGCCTGTTCTTGCTCCATGAAAACGTAAGACAACTTAGGAACTCATAAATTTAAAGAAAATTTTGGTTATTTGAAACTTTTCTTCAATTAAGTAGTAGTTTTTCTTTCGATTTTCAAGATAAAATTTGATATATTTTTGAAGTTTGAAGGCATTAATTATTTAGTTGCAGTTTGCGTACGGGATTAGTTTCAAAAGCTCGTGGCTGGACGAAAGTGATTGCTGTGTAAAATCAAAGTATTACTTCGAAATTTGAAAATGAAAGTTTATCTTTATGATGAAACACTGCTAAGACGACCTACAATTTGTAATGCCTTAGTGAACAAATATTTATACGTGAAAGAAGTACCGCTTTTGCATAGTTTTAACTTCATTTTCAGTATTATTACTAGATTTACAAGTTATAACATAGTCAGACACACTAACTACGTTAAATATGAAACTACAAGAAGACGACTGTTCAGTGAGTCTAATATTCGCTAGTTGTCAGCTTAGATTTATTAGAATGTTAGTAATGCGCAGAACTAGAATTACAGCCTCGTATAACTCATAATTACGCAATTCTGTGATAATTAAATATTCAGATTGTTACATTATTATGTTTATATATTATATTATATTAATATTATAATATTAATCGTTACAGGGATCACTCAGGGGTCTAGAGGGTAAAGCTGTAATTAAAATGGCTCTATGCGACCTAACCAAGAGTCGTCACAAGAATCTATTTATTTAAATTATTTTACTTAGTGATTCTTCTGCACCTTTTTTTCTGTGTGGAAATCCCCAAGGATTGCACCGGTAGGTGGTCTCGCCGCCTCTGGTACCAATAGCCGAGGAACCAGGTGCACCCTAGTAAGGAAATTTCTAGAACATTCTCAATTTTTTTGCACGTAATATTTTATTTAAATTTGTAGGAAAGCACCCTTGAATTTGGAGTGGCGACCGCGTACTGGGCAACGCAGCGTTGGTAGTCCCACCACAAGGTGGTCCGACGACCTGGTGAAGGTCGCGGGAAGCTGCTGGATGCGGGTGGCACGAGACCGGCTGTTGTGGAGAACCTTGGAGGTGGCCTATGTCCAGCAGTGGAGGTGGCTGAGATGATGATGAAATGACCCCTGAATTAACAGTCTTCAATCACCATCCATAGCTTTTAACAGTCAACTGCTGGACATAGGGCTCTTCTTCGACAGGAGCTTTTGCACTTCTATACCACGCTAGTCAACCGGGTTGGTATAGGATTTGTATCAAATTTTACTTCTCTTTATAGTGATGCTGTCCTGTATAGTTGGTTCCTTTAGTCGACTTTTAAGACACCCACGCCTTGTCAAAAAGCCTATGTGAAATTATTAAACCATCTATATAGGCAAGTATATCTTTAATGAGAACCAAATGTGAGTATTGTAATAATAATAATTTATTTTAACATAGTTTATGCTTTCAAAGTGATTCCATAGAAATTGAAAAAAAAACATTTATGGCAGACCATTTTGAAAAGGTACACATTACCTTTTCTAAAAGTTAATTACTATTATTTACTTCATAATTAATTAAACTGCTTCATTTTTTTCTTCTTCACTATATTTTAGTTCGTGGGAGTTGACTTAGACGATGCAAGTCGAAACAAGTTAAAAATTTAACTAAGTTGCTATATACAATTTGTATCAGACGTTAATGTCGTAATAAATTATATATAATGTAGCTCTAATTCTATAGATAACTGTTAGCGGTATGTAGATATGCATCAGGCAATTTATACAACGTCATAAAACGCACTGACGTTCCATCTGCATTCCGATGTTGGAACCAGTCTGGTGCCATCGCCTTGACGTGCGACGTGCTCGAGGATTGCCAATCATTGGTTCCTATGGCAACAGCTGCTTTTAAAGGAAAACGACCGTAAACTTTTATGAATCTTTCTTTTCTTTTTTCTTTTTCTTTTTTCTTTTTTTCTTTTTTTATAAAAAGACAACGCCCGCATTAGGAATAAATCCTGTGTCGCGGGGGACTTTACAAACATACAAGAAACGGACACAAAGAACATCCAGACTCAGAACAACAATTTATGGATCACATAGTGTTGTCCCATGTAGGATTTGAACCCACAACACTCAGCGTATTGGAGAGCGGCATGGCGACCGCTTAAACCACTAGGCCAATCGTGCAGTCAGTCAATCTTTATAACATGAACGTAGAATTTAAAAGAAATGTGTACAACAAATCGTTAAGCAACGCGTATTTCGGTTTGCTGTGAAAGAATTTATTTAAAGATATAATTATGTTGGTAAAGGAAGTGATTTGATAAGATAATTAAGAAAAAAAGCGTTTATTTATTAACAATGTTTAAATAGGCAGTTCGTACGCAGTACTTCGAGTTTCTCGCTTTAATTCAAAAGAAACGTTCAATTTAATTGCTTTAATGAATTAATTTGCTTTTAAAAGCTATAAATTTGAAATTCTACCAATGCGTAATATGTTTACATGACACTCTTTAAAATGTTGTTTGTATTTATGGTTAATTAGTGTTTATTTCTAATATTTATGTTTCCTACAAATACATGGCGTAACGATAGCAGAATATAGCATACTATCAGTTTATTTTTTAAAACAGGCTAATAAAAATTATTTTTTTATCAGTACTAAAAACGTGTATATAATCTGTAAAAGATTTACTTGCCGAAATAAATATAATTTATTAAAGGAAGCTAAAAAAAACACAAGAATCTCATTATTATACCTAACAAGTCACTCTCACTTACTGACAGCTACTGTACAAATCCTAATTTGTTTTCCGTAATTTTCATTAGAAAATATTACAATACGTTAAAGTGATTGATCGCGACTCTAGTTTATTTTCAGTACTTTTTTATTTTTTTATTTTGAGTGTGCGATGTAAGAGTACCCAAGGTGACCCGAGTATGACGCAAATTCACTAAAAAGAGTTTGGCATATTTAAAATAGTGCGCGAAACACGTTTTGAACACGATTTTATTTAAAAAAAACATCTAAGTAACAAGTTCTCCGTGTGATGACGGATTAGGACAATAGAGCGTACCATACCTATTTATCCCAAGGGTATCAAGAGAGTTGAATAAGAGAGCAACCACGCAAAATAACAACACTACAAAGAGAAGAAAAACTTGAAACAAACCCTATACCATCCATCTAACCAACGGGGTATAATAGACCAAAACGTCGTTTCTACGAAGAGAATGTCTAGCAATCGACTAATGAAGACTGTTGATGATAATATTAAATGTTCTAAACTTAAAAAAGAATGTAAACAAACTTGCGTATGCTTTCAAGAACCGCATTTGTATACAGAAAACAAATGTCAACAAATTAACGTGATTTCATGCACGTAATAAATACCTAAACACAGGATGGCGGTATAGAAGTCGGTTATTGCACGTGTCCGGTACTATTCTCAGCGTTTGGTGAACAAATTGAAAAATATTTAATCTTTTTCGACGTATCCACTAAAGGCGACGTTATGGTCTATTGCCTGTATTTTTCTTGCAAACAAGGATTAGGTGTGTGTGAGTCGTTTCTTTAATGTGTGGCGATAGGTTATTGAAGAAACAAAAAATCAGAATCAAGACGTTTAAGCTACATACGAGTAGTGTGCCATACTGAAAATTATGTCAAAAGTGTCTGTTAATTTTATTGGTCCTGAAAATTTGTATAATCGAAATATATTTTTACGCTTGTCATGTTCAGAAATATTACCACAGTTAAGCCTCGATACATACACATTGGATGCTTGTTTACGAGTATAAGCCATTTATTTGTGATTCTGTTACTTGGATCACTTTAGAAAAATGACACAGGGGTGACAGTTATCGTGGTAACTGTGTAAGTCTTACACTGTCACGATGACTGTCATGCCTTTTACGTCCCCAAACGAGGTGTGAAAAAGCATCTCACAAGGCCGCCATGGTGTGGGTCACCATACTGCATTATCTGTATTTGCAATGAGTATAGTGACCACAACTCTTGGATTCTATTCATGCTTTCCATCAGGCAGAGTAGAGTCACTTTGGCAGGCTCTTAATATAGAAAAAGAACTTAGAATCACATGTAAGTATAAAGATTTACGTCAAGTGTCATTGGTCTCGATTAAGAGACAAAAATCATCAGTGACCCTTTTTGAGCTCTATTTATTTTAAAACATATTTATATTTTACGTACTATTGATCCGACAATATAACGAAACCATGAAATCCTGTGACTTATCTTAACTCTCTCATCTCTATAACTGGTTAACGTAATTTACAATCTATCGATAAGTATTTACTTTATTAAGAGCTTTTATTTAAACAGTCCTTAAATGAAATGACCCCAAACTAATATAAAATCTTTTGACTGCAAAAGAAACAATAACAGCCGCGAAAGGTATTATTGCTACTTATAGACGAAATAAACAAATAGACGCCAAGAGTTTCTCTACGACGTAACTTTAACATCATTAAGGTATACATTGTGTTCAATTTGCCAAAAAATTACAACTTTGTGTTAATAATTAAATATTTAATCACAGTACAATATATTTTTGTTTTTCGGTAATGATAATCCTATCATACCCATATCCTTCCATATCATTTATTATCATTTACTCGCGTTACATCAGACTTGAAGGTTTCAACGTCGAGTGAATCAATAAGACACAACATTTTTGCTATTCGCTAAGCCCTTGCCTAAAGATATTCAACAGACTGCGATATCCAGCTAACAACTTTTTGGTGGTTTAAGTGGACAGAGATTCGCTATTAATAGTTTTAACTGCTTTAGGTACCTTCTACACATTGACGGCAGAGCTTGTTTATAAGCTTAGATCTATATCTACAGGTAGGCTACTGTATCAACAAGCAACCGCATTTAAACGACAACTGCTGAGCTCTAACTCAGGCAGGAAACTAAAGTAGTAAACTATTAATTTATCCATTATCGGTAATACGATAAAAGACAAACAAAGAAAAAATAAAATTACAAATCCGACCAAGCGGAGGTAACTAATGACTTCACACAAATGCTTGGACAATATAAAGACGAGCGAGCGTAAAATTTGTTTTGTACACACCCACACAGGCACACTCCAAACTTTTTTGGGTTCATTTCGGAGCGGATGGAATTAGTTGAAAGGCTCACATTTTAGGGACCCTTTTGTGTACGTAGAAAAAGATTCATATATTTTATGTATTGATGCAGTGTAATTGTAAAATACAATTTTAACAGAGTATATACTTTTACTATTGTAATCTTAAATTGATATTATTTGTAAGGATACAAAATTTACACATATTTTTGACGTTAGGCGTTTAATGTTTAAGCAAACGCCTAATCAAATGCGATTTACTTTTAATAGTACAATAATTTATAAGCTCAAGTAGTCAGCTTACCCATACTATATGTAGAAAAGAGTAACTATTCAGACTCCGCGGTTAATTAGGTATACTTCAATATAAATCTTCTCTATAAACTAGAGTAGTACTAGTAGTGTTCAAATAACATTAAATACATTTACCATTTTTATCTTTGCTTATCTTCTGTAAAACTTAGACTACGCAAAAGGGCATAGAATAATTACAATTTAAAGCTATTTGTGTAGCTCTGTGTTTCTGAGTCAAAAGTTTACTATTTAGAGTTAGTAATTTATTTAATTAGTAAGAATTGAATTCAACAAAGCGATTTGTTGATTCTAACGCTAAATTATTTTATAAATAAGTATACATATACATCACATTTAAATACCAACCACAATGCTTTGCATAAAATTTCAACTCAATCGGATACACGATACACCAACACATCAAAGTTAAGAAGAGACACACAAAAGCATTATTTTTTGAAATATGATAGTAGTAGGAACCATTATAACACTAGTAATGTTAGCAATACAGAGTACTCTTCTATTTTAATATAATTCTTTCATGTTATGCAAATCATATTAATTTATAGCACAATAACACAAAATAAATGGTGTACCCGGCTCGCCATGTTTTTCTTTGTTGACTATTAAACCTTCACTAGTTTCGCAGTTATGATGACACAGGAAAAAATGTTATTTGGAAACCAGGTAAAATATTAGCATACTTTTACATTTGTTGCTTGTTTATAAAACTCGGTATTTTACCACTGAGGGTTGTAGAGAGACAGTCGATGGCTGAATCTGAATCTAATCAATTACATAATCTCCCATCTCTCATAGTAGCTAATGTTAAGGTTATCTAATTTGCGTGAAGCTAATAATGTCGATTTCGGCTGAGACATTATAGTGCACAAAGGTGCGTAGACCAAAGGTGCACTCTCTGTTCCCTCACTCTCACAATCTCATGGGACTAGGTTAACAATTATATTATATTACAAATACATACAATTCTACAGTAGTAGTATTGCACACAATTAAAGCAAGATGGCTGGCAGGAGTTGGATGCGCCTAGCCGAAAATCGATCAGTGTGGCGTGCAATAGGAGAGGTCTATGTCCAGCAATGGACTGCTATGGTTTGATGATGATGATGAAAGCGCATTAATTAGTACCAGCCGAGTAGTGGACCTCATTAGGTTGAGAAGATGGTGATACAAGCGTATAGTTATCGAAAGAATCAGCTATGTCAGATCTAGGTAGACAAGGTACCCGAATAACATAATTTATTCCAGAGAATCCCATGATAAATTGTTAAAAACTGCAAACAACTTGTGTTTATAATAAGGAGAATGTAAGGAAACACGACACCAAAATACTATCCTGCACAGTTGGACTGTATCTCAACTTCGAATATGTAGTGGTACCATTTTAGATATTTAGTAATTTCTTTATATTTAATTGCATTTAATTCATATTTTTGACAGTATTTTAATAATTGCTTTAAAGTTTTAATCTATTCTTGTATAAATTTTTAAACACCACTGCTGTACATCACAATTTGGCTAAAAGTACAAAATTAACATATATTTACATATGACATTGATACTACCCTATTGTATTAAAAGTTTGAATTAGAATGAATTATACAATCAAACTACGAACAGTCAAACCCATCAGTTACGTCACTTTAAATCAGACTACTGTTAACTACAAAAAGGTCTCGGTCACCGACGACAGGCCTCCATAATCTCAGTTTTTTTTTTTACTGTCGGCTCAGAGCTCTTTGTCAATGTGAGGGTAAGCTACCTGCGGTATCCGGGAGCTTACCCATAGCGCATGTACGTCCAAAATAGACAAAAAGTTATATCTTTGCACCTCGTTCATTATGGTTTATCTTTCTTTTAACACGAAACGCGCCTTTGCTACTACGCAATGAAAATTAAAGGTACATAAATCGGCAAGTCATTGGACACGGTCTAATTTTTAATACGGTGCCGAACGTGTTTTGTTTTGATTCAACAAAAACATTGAAAAGCACTAAGTTCTACTCGCTAACATTTTGTGATATTTTACATTTGCTTTCTGTATCATAACAGATTAAAAAATCGTATGATATTTATTTCGTAATAAAAATAATAATAAATTCAACGTATCGTAAAAACGCATTTATTTAAAAAAAAATAAAAATGAAAGCCTGTCACGTTTTGTTATCATTATGGAACCACTTACAGTGAGGGTTGATGGTGAAGAATACTTAATAAAAAAATAAAGCTTATCAAACAAAAGCTAAAAACACAAACAAAAATTAAAGCTACACACGCATAAAACATACTAGGCGTTGCATACAAATAAATACTAATTGGAAAACCACACACTTTTTAAATCTTATCTTAAAAATAGAGAAAGTATTTACAAAAACATACTTTACTATTTCTAAAATATTTAAGTACACATACAAATAGCAGGTAACGCTGTTTTCTTTACAATAACTATTCAATATAATACTTACGGGCTATTACCGGCAAGACCATCGACAAAAACAGCTGGATGTGCAAAGGTGCGGCCATTTTGGCGACCTGAAAAAAAAGTTACGATTATTTTTTTTTATTTTGCTTTGGTGGCTATTCACAAGGCCCGCCGTCATTTTAAAGTGTGTTTAAAAATTCTGACTGTCCTTTTATACAAACATAGACGCTATAATGGTATTTTTAGCAATTAATAAAATACTAAAGAGATAATAATATACTTTACTATACTAATATACTATAGAAAATAATATTCTGTCGGTGTTATCAGCGAATGAAACTTTTAACATCGTTCTCAACGGTATTATTTATTTTATCTATCATAAAATTTAATGTCACGTTTAGTTATGTAAATTCAAATGTATTCGAATTTTGTAAGCTCGACCACCAACGTAGACACAACATTAGGTGAAATTACAACTTATTTGATAAGATATGTAAATAATGTAATAATATTTGTATTTTATCATTTCTGCACAAGAAAATACAAAACAAACAACTTAAAATTTTAAGTTCATATGCCTGAGTATATGTATATCTAATTTTAAGTTCAATAAGGTCAATTTCAAAAAATGTTCTAAAATGATTGAATACTTTTTACCATCGAAAATTAGTAAAATCTTAATTATTATACCAATGTTTGGGTGTCTCTAATTAATCATAAATTGGAATCAATGGTAGTCTTTCATAACATACAATTTGATTAAAGATTTCAGCATCACTGTTATTTATTAGGTTCTGTCTTCTGTAATTCTCAGCCTTTAATGTTTTATATTTCGTTTAGTAATTCTGTTAAACTGTTAACTGACTTGTAGATCCATCAATCTACTTCTTTAAAAGCTTACATAAACTGTGTTTACAGCATTCATGATAGAAGTAAAATATATTCTAATCTCCGTTATTACGTCAATATCCTTTCAAACTTTACTTTTAGTCTTCCAAAACAAATTGAAACATGTTTGAACTTCTTACACAATAAGTTATACGAGCTCATAAATGTTTTAGCTAAGTAAAAACAAAATACATGTATGATTTCAATTTTATTCCTTCATACCGAAAAGTACGTACGCCTTTTTATTCCCAAGATTATTTGGGATCGGTTACTATGTAGTTCAACCGGTTTTGCTTAAATGTCAGCTTTTCCACGGAGGGAGTGACATCGGACCTCCACAATCCTAAAGTTAAACTGAATTCTAAGGTTGAATTTGTTGTCCTTATATTTAAGGGCACTGACTTCCCACTAACTGTTGCCATAGATGTTAATGATGTTGATGGTTAACATGCTGTCGGAGGCACGGGAGTGAAAAACCGCCATCTTTCATACCTTGGGCTGTTATTAAGCATTTTTTGAAAGAAAAAAAGAGTGTATGTACCCATGTACGCACGTAAGAATTTATACTTCTTTGGCGCAACTAACTTCAGACTGTTGCTTATTTCTGTCGGTTGCAACTTACTTAAGACTGTTGCTTTTTCTGTCGGTGAGCGCGCGCATAGTAAAAATTCACTCTTATCAGTTTACCCAATCATACCAAAAGAAGTATAACTTCGGAACCCAACAATACCATTTACTGTTAAGCATGTTGATTGACAGGTACTATTTTATTTATATTCTTCAGGTCTTATTTATATTTTAAAACGGACTAACTTTCATATACATAAAAATAGTATTTTGTTAAGTATTTAGTTTATGTCTATGTAGGATTATTAGTAGAGAATTGTTGCTATTTTACTTAATATATACAGTATATTGCTGTAAGATCATCTAAGATTAATAAAATAAATGAAATAAAAATACTCTTAGACCCCACTTGGGAATCGAAGCGCCATTCCAACGAGACATTGCTATGTATCTATCTAGTATATATAGCTATCTAGTATGTTTATTTATGCGTTTTAGTTTACAATATTTAATTAAACTTGCAATGTGTGTACATAAGTTCCAATTTGTGTGCGTTTCAAGTTCTAGCAATTGATAGATTCTATTTTCGAATTTGATCAATATTCACATCTATATCCATACTACATACTTTCATAGGTAAAAAGAATTTTAAGATTGCAAGAACGAAGAAAATGAGTTCGGAAATTCAAACCTTATTACGTCCGGAACGGTAGCCTGTGTTTTAATATTGTAGAAAAGAGTTTGTTTATGTATGGTGGAATAACGATACTAAAAATACTTAAAGAGAATATTACAAGGTAAAATTACTTCATACAATTTGTATATATAGAACACCATAGGAAAGTTCTTTGTGCACTTTCCTATGCTATATCCAGTCACTAGTTATTAATAAAATGAGATATCTTCTCCTTAGATAATAAATAGGGTAATATATAATTGCCATATACGTATCTATGCATAAGAGACAATACTAGCAATAAATCTAATAAAAGATACATGACAAAGAACTAATGAGAAGGATAGGTTTACTTGAGTGCTTTGAAGAGTAAAACTTCTCAAAATGAGGTACCAGTTTAGAAATTGCCACTATTGTCTTTTTCTCTTAAGTTATTTTCGATCTGTACTCGTTTCTTATTACTGCGACTGCAAAAAAAACCCTTTTTCGAATAAGTAGGATGTCGCAAATGGTAAAAGAACCCTGAATGCTGCAGTACTCGAATGCAGTACTGCAGTGCTAGAAATCAAGCTTCAAAATTCAAGCAGTTTATTTTTGTCGAAGTGGAACTTAAAGCTGGAGCCACAGGATAGTTCAATGAATTACGTAATAACGTCGACTGGAAAGGGATTCTAATCCAGTCGTATTGCTGCACATTTTCCTTGACAAAGTCAATCTAAACTATATAGATCGTCACACGAAACCCCTGAATTGAGCCGAGTTGACTGTCGCACAGTTTGGTAAGCCCTGGCCTAAGTATTTCTGACAACAACCCACGTGGAAAAGCAAAATATGTATTTAAAATTAGAACTGTTGCAGAAATTTGTAACCGACGCGTGCCAATAAACCAAAATAATACACACAATAATAGCACTCTAAACGTTCCAGACCATTACTTATAAACAAAAAATACTAACAACTTTGTATGATTGTTCATAACCGTTCTTGTTGTTGTTGAATCGAGTTGTTGATATATTCTATCATGACTATTAGCAATGTTTTTAATATTTCACAATTATACTCATTAGCAGAACATAAAATAAACGAAATCTGTTTAAAAAGTTGAGACGCTAATTTATGGTAATTATTAATTTATAGACAGCCATCATGTTGATGGTTGTCTATAAATTATTTATCTCATCTTATTATGTCTAGTCTTTTTATTATTTATCATATCAAGTTATTCGAAATGACGACAATATATCGTAATCATTTACTAATAACGAATGAAAAAACGTTGATCGATAATCACTCGATATTGCTGGTTAATGGACAGCTAATAACGCTAATAGATGTTAAGTTTAACGTTATAGCTCGAACTATCGAGCCGTGAACAGTATTTTATAAAAGTAATCACAGTTTCGCTCCCACAGTAACTAGTTTTCCGCGTAGTAGGAACTTTCCTTACGCAACCTTGTTAGTATAAAAAGAACTTTGTTTTTTTATATTTATTTGTAAAAGAAAACTTAAACACTCGGTTTACTTAATACGTTACTCGGATGACAGTTTAGGGATAGTGGGGTACTTATACATACTGACGTGTTTGTATAATAGACTATATTTTTCGTTCTTCTGAATTATAAAAACAATTTGTGAATTTGTATTTGTACCTCTGAATTTGTTCGTCTTTTGACAGCTAACTTTGCTTTGTTACTGAATGTAAGGACTGTAAGACCACCTTAAAAGAATGATATATCCGAGACTTTAATCGCAATGGCAATACCTGACTGCACGGTTGGCTTAGTAGTTTAAGCGGTCGCCACGCCGCTCTCTACTGTACTGAGTGTTGTGGGTTCAAATTCCACATGAGACAACACTATGTAATCCACAATTGTTGTTGTCTGTGTGTTCTTATTGTCCGTTTCATGTGTGTTTGTAAAGTCCCCCACGAGACAGCATTTATTCCTAGTGTGGGTGTTGTCTTTTTTAAAGAAAAGAAAAAAAAAATTCTTTGAGTATCTTTTTTTAAATTTACAAATAAAAACTTCAATTCTATTTATTTCTATAAATAGACGACCTTTTCAAAATAGCTTGATTTTATAACTTTTATATAATTAAATGTCAAACATTGTTTATTAGGACTTCAAAACACGCGACTAGTTGTATAAGGTACTATGTTATCTCCTTATATGTTTACATAACCAGAAACCTTGTTCAAATCTAGTTTCTTTCTGACAGTCAATGCCAGGGTTTTCTCTCCATATAATCACCGGTTTGCCGTTAAACCATATTAATATGCCTGATTAATTTTCATTACTACTTCATTCTGAATTCTAGTACAACTAGTATTTAAGTACTAACTTTATATATCCAGTGCGAAATAATACACAAACCTAAAAGATAACAGCGAAAACATGAATTCAACCGACTTTATGCCTTTCACAATCGTCTAATTACAAATGTGTTCCTAGTTGATTATGATGTATTAAAATATGTACATAAAAGCTATCTTGTGTTGTATTTCTCGTATATATTTTCATTCTATAAGAGGAGAACAGTGTTCTTATAATAAATAAATAAATAGCAAAAAAAAAATTAATTAAAAATAAAAAAAAAACTATTTCACACGGGTACTTTTACATCGGTCAAAAGCCTCAAATTTTCCGGTCCAATATCAAGTTACTATATCATAACATACTCTATGAATACTAACAAAAAGAAAGTCAAGTTCTATACACTTATTAATTAAATTATACACTCATTCAAACAAATTGTGGGCAAATGTAATGTGTCAAAGGTCAAAATAGCACTTGCTACGGTTCAACAAAGAAATATATTGCAGACAAATCTCGCCTCGCGCTGTCATAAATACTTATCAATTTAATGTTTTAAAAAAATTGAAATACACGTGTACTTTGAAACATGTCTAGGGAAATTATGTCTGACCGCGCAATTTAAATGTTTCGAATGCATTTCGAATGTGTAAGGTTTAATTTTATATAAATTGTGTTGGAGTCATGCCAACAATTCGGCGAGTATTAATTTTTTAATTCAATGACGTTTAATTTGTCTCCCAGCGATCTTCAAAAGAATAATGAAGGACGTAAAGAAAAAAATTAAAAAAAATGCTTTGAATAAACTACCAAGTTACCACAAAATATTGCAGATCGCGTCAATAAATAGGAACCGGTCCTAAGAACTCCAGTAACGAAACCATGTTTACCCAGAACAACAATCTGTCCCCTTAGCTAAGACGCAAGTGTTTCGCGTCGATTCTCTTTCAACCATCACTAACCCCTCTATTATCTTATTGCCTCATACTTTTCTTTAACCACGTGATCTAGCGTTGAGAGAGGTCATTCTCATACATTTTTTGGTTTTCTAATAACATTTACGTTTGTAGAATATCAGCTTGGCTAGAGGGGCTGGTCATTTACAGAATGTCCACGTTGAGTCTTACATCCGCAACACTGGACTGGTGTGAATGCAATAGTTCCCTTTAAGCCTAATCTGTTTCCATTTGTTTCCGAAAAATTCTTTATAAATGTATGTCAATAAACTATTCTTGATGATCATTTACTATAACTACTACCGAATTAATTCTTTTTTAACGGTTTTTAATAAATATTCATGAAGCAAATTATTATATTATGTATCCAGTTAATATTACAAGTCAGTTTCTTTAAACCTCTTAAATTATTTGTAAAATATACGTATATAAGTAGAATATGCAAAAATAACCTATTTAATATAACAGTTTTAAAAAATATATGACAGAGCTTTTGCAATATGTACCTTTCTAGAATTGTTAAAGTCTACTCATCAGGTCAGGACATAGGAGAAACTACAAGTGAAGTAACCGTTGTGTGGAATCGACATCAAGTAAAACCAGAACCGTGCGGTGTGTCGGGCTTTACAACTTTTGGCTCGAGCTGTTCAGAGAAGTTCAACCAATCTCATTAAACCCAAAGTTAGTTCGATACATTGCTCAGCAAACAATGAGTTTGCCAACTCTTTATATAACATGCAAGTAACCAAAAGGGCTTCTAGAACAATGAAATAGGCCGGGTTCGAATTACTAATAGCAGTTATTACGTGTAGAGAGCAGTGACCAGCTGCAGCAAAATGGGCTTTGCATGCGAATTTCAATGTGTTTTAGCACTTATGTATAGTTTCGTATTTGAAGTGAACAGACTATGGCAACATTTGGCTTCAAGTACCTAGTTTTGTTAGGATTGAAATGTTCAAATAAGACCGCAGCGAAGGCTACTATAAAGGTTGTAAACACTTCTAAATTCAGCTCCCTCGTTGAGAGTAAACGTATAAACTTTGAGCGTGTAGTAATCGAACGCTACTGCTAGTAACACATTGTGATGACCGATGGGCTATGCAAAATGCAATATCGGATACAGAAAAACTTATATCCATCCGCTGCCTTCTCTGGTCTCCATGGATATTTTTGGCCCTTATCAGTTAGCACTACAGTAAAAATGCTTTTTAACACAAATCTTTTGTTGGAAAGAAGTGTTAAGAAATTAGTCTTGAGAGGTTAAGATAACCTTGATAAGATAACAAGGCTATCTTAACCCTGATTAAGATCAATTTAAGAAGTATGAAAAAAAATTCATAGTTTTTAAGATTGGGTTTTAATTCGAAATTTGGTGTGTCGTTGGTGAATCTAAACGTAAAAATTGACCAATAAACAGCATATTGTTTAAGAAAATATATACATATGTGTGCATCAAAAGCGTTAAGACACTAGTTTCTTATGAAAGTAGGGTAAGTCAAAATCAATCTCAGATATAAATGTTATATTTAGCATCAACGAAATTTTTGCTATAGTGAAAATAATTTCTCGAGTGTTCGTGTTAGCTTTAGACATGCTTTTACATACATAGCTGACTTCAATAGTCAGAACTTTAGTGGTGGTTAAGCTAAACATGACACTTAACATGTTACTGTAATATAAATAAGTTGCTACCACGGCGTGAGTCAGATAACGAAAGGAATCCTTTAAGTAAATACTACAGTCACGTCTACATTCATTTTCTTTTACATTCATATCTAAAAAGAATGATCTAGTCTACTACTTCGCCCAGTAGAAAAAGCTTTATTTACAAATTATATCATAGAGTTACATAAAGAAAAGGCCTTAATGCTGTTTTTGCCCTAAATCATTTAGAACATAACGTACATTTTGGCACATACGACGATATTTGTTTCAACTTAATACCCCTTAAACATCTAATTTAGTCTTATTAACATAGCCTAATTGAAAATCCTTAACAAAACGTAGTGAGTAAATGTCAGAGGGGCTTTCAATCAAAACAAATGAAGGTGCTATGTGATGAGTGACACATTAATGACTAACTTAACATATCATTATAGTAAGACTAGACTCTCATTACTATTCTACATGTGTCCTACATCGAGGACAGCATTTACGCACGTTAGTGTTGTCATACTACAATGTTTGATTTGGAATGTTTTTATTTCTGTTTACCATAATCAAAGGAGTCTAGTTTTAATTCTTTTTTAAATTCCTACTATCAGAAAATAAAAGTACATTAACTACATTGACGAGAGAACTACATAAATTTAAATTTAGAACAATGCAAAATAGTTAGCAGGCAGACGTGGTAGAAATAGAATCGGTAAGCACAGTAAACCAGAATACGTTGACCACAACTTATCGATTGTAGGATGCCTTGTATTTCTGCATTAATTGATCACTTATTGGGTAAACGTTTACAAATTTACTACGTATTTTAGGTCTAGGAAAAATCCAAGTTTGAATCGCTACAAGGTTTTCAACTTGTATCATACTTTAAATGACATTGTAGATCCTTAAGTATCCTAAGCACGACTTATTAATATTTCAATAAAAAAAACAGTAGCAGTCGTGGGACTGCCGATAGAAGTGAAAACGGAACTATTAAGTTGAGAGTAATTAAAACTATATGCAAAAATTATATGAATTTTTTTATGTTTCATATATAGCTATATATAATATATAATATCATATATAATATATAATAATAATAAATTTCATATATAATATATAATATCATATTCTCCATAGCTATAGATATACTATTATCATTAGCATGTCGGTGACGCGAACCGAGGATTTTACCCTCTACCAAAACGCTCAACGCGCCTAAAGAAGTTTTCACTTCAAAAACGTATTCAGGAGAAACGATAATCATGAGAAAAACGTGAGATGTAATGCTTAAGTGTCGACTTCAGAGTGATTGGACTTCACAAGACAACTTTGAAGTTAAACAAGGTTTTACCAATTTTAATTACATGTCGTAACTGAGATTTACATAAGAGAGATAACTATAGTCAATATAGTCAAGAATTAGCCAATACATTACCATTGGTGAACATAAGCCTGTCCCAGTTTGAATTCCGTGTAAGTCTGTCCTCCACCACTCGTTTTTATCATTATCAAATCGTCAGACACTGTGTCATTCCAGAAGTGACGTGCTAACAGATATTACATGTCAACATTAACAATTAAAATCAATCAAAATCAAATTAAATTAAGAAATATATCGAAATAGAATAGTATTAGACATAATAAATTATTTAAATCTACAGAAACAACAAATAGTAATTGATATAGGGGTAAAGTTTAGCTCATTGAAATTAGTGAAAGCTCATGAAATATATTCAGAGTTAAATCAATTACAAATATATTCTCAAGTAAGAGGTCTGCATGAATAGATATAGGGTCAAAACAAAAGGCTATTCAAGACTGGTTCACTTTAAATTTGAAATACGTCACGTATTCAAAATTGTAACATGAATTTACATTCAGTTTCTGACCTCTCTCAAGAATAGCTGACCTGGCCTGTGGCTTACTTGCACGGGGTCGTCTCTAATAGCTTCTGTGACGACGCATACCTAAAACTTAAACAATCCAATATACTCGTACTTAAAATAATCGAATAGTGCGATAAATATACATTGGTAAAGTGGTTTATTATAGAGAAGTTCCAATCGACCTTTTTAGCTTCGATCGCTATTTTTAGAATAAAATTAGTATTTCAAGGAACTATTTGATAACAAATATAACTATTAAAATGTTAGACAAGATTTTTGTGCAAAAAAATAATAATTTAGCACTGGCACCGGATAGTAAGTAACGTAATTACAGTCCGAGTCGCCATTTTTTATGGCAACATCGAAGCGTGAGTAGTATCGTTGATGTTTCCTTTTATACAATTTAGACATAGTTTAATGCTTCCTGGAGTGCTGTTGTCTTCGGATTAATGAAATACGGATTTATTTAGTATGTCCGATTTAATTGATGGGCACCGATTGTCTAACTTGATAGCTCACATACTTAGCTTTAGTCTTACGTCATTGTAGTTTGTTTTGAAGGATGTTACACCGTTGCCCTACGTGATCAAGAATATTAATTTAAAAAGTAGGTACCTAACGTACATTATACATTACATTTTTGTGTTCAACTAGAAGAATAATTAAGGCAAATATATTGCTATAACTTCTATATCTGAATAAATGTAAATTGGCATCGACAATAAAAAATTCATAACCAACAAATGCTTACGAATTTTATTACTTAACGAAGCATCATGGTTACTTTAAAGTCGAAAATTAGTTTACGGTCCCCGAAGTTAAGAAATATAACTAAAATAGGGGTCAAGCCGCAATCAAAGGCTGATTGTGCAAGGAAAAATATATACATCAATTTTAAGCAGCAATTGAAGTTTACATGTACAGGAGTCAATTCCTATTGAAAATTGTTCTCTATTTTCGTTTTAACAGAAGCCATCTATAATTTACTACATATTTAAATATTATTTTAAACAAAACGTAAATGCGACTAAAGCTCAATTTTGTTTGCAATGTAAATTGATATTAGGGAAAGCAAGAGAAGTTAAGGAAGGAAGGCCCTTAAACTAAATAGCCCAGCAAGAGAGGGACTTATTTGCTATTTACAACTCTCACTTTATCTACCTAACCTTAATTGGGTGCTTTAACTCGCTGTTTCTTCAATCACCTTATTGATTGTTAACCTTGCAATCGTGCTATTAGGGCCGAATTTCCATTGTTAGTACAAAGTATGAGACCCTTGCCCGCTTCCGGAGCTATCGGTTCTTGTATTATGTTGTCAAATTATGTAACCCTGCGAAATGTTTGCACCTAGACTGATATACCAAAATATATGTAGGTGACAAAAATATCTTGCAATGGTTAGGTACGCAATAGTCAGGTCAGTAACTCGGAAGTTTTAAGAACTGCTTTAAAAATCTTGTCGTGGCTAATCGTGGCCTAAATTTACCTCGTTTCTTATTTTCTGCAGTTAACATTTATATATATATATATATTACATTACTAATTTCAGTTCTTTGCCAAAGTGTGACTGAATTGATAAGAAACTAGCAACAAAGCTGACGCAAAAAATAGATAAAAACAATTTTGGTTAGTATGTTGTGTCTGTAGTAGTCAGTAGTGGAAAGATATACAAACTAACTTAATATTTTATATAAAATATATAATTTATTGTTTTAGAAACAAACTTATCAAATAGATTCTGATAGAGATTTGTACATTTGTACATGATTATTGAACTTGTATGCTTTATATATAAACTGTATTAACTACAATAAAGTTTATTCTACCCTATTCTAGAGATAAAACTCAATGACAATCACAGAAAGTAATTTAATTGTTATCCATTTTTTATTTTAAAGGCCTGTCAATAGTATACAAGAGTTGAGGTCACCATACTCATTGCGAATGCAGACAATATGCTGTATGCAGACATTACAATATACGGTGACCCATACTATGGCGACCTGCATACTACGCCTCCGGGACGTAAAAGGCATGACAGTCATCGTGGCAGTGTAAGGCTCACACATTTACCATGATAACTGTCACCCGTGCATCAATAGACCTTCGATGTTGCACTCACTAACGAAAGACGACAGACGACAGTAAGTATGGTAGGTATGGTACAATATTGTTTTTTCAAATGCAAAAGTCAGAAAACTAGCGACAGGAAAGTCAACCCGCTGGAGTTGCAAATGTGTACATATAAATACAGATAACCTGTCAACATTCCGAGTGAGATTGTTTGTCACATTGATAAAAAGAAATGAAGGACACTTTCTGTCTGTGCTAATGTTTATAATATACCAATGTATACAGATATCACGACATAAAAAGATGAAACTCACTCAGACTCAGAAGCGATATCTTTATGAATGTAATCGTAATGCTTATGATGGTTCTTCTTAGAAATCCACCGCATTATCTTTCGTACAATAACTTTCTTTCATCGGAACATTAGAAACTTTTTAAGTGATGGATAAACTTCGTAATATAGTCTTCGTTTTATTCACACAGTGAGTGTAAGAATTTGAAGTGACGTCAGTTGGAAAAATTTCAACGTTACATTTTATTTCATTTTTTTTTAGAATATTACACTAGTTTCTGATAAAGTTTTAAATAATTATCTACCATATAACACTATTTTAGTGTAGAAATAATTGAGTGGTCAAGTGTTTCTCGTTTTAATTCAAAACTTTTGTTTTGCTGGATTGTTTTTAAATAAATCGTAAGTGCGGTATGGAATATAATAGAATAAACTTTATTGTACATATAAATTTTTACTGGTCATATACAAGAGCATATCAATTGAGTGACCATGTACGAGTACAAATGGCGGTCTAATCAATGAAAGCAATTTCTTCCAGGCAACCTTTCGTTGCGTTCCTGAAGTGTTGTTATAAAAAAATGTGTTCTTAACGTAATATAATATTCATTTAAAAAACTAATCGCTTAATAAATTACCATCAGCTTACTCAATAAACAAAAATCTATTAAACAAACCAATAAATATAATTAATGTGGATATTGAAACAGACAGAAGTTATCGGCGCCCGGTCAATTGCACAAATCAATAAACCCTTGTCAACCAATTACTTATGGCTGGCTACGCACACATAACGACAATCGCCTTAAAATATATCTCATGCTAAACTTTATAAACGTTTTGAAATATAATAGGAGATGCCGTATAAAAACAGAACATCTGAGTACTGAACTAATAAGTAATCAACTATACAATTGAGTTATAATAATTATTAAAAAGTTAAACCATTTACATCCTAAGTAGTCATATATAGGTTGGGCCAAGAATTTGTTGTCATTTGAATCTAACAGCCCCCGCAAACCGGGGACCGATGCTACTGGAATTTGCTGGCTACAATCATAACACAAGGTTTCAACAAGATGGAGCCACTTGTCACACATCCAATGAGTCCCTGCAGGTGGTTAAAGACATGTTTCCGGAAAAGCTGATTTCCAGACGAGGCGACACTTCATGGCCACCCAGAAATTCAGATCTATCCCCAGCAAATTTCTTTTTATGGAGTTATTTGAAGAAAAGGTATTGATGTACAATAAACCAAACACACTACGTCAACTAAAAGGAAAATCAGCGAAGAGATGTTGGCGATCTCAGGGTCTCTTTGCGGACGAGTACTTGAAAATTTTTGTGCTCGCTTAGACAATGAATTTTTAAAAAAGATATTCCAACTAATTAACTTTCTTGTAAGTAAACAATTTTTATAATATATCAAATGGATTTTTTACACGATTTTTTTTAAATGTTAACTAATTCGTGACCCGTAATTCTTTCATTCTTCCACAAACTATAGAATTGAGTTATAATAATAATTAAAAAGCTAAACCATTTGCATCCTAAGTAGTCAGATATTATACAGCCAGTATTTTTACATTTACAATTACAACCGAGTACTAAATAGTCACTCATGTTTCAAACAGTTCAAAAACCGTACGCCGCATTAAAATCGCTATAAAACCAGATGTTTTATTGTCTTGGCGGAATGGGTATTAAAAGGATAGTGGAAAGAACTTCATTGTTGACGATAAATATCGTGTAAAACAATTGTATAGCCCGCATACCACACACAACGAGTGTCTATAAAAATCTCTTTATTTCTTTGACAACACTTCTTTATATGCCCCATCCTATGTGAAATAAACTGGTACAGTTACTAAGAATTAAAGTTGTCGGGTTTTATATAATTCTACCGGTACATTTTATACCTTTTCTACAAGAATTTTAATGTACCAGGCTATTAACGCTCGTAATATTCTTAAACAAGCGGCGCTCCATAGTTTCAGTCACATTAACAGTCGCCATCTGCTTACATACACCGCAGCGGGGTAATACGATATGTATTTTATACCTTTGGTACTCTGAGACTTAGAGATACCGTTCCATATTATTATATTTTTCCTCAATAAACAGGTTACATTACGCAATTTAACATTACAAAACAGATTATTAGAATTTCATTTTATCGGAATCAATCAAACGAATAATTACGATGGCAGTAGTTTAAGCGGTCGCCACGCCCGTCGCTCTCGACTGCGCTGAGTGTTGTGGGTTCAAACCTCACAAGTGTTGTCCACACTTTGTGTGATCTATAAATTGTTGTTCTAAGTCTAAGTGATCTTTGTGTCTGTTTCTTTTATGTTTGTAAAGTCTCCCGCGACCCAAGGTGTGTTCCTAACGGGGTGTCATCTTTTTAAAGAAATAAATTAAAAAACGATTCAAACCTACTTGTGTAGATACTTTTTGCTATTACCACCTTTTTACTTTTTTTTACCTTAAGAGCCTGCCAAAGTGACTCTACTCTGCCTGGTGGAAAGCATGAATAGAATCCAAGAGTTGTGGTCACCATGCTCATTGCAAATGCTGACAACGCAGTATGGTGACCCACACTATGTCGGCCTTGTGAGATGCATTTTCACACCCCGCTTGGGGACGTAAAAGGCATGACAGTCATCGTGACAGTGTAAGGATTATACAGTTACCACGATAACTGTCACCCCTGCATCAATGGGCCTCCGGTCTGAACGACTAAGTGATGCCATTGTCTCAAGGCAACTTGTTGTCGTATGCCAAACATTTAAAATTGTAGTGTACTCGTGTATAACAATAAGAAAGAATGCTAAATAATACTAGCAGTTTTGTAAAATATTATAAACTTGGGGACGTGAAAGTCATTGTGACAGTGTACAGTGTAAGGCTTACACAGTTACCACGATAACTGTCACCCTGCATCAATGGGCCTCCGGTCCTGCCTTTACTGTTTTCATTCACGTTTCTTTATGACTCAAAAACATCCTTAAAGCTTAAGATCTTATTAGGACTTTCCATACATCTGTTTCATGCTAACAAAGTTAACAATGGTATAACATCTACTACCCTTTTAACACTTCAACTACTGAATACAAAAAATTCTTGTGTTTTCTCACAGTTTTACGGCTAACACAATCATAATGAAATAGAGTAAGTAGCCTGTGACCTCTAAAAGAGTATAAATCTTATTTTTGGCTTAACATTATATTTGATACCATTTTTTTGTAACTCTCTTATAATCATAGCCAAAATCAAGTTAGGTACAGACCAAAGATATGTTATAAATAATAAATAAATTTGAGTAGTCTCATGTTGCTAAAAGTTACTGTTCTGCTTGGAGCCGACATAAAAAGTGAAAATACTGATCCTATTTAAAGATGTAGATGTGGGAACACTCTTTGCTAAATATGTTTACGTTATGTCTCAGTAAAAGATCTAATCTATTAAAATATAAAAATTCAAAAGAAATGGATGCTAATTTGACTTTGTATAGACACAAGAGCTTGAAATTATTTCTCCAAAATATTCCAGAACACACACACACTCACACACAACACTCACATACACACACACAAACTCCAACATTCATACAAACATTCACACACACTAACTTAGTGTAGTTTGTATATTATATTGTCGACGTAACTCTGACGGCCCGAGACCGGAGTAGACGTTAATGACTGCGGCACAGTTTTTTAACTAATGCAGTCATTTTCGCACATTATGTCATTATTCCTATACTTTCCAATAAAGACTTATTTTATTTTTTATTTTTTTACAAATATTATAATACGAGATAGTTTTTGTTTTGCATAAGGCTTTACGCCTTTGCGTTACTAAGAAACGTGTGCAGCAGGTGTATTATTAAGATTATATAATTGATTTAAATAACAGTCCTCACCAAAAAGAAAGATTAAGCAGAAGAAAGAATGTCATTTAAACCAAATGTTATTTTAAAATGGACACCGAGACGTCAGCGTATTCGGTGATAAAAATATATTCCTATTAAGGAAAGATGCTGATGGAACGTGGGAAATGGCACTGAGAACATTAGAATTTAGTTTTATAGCTGATATTAAATATTAATGGACACTTCACAGACTGCAGGAAACTGCATTCGTACCACAGTGCTTCGGTAGGGCAACTCCTTTGAAAGGCGGATTGAAATAATATCTCTGGTGGCACAAGCTTTTATAAGTACAGTCAAACCTGGATAAGCGAGAGTTCAAGGGAGCACAATCTTCTTCTCGCTTATAGAGGTTTCTCACTAACCCGAGTTTCTCGCTAATGCAGGTATATATATGGGTAGCGTTTCTCTCTTATAGAGGTACGCAGCAAAAACAAGTCACAGCAAGTACAAATGTAGTAAATGTGTAATATGATAAAATGTAATATTATTTTATTTAGAACGTTATTTATTTCCAGGAAATAGAATGAGTCATAAAATGCCAGATGTTAAATTTGTAATTTGTTTTGTCATTTGTTCCTCCTAAATAATATAAATAAATAAAGCTCGACTGTCGCTTATAGAGGATAGGATAAGTAGCAGTCTCACTTACGGAGGTCCATGAGGGAAAAACGACTCTCTCTTACAGAGGTTTCTGTTTCTCGTTAATAGATGTTTTAAGAGCTTGAAATGAAGGGCTATTCCTCTCACTTATAGAGTTTTCTCACTTATAGAGTTTTCTCACTTATCCAGTTCTCACTTACCCAGGTTTGAACTTGTGACATAAGTAAACTTATTTTTTTAAAAGAAGTAAGTTCATTCCGTGGGTTCAAAGAAGCAATATTTACGTAGAAAATTTTCTGAAGTTTCGCGAGATGTTTTTAAATAACTGATCGGAGTGAGAAGAAATAAATTAAATATTGGAGGCATGTCTTGCAAGGGATGGTAATGCTTCAGTAAATCTCACTTTAAAGCTTAAACCACAAAGGGGCAACAAAATAAAAATAGAACTCAATTATTTATGGTTGAAATTAGCGAATAGGACTCAGTTGACCGAAGAGCCCGTAGGTTAATTAACAACGAAAAGCTCTGAAATAGCAGACTGCACACCCTTGAGCATCGTCGTCGTGTTGCCAGCCTGTCGGTTTTTTATAGGATACACTTTGGAGAGTGCTCGAAGGCTCTCTTCGAACTGATTGAGACATCTCCATTCCTTTATCAGACTACTAGGCGCAGGCAAAAATTTCATCCATACGTTGTTGACATACTCAAAAGTCGAACTAAACGGTTTGACAGCTCTTTTTTGGTGAGAGTCGCCAAGATTTGGAACGACCTGCCTGGGTCTATTTTTCCTGATGACATGAACTCTGGAGCCTTTAAGAGTAGAGTGAACAGGTATCTTTTAGATGGACGTGTACAACCTTCGTCTTCATCTGCACTTTCCATCAGGTGAGATAGAGGACAAACGCCTATTCCATTACAGACGTAAAAAAAAAAAAAAAAAAACCACCGGGCAACCTCTAGTACATGAAAACCAACTTTAACAAAAAAATATATTTATTACACTACAGTAATTACATAACATCCCACTGTGTTATGAACTCTAAATTATTAAAAATCAATTAAGTTAAACCGGCTAGACGGGTATAAATAATTAAGAGCATACTATAATTAAACAATTTAACGTATGTAAAGATTACATATACATATAATTATCAAGCTCAATTTATATTCGTTACATTTAAGTTTATCAAAGATTAATTAACAATTAATTAAAGAGACTAAAGAGAGGTTACTAAACTCTATTTCACCTACGCATAGATTCTCCAGACCTCTGCGTAGGTGGAGTGACCATTGCAGTGTTCGCCAAATCGCTGACCGTTTTTTGAAACTATAAAACAAATTATTGTAGCGTAAAATATACTTACTGTCTTTGGTGATCTTAAGGTTCCTGCAGTATGTGTACTTAATATATACGAAATATTTATATGACTACACGGATAGCAATGTGGTTTAAGCGGTAACCTCGCCTTTTCTTCACGGGCTTAGTTTTTTAGTTTGACAACACGGTCTGATCCAAAAATTATTGGTTAGGCTCTGAGTGTTCTAACTGTTCATTTCATTAACGTAAATATATTATATGTTCCTAGTGTGACGGTATCTTTTGGAAATAAATAATATAGATGTGTTTTTATCAAGAGTAGTCAGCATAAAAAACAGATCATCATTTTCTGTCACTTCATTACATAGCAAGCAAAAATCTCTTTCTAAAGATAGCAGCATAGCCAGCTGCGGACTGTCAGGGTTTTGATAATGACAAATGAAATTTAAAAACAAGAAATATTATTTATTTGTTGTATAAACAATAGTGCTTTCGCAAATGTTTACAAGTAGCGGTAACCTCGTACCTAAGATGTCATAAGATTGAACAAAATTATATTTACCAATGTCCCAATTTAATAACAAAAATAAATGCCGTAGTAACATGTAACCGTCCCTTTAATAAGCGTTCACACTTCACCTGTCGGCTTTCACAGAGACAATTTCCGGTGGGTATTGTTGGAAATGCCAGCTGCTCGATATACTTGGCTATACTAGAATAGTTTGGATGAATACAACACTATTAATCACTATATCACAACCACTTTGATCTCATTATGATCAGACACCGAAGAGCTTTCGTGCTAATTATATTCTACGGTGTATAACACAAGGTGTTTCCTGATAAAAAAATAATATACACGTCATGGGTCTTTTAAAATTGGAATGCAAATGATTGTTTAGTTATAATTGGAGTAAATTCACTTCAGTTATTCGATAATCAAATTATATATCGAATAAATGAATCTTGTATGTAAAGGAAAAAGAATCGCATAACAATGGATATCTGACTATTTTTTTCTTTTTCCTTTAACAACAAGACTCTAGACAAGTAGTTTATACATATATTTAATTTTATTTTGTTAACAGGAAAAAGCGTTTATGATGATTTAATCAGCATTTTGCTACTATTTTCATGTGATGCCTATAATATTACAATCTTAACGGTGCATTTTGATTACTTTTTTATTTAAGTTTTCTCCAAAGGCTTACCTATATTATGTTCGTCAGAGTATATAAGTTAGAGATAGATTATATTCAGTATAGCTGTTAACCGAACTTTAGAAAGTTTAACGTATCTTTGCATGTGCCAATGAATATTAATTTTCCAATCATTTGGAACACGGTAGTCCGGTCTCACTGTTCGATCTACTGGACAGAGGGTTCTACCTTTATGCCTGAGGCAGACATACATATATGTATATATAGCAACATAGAACTTTGAGTAACATCGAGACAAAATGCGTGATGAGACAGTTAATTTGTTTCTAAATGTAACATCAAACAAAAACCTTGATCATTTACAATTAAACTGCTCATTAATAACTAAAGCAGTTATATATAATAGAAAAATTGCAATGGAATAATTATGCCACGATATTCTTTATTCAACTAAAATAATCGATGAAAGTAATTAGGAACTATCAACAACACTATCAAATTATCATTGTATACCTATAATTATTTAGTCATGAACTAGAACAGAGAATGCAAGATAAAACAAGAGATGTTAATGGAGCAGGTCAATATAACATCATCTCATTATCGAAGAACAAACCCACGTACAAAGCGCGTCACTACTCACTGAGCACTTTGTCAGTTTATCAGCACGTTAAATTGTTTATATTACTTTCAGTCTCACTTTTATCTTTTTATGAGATTTAGTATATGGAACTATTGTCAGCGTTTATGCAGTTCATTTTATATGTACAAATACCTACATATGTAAATGTGCGTTTTTACTTCTTTTGTAACGTTCAATTGATAATTGATTTCCATCTCTTCTTAGCTTCTTTATATAATAAGTTGATAGCTCCAAAATGTAGAGAGATTAAAATAGCAAAAAAATATCTTTTCAACCTATCGTATCTATTCATAACGCGAATCTATCGTTCAATGCTCAAAGTTCGAATTTCAAATGCAACAATCAGTTTTAACAATAGGCTAGATGACACCGTAGTCAAATTAGTTACTTTTTATCATCTGCCAAAACGACAATTTTGTATGAAAAATGTACTAAATACCAAATTGTGACGTCACTGTTTTAGACTACTCAATTGAACAATATATTTCACTATATATTTGGTTGAAATTCGTAATAATAATAAAAAGCTATGTTAGTTGTATTTGTCGAGATGTTTCGCGATATTAGTTTTAATGAAGTGGACATTGGTATTTATTTACGATACAGTCATCTACCCCATTGTTAATATTTAACCATATTTAGGTGTGGCGATATGAAAAATTGATAGCCACGCCGGTTCAATTTGACAATATAGGGTTTGACGCAACCATCCTCCAGGATTTTAGATACGTCACAAGAATACTATTTAGTGTTAATCTGTAAAATGTAACGTAGTTAACTATTTTACAAAAGAGTATCAATGAAAACTCGAACTCGAACTAGAACCGATTTAATTACAGAATTTGTTTTTCTATTGTCATTCCTATTTCTAATTTAGTTCCTCTATTTACTATGGTATGGAAAAAAAACTTAGCAGTGGAAAAATTATATCATATGAACTCCAGAACGAAACCATAAATGATGAATATTTTACCTTAAATCCACTAGACTTATTTAAAAACCCTGTACCTGTACCTGTACAGCTGAAAACGTAATTACACCTAAACATATATTTATAAGAGTAATTTACAACTCCGAATGTGAAATGACATATAACACTCATTTACTTTGTAATAGCTGCTTATAGCTGCTGGACATAGGTCTCACTGTTATTAGCAAGGAGGTTACTAGGTACGATACTATTTGGGTATCCTAAAAACTTTTTTGAATTTTTTTTCATGTAATTCTTATCTTCAATGTGTTCTTAGTTAACCAAACATTTTGATTCAGCATTATGTTAAATAAAGTATAGTGAACTAATCTTATCAAGATATATTTGTTTTAACAAAACAGGTGCTCCAGTTACAAGCTACCTAAAACCTGTGTTTACTTAATGTCAAACTTGAAAGACTCTTTGGCACTGGTTTCTCAGAACACTTGCAGTCGCTAATCTCCTGACCAACGTGTTAATAAAAATGACTGAAGGACCCGGGAATGAAGTTCACATTGATTATCACGAATTTGGCGTTATTTGAAACATCGTTGTTTCAACTAACTCATAATCTTAAACGGTTTATCTCAATACTTATCCTAAACCAATAGACTGATATTCCAGTGAATTTACATCGTACGAAACACTTCCTCGTTTTGTCAGTCCCATTGCTAAACACAAGAACCCTAAGTGCATCGATCACCATGTGTTTAATACATACCAGGGCTGCCTCATTTAAAATTATAACATGAGAAAATAAAAAAAATTTTGGTGTTACAATACTTTTAAATGCAAAGAAACGCTATGCCTTATATATTTGACATGTTACGTTATGTAAGTAAAATTTAGTAGCTACAGAATATCTCTTTCACAGCAGGAGAATTAATTCATTTTCATTCACAGAAACTTCTTCTGAGATCAATTCTCTTTAAATTAAATACGTACTTCGAATAAACGTATGCAAGCAACCCTACTTCCATCGTGGGTAATACGAACTGAGTAAGTACCCGGAACTGTACGGTGTGTGGTCCCGGGAGGGGGCGTGGAAATCAATGACACGCCGATCCAATTTCAAAACAAACATGCCTTTGAAATAGCTTATATTGATTTGTACGACTAATACTAATTACAGTTGACATATTTATCTATTTATTTATTTATTAAATCAATTTAGAATTACTTCAATGAAAACTAGTTTTATTGACATTTCTGAATGCCAATTCTATTGGCACTTAAATGTTAGCGCATATTCTACGCTCAAAATATTGGAGATACTGTTTTCTTATAATCTAACGTGGAATTATTAAGAGTAAAAGCGTTCTAAGTTCGTAACGTTATTATCGATACGCGTGATCAAGTTTTCAAACAACATCTATCAACATTTAGGGATAACAGCATCGGCAAAGTTAACAGCACTAATAAAATCATTTGTAACAAGTAATTGGCAGAAAGCTCACGAAACAATATAATCCATATCAAAGTACAGGGGCTTAGGGAACTGACAACAATGGACGGAAATGAGCGTAACCATCGACAACTGTCGTTAGGACTGTTGATTTAAGTAAAAGTTTTTATATTACCTGTTCGGGAGATTAGAGATGTGACGTATACGATCACGAGAGGTAAACGAAAACAATAACTAACCATTTATTCAAAGTTAATTACTTTAATAACCTGTCCTTGTTAAATAGTAGTATTGAAGCAGATAAGTAGATATATGTCATTAATAGTATTGTGATACTGACAAAATACGTATTTAGAAATGGATAATTCAAAACTAATACAAAATGAATACACTTTTGCGGTGCTGACAAGATTTTAAGTAGTAACACTATAACTAAGACAAAATAAACGAAAATTTAAAAAAGAAACGAATGTTTAAACCTCTAAAGCTTGAAATACAGTATGATAAATGATGCACACAGGTGTACCAACCAACTTACATACCTTCAGCCATTTTGTTTTAAATTGTGTGTAGAAAATTCTCAGAACTCCCACGAATAGCTCTAAACAATATTCATAAAAAAGTCTGTGTAGAAACAAATTATTTTACCTCACTCATATTATAGTAACACTCACGAGTACGTCTAGAATAGAAGTTTAAAGCTATGCTTGTTTGCAAGTTTACAATCCATTTCCTGCACAGTGCTAACAAGCTTTATTCTCCGAGGTTCGTCTCACATTTTCAGATCATGCATAAAACTATTCCGATGTGAACTTATCCTAACAAGCACTGATGTCGTCAAACAGCTTTTCTAGAAATTTTTAGGTATCGAATCTGCACTTTTTACAGTTTGCCAGTCATCATGTAAAAGTTTTTGGTTATGTATTCGGCATCACTACGGCTGATAAGCTTTCAACTTAATACAATTAGCATCAAACTGTGATAAAACTTATGTTACAAACTGTACGTTTGTTAGGCGATGTATTTTTTGAGGCAATCCAGATTTTAGTAAAGTTTATTCAGTCAGTTGAAAACACTAGTAATATTTGAAGAATTAAAATACAAAACTGGCTTATTTTTGCGTTAGTTTTGTTCTTATTGTATATATGTTTTTAATTTCTATTTAGCGAGGGCGTCGGCGTTGAATCATTGCAGACAAATACCGTTAAAATACATACATAGAACGATATTACTCTTCAAGTCTTCGCAACATCATAACAAGTAACGAACTTATCGTCTGTTGGTTAGTTGTCGTGGTGGCTTTTCCCACTCCCTTCGAACTTCTGATCATATCTAATTCTCAGACCTATTGTTTATCTATTGTGTTGCGAAGAGCAAAGATGTTTGGAAAAGATAAAAATAACGTTAATAATGTTAAGAAAGTCTGTACTAGGTTAGCTAACTTTCACTTACGCAATTGTTAACAAACCGGTCTTAAGGCTTTAACATCGACTTTGATTTAGTACGAAGTACGTTTAACAAGGAAATATTGTACTAAAACGTGGTTGGTCATCTTTTGTAGATCTACTCAAACATTGCGAAACTTTCTAAATTTCGCAGCTGAAATATATTGAGTGAGTTTATTATGTGCTCATTGATATAGCCCTTACATGTGTTTGTAAAAATTACTCAGAAAACGTAGGAAAAAACCTAGTTGCATAATAAAATAGGGGTATAGTAACTCTGAAACTACTTATCTGTTTAAAAAAAACAGTTTTCTGCTCGCTCGATAACCAATTATATCGAAAGCGCCTATAAGACGATAAGTTTGTTCCCAGTTTCACACAATCACATCTATGATTGACTACTTACCAGCCTAACCTCTAATGACTGTATCCGGTTCATTAGACGTTCCGATAATGATAATATCTGACAATCAATCAGTATGATTCTTGAATGTGATTGGATACAATCGCATATTTGAAAAAACACCATCACTGTGAATGAGGTTTCATTGTTCCGGTAGGCAATTGTTTATTATTATAATACAATTTACATAACTTCAACCACACTAGTAATTTAACTAGTTATTTTCAAGTACAAGTCCTTAACTCACGTATATTTGTCTTCAAGCAAATATATAGCAATTATTTCTTCAAGATTGGGGTAACTCAGTCAATCGCTCGTAAATGTCTAAATGCATACTTCTACAGCCAGCTGGCCGTTATTTAAAGCATAGACGAATTATTATATTCGTCTGTCTTTTAAAGGGTAATTTTGTATGCCTCTATCATTATAGGTTATAATATTCACAAAGAAAATTAATGCATTTATTCATTAATTATTAAATAAAATTGTTTACGAATGTGGAGGTGCGGGTCGTGTCCCTCCAACACAAAGGGAGGATACTCCGACCAGGTGCTTATACTTGGTGCACCGTGGCCCAATAATTGATGTTGGAAGTTGTATATATCTTAATCGGGGTGAGAATTTCTATATCGTGATATAGGTTAGTAGTTACTCCGTAGTTCGTTACTCAATAGTTCGGGATGTCTTCGGTAGATAGCGCTGCAACATATGTCATGATTGCACTGTATGTGGAAGTCGCCACAAATAAATATTTTTTTTATAACTTTCTGTATGAGAACATAAGCTTGCTTATTTTTCGTGTAATTTATTTTGTTTTTTTTATGTGACGTAATGCAGATAACACATAGTAGTAGCTTTTAGTACGTAATATGGCGGAGGCACTAAAACAGAGAAAAAGACATCCTTGTCATAATGAATACCTCCATTCTTATTCGCAAATTCTTCACGGTATATTTTTACGTTAGTTCCTTTTCTTTTATGTATTTTTCCTGTAATTTTATCTTTACTGTTACCCATAACCCTATTCTGAGTAATAAACTATATGCTGAGTAATCATTCTATAGAATGAACAATACGTTATTATTTAAAAAATAAAACAAAGTTTCTGGTAGATTTCCGTTTCATGTTTTTAAATTCCCTTTTGCATTTTATTGTCTAGGTCTTGGCTGAGATCTCTCGTTACGAAGATTTCTTTCAGCATGTGGCCTTTGAAGTTAAGAAAACCGAAGAAATATACAAGTAACAATATACTTAATAAATCAAAACCGTGGATTAACTCACTCAGAATAAAGATGGGTAATTGTTTATAGAAATTGTTACTTAAAGCAAGGCTTTAAGATTTTTAATACTTTTCATAAAATCTTTACGAGTAAGTGTGTAAAAAATATATTATTATAAAGTAATGAAGTCTATAACTATTTGCCCTTACAGAATTTCGAGCACGGAGACTTGACTATTTGTAGATTCGAAATAGCCGAGAGAGACACTTTTAAGTCCTTATAGGGTTCGAGATTCAATAATCAAGACAGATTAGAGAAGTTATTGAAAACAAGAATTTCTTAATAAATAACAGTCAGACAAAAGTAATATGTCCCAGGTCTAAGATTCGTACGTAAGTTTTAACCGCGACAACAAAAAAATCTATGCAAACGCCGCTTCTAAATTCAAATCCATACGTTAATAGTTCAGGGTTTCGACACAGTATGTACATAATACACCTTGTCCGTCAGTATTAAATATGTACCGCAAAAGATCAAATACTTTATAACTCGTTCCTTAAAATCATTGCCAATCTTTGTCTCTACTAAAAAACTAAATATGGCTTCGTAATTTTCTTAAATATGACGATCGATAAAGGTATAAAAAGCATCACAAGCTAGTTATAAAGCTGGCGGCGGACGCGGAAGGTCAAACGCCTACTTAAGGTTTTATTCATGTGTTACTGAGTGCGGACCACCATGAAATAAGAACCATTTATCCTATACTTTGATAAAAATCTTGCAGAGCATTGTTTTATTCAGCGCACGTGCTCAAGTGTACACGTGTCAATTGTAACGTAACGCCAAATTGTTAAAAAAATTGTACGAACGTGGATACTCTTCAGATTCGAAAGATATTTCACAATACGGAAGTCCTACTTATACGTATTTAACTTTTATCCTATTCGTTTTTTTATTTTAAATTTGGAACAGAAATAGAATTTCTAAAATATGTTGTTTGGTAAGTACTCATTTTTTTTAAAAAACCTTGTAACAAGGTCTGATACTTTGTCTTTTTAGACGAGACATCAAAACATACAGACCTTTTAATACAAGCAACTCGCAATGAAGTCAAATGTCAAGCATGAATTACCTACGTCTATTTTTTGGTAAATTAATTTTAATAAACATATTTCTAGAACCTTCCAGGAAAACAAGCGTCGGGTGAATAGGTTTATTTTAAACAAATTCCCATCCGATTTCCCAACAATGAAAACAAAAACAACGTACTTATTAAGCAGTTTATATTTGATACCGACAAAACATTAATGTTATGTATAAAATCATCTATTAGATCACCCAGAACAAAAACTGGAAATTGCAAGTTTCAACCTGATCGTCAAGCCTTGGCTTGCGATCAACACTTTTTGCTGCAGTTTGTTGATACAATGAACAATCCACATTGATATCATTTCATAAATATATGTAACATTTTACTCGTTTGTCAACGGTCAGATATGAAGGTAAGGGTCCATTCAGTATTTATGGAGTCTATTAAAAATAGTATACCCAGTCATGATCGAGATCAACCTCTGTTAGTTGTTTCTAAACGCTCAAATAGATGCTGTGTACTGTGACTCTTTAGTAGTAGATACGTATCCTACCTAACTTTTAAACATCTAACATATATATTGCTAAAATAGCCAAACGAAAAAAAAAACTCGTGTAGAATATATTTTTAGGAATGAAGCAAACTAACAGTAATTACTTTGAGGAAATATAAATGTTTTTCAGCAAACATCTTTCATCGTCTACAAAATGTAGCGTCAAACGCATGGCTATTAAGAAAATGTTCTCGAGAGAAATTAGAGAGTATACTGATAATATTTTTGTTGTGAATAATAGTTATTTTATTGGAAATAGTAACTTTATATAACGTCTCTTATAGACGTCTAGACAGAATAATCTACTTTAGAAGTTTCATTATTAATACCGAGAAGCAGGGATGAATCGTATCAGACAATAATTCAAAATGAGATTCACGGAAATTAAGAGATGTTGTCATAATCTTGCTTCAAACCTAAGTGAAGTTCCAATAAACTACAATGAACAAATTTTCAACTATGGCGTTTCAATTAGGATTGTTTTTGAAATTAAAATTTATCCATAAGTTATAAATGGTTCTGATTTCATCAGAACACCAACATGTTAATTCCCGTAATAAGAACTCATTCAAAATTGAGTTCTGATCCACTCTAGATCTCACCAGTGTCATAAAAGTAATCGTCGTAATAAAATAGTATATAAAGAATAACTAAGATTAGCAGATTATCTTTTTGATCGCAATACGATATAATCACATTTACGGATGTTCAATACCTTACTACGAAAATAACGTATATGACGTTTGTGAGATCGAAAGCAAATCGCAACTGATTTTTGACCAAATTCTTATTTAGAGGCCTACCTAGAGTACCTAGTGAGAACGATAGGTGGATTTGCACCACAATAAAAGGCCTTTATTGGGCCCAACATAAATCGTGATTCTCTATAAAATACATGTATGTAAGTAAAGCTAATAAGATCGAAACTTGCGCTGTATAGTCTATATAGTCTCTGCAGCGGTGCTAAATTGATTATCGATACATCGAAGTATTGAAGTGTTTATAGGAAAACGCCAGTAGGTCAACCCGTTTACAAAATCAAAGCTGGAAACCTATCAAACTACAGTGAGGTGTAAGACAGCGAGATATAATATCTCCAAAACTGTTCACCGCAACGCTGAAAGGCGTCTTCAAGCTTCTGGATTGGAATGAACTTAGTCTTGACATCAACAGCGAGTATATCACCCACCTTCGACTAGCTGATGATATAATTGCCATAGCTAAAACCGTGAAAGATTTTAGTACAGTGTTTGATGACCTCAGTAGTCTCTAGGTGGGTCTCAAAATGAATATGGATAAGACAAAAATTATGTTGTATGTCCATGTCACACCCACTCCATTGAAAATTGGAGAATCTACCCTCGAAGTTGTTGACAACTGCGTGTACCTACCTAAGACAAACTATCCAGTCAGGTAGGTCCAACTTCGAAAAAGAGGTCAATCGTCGAATCCAATTAGGTCGGGCAGTATTCGGGAAGCTACGTAACGTTTTCTCGTCAAAAATACCACAGCGTCTCAAGACAAAAGTCTTTGACCAATGTGTGTTGCCAGTGATGACTTACGGCACAGAAACTTAGTCGCTCACTATGGGTCTTATAAGAAGGTTCGAAGTTCGAATGCTCGGAGTTTCTTTGCGTGATCGAATCAGAAAAGAGGACATCCGCAGACCAACCAAGTTCACCAATATTGCCAGTAAAATTGCTAAACTTAAGTGGCAGTGGGTGGAGTACATTACACGTAGAAATAATGGACGATCGGGCCATAAAGTTCTGGAGTGGCACCGCGTACTGGGTAACGCAGCGTTGATAGGCTCCTCACAAAGTGATAGGACGACCTGTTGAACGTCACGGGAAGCCGCTGGATGCGGGTGGCAGGGGTCGCCTGCCCTTAGGAGGGTCTATGTCCAACAGTGGACGTCTTGAAATAATGATGATGAAAGCTAATACTTATGACTAACCATAATTCATTTAAGTTATTATTATTTAATACGATACGAGAACCTACTGACGAACAGAACTGTGTTTTTTTTTTCTAATTTGCGACACATTTCTTTGCACGCAAGATATTAAGAAAAATGCCTTATGATTTAAACAATAAACCAGTTGACAGAATGTAAGTGTATTGACAGAAAAACATAGCGACGGATGCTGTTTCTTTTTGAAATTGAGTTAAGATTGTTGTACAACATAAATAAAATATGAAATACCAGTTGTTTCGAACTTATACATATTTATCAAATGCTTGTCACTCAGTTACACTAATTCAAATAACTCGTTCTTTTTAGTTATGATATATTTAATCTAAGAACTGGTAAGGTAAGTGATAAAGAATCTATGGTATTTTCCCTTCAATTCGAATCCAAAAGACAGAATTTTCTATGGAAACTAAATCTGGTTTACCAGGTACTCTTGCTGCGCTTTATTTTGAGTGTCTTATGTTTTTTTTGATGAACATAACCTGTAAAGTTGCTTTAAAGATTTTACGTATATCGATTTCTAGCAATATATTCACATTTCTTTTAATAAATTCCCAATAATTGCACAATAAAATGCGGTGTGAAAAAGCATCTTACTAGGCTGGGTCATCATACTACATTATCTGTGTTCGCAATGAGTATGGTGTCCACGACTCTTGGGTTCAGTTCATGCTTTCCATCAGGCAGAGTACTCACTTCAGCAGGCTCTTAAGATAAAAAAAAATCTAGAAACGTGTACAATATCTGGTTATAGGCTTGTTCTCTCTAATCGTATTAGGTTGACCTAATGTTACAGACCACTTTTGGAAATACACGTATCAGTAAACAATATTTATCAGGTAGCTTATAGGATATAATATGATCAGTTAATCTCCTTTCACCTATCCTGCCCTTGTAGCTTACTAGTACTATCCATATTCGTTATCTCAATTTAGCCGGTTTCTTTATCCCAAAAAGAAACAATTACAATCCCTGGCAACCCTTGACATCAGGTAACCGCAAAAGGCCTGGCCATAAAGTATACGTCTAAATCCTTTTGCTCCATTGGAATTACGCTGACCCGAAATAAATTCGGGTAAAGTGTAAGAACATAATGACGATGACTCAAGAGCGAGTATTGTTTAGAACATGACGGGCTTCATAACGTCCAATTACAACTGGTTTCCTGATCGCTCGTCTTTGATACTGTTGTGAAAAAAAAATCATGTAGGCGTACTCCACTAATTTATGTGTGAGCAAGAATGTGTTAATAGAGGAAGTTACAGAGAGACGTGGGCATTTAATCGTTATAAAAAAAAGGGAACGATGAATAAGATACTAGCTAGGTATTTAACTCAGGTAAGACAAAAATATAAAACACTAGAGATTAGTATGTGTGTTACACATGACTAAGAAGGGTTGTCGACGATTAAACAAGTCTATGATCTTAAAGGTGAGATTCCATATGAAAGGACACATCTTTCAAATAAAGATTATTCACAGAATCCCAAAGTAGATGACAAGGCTTAATGGCTCGCAGGAGCTTACTAGCTCCGGCTCCGGTATATTTACATATTCAATTACTATTTTCAAACCCAACTGCTTCTCAGCATTTTTCTGCATGGTCAGTCATCGCCACATTAATATAGCTTTTGCCATTGTGTGAATTAAAAGAATCGTTTAAAAAAGTAATAGTAACACACCCATATTTACAATTTACTATCTTAGTGAAATTCATTTAATTTTACTACACAATATTTTGTGAAAATTATTTTGAAATCAGATGCGCTACATGACCCAGAAAAATGAAACATCGAAAATTACGTCTTCATATGTTTAGTTATACTGCACCTAGAATGCACGCTATTACGAAACCCGTAACTCTGTAACCATAAGATTTCGATTAACTAAATCTCTAATTCACAATTTCGAGTCATTAACAACAAATCCAAGTTGCCACAATAAACTTATCGCCTAAGCCACACGACCTCGCTTAACCAAACCTCTAACGAGAAACATCAATTTATTATTTAATCCATCAATTAAGGTTTAAATTCAAATTCAATACCTGAGAAGATAATGAAATAACCAAAATATGAAGGGTAACACATCACGAAATTGACGAAAATAAGAAACAACACACCCATTTTAAAGGTAACTAGATAAACTAAACAAAAAACTTTAATTTCATTTTAAGATTTATTATATATAATATGTATATTCATACCAAATTACAGGTTTCTAGCAATAATAGCCCGTGAGATATAATGTAAATGGACGGAAGAACGACCAGACAAGAAGCTACAGGAGTTCCGTTTTTACCATATTTTTATATTGCTATGGAACCCTAAAAAACTTAACTCTCGAGTTGTTGCAAGTTGGTACGTTAGAGGTTTGGTCAATTAAGCTAGTTTGTGTGGCTTCAGCGATAAGTTTAACGTGGTTTAGTTTTCGAAATCGCATGGCCGTAGTCATCTTATGTTTTTCGTGGTAGCGTGCATTCTTTGTTGGGTTAAATATTAGTAAACATACGGAGACGTGGTATCCGATGATTCATTTTTGTAAGTCATGTAACTTAAGTGTACAATCTTACCGCAATGTGATTATTACCAATAAATAATACAATGTTGTAAAACTTAAGATTGCTATCTGCCAGTTTCGATATAACATATAACGGTCTGTATCTAAATACATAGTTGAGTCGCTTTTAAACATTTATAAACACTCACAGAACAAGTAAACTTAGAATGGTGGCTCCAGGCATGTAGCAATTTATTCGACTGTCGAAATAGCCATTGGCCGTTAAATCAAAATAATTGTAGTGGACAGACATTAAACACAGTCTACGAAACAACAACGAAGCTTTTAACTTTATGCGAGTATACTTTTTGATATGTAAAGTACATAACTCGTTGCTTTAAAGACCGACTAACCGGGGAAATATGAATATCTTAGTGTTGGTATCCAAAGATTTTATCAACAAAAAGCATAAAACGTTAGTCATTAAAATATTTTTATAGACAACATAGCCATTAAACTAGTTTTAATCTCAGTTACCATAATTCGACTATTAATTTTATTTTACATTATTTATAGCTACTCATACGCATTCATTAACATTAACATAATCTTGATTTATTGTCTTTGTTTAGTTTTATAAAAAGTATAGGTGCCAAGTATTTACGTGACACGTTCATAGGAAGTAAAACCTGTCTATTCGTAATATTTGAAAAGCTTTTCATTTGACCATAGAGTTGTCTGTTTCTTTTTTTAAACAACTTTAATCTAACTAGGTTTAGAGTTCACAGAAGTATGGTTACGGTGCAAAATATTCATTGTTTAAATTTTTTTGATACTGCTTTTCAAGATAGGGTCAAAAAAGTGTTATCGAGTTTTTCTTATAAGAATTTCTTAATAACAGTCCCGGAGTATAGAAGTTGATGGTATTTCACACCCGTGCCTCGGAAAGCATGTTAAGCAGTCGATTCCGGTTTTCATAATCATCTATGGCAATCGTTATTGGAAAGTAAATGCCCGTAAATATACTGTCAACTTTTTTTTTAAATTGTGTAAACCCCCTCGGGTCGTCACCCCACCGAGGTTTGCGGTGGAGTGGTGTGTCGGAATCAGACTCTCGGAGAATTAAAATCACACGGTGTGTCACTCTGCGCCTGAGACAGGAGGGATTCAAGAACAACTGTTATTACGACATCCAGGCAAATATACTGACGACTAGTTCAACCTTCGTATTCAGATCATCCTCAAGCTTGCAGAGGTCCAATGTCAGTCGTTTCTCGTAAAAAGTAAAATTCAGTTATAAACGGTTGAGTAGTAGCCGAACCCAAATAATCTTGGGAGTAATACGGACAAAAAATAAATATGTAAATTAGATTATAACTGACAAAAATAAAAACATTTTAGCGAATTGAGAGCATGCTCCTGTTTTGAAATCGAGTTAAAAAAATGTCCTGTTAACGCTATATTTTTTTTCCCCCAAAAACAAATACACTATGAAATTTCTTGAGTGTCGGACTCGTTTTTTAGGCTAATTATTGTTTTTTATTTAACCAAATTGTCAGTTGTAAACCTCATGCCATTTTTTTATCAAGCCCAACTCTTTGCAACCTTAGCTATTGTCTACACATGCTGCTCCTTTTACATTCCACGCATATTTATAAAAATTCAGACTAACATTTAAAAATATAAAGGCTTCGTAACTAAATTATAAATATTATAAGAATAAATGTGTTATGACCTTCGAAGTCCACACGTACACACACAAATTGCAATAACCTTGAATATTTCAAATGTAATAAAACTTGATCTATATATATAATATTAAGTTGGTTTGTGTACGCTACAATAACTCAAAAATTTTAAAACGATATACGCGCTTCTAAGACGGTTTTATGTATTTTTCGCTGCAGTTTTGTTCCTCTTTTCTCATTAATGCAACCACTGTGCTACAGTGATAGGTGGCAAAGTATAGGGTGGGCCACGAATCAGTTAACATTAGAAAAAAACGTATAAAAAACCATTTGATTTAGTATAAAATTGTTTATTTACAAGAAAACTAATTAGTTTAGCATTTATTTTTTAAAAATTACATCGTCTAGATGTCCACCTTTTCAACATTGGCACTCCTCTATGCGAGCACCGAAATTTTCGAATACTCGTCGGCAATGAGACCAAGAGATCACCGACATCTTTTCGCCGATCTTTTCTTAATTTGACGTAGTAAATTTGGTTTGTTGATATAGACACGGTTCTTCAAATAACCCTATAAAAAGAAGTCTGCTGGAAATAGATCTGGACTTCTGGATGGCCATGAATGTCGCCTCGTCTGGAAATCAGTTTTTCTGGCAACATATCTTTGACCACAGGCAGGGACTTATTGGATGTGTGATAAGTGTCTCCCACTTGTTGAAACCATATGTTACGTATGTAGCCAACAAATTGCAGTAGCATCGGTCCCAAGAACTCCCGTAACATGTTTGCACGGCATGTTAGATTTAAATGTTAACGAATTCTTAGCCCACTCTATACAATTAGTTTCTAATATAAATTTGGAAACTCATTTTAATGACATCATTTTGTTTCTCAATGTTATCAGCGTTAAACAATTTGTAAAAAATATTCCTTTTATCATTAAACTGAACTAAAATACCTAAATGTATAGACGGTATGTCTCAAATCACGTACGCATCTTCTTATCAAGTCTGTATGCGTAATAATTATATATAACTTACTCACATTGCATACCATTACGCGTGTATCTTCTAAATGGTATTCATAATGTACTAACAATGGTTATCCTGTGTAATATAATCTGGTTGGAATGATTGAGTCATAATGGCCGCTACTAAAAGTAGCAGAACGATTTGGAAAGAAAATAATAAGTGCATCTATTGATAAAGCATTTAGTTAAATAACGCTACAACGTATGATACGATTTGCAAAGTTATTAATAGATGAGACTAAATTTGAACCAATAACTGAGTGCGGAGAGTTTGGGAAGAATGAAGATCCACAATCGCTTTATCTTCTTCCGCTAAGGTTGACAGACTCTGGTCTGCGTCAGAAATCCATAGTCTTAAAATAAATGTTTTTGCCGCACTGCGCGCATTACCACAAGTCGGTCGTGTTAGAAGATTGTGGTTGACTACGGGTAATTTATTTTTCAAGTTAGGCTAAGTTTTGAGCTATAACATAGTTCTGAATCTAAGAGCTAGCATGCAGCAGTGAGTGATGTGATTTATCCATAGAAATATTACTATAAATGCTCCCGTTGTTCAGAAGCTGCATCGGAAACTCGAAAATTTATTTTAAAGGAAAAAAAACACTAATTCAATATCAATATGATTAAAAAATTCTAAAGATCCTTTATGTGTTTGGTATAATTTATGTGCAAAATTATATTATCAATACCTATGCAAAGTTACTTAACAATCGTAAATTAAGTAACAAGTTTTGGAATGCTTGTAGACAATGCTTCAAGTTTCGATTCAAAAACAAAACAAACTTTTATAATATTTTTATTATGTGAAAAGTTAGATGCGGAATCACAGCACCAGCTGCCGTGGAGAGCCTTGGGGGAAGCCTAAGTCCAGCAATAGACGATCTTCGGCTGATATGGCGATGTGAATTATCAATAAACCGTAAACAGTTTGGGATGCCACTCTTATCCTCTTCCCAAACAATTTTTCATTCAATAGTTATAGTTTTAACGATACTATATTTCTTTTCGTTCTATTTCCGAGAATAATTAATCAACTTCATGTGGCAACTATGCTACCGCAACGTTCCTAACAGACATGTCGTATCGCCGAAGTTCAAGGCCAGGGCGAATTATTACGACTGTTTTGATATTAATCATTCTTGTCAACTGCAGTTAGTCCTTTCACTCCTTTTTATATTATATACCATTACTTCCCTGAATGCAATGGATTGTCTGTAGTGGATGTATCTAATTAATTATAAATTATCATTTGATTTAAATCTTTAGGAAAACATGGTGAAGAAGTTTATATCTACAACATTTGTCAAAAGTTCTGCCCAACTTTTGCTAGTGTGATTACCTAACTTATTTTCTGGTAAAAGGCAGACTTTATCAGTTTTTTATTTTACTTCTATGCATGATAAATAACACAAGTTCAATGTGGCATTTTCTTTCAATCTGTGCATTTTTTCGCGATATAGTGATGTGTGTGTAGTTTACAATTACAAATTAATGTTGTAAATTGTTTTTGCGTTGATTGAAAGCACTTTCATTAAGCTGTTTTTAATGTAATGTTTAGTAAAGGATAAAATCACACATTAAGGTAAGCCATCCGCTACACTATCAATGATAATGTTGATGTATGGTACTTATAGCCGGTTTCGACCACGGGGGCCAGTTTTAGAGGAGACCAACGAACTGCGCAGCAGATATATAGTGCACAAGTGTATGCGCAAACACAGGTGCACTCTCTATTCCCTCACTCTAACAATCCGATGGAACGATTATCGGACTCCACCGGTGAAAAATCAGACGCAGAACCGCAGACCAATGGTTTTACGTGCTCTTCGAAACAGGGCGTTAAGCCCCAAACTGCCAAACTCCGGACTGTTGTTACGTATTTCTGTAATCAGAAAAATACAACAACACCTTTTGATCCTGACCCGGGAATCGAACCCGAGACTGATCAGCAACCGCTTGATCAGCAATTGCATAGCTACCGCACCGCTAGACCAACGAGGCAGTTGCACTGTCATTATGAAATTTGGCATACATGCTATATATCTGTGGCAAATTTACTGTAACATGTTATTTCGGAATATAATTTAATGTCTACTGTTAATCCAGGTGTTAATACAGGAACGCAAACCCGACGTGAGGCACAAGCTTGTGTACACACAATTAGCTATAATCGGTTAATTACTCAAGTGTTTCGCAATTAAGGCAATTTGATATTATTCCTACTAAATTTTAGGAAAGTTAAGTAGTTTTCTGGTTCAAAGAGAAATAAAAGTTCGGTAGACCTCTTTGGCCACTGCAGGGATTAAAAACTAATCTATATTTCTACATTTTTTTAGGTTACTCTGGAGAATCGTCTACGTGTGGTGATGGTAATAGAATTTTGAACATAAAATTACTCACTAGCCTCTAACTGCCTAACTAATTTGAAACATAAATCAATCTTGCTTTACAAGAACCAGCACAGAATATCAACCACCAATCACTGTATTTGTAAGTCAAACTTCTGTATTATTAATCAAATCCAATCAAACTTCAAGACTCATCCATCAAGTCGAGATTGATACCTGTTACTACATGAGAATATTTAAATAATCTTGGCTTTAAATACGATCGAGATGATACGATAATGTCTACTTCACCAGGTGTGTTCAAAACTTTTAATTTTTAAAGTTCTTTGACCTAATGGAATAACTTCTTCGCTTTTCAATCTAAAATATCCAAGTAATGAGATGTTAATAATTATTGCCTTACGCGTGATATCCTGGAATTAATGCCGTATGGATTTCATCTCAAATAAGAGTTAAGCCACTCGGGACTGAATAGATATTATCTAATTATAGACAGGAAGACAAGAAACGGAGAGTACGAGAATGGGTTAATTATAATCAAGTATATAGCGTGAGTAATTTAAAATAAACGGTGTATGTTTAACAATATTCAACTGTGACTGTAATTTTACTGCATAGAGATTGTAAACATCAAAAACGAATGAGCTATGTAGTTGAATAGAAAGAAAGAAAATAAATTTATCTTGTACTCACGCAAAGCTAAATAAATTATAATGGTCGTTGGTTTAGCATTGTGGTACTGCACGAGGAGCAGTCACTGTAATTATTTTAAATCCTACATTGAAAATATAAAATTCACGAACACTAAGCCTTTTTTTTTTTGGAAAATCCCTTCGGATCGCCGGCTCCTCATGGACGCAGGAGCCAGGAGTATGTGGTGTTTCTACTATAAACCACTCCGGCAGCCGTCTCAGGCGTCCTAGTCTGAAGGGGACCCGGGGCATGTTATTTCAAGTCCCCTCCAGGATCAACGCCGTGCCTGGTCAGACACTCCGTTGGGGGACGCTACAGAGGTATCCCCGCTGTTCTGGTTGTTATAGTATTTTTGCGACCAGTCCGCATTGCTGTCGCCGACCGCTGCGATTTATTAACCGCCAGAAGTCCCTATTTTCTGACAATTTGCGGTCCCGTCGGCGGCTGCTAACACCGCCGACGTCCTCTACGCTGGGAATCAGCCCTGTCCCGATCCCGTTCAGCGGTCTCTTTCTGGAGCATTACAGCACAAACACCAAGCCTACTTTTCACACAGAGAGCCAAAACAGTGCATATGCGGCAACTACAAAAAATAACTAGATCTTTAAAGCTTTAATTATACTGTGTGCATGTTACATACGCCACATAATGTATACTAATATAAATAAGGTCAAGGTCATTAAGAGATAGACAGATGACCTTTTTACAGATCGACAGATAAAGCAATCTCCTTCTAGCCGTTTTAACCAATCATCGTGAGTCATTCAGAGCAGCCTATTGCCAATATTAGACGTATTATATATATATATATATTTATTAAAGGGGTGGACTTTTCCTGATTTTTGTTTTTATCTTGTTAAATTTACAAGAATGAAGATTTATTAGTTTTATTTATAGCAGAATTGCAAAAGATAAATATCAAAGGGAATTTGGGATTTATTTACAAACATACAAGTACTTTAATCGAGGAACGATTTTATGTGTTCTATTTCTTGGTTTTAAATTTCTTCGCACAGTATAACATTTACTTGCTTTGACAATTTAACGAATACAAGTACACCGGAACATTTTTTGTTGTACTACAGACTATAAATAAATTCACAATCTTATAGGTTTTTCTACACACAACATATTTACATCCCAAGAAAGAAAAGCCAAGAGGTTAATTAACTTCTGTATATATCTTAAAGAGATGTCAAATTCTCAGTGAATCAAATTTACACTTCGAAAATTCAATTACGTATTTGTGTACATTTGAGTACTTTACAACATTGGTGGTTCGAGGAACGTTATATCGTTACCGAGCATCAATCTCAAAATTGAATGTTTACGCATACCTAATAAACTCAGCAATCAATTTAATCTTAGTGTATTTAAATAGGCTAGTTGATGCCCTAACATCGAAATTCAAACATTAAAATATATAATAAAGCTCCGCCACTGCCTTTCATGAAAACTAAATTTATAGTTTTTATTGAAATCGTTTAAGTCCACTAAACAAAAAAAATGGTTCGACAAACAAAAGAAATTGTTTTTTTTTAAGTGTCTTTATCTTTGTCCATTATTAAATAGACGATAAATTAAAGAGGTGACATTATTGTAGATACGTTGCCACGGAGCTATTGATGACGGTTGGCAACTTGTCATTGACACATGTCAACTTGAAACTCTCCATATTTCTATCATATGGGGTTCGGAGAAATACTTAGAATAAAAAAATCTTTACAATTAAGCTTCTAAAAGTACACAAACATTTTCTATTATTATTAAATGACCAGGTATTATGTAATTATGTATTTTTTTTTTATTACTTGAGGTTTCAATCGAAATTAGTAAGGAAAAAAAATATGTATTTCAAAACATAGCTATCACTAAATTATTATTTAGAAATAGAAAAATCTATTTATTAGTTTCTTATTTTTACTATTACTAATTTTAAAAAGTGAAAAGCCAAAACCAACAATCGATTCAGCCAAAACATATTATTTTAAGTAGATACCAATACGGCCAGTGCAATCTGATCGAAACGTCAGGCAAAAAGATATGCAATGCTTATTAATTGTGATAATTCCAGTTCATTAGTAATAATTATACATCATGGAATGCAGAAGTTTCTAAATGGTATGCATAAAACAAGTTATTTGGGAACAAATTGACTGTAGGCATACTTAATTCACGTGAAATTGAACGATAAGCGTGCACTATTTCGACTACGTTGACCCTTCACCTTGTGCATAATAATTATAAGATTATACGCGGAAGACGGTTTACTACTAAAGTTAAATAGCTATACATATACTAAAATAACGTCCTGAAACCTCACTACACCCTTTTTAATCACACGATCAAAATAATTCCATATGTCCATCAAAATTAATTACCGCAGTTTTTTGTATGGCAGCAATTAAGGAGCTCGCGCACATGGCTTCCTAAAAATATGAATAAAATATGTGTTTACAAAAACAACCCTACGATCACAACAATATATCTCCATACTGAATTCCCCTTCTACACAAACTTTATCTAATATCTCGATGATGTATACCTAATGTTACGCTCAATAAAATGTCGGTAATTGTATCAATCAGACAGTAAATTCGACAGAGTCGCAAGGTGCGCCGGGGCATGGCGAGGTGCATTACATTCCTCCGAGAGGGACGCAAGAGGGAATCGGCTGCATTCTTAGTTATTCTTACCTTTTCATACGAGAATCCTGCCGGAACCCTTTTATACTTTCGTATAATCAACTTCAACACATACTTTAATAAACATTAGTGTTGCAACAATATATTTGTTCACTGAAAAAATAAGTTTTATTGTTTACATCACTGTCAAAAACCACACAAAAGTAGCGCACACCCAATCGGCCGGCGTATAACAAGCAAACTGGATCCATTTGGCTTGTCTGTTTGTGACGCGGAATGCTATTGCTTTGTCTCTTTTTAACTTCGAATGTAAATACATACAGCTATCTCTCTCACCGAAGAAAGGCGCCAATGCACGGCGCGGGCGCCGACTTCTTCCTTCGTGTAATAAAAAAACAAAAGCTCTTTTGAAACAAGTTACTGGTACCTATGTGGCAGTAGGTGCCTGTCAAGATATTGTATGATTTAAAAATTATTGAAGAGCACATCCAACAGGTTACACTTAATTCATTGAAAATTTATTTATGCGTCTCGAAAATTCTGATTAAACACAATTTAGTCAAAACCGGTCTTCTTTTCTTCAAATTAAATCTTCAATGGATTTCCTAAAAAAATACTATATATCTCGAAAGTAGATTATCAAATCTGTTAGATAACCAAAATCCTGTCGATGTAAAGTCCTTCGTCAATACTAAATTGTTCTAGGCCCTGGAAGGGGAGTACATGATCACCAGTCTCCACTTATAAAAATCCTTAAATTTGTGAACAAAAATGGACGTCTTCCTTCGACCGAATCATTCTCACCTACCATATACGGACCCTTAGCACGTAGATTTTATTCAAAAGTTGGCGTGTTTTCAATCGATAGATAACATTCCAATGTTTAGCTTATACAAGACGCAATCCTATCTGTACCAAAATCTTGTTTCAAAAATAATTTTTTTTAAAAATCCATAATTGTTCTGCGGTAATCAGAATAAACAAAAAACTATTGTCTTCAAGACGCGAGCTCAACAAATTCGCTAAACGTTGACCTTCCCAATTTAATAATTGAAATTAAAACATTAATATAATATTTTTATTTATTTACTTATAATATTTTTTATTATGTATTTGTGCTGTGATCATAGCCCACTTATACATGACGAAAATCATATTGCGTCGAATGCTAAATATGACAGTACAACTATTAACAAACTAGAAAACAGAATTAGTTTACTTCGTACCAAATGCCTTCTAATTTTGTCTATAGAAACTTATTCTGCAATTTATACATACTTTTGTTTTGTGTTATATGTCGCAAAAATACGAAAGATCAGATGTATAAACCTTTAGATACATTTTTTACATAATATAAGTTTAATAAGTATATCTGTTGACCTGTAGTGGCACGGATAGTCTTTAAAATGTCAATTTTATTTATTCTGGTAACTCAAATAACACGTACCTAATTAGATTTTCAAAAATAATTTGTAATAGTAGATATTCGGTCACCAAACTTTCTATACTTTTAAATTATTTCGTAACCAATAGTCCGCGAGACAACTCATATCCGGTCATCTATTATGACTACGGGAATTGGTCCGGGAATTGATTTCCGGTTCCTACCGTCATCGAACGTCCATTCATCATTTTAACACATAATTCCACTTTTAAACTAGATTTAACGAACTAGTCAAAGGTCAAGCGTTTAAACGACTTTCACACTATCTCTACAATTTGTGGTAAAGAAAAACAAACATTTAAAGAAGAAAAACACAAGAATGAGCGAGTCTAAGTGTAACAGTGTATGATGTTTGACATCTTACATGCTATCTAACGACTAACTCCAGTCCCGCGTAGAAATTGAATAGCGCGCGTTTACACGGTTTCCTGTTACACATAACCGTCTCTTTTCATAAACTCACTCCCACAGATTATAGGAAAGCGAGAGAAAAGATCTAAAAAAGAGCTTTTCTATGTGTACTTTGTTTAAAGAAGGTTGTTTACTTACTAAGCAGGTCTAACAGTTCGAACGAAACACTCTATCAGCCGTAATACGTTCTCAAAAAATAATCCAATGTAGAATGCTCAAAGATCTAGAATCCTTAAAAATATTTTTTCTACGGACGCCATTTTCGTTAAGAACTGCTATAATTCAATTAAAAGGCACTCTGATGCTTAAAATTTTTGATGATACTGTTTTATGTTTTGATCTTGAGTTACATTTCAGACTGTAGTATCATAAACACGCTTCGGGTATTTTTATAGCAATAACAAACCGAACACTTCGAAGTCAACATACAATGTTATATGAACACGGTTAGTTGAAGTTTATTTTGCGTTCAATATTTACTTTAAACAAAGGTGTAAAGAAAGCCTGCTGTAGAAGCACAAACCGTGAAATGGTTGTGCTACTAGTTTTCCTTTGATAAAAGGCATTTGATAACGGGCATGCTGGTCTAGTGGTTAGTGACCCTAAGCCAAAGGTCGTGGGTTCGATTCCCACCCAAGATTCTTTGTGTGATAAACACGATCGTTTGTTCTGTCTGGTTGTATTTTGTCTATAACATGTGTATATTTAGAAATATATAAGCATGTTTATCAGTAGTTTGGTTGCCATATTAAATGCCCACTTTTCGCCAGTTTTTTGGTCCCATATAATCGTGATGTTGTTTGCCAGAGCCTCATCTGTCGATCAGTAGGCACACCACTTACAGGTGAGGTTGATTTGGGTCCCCAAGTTCTTGTGGGAACCCTATGTAGCCTTGAATGTGAAGTTCGTGTGCAAGTGGTAACGGAGCAAGTTAACACATTGCAACGTTAAGCAATTCTGGTCAGATCAATCTATGGATGGATAATTAATTTTGGGAAGCACGTCAAGCTGTCGACATTGGCTGCCATATGAAGAATCGTCAGAGTAGCATGAGTCCTAAAAAATCCACGGGACTTAGACATTACAAAGATGATTCCATTTAAATTGTATGCACAGTACTTTTATTTGATAAATTTAATATTCTGAGATAAATTTAAGTATGTTATTCAAAAACTAGCGAAAGTCTCAATAAGTGACGATCACGATTCCAGCACTATTTTTTATATTTTTAATAATCTATTTTATAAACTTATTTTCAAGGATAATATATTAGATTACGAGTACTTAAGACACTGATTACTGAGTCAGAGATCAAGGTTCATTGCACATGGGTTCATGGCAAATAACGAATTGTTATATAGCTACTGCAAAGTATCGACATACGCTATATATGTTTATGAAATGGATAATTTAATAAGTTTTAGCCACACTTTGCTTCTGTAGAACCGTAAAGCTACAATTTTGTTGAAGCATGATACGAACGGGTAGAGCAAGTGGTCAAAATTCACTCACAATAACATTAACTGTGAATTAATAGATCTGTTTTTAGTCCTGCGCCCACACTGACTCCTCCAGTCCTCCTGAGAAAAATACCATAGTAGCTGATGCCCATTTAAAGTCACAGAAACGACGGCCCAGTCAGTATACGCAGTATATAGAACGTTCGATGCCTATATACGAACTTACCGAAAAGATCATTACCTACCTTATGTGATAAAACGACGGCACGGCGTACAACTAACACACTAGACCACAACTCAAACAAATTCTGGACCAAGAAAAAACTACTGTTGGAATTGTAAGTAAACTAATAAATAACATCAGGTCAAAAAATTTCTATCCCTTTAATTCCAAACGTCAGTTACCAAACGTCTGGCTTAAACATATGATTGATACAACTCTGTGTCTTATTTTTGTTAAAGCGATACCTGTCTAAGTTGTCAACTTGTAAAACGTATTTAATTATAGGCTATCAGTGTGCTTAATATTCTGACAAACGGTTTAACCTTATAGCCTCTAGTAATATTTGGTTATCTGTTGTTAAAAGTATGTAAGTTCGAAAGCAATTTAGTCTGGAAACCGTTTAAGGTTACTGTGAAAGTTGGTCAGTTTTAATTCGAATCAAAACTCAAATAAAATCAAATTTACACAGTGAGTGATCGACAAACTCGGTGTTTGGCTCCTCAAATGCATAATAATGTGAGCATTAAGGTTCTTATAATATATTTGCATTAGTGAAGCCTAGGCTGTATTAGGGATAATTTAGATTGATCTGGATGTCGTAATAGCAGCGGTTCCTGGATCCCTCCTATTTCAGGCGCAGAGTGGCATACCGTGTGGTTTTAGTCGGTCCGATTCCGACACACCACCTCGCCGTAAACCCTAGTGGGGTGATGGCCCGAGGTCGTACCCACACGTAAAAAAAAGGTATAATTTAGATGAAAATTGTAGTTAGAAACTGCGCATTGAACTTGTTTACGAAAAGTTAAATAAATTTGTCTATGTCATAAAAAGAATTCGAGAAACGGTTTCAACAGGTGCAGCATTCGCTACTTGCATACAGCCTACTGTTGTGAGATAACACATTTGAAAACGAAAAAGTGTTTCACCTATGTACAAAACAAAACGCGTGAGAGCAGTACGTGGGGCACGGTTTATCGATAGTTGCAAGTCACTCATTAAAAAAATCATCGTTTTACCGCTAGCATGCCTGCACATTAGGGATTTGATCTTCAATCAAATGTTACGAAAAGAAATATGATACCTAGAAATGTACCCAAAATTTATCAACCTAAAAATAAACTAGAAATACATAAAAGAAACTCTTATGTCACTATCATTAAAGTGTATAATAACTTAACTTGTTAACTTTTAAAAATGTTTAAAACTAAACTGACCAAATAACTTCATATAAGGAATAAGGAAAGAGAGTATACTGGCATAAGTTATATGTTTTTTATAATTACCCTTTTTGTTTTATTCAATCCATTGACATTTTTAAACTATAGCGGTGTGTAGTGATTCACGGAATTTTCTTATTAGGGTGCACCCGGTTTCCCGGCTAATGGTACCCGAGGCGTGTGCCGGTTTTGGTTGGTTCGAGTCCGATATCACTACCTACCAGTGGTATCCGTGGGGATTTCTACACAGGAAAAAAAAACACACACATGCACATTAAGTAAATTGACAAATTTTATTTTTGACATTTGATTTATTTTTCATGTTACTTAGTAATTGATTGAATTAATATTGATAGGAATCATAATAAAATAAAATTTACCAATATTGTCAATAACATTAATTAAACTGATTGCATGACTGCGAGGATGGCGTAAGTGGTTGCCACGCCGTTTTCTACTGCGCCGAGTGATGTGGGTTCAAACTCTACATGGGACTACACTTTATGTGATTTACAAATTGTTGTTCTGAGTCTGGATGTTCTTTGTGTCCGTCTCATGTATGTTTGTAAAGTCCCCCGTGCCACAGGATTTATTCCTAAAGCGGGAGTTGTCTTTTTTCAAAAAAAACCTGTTCTGTACTACATTCTTACAAATAAATTATTTCATTTTATTTAACAGTATATTAGATAGATAAATTTGTAAAGCTACACTAATATTATAAAGCTGAAGAATTAAAAATTTAAAAATTATTTCAGTGGTAGATTGCCCATTTATCGAACAAAACTATGGGTTAAATGTTGTTGACTACCACGCTATTAGCAAAAGGAGCAGAGTATTAATAAAAAATGTCGCAAATACGGAGGAAAATTATTCCTTTGAAAGCTTCAATAAAGTACGTTGCACAAACGTTAAAAGTTTTATAAAAATAATGTATGAAAACATTATTTTGCTTTAAAAATTAAAAAGTCCACAACAGTATAATAATATATTCATCTTTTAAGGTCGACTCACTACAACGTTTTTTATGATAAACAAATTTCATAACGCAGACGAAGCTGCGCGGTTCTGCTAGTTATTTTTAAATACATAGATAGTTTATAAGTATTTTCTAACTACCTAAAGTTAGGTAATACTCATACTCGTCAGCTGCATCCTCACAGCTTGACAAAGAGGTAAGCGTGTCTCTTGTTATCCCTCTAGAAGTACATGACATACTCCTAGCGACCTAAGAGCATATATCCAATGTAGTCGTGTCCGGCAAGTACTTTTTTCTAAACGCCTAAGCCTAAAACGATGGACAACACTATGGACCGACGACGACGACGATGTGAGAAACGTGAATGGATGCAGATTGCCCAAGACCGGGATGTTTGGGGCTCCTTGGGAGAGGTCCTCGTCCAGCTGTGAGTGGCGATAGGTTGATTGATTGAAGCCTAAAACATGAACACCTCGACATCACCAAAGCTGACAAATGTGATGTTTGACCCTTTGTTGACGTCGAGCCGTTCATCGATGGTCTCCATTGGAGGTTTGTCGACTGACACCTCCAATAGGAGTAATTACCGAAATGATTTCACCCATATATTCTAGTTGAAAGATGGTTAAGAGAACGGGTAATTAACAGAGTTAAGAGCATTTGTAAATCCCTCCAAAAAGACGGCATTATTTTTAACCAAAAACTTTGTAATGCAAATGTAGTGTAGTGTTCAGGTTTAAACATAGATGAGCCCGACTTAAATGTTGTTACAGTGCACAAAGTATCTACTCGCACGACAGCTTACAGAGTTTTAGCTTGCTTTTGAGATAAAAGACAAAAGAGAAAAAGTTCTAGGAATTTTATGGTAAAAAATGTTCTTTAAATAATGTTTATACATATTTCTTTTAAGATTTTTACCTATTTGAGATGTAAATTATTAAAGACTAAACATTTTTAACGGCAATCGATATAGCTAAATATCTTGATTTGACACGTAGTCCACAATATAGTGATTGAAAAAGGATCATAATAAAAATAGATGTTATATGTGGATAAAGAACCTTAAAATATCATTATGTCGATATTTTGTTTTTGCCACATGACGGCACGTACTACACTTTAGGGGAATAGAGGCACGTTTATTTAACTTAAGCTGAAATTGTCTTCGGTTTAAAAAAAAAGTACTAAAGCAACCTATTCCGAAGTTATAGAATATATATTCCGAAGTTATGAAACTACTACCAGTAAAGCATTTTCATATACAGCTAGGTACCTCGAGACAAGTCCCCTTTTATTACGTTGACAACCTCATACATTCATCTTGTGCCAAAAGAAAACTTGACAAGTCTACCTTTCAGCATAGAAATAGTAACAATATTACAATTTCTCTAAGTTTTAGTTATTTTTACGCAAAGATAACCGACCGCATAATCATTATACTTTAAATACTTAATACAAATTGAGAATAAAGCAAAAACCTAAATTTCGTTGCACATAGATTTCTATTCAACGTGTATTAAATATCTGTTTATACTGGCTGCGCGGATGGTATAGTGGTCGCAACGATCGCCATACTGCCTTCCACTGCGCTAAGTTTTATGGGTTCAAGCCTCACATGGAATAACCACAAATTGTTGTGCTGAGTCTGGGTGTTTTTCGTGTCCGTTTCGTGTTTGTAAAGCGCCCCTGCGACATAAGTCATACTTCTAAGGTGAAATTTACCTTAAAAAAATACTACGGTATCGAAATAACTTTGCACTTTACCAAACATATTCCAGCCTAAGCAAGATTGTAGGTACCTCATTCACGAGCAGATGGACACACGTTATTGCTATCGGTTCGAGTTGATCGAAATCGGTTGCTATGTATGTAGAAATAAATGGTGTCTATAGTACATTCAGCTGTCACGCCCGACATTGCGGTCTTGATGTCCGTTCAGTACAAATATTCCCTCTTTTACTCGTGTTACTAAAAATCCTAAATAGTAATATCGTTAACTAATTACCCTTCTACTCTAGTTGAAAGTTCTTAGAAGAGCAATATAAGTACTTATAAACACTACATATCTATTGGCTTTTTGTGGGTATTTCTACATAGGTATGTAATATATTTTGAATAAGGTGGCTAGTAGCAGATGGATACCGATCGTCGAAAACCAGGATAGTTGGCACTCCTTGGGAGAGAAATTTAAAATGTAATTACAAAATATGTTTCTCCGCATGTAGAACCCATGTACAAGCTCTGATCAGTTTGGATCTAGTCAGCATTTGAATAACTCAATAAATCTACATATTAATACTAACTTACTTATCAACTGTTGGTATATACTCAAGTGTATAATGTGTGTGTGTATATGGTTTTTTCCAGAGATAAAAATAACCCCTTCTGTTATTTTTTCTGCTAATATACACGGTAAACACATTTTAGGCTATCACTAATTATCCAATTGGCATAAAATAAAACCACAATAGTTCATTCATTGTATAATTTATTACCATTTGCGACTGGGTATTGAACGAATCTCACTTAAATTGTTAGGTGACCTAGGTCGGAACACTGTTTGACTGCTACATACAACACTGGTTCGCGAACGTATAACGATAGTGCAAACCTACCTTGTTTATTTTACATACAGAACGAGTAATGGTTCAGGTTGAAACATAAAACAGAATAATTTATATTAAAGCACGCGTAACTATTCAGAAAACAGAGAAATAAGAATAAAAATGCAATAGCTCAAAAAAGGAATATTTTAATAACAGCTGAAAGGAACTTGGAATAAATAACGAAGGAACTCTAAATACGAAGATTGACAAACATTTTTAAAATAAGAATTTTCATTATTGCAAACGAAATGTTTATTAAAAAAAACTGCATTCTTTATAATAGACACTGTTTTCAGAATAATACTAATATAAATAGCTCTGCACTATCGCACATACATTTATACTGAAAAAGTATTATAGAATATTATATTAACACATTAAGTTTCTTCGCTTATTTCAAATACTCGATAAATTAATCACAAATCGCTTAGAATAGAAGTGACGAAGACTCGGAAAATCTAAGATACAATTTGTGCAACACTATGTGTCTGTAGTAGAAAAACAGTTCAATACACACACAAACTTATAGCCTTTTAATATATCACATAAAGTTTAGGTACAATAATAAATACATTATATCCTCGCGTCGTCACTACTGGGGCCACTGCAAACTAGCTAAAAGAGAGAGAAGCCGTTCCTTTATAAAAAATTAAAAAAAAACATGATAGCAACACATACTTTTTATATATTGCATTGTGGAATAAAATAGAGACGGCCATAGATTTCATTTGAGATTTAATTGGATATTACTGCTAGGTGGCTTGTTCGTTTTTAGAATCGATTTGTATGATGTAATATATTATCATAATGAAATGTGTGATGACATTTTTCAATGGTGTAGCAGGGTCTAAGCTAACAGTTTGTGGCAAATTATATAAAACTTAACTATGCAAATTACTTAACCAATAAATGCACTACTTACCTTATAATTGAGTGTATAAACTAAAATTTACTATTTATACATAGTCTGCATTTTTTACAAATAATGAATACCAGCCTCCATTACGCTAAGGGATGACCACAAATTAATTTTATATCAGTTTCTCTTTGAGATCTAGATATAAGTAAATAACACGATTTATTCAATAAATTAACTCGTAAACCATACATACAAAAAACAAACAAGCCACACTCATTTAAAATAAAAAATAAATTAGTCTAATACATTACTTTACTTCACTTTCAGCTATTATAATTCGGAATGTTCGTCATCTGTGCCATCGGACAATTGTAGGGGTGGTTCTGTGCTTTCTTCTTCCTTCTCTACCTCTTTATTCGATTCTTCTTTTTCTGGGGACTCTTCTTGTGTGTCTACTTTTTCTTCTTTGACATCGGGCTCTGGTTCAATAACTATTTCTTCTGTTTTATTTTCAGTATCCTTCTTTAAAGGTTTCTTCGGCCTCCATATCTTCATTTTATTCAACAAGTATTTCATTTCTCTATCCAAGTTTGCCATTTTTTCTCTAATACTTTCAACTGTCAGTTTAATATCTTCGTTCTTCTTCAAAGCGTTTTGTTCTTCGATGGATTTGTTTAGCCAATCATCTGTCTCGTCGATTCTCTTCTCCAAAACCCCAATTTCGACTTCAGTGAAAATATCCTTATCTGGGTTCGACTCTTTGGTGAAATTCTTGGACATTTTGAGGAATTCCCTTGAATTATTTAACATACCACGGATAGCAGCCACAGCATCAGGTCTTTCATTATGCTCCCAATGTTTGTAAAATATCGAATTTGTTTTGTCTTTCAAAGCTGCTAACTTTTCTTCAAACAGTTCTGTGGCCGCTTCGTAACCATCTTCATACAGCCACTCTGATGTTTCACTACACAGTTTTGTGATCTCCTCAATTTCTTCTTCAGTACCACATTCTGCATACTCTTCCATGCCCATTTTCATTTGAGCGTCAACTACGAAGGCCTCGAGATTATTAAGAGCAGTTTCTCTTTCAACTCGCTTCTTGTCGATTGCATTTAATTCCGCAATTTTAGTTTTAGAAGTCTTGAATTGTTCTTCAGTCAGCGGTGTCATGTTTATGATTTGCTCTTCAGATTTTATTGGTTCTTTAAGTACAACAATTTTCGGTTTAGGCTTGCTTTCAGCTTCAGTGGCGTTTTGCTTCTCACTGACTGTTTCATTAGATTTTTTAGTATCATTTTTAGCTTCACCTTCTTGAAGTTTCTCTTCTGCCTTTTCATCAAGTTTTTCTGGCGTTTCTGAGTCTGATCCAAACAGTTTACTAATTGTGCTTCCAATTTTGGATAAAGTGCTGTCTTTGCCATCATCTTCATCGATAACGGTTTTCTCTGCTACAAATTCTACATTAACTAAATTGAGTATACCAGAATCATCCATGTTGAAATGTGCTTTGATGCCTTTGTGTTCGATATTATCGTCTGTGTGTTTAGCTAAGGCGGCACCTACACCACTTAAAACGACCTGTGAAAGGTTCAATGATCCCACGTATTGGAGCTCATTGGAAGGAATATGTTCTAATTCTGCATAATTCACATGGAAATCGAAGTCATCTGTGTGTTTGTTGAAAGTGATTACTTTCTTTTGTGGGTAGGGGTTCATGGGCCCAAATAATGTTCTCTTAATCTGTAACAAATGTTTTATGTAATTAATATATTAAAACTATTTAAATGCACAGTTATTAAATTTTCAATAAGAGAACTCCAAAGTATTTGCTCTGATATATTTCATTAAATACGTGTACGTCGTTTAAAGTAACTCTGTACTATAATTTTATCAGATTGTGAATGTGCAATTCATGGATTTTAACAATATTTCTTGTAAAGTTACGTATTATCCAGATTCCGTCAACCCTTAATTGGACCTCAGCAAATATCTAAATGTTTAGATTTCTCATATTTTTTCTTACGCAATTCATAATTTATAGATTTTACACTAAAGCAAAAACTATACTGAAAGGCTAAATAATCATAATTGATTTAAAAATAATTAACTCAAACTCAACAAAAGAACCTCATTTTTTTAATTAAATGCTTAAATAAATCGTACCAAAATAATGATACTTTTTCAGCCGCTACTCACCAATTTGTCGTTTCCGTCCACGTGCCTAGTGAAAGTCACTTGTATGGGCAACAGCACAGCGTCGCGAACATTTAAAGCTGCTACCTTGTAACCAGTCGCCAAGGATGCTGCCCTGTAATAGAAATAAATTGATCAGTACTTTATTCTTTTTCATAGTAATATAGACTACTTACTAAATGACAAGTGATGCTCGTTTTGCAACTACAAGTAAAAGGATTCTATAAGAGAAAAAGATAGGGTCGGCTTGTTTGCGTATTGAGCCTATTTCATTTTGTATTTGCAAGCTTTTTTATATTACTGATTTTGAGTATCAGCTTCTGACCCATATTCACGAACTCAAAAATTATGCCCGCATCTTCTATAAGACATAACTAGTTATTTTGCAAAATTTAAAGTTATAAATGACCTTGTAATTAAAGTCATTAAGAACTTTAAATTCTGTTATTAAAAAAAAAAATGACCACTGTTTATATTTTTTTAATATGTTGTAATGACAAAGAGTACGAAATTGGAAAGTAGTTTAAATTAAATCATTATAACATTAATTGTGATTTTATCATAAATATGTTAAAATTTTAAAAAGAAATATTGACGATAATGTAATATATTTATTTCTTCCTGAATTACATTACTAGACAAAGTAGAAAAGCAATTGTCATTTATCTGGATGTTTGTTACTCTTTCACGCAAAAATACCTTAAGGCTGCTGGATAAAACTTGGCACAGAGAGAGATTGTAGTCTGGTATAGTACTTAACTACTTTTTAATTCCGAAAAATGTGTGAATACATTATACGGCACAATCATTGCTAGTCCTAAATAAAAGTTTTGATAGATATTTTCAGCGTTACCTATAGACGGCTCCCATGGTCGCGGCCTCGTCGGCGTTGATGGACCGGGCTGGCTCGTGACCCACGGCGTCTTTCAGCGCCTGCAGAGCGGCGGGCACGCGTGAACCTCCACCCGCGACTATGAGGCGAGCCCCTGAGCCCGCCCCACCACCCGCAGCTATAGCACGCTGCACCACGCCCGACACACGCGGCCACAGATCTGCGCACAATTCTTCAAATTCGACTCGCGTCACCAGCTGCTTAAAGTCCTTATCGTCGAGCAAGCTCTCGATCTGAGCGTAATGCTCAGTGTTAGCGGACAACACGATCTTCAGTCTCTCCGCTTCTCGAAGCAGTTTCTCCATGGCGCGCGGTGAAGCCCTGACGTCACCCCCACCGTTGGCTTCCCACGCCTTGATGAGGTGTTCGCGGAGCCGAAGAGTCATTTCATGGCCTCCTAGCGTCCTAGAAAAAATTAAAGTTTTGATTTATTATTGTTAATATGGTTACAATGGGTCGAGAAAAGAAGCGAGAGTCGGTACGGTCGCCCGATTTTAGATTAAGTTCTAATAATAATTCATTGTGGCACAGAACATTGCACTTTACTGGAATGTCCATAAGGTCGAATATAGACAGATCATCGCGCAGTTGGCTTGTTTACGTCCGAAAACATTTCTCGGAAGCGGTCGTGTTCGATTCTTCGGTTAGCAATTGGAATATTCGGTAAAGAATCAGTGAGATCTGTGGCGTGTAATATAGGAAAGATCCAAGAATTCTTTTACATTTGAATCTAACATCCCGCGCAAACATCTTACGTAAGTTCTTGGGACCAAACCTACTACATCAAAATGGAGCCACTTGTCACACACCCAATGAATCCCTGCCGGTGATCAAAGATATGTTTCCGGTAAAGCTGATTGCCAGATAAGGCCACCCAAAAGTCCAGATCTATCCCCAGCAGATTTCTTTTTATGGTGTTATTTGAAGAATAGTATCTACATCAATAAACCAAATACACTGCGTCAACTATAAAAAAATTCAGCGAAAAGATGTCGGCGATCTCGTGGTCTCTGCCGAGTATTCAAAAATTTAGTTGCTCGCTTAGAAGAGTGCAATCGTCGAAACAGTGGTCATTTAGACGACGTATTTTTTAAAAAATAAATGTCAACTAATTAGCTTTCTCATAAATAAACAATTTTTATAATACAACAAATAGTTTTTTTATACATTTTTTTCGAATGTCAACTAATTCGTGGCCCACCCTACAAAAACGGGCGTGTCATCAACACGTGTCAGTTCAGTTTGAGCTACAGTGAAATAAATAAATATCACGTAATCTAAGTGATTAACCCAGAGACCTTGGTAATCTCTAAGGAGGATTGTTCTGTATTATTTATTGTTCTACATAGGTTTGTAGTAACGTCTCTGTAAATCGTAATAAGATTTATTTTCCTAATTAAAAAAATCCTAACAAGTAGCAATATGTCTTTCCATTAGGCTTTATATAGTACTTGTTGCTTAAACACCAATGTAGAAAACTTCAATGAATGTGATGCCAATTCTACATTCCTCCTAAAAACTCTGGTTACTTGCCAAGCCACTCTGAATGAATAGAAACATACCACTATTCTGATAATACTATTTTATTGTGGTTATCACTAGAATGCACACCTTCAGCATACTTATGAAGTATTGAAAAACAATTTGACTAGGCGAAAAAGTATACGAGATTTCATCAAAAATTTTTTTTATCAGTTTGTCTTTACGTTCTGTCTAATCTCTGTAACGGCTGGACCGATTTTGTCTGGACTTTCATTGGCAGATAGCTGATGTTATAAGGAATAACATAGGCTAATTTAATTTTAGAACAATAAAATAGAGTGACGCGAAAATACAATTAAAGCCAATGAAACTGAACAATATCCCATTTAAAAGCAACAAAAACCGCGGGTAATACCGCGGGGCGCAGCTAGTTAGCTCATATAATTTTATATGATTATACCTGTCATAACCGACACCCAACACTTGCAACTGAGGCACAGTCTCGACATAGCCTTTGTCCTTTATCTTCACTGTCTTGTATTCAACCAATGCAGCCTTGGTGGAAGCTGCGCCCATGTCAAAGAACAAGGCATGCCATGCAGTTTCATTGATTTCCTGTAGCAAAAATTTACTATTTTAACATCACTATTTCTATGTTAAAGTATGTGTAACTAAAAAATTAAACTTTGAATTAGGTATCCATATTCATTTACACAATTAAAATAAATAAATAACCTCACACATCTCACTCATGGCTGCCCAATGCCAAATTAGGCCGAGCCTGATAAACATACTTAAATATTTATAATTACACACATATTATAAATAAAATTCACCCAGACACAACAAATAATCATGTTCATCACACAAATATTTGTTTTAGTGGGAATCAAGCCCACAATCTCTGGTTTAGCAGTCACGGCCACTAACCAGTAGGCCAACAGGCCGTCAATAAATAAGGATATAGTAACATCCTAATCATATCCTATCCTAATGTATTTGTAAATCATTCATTATGCAGTATATTTAAAAAGGTCTAAACTTCATAAATATTCCACATTGCATTCATAATGTTCTAATATTATCTTTAATCTTAACACCACCATAAGTAATAGTAGTGATATAAGGATACAGACCTTTCTTCTAAATATGCCATAGTTGATAGCAATGGCAGTGTAGTCATTGATTAACTGTAACACATTCAATCCAGCTAGTGCAGCAGCCTCTTTTACGGCGCGGCGCTCAGCTTGATTAAAGTAACCGGGTACTGTGATTACGCATTCTGTGATTGGTTGACCTGAGAAAAGAAATTCAGTTCATACTTATTGGTAAAAATACATTGTTTTTCTAAATAATGGTGTAAGTAACGTTAATAGAGGCTATTTTCTGCAACAGTTTGTACATATATATAGTTTCCCTTTTTGTAGAACTTTCTAGAATTCTCAGTCTTATGTCAGTCTTAAGGTAAAATTTATGAATGTAACAGAAATATATAAATATGCTCAAAATAGGTTATTTTATGTCTTTTTTTTAATAACTTCCACACTAAGAATGTATCCTATGTTACAGGAGACCCAGAACAATAATTTGAGAATCACAACAAAGTGTTGTCTTCTGTGGGCATCGAAACCAAACACAGTGGAACTCAAAGCAGCCAAAAGTTGTGAGGTGACTGCTTGAACCAATATACCATGTGCGCAGTCAATTTACAACTTACACTTATTGGTTATATCTAAATAGATTTTAAATCACAACATAAATAAATGAAATTCAAAAGCATGCATGAAATAAAAACTAATAAGAATCTTACCATGACTAATTTCTGAGAAGTCCTTCGCCTTAGCAAAAAGTTGAGCAACAAGCTCTTCAGGAGTGAACTTCGTGTTTTCATCATGGATGAACATAGGGGTGCCTCTTTCTGATTCAACAATTTCATAATATGGGTAGCGAGTTCTAAAAAAAAAAAATTTAAAATAAATGTATTTAAGCCTTTATACATATAAGTCTCTTCAATATAGTATAAAATTATTATCTACTAATAAATAATAACAAAATATTAGTAGCTTTAATAAATATAGATGCCGAAAGAAAATGTCTAGTTAATCTAGTCTTATTAGTATTATTACAGGTGAACCCTTAAATGCATTTAATTTTATACATAGTTTTCTACATGCAATTTTTAATAAATCTTAATCTTATTCTACATTGTAAGTGATAAATTACTTAACAATGTTAATTTGTAATATCAGATAATCCTATCCACCCTTAATTCCTTATATCTATTTAAAGATATGTGGAATAAGTGTTAATATATTTTCAATTTGTTAATAAAAATATTAGAGACAAACAACAACCAACACAAGCATACATTATAGTTACATGTGTTACACACACACACAGTGATGTCAATATAATTAATTATATTAATTCACTTTACCCAGTACTACTACAACTATCTATCATTATGTGTAATACATCAAAATGTGAAAGGATTAGAATTTCATAAATTATTCAAGGCTACAGTCTAAGGACTAAAATAATCAAGAAAATCAATAGAAATGGTACTGGTGCATGAATTTTTTTAATTATGCAAAATGTTCATAAACTTCTAATGAATACTGTAATAAAATTATTTCATAAACAATATTTTTTTAAGTGTTAATGTTGACTTTCACTTATAAGATTACTATGTTCATATTTTTTTAACTTGATTTAAGAGTTCTTATTGAAAAGCATAAATACATAATTAGAACATGTATGTATTAAAGACAAATTAATATTGTTATAGATTAAAAAAAAAGATCATCGTGTCACTGACCTGTAGGCTTGCACCATTGGGTGATCGTATGGTTTTCCAAGTAAATCCAATAGATATTTGTATGAATTTTTCGGGAATCTGACGCCTACCGTGACAGCGTCTTCTCCGAAGGTTCTAACTTCATCCCTGAACGCCACGACGGCAGGTGTCTTCCTTTTAGACTCCTTATTTAACACTATTTCCATTGGAACACCAGGAGACACGATGCCTATCTTCATCCATTCTGAACCGAAATCAATGGATATTACGGCTGCTGCGTCCGTATGGTGACTTAGAAGTAACGATAATAGTCCTACACTCAACACCCCAAACATGTTCTGAAACATAAAAGTATAGAAATGAAATAAGCGGCGAATGCCGAAAAATACATGAGTGATTCCTAGAAATAGGTTGTTGTCGCAAAAGTCTAATTTATGAAAAGTATACACTTACGATATTTAGTCCCATTTTCTTTTATATAGGCATCTAGACCCGTAATTTTATCTATCTCTACGCTTGTAATAGCATGGAATAATGAAAGTGTTTAAAATTTATTTTACTTTAGCGAGCCAGCTACTTTAGTCCACGTCAAGTTTAACGTGTTTTCTTCTTTTTGGTTACGATCATTGTTGCCATGCTACTCAGCCACGTACGTGAAAACACACAAGTTTTGAAGTTGTGTTTTTTACGAGTTAGTTTACTTCGATATTATTGAAACTTGCAATGCACTGTTAATATGCAGTGTTTTTACGAAATATAGAAAAAACAAAAGTCGAAAAATCTACTCAATAATTTTAATTGAATTTTCATCTTTCACAGCTCACCTCTATTCAATTCGGAAGCGGAAAATACACCATAGACGAATACAAATCATATGTTTATTTATGTAGGTTGCTCTTTAGTCTATGGTTTGATTGGGTGTTGAGGAAGGTGTTTGTTGAGTGTTGATCACAAGTACGGAGGTCGCGGAATGCTGTTTATTTATTGTTATTAATCCGTAATTAGTGCGTCTATCAAACAATACAGAGCAAAGGTAAGCATATTGCATCATTGAAACCTATTTTTACCTGTATCTATGAAAAACAAAGCTGTCTTAGTGTTTAGTATCATGATTACATCTGTTTTGCGCTTATTTTATTACGCATTTTGAATTATGCACTCCTAATAACACAATTATAAGTTGTGTAGTTGCATATAAATAATGTGCAGCGTGGGGTACAAAGGTATCGTTTACATGCGGTTCTAAAAATGTGAGCAGACGCATGAATACGTCGAGACGCATTGGTGGCGCTCCTTCTAAATATGGAATGAGTGTTTAGTGAACGTTCGTGTTGTCTTCGGAGTGGTGTCAGTGGCAGTCCTTGCACTTATGTAATAGCCCTTGGAGGTAAGCGACAGCACGTGAACGGGAGAATGCACGCGGCAGTACTTCCACGTCGAAAACACGATGTACGCCGCACGGGCACGACGCAATCGCACACGCGGTCGTCGCCGCGCTGGCCTCATCTCAGTTTCCTAGCAACACGTTGTTGATGCCACTGCTGACCCAATGAACACAATAACACATGGTAACTAGCTAACTAGCTAACTAGCTGTTACATCACCCCAGTTGCATCGCGACGAATTTTCCCTGCTTACGTTGCTAGGGTGCCTATTAACCATAACATAAATTGCTTAGCAAATTGTAGAGGTTTCTCTAGTACTGCATTTGACTACAGAACTAGGTGAGTATGCTGTCGAATTTTTGTTATGAATTAGTAATATAATCCAAAACATATAAGTGACCTTGGTAAACAATATATTCAAATAAGAATCTAGTTAGCCATACTATTATGTGTATGGTGCATAGGGACTATAAATAGAGTCTAGACCTTTACATGACCTAGATTTCAGTTCACACTTCCTGTAGAAATGCTAATTATAATGTCACCTAGAGACAGTGTTCTAGTTTTCATGTATATTTAGATACACTTTAAAATTTTAAAAGAAGAATAGAATTATCTCTAAACTTGGCATTTTGAGCATAGTTTAAATTACAATATTTTTTTAAATACCTACTTATACAAGTCTCACAAGTTTTCTAGTTATGAATTTTTATAATCCAAATATAAATTGTATATTTTGTATTGTGTGATATACCAAGGCTGTCTAATCTCAACTGAATTGATAAGTGTGATATATGTGTGCTGCAACCTGAGATATATGTAGAATTAGATACCTTCGGGCTTATCTTGGCTATCAACCATTAATACAGAAACTATCTTCTCACAGTATATTTGAGAATGACACTAGATAATTAAGTAAACCCACAATTATTTTCCAACACAAAATTTTCTAAAATACCACATTTTTTTATTTCTCTATTTAAAAATAGCTATTGCCTGTGAGGTTGCTTGTATGAATTTTTATTTTGTCATTCAAATCCGATATCCACATGAAATAGTAAATTTTACATTTATATAAACCACCATATATCCCTTTTTGACCCCCATACAATATGTATGTAGAATTCATTCTACAAATAAGCAGAAAAATAAACTAAGTTACATTTGTGAGAGCAATTACAATTATTCATAGTAAATGATTATTTAAAAATAATCAATCAAGATGTCAAAAACATTGAGAACTCTCACCTTTATACATTGCTGTTAAACCTCTATTATATTGAATGCTATCACAATAATAACAAACAAATAAACAACATTGATTATTTATAACATCATTTCCTTATTGAATTGATTTGAGTGTGTGGAACTAACACTCTAATAGTTTGTTCACACCAATTAGTTCTACAGCAGTTTAAGATTTTATTAATTTTCGTATTATCGATTATATGATTTTATAGTGTTAGTTTTAGGTATTTTACAAAATTAATTACAAATTAGACTTGTAAAATGATTCCAGTTACTAAACTATTATTTTTTTCTTTTATTTATTTATTTTCCTGTTATTTGGTGTGTAATGATTTAATGAATAACAAAATTGATGGTTCGTTTTTCTACATCAATCATGTTAATACTCTGAAGGTTTTCCTCTTACAAAACAAACATTCTATAAAACAAACACACAAATAGAGTTCGCATAATCATCTCATTAAATAAATTGTTGACATCCTTGTCACACCTAAATTGTGTTATATTTGCTGTTATGCGTAATACCTACATGCTTGGTGTCAAACTGCTGAAGGAATGTAGGGTCATCAATGCTAGGAAAAACATAGCTAAATTAGAGTTACTATGTGTCTGTAACATTAACACGCCGTTATATATCATCGTTGTACATTATCTGTCGTTACATAATCGTATTAGCGTGTCAGTCGGAGTCTCAGTTTGTAGTTCAATTCGCTGATGACACGGGGACGCCGCACCGACCACGCTATTACATTTAGCTGTTGTTACTATGCCAAGGTCACACAATATTATGTGATTGTGTAGCTACTTCACGTGATAAATTAAAGATAAAAATACTTGCGTACATATCTCTTTTCGCATCGCTATTTCTTATGTATCTCTACACACGTAAATTGTGTCTGATAATGACACGATAAGTCGGTACGAGATTAAATTGCGGACCGATTCGTTGATACTTGAAACCTATTTAAAACATATTAGTGGCGCTACTGCTACTTAAAGTAACGAGCTATATAATCCCTCAACTTAATTATGTAAGGAATGTAATTAAATAATATTCTAATAAGAATTATTTGTTTTACTAATTTTCAACATAAGGATACGTAATTTATAATTTGTGGTCAAATAACAAGTGATTTGCACGACATTGTGCTATTGACTGCACACTACTAAATCAGAACAGAGTCTGTATTATAAGTAGTACCTTTAATTTATACTGATAATGTTCAGTTTTACACGTATGTTGCATGTTCTTATTACTTTAATCCCAACTAGATGGCGCCAATGCGCGGCGAGCGAGGTGGTTCACCAGCGCGAGGCGCGCGTGCTTCTCTTCCACTACCACGACGGTTAATCCGTCAGATCGCACGGCACGTCGCCTCCAGTGGTCGTTCTCTACGCCGGCTCGAAGTCTCTGGCAGGATCATTGATAACTTCGATGATATTGAAGACGCATCTGATGAATCAGACATGGAATTAGCGCAACCAGCGTAAGTTTTGATACACGTTTCACCGAACCATTTGACTGACAATGTGTTAGAGTTACACACTACTTTTCGTGTATAGACTTCTTAAGCTCGATCTTTGTTTCCCATCTTATTAGAATCTATTATCTATTAAATGGACAATACTTAGCTGGATTAGATCTTCTAAAACTGGACCAAATTTTAGATTGCTACAGTAACCCTAAAGTTGCAGTTATTTGTTACAACCAATGTAAAAATATGTTTACTCTTATATTTATCTTTTCTTCGTAGATAATGTAATTAGTTGCACTCCTATTAAATATACATAAGTAGGCAATATATTCCATTAAATCAAAAAATTATTGGTGTCGATGTTGTGATAGTTGTAAAACCATGAATCTTAAATTAACAACGTCGAAACCTAATACTCTTCATAAAATTGTTTAAAAAACAAAACAATGTTTTTATAAAATACATGTACAGAGATAGTCGACTATTTACAAAGTTTAGCTACTAATTTCAGAGCAAACATCGTTTCACAACATAAATGAAGAGGAAATTGTAGAAGCTGTGTACTTGCCATTGTCACATAGGTTAATTGTTACTAAAATTAACGTTGGAACGTAGCCAACAGGTAGAGAATGTATGAAATTATTGGTTTTACAATACTCAACCAATCAGTTGGGAAAGCAGGATATGGGCACCATATTTTACAAAATTTTATTTCCTGCGTAAGATGAAAAATTATGGATGATAAATTTACCTCGAGAAACTTTTCGATTTATGAGTTAGCACTCACAAATCAATCTCTAGGAACTGGACTCTTCGGTATAATCATGTACACATTTGTGTAATGTGCAACTGATTAAGAAGTAAATGTATTTAGTTCCACAAATATGTACCACTACAAGAAGATATTATATGATTACTTAGCCTTTTGCAAACCACTCATGCACATAGAATTAATAATTGTATACCTACTTAACGTAGCCCAAGGTTCTGCAGTACCACCCAGTGTATTATTTACTCAGTAGCAATGCCAAGATCAGTGCGTAATTTATGCCTATTGACCTCATGTAATGTACTAGGAAGTAAACAGAGGCTATACATGTAACGGATTATTAAAGCAATCAAAAACTTCTTACGGAAAGGGCCTTTGTACCGTCCCGTTATCTGGTAATCACTTTGCTTTTAAAATAGAAAACGTGCAAGTACCTGCAAGAAGGCTTTTTACAGCGTTGGACAGAAGACATCCACGATACTCACTGTATCGTATATCTCTTATAGTACATCGTTTTTATCCCCTTAAATTATACGTATTAATGTCGGCAACCAAAAGTCCAGAGACTTCCGTAATTCATAGTAAGCCAGTCTACGGCTCCCGTTTTATTGATACATGACATATCACGCCAAGCTCGATTCTGTTATGTATTGCAAGAATGAAACCTTTTTCTAAACAGTGATTAGTTAATTTGTTTAGGGATTTCAATAGCATGACAAAAGTAACAATGTTTTCAAATTCAACATATAAGACGGTGTTGAAAGAAAAAAATTGCGCAACTACTATGTAGGTATATCGATTAAAGTTTAATATGATTTGAATTTATTTAAATACTGTCCTGAAATAAATTGCCGTATTAAAGAAAATTATGCTGTCTCTTAAAACATTGAATGGCAGGTACAATCGTTCGTACACATAAAAACACATAGATCAAGCAAAAAAAAGTGTGACGTAAATTTCAATAACTGTTCAACCTACCTACATACGTAATGTTTTTTAATCGAGTAGGCAGCCCACGTCACGCTATTTGTAATATCGGAAGTCGAATATACCAATAAGTATTTTTATTGTATAGTACAGGATTTAGTGTACAAAATGTGAATTGTGATGATGTCACTCGAGTTCGTATTAAACAGATATAGACGACACGATATCGCTATCTGGTCAAATATTTTGACTTAAGAGTAAAAAGTAATTATAATAACTGACACACATGTCTCACATCAGACTTCTGATCTCCGGTCGGAGACAGAGCCTGTGCTGATAAACATTCATATATGTTGCATAAAAAAACTTTTTATATTTCCCATAATAAATCTCTAGACCGAAGTGGACATCGAAATCACGACTAACTAAGAAATCCGTACCTTTACCTTTTGATTCGTATTTTTTTATTGTGATTCTATCGATGACACCTCCATCAGACAACTGACTGATAAGAAGCTACAAGAAACTTAATCTTATTTCATATTATTTTAATATTGTTATAATAAAGGTAAAGGTATAAGAATAGAATAAATTCATCCTCAACAACCCTTAGCAGTTCACTGATGGATAGGCATCTACTTTTCTAGGAGGTTTTGGCCTACTATACCACGCTAGCCAGACGAGTGTTTGTTTCAAGCTTTCGTTCCCTTTGCAGTGATGTTGTCGCGTCTTACCACACCCATGGGAAGAATAGGAGTAGTGACACATTGTATTTTTAATTCGTCTACACAAATACATATATTAGTATAAATTATCGCATCGTAAGCACAAACTTCATGAAGTGTTTTTACAATACTTTTATTGTATGTTATCATCTCAGAAACCGCATCTAACTTACCAAGGCTCCAAAAATTTAATCTCAAATGTGTACAGCTTGTTACATCAACGCGTTGATTGGGTCATCAATCAAGTAGAAGTGTGATACTGATAAATACACACTTGTTATCATTTCACTAGGTTAGTAGGCAAGACAAACTTGATAAAGACAAATATATTTTTACTAGTATGTTAGAATGAACCTTCGAAGTGCGTAAGTATTAGATTTACTGATAAACATTCTGTGATTGGAAACAAACTTGCAGTGAAAGGAATATGGTTGAAAATAGTTTAAAAAGGTAATTTAATTTGAGATGAGTACAAAATACTACGACACTCACCAACATTAACACAACTTGTTTTAAATATACTGTCGGATATTGAGTGAGTCACTGTCACCTAAAAGTCTAATAAAAAAATGAAAAATTTATGGTTTTACTGTTTATACTTAACTTTTTTAAGTATTTAAACTTAAAAATGATATACATACTTCTAACCGATTATGGCCATTGCGGCCAGTTTCAGCAGAGACTAACTAACTAAACCAGAGATATTACAGTCCACAAGTGTATGCACAAGCACATGGAATTTTCGTTCCATCACTCTCACAATCCGGTGGGACGATTATCCCACACGATCGCGAGAGAACATGCTCAGGACCGACGGCTTTACGTGCTCTCCGGGGGTTAAGACTCCAACTTCGAAACTCCGGGCTGTTGTCAAGTATTTCCGTAATCAGAAAAACTCAATAACACTTTTGGACCCGACCTGGGAAACAAACCCGAGACCTCTTGATCGACAGTCGCATACGCTAACCGCTTGACCATCGAGGTAGATTAAATTAAATATATATATATGTATATATATATTTGAAAAAGAAAGTATACATAAATATATACAAATAAGGTTACAATTTAATCAGTATTCTCTTAGTCCAACTTTGTACTGAAATGAACTAGACACCAGATATTATTAAAAACTAGACATCTAGATACTAGATATGTAACTAGTAATATTAATTCTGCTCGCAATTAAATATACTGGTATCTATAACAATAATACAATACGAAGAAAAAATCGTTTTATGAAACAAAACACGGGAAAAAACCTAAAATGACTTTTTAAATTGTGTAATAAAAAAACAACTCTTATCGATTCTAAAGCGATATGACGTTCACCCGATCAGTTAGTAGGTTAACAAAAATGCCTTCAAGAATATTTAACTTATTTTATTCCTTTCTTTGTTTCCTTCGTTTGTGCATTTTAATACTGTAATTACTAACATATAGAACATTTAATATACATTTATTTTAATACGATTAACACAAATCGATATTAATATAATCGAAGGTGTTGCCATCCTTATTTTCTTACATAAAAGTTTAATAGTACAGTTTGATCTTGAGGTTAATATGTGAATAATCACTGAAATCGTTGTGCACCTATATCATCAGTCGGCAATAAATTGTTAAGGGGTAATGCCTAGAACAAAAATTCCTGTTAATGTGAACAATACTAATACATATTACCAGGAACTCAACACCACTACAATGATATAGTTGTAATACTGAATAATATACATCTCTTTAAAACTTTAATACTGTATAGGTGCTGCCACTGTATAGCCTAGATCTGATTACTCTAAGGGCACGCGGTAGGAGCCGCTAGCCCCCTAATCATCGCCAAATGGTCGCTGTGGCCACATCTCAGGGTGATGTGACCGCTGCAAACGAGCCTCGACAGCTCGTTACGGCCGAGCGCTGTCGCCTAAGGCGGGGCGCGGCTCTGCCTCTTACTGTGTGTAGTGTGAGATGACTCTGATCATTCCGGGATGTATCTCAATCGTGGGGTACGCCAGGGAGGACTACCAGAGACTGGTTCCCCACGGTACAGGGAGAATCCCACACAGGCTTCATCTCCCTGCGGAGGGTCTGGTGCGAAAAGCATTTACCTTGTAAAAAAAATATCTATTTATTCTTATAAAAAAGACTTACTATGCCATCCTGTTATTTATAAGTCGTGATATAAACTACTGTCTATTTATGACGTAAAATAATAGTTAATGATCAATGAAAATTTTTGATCTATAAATAGGCTTTGTGTAGCGTAGTCTAGTGTAATCTTGGACAATTTTATAGATTTCTCTGTCCCTACTCGACATGATAAAAGGTTAGCTCACCTCAGCATTAAACTTAAATGAATAACTATAATAATTGTAGAATTTTAGTAAATATATTATTTGATGGCGTAGAGTCCTGGTGGTATGGACTTGAGGAGCGGTATCTTAAGTCAAGCTGTCTTTAATAAATAATTTACTATTTATTACTCCTTAACTGGAGTAAGGAAATCAACCAAACTAGGTGTAAACTTTTTGTGTTCGTAACATGTTGATTACGTTGTTATACAACAAACAAAACACGGAACATTAGGTACTGTAAAAGACCAAAAAATAAGTTTACTACGACTTCATTATCATCAAATTAAACCCTGATTGACCCTGAAAAACATTGGTAAAGTGTAATATCATTAATAGATGTTACAAAAGTGTTTAACTGATTTCTCGAATAATTTTTTTGCAAAGAAAGGAACTGATTACACAAGAGACTTTTAGCGACCTGATGATGACGCCAACCAACATTGTATCCAAATTATAGTCTATTATGATAAACTTATTCAAGACATACATTATCTATTCTAAGTATTGTATTATCTGGTTCATCAGGGTGGCTTGCGGTGGCAACGCCGGCAACCTACCCCCAGCAGACCACGACGATGACCTCACAAGTCTCAGCTGGCTTCAAGACAAGAATTTACTTAGAGGTAGTTTAGATAAAATGCTTTAACATAGGAAGAGTAGAAATAAGGTGGAGTATAATAAGCATACATACTCTTACAACACGCTTTTGAAACAACCGGTTATCGCAACTTCCTTCTACTGCGCTCATTGTTGTTCGATCCCCACATGCGACAACACTACTTGTTGTTTCGAGTCTGGGTGTTCTTTGTGTTCGTTTCATATATGTTTGTACAGTCCCACGCGACGCAGAAATATTCCCAATGCGGTAATTGTCAAAAAATAATTTTAGAGAATATTGTATGTCTACATTGATACAAAAATGTATCCCTGTTAATATATTTTTAGAATACACCCAAATCTCTTGATATTTAACGTAAAATTTTATAGATACATTAAATAAAGGTTAGAATTCTTCAAAGTTTTTACCCACACTTATCTTCACTGTAAACAAACGTACATAAAAACTTGTCTACAAAACATTAAAACAAAACAATAGAACTGAACGCCCTTTGTTTGAACCTTAATTAATATACATTTATAAGACATGGTTACTACAACAGCTACTTATTTACGAAATGACAAGATTGTAACCTCTAAATTTAAGATTAAAAAAAAATACTGTAATAGAAGTCCTTTTGCCCTTCACAAATATCCCGACAATTCATATTATCCACAGAAAGTGATGTCATAGTTTCTTGTTATACTACTTTTTTTAGCCTTATCAGCACTTATATGATATCACTAGATATACATTGCGATAACCTTTCACACTATATAAATAAAACATGCTAAAATATGTAACTGGAAAAAGTTATTTGCGACATTTTATTGAAGCTCTATTTTTGACAGTAACTAAACTGTATTTTTACTCTTGTTTTTGTCTATGGCAAAATCAAATTGGATATCACACACGAGTGGTCATATCGAACTCGAAACGACCAAAAACCGCACGCTGTGGATACCAGGAGCCGGGTAATCTGGTGTACCTTAGAAAGGAAATCCCGGGCAGATTTTTCATAATATAAATTTTACACTGAAATTCTAATAATAGTTAATAGTAATTTGCATTATAAAAGATAATATGATCAAACTTTTTTTATAACCTACGTGAATAACGTTAGATAAATATAGACATTCACTTGTCTATAAATGAACTCAATAATATATCGTTTGAAGCGGTTAATATACCTAGTTTCTTTAGACTACAATCACCAGTTTGTAGTTAGATGCGTCAATGCAACTAATTTCTAAAAGTATTTGAAAGTTATTAAATTTAATTTAATTTAGACTAGATATCAAACAGATAAAAACTCCTTAACATGACCGAAGCACACTTATGTTACTTAAAAAATAAATATTATACACTACCGCAGCAATTGTAGCAAAAACCCACGGTTCCAAAACTTTACAACGAGTCATTTTTTAAACTAGATTATTGCAAAGTCATTAATTTACAAATCTTTAAGAATCTGTAAGTTGCGATAGTCATTTGAACGTTATGCTTTACTTTACCAGACGAACAATATTTTTAAATTCACTTTACAAGTACAAAGAAATAACAGAATCACAAACTTAATATTACATCTCTTCTTAATTAAAATGAGATATACTAAGCATGATTAACGAGAAACCTTACATCGTAGCTAAATGGCATGTAAAATGTACAGTTATGCTAAGAATTACACATAATTTCTTGGTTAATAAAATTAAAAACTTAATCTTTTCCAGGTATTAATTTAACAAAAAGCGATGTGGAGGACACCAAAATGTTGGACAATCAAATTGCCGCGAAGGTGAGCTAAGTCTTTCAACTATACTCATTTTACCGTATGTCATTAATCCTTTAGCACAAGCAAAAAACTAAATAAATCTATATTGAACTTTGTAGATACAGTGTTAAAGTGTATTGTACCACAGATTGTTTATTCTCAAGACCTTTATTGTATTATATAGGTTGTGTTTTACATATAATTGAGTTTGGCAGTCTATAAATTACCAGATATGTGTGTAGTATTATAGTATATATAGAACAAAGAAACCACACGATGACTCGTGCTAATCCTAGTTGTCAACTGGAATTTTTACGATTTTTTCAGCATGTAGTGTATTTCCGACGAATTTTTGATTGAGTATCGAAGGTATTATTGTAACGGAAAATCACTCACTCACATACTCGCTCGCTCACTTACACAGCTTGTGAACAGTATGAAAGTTTCTAATGTTCGGCACATCAACATGATACACTACTTTTAAAAAGAGAATATACATTAACATTTTTCAATCCTGTACCCACAAGCTATACACTACGAATTTAGGTTTATTTATTGTATATACTATTGCAGAAGTACATTTTCCTAATTTACAAAGAAATTATTTGTGTATACATATTATTGAAGACATTCAACTCGCCTTTTCGTAATACGAAATAAAAAGTTAAATGTCGAAGAAAATATTCTAATAGTATTCATATTTGTGCTAAAAATTAAGCAATGTTCAACAAGTTTCTTTCTTTGTTCGTACAACATGTTCTGTAAGCGTTCCTAAAAACATCTCGTACTAAATCAGTCACATCGTATCTTTTTAATTTTATCATACTAAATTAAACATTTCATTCAAGAAACTGTTCATCTGTGTAAGCGTTATCTTGTTAAATACATGAATCGTACAGAATTAATATGCGCATAAATTGATGGCCTATTTTGATAAAACCTGAGATGAAAACTCGGCGCCACATGTAACTATCTAGAATCTGATAAACAAAGGGACTAGTGCGAATTTACTTTATAACAACTTACTTTCGATGGCAATCGTGTTTAAGGTTACAATTGATAGAGTTCTAGGCGCCTAGTGTGAGTTTAATTCACACAAACTAGCTCGCTGAATCCGTGACTGCATTGAGCCCTCAGAGCTAATCGCAACGCCAACGTGCGGTCTATAACGATTGAGTTGATATGAAGCGTACGAACAGTGATTTCAGTCGCCACGCCCCCGTCTACTGTGCTGAGTGTTGTAGATCCAAGCTCAACATGGGACAACACTTTGTGTGATCCACAAATTGTTGTTCTGAGTCTGGGTTCTTTGTGTCCGTTTTATGTATGTTTGTAAAGTCCTCCGCGACACAATTTATTCCTAGTGCGGGCGTTGTCTGTTATAAAAAAAAAAACATGTGTTGTGATCGAAAACGTTAGGTTTACTATAACAAAAGAGTATGTTACACGGCACACAGTTTGTCAGCGTTACCAAAAACTTAAGACTGACTTCATTAGAGGGACGGCACGGGATCTAGCTAAAAAGTTGCACATAAGAACTTTTTTATTTTAGCTTTTATTTTTTATGCCGTATACTGTGAACTATGCTGACACGCTTAAAACACGTTGTTTACTATACAAACATCACCGCATACACGAACACCACTGTAAAGTGAAGTGACAAAACAAACATTTCATATAAAATTAATTTACGAAGGCGTACATTCCTTTGTTACTAGTGTTGTCTTTAATGAACACGTATTGTATTTAGACAAGTGTGACGACACATGCAAACGCTTTTATATAAGGTTTAACAAAAGCATTTGCTGCCCTTCTTTCATACTCGATCTTCATAAGATTTTAAGTCATATTGATTTATGGACATAAAATGTGTCAAAGAAAATTTTTCTCTCAAGACAGCTCCATACGGCCATCTGGTTGCAAACTAGCCAAAACATATACTACGATATCCAAGTTATTGTAGAATATACTTAAAAATATGTCTATTATAGCTATTATAGATAAATTACACCTACATACAGTACAGAAAAAACTGATTCAACTTAGGGCCTCTGCATTTCTGCATTCAAAATTTTTTTATCACTTAAGTTACTTCCACCTTCTTACTTACTTTTATTTATTTTTTTACTTCTTTTATAAGTAATTACGAAAATGTAAAATAATCAACTAAGTTTTTTTTTTGCAGAGAGAAACAAAAACTCCACCCCTAATCGCCCGAGTACCTTCCCCACCCCGAACTCCATGCAAGGCTCCACCTTCTCCTCCAACCAACACCCATACTAAACCTCCTTACTCCTTCTCTTGTCTCATCTTCATGGCGATCGAAGCGGCCCCAGCTAGAGCATTACCGGTAAAGGAAATCTATGCGTGGATCGTACGACACTTTCCTTACTTCAGACATGCTCCTCAGGGTTGGAAGAATTCAGTTAGGCATAATTTGTCTTTGAACAAGTGCTTCCATAAGGTACATGAACTTTTTTTTTTGTTTGTTGCTAAAAAGTACACCTAATTAAAAAATGTAATTAGTTTTTTACGTGCTTTACAAAATGTCCTTATAAATCAATTAATGTCGAAAATCATTTATTTCAATTAAATCACAAACAAAATTTTTCAGGTGGCGGCTGCACCAGGTCTCGGGAAGGGTTCGCTTTGGACAGTTGACCCCCAGCATCGTGCTTCATTATTGCAGGTAGGTGAAATTTTCTATTGTATATTACGTATTCCGTCTAACACCACAACGGTTGATCATGTTTAAATATTAGCAACATTCTTTGTAAATCGATCGTATCTATGACAAAATTTTATTCTCTACTCACGATAAATCAGATTTTGTGAATAGTACTGACTTATTTCTGGAAACAGAAGGCAAACTTGGTCCAAACCTACCCATAGTGATAATAAGGCCAAAACTTCATTTCTATCCAAAGTCCATTATTAAAGGTTGTTGACGTGATGTAATTTCTAGAATGACGTGTTCTCTTCTGACTCTCACGTCGTCTATATTCGAATTTGTATTATATTTGATATTATCACTTTTCGGTTATAGTTGAGCGCGTAAGATTAGTTTACGTAGGTTTTACGTAGAAACAAGCGTTCGTTCCAGGCGTTCGGTCGGCAGCCCATCCCGGTGGCGGGCGAGGCGGGCGAGGCGGAGGCGGGCGCGGGCGCGGGCGAGGGCGAGGCGCCGCGCGCGTCGCTGCTGGCGCGGCGCCTCGCCGACCCCGAGCCGGGCGCCGACGAGTACCTCGCCGCCGCCACCGTGCTCGCCATGAAGTACGGGCCCGCCGTGCTCGACCAGGTAACCGCTTCTTTTCGATTTCCTCAAACTTATAGTACGGTTGCCCATTCAATTTTATCTGACAATATTCTGTCGTCGCCCTGTGCGGTCTTTTCATTTAGAGACGTTTTCGTTAACTCCCATATTGTACGAGGCGGCACGGGACCGATTGTCGTAGCGAGTTTTGGGGGAAGCCTATGTTCAGCGATGGGCATCTTTCAATTGAGACGATGATGATGTTGTACATACACTAAAACTGAACTAATACTAACGAATGACCTGACGTTTCGACCGTCACTGCCGGTGATCACAAACCGGCTAATACTTTTCCATCATAAAGATAACTGTAATGATAAAGACTATAGTATAGAAGTCAGTGTCGCGGTGTATAGTTGCCACTTCGCCGCTTACTGCTACAATAAATGTTTAAACTCGATCTCCGCACGGACCAACACTTTGTGTGATCCATTGATTTTTGCGCCGAGTCTGGGTTCCCTGCGACTCGGAACGGTTGTTAAAAAGGAATTATGTATAGAAGTGTACGGTGTGGTGTACAGTTACCGCCGGCGGCTCATCTAGTGATCTCGCGGTGCGCGCGCGACGAGCACTCGTACAGCGGCGGCGAGGAGCGGCGCACGGCCGAGGCGCTGCTCAACCTCGCCGGCGTGCGCTCCGAGCCCGCGCCCAGCTAGTGCGGCCGCCCCGAGCACTGACGCCCCGCGCCCCTCCGAGCCGCCCCCCTCGCCCGGCGACCCGCGAGGTGCTGCGCGGACAACGTACTACTTGACGAGAGTAACGGAGAGCACACCGCGGACGTGTTTCCGCTGCTGTCCGTGGTTTTCGCAGGTCCTTAGTTTTACGTCGATATTTATCGTTTTAGTATTTATTCTACGCAAATAATGTTACCGATTGTTTACGATCAAAACGTAATTTTTTTTTAGTCTGAGCTATTCAATTTTGTCACGAGCGTTTTGTACTCGGCGTCGATTGATTGTTGCGATGCGACGATGACGTCACGGTCGAAGCGCGTCGTTTCTCCCTCTTAGGTAAAAGTACCGTAGTTTTAAGTGTGAATACGTTATGTTCGAACTTTTAGTCTTACTTTTTATTTATATTCTCATAATTGTGGAACTATTCATAATGTACAGATTGTTAAACCGATCTTTCGAAAGACACCACTTTGAATATTTTAATTGGTTAAACTGTTTTAAAATTACTTAAGTTGTTGAATTTTATATTAGAAATTTCATGTAAAAAAAATGGGGCAAAGCCCTCTTAAATTCGTTAATTCTATATTAAAATACATATGAGTTCATAGAACAAACGATGGTGTAATATTTGAGAATGTCTATTAAGTCGCAATATTACGTATTTGAATAGACAAATTTGTTTACCGTTCTCTAGTCCAACAAAGACAACCTGTATATGTGTATATGACAAAAGCATAAATTATTAAATAGCAAACATGGTTAGCAAAAAACCCTATCTAATTAGGACCCCACTGTTTTCTCATTCAATATCTTTGCCGAGAGTCAACATCACATACACCCTAGTGTACCCATAATGATGCTAGAATAATTACTCTTATATATTAGTAGATACTTATAGTGATAGATGTGATACTACTGATACATTTAGTACGAATTGTTATTTAAAAGAATGGAAAATAATTAAATAGTTACTCCCTAGAAGCATTTAGGTTTCCTCCATTTTATTAATAGTCAATCAGTCGTAATATTATAAGAATTAATTATTCATAATTTTAAAGATAATATTAGTGCCGTGTTCCGTCGATCGAGTTTTGATTTACGTCGTGAGTTGCCAGATTAATATGATTTATGGCATAATGTTGCTATTGTGCATAATTAAATGGGGAAAGTGTGGTGCAGATAGGTATTAAGTTATAATAATTATTTACAATATTGTTTCATATTGTCAATATTTCGTCAAAAAAACCCTACATCGTTAGTAATTTTGATAAAATATATCTATGTATTCTGTGAGCAATATCAAATACAAATACTTTAATGAACCTTGTGATCTATTCAAACAAACATTGCATACAGGGCGATCAAAATATATTTGTATTTACTAACGTTTTTGTCTCTTTCCAACATAAAAATACCTGTATATACAAATAATATATTATAGCATAATTACATTAGCAATAAGCATGCCGTATTTTGTGTTCATAAACCAAGGAATCAACTGCAAACAATCTACAATGCTACAAAACCTCATTTATCATATTAATAAGGATTTATATCTACGTATGATACAACGTGGTTAGATGAAACATGTACTCAAATAATTTTACCGGTATATTTATTAGACAGTAGACCGACCCATTATCTCGCAATTAAGACTAGAATAAAATAGCAAGGAACCATATATATAGGAAAATATATTCATATTTAACAAATAATACTTATTAATTTTCGATATATTACATAGCTGCTTTCTCTTTAGATTATTACAGTAAATTGTAAGCTCCTAGTAAGTATAGACTGTCTTTCAAAATCAGGGCGCCATTTTGTAAATATTCTACTAATTTACTTAAACAAAATGGCGTAGATAGCTAAGGTTGGCATATGAGTGTTATTATACACAGCCAGAGAATTTATCGATGCCTAATATTGCGAAGTTTAAAATAATTATAAACGAACTTATTGGTGTTTATGCATTGTATATGTAACATAATATGTGGCCGTTTTCTCAAGTGCCTACTAAAATGCTTCTATTCTATAGTTAGAGAATTACAACTGGAGTACGGAGTGTTGTTAGAAGGGAACGAGTGCCAGAATAAATATCAGAGAATAATTTCATAAGAGGGATATTATTTAAATTGTTGCCAGCTAATTTATATGTATATATTTATATATATTTAGTGAGACGCCGGCTGTGACAGGCTAACATATTATTTCCCTGTCGTTTTATTTATTTTTTTATTTATAAAATAATTGAATTAAGTTTTCATATCATACAGTTTTATTGTATTTACATCTGGCACTCTCGGAGAAGCCTTGGAAGAATACACCAAATAGTGTTTATTGTGATAAAACTTCAGTTTAGTTTAACGTACGTCTCGTAATTTTAATTGGGTTTATTCTGTAATTGTCAAATCCAATTATACTCTGTACCACAGTTCACTAACCAACTATCATATATGAAAGAAACTAATTGTTTTGAGTGTGTGATATGTTTCATTATAAGTTTTGAATGAATTTTGCTGCTGCATGAAGTGATAGCGGTTTACGTAAGCTGTGGTATCAGTTTTATTTTTCATGTTCATGTGTAAACAATTGTAAATCTTATTTCATGGCTTGATTAGTACAATTTCATTAGTGTTTCGTCGTATTTACATGTAGGAGTACTAGACTGATGCAATGACTGATTTATGATGAAGCAATATTATTTATTAGTAAAAATGGTACATTTTTCCTTGACAAGTAACCCGTGACTTGTTTCTTGCATGACTATGACGGTAGTTACAAATTTTTATCATGCCAATACAATTCGGCTGAATGAAAACATGTTTTCTTTTAATGGAAGAACTACCCGTCTGATTGGTTCTTTTTAATATGTATGCAAGTAGTAATTATATTTTTTTTATATTACCACAGTTGCTTCTGCTGTTGTAAATGCAGAGCTAAGTATAAAGTATGACGATCCCCTAAAGTTAAGTGCTTCAAATCAATGGCGAAATGCTTAGAAATTATTTCTCCAAGCCTTTTTTGCGTTGACTTCATCGTAACTTTGGTTTTGTTGGCGAGTAAAAGAATGGTCAATGTGTGCCAAATGTTTATGAAAATTAAAACATGAATACCATAATATATCAAACAAATTCAAATAGTAGTAATATGAATGTATTTATATGAATAAAGAAACTATGTAACGCATAGATTAGGTGGTAAGTGATATTATAATAATATAATTTAATTGCTAAATAATTAAAATACATACATTTTTGCTGTATTTAGGAGCGTCTTCCATCTTACTCGTATTGTTTCCTCTTAGATAACTACCATTGGAGAAATAAGTTTACGTGACGTAGAAGAGCTGCAGAATGTTGCTCAATATGTAATATCGGGCAAACTTCTGAGGGTGCAACAACAGTGACCGTGTATGACACGTCTGGGTAGAACTTATAGTGTGTTTAAAACGATGTTTGTTTTGTGAAGTGTGGTGTGTGCTAGACGTAGACTTTCTTCTCTAACGGTCGAGACTAGCCTTTCTGTCGGTGGTATGTAGGTGAAATTTTACAGCAATAATTAGTACATAATAGTAGTACTTTGCTGGTAGATGCTACGTATAATTATGTGTGATAAAACGCAATTTATTTATTAAGCGCTGTGTTCTATACAATTTTGTGATCGTAAGCAACTTACGAGCGGTATTGCGTTTAGCCCGTTACCTTGGTCACAGACCACTGCTTTTATTTGACTGGAGAAACACCGACGTATGCGGTTGTTTATGATCAAAAAATTACTTTTAAAAGGTTATATCAATATGATATTAAAATTGTTACGGCTCATGTTCTATTGTCAAAAAGATTTTTTTATCGGTTAATTTATTTTTAGGTTAGTTATGTTATTTTATTTTTGTAAAGCGGATTTATTAAACGGAATGTATGTAGTTCTTTGAACTGTAGTACTTTTGTTTGGAATCGTCGTTTTACAAACAAAATTATCATGTCGCCTTTGTAGATGTCTAAGATAATAATGATTGAATTGATTTTGTGGATGGTGAATTATAACCAGTTGGTGTTGGATGGAGATATGTTTTGTTTGTTACACTAGCGACGTGATAATTTTATTCTAGTTGTATGTCGTGTCCGAACTATATTTAAGTAATAAAATTAAATTATTGTTGTTGTTGATATTTTGCCGGCTTTGAACGACACCACTCTTTATTAATATTATTGCTATTGTTGAGAGTTATTGCCAAATTTTTATTTGTCCTAAAAATCTTTTGTCTTTGTACATATCCATTAAATAAATGATGTACCGAGAATGTTCAGTTTTATTTCATATACGTTCGATCCCGTTTCTTTACTCGATTAACTTAAGGCACGAACGTTTAAGGAAGCCTATGTCAAAATGTTATGTATTGGTACTAATTCTGTTGTTTGAAAACTCTAAACTAAACTAAAAATCATTTAAAATTAGTTTAGTCTTGTCAATCGATGTTTTGTATTCGGAAAACGTCGGGCTTAACTATATTTAGTCCATAATTGGTCATTCGTTATTCTGTTTTACGTTCTAAACGTCGTAGACTTTATTTAAATATATATTTTTTTATGATAAATTGGGATTATGTTTTGCCTTTGGTCAATTCAGCGGCAAGATATGTGTATGGTATTCATCGTAATTCAGTTATTTTTACATTATCATCTTGTGTTTTGTTTAGAAACTAAAGAGTACACTTTCACTAATATTATTCGTGGCTAAATTTTCGAATTGAGGTGAGCAAAATTAGCTATCATCTATGTATTTTTATAGTACTCTTTGAACCATAATTAACTAAAATTTAGGTCACTTTGGCAACACAGTAGCATTTTGGAAATCATTTGAGTATAATAAAAGAATTTTAGGTAATTCTTAGTTTAGTGTATCATTGTCTGTTTTAATCAGTTGTAATAGAGTTTGACGTTGTTAATAGTAACATTTCGAAATTAGTTAGTTTTTGCACCTCTAACGGAGCTATCTGGTCACCAAAATTAGTTGTTATTAAAAAGAAGAAGTGATGAAGTTCTTGATAGCAATTAAGGATTGAATGTTCTTTTTGTCCGTTTCTTATATGTTCGTAAAGTCCCCCGCGACACAGATTTTTTTTCTAATGCGGACGTTGTCTTTTTTAAAATAAAAAGACACATCTGCGGCAGCTGGTTTATCCTCCATAAGAACTGAGATTATATCTGGCCGTGTGTAAGTGTTGGGTACAGCTCTTCCTTCCCCTAGATACTATGTGACTCCCCAGTGACTAGATTTCATCACTAATTGAAAGAAACACTTTGGGAACGCTGTTAAGAGAATATGAATTGTTGAGAAAAAATGACGTCGACGTTGCAATTTCCAGTTAATGTTCTGCTAACTCATATCTTTAGTTCTCTGGTAACGTATCGGAACGAATGGATGCTCACATTTAAATTGTCAAAGAAACTACCGAGCCGTTGCCGTTGCGTTTTCGTTAAAAACGACAGAGTCTATTCAGAATTGTAAAGATAAAATAGTTGCCTAAAAGATACGATACGAAGTGGCTTAAGATAAATTTGACCACCTAAACTGCAAATTTGTTCGCTAAATATAATTATAATTATTAAACTACGAGAAACAAAATTAAAAACTTACCTAATACTAATAGTTGATGACCGAGGCAGAGAAAAAGAAATATACCGTACTTTTTTATCATACGTAGTAAGTCTGAGGTTTTTTCTATGAGATTTATAGTAGGGCTCATGCAAGAAAGCTTAAATTTGTTATCTACTGAAGAGATTTCAGCTCAGATAAAAAGCTTGTAAGGGAAGCGACGCAAATTCGAGGCTAAAGGGATCATTTAATTAAGTTTTGATTTTGCGTATTAATTACGTTAATGTTGCAGTCAAAAACGCTTTAACAATAATCAGATAAGCGGCCTTACATGGAACAGAACACACAATAAAACGGATATTGTTAGGTTTTTATTTTAAACCTTTAACACTTTTCTTACCGTATAAAAGTGAAAATCTTTTGTATTTAGATTTCTCCTCCAGATTATTTACGAGTAATCAATAAGTGTACGAACACTTCGCGGATCACTGATGCTGTTTCTAGGGTCAGGAATCACCAATAGAAAACACTTCTGTTCAGATCTGGATGTCTCAATGGTGACGTTGGTAAAATATAAACAAATAATGATAAATACTAATTCATTTATTACAAAAAAAGAACAAAAGCGTAGCTCTACAACAGTACGTCGTCCGTACGTAAATATAATATTTGTCTTAAAATTACAATATAATGTTGCCTAAAATACATAACAATAATCCCACAGTCTACCACATCACACAATTGTGAAGGGATCTCAAGTAAGTAGCTAAAAGGAGACTAGTTAATATAAGAAATACAGTGCACAATGCTTTCACTTGAATCACTTCTACAACAGATAGATTAGATTTTAGATGTCATATGCCCTAAGAATGAGCATTCTAAAATAAAGTAGGAACTCAAAGATGTATTATGATAGATGATTCTATAGAATCGTGATCAGTGTGCATCTAAGTCGTAAATTTAATGGCCAATCGTATGTTTTACCTCTGAGGGCACCAAGAAAGATGATAGCAACACCGCATGTTATAGAAGAAAATGACCTTAAAGTGTTGCAATACTAATTCCTCTCTCATAATTACAGTTTTATATTACTCAATACCATTAACTGTATCATTAATTTTCTCAACGCTTCTGTATCTAAAAGTCGATTTAATATTGAACAATTAGAATATAAAGACAATCATACTCTCATTCAACACTGACTTACAAAAAGAACTAAATGAAAAGAAGTTGCCATTTCAAAAAAATATTAATTATTTAAATTTCTTTCGGTCAATGATTTATTTTTGTTGCTGGTAACACATAAAATTTAAGACAATCTTTTTCTAATCTACATTGAATGGCTGCAAAAATAGCGTTATTTAGTCAATCCTTTTTTATTATTATTTCAGTCCTTTGTCACATGAGTGTGACAAGTTCGATTCTTGCGCTACATCTGTTATTTCACGATATAAATAACGTTGGTGTAGCGTGACCCGACTGTTCACGAGAAGTATATCTGTCTCGCTTCCGTAGGTGACTGTTCCATTGGGCAGTAGGGGCATTTCAACCTGAAATAAAAAGAACTATTAACATTATCATTTTGGTAACATTTACATAGGCTTATGATATTTATACATTTGAATAAAATCGAAGTATCTGTTTATGATGTCACAATTACAGCTTTTTATTAAATAAGATGAATAAAAAAAAAATGTAAGTTTGTATAGCAGAAACAAATTGCTCATCTCTAGAACAAATGGACCAAATTCCATGACTACCCATGTTATTCTGTTGTAGGTAAGTGACGTCATAAGGAAAAGAGGCTTACTTCATTTTGAAAAAAAAAAATTACGTATTCGTCCAAAAAATTAAGTTCACGAAAACCAAGCCACAGGTGGACACAGTTAATTTTAATATACTTATAATAATATATACGTTGCACAAAATCTTACAGTAATTTGCAATAAGCTTCGGCTAACACCCTTGTAACATATGGAGAGTAATTTTCATTTGAAAAAAAAAAAGGTTAAAAAACTGTAGCAGTAAGTGATATTTTCCGATCAAATAAAAAAGTAAAGATAGAACTTTGCGAATAACAAAATTATAACAGGCAATGTGGTGTGTGGAGAAGTTACAAGCAATTAATCATAATTTTATGTTAAAAATGGTAGTTTCTATGATTACTTATGTAAGAAAAATGATTGCATTTTACTATTTATTTATTGTTGTTTGGCTTTTACACTCTTTCATAATAAAATTCGACATGTTTTACTTGCCAAACGTGTGTGCGTGTAACAGTTTCACGCGTGACAAGGTGTAGTTGTAATCGGCCTCAATTCTTTGTTCGCAGATCTTAACTTTTTCTATCTGAAGTCGTAAATTAAATCAGTATTCTACTGACATTCTCGTTACATCTAATCCGTAACAATATAATGGTGATAGCCATACTTACTTGGCACCCATAGCGAGTTTGTTGAGCGCATCCCGAGATATGACGTGTCCGCATAGCAATCTCATGGGAGGATTCTGTTCCGACGCCTGTTGACGCAGGATGGGGCAAGCGAACACCGAGTGGTAGCCACCACCATCCTCACCCAGATCCACCTGTTATCGAGAAATCACAATATAAATAATAATAATAAATATTTCGGATATTCGACACAACGCTATTTAGTCCCAGACTAAGCAGAGCTTGTACTATGAGTCTAGTACCCATAGTACAAGCTTTTACTCCTACATAATTGATATAAATACATATATACTTTTTTTTTATAAATACATACGTATTGTACATAGAAAACACCCAAACTCCGAAACAAATATATGCAGATTATGCCAACATTTAGTTCGACCCGGGGATCGAACTCGAGACCTCAAGCACAACAGTCGCATACGCTACCACTGCGCCATCGAGGCAGTCAAATGGTTTTATATACTTCAACTTGTAGCAACAATTTGCTATTCTCATATTTACATACTAGGATAACTACACTTAATATACATACATACACACATACATATACAATCAACAATTAATAACGAATCATCATCATTATCAACAATTTGGCACCTGCACGATTGGCCTAGTGGTTTAATCGGTCGCCACGCTGCACTCCACTTCGCTGAGTGTTGTGGGTTCAAATCCCACATGGGACAACACTGTGTGATCCACAAATTGTTGTTCTGAGTCTGGGTGTTCTTTGTGTCCGTTTCTTGTATGTTTGTAAAGTCCCCCGCGACGCAGGATTTATTCCTAATGCGGGTGTCTTTTAAAAAAAAAAAGTTTTGAACAGTCCGTTGCTGGACATAGACCTTTTTTTTTCTATATTAAGAGCCTGCCAAAGTGACTACCATGCCTGATGGAAAGCATGAATAAAATCCAAGAGTTGCGATCACCATACTCATCGTATATGCAGACAATGCAGTATGGTGACTCACACTGCGGCGGCCTTGTGAGATGCTTCTTCACACCCCGCTTGGGGACGTAAACGGCATGACAGTCATGACCTCACCTTAACAAGGAGGTTTTGGCCTACTATAGTACGCGGGCCAGACGTGTTGGTGTGGGATTTGTGTTAAGTTAACTTTCTCTTTATAGTGCCGTTGTCTTGCGTAGTTTGTTTGCTTAGTCGTCTCTGACACTCACGGGATGAATGGGGTTGGTGATATTCTGTATTCTTAATCTGTCACCACACAGACAATAGGCTAGATGACACCTTAGTCAAATGAGTTACTTTTTATCATCTGTCAAAATGACAATTTTGTATGAAAAATGTACTAAATACCAAATTGTGACGTCACTATTTTAGACTACTCAATTGAACAATATATTTCACTGTATATTTGATTAAAATTCGTAATAATAACAAAAAGCTATGTTAATTGTATTTTCCGAGATGTTTCGCGATATTAGTTTTAATGAAGTGGACATTGGTATTTATTTACGATACAGTCATCTACCCAATTATATTGACTTTGTTATATTTTATCAGTTGTGCTATTAGGTGACATAATTTGAAAACGATCGAGTAGTGACGAAACCACTCGGGTTTCGTTTGTCACACCAAATAGTTTGTTTAGTGTGATATTTGCTTACTGCAATTGTTTCAAAAATTAAATTTACATGATTTTTAAATTATTTTAGAATACAAATAATATGAAACAGAAAAAGTAAAAATTGTAAGGAGTTTTATAACTTTTTTTTTTAAAGACGACACCCGCTCTAGGAATAAATCCTGTGTCGCGGGGAGTTTACAATAGCAGAAACGAACACAAAGAACATCTAGACTTGGAACAACAATTCGTGGATCACACTAAGTGTTGTCTCATGTAGGATTTGAACCCACAACACTTAACGCAGAGAGAGCGGTGCGGCGATCGCTCAAACCACTAAGCTATCCGTGCAGTCAAAAATTAAAACACTCTTTAGGTAGTCAACGTTAAACAAAAACGTTCGTTTTTAATAAACAAATAATGAGTGACGACCACTAGGTCTCTGACCATCGGACACCAGTCATATGTCTCTACACTACTCGCGAAGTTGGTAGTAAATAAGTAAGTAATACACAGGCCGTGGTCCGAATCACGCTCACAGCGCTCATAGCGTACCAACGTGCGGTCCGATTCGTGCTTTTCACGCTTACCGTTAGCGTTGTGGATGTTATGACGTCACATGTGACGTCACCACCTAGTGCTCACAGTACTGACGGGTCGGATCGTTAGCACCGTGAGCGTTGACGTTATTTTGCGCCATTTATTCGAATCTATGAATCTACGGTTGCGGAAAACGCTCGAATTAGCGGAGTGTTACTTATTCAGTAGCAAGTTCGCTCATAGCGTAGAGGAGACAATAGGTTACCTCGAAGGGCAGCTCGTCGTCGGACCAGGCGGCGATGACGTGCGGGTGCGTCATCTTGGCGCGGATGTCGTGCAGCGCGGGCAGCACGCGGCAGCCCGCCAGCACGGCGCCCGCCAGCGGCGACAGCGGCGCCAGGCGCAGCAGCGCGCACGCCTCCTTGATGAACAGCTCCGCCGCCTCCGCGCCTGCGCCGCTCTTATCGTCAGCTCAACCGTTCGAGCCTATTCTTACTTACGACTAAAGCCGAAATACCCCAGAAACCAAAATGTGTATATGTACGTATGTACGCACTTAAGAACTTATACTCTTTGGTGTAACGAGATAAAAAAAAAACTAAAAACTGTATCCTACGCGTTATCCTATGTTTGTAGATTAAACGACACTAACAGTGAAAAAAGGTATTTAACACATTGAAAAAAAGTTGTGCTACGAGCTCGTATAACGTATTATCCGTTTAATTAAATTTAAATTATAGAAATATTAGTTCATATTTAAAATAAATGATAACTGGCTCATTTTATGGCGTCGGTTTACTCTCATCGTTTCCCCAAAAGCGCCAAAAAAATATAACTTCAAAGAAACAAATAAAAAACCTCATTACACTACCGTCTAATTTAATTACCTTATAGTCTTCGCAAAAATATTATCCGACCGATCGAATATCACGGACTTTCTTTTCCTATATCTCCGACTGATCACGACTTGGTCAGAATCACTAAGCACTAGGCAAGAGAATTAAATTTCGCACCCACGACAAATATTTGTGTGATAAGTATGACTATTTGTTATGCGTCTGGTTGTAATTTAATTATAGTATATGTATTTAAAAATATTTAAGTATAGTTATCAGTAACCTGATTACCATAGCACAGACTCTGCCTAATTTGGAATCAGACAGCCGTGTGAGAGATTATTTATTTATTAAAAAAATGAATGTTACAAATAATTCAAAAATTCACCTCAGCTAAGCGTAGGTACGCGTGTTTCAGGCAAAAGCTAGCTGTCTAAATAAAAGGTATGAGCAAAAGGTAAGCTCACCGAGAGCCTTGGGGTCGAGCAGGTGGCGGTAGTGCGGCGGCGCGGGCCCGGCGGCGGGCGTGCACCAGGCCAGCGCGCACACGGCCGCCTGCAGCGCGCGCTCGTGCCGCGCCGCGTGCCGCGGGAACTGGCGCCGCGCGTACTCGATGGCCGCCACCACGCCCTGCGAGCGCGCCAACTGCCCACGGATACTGTTACTTACATCACTATCCACATTGATACTGGGTATTCTTCGACTCACAAACTTTACAACAAATACCATTCTCATCATATCGTTTTTAAAAAGGGACACTTTCATTATCGTATTTGCATCGTTTTTTTTTTAAAAGTTAAACTTCTGAATGCTCAATACGACCTCCTTTATGATATAAGATTAAAAAACCGTATACTAAGTGTTTTTAAAAATTAAAATGTAAAAGTAGATAGAGTAGCGCAACTTTTCTCGTATAATACTTATCTTATATAGTATTAAGTTCTTTTTGTAGTTACGTTGAGTACAATAACTGATCTATTATTATAAAGTATAAATGATTCAGCAAAAATAGTTTTAACTCAATTTCACAAAAACGAACTGCCGTCACTCTTAGGTAACGTACCTTGAGCGCCTGCATTCTATGCAAAGTGAACGGAAGAGGGGAGTTGTGAAGCTCGTGAGCTCGTCTCTCGGCCCAGTGTAAAGCCGCTGCCGGTTCGCCTTCGGCCAAAGCCGCGGCGCAACGTTGTAGCAACGCGAAGGTACACGTTCGCTCAACGCCGGTTATTTTAGCTTCCGACACGAAAGAATCTCCGACATCTTCCAGTCCCTGTAAAGGTTTAAAATTTAGGTTCTGAATAGAATCAGAACTTAAGTCAGACTAATGTTTGGTTATTAATCGGTAGCCAAGTTTTAAATCACAGCTAACCTAATGATTTGTTTTACGCTAGTCTTATTAGTATCTATTAATGAGTGAGTGAGAGTGAGAGAACAGAGAGTACATCCGTGTTTGCGGTCACGCTTGTACACTATATCTCTTGCGTAGTTGGCTGGAGTAGGGATGGCGATTCTTTCCAAAAAAAATCGATTTTTAAATAGATAGGAATCGAATTTAAATAAATCGATACACAAAAGATCGAGATAAAAAGAATCGATTTTGCAAAAATCGATCTCTTTCCGATTGGCTCATTGAGTCTATGTTTTCAATACAAATACAAACCCATTTATCGTATCGAAACAGAAATTTATCGTAATGAAACAGAAATTTATCGTATCGAAACAGAAATTTACCGTATCGAAACAGAAATTTATCGAATCGAAACAGAAATTTATAGTATCGAAAAAGAAATTTACCGTATCGAAAAAAAAAAATCGAATTTCGATTTTATAGGGTGAAATATCGATTCAATGAATCGATTCAGCACAGAATATCGATTTGAAAAACCGATTTTTTTGGTCTACAAAATCGATTCTTCGATTAATCGATCTCAGATCGCCATCCCTAGGCTGGAGTCTAACTGTCATGTTAATGTCACAAGTAATTTATTCTACGAAAATAATAATCTTAATCATTTCATACGCAATCATTATAAATTAACCTATTCAGTCAAAATTAGGTGTACGAAAAACATTTATACGATTGTCTTCCACATATTCATACAAAATACATGATTGGAGCCGCAAACTGAACTATAACAATGGTTTAAGACGACCGTACCGTCCAGGCCTACGTCCGTGTAACTATATTCCAGTGTCAGCAAAACACTTGTGTTCGCCAGAATTATTTTCAATTATTTTTATAGTTCCCCTTGGACCCCTCACCTGGCGGCCACTCTTGTCTCCATATATAATATATCACTAAGTGTACTATGTTAGCTACTTTCTTAAAGTGGAACCCAGAGCTATAAAATTGTAGATTTTTTAATATAAAATTATATTTCAACTAGGGATGGAGATCTAAGATCGATTAATCGAAGAATCGATTTTGTAGACGAAAAAAATCAATATTTTAAATCGATATTCTGTACTGAATCGATCCATTGAATCGATATTTCACCATATAAAATCGAGATTCGATTTTTTCTGTTCCGATACGATAAATTTCTGTTTCGATACGATAAAATTCTGTTTCGATACGATAAATGGGTTTGTATTTGTATTGAAAACATAGACTCAATAAGCCAATTGGAAAGAGATCGATTTTTGCAAAATCGATTTTTTTTGGAAAGAATCATCATCCCTAATTTCAACTCAATTTTTATTTTTTTTATTTTACATGGCCAAAGAAAGAATTTTTTGTACTATGTTTAAGTGAATTTATGTTTGGCACTCTTTACATTTCGTATAAAGTCTCATCAAGTCATCATTGACGAAATAAATCGCCGTTTTAGGCACGAATATTCCTAGTGCAGTTGTGTTTTTGAAGAAAGAAAACTAAGTATGCGTTAATTAAACGAAGCTTGAGTACAAGTAGTTTAGTATAGTTGACATTTTGTACGTAGATTGTAATCACAAACACACACTAACTAAATGAACCCAATCAAATGTGAAAGTCCTATTTTAACTCGTCATGTTTGTTTAACCCGTTATATAGGAACGGTAATTTGATGTACTATGTCACATAATAATATTGTAGTACGTGTGCAAACTGTGCAATACCGCTTAAAACCTGTAATAAGCAACGGAGTATAACGCTGAAGGTACCTGTTTTCTAGACATACACTCCGAACAGTTTTAGATTTTAAATATCAAAAAAACATTTTCGTTTTAGTTGTAAGTTTTGTACTTTTTCGGTTTTTGACAGCATTTCATCTTTTATGCTAATGGCTGCCATAATTTGCTCATTTTTTTGAAAATAAAAATATCCATACATGAAACTTCACTAAAGGGACTCCATAGCCAATTGTTCACATGCTTCTTTCAGTGCCCTTTCTAATCATTTTTATTTTCCTTAAAGAACTTATTTAAAATAAGCTATTTTACAACATAAAAACTTCTAAGAAGGTCAGTATTAGCTTACCTGTCTATACAGATGTTGAGCTATGGCCTGTTCCATTATTGGTCTGTTTGTATCATTGCAGAATGTTTCAGCTTTAGGTGCTACTGACGCATAATCGGCAATGAAATGTCTGTCAATAGATTTCCCAACCCTGGATACTGTTGCATGAAGCTCTCTGTGCTCTGCAAATATACATATATAATTGCATTATACATTTTGTTTTGTTTTATTGCTTTTTTTAGAGTTTGTCAAAGCGACTCTGCTCTGCCTGATGGAAAGCGTAAATAGAATCCAAGAGTTGTAGTCACCATACTCATTGCAAATGCAGACAATGCAGTATAGTGTCGGTCTAATGAGATACTTTTCACATCCCGCTTGGAGATGTAACAGGCATGACAGACATCGTGGCAGTGTAAGGCTTACACACACTTAGCACAGTACCTGTCACCCCTGTATCAAAGGTATTCCGGTCTCGCACTCACCAACAAAACAAGACAGCGCAGATGCTGTCACTTTAGGTTCGCCTTCTGTGAGAAAATAGTACTGTCTGGTCGAGCCGGTCCGTTTGTGCTGGGATTTGCTATTTTAATTAAAACTTAACTTTATTACGACATACAATTAATAATTAATAAATAAATATGTAATAATTAACATACCGGTAGACATTTGAAAAACACCTTGCCTGACTGAGCTCGCCAGATCAGTAACTGTCATGGCCTGCTCAGGTGAGAGAGGTGTGTTGGCAGACTCTGAAACATATTGATATAAATTTTATATTTCAGTAATTTATAATAAATTTAAAAAAATGCATTAATCATAATAATGATTATGAGTACCATGATTTTTTTTCTGTTTTTTTTTTAAAAGGCATCTTCTGTAACAAATTAATGAATAACAACTGCGGAATAAATCCTATGTCGCAGGAGACTTATACAAACATGAAATGGACACATAGAACACCCAGACCCAGAAAAACAACTCGTGGATCACACAATGTGTTGTTCCATGTGGAGTTTTAACCTTCAATACTCGCACAGTAAAAAGTGGCGAACTGCGTGCCTAAACCACTTCGCAAATGACTGCACGATTGGCCTAGTGGTTTAAGTGGCCGCCACGCCGCTCTCCGCTTCGCTGTGTCGTGGGTTCAAATCCTACATGGAATAACATTTTGTGTGATCCACAAATTGTTGTTCTGAGTCTGTGTGTTCTTTGTGTCCGTTTCTTGTATGTTTGTAAAGTCCCCCATGACTCAGGATTTATTTCTAATATGGGCGTTGTCTTTTTATAAAAAAAAAAAAAAAAAAAAAAAAAATAAAAAAAAAAATTGTGGTTATTTTTAAGTTTTGTTTTATATTAAGAAGTGTTGTGAATTATATCTGTATGTTTATGTAGAATGTATTTTCTTATATTATCCTGTTTGCATTAGTATTTTTTTTTAGTTCTAAGCAATGATATCAAGTTATAGTTTTGTATAACAACAAACTACAGGGCTGCTTAAACCACTATCCTATCCATACAATCAACTAAGTATGTCTCATCCTACAACAGTACAGCATATGTTATTCAATTTTTATTTCACATTCATTTGTAGTCTAAATAGACGTCCATGTCAGACATCAATAACCCTGCTTTTGTTATTAAAACTTATTTATCTTTGGCTTAATTACTGTTTATGTTAGTAAAATGTAGATAAAGTTTGTGTGTATATGTGTATATATGAGTTTTTGTATTGTCTGGCTGAATAATACAAGTAGGTAGCAGTTGTTTATGTTATAATTTGTTGGTTTAAATGGATAAAGATCAGAGATGCACAAAGCATAATTATAGTGTTTTAATTAAAAGATAAAGTAGATATTTATGGTGCAAGGTGCACATATTAAGCAAATGTTCTTTTACTTAACCCTCTATTCACTTTCTACAATTGCTTACATCTCTATTCTCTTACAATATTGGTTATTATTTTGTTTTGACCATATGACTTAAGTGTTGAGAGAGGTCATTTCCATATATCTCAACTTCAACGTGAATTTGGCTAGGGGGACAGATGAATGGATTGGCTAAGCGAGCAAATTAAGCAGGATAACAGCACAAGCTAAGAATAGCAAAACTTAAACCTTTTCTTTTTTTTTTAACGTTTGGAAACCCCCTTCGGGCCGTCACCCCACCGGAGTTTAAGGCGAGGTGGTGTGTCGGAATCGGACAGACTAAAACCACACGGTATGCCACTCTGCGCCTGACATAAGAAGAATCCGGGAACAGCTGTTATTACGACATCCAGATCAACTTACAAACCCTATACCAACCAATCTGACCAGTAGGGTATATTAGGCTTAATTTCCTCTCTAAGGAAAGACCTGTGTCTAGCATCGGATTATTTAAAGCTGTTGATGATGACAATAATGATAATAAAACAAGTATGATAAACAACTGTGTGACAATGCCTATTTCTTCATTTATGTACATTAATTTATTACATAAAAGTTAACAAAGACTGAGGCACGAAGTACTCACGTTTACTTAATTCTTTTCGAAGATCTTCAACTTGGTCGATTATATCTTGAATAGATCTACTTGTATGATCATTTAGATTGTTAAATTTCATAATAGCTTTGTCTAAGTCCTGTTCAACTCCAACGCAGGAATCCATGGTAAGTTTTTTTTCACAATATCCAAGTTACCACTTACTTAACGTTACAACGTCTACGATGACGTATCAAAGTAGGTAAATAAAATCCTGACAACGGTTACTATATGTAAATATTTTTAGAAATAAAGGAGTTAAACATGGTACGTCTACCTAGGTTTCTAAAATAATACAGATCATACTGTAATATAGACAATATAGGTATACAAAAAAAATGACATTGTCAAATTCTTGATGGTTCATGGTAATAGAGGTGCCACCATTTGGATATTCAATAAATAATTAAGTACTCTTTAAATTTCAATACAAATTAATGAGGGTTAAACTTAAAAATTGTTAATTTATTAACACATTTACAAACATATAATAATATTCTAAAGAAATTTGTGATCGTTGACGGCTTTCAATTTTTTCAGCTCATCCTAGACTTTTGTTTGAACGATTTGTTTATCTCAATTTATTAAACAATTCTGAGATAAAATATATAAAAACATCACAGTACTGATTACTTATAATTAGATAGATTTTTAAAAAAATAAAACGTATAAAATTTTTAGAAATAATTTATATAAAAATATTGGTTTGCTAAAATCGTATTACTAAGTCGTCCGAAGTTTAGGCAGCTGCATGTTCATCATTTCTGTTGCACCACTTTTAGTAATTCGAAAATTGTCTATGGCAATAAGCAAACTACGATCGTTTTATTAATCTGTACTACGTTTTTGTCTATAGTTATTGCACAATTATTCGATCTGCCGACTTAGGTTAGATTTTTTGTCTAAAACCTTTTTGAAATTACTGGATCCTGTAACGATATAGAAATATGGCACAAAGTAAGTTGAATGACATGGCAGGTAAATTTGCAAAAGGAGGACCTCCTGGTCTGAGCAATGGGCTAAAAGCTTTAGCCGTTGTAGGTGCGGCGGCTTATGGCATCTCCCAATCATTATTTACTGTCGAAGGTGGTCATCGTGCTATCATGTTCAACAGAATAGGAGGTATTCAGCAGCATGTCATGACTGAAGGCATCCACTTTCGTGTACCATGGTTTCAGTACCCTATAATTTATGATATCAGGTCAAGACCAAGAAAGATTTCTTCACCAACAGGCTCCAAAGACTTGCAAATGGTAAATATTTCATTGAGAGTTCTTTCTCGACCAGACTCCAGCAGCTTACCAACAATGTACCGACAGCTAGGCACTGATTATGATGAAAAAGTGCTTCCGTCTATCTGTAACGAAGTTCTTAAATCTGTTGTCGCTAAATTTAATGCATCTCAATTGATCACTCAGCGCCAGCAAGTCTCACTTCTAATTAGAAGAGAGTTAGTGGAACGTGCTGCCGATTTTAACATTATTTTGGATGATGTTTCTCTCACTGAACTGAGCTTTGGCAAGGAATATACTGCCGCAGTTGAAGCAAAACAGGTTGCTCAACAAGAAGCTCAGCGTGCTGCTTTCGTAGTTGAAAGAGCCAAGCAGGAGCGCCAACAAAAAATTGTACAAGCTGAGGGTGAAGCTGAAGCAGCTGAAATGTTGGGAAAAGCCATGGGAATGAATCCTGGTTACTTGAAACTGCGTAAAATCCGTGCCGCACAGAGCATCTCAAGAATGCTTGCTCAATCACAAAACCGTGTATTCCTTCCTGGAAACAGCTTGATGATCAATCTTCAGGACCCTACCTTTGACGATTTATCTGAAAAGCTCACAAAGAAGAAGTAACATGAGGTTGAGAGTGTGTCTGCACTGAGCTTGGAGCCTGCAACCACTCTTAATGATGATACGGCCATAATAATATCTGGTGCTGCTTCAGTTGCTGTCTAATGCATTTGTCTTACACATTTTCAATTGCAAGTTGTGTAAAAAGTTAAAAAGTTAAAAATGTTTAATTGCATTTTACGTTATTTAGTTGTAGGTTACTAGTATGTATGGGAATCTTGAAATAAACAAAAAAATTAAAGTATTGCTTGCAAACACCATTTTTTTTATTTATACTACACAAGGAATTTGTTTTTTAACGAACCTTATTGTTTAAAATGGAAGAAAGTTTCTAAGGTAAAAGTTTGGACACAAAATCGTATTAAAATTAATTTACACTCTAACAATCATAAAAGTACCTAAAATGTTAATAGCCACATGAATATGATTCACTTCATTTAGCAGGTGACCTCTCTTTGTTTGCCCTCTACATCACAAAAAAAAATTATTCAGGTACAGTGAACATACTGTTTTTTTTACTACCTACAATAAAATACTTTGTAGCCACATGTGGGACGATGATAATTAAATATCTACTTTTTTATGGTTTGGGGACAAATGGTCAGATAGATCAACTACAACTACAGACAACACAGAGTACAGACAACAAAGAGTAATAACACTATGGCACTTGAATGTGCCATAGTGTTATTACTCTTTGATTTTCTCGACCAGTACCACTATTGGGGTGTTTGGATTCGGTTTTTTATGAGGCTCTTGTATCATCACTTCTCTCTAGTAAGTCAATTTATGCTACAGCATGACTCGACTTTGTTGACTTTGCAAATATACAAAGACTTGTATAAGTTGATTTGGTTTTTGAGTTGCAGACACAGTAACATGTAAATTTGTGGATTCCAATTTTTCCAATTTTAATCAATGAGATTATGTCATTTAAGAGTAAGTGGCGTCTTTCTAAATCTAAACAGAGAAAAGTGAATCTGATTTAAAATAACTTTGTTTTTATGTAGTTAAAAATAAGTCTGTTCAATAAAAAAAGACAGAATATAATAAAGTAAAATTTGTATTGTCATTTCTTAATTAAGTGAAAGAAAATAGTAAATAACATGTAAGCATCTTATCAGAAATATATTTTACCGTGTATATTCTCTGAGTTGACTTAGTATAACAATCAACTTTTTATGGGTTAGAGCAATCATTTCTTTTCAGCAAGCCATTTCGAAATAAAACAGAAAATGGGTCTAAGAATTTAATAAATAATCTAAATAACTATAATTTGACATGTCCAATTATTCCTTGAGTGCAGAAGGTTGAGGTAATCTAAACTTTGCCATCTCGATTTCGGCCTCGAAGAAACTCATATTGTCGTAACAGAAATATTCAGGAACTTTGTAGGCCCCCTCTTTATTAGGTTCGACGTTAGGTCCTACAGGCCCTGAAGCTGGATGAACCACTGCGCTGCTTAGTCCAGGAACATCGAACGCTTTCGAGACTGCTGAAGATGAACCTTGGTTTGATGAAGGTCCTTCACAATAGTACCTAGTTAATATCCGTAAAGAAGTTTTTCGTAAGCAATTCATTGTTTTTTATTACACAATCACGAAGAATATTGTCTAGATTCTATTTTTTAATTTTGACAATGCAATGACATTAATTTGACGTTTAACATTAATTTTACTAAGTATAAACTTATCTATTAGACTATACGGCTTTTAATATACATAAAAAAAATCTGCCTCTGTATTATTGTAAAATTATTCTTATAATAAACACTGCATTTAGATTTTCAGTATCATCACGTACTCAGTGAAAAACTACGAAAGCTTAATGCAGGTTTTCTGTGAGACTGTATTAACATTTCTCGTAATATAGCTTTTACACAAAATTTTACATAAATAATTTCCAAAAAAAACATGAGAAAAAAGGAGGAAAGGAGACCTTCGTTGACATATTTCTGTATCTTATAAGATTATTATCTTATAGAACATAGCATTGAATTAGTACTCAACATATGATATGTTTATGTTAAAAAATGCGATTTTGTGTCTTAAAACATGTTAAAGTCAATCCACTAGGAAGAAAAAGATGATGATAGAACTAGGCAACTGTAAGATGACGAAAAATTATGTAAACTACTTTTGTACCAAACAAATTAAAGATAACTTTAAAACATTTTGTGCACGTCGTTCATAAATGAAAATTATAGGTTATAAAAAGTGAACAATTAGAATTTGACAAGTAGACACTAAATCATAATTGAACTGAAAGACTCGGTTTTTTTATGTGAATTATAATGTAGCAGTTCAGACCAGCTGTGGAATAGTATATGTGATGAATTTTTTTATTCAATTCAAGTAGTATATAAAATAAACAATAGTATTTTTTTTGAACAGTCTGAATATTAAATCTTTAATAGTGCTATTTTAAGTATTTCTTTATATGTATATTGTGTCACGAAGCTCAAGTTACTTATGGTTTTTGGTGGAGTGACATAAACTCAACAAATTAATTTTGTTTAATGGGAAATAAATATTGTATGAAATTGAAACGTTGTTTTTTTTACTAATTTCGCTACAATCCGTTGGAGATATAGTGCACAACTATGTGCGCAAAAACAAGGGCACTCTCTGTTCCCTTACTCTTACAATCTGATGGGGCTATCCGACATTACCAGGGAGAGATTAGGCACAGGCCGTATGGCTTTCGACTACCGAACTCCGGGCTGTTATTAAGCATTTCTATAATCAGAAAAACTTATTAACACTTTACACACAGTCACCTAGCCCAGGAATCGAACCCGAAACCTTTTGATCGGCAGTCTCATACGCTAAGCGCTAGATCAACGAGACAGATACTACAATTTATATGACTAGGAAGTATGTAATGAGGCAACATGTGTTTTCACATCTAATAAAGCTCGATAGAAACAGGTAGACAATAATTTACTTGCAAACTGAAGTTAATACTTATCACCGACTAGGCTTATAGTTATTTATTTAAACAGCAATTGCTAGTTAAAATAATTAAATATTATTACAAAATACATCGTCTTTGCAATTAAATACAAAATATATCGTTATAGGAGTATGTCACACTTATACATAACGCCGAAATACTGAGCAATCTTATTCTCATTAGCCAGCTTTTCTTGATATCTAATACTACATTCTCACACACTTAGCACATTTAACAGAGACTACATTAGAGATCAGACTATAGTCTAACTAAAGAGTAATACAATACAAATTGAAAATTTCACACCTAAACCGCACTTTGCACATTATAAAACGACACTAAACACAACTGACACTGAGATTAAGCTATGTTTTAGGGATTATAGTTATGCTGAGAAAGATCATATATTGTTCTAGCACCTTTGCTGTTGAATGCTTTTAGTATTAGCATTTGTAGTTATAAAAGCTCAAGTGAGGTTCATAAAATTCTCTTTGTGCACTGTGATTATGAACTAATTATATGTGAATTAAGTACAAGTACTTGTAGTAGTATTAGTTTAGTAAATTTATTTCTAATTATTTAATAATCGTCTAAAATTAACAATATTCGACTTTCACAATAAAGGGGAAATGGGACTAGAATACAAAATAATAAATTAAGTTTTAAAAACGAATTAAAAACCTGATGAGGTTATGAAAAATATTGATAACTTGATTACAGACCCTAAGTTCTTGTAAGAATAACTGAAGATAGGGACATTATTTATTCATCTGCTAAAAAAAATGATGGATGGATCGTTATACAGGCATTCCGAACTTCCGTGGTACATTGCGTCTCTAGTGTCTATGGTTCTTTTTCACGACTGTTTTGGATAGTTTACCTACCTTGCATATATTGCCGATTTTTCGGTCTGGAACCAGAATATGTGTATTATTTCTGTGTGGAATTAATATTCTAATGTGTAATAATGTGTTTTAATGATAGTTAGACCTATTTGCTCTGTAGGTTGCCACAAAACACAAGTTCAGCCATTTACATGAAAGGTGAGTACAAAAAATTAGTACCTCTATTTTTTTTGTGAAGCTAAGATTTCACCTTAGTGACAACGATGAAGTTTAAGATTTATTGATATAAATTGATTTTCTGTATGACACATTAAAGCTAGTTAACTGTTAATAAATATGCATATGGCCCTGCATAAGTTATAGTTCATATATATACCTATTTGCCGCTATTTTGTATGTTATATCTATGTATAGCATCTATAAACCGACCGAGTTGAAAAGGTCATGGAAGAGTTAACGTTCCATTTTATGCTAGGATGTTTTGTAATCGATCGAATAGTTTCTATGTATATAAACTAAACTTATGTAGTAATCGTGTAATGACCCTTAGTGTTCCATTAGATATTTTGGTTACAAGTTCTAAATTAATAACTTATCTAATTGTTTGTTTATTTACTAATTTTTATTTTACTTGCAAGGACTACAAAAAATGAAACGTTTTTGTCTATGGTTTTTAATTTGCTTTTTGTAAATTGCTATTTGTGTTAGCATTTTTCGCATTTCGCGTTTATGGCATTATTATTAGAGTTAAAAGGCGTAGGGCCTGTGATTTTAAACTGGAACAACGTACCATGGTGTTTGTGTAACAAGTCAGTTGACTTTAATTGCGATAGTTTAAACAGTATAAACCTGAAATGGCTGCCGAGATGCCTGTTAGCGATGTTCTGTGCGAGGCAATGGAATATTTATCTAAACTAGGATCAAATTTGCGAACTCGATCTGAGAATTTAAAAGAAAAAAGAATAAGTAAAGAAAAATTGAAAAACTCTCACGCTGTGCAAAAAGCTGCCAGTAAAGTACTTCTCATATGCGAATTATCGAAAAAATCTCTAGACAATGTTGAGACTGGTGTTCGGAATGTGTTATCAATGTTGAAAGCATCTCAAGAACATATTAGCGGTAACGATTGTCACAAGAAGAGCGGAGGAAGTAATCATAGACATCACTATTTTGAATATCAGTCACGAAAATTACGTATTGCAAAAAAAATCTCATTGAAACATTATACGTCAGTTAAAGTTCTGGCTAAGGAGATGCCGGCTTCAATGCTCGAAAAGTATCCAGTATATTATGATTGTAAGCTTAAACGGCTACAGCGCAGAGCATCAACAAAATGTAAACCAACACCAGAAACAAATGGCTTTGATAATGACCAGAGCAGTAAGAACTCTATTTGCAGTGATGTTAAAGAATTAAGTGATGATGTACATGTTCATAGCGGAAGAACTAGTAAGGCTTTAGAAGATCATTGCCAGGTAAAAGTGTCTAATACTGAACAATCATCGCTTGACCCTATGGATGACCATCAAGATTCTCAAACTGCCAGCAAGCCTACTGATGAAAAGAAGTCTGAAAGCGATGCAGATGTACCCTCACACCAAAAAGAGTTGACCAAAAACTGTGAAGAAATATTAGATTGTCATTTAGATCAAAACCATTGTACAAAAGATTCATCTAACAAGTCTAGAAAGCTAGACAAAGCTAGAAAACATAGACAAAAAAATCAAAGCACAAGTGATAAAGAATCAAATACCAGTACAATTAGATTTGCCGATGTTTATAGTTCCGATAGCAATGAAGACCCAAAAAAATCTGAAAGCCAGGTTAATGATAATAAAGATACTATATTTTCATCTGATGCCAAGAATAATAATGATGATGTTGAACTTGTAAGTGATAGTTCTAATCAAGAACCTAAACCTAAAAAATTAAAACTTATTACAAGTGAAAATTCTACATGTCTATTGGATTCTGACAGTGGAGCAAATAAATCTAAAACAGAAAAGGGAATTACTGATCATGATTCAGCTAACAAAGAATCAGATAATGATTTACCATCATTAAAACACTGTGAGGATAGTCAACCAAGTTCTGATGGAGAATCTAAGCCACTTATAAGATGTGTAAACTTAAGTAAGTTACTTAAACCTGGCGTCTTAGGTGATAACAGTAAATTAAATAACACCCAACAGTTAGAAGTGAAGAAAATGTCTCCAAATAAGAATAACAAACATAATATAAGAAAAGGTAGACATTATAAGGAATCTGAACTAAGTGAAAAAGAAAATGAAAATAAGTTTTGGGCACAAAAAAGAAAGGAAGTTAAGGAGTTTAGAGCCAAAAAGTTTACTGTAAATGTTGTAAGGCTCCCAAATTTGTCATTAAAGTTTTTGCTGGATAATAATCTTAAGAAAATAACAAGACAAGGTAAAATTATATGTGAAGTACAAAATGAAATTGATACACCTAATTCCAAGCAAATGAAAGCAGCTAAAACTGCATTGTTAAATGATTCAGAATCAGATGAATATATAGAAATACCTGATGCAATGCAAGTAAAAAGATCTCTTCTTAAAGACTCTGACTCGGAGCACAATACTTCAGATAAAGAGCAACATAAGGAACCTGATAAACATGACGGAACATATATTCAGGAAGTAACTAAGGATCTAGAGTCAGTAGAGAATAGAATTTCAGATAGTTTAGATAATATTCTAGTAGAAGCTGACATGGAAATTAACTGCAGTAGTGAAAGTACAGTTGCTGACAATATTCACTCTGAAGTTTGCATTACTGATGAGAAACAAGCAGATAATTCTGATAAAACACCTGGAGATAATACAGTCAAACATGTAGGAGGTGAGGACAAAATTAGTTTGGATGGTCAGTCCAATGGAAATGACTTAGAAATACCCAACATGATAAACCAAGCAGTGAAATCTTCACTGTTAAATGACTCATCAGATGACGAGTTTGCTGCATTTAACAATAATGAACAATGCAAAATATCCAAACCAAATGAATCTAATGACAATAAGGAAGTCAATCAAAATAACTGTGGTAATGAAGAGAGTAATATTCAGACTAATAAAGAAACACCATCTACTTCTATTGGGTTAAATGAAACAAAATCTTCACACTTAAACAGCTCAACAGATGATCTTTTTGCTGAATTTAGTAAACCAGATACAGAAACACCAACAAAGACCAATGAAAAAATGAAATCTGCTCTCTTAAATAATTCTTCTGATGATAACCAGCATAAAGATGAAGAGGAAACTCCTACCAAAGTCAATGAGAAGGTAAAGTGTTCTCTCTTGAATGATTCTTCAGATATTAAATCAGATGAAACTGATAATCAAAGGGATAGACAAAAAACTCCCAAATCAAAAATAAAACATGCAAGAAGATGTAGAGAAGTTAAGAAAAAGATTCAATATTCTTCAAGTTCAGATAGTGAGCAAGACAAACCTCGGGATGAATGCAGAAGGAAAAAGTCGTATATTTCAAGCTCATCGTCTAGTGAAGAAAGTAGGAAAAAAATTAAAAAGAAAAAACCACTTAAATTGGACTCCGACTCAAATGATACAGATAAAAACAAAAGTATAGACCAAATCGATGGAGCTGTTGACGAACAATCTAATTCCAGTGTTGACAAGGTTAGGAAATAGAATTAAACTATGTTCTACTAAAATTGTATAAAGTTTATAGAAGTTCATTTGATAATGCACTTATAAAAATTACCGATAATGTATGACATACTAAAATATTAGTTATTGAATTTTTAGTATATAAGGGAAGTATAATAATATGAATATTCGCTTCTGTAATGGCTTGCATACACCTTATTTAGCTTAATTTAATCTAACAGAGGTTAAAAAAAATTAAAAAATATTTTATATCTTTATTTTAATCATTATCTCAGTTTCAAGTCATGGGCGGCATGGCTGCCGCCTAGGGCCTCATTCAAAACGATAGACAGTTATGTGAATAAATAAAAATTTTAAGATTTAGGTCGTAAGGTAAATACGATTTTTAACTTTCGTGTTTCATTGTTACTTAGTATTAGAATAACTGGACCTAAACGGGTGTGGACCGTAATGGAGTATGTTTAGGTTTAATTGATATGTAGAGCAGTAAGTAGTGTTAACATACTAGAATACATTGTGTATAACACTTTTAAATCTCATTGATCTAATAGGTCCTAAGGTTTTCAGGCTTGAGTCCAATTAAACCCTTTACTTATCTGGGAATTGGTATGGCGAAAACGTATATTTCCTTGAGTTTTCATCTGGAATCAAGCCAGATTGATGTTTTCCAAAAATCTGGCATGGTCGCAGATTCCCTCTCAGCTATCCAACCGATGCTTCTATTGGACGAGATGACAAAACTCTGTCTAAAAGTGTTATTACCGCCCGTATCAATAAACATCTGTTAAAATCACCAGACAACAATTTTATGACACAACCAATTCGGCTTCTGAAAGGGTTGCTCGCCCCTTGATGCTTCGAATGCTTCCACTCTCTTCCAAATCGATTTCACTTCGACTTCAATTCACCACTGTCCATGGCTGGAACGTCGATATGGAACAGACACCTATCGGCCACCTGCTGACGAGCTAAGCTTAATTAATTAAGCTATTAAACGCTGCGCTTAAGCAAGCTCGAAATGACAATTCAGCTCATACGAGGTAGATTAGTTAGCAAGTTAAAAATCTCATTGAATTCGAAATACAGAGAAGATTCGTACCAAAAAATTTGCATATCGTTACACTTGGGCGGATGAATATTTTCGATGTTGATTTAATGTTACAAATAATAGAGATAACAGTTCCGGCAGTCAAAATTTTTTTATTGGGAAATTCCTCCTTTAAGGATCTTTACGATATTCCTTAAAAATGAATAGGTAACTAAAAACTAGCCTACCTCATTGCCAGTTACGAGACCTCGGGTCCGATTCCCGGGTCAGATCAAAAAACTATTGTTGGGATTTTTTTACAAGAAATTCTGGCCTGGAGTATAGTCCCGGTTATCATGAACATCTATGGCAATCGTTATTGGGAAGTCAGTGCCTTCAAATATACTTATATATACGGGTGTGGACCTTAATGGAGTATGTTTAGGTTTAATTGATATGTAGAGCAGTAAGTAGTGTTAACATACTAGAATACATTGTGTATAACACTTTTAAATCTCATTGATCTAATAGGTCCTAAGGTTTTCAATAGTGTTGAATCTTCGAATTCAGTTCGCCCTCAGGGATGCAGAGGTCTGATGCTTGTCACTCCGTGGTAAAACTGATATTCATACAAATATGGTTGAACTAGTAGCCGTCCCCAAACAAAATTGAGAATAATAAAAGCTAGGCAGATGAGCGAAAAACTTTTTCATATTTTATGTACTAATACATATTTTCGATACATAACAATACGTCATTCCGAATCGAATGAGTCATCGCTCATATTTTTAGAAGCTTTAAAAAAATAACACGTATTTGAACTTCTTGACTAACATAAGATTACCGTACCATCTCATCAAAGGTAGCGACAGGTCAGCGACAGTTCTGGAATGTTTCTTACGGCTGGCACGGTCCAATAGGTGGTGAAAACATGTGGATTCTGACAGGTCAGGTCGGTTAGATACAACATCGATCCGGGAGAGACTTTACTTTTCAACGAATGAATTAGGTTACTGGAGTCAAAACCACCTTATCCTCTGACACTAGGGAGGGAGACTTAAAGGGAGGGAAAGTATTTGTGACTTTTGAGTTGCAAGTGTCCTTGGATCGCGGTAGTTACTTACCATTATGTGACTCATTTGCTCGTTTCCCCCTAATACCATAACAAATCGTCAAAAAAGGCCCCTAGGTCCTAGGTCCCTAGAGCTCAGGGTCTCAAAAATTCATGATCCACATCTGTTTCAAGTGCTGAATATTCTTTCTGTGTTACTGGACAGTAATTTAAATGAGTATTTTATATTTTAAGTTTAAGCAAGAAAAAAAGTTTAACTCTTAACTTGAGTAGAGGTTACTAAAATGGTAGACCAGTGTCTCAAGCAATTACAACAGTAATGTGTATAATGACTTGATAAGTTATTGTCTACAGCATCAGCTAGCATATATATTGTCTCATAAGATAACCTCTATGTCTTGCCTGATTAGGTGTATGGAAGCCATAAACTGTGTTGTTTACTAATGAATATAATATACCATGACTTTATGGCATGTATGGAATTAAATACCGATTTCATCATTTGGAGTTTTTATTTTGCAATAAAATGTCAAAGAGAGACAAGGATAATATCAAAATGTACAAATAGTTACAGTAACCAATTTAGATAGGTTTTTGAATTGTTAGTTGGCACCTGAGTTGAAGAAATCCATAGAATAAAAGTATAATACAACTAATTACAGATGGTACGCTCTAAAGCAAAACCCAGTGGGAGCAGCAGCCAGAATTCAGACAATCAAGATGCAAGTGATAAAGATATTCATGGGTAAATATTGTTTTTGAAATATGGGAGATATAGGATTTATGTAATAGTTTCTGACACAATCAATCTTTGAAAAATTAACAATAATAAACCAAATAATTTAAAATCAATATCCATCTTAGTTTTTAATATGTTGATTGTTAAATTGAATTGAAAGTCAGGAATGTGCATTGCACATTATCCACTCAGACTCAGTCTAACGTGATTGAAATTCAGAGGTCATCAACAGGACCTTTACAGATTTGTTTAGAATTGGAAATCTTAAAACTTTTACAAAAATTTAAGCTGTGAATTTTTTTATCATCTTTGTCACTAAAATACTAATTAGAAAATATAAACTTCATAGGCTAACAAATTTGAATAATCTAAGCAAAAGCCGTCGGCGTGATACCTCAGCAAAGAGCCGAGAAGATGACAGGAGCCATAGCCGATCTAAACCTACGTCCATAATAGGTGAAGATTTATTGAAAGCCGAAAGTAGTTCAGAAGCATCCGATGTCGAAGATAACGAAATAGTACAAGGTAGGAGTTACTTCTAAAGGAATAATTTATTTTTCTGTTATAATAATATCAGACATCTGAAACACAACGCCATCTAGTTTCAAAGTAAGTATGACTTTAGGTTGTACTCTGAAAGCCGATTTGACTGATAAAATTCTAAAAACCTTTTTTTTTTTGTAAATACGTAGACTAATATACGTTGAATGGGTGTATTAAAGAAATTAATTTAAAACTATCTCGACTCTCTATAAAGAAACAGTAATAGTGCTCAAGTAGGTTACTACTTAAGTTATATATTATTTGCACTTCACCAATGAATGTGACGGGGCAAAGTAAAGGAAAAGGTTACGGACGTAAGGGTACGTCGTATTTTGTTTTGTATGGCTTTTTATGATGTTAAACTTTCAGTGTGGATCACTTTCAGGAAGTGGTTCACCAGTCTTAACCGAAACCGAGCTTTCGTCCTTGACGACATTAACCTTCAGCGGACATAAACAACAAAAATCATTGTTATATAATAAAATCATGCGTATTTTTTTGTATATTTATTTTGTTTATATATGCAGACAGCTGTTAAAGTGCACAGTAAATATATTTTTTTTGTAATGATAAATAATTTATGTCATATAAGTGTTCCCATACTTATAAAAGAAATTTAAATAACAGATAACAGGATTCAATATATGCTGGTTAAAAATATAAAAAAAAATAGGACAAAAATCAGAAACGCGAATTTAAACCAAATGACTGAACGAGGCGGATTAATTGTTTGAGAGGGTATTCGTTGCCCGCATAGTCCGCATCTCAATGAATTATGCCCCGATCTGTCGGATGCCTAATTCGGCTTACGAGCGGGACGTTCGACAGTCGACGCCGTGTTGACAATCGACGTAACCAAAGAGTAAGTGGCTTGTGATGTGCGTACTGACGGTGACGGTGTCATTGGACATCGGCAACGCGTTCAAGAGTCTGCCATTTAGCTGCATCAGCAAAACAATCTAACACGGGGTGCCAGAGTAACTGAGACTGCTCTTGTAAGACCCCTAGAGGAGTGTACCGGCATGTACGAGTATCGAGAAGGTATTTTGAGATGTCGGCCAATGTCGTGCGGTATTCTGCACAAGTCTGTTCTCTGACCACTCCTGTGGAACATAGGATACGACTGGACCCTTCGGGGCCGTCTCCCCTTCGGGCTGGGCGTAATTTGTTACGACGATGACATATTTATTGGTCATAGCCCGGGGGCGAACTTGCAAGTGGCAGGGCCTGGCCACCATGGGTGTCTCTTTGATGATTGGGCACGTAGAGGCGGGGACGAGTCAGTACACGCAGGTTGTCCGGTTAATGATAATGCATAGTTCCCTGGTGTGGGCAGCGGCTCTGATCACCCAGAATAGGGCGCTCCCTTAGCACTCTCAGAAAATATTAGCTGTTTAGAGCCAAATGCAATTACCACACCTTGTCGAGAGAGGCATGCGCCTTAGCCAGAACTCTCTCTTAGGATTTCTTCTTTTTTATCGGCGGACGGCTGAGTTCCAGGTGGGTAGCTAAATTCGGGCCCCGTTCGAAGAACTACGCAAGTGGCATGAGGCCGCTAGTCGAGTTACGATGTTTCGTTGATCGTCCCAGCTGGAGAATCCATGTGCTGGTTTTGCCGCCTTGAAGATTCTCTAGACGGTCGTCGATAAGTGGGCAGCGGACCCTGTCCTTTTGGCTGATGCAGGTGCTTTTCGGGCACGGCTGCATCAGGAAGTAACTGCACTCGGTTGCTAGGAGAGAATTGAGTCCAAGCAGTCACTACTGTGATTACAGTGAGGACTCGGCTCAGCTGGCGGTCTGCTTCACCTGGGCGATGCAGCGTCGACTTTATAGTTAATAATGTTATACATAGGCTACTGAACTCAACAGCCATAACAGTACCGTACCGTATTTTTTAAGTCAGAATCATTTACGATTTTCTCAATCTGTCCATAAAATGTTGTCCTGCTGCAAAATACGCTAGGTAACTCATTCATAGATATCCATTTAAATATTTTGTCTTTCTTTATGTACTCTATACATATAAATAAAATTGGAATGTCTGTTTGTAATATTGAAATAACCGCTTTTTACTACATGCATATGAATATACAAAATACTTACACCAAAATAACATTTTTTGTCTGTCTGTCTGTTTGTGCCGGCTAATCCCTGGAACGGCTAAAACGATTTCGATGGGACTTTCACTGACAGATAGCTGATGTTATAGGGAAAATCTTAGGCTGCTTACATTTTAGCAAATATAAAAAAAATTCACGCGGACGAAATCGCGGGTGCAGCTAGTAATTGTATAAAAATATTAAACTATATTTGGACATCTGACACACAACGCTATCTATTTTACAAACTAAGCAGATTTTAAGCATACCAAGTTTAGAAAACGTAGGAATACGTTTAGTAATTGTAAAACTTACACTATGAACTTTAGAATGTTAGAAGTTTTTTCGAAATATGATAGTTACACATATCTCTACTTGGGACCATAACAATATTTATAGACTACTAGCTGACCCGGCCACACGTTGCTGTGGCTAAAGTTTTTATTATATTACATTATAGTAAACATAGCAGCGCCATCTATTGATTACTTACTCAACCCAGTCGAAAGATATCGACATCTGTTAGAATCATTTGGAGTTAACAGATAATTGTGACTGTCAAATAATAACAGACAAATAATTAGCAATAAATTAAAATTGCGACTATAATTTGAGATTTAAACTATCCTATCTCTCAAGTTGGATCGAACTGCACATGGTGTGCGAATTTTATTATAATCGGTTAAGTGGTTTAGGAGTCCATTGAGGACAAACATTGTGACACGAGATTTATATATATTAAGAAGATATAGGTAGGTATGTGAAGAATAGTAAAGAATATGTTTTTGAATGCACCCATAATTTAGAAGCTATGTTACCTATATTTACTGCCACTTATAATTAAATTTTGGACAATTGAAAGTAGATTAGTATACTGAAATGGAAATGCATGTAAAATGACGTTTAGAGGTCCTCACCGTCTGTCATTAATATAGAACTGTTCTTATAATCACAGCGTGCACAGCCGATCAATTTCTGATTGAATTGAAGTCTCAATAGACAGTGCTACGAGATGAATCATGCTTTTGCAGCTAAAACGCAAACGCTTCAGCGCTTTAGCGTCATCGGTAACAATTGTGTTACAGCAGGCCGCTAAACGATCAAAAAACGTAACTTAATAATTTAACTATAAAGTTATTTGAACTTTAGACAGACTCATTATAGAGAATGTAAAAAAAATATTGATGATGAAAGATCATCATTGTTCATATTGATGAACTGTCATAGGCCTGTATTTGTATCCCAAGAAGGTTTGTTGGAAACAGTGTGGATCCGCTGTCGCCTTGCCAACTGTTGTCTGTTGTTTTTGCTAATGTTCCAAGGACAAATAATAAATAGCATAAATCGCAATATTTTTATTTTTATTTCTAAACACTTTTACTTTGTTGTAGATCTACCTGCAGTGACATTGACAGGGCTAAATGGAGACCACATGGCTAAAGACGACTTGCTTGGAGAAAGTGATTCTTCGGTATCGCACAATGACAAGGAACAATCGGAGGAGGAGGTAACAATTTCACGTCTATTTCTTAAGGACAATTCGTCTATATACAAATAAATTTCGAAAATATTCGGAACCTAGAAAGGCGTGGTCATAGTTTAAGTTAAAAATATAATGCGCTAATAATTTGATATATATAAATAAATGTATTGTGTAATTTATGTGTTGAAACCGAATTCGCATTTGATAAACAATTTCAGAAAAAAATCAATTTTCGTCAACTTCAATATATAGGTGACATAGTCGGTCCTTTTTACCCACGCTTCGAAGTTCGGCAGAACGGCTCCGACAGCGCATTGGCTAGCACAGCCCTGAATTTTAAAGCCGTGCCTGCCAAGTTACTAGAGCTTGCTTATGCGAGCAAAGTATAACTGCAATTGCCCCTAAAAAGTTGTTGTGAAAACTTAACGCTCTTTACTTTTGGTTACAGAATGTTGATAACTCGGATGAAGAAGAAAAGTAAGTTTTTTTTATTTACCCTCATTGTATAATAATAAAAACATAATGAGTTCTTAATTAATGATTTACTTTTTAAATTATAGTGTAAAATCGAAACGTCGCAAAGCTCATGCAATATCGTCTGGTTCTGAGAATGGTTCTAACACTCGCAAACTGAAGCAGTCAAACAAAATGAGTGATTTTGAAGATTCCGAGGACGAGAGTTCTGAAGCTGGTAAGAAGATTAAACGTAAGAAGAAGGCTAGTGATAGTGATGCTTCTGTGGATTCTAAAGAAGGGTGAGTGTGCCTCTAAATAAAATCGAATCAATTGTAATATAATTGGGTATTTGCATGATTTTCCAATCCATTAAATAGTTATGTCTTATTATTTTTAATTTTTTTTTTAAATTTTTGAAATAAATTTTTTTTTTTTATTTATAAACATTTAAACTATTTAACAATAAAAAAATTGTTAAAATTTAAACGTATAGGTAGCTCCCTCTTGCGTATGTGACGTCATTGTGCATATTCCATTTAAATTTGTTATTTGTTATTTACGCTACTTTCAGTAAATTTTAATCTTAATGATAAAATATAATTAAACTCACTTTAAATAAAAACCAACTTAAAATTTTTTTCAATAATTTATCATTCGTCGTTTATCATGCGTTCAAATGACGCGCCAATAATATGCACAATGACGTCAGACCAATCACATCACGTTTCACATCACGTGATTTTTACATCATATTTGACCACTTTTATTTATTTATTTATTTAAAAATTATTTGTAAAAATTAAATTTTAATCTTACGTAGGTATTTTATGTGTATCAAAGAATTTATTAACTGAACTTTATTTGAAAAATCATTTTCATGCAAATACCCAATTATAAATGTTCAGACTATTGAATTCGTTCCTACATTATAATTTATGATGATTCTCTCACGTACATTATTCACTGCCATTCAATATTTTTTTAAAAATGAAATGAATATAAATTATTTATGATACACGGTGATATGATATGATATGATACACACATATTAATTTAATATACTTTTTTTTGTTTTTTCCGTGTTGTGATTGATTAAAATATAGAATGGGTCCACCTCTACTTTTCCCGTGGGTGTTATAAGAGCCGACTAAGGGAACAAAATATGTAAAACAACATCACTACAAAGAGAAGGAAAGCTTGATACAAATATACCAACCCGTCTGGCCCGTGTGGTATAGTAGACCAAAACCTCTTGTGAAAGACACGCCCATATAGGCAGCGGATTGTTATATTTATAGATATTTGTATGTTCATAATCCAACCAATACTAATACCTATAAATATAATATAAATTTAACAGTCCACTCCTGTACGTAGGCCTCTCTTTATAGTATAGGAGCTAGCAACGTTTTCAAGAAAGAATTTCAGGTCAGCTGATTTTGTGATATGTCGTCCTTCTTGCACTTTCGGTTAGAGTCTGGGCTATCTGGCTGGCGGCAGCGGTTGCGTTCATTAGTGCGCATCCTACCTGTCCAGGTAATAATCCTGTATTTTAAAAACATTTTAGAAGGCGTAATTTTTAATTTTTTGTTTTTAAATAAGTCTACCTGACATACTTTTTTTATTGCCAGACATTTTTGACATTGCTAACTTTGTGCCATACGTGATTTTTTAATTTTTTTTTTTTTTAATTTCAAAGTATTTTATAATGTCTGTAATTTTAATATTATGTTATTTAAATATAAGAAAACTTAAAATAAATTTGCCAGACATTAATTCGATTGTTAAGTCTTGAATTAAAATTAAAAAGTCATGAAGTATTGCAGTATGATGCTTGTAGTCCGAGAGAGACCATTTTAGAATAATTCGAGAATGATACAGAGAACCATTACGAAAGCAAATTACTTTTCACTGTGCGTATAATAAAAAATAATAATAATATGTATCTAGGTTTTTCACAGTCCTTGGGAATACCCGAATCTGGCGTGAAACAAATGTTACAGGAACGCTTCTTAGGCCGCCTAAAAAAAGTACTTAAAATTCTTTTATCGGGACCTAAACGGGCCTGATATAGACTTTAAAGCGTCGTCGTCTTGGCTACGGTATGGTGATCTCTTCAGAGAAATCGAAGGTTTTGTTTGTGCAATTATGGACGAAGTTATCATGACAAATAACTACCGGAAATATATCCTGAAATATCTGTCGGGCGTGCCACCGTCCTGGAGAATCTATTAGGCATATTATTTCTGGTTGTCCTCGTCTTGCTAACGGTGAGTATTTGCACAGGCACAACCAAGTAGCCAAGATCGTACACCAACAACTTGCCCTTAAATACCAACTTGTCAATTTTGAAGTACCTTACTACAGGTATGTGCCCGACCCAGTTCTCGAGAACGGTCGTGCTACGTTATATTGGGATCGATCTATTATCACAGATAGGACTATTGTTGCCAATAAGCCTGATATTGTGGTGATAGATCGATTAGAGCGCCGCGCAATGATTGTCGATATCGCCGTTCCTCATGACGAGAATCTCGTGAAAGTTGAAAAAGAAAAACAATTGAAGTGTTTGGATCTGTCTCACGAGATTGCCGACGTGTGGAATGTGGATTCGGTGATTATTGTTCCGATAATCATATCTGTTCATGGATTGATAGCGAAGAGCCTCGACCAACACCTTAAGAGGATCACGTTAGAAGGTTGGATCAAGGGTCTGATGCAAAAGGCAGTCCTCCTTGACACGGCCCGTATTGTGAGAGGGTTCCTGTCTTTGGAGCCTTAACCACCGGTGTCTTGGTCCCTGTACCCGATGTCAGTGGTCTACTACTATTTGTTATATTTTTAAATGTGTATTTTTTTTTTATATATATTTAAAAATGTAATAAATATGTGTATATAATGAAATAAAGAAAATAATAATAATAATCATTCTAGTCAGAGCAAGTTTCAAAAAAAATTAAGCATAAAAAGGAATATAAAATTAGATTAAAATTTAAAAAACAACACTTTTTATTTAAATTGTTCTGATTACTAAATGTAAATTATAAATAATTAATATTAAGTTTTTCAAGTTGTTTCAGCCTTTTATATGAAAAGTATTATGTTATCGTTATGTCCTTTACAAAAAACACATTTTATTTTATCACTGGCCATTGTAACCAAATTAAAAAATAAACATTAAAATCAAAACAAAAACAAATATGTGAAATTAGACTGACGCTATCTTGCAAACTTGCCTGTCGCGCCACTGTCGTTGTCTATCTCTCTCGCGCCTTTAGCTGTCTCTCTCGGACTACAAGTATTATACTGCAATACTTCATGACTTTTTAATTTTAATTCAAGACTTAACAATCGAATTAATGTCTGGCAAATTTATTTTAAGTTTTCTTATATTTAAATAACATAATATTAAAATTACAGACATTATAAAATACTTTAAAATTTAAAAAAAAAAAAATAAAAAATCACGTATGGCACATAGTTAGCAATGTCAAAAATGTCTGGCAATAAAAAAAGTATGTCAGGTAGACTTATTTAAAAACAAAAAATTAAAAATTACGCCTTCTAAAATGTTTTAAAATCCAGGATTATTACCTGGACAGGTAGGATGCGCACTAATGAACGCAACCGCTGCCGCCAGCCAGATAGCCCAGACTCTAACCGAAAGTGCTAGAAGGACGACATATCACAAAATCAGCTGACCTGAAATTCTTACTTTTCAAACGTTGCTAGCTCCCGTACCATTAGCAAGGAGGTTTTGGCCTATATCACACTGGTCAGACGGATTGGTATAAGGTTTGTTTCAAGCTACCCTTCTTTGCAATGATGTTGTCTTCCATATTTTGTTGCCTTAGTCACTTCTTACAACACTCATGGGAAGAATGCTATTAGTATTGGTTTGATTATGAACATACAAATACCATACCTACAATTCCGACTTAACTGGTACAAGGTTATTGAATAAATATGTTATAGAAAAAAAATCACATGTCAAGTAAAATGCTTTTCTGTTTAAGATAATATTAACATGACATGCTTAATGAGTAAACTCTTTTTCTTCGTTTTATGAAAAGATGTCTAAATCATTTGTATATATGATTGTATATTAAACAATGTATATGATTTCAGTCAAAAGAAACGGCGTCGTATTAAGGTAGTGAATGATAGTGACGTCTCTGGATCTGACACAGAGAACGAGGGAAGGAATAAACATGGCAGAAAGAATATACGTAAGGTAAAATTACTTATGTCTTATATATGAAGGTTTGTTCTAAAGCTAAAACCTCTATTTTGCATATTGCTTAAGGTACACCAAAATTCTCAACTCTATGGAATTTAGGATGGCGGGATTAATATAATCCCTGCAGTAGAAAGGCCGAATTTAATTAAGATATTTTTTCTGGAGTTTAAAATCAATCTATAACTAGACACTACTTATATTGTGGTAATCGAACTGCTGATAAACATACTTAAATATTTCTAAATGTAAACGTATTATAGATGAACAACTCCCAGGCCTAGAACAAATGATCATTTGCTCATCTCACAAATGTCCTGGGTGGAAATCGAATCCTTAGCAGTCAAGACTTCTTTCCACTAGACCAACTTGCCAGTCTAAAAAATGTATGCAATAAATATAAAAACACTTACGAAGAGTTGATACCCGTTTCCCATTGAATGAGTGAAGTGTGTTCATATTATCTTCCTATATTTCTAGGTTATGGGGAAGAATCAATTAGAAGAGGCGACAAAGAAAGCGGCTCGGGAAGAAAAGGAAAGGATTGCTCGAATTTCAGAAAGACAAAAATTGGTAACTATTTACATTATTGCCCGATTTAGTGAAAGGTTAGATCAACACAAAATAAATATTAAAATGCTTAAAACTATTTTTACAGTATAATAATTTGGATTTCGACGAATCCGGGAAGCCTGATGAAGTAGTTTTGGAGAAAGTAGTCCTGGATTTTGACCCTGAAACGAAGGAACCTTTGATTCAGGTCGATAGAGGACTTGTGAAGAAGTTAAAACCTCATCAGGTCAGTATATTTATAAACACTATGTATCGAAGACTCCATAGAAAATATGTAAACAATAGTAATTTTTATATTAATTTTTTTTTTTAACATATATTTCGGACATTTGACGCACAACGTCATCTAGTTTCAAACTAAGCATAGCTTGTGCTAATAAAATAGATAAATAAGCATATAAGTATTCTATCAGTCAGACTGACTGATAGAATACTTATACACTATTTTTTTGTGATGATGGTGTGAGCGTGCTGTTCGCGGTGTTGATGGACAACGTCAACGTATTCAGCTACATATTATATATAGAAAACACGCAAACTGCCAAACAATTTTTGCAGATCATACAAAGATTTTGATCCGACCCGGGAATCAAACCCGAGACCTCAAACAGCAGTCACATTCACTACCGCTGCGCCACCGAGGCAGTTAATTAATAATTGCGATATTGTCTTATGGGACATAAATAATTAAAAATCCTAATGAAAATAGTATATGTTTACGTAAGAATGTTCAAGTGAGTTAGATATACGTATAAATATATAACGCAAGGGCCATTGATAATAATGGTCTACAAGGTAGTAAAGCCACGCTGATTTTAGCGCGAACGGGCCGGCTCGACCGACAGTATCCATGCTGTCGCGTTTGACCGGAAGCCCTTTGATACAGGGGACACAGTTCTCGTGGTAAGTGTGTAAGCCTTACACTGCCGCGAAAACTGTCATGTCTTCTACATCCCCAAGCAAAGCGTGAAAAAGCTTCTCACTAAACCACCATAGTGTGAGTCACCATACTGCATTGTCTGCATTCGCAATGAGTATGGTGACCATAACTCTTCTATCTATTCAGGCTTTCTTTTTATTATCTTAACAAGTGCTTAAATTATGTTTGTTTTAGGCAAACGGTATCAAATTTATGTGGGACGCATGCTTCGAAAGTGTGAAACGAATCAAGAAAGATAAGGGGTCGGGATGCATTCTTGCACATTGTATGGGTCTAGGAAAGACTTTACAGGTAACTTGATGCTCATAATATATAATAGAATAAAATTTTTGTCCTTAAATGTTGAGAACATATTCTCGGAACTCTCGGAGTCTCTTAAAAACATACCAAATATAATACAATGAGAAATAAAAACAACTGCAATGTGGCTAGTACAATTAGCGGCCTTATCGCGCTGTGGTGATTTTTCACAGATGAATTTTTAACGTCATCAGAATACAATTTAAACATCGAATTTTCTTTGCAGTAAAATTCTTGCTATTCCGTCTTATCATCTTATCAACAGCCTTTCACAGTCCCCTGCTGGACATAGGAGTCTCCTTACCAAGGAGGTTTTGACCTACTATACCACGCTGGCCAGACGAGTTGGTATAGGATTTGTTTCAAGTTTTCCTTCTCTTTGGAGACATATTTTCCTGAATACTTATTCCCCTTAGTCGCCTCTTACGACACCCACGGGATAAATCCGTCACGACACGGACGGCTATTCCATACTTATTCTTTTTATGCAATAACTAAGGTAGACAAATTTGCGCAATTTTTGTTTAGAAATATTTTATTTCCAATTCTCAACAGTCAATAATTGTAATATGATATTCCCAGGTAATATCTTTAACACATACTCTGCTTATCCACGGCAAGTTAACCGGCGTGAATAGAGTACTTGTAGTATGTCCGCTATCCACGGTACTAAACTGGGTAAACGAGTTCCGTATGTGGCTAAAACACGCTGAGACGGAGTTCGAAGTTGATGTCTATGAACTCTCCAGGTAAGAAGTTCTATCATAAACAACTATATTTACTTTTTTGCCGTATACGTTACAATGCACGAACCCGTTCCCGCGTAGGAGACACAATACATACTGCTGGACATAGACCTCTCCTTAGCAAAGAGGTTTTGCCCTACTTACTGGCTACACTGGCCAGACGGGTTGGTATACGGTTTGTGTCAAGGTTTCCTTTTCTGCAGTGAGGTTGTATGAGATGAATAGAGTTGGTAACACTACTGTAAATGAGGCTGGTGTTACAAAAACTGGCGCTTTTAGATCAACTTCTTTGTATTTCAAGGCAACTATATTAAGAGTACTATTTGTAAATCCATCAAAAAATAACAAATTGTCCTGTAGGAAACTTACAAAGATGTTGCTAAGTACATGTTACTACTGGTCGTATACAAAAGTTTTGTTTTAAATAAATACCGTTTAACAAAACAAACGAAACAACGCTGGCCTTAAGATAATCTTTTAATAATTCAGGTACAAACAGAATTCAGAACGCGCCTTCCAACTACAGCAATGGTTCGAGGGTGGGGGTGTCTGCGTGTTGGGCTACGAAATGTTCCGCAACCTCTCAGCTGATAACAATAAGAAGTTTAAAAAGAAAATGCTCAAGAGTTTTCAGGAAAGCCTCGTTGAACCAGGTTAGAAAGTCATGAATACTTCTTTTTCATGTTTTGCATGGTATCATTTCTCCCGTTAACAGTTTCTTTCAAGTGTTTGAGGTCGACTTCTTATATATTATTGTGCCGATATTTTATCGTTAATTAAAGGGAAAGTTATGCTTTGTCACATTAGGCTTGCTTGGCCCGAGTGATCTACAGCCACACAGAACTAGCCTAACAACGGCTTTCAATTACTTTATTTGCTTTTCTCACTTCCGTATTGCCTCAAAACTTCCGTATTTTTAATAAATATTCTTTGTTTTCAACAGGACCTGACTTGGTAGTGTGTGACGAGGGCCATTTGCTAAAGAATGAAAAGACCAGTTTATCACAATCAATGAATAAAGTGAAGACGCTACGTCGAATCGTACTTACTGGTACACCGCTGCAGAACAACTTAAAAGAATGTATGTATATCTATCTATCTTCCGGCCCGTCTTTCCTACTGGGCACGTGCCTGGAGCCCTTTGACTGATACTTCCTCTAATTGCTGTCATATCTCCAATCGATATTTCCTCTAATTGCTACCATATCATCTATCGATATTTCCTCTAATTGCTACCATATCACCAATCGATATTTCCTCTAATTGCTACCATATCATCTATCGATATTTCCTCTAATTGCTACCATATCACCAATCGATATTTCCTCTAACTGCTGCCGTATCACCAATCGATTGTTCCTGTAATTGCTGCCATACCACCAAACGATATTTCCTCGCATTGGTGCCATATCCCCAATCGATATTTTGTCTAATTGCTGCCATATAACTAATTGATTTCATAATAACATAGAAACCAGCAATAATGACTGACTTTCTTTGTTTAATCCCAAAAATAGTGCTGATTCAAGGGCATAGGAGCCATTACCCTAACGAGCCCGAGCCCTTCAATAGGCTATGTTCCAGTCGATAAAATTATATTCACATTGTTTTCAGATTATTGTATGGTTCAATTCGTAAAACCAAACCTCTTAGGAAAGTACAATGAGTACTTGAATAGATTCGTGAACCCTATTACTAACGGGCAATATACAGATTCCACTGAACATGACATACGTGTCATGAAACGACGGAGTCACGTGCTACATAAGATGTTGGATGGAGCTGTGCAGGTAACGCTAGGTTCTTCTATGATTCGACTGGCCTGTTAGTCTAGTGATTGAGCTTGACTGTTACGTCATTGTTTATGGTTCGATGCCCACCGAGGACAAATGTTTGTGTGATAAGCACGGTCATTTGTTCAGTGTCTGGGAGTAATTTATCTATAATATGTATATATTTGCCGGGTGTGCGATGTGTGAAAATAGATAAATTACATCTAGACTCAGAATAAATCCGATCATACTCACCACATAATAGGCTAGATGACACCTTAGTCAAATTAATTACTTTTTATCATCTGTCAAAACGACAATTTTGTATCAAAAATGTACTAAATACAAAATTGTGCTGTCACTGCTTTAGACTACTCAATTGAACAATATATTTTACTGTATATTTGATTGAAATTCGTAATAATAATAAAAAGCTAAGAGTTGTACAAAGTTGATGCAACTCTGTGCACTTTCTTAAAGTCGTGTATGAGTCAATGGAGAACAACACTTCGCTATCCAGGATGTCGGCAGACTGCGATAAACGACATACTTATAAAGATCGAGCGAGGTATATTTCAAGGTGACAGTCTGAGTCCCTTGTGGTTTTGTCTAGCTTTGAACCCTCTCAGCACTCTGTTAGAGGGTTCAGGGTTAGGCTATCGGTTGCAGAAAGATGATCAAGTTATATCTCACCTTCTTTATATGGATGATTTGAAATTACTGGCCTCCACAAAATTACAATTGACGGCGTTATTAAGGGTCACTGAAAACTTTAGTAATTCTATCAAAATGGAATTTGGTGTAGACAAGTGTGCAGTCATGTATGTAAAGAAGGGCGTGATTGTAGAATCTGAAGGAATAGAACTTTAAAATTCAACAAAACTCAGATCTCTGTCTGCCACCGAAACTTACAAGTATCTAGGTTTTTCACAGTCTTTGGGAATACCAGAACCTGGTGTGAAACAAATGTTACAGGAACGCTTCTTTGGCCGCCTAAAAAAAGTACTTAAAAGTCTTTTATCAGGCGGTAACAAGTAACAGTTGGGTCATGCCGGTTCTGATGTATTCCTTTGGTGTACTTAGATGGACTCAGACCGAATTAGATGCCCTTGACAGGAGAGTCCGTACATTGCTGACTGCATTCCGCATGCACCACCCTCGTTCATCGGTTATGAGATTGTATATTCCGCGAAAGTTTGGAGGTCGTGGTCTATTAAATATCAAGACTCTACACAATCGCGAGATATATAATCTCAGAGAATATTTTCTACAGACGAATGTGGGAGTGCATCGCAATGTAGTTGCAGTAGATACTGGTTTTACCCCGCTCGCTCTGGCTAAAGAGAATTGGCGCAAACCTGTAGTTCTTAGTACTACTGATCGCAAGGAAGTATGGAAGGGTAAAGAACTTCATGGTCGATTTTATCGGGCCCTACACGGGTCTGATATAGACTTTAAAGCGTCGACGTCTTGGCTACGGTTTGGTGACCTCTTCGGAGAAACTGAAGGTTTTGTTTGTGCAATTATGGACGAAGTTATCATGACAAATAACTACCGGAAATATATCCTGAAAGATAGTACGGCTGACATCTGTCGGGCGTGCCACCGTCCTGGAGAATCTATTAGGCATATTATTTCCGGTTGTTCTCGTCTTGCTAACGGTGAGTATTTGCACAGGCACAACCAAGTAGCCAGGATCGTACACCAACAACTTGCCCTTAAATACCAACTTATCAATTTCGAAGTACCTTACTACAGGTATGTGCCCGACCCAGTTCTCGAGAACGGTCGTGCTACGTTATATTGGGATCGATCTATTATCACAGATAGGACTATTGTTGCCAATAAGCCTGATATTGTAGTAGTAGATCGATTAGAGCGCCGCGCAATGATTGTCGATATCGCCGTTCCTCATGACGAGTATCTCGTGAAAGTTGAAAAAGAAAAACAATTGAAGTATTTGGATCTGTCTCACGAGATTGCTGACATGTGGAATGTGGATTCGGTGATTATTGTTCCGATAATCATATCTGCTCATGGATTGATAGCGAAGAGCCTCGACCAACACCTTAAGAGGTTCACGTTAGAAGGTTGGATCAAGAGTCTGATGCAGAAGGCAGTCCTCCTTGACACGGCCCGTATTGTGGGGAGGTTCCTGTCTTTGGAGCCCTAACCACCGGTGTCTTGGTCCCTGTACCCGATGTCGGTGGTCTACTACTATTTTTTATATTTTTAAATGTGTATTTTTTGTTTTTTATATATATTTAAAAATGTAACAAATATGTGTATATCACGAAATAAAAAGCTATGTTAATTGTATTTTCCGAAATGTTTCGCGATATTAGTTTTAATGAAGTGGACATTGGTATTTATTCACGATACAGTCATCTACCCAATTATTTTTCCTGGGTGGGAATCCCCTGAGGTTACGCAGCCAGTCACTAACCACTAGGCTAACAGGCGTGTAAGTAATATTATAATAATAGTCAGTAATATTTATAATAAAAATAATAATGTACATGTAATAATAGTTTAATGTTTGTTTGTGTTGCCAGAGGAGAGATTATGGGGTGCTGGCGCCTTTTTTGCCTCCGAAGCACGAATACGTATTGTTCATTACACTCACAGACGTGCAAGTTAAACTTTACCAGTTCTATTTAGAAAACTATTCTAGAAGGTACGTAATGTTATTTGTAATAATATATACAGCGTGACTGGTGAGATACCTTCAATACTTATGGAGAGTACTCGGTACTCGATTCTCGTTAACTTGATATAAAAAAAATAGGTGCTTATTTTTTATCGTAATGTCTCTAAAAAATAAGTTAAATTTGGATATTATACTCCCTAAGCTCGCCGCACTGTTTACGTTGATCTAGTCACGAGCGGCGCGGCGGCACCCACCCCCGCCCTCCATCCCGCTACATAGGCAACAGCTGTACAGTGTAGGTACCTATGTATTCTGTGTTGATAGACACGTGCGGCCGCGCGGTGTCCAAGTATTCCGCAGTTAAATACTGGACTCTCGGTGTACTGTGTACGAACTTTACTAAGAAGTTATTTAATATTTCGTTTTTATGTTATTTTATTTCATGATATATGTTCACATACTATCACGTCCTCAAATATTGAAGGTATCTCACCAGTCACTCTGTATATAGTCTGTGTGTAGTAAACCAGAAAGCTAATGTTTTTTTTATTGTTGTTCATTTAAATATTTATATTAGTAATTTTGAATGTTACATGGCTAAATCTATTGTTTTTTTTTATTTTTGGGACAACACTTTGTGTGATCCACAGATTGTTGTTCTGAGTCTAAGTGTGGTTTGGTTCGTTTCTTGTATGTTTGTAAAGTCCTCTGCGACACAGAATTTCTTCCTAGTGTGTGTTGTCTTTTTATAATAATAAAAAAAAATCTTAAATCTATACCGTATATCAATAACGGTCACAACTTTAGATTTTTCTTCATTTTATACTCACCTATTAAGTAGTTTTAAATTGTTACTTATATTCAAGTTATCTTCTGTTCAGACCTTTGCCGGGGAAATCGTCCGGATTTCTTTTTCCCGACTTCCAATCTTTGCAGAGGATATGGACGCATCCACTCGTGTTAAAATATAATTCGGAAAGATATGAAATAATGCAACAGAAAAAGGTAATTATTAATTTATTCAAGTCCTAATTTTTCCTTTTTTGTATTTTTGATACTAAATAACTTGAATTGTTTAATAACTAATATGCTGGCACACATCAAAACAATTGTATAATGTATTTAATAGTAACTATCTTTTTGGTAATAAAAAGAGTGACTGTGTGTTTCTTTACCCTTTCTTTTCTTGAGGTTCAACTCCTTAGAAGTGAGTGATTATAGATTGGCATAGACACAAAATACTGTAGTTGGTTTTTAAAAAAACAAACGAGTCAGATTATCTTTGTGAGAAAAAAATGACAAAAGAGTGTGCTGTTCTGTGCTATGACTCTATGACTAAAGTCTATATCAAAAAAGATTTCAAACTGTTTTTTATTCTTTTCTATGAACTAAAGATGTTTTGACTTGACTTTAAATTAATTTTATTTCTACAGAGGGAGAGAGAAGAAGAAGACTCAGAAGGATCATTAGTCGATTTTATAGATGATGATTCTACACCAGATGTAAGTATGACCATCATCATGTTCTCTAATGAAATATAGCATCAACTTCGAATCGATACTTAGTGGATACTTAGTCGATATTAACGTCTTTTCATAGTAAAATTAACAATAACAGAATAAATATATGACAATTTGTAGGTAAAATATCGTTTAAACTTGCATTAAACACACAGTATAGTGTTACAAATTAAATAAAATTTTGAATGTTGTACTTGACAGGATTATTTTTATATTTTCCAGGAAAGTTCAACTGAAGAATCTTCGGAAGACTTATCGGATATGAGTGATGATAGCCGAAAAAAGACTAAAAAGAAGAAAACTTCCAAAAAAGGCAAAGGTAAAGACTCAAAGGCTTCAACTCGTCGAGGGACTAGGGCCAATCCAGGTAAAGTAAACCTTCACGTACAGTTTTTTTTTTAAATCACATATTCAAATAATATTTGAGTTTAATACGATTCAAGAAATTCAATGCGGTTGTCGTTACATATTTACAAGTCTTATTAAATAAACTTACCTGCATTACTTCAGAAAAATACTATTCACTGATTCGGTCTTTTTAGTTTTTTGTAGAGGCATATATTATTTAAAATATTAAACTAAAAGGTGCAGACATATTCTATCAATATAATTTCAACTTTTTTCTATATTTACTTACCTTCATCAACAGCCTTTAACAGTCCACTGGACATAGACCTCTCCTTAGCAAGGAGGTTTTGACCTACTTTACCACACAGGCCAGAGGGGTTGAAATAGGATTTGTTTCAATTTTTCTTCTCTTTCTAGTGACATTTACCTGAATAGTTTGTTCTCTTAGTCACTTAGACACTCACCCACCAGTTAGGGGTGGTCACACTACGTATTCTTAATCCATCACCTTACACACGGACTTACCTTACGCGTTTCAAATTCAGAAATCGAAGACGAAGACAACGGGGGTGACGATGTTGTGGCGGAGGTAAAGTACGAGAACCCAACCGAGTGGTGGATCAAGTTAGTGGACGAGGCGGAACTTGAGGACATGCGCAACTCGCACAAGCTCATCTTACTCTTCGACATACTGCGGCAATGCGAAGCCATCGGCGACAAACTGTAAGTGCACTGTTAGATGAAAATATCCAAATTTATTTTATATCACATGGAGCTGATACAAAGAGAAGGTGCCCTAATCCGATTTTCCTATGAAACAGTGCGTGATAATTTGCAACTTGAGAGAGGTGCTAAGCTCCACCCCATTTCACATTTTTCCACCTATCAAATTGTACTATGTCAATGTTGCTATGTACTTTAGCTTAATAATCAGAATTTCTCGAGAGAATTTAGTTTTGTATTTTTTGCTGATCTTTTTCGAATTCTTTTCTTCGTACAAATACTACGTGGATGGCTAAATTACTTTTTACTGTCACAATCAGAGGCAATTTCATTGTATCTATCAGTAGCCCAGTACGCGACCAATTGACTAATACTCCATATGCATTTAAGGCTACTCGTATTCTAGTAATTCGATTCTCTTTGTCCACTACTCCATTCAGATCGTGTTTATTCACTAATTAACATTGCCCGCATTCAAATCTTCACCAATCGCAACACCGAAAGATCATTACGAGGTCATCGTATTATAAAAAGTCAAACTAGCTCCACTGAAGCATAGTTCGCAAACAGTTTTAAATGTTAACTTGATAAATGGTTAGAAAAATATAACCTACTGGACCTAAACAACCATTTTAACAAATACATACTAACTTTTACATTACAGACTTCATTGCAGTGACTTCGACACATTGGCAAGATTTTGTAACATAATAACAAAAGTAATATTTGTGTCATGCAGGTTGGTGTTCTCACAGTCGTTATATTCACTGGACCTCATAGAACACTTCTTGGGGAAGGTGGATGAGGCAACGCAAGAAGGTCGAATCGATGAGAAGTTAGGAGGGCATGTTGGTAAGTAGAATATTATAAAACTCTTTGAAATAATCCCATTTATATCCCAGCATAAATATATTCAGTCTGTCCGTGTGGTGACGAATTAAGAATACGGATTGTCGCCACCCATGGATGTTCATCCCATGGCTGTCGTAAGAGACGACTAAGGCAGCATATTACACAGTGCAATATCACTGCAAAGAAAAGGGGAAACTTGAAGCAAACTCTACTTCAAACTGTCTGGTCAGTGTGTTTTAGTTGGTGAAAACTTCTTTATAAGGTCCAGTAGATTGTCAAAAGCTGTTGCTGATTTTGATAAAACTTGTATAAAAAAAAAATTGGGAATTTGGGACAGTAATGAATTCTTTTTAAAAGTAAAAGGACCTGAATATGGCTGCCTATGTTCCATTTCATGATAAATACTACTGCACAATACATTATTTTGTCAGAGTACTTTGTTTCTGATCCAATTTAAAAAAACTGCTCTTACGCTAGGAATATTCCTGTGTTGCGGGGAGTGGGACAAACATACGAAACGGATACAAAACACACCACAGTCGGATAATAATTCATGAATCACACAAAGCGTTTTCCCATGTAAACATGGGAAACTAAAGTTTGAACCCACAACACTCAACGCAGTAGAAAGAGGCGAGGTGAACGCTTATACCACGACACCATCCGTGTTTTGGGTCCTATTCTATTACATGGGTTTGTTTTTTATAAATAAAACCTATAAACAACTATTATATCTTTTTTTGTAAACAGGATCATGGTCGCCTGGAGTCGACTACTTCAGACTGGATGGTTCTACGTCGTGTGAGAACAGATCTATTTGGTGTAAGAATTTTAATAGGGAAGATAATCCAAGAGCAAGGTTTGTGATAGGTTGTAATATTTTTTGCTATATTTTGAAATTAATTCTTGGATGTCACCCACCCCTATTCCTACCATGGGTGTGATAGGAGGCCACAGGAGCAAATTGTGCAGGACAACAGCACTGTGAAGAGATGTAAAACTTGAAACAAACCCTATTCAAACACTTCTGGCCAGTGTGTTTGAATAGGGTTCCAAAGGAGTACCAAAACCTCCTTGCTAACGACAGGTTTTTTTTTGTGTGAAAATCTCCACGATTAACACAGAACGATAGTAATGTCGGACTCGGACCGACCAAAAATCGCACGCCGTCTTAGGTGCCAGTAGCCGGGGCACCAGGTGTACCTTAGTAACGAAATCCCTGCTACCCAGACGTACTTCGGGCCACCTACGGCTTGTAGATGCCCCCCACTGGTGTGGGAACCCCCGTGTTCCCATTTCTTCCTGTCCCCAAAAGTGCGATCGCGGTCCGTAGAATCCGAGAATATAACTTTATATCTTCATATCTATCTTAGTTGAACAGAGAAAGGGAACTATATTAATTAGTTTGCTAGACATTACACAGAGACATGGCTGAAAATACAGTGTAGTTACATTATGTGTTTGTCACAAACAGGTTGTTCTTAATATCGACACGTGCTGGTGGTTTGGGCATCAACCTGGTTGCTGCCAACCGCGTGGTCATATTTGACGTATCATGGAACCCGTCCCACGACGTGCAAAGTATATTCAGAGTTTATCGCTTCGGACAGAAGAAACCTTGCTATGTATACAGGTTTTTAGCTATGGTGAGTATTTTGACAATAGCTAGTTATAACTTGCAGCTAGTTTTTTGCATATTGCATCCAACATTCTAAACAATGAGTTTTAACATAAGGGAATAAATATCTGCACTATAAAACAATCCGAATCAGCCCCCTATTGTAGACAATTTAAAACTATAATATCTTGGCATGTCTCACACATAACCGCCTCATTCCAAACTAAACAGCTCGTGGTATGTTAACCAGGCTATGGATAAACATACTTATAAATGTCTAAATACATACATATTATGGTTAAATTACATTCAGACGAGAAATCATTGTGCTTATCGCACAGTATTTGGGTGGGATGCGAATCAACGATGGGTAGTGAGTCTTCCTCCGAGCCTTTTCTAAAACTTTTTTGAAGTGAGCTTAAATATTTGCGGGTGGGACCATATGATTGTACGATCTGTTTTGGATTTTGAGTGTTTTCTATACATAATATGTATGTATATAGAAAAAAAATATATATGTATTTATATCAGTTGTCTAGTACAATTGACATTACATACATCTATCAGATGATATTGTGTGTGAGATGTCCGAAATATTATAATTATATATGCGGCTGTAGTATAATTTGTTATCAGACCTCCACAACCCAAGTCGTGTTACAAGTTAGTACTACTTAGGCTGGTGCCGACATCGAAGTTCTGTACATCGGCTGTTGTCAACTGTTCGGGACTGACACCTTAGAGGCACGGAGGAGTCTCTAATGTGTTAAAAAATATCGACCATCCATAGACTGAGCAGACCTCAGTTATCGTTTAACGACGAGCCCCTGGCCCTTTACTCTTGTAAATAAATAGTCGCAGGTCCTCTGAATCTACGAGTAAAATAAATATATGTTCCGCTAGGGTACGATGGAGGAGAAGATCTACGAGCGGCAGGTGACGAAGCAGGCCATCTCGAAGCGCGTGATCGATGAGCAGCAGATCGACCGCCACTACGCGGAGAACGACCTCGCCGAGCTCTACAAGTTCGAGGCTCGGCCCGTAGAGCCGCGTCCTCTGCCCACGCTACCCAAGGACCGACTCTTCGCTGAGATGCTCAAGGAACACGAGGCACAGGTAAACACCCACCCTCCTTCACTACCTTGCTAAACTTTAAAATCATTTTACGCTAGAAAAACATGTTATTGAAGTGAAATGGTATCAAATATTTAAGGATTTACGAGCGTAACGGGTCACGTAACTAGACCCTTACATAAAACCGATATTACTTTCATTTATTGTTTGAATATATACAAAAACACAAGTCACTTACAATTAATTATATCAATCAGTTACCATAACTAACTGTGCACTCGAGCATTAGAAAGCAAATGGCTCTGCGTTTGTTTATTAATGCCTACTGAAAACGAGACCTAATGGTCCAGTTTTATAATGAATTTGAAATCATTTCTATATCTTATCAATTATTCCTTATGGAAATTAGTCAAATTCCTAATAAAAGTACTATTTGTATGCATGTAGATCTACAAATACCACGAGCACGACTCTCTATTAGAAAACAAGGAAGAAGAAACTCTCAGCGAAGAGGAACGCAAGGCCGCGTGGGAAGACTTCGAGAATGAGAAGAACAAACCGCCGCCCGCACCTTTCCCCTCCGCCTGGCCTATGCACAACGGCATGGGTAAGTACATTCAGTAATCGACACACCTTCAACTATCGCACTCAATTACTCGAATGTTTTTAGTAAATCCATCGTTGTATTGGGTTAAACCTGTTAAAATAGTACAAAATTATATAAAATAATTACGCAATTTTTCCTCCACACTCCTTAAGATCGTTAGACTACTTTCAAGACAATTTTCATGAATATTTTCCTCCAAAGAATAAATATAAAAGATTGTACAAATGGCGTAGTAGTTTAAGTGATCACCTCTCCGCTTCTTATTGCGCTGAGTGTTATGGGTTCGATTCCTACATGAAACAATACTTTATGTAATTCACAAATTATTGTTTTGAGTCTGGGTGTTCTTTGTGTCAATTTTAAGTATGTTTGTAAAGTCTTCCGCGACACAGGATATTATAATCAAGGTGTGCAGACGTTGTATTTTATGAAACCAGAAACGATAGAAACAAATTAGAACGAAAAATGAATAAATTGAGTGTGTTGTGTCAGTGCCGAGCCTGCTGGCGCAGCAGCAACAGCAGTTGGCGTACGCCGCGCTGGCCGCCATGCTGCGCAAGGACATGCCCAACATCAACGACAACCAGATACGAGACATGCTGCCGCTCATTTACAACTCCAACCCCGGCGTGAGTCACACGTGCATTATTTATATTTCTATATACACATGGCTCGAAGTGTTTCTCAAGACGTACATCACCCCAATGATACTATAAAATTATAACAAAACCAAATTGGGTTTCACCTTATACATACTTTTCTTATGAGAGATCATAAACAAATGATTTACTTAACATCATATAGTTGGTCCACGGCAAGATATTCGCACCTTCTGATATATCTTCACCAGTTTTACTTTACTCACTGGATAATCACTGTACTCTTCACCATTTCATTTTGTACTATTTATTAACATATTTTACCATCTCTTATCTAAATAATGATGGATAAAGTTTAACTATATTATATCTTGAAGTATTTCATAAAATAATTAACATGTACTAAAAACAATCCTCAATTAACAATTATGTCAACCGTGTCAGACAGACATGTATTATGTAATAAATGAAATAGATTTCAATATAAATAATGTTTAATATTTATTTGTTTAGATGTTCGGTGGATATGACTATGGCGTAAGTTACATGTGTTACTTAAGTCCCCTGCATATTTAGTTGTGTACGCCAATGTATCCGAACGCCGTTAGAATATGTATTTTGTGTTCGAAGCATGCACATTATCATTATTTTGTAGTCTGCATATGGTCAAATTGGTACGAATTGCGTACTTAATCACTTTTACAAAATAACGCAATTCTATTAGAAATGAAATAATTTAAATTTTTGCTGAAAGTTAACATTGTTATAAAAATATGTCACAACAGACTCATGCTGAAAGGACACGTAATGTCGTATGTACGTACATTTTTAGCGTCGTTCGTACCAGTTCGGCCTGACCCTCTCGTAAATAATACAGTTAGCGTACATAAATAATATTAATAAATGATTTCTTTAATATCGTAGTTGATGCAGAAGATGGGTGAGATATACAAGTATGCGCAGCCGGGAATGATGAATCCTGGAATGATGAACCCTGTTATGAATACTGGTATGTTTCACAGACACATTTTTTTTGATGAAGTACCAGTTACACTTTCGTGCTCATTTAGTGAAAAGTGGTTAGTTTGAAATTACAAACAGAAGCAATGAAAAAATAGGTGATACAAAATAAAATAGTTTGTTGCTGACTTCGTCGGTATCGTAGCCATCTGCCACAGAGATCTAGCTATATTTTAAGGACTATAATAAGAAAATATCCAAATTTGTCACAGTCAAATGAACAAAGCTTTAAGCACCATTCATAATGAAATAGTATTTGTAACAAATATTATAATTTGTTACGTTGAATCTTAGCCGTTCTGAGAATGAACATTTATCAAATTTAAACAGTCGTCTGCTGGACTTAGGCCTCTCCTTATCAAGGAGGATTTGGCCTACTACACCACCCTGGCGAGACGGGTTTTAATGGGGTCTGTTTAAATTTTCCCTTCCTTTGCAATGATCCGTCACCACAAAGAAATCCGTGGGGATGAGTTTTACAAGCGTGTCGTGTCCAGGGAGCGGCGGAGTGGGTGCGGGCGGCGCCAGCGGGCTGCAGTACGAGCCGCCCTGGCAGCGCCAGCACCAGCAGCAGCAGCAGATGCGGCTGCAGCAACTCATGCAGCAACAGAACGTTAGTATCTTTGTCGGCACTTCGGTTACCGTACTACTCTCTCTACCTGGTCGTGTGTGAAATAAAAATTACAATTTTTCAAAGAAACGTCTTTGAGATACTTAGCGATACGATTTGTCATACCGGTCGACCGTCACGGGTAGATTTAGATACCTTGTATTTTTAAAAATTAATGATATTTTATCGTTTAGCAAATGGGTGCGAAGTTCTACGCGGGCGGGCTGGGCAGTCGCGATCCTATCGCCATGGCACTGCAACAGCAGCGAGCGCGGGAGATGCTGATGGGAGGATCGGGGGGGGCGGGAGGGGGCGGCGGGGCCGGAGGAGCGGGCAGACCGCGGGGCCGGCCTCCCCTCCAGCCGAGGCACCCCACCACCACCTCGCAGGATGTCGTCAACCTCGACTCGGATTAGGTCTGTAGTGTTTATTAGCTGGATGCCCAAGTTAAACTACAAATACGATCAACAAAATGACATACACTACCTGTAGCCAAAGCCAATAATTTTCATGAAGACAGTAACGACCCACAAAATTGTTTAAACATTTTAGAATCGTTTCTAAGTTTTTAACCGACTTTAAAAAGGAAGCAGGTTCTATGTTTCACTAAATAAATAATGGAACTCTAACATGCTTTAAAAAAATGAAAAAATGATTTGCGAGGAAAAAAAATTTAGCTCAAACGAGAAAGTCATTGTCGAGACCAGAGGCGGCCCGTGACATTTTTGGATGGAGGTTCACAAAAACTTAACTTTATTTATAGATAAAATCCATTCGCCGATCTTTTTGACGAGCGAAGACATCTATCACTTTTTTTTGAAAATGGATTGAGTTTATAAGGCGCTTTTCAATACTTATCATGCACAACCATTAACTCGTTTTTTAGGTTGGTTTTCTCAAGGAAATCGTATGTATTCAATTATTTAATATTCACACAAAGTTTTAAATACGTATTTTATGTAAAACTGCGAGCGTGAGCTATCTGACGACGCTACACGTTGCTATTTGTTTGTTTACAATACTTGAACGGCAACAGCGCGACACGCGACTCGGTGGAATAGAGCATAGAGCCCACGCGCGGGAGCACACAAAGCGGTAACGTCGCGCGGAGCAGCGCTCTAATTTAGGCTAATTTCTCATACAAATCTTTTGTTTCACGCGTCGGCCCGTGTCAATGTTTCTCTTTCGCACTTATTGAATTAAGCGTATAAAACTTCGCTCCATAGGAGCGCAATCGCTGGCGCTCCACTAGCTACAACTTGATGCCAAATGTACGTCTAGGTAAGGTGCGGTAATACATTTTTTTAGACTATTGTAAATATGCAGAGTAGAATACAGAGAAAGTAATGTAAGGATAATTTTTAGTTACTTATTCAGAATATACATGACTATCTATGTTATTTAAGTTAATTGTAGTGGGAGTGCACTGCACCAGCGCTCTTTAAAACGAACCGCCTCTGGTCGAGACAGAGGCATATTTTGGAGAGTTCGACAAATCTTATTTTTTGGAGGGGTTAAAAAAATGGCAGGAACGTTGGGAGAAGTGTATTTTCCTAAAAGAAGATTATATTGGAAAATAAGAAAAACCTTTTTTGAAAAAAAAAAATAGTGTCTTCATTTCTAACACAGGTACTTATTGAACCACCGTCATACTCGTTTCTATGTAATGTACAGCGTGACTGGTGAGATACCTTCAATACTTATGGAGAGTACTCGGTACTCGATTCTCGTTAACTTGATATAAAAAAATTGGTGCTTATTTTTTATCGAAATGTCTCTAAAAAATAAGTGAAATTTGGATATTATACTCCCTAAGCTCGCCGCACTGTTTACGTTGATCTAGTCACGAGCGGCGCGGCGGCACCCACTCCCGCCCTCCATCCCGCTACATAGGCAACAGCTGTACAGTGTAGGTACCTATGTATTCTGTGTTGATAGACACGTGCGGCCGCGCGGTGTCCAAGTATTCCGCAGTTAAATACTGGGCTCTCGGTGTACTGTGTACGAACTTTACTAAGAACTTATTTAATATTTCGTTTTTATGTTATTTTATTTCATGATATATGTTCACATACTATCACGTCCTCAAATATTGAAGGTATCTCACCAGTCAGTCTGTATATATACGAGTATGACGGCGGTTCAATATATGTAGATTGAGACACTATATGATACAACCGTACACTATCGCCGAGTAAGCATTTTTACCTTACTCTACAAAATATTATAAATTATGAGACAGTACGTTTACGTACGGTGATCGCGTGTGCTCCCTCGTTCCGTTCTAAACAAATTCATTTGCATTTAAGCTACCCATAACCGTCTAAATTAAAAACAAAATAAAAAAGTTGATACATTTAGTAAAACGGTTCACTTATCGGTATTTAGTAAAAAGTGAGTGAATACGACACTATAATACAATGAAAAACGAAAATAAAAGTAAATATTCTTCTCCATTCAAGAACTAATAAAATAACAAGACTAAATATTAAATGAGCAGAAGAATAATTATTTAGGTCTCAAGTGTAACTTGCACGTCAGTGAGTGTAATGAACAATACGTATTCGTGCTTCGGAGGCAAAAAAGGCGCCAGCACCCCATAGTCTCTCCTCTGGCAACACAAACAAACATTAAACTATTATTACATGTACATTATTATTTTTATTATAAATATTACTAACTATTATTATAATATTACTTACACGCCTGTTAACCTAGTGGTTAGTGACTGGCTGCGTAACCTGAGGGGATTCCCACCCAGGAAAAATAATTGGATAGATGACTGTATCGCAAATAAATACCAATGTCCACTTCATTAAAACTAATATCGCGTAACATCTCGGAATATACAATCAATATAGCTTTTTGTTATTATTATGAATTTCAATCAAATATACAGAGAATTATATTGTTCAATTGAGTGGTCTAAAACAGTGACGTCACAACTTGGTATTTAGTACATTTTTCATACAAAATTGTCGTTTTGACAGATGATAAAAAGTAACTAATTTGACTAAGGTGTCATCTAGCCTATTATATAGGTAACCAGTACAGTACCCAAAACAAAAATTGATTCAGAACAAGTTATATTAGTATAACTATACAGATCAGTACGTAGTGTCAAACCGTATTGTATTCTAAAAAAATACATGTTGACCAATAGTACCTTTTTACTAAACTTTCCTCTTAAAATTTCTGGTACTTATAGATGATTCAACATTAATTTGTAATCGATTAAAATCGAAAAATACAACTTCCCACCCAACTCCACATACTGTGTTTATCTTGGAAACTAAACGCCGGAAAGTGAACCTTTTGTGATCGGACGCTCACATTTATTACCACTGGGCTCGGTGTCTATTGATATTTCTTCAACATAAACACCAACACACAACACAAAGAATAAAATAAGAATTTATGATGTTTATCATCGGCATCAACAGCTTTTGATAGTTCACTGCTGGACAAAAACCTCTATCGAAAGGAGATTTTGGTGTATTATACCACGCTTTTTTCAAGTTTTCGTTTTTGCAGTGATGTTGTCCTGCGTAGATTGTTCCCTTAGTCGCCTCTTACGACACCCACGGGATGAAAACGAATGGTTACGCTCTATATTCCTAATCCGTCACCACACGGATAATGATTTTCATACAAGGTAATATAATATCTCACCCAAAGACTTGTTAGTCTTACAGTTTTTATGTGCTATGTGATTAGATTAAAATACTTCTAAAAAGGTGACCCGGGTGTTGGTAACTTAGTTGAATTATATTTCATTATTGTTTACAGGTACTATGGGATGGAAGTTGGACAGAGATGTGTACAGTAAACGATAATAGGTGCTACACTGCTATATGGAGTGAGTAGTGGCCGCGAAGTTAATGGGTTGAATGTGTTCAACTCGTGATAGTATTCTGACAACAACAGAAAACCGTGGACTAGATACCCGATATGCGGTTCGCGCGCTTCTCTCATTTTAATCTATGTTACAAATCTCAATTAATTTATTGTCATTTAATTCCATTTATATGTAATGTGTTAAAAGGAATTTGTTTTTCATAAAACGGTATTAGGAATATAAAATGTTCATTGATGAACACAATTGTTTACAAAATTGATTTTCAAAATGGTCAAGGAATGAATGAGTGAAATGTCACACTGAGCCAGGTTTTCATATATTGGTTTGATTTAAGAAGCCTCTGTAATCGATAGCGCGCGGATCATATTGACCTGGCCAAAATAAGGAGTGATAAATCTGAAATGTTTATCTCCATATATGTAGCTTTCGCCTTGAGGCTTGCGCTCTGATGCTACATATCAAGAATCTCAGTATTTTATTTGTAGTTCACACCCTCTTAGATGTTAACTCTGTGTTTCGATTAACTAACCAGCATTAGTGGCGTCCACATATCATTAATCTCCACTTTTGTTCGTTGAATCACTTTAAAGCGGAAGCCTAAGGCGTAGACATTAATGATAAGGCGCGCAAGTCGGGTCGTATTTTAAGTTTTGGAGACATTCAAAACTTATAATGTGACCTTTGTGCTAATGGGATCTAACATTCTACTTCTGACACTATGTGTAAGGAACTATCGAACAAACGGAGCATCCTGATAACAGTGTTTGCCACACTTGCATAATGTATTCATTGGCGTTATATTTAAAACAGTCTATAACGGCTGTACAGATGGCGTAGGGATTTGAGTGGTCACCTCGCCACTTTCTACTGCGTTGAGTGTTGTGGATTCAAGCCCTACATGGGACACTTTGTGTGATTCATAAATTGTTCTTCTGATTCTAGGCGTTCTTTGTGTCCGTTACATATGTGTTCGTAAAGTCTCAAGAGCGAGAATTGTCTTTTTTTAAATCAGGAATAATACAAATTCTAGAAAGACACACATGTGTGGCAGGATGCTTCAGGTGTCAGCTTGGTAAATTTTAACTATATCTCTCAGTACAGGAAATTAGTGATAAGTTATATGTCGGTAGTTAGTAAACTTCTGTGTGTCTAATTATACGGTACTAAGGTACTTTACTTGAACCGCATGGTCGTTCGCACCTACGATATGTAACGGCATAGTGATATATGATATTCTACATATTATAGCGACTGGAACACCAATCTACATTTATCTAAATTAATGTTATTCGACTATCGGTTTCTGTGTAATATCTACTACATATTTTTGATGGTTAACTAGAATTTATCGTCATTAAAAGTAAACTGTAGCAACATTGAAATATTAAAAAATTAGTGATATTTTATTTATATTTTTGTTTTGGCTGAAATAACAATTTTTATAAGAATTATTTTAAAACTAATAAGTTAATTTTAAATTGGTATGTATATCTTGATGAAAATATTTTGACATTTCCTTATACATTGGTAGGTATTTTCAGTTTGTGATTGTGTTTTCTTGATACGTAGAAATATATTTTAGCCTGAATCAGGTTTTAATGTTTTAAAATCACATAGGTATGTATTCAATGGGTGTGTTACGTGATGTTGTAAAATGAAACGTCGAATACCACATACCCGCATGTTTACTACCACGAAAAACTCAACAACGAATGCACGCTACAACGAAAATCTTATCGCCGAAGCTACAGAGAAATGATATTTTCGCAGAAGGTTGCGACCGTGGTAAAACAGCTGTCCATACCGGCCATGGAGCGTATGACGGCTGGTAGCGAGAGATCTCCTCCAGTAACACCGGTAGCGTGTGCTGAGTCGAACCCTCACTGTAGCCGCAATGGTGACAGGCGCAACTCAATTCCCTCCTAGCGACCGAGTGCAAATACTTGCCGAAGCAACCGTGCCCGGAAAGAATCTACGTCAGTCGGAAAGAAAGGGTCCCGTGCTGCGGCCCTGCTCCCTTGGCGATGACCGACTGGAGAGCCTCCACGGCAGCAAAGCCAGCACGTGGATCCAAAAGCCGGGACGACCAACGAGCCATTGTGGCTCGACGAGCGGCCTGACGCCATTCGCCTACCTCTTCGGACGGGGGTCGAATGGGCACCCGCCCGGAAGTCAGCCGTCCGCCGATAAACTTCGGCGAGCACTTCCGCTTCCAAATCCCACGGGGGAGTTCCGTCCAACGCGCACGCCGCCTTCGTCGACACGGTGCGGTAACCGCGTATAGCTCTAACCGCCATAATCCTCTGAGGGCGCCATAAGCGTACCATCTTTTGAGCGGTCAGAGCTATCGCCCACACCGGTGCACCATATAGGGCCATTGACCGGACAACCCCCGTGTATAGCCGTCTCGTCGCGACGCTGGCTCCACCCAAATTGGGCAAAAATCGCCCAATGGCAGACGCAGCGCCGATTAGCTTCGGAGAAAGCTGTCGGAAGTGCTCATCGAAAAGCCACCTTCCGTCGAGGATTAGGCCCAGATACTTTATGCGGGCCTGAACTGGTATGGTATGTAGTATATATACTGGTATGAGGACTGAATTGACTACGATGGAGGCGCCGGGGGGAACGGACCACTACGGGGTCCATGAAACAATAGGACCTCCATCTTATCCAAGGAGACCCGTAAACCAAGCGCCTCAATGCGCCCGACCACCAGAGAGACTCCCGTGGTGGCCAGGCGCACCGTGTCTTAAAAGTTCATCCTCCGGGCTGTGACCACTGTGTACCCAGTCGTATCCCATGTTTCACAGGAGTTGTCCGGGCACAGATCCTTGCGGGACACCTCACAACATAAGCCGCCGCCTCAGAATACGACCACGGTATATGATGGTGGTATGCTCCTCTAAATGGTCTGCCACATGCCGTCTCAGGTAATTTGGCACACCATGGTGAAGCCACGGGACCTCGCTTAACCAAACCTTGAATGAGAATTCATTCGAGGTTTGACAAACCAAAAATAAATAATTTAATCGCCTGCACGGTTGACGTAGTGGTTTAAGCGGTCGCCTCGCCGCTTCCTGCTGTACCGAAGTGTTGTGGGTCCAATCCCCACATAGGACAACACTTTGTGTGATCCACAAATAGTTGTTCTAAGTCTGGGTGTTCTTTGTGTGCGACACAGGATTTATTCCTAGTGCGGTAGTAGGTGTCTTTTATAAAAAAAAATCTATCGATTAAGATTGAAATTTACATTCAATACAATGTTAATGAAACAAGCACGAATAAAGGTAAGGTATTGCAGGGTGGATGTGTTACCCTTCATATGAGGTGATCCGAATTTGGTTAATTAGAGATTTAGTTGTTCGAGATGGCGTGGTTACAGCATCAAGTTTTTCGTGGTAGCGTGCATTCTTTAGGTATTTCGTATTAGTGAACATGCGAGGGCGTGATAATCGAGGTTACGTTTTTCTAGATCATGTAATGCACCCGTATTCAATTGGGGTACGCTTTACTTATAAAACTGACTAATTATTAGTGATTATTTACTGATGTATGTTACTTAGGGTATTTTGAAATACCTCTGCCTCTTGGCGTCACAAAGCATCCATAAAATAGTTAATAATCAGACAGTTTTATAAGACATTAATTTCTATTTAGTTAAAGCAACCGTCTAAGAGATTTGTACTCACAAAAACAATAGCGCAGTATGACTGTTATATCATTTGCGATTATATTATTCTATGAGTATATAACTTTCCACATTACCGTGAGACTTATTTAAGTGATGTTTATTTGACTGTATTTATTTGCCTGTCGTACAACAGGCAGTGTAGTTGTGATATTGCCTAATATTAAATTTTTGTATACGTTTATTTTTAGTCACTACAGTGACTTTAATGTTAGATGCGACAATTGTAGCGATATGTTTAGATTACATTGATGTACCTTTGATAGTAATGATGTGAATTGTAGTGCATTTTAACTTTTCAATTCTACATTTGTTTTATAAGAAATTCTCAAATTGTTTTATTATAATTTTGGAATTATTTTTACAGATATTTGTATGCTTAAAACGTTATTTATATTAAACAGTTATGTTAATGAATGAGCAGTATTTCAGTTAGTTTTAAGGTCATGTTATATCCATTATCATCGCACATCCCTATAGTTTATGTTTTGTTTTCTTTTTTATACAAGTACTAGCAAAATAGTGTTGCTACATGAGTATTGTGAGGTTGCTATACACAAGTGAGGACTGCTGTAATTGTTTCATTATTTATGTAATATATAATATAATTGTAACTGTAGAGAACTTCCTATTATTTTGTAGTACAATCAAAGTATAATAAATAATTGACAAATGTATGTATTTTATTTCTTTTATTTTTAATTCATTATGTTCCCCATAAGATGGATGATGACACTACTGAAATTAGTTCGTATACTTTAAAGTGCTTAAACTATCTATAATAAATGCATTTCCTTAGCTTCCTTCTTAGCTTCAGTCTATACAGTGCCAAACCAGTCTACGAAGCCAAATCCCCCCCACACCCGTCGTCCGTGCACTCCCCGCATCGCGCCGCCGTAACTACCTCGCTCGCACGACTACAACACGCGGAAAACGGTAGTGTCTAAGACACCAGCTAATATGCATCTAGTAGGTACGTAGTTATGGAAATAAAATTGTTTATGAAAAGTTTCAAGGAGCCCTTCGGCAGAGTAAACTTACAATTTTTTATCTAACATCTCATTGACATGGCAATAAAATGAAACAAATGTGCCAGACAAGTTCCGATGCATACAAGTAGTTATTGCTTCACCTAAAGAACACATTTATTTTAAATGTTTTCATCAATAATTATTGTGAAAATGTAGGTGCAAAACCCTTTAATAATAACATTCTATTAGAATATTTGTATAACCTTTTCTAGGTGCATGGTATGAATGACTCACTTCAGAATCTCTAAAACACTTTCTAAAGTCTTAGAAGACCGAAATTTACCAGGTAGGCTTCCTCCTCCAACTGTTTCTATAGTGTGCATATCTTTAAAAGAAATAGACCTCAGGAGTACTACTACTTCAGAATGAAGATTAAAATGACTGAAATTTGGTGTGAAGTTGGTATAGTGTATTCAAGTGAAGGCTAAGAAATAAATAGGCTAAGAAACAGAAATAACAGGATTGAGAATGTTGCAGAAGGCTGTTCTTGTCGACATCGTTTGTATAGTAAGAAGTCATGTTTCTGGATTTCTCATCAAAGATAGCTTGGTCCTTGTATTAGAGGTGTTAGGGATATTCACATCTGCATCAAATTTACGCAGATCTTTAACATATTGATACATTTTTTTTTAGAGAATGCATTTGAATGCATGTGTAAATCTATGTCTTTCTGCCTGAAGACTACTAAAAATTGTTTAAAATACTAACTTATGCTCTTAATAAAACATTGCAGAGGTCAAAAGACTGACAATCATAAAGATTTTATGTTCATCCATAGGTAAATGGTAAACTATGTATCATTCACTTCTCAACATTTGTCCAAGGAATGTCCTAAAACAATAAAACCCTCAGTGCGCTAAGAACACTCAGTGTTACAAAGCTATTCAGTGGCATGGTGTGCTTTACACTATAAAAGTAGTGCTATCATAAATACGGATTACGGCATTCTTCCTCTTTTTGCAACCAAGCTGTTACTAATAAATATTATTAGTTGGGTTTCCTATGTATATTTTTGATAATTGCAGGGTGAAAATTCTTAGGAGCTTACACTACCACAAAAGTCCTCCACTGTTTTTTGATCCTGTATATTAATGAAAATATTGAATCAATCATATTGAAAATGTTTACAGTATAGTTGAGGATGTGTAATATACAGAGTCCATTTGGTGTAAAAACATAATTGCTGCAAAACTCTTGATAAAAATTCACAAACTTCTGTCTGAATTTTACAAATATACTGTAGAAGTCTATAAATACATTACCAATACTAATTAAACTTTGTATATAAATAGTACAATATGTGTACTCTGTTAAATTATGTTCATTTTTTCATTGTTAGAAATTAATTTCTGAGATATTTCTTGTGTGCTGCAGAAGTCAGTAGCAAACGATACTTGTGCAGGGCAGTGATGTTCAATCATTCTTACACCTGGTACAGCTAAGCTATCAGTAGTAGTTCCTGTTCCTGATTAGATTTCAACTGACTCAAATTAGTTTTCTGTATTGGAATAGATTAATAGATTAATTCAGTTTAATACAGTAAGCTGTAACTGTTACCTACTTTCAAATGTATTTTAAAAGATTTACTTTTAAAGTGGATCAATCTATTGTCTTCTCAATGCATCTGTTAATGCTAAGTATTTAACTGATGCAGTTGGTGATAATTAACAAATACTAACAACAATGTCAGCTGCCCTATTGTTTTGGAACATTAAATATCAACAAACATGAAGTAATATATTTATTTTCTTCTTTCTCTGTAGATTAAAACAATTTTTTTATTGTCATATTTATTAGGTAATATAACTCCATAAATCTTTTGACATAGTCCTATACTTAAGTGATATGTGACTATTATTTGAACTATTGTTACTTTACAATTCATTAACTTAATTTTCTTTCCAAGACACAATCTAGGGCATCATCACGTTGACACACCTCACTTCAGTTAAGCATTTTTCTTTGTTTCAGTCAAAAGATTTCAATCACACATTTAGATTCGGAATACCAGTTTTAACACCAATAGATACTTCCATATATTTTAATAATCTGCGCGATAAAAATGAGGCATTCTCAGCATCAAACACATTGGCAGACATTATGTCCAGATTCATCTCCATTTGAAAATTTAAAAGTTCCACAGCACTAATGGCCATTGCATTCACTGGAAGTCCACTAGCATTCACAAGCACCACACGTCGAACTCTCAAATCAGGATGCACTTGAGAAAGAACTTTTTTCGCCCATTCTAAACAAAATATTCTACTTGTGTCTATCGCTAAAATAACAAAATCTATTGCGATTCTTCCTGTTAAATCTGACTGTTTAACTACTTCATCTAAATAGAATGACTTTAGCACTATTAGTTTCCAGCGATAGTTCCCCCTACCGTGAACTTCTGTCAGGGCTTCAGATATCTTTTCTATAATATCAATGTTTGACGATAAAACTATTGCTGATAATGTATTTTTACAGCTTGTAGGCCCTACCCATGGCGCAACAACTACTTCTTCTTCCATTATAGACATGTTAAAGGATTATCAAACACAAATCGTAAAAATATGATTTTAAAAGTAGTTAGTACTTATGGCTGTGCTCAAGTCAACAACCAACTTAAACGTTTTGTTTTGAATTGGTCTTCAGAGTTCAAATTATGACAGGTCGTGACGTTGATTACATGTACGTTTCAAGCTACGCAATAAAATTTAACAATGTTTTTTTCATTGCTTTTTATTTGACCAAAAATATAAATAGAAAAGACAACATTACACTAGATAAATAAAAGTTTTACTTAAAAGTTGAAAGAGTAAATTATTTTCAGGTCTGAGTACGTCATATCACCTTCGTACAATTATTTCTTTATTCATTTTTGTCAAATAGGGATAAGATGGTATTCTGTGGTGAACATGTAAATCATGAAATGACAAGAAGATAAGAGGGAATGGTTTTGATGTTTTATAGTTTTTTTTTATAATTTGGAGGGAAAACTAGAAATATATCATTTAAAAACCAAATGTACGATTAATATGCCACGAAGAGAAGACAATTTGTCTGATAATGGCTTTGAAGCGTGGGGAGGATATATGCATGCCAAAATAACAAAACTGGAAGAACAGTTTAGCGCTCGAGCAGGAACTGAAGAAACTCTCTCAAATATATTTAATGGTGTAAGTATTTATGTTAATGGCTTCACAATACCTTCTGCAGACGAACTCAAAGTACTTATGAGCAAGCATGGAGGGGTATACCATGTTTACCAAAGAAGTGATGACTATATCATAGCATCGAATCTCCCAGATACAAAAGTTAAAAATATGAACCTTGCTAAAGTGGTAAAACCTGAATGGATTGTTGAAAGTTTAGCAGCCAACCGTTTATTAGATTATAGAGACTATTTACTATACAGGAATTCAAGAACACAAAAACAAATTAACTTTAGAAAAATAATCAAAGAAGATCCTTTACCGAGTCACACTAAATCATTTAATGATATACAGGAAAAAAAATGTATCAGCTATAGTAATATTAAGCTAGAACAAGGTTTGTCAGAAATAGATAAAACAATAAATGAACCAACTCCTAGTACATCTAATCATAATCCTTCTGAGGAACGATTTCAAAATGCAATGTTGGATGACAAAAAAATTATTGTAGATTGCTCAGATATTATGAAGCAAAACTTAGGTGCAATAACAAAAACAGCAGCAGATCCCGACTTTATTGCAGAATTCTATAAAAATTCACGGCTACATCATATATCACAACTGGGAGCATGTTTTAAACAACACATAAATGAGCTCCGAGAAAACAGTAACTTTCAATTTCCTGCTCGGAAACAACTTAAAGAAATGATATTAGCGTCAAATAATTTTTACAACTTATCACGGTTGAAATTTGAAAAAAATAAAATAATCATGCATATTGATATGGATTGTTTTTTTGTGTCAGTTGGATTACGAAATCGACCTGACCTGAAAGGAAAACCAGTTGCTGTTACACACTCTAAAGGTGGGCAGGTAAGAACAAAGAGGCCTGGTGTTGATAGAGACGCTGAGTTCAATCTTTACAAGCAGAACAAAGCTAAAAAATTTGGATTTGAAATTGAAACCAGAGTCGATGATATTGATGAAGAGGATTCAAAGTATGGTTCTATGAGTGAAATAGCCTCTTGTTCATATGAGGCAAGGGCCAAAGGGTTAAGTAATGGAATGTTTATGGGTTCAGCATTACGATTATGTCCAGATTTACAGACTATACCTTATGACTTTGATGGTTATAAGGAAGTGGCATATACATTGTATAATACTATCGCCCAATATTCATTGGACATTGAAGCAGTATCCTGTGATGAAATGTATGTTGATTGCACAGAATTACTGTCAGATATGAATGTAAATGTTCAAGATTTTGCTTCAATATTAAGACAAGAGATAAAAGCTAAGACAGGATGTCCATGTTCAACAGGTTTTGGAGGAAATCGGTTGCAGGCCAGATTAGCCACAAAGAAAGCAAAACCTGATGGTCAGTTTTTCCTTACAGAGGATCTTGTTGAAGATTTTATGTGTGAAATTAAATTAAGAGACTTGCCTGGTGTGGGTAGTCAAACTGCTTATAAACTGGAGTCTTTCGGGCATCTTACTTGTGGTTCATTGCAAACTTTAACACTAGCTAGTTTAAAAAGTCACTTGGGCAATAAAACTGGCGCACAGCTGTTTGAGCAATGTCGAGGGCGCGACCCAAATCCTTTAATATTCCATACCGTGAGAAAATCTGTTTCAGCTGAAGTTAATTATGGAATTCGTTTTGAAAAAAATAACCAATGCTTGGAGTTTCTTAAGCAGTTATCTGCTGAAGTTCACTCAAGAATGCATCAGTTTAAAGTCATGGGCAAATGTATTACTCTGAAACTAATGGTCAGAGCCCAAGATGCCCCAGTAGAAACAGCCAAATTTTTGGGACATGGATATTGTGATGTTATTAATAAATCTGTCTCCTTGCAAAATGCTACAAACAATCTTGAAATTATCACTAAAGAAGTAATTTCAATTTGTAAGAAACAAAATGTTGATCCTACAGAAATGAGAGGCATTGGAATACAGGTCACAAAATTAGATTATGTGACAAGCAGGCCTACTGTGGGTGCAATTAACAAGTTTCTGTCCAGTAATAAAGTTCCAAAAACAAAAATACAAAGAGAAAATAATGCCATAGCTAAGGTAGAACCAGTAGAAACTGACCAACAGGATAATGCAACTACACCAAATAAATCTAAAGTTAGTATGTCTCCAAAGAAATCCCCTATTATTTCAATTAAGTCTCCAACCATTCGAAAAAGAGGCAGACCTTCAAAAACTTCGAAGCAAAGACCATCCAGTAATCTAATGAATAAATTTCTTCAAGGTCAAAATGTGAGTAGAGATGTACCATACAAGGATCCTATGATAAGAGTAGTTGTGAAGGAAGAAGTTGAACCAAAGGTAGAACAGCCCCAACCACCTAGAGGGTTATTGGGACTCCCATGGAAAAAAGTAAGGGATTTATTAAGAGCCTGGTTAGAGAGTGGTCAGACCCCATTGCAATGTGATGTTGTTATGATCACAGATTATTTACAGGAGATGGTAATAAATAAGAATATAGAAAAACTTCAGGTACTTATGAATTTCCTGAGGAGAACTACCAGGGAAATTGGCAGTGTTGCATGGTTAGAGGTTTATAATCGTATATCTGAAGAGGTACAGAATGCTATGGTAGCTGTTTATGGAAAGAAATTGTATATCAACTAGTAGTAACAGCAATGATGATGTAACAAAAGTACAAGCTGTGATATTAAAAAATAAAAATGCCATGTCATAGATATTTCATTTATTTTTATATTGATACTATTCTCTATGATAGGTCTATAAAAAAAAATTGTAAATTATGTCACTAGTAATCATTTATAGATTTCGTTAAGTGCCCATCAAATTATATTAGTACCAGTGTTACTATTTAAAATTTGGCAGCTGCAGAGTCAAATAAAAAATATTTGTCATAAACAAGGAAATATATGTATCACTGTCGTTCCAAGTGAACTTTGAAATCAATGTCTACGAGATCTCAGAACATCCTACCTTATAAGGGTTATATAAGACACCTTGGGTATATTCATAATTTGAAATGGCAGTTAGTATCACTTTCTCTTAACAAGCATTATCACAATGTCTAAAAATTTCTGAAATATGAGTGCTGTTGTATGGTGATAACAAGTAAATTGCAAAAAAAAATACATTGATAAGTAGATAGTTCAACATCAGATTCTACATTTTGTTATCTATAATTTATTATCACAGTTGCTTATTGCAAAAAAAAATCATTGGGTTTGTAAATATAAGCAATAATTTTGTATCTAAATACAAATCATGATTCAGTAAGTTCCTTGAACAATTTCAATATAGCTCTATTTAAAAATAAATTTAAAATAAAACTAGTTCTGCCAAGCTGGAAATTAATTTCTTAAAACTAAATGCTTTGTGACAACCGTTTATATTTTCTACTATTATAATACTTTTGCAATATTACACACCTAATAAAACCACAGGGAAAACAAAACAATTTCTTACAAAAATATAACTAAATTCATCCACTTACATCAATGTTAGTATAATAAACAATATGAAATTACATGAAATGGCATTTACAGGCATAAAACCAGACATATTTTTTAATGAACATCATTTTTGCATGGGATACGTTACTATTGTACTATTGATGCTAGTTCCTGACTGTTTAATGGTATCTATCATATAGAAGTCTGCACAAAACATTACACCGTCAGTTGCAGTTGCTCTCTCGAGAGCAATTTCACAGTATTTACTATTAGTTTCTACGGGATATTTACGGTTATTTTAGAATATTCAAGACTTAGGATGTACTCTAGTCTCTCTTATATCTTTAAATATTTATTTTAAACGGTTACATATCAGAAGTGTGTATAAGAAATGCAACCGATACATGGAGCAGTGTTGCCAGTCTCACGCAGTGGCATTGGCCGAAACGGAGTGCTTCAGTTTTGATTCGATGATGATCTCGTCGCCTGATCGGATATTATAGGAGTATAGCTGCTTCGTAGGGAACCTCATCTCCTCAGGGCCCTGGAAAGGCTCCAAGAATAATGTCAAATGTTAATATATAGTTTGTTATTTTGTTAGGAAGGATGAAACCCAAGTGTATTATTATTATTATATATTGTTAGGCACAAAAAAACTTAGGTCTGCGAATTAATGAACATGCAACGAAACCTTTTTATATTCAAATGCATTGTTAGATAACATTGTTGCGCAATAGTTAACTGATGGATTTTAACATTTTATGGTAGTAGACGCATAGAACCACTCTATTTAAGTTTTCTATACGTCTCATAACATCCTACAGAAATTGGAGTTTGACTAAACGAAATTAATTAATTAAGTATTTTAGTACTTAAATAATCAACTATCTAAATTTCGTTCAAACTTTGGTTATCATTCATTTTGTTTGAAATGATAAGAACGTATTATAATTAATATTCACCTGAGTGTCCCTAAGCTCCTGGTCGACATAGAATAGTCTCATCTTGGATGCGGGAAAACCGGCCAATCGTTCCAACCTTGTTTTTAAGTCTGATACGGTTCTGAAATGAAAATGGAAATATAAGTAACAGTCACAATATTTTATTATTTATTTTATTTCTTGTGGCAACACTGGGATACGGTCATTAAATACTACTAAGTAGGTATGTTGAGGGCAAGCTAACTGACCTTGTACAAAATTAAGTAAGTAACGATAAAAATGTTCTAAAGATTTCAGGTCTGCACAAGGATAACTTTGGGTTTGCCAAATCAGTAAATCAATATACTGATAACTTATTCTGTAGGTGGTTAGACACTTTTAGTGTAAATAACAGGTGCTACGTTAAATTTCATTTGTTGTCATATATACATATACTGGGCTAGTCAAATAATGTTAGATAATATGGTTAAGATTTTATGTTACTGTTCCAATTCTATCTATGTCTAGGCCTTGTCTATGTTACCATAGCTAAATCTAAACCTCAGTATTTATTTTTTCTTTATTCTAAACATTCAACCAAAAAGGGTCTATTCGTATATGAGAGTCTATGAACGAACTGTTATTCAAAAAAATTCATGCTCGATACTACATTTTATAATCTATAACTAACGTCAGGTAGGTACTTATACATATAAAACTACATGATCTAATACTTTACCTATACACGTCAACGGTACGCACTTCGCTGGCATCTCCGCAGGTGAATGTGATTTGCACGCGCTTCTCTGGCCGAAGATCTATTGACACCAAAGGATCAAGTTTGCCATGCACTCCTACTAGTTCCCAGTACCTAAAACAAATAAAAACAACATGTTTTGTGCATCATCACATCAACAGCTTTTCATAGGCCATAGCTGGACATAGGCCTCTCCTTAGAAAGGAGGTTTTAACCAACTATACCACACTGACCAGGTTGGAATAGGGTTTGTATCAAGTTTTCTTTCTCTTCACAGTGTTGGTGTCTGCATAATTGCTCTCTTAGTCGGATCTTACGACACCCGCGTGACGGATTAAGAATACGGAGTGTCACTGAACGTATTCATCCCATGGTTGTAAGAGATGACTAAGGGAGCGAATTACGCAGGACAATAGCACTGCAAAGATAAGAATAATTTGAAACAAAACCCTGTGCCATCAGGACAGCGTGGAATGGGAGACCAAAACATCCTTCCTAAGGAGAGCCCAGCAGTGGATTATTAAAGGCTCTTGATGGGAAGATGTGATGTACATTTCTACATAAAAAATAAGTTTCTGAACGATATTTTTGTGATTTCTTATACCTCCCGACCCAACACTTTGAACATGGGTGGGTGGCAATTTAGAAACATGTTTATATAATACAATTACTATAACACTAACGTATCTATGTATAACTATTAATATATAAAGAACTTTGTATTCGTGAAGCTGGTCTGGGTCATTGAATTTCCTTACGAAATTTTTATCAATCTATCATATTAGTTGACAAAAGTTTAGCGTATTTTTTTCATTTTCAATGTACCTTTTTTGTAAAAAAAATTAAGGGACTTGTTAGAGGCCAGGCCAGCACGACTTTTTCAGCTTGGCCCCTTTACACATTGAGAACTACAGAACATACGGACATTGTGTTGCTACAGATGGAATGTACTCCGTAAATTATGCTTATATACAACTTCATTTCTTAATAAAATCGAATATCATAGAAGGTCAACAACAACGGGCCAGTATGTACTCTACCCCTGTCAGCTTATATGTACAACTGTTACAATTTGTTAGATGTAGTTTTAATGTTTAGAGGCAATGAAATTATTTGAGGCCGACTCCTAAAAACCTTTAATATAAATGAAGATGTACATATGTATGTATGTATTTAAAATGTACATTATAATTTTAGCAACACAATGACTACGTTTGTAGATCTTGATATGTAAAGGTCCCGAACTGAAAACCTCAGGTTGACCCGACATACAAGTGCTTCTAATTTTTTTTACAAAAGAGGTACATTGAAACGAAACAAAGAGGCGTTTATTTAATTACCAATGTAATCTATCCTAAGTACAAATCTCTTAACCAAATTTCGTAGGGCCAAGCGAACCTAACGAATACATAACTTTCATTTCAACGTAAAACGAAACGTAAAAAGAAAAAAAGAAACTTCTCAAGTAAAACGGTCGTATGTAACCCACAGTATTTTTAATGTAATTTGAGATCTATATCAAAGTGTTAGGTACACATAGAATGTGTATTTTTAATGAAAATTTATGTCTGTAAATAGTATATAATTCTAAGGCCAAGGCCGTTGAAGCCAAGGCCAAGACGTTATTGAAGAAACATTGCCCTATAATATCCAAACTCTGTGTCGAGATTAAAGCACTCGATACGAGTCTCTCACGATGTGCTTGTCATAAGGTTTTGTTAAGTACAATTTGTCGTTTTTATAATTCACACCCACATAGTCATTATCACACAATTTTAGTCATTTAGGTCATCAATACTATTGGCACAGATATGTCGCCTACATTACTCCTTATTTATAGGAGTTAAAGACAATTTCATAAATTGGACGACATGGGTTTTCCCAGAATACGTAATGCAAATCCGTTTGAATGGTTTGCTAAAACTCTGATTTAAATGTTTAAATTAGATTAAAGTGCACATACGTTTGTTATTATCTACATTTTATTTTTTAATGTCTAGACAGTCACCCACCTACGACAAAGGACATTATAGTTCAACGAACGAAGGTCATACTTTAATATATTTTTAAGCGCCCATTTTCAAGTGTAGTATATAAAAGTCAAAGGGTTTTTCTTTAACTTTTGAGATAAAATAAGTTTCATTCGATATCCAAACTGCTGCATACATTGCCAGATATACAGCAGATGATAGAGATTTTCTTTGTACAAAACAAAAGTAAAATTTTTGAGTGTTCGGGTGCGCAGAAAAGATTATCGAGTCCACGAATCGTAATTATGACTTTTTTAGATGCTCGCGCTCTTAGATTGTTTACCTATCAGGGCGGTCAGCCTCAGCTTTCTCCATGTAGTATCTGATGAAGGCCCGTTCAGCTGCATCTCTTTCTTCTATGGGTACGGCACCTCCGCCATTCAGGGTTTTTATGTGCGGCAATCGTGCGACCAGCAATAGCCGGCGCTCGTGTTCCGTCGATTCGAACCGCTCCCATAACGGCCAGCCCTGAAAAATGTAAACGTAAAATAGAGTACTTAATATGCAAAAAAAATATCTTAAGGAAACTGAGGGCTTTAAGATCTGTTGCCGATAGTGGCCCTGAATTTGTTTGCCGCATATCTTATCTGAAAACAGGTAGTTGAACATTTACAAAGACAGCCATTGTATGTTTCATTTTTAAAATAATTTTAGGTATTTTTGACATGTAACATGTAGTGACGATTGTGCGTTCATCTACTATTTTGTATTATTATTTAATATATTATAGATAGTGTTAGAAATCTGATGGTCAATTTTAAGAAATGAAAATTTGAATCAGAAATTGACATGTTTCAAAAATTGCGATTGGTCGGTCGGAAGTTTACAGTCCTGTTACAAATATATCGTGGGAATTCAGACTCCTTTTATTGTTGATGTAATTTTGCGAGCCAGTCGCTCTGAAATTTTTTTAAATTGAAACGAAAAGTTTAAGAGATACAGTAAATTACAGCATCTCGATTTATTATTATAATTTCTGCTCATAAATATATAAGAAATGATTCCAAAAGAACGGGTTACAGCAGCAAGTTTGTCTAACAGTATGTTGAAATAGTTTTCATACTTGCAGGATCCAAGTTATCCAAAGTTCAGTGATCAGTTATATTATGTTACAACAAGGGACACATTTGCATCTTTGTCAGTGAATATATTGTCCAGATGCTATAGGTACCTACATTATATTTTGTATTGTAACAAGCACTTCAGAATGGATAATGACATCATGTTTTAAATCTGAACTTCGTGATGTAGGTACCTAGTTAGAATATTTTATAAATCTTTTTATGCATACTTTAGAATATTTTAATAAGATATTATGTGGGAAGAGCCTTTTTTTTTTCTTGATTATAACTGTTTTATGGTATAAAAAATAATAAAAGCGAAAAATTGTTTATAAGCCATAGGACAGCCATAGGACATAGTAAGAAAATTCTTGCCTGCAGAAGCAGAGGTATCCTAAAACGATAAATCTTTTAATTTCTTAAATCGATTGAAGTCGTAACATATTTGAGGTTCATGAACAATTAAGTATCTAACAAATAAAGTTACCTTGGCCATTGTTTACGTACAGAGTAGTATACCGCAAACGGAGCAGTATATTGAAATTTTAATTGAATTACGAATAGAACTGTTACAACCTAAGCAGATACAGTACACTATGCATCATATTTAGTTAGTACAAGTTCGTAACATATTCAGTTGCTTAGTGCTACAGCAAAAACAATCGCAGAGTCACGATAAGGGAACTAAAGGATCATTGCATCAGAAATAAAGTTGTAGATTTAAATGGAATTGGTTTTTGTTCGTTCGGTTCGCCAAGGATCAAGACAAGTTTCCTTATTTGACTATCTCCATGGACTTCGTTGTAGATCGTTGAATTATGGGCTAATATTGTTTCTGTTTTTAATGATTATGATACGAGCCGAATAGTTCAAGACTCTATACATGGTTACTTTTTGAGTAAAAACTAAAATTCGCAAGTTTTTCATGTAGAAAGCGGCATCAACGTTTAGCGCAAGTAATTAACACCAACAGTTAAATATTAGTCATTATAGCTCTTAAAATAAAGCCTAAAACAGCAAGCACTAGCTTATATTTGCATTACACACAAAATGAGATCTAATAGTTCAGGACTTTGGGACTAGATTTGTATTAATTTAGCTTTCCTTTGTTCTCCGTGTAAGATCATAGCGTGCATTCAACCTCGTTGGGTTGTTTTGCCTAAAACGGAAGGCGGAATCGGCTTTGCATGCATGGATCCCTTCGGCATAATTTTGTTGTCGCATTTTTGTGCCCTTTTCTGAGATATTCATGGGTCAGAGTAATGTATGATTCCGAAGTAAGTAAATAATGAAGGAAGAGTATAGACCTACAATAAATAAACATGTTTCTAATAGGTATTTAGCTGTTTGTTGACTTCTAAACAAAGAGTTATTTCTATAGGAAATAATTTACGTAGTTGTACGTGTTTTAATGAGGCTTAGGTACTTCACAGGATACACGTCTTTTATCTGTTATCCGCTTGTATAATGAGTAGAAAAATAACTCCAGGACTAACGAATAGTAAGTGTCAAAGAGGAGATCATGAACAAAGCCGAGTGCCTTTTAATTGTAGAAGATTCATATAGGTGTATTTTGTTAAACGTTGGACGTGAGTGAGAAAAAAAATGGCCGCGTGCACCCTAACTGGCTGACTAACAGTTGACTACCCACGCAGTCTCACACTTAACGTTCCAAAATTAAATAAACGGTAATAATTTTTAAGTTCCGTTCCAATCGGTAATGGCTCCGTTCTGAATCATTAAATTCACCGTATCGATTGCATTAGCCCACAAATACACATGGGTAAGTAAGTGTTTAGAGTCTTGTACATGCAATTTTTCAAGTTTTAAAACTCTAACGTATTATTGACCGAAGGGATCTATATTTTTTTCTTCAGACCCTACAATTACTTAATCCTAAAAGAACTATTCGATGCAATTTAGTAGTTACATGGCTTAACAATGGACAGAAAAAGGTACCATTTCTTTGGTAACAGGAACAAAAAGAAAATGTTCAAATTACAACTAGTTAAAATTTTTATTAATTATAAATATTCATAAAAAATAAGTTCTGTTTATAATGAGGATTCTACGTAACATAAGAATAATGAAGTATAGAAAATATTGCTTCTTTCTGCAATATGATCCAGTATATAGATCACTTTTGACAAGTAACTTACTAGACGTGTGTTTTATGATATTTTTATAAGTGTAAATTATACGAAATCAATTTTTATGTAATAAATATTAGATCGTGACGATACCTACTTTATAGTGTTGCAAACATTGAAACACTATTTCATTCGATGCTTTGAATATATAAATAATTAATGTAATTGAATTAATGTGAGATATCGCGATCTAGCGTGCACGTAATAAACAAAGAACTAGGAAATATTTCGTACCGACATATCGTACGCACTTACATATTTGCAATTTACACTACTCATTAGATGTATTTTAGAAACTTACTTCACAATATATACCTTTAGAGTCGGTAACTAGAGTATAGTTTATTTTAGTAAAAAAAAAAGAAAACTAGAGATCACCTGTCTCTTTCCCTTTTTTCTAATTTTTAGAGGTATCCAGATATCTTAACTTCATGTAAAACAAAACTGGTTTTTGTCTGAACTGGTCTGGAGTCTATGTAGACCCTGTTAAATTTCAATTGATTTGTAAAAAATAACTCGACTGATATTGTAAAACTGTAAATAGTAGTACACAATCCTACTTAGAGTTCTATTAAGCAAATGCCACGTCTTACAGTTTTACCTGCTATTATAGTCACATAGTGTTAGTTAGGTAGCTTAACCTTATTAGTAAATACTTTATTCAATATTAATAAAAAATTTGAACTTTTCAGTTTTATTATACGTATAACACTGGCCGTTCTTTTATAGTCATATTTATCAATTTTCAAAAAAAAATTGTGTTTACGATTTCACATTTTGTAATGAAGATTGTTTCATCATAATATAAATAAATGTTTCAATTACTTAGCCGTAAAAATGTACACTTTAGTGAAAATAAAATGGCACTATAGAGCTGTACAGATGGTTAGTTTAGATTTAGAACCATAATAGCCAAGTATGAGATAAAATATGTAGGATTTGCAGATTCCTAAACTGTAATATAACGACTATACGGCTCAACCAAACCGACGGGATGTTCGCTGCAGCCGTGAGTTTGGCTCGTTACAATTCGAAATAGTGGCAATCCTTCAACCAGTCATCGAATGTTGGATAATACTGACGGAAGGACGAAATGGCATAACTTTTGTTACAAAATTCATAGACGTATAGTATAGTTCGCTATCTTGTAGAAGAAATTCCTAATTATCTTCTATGTCCAGCAATAAACGTTGCTGGGAATGATAATCAATTGCAACATGTTAATTCAATAGGTATTAACTTTGTTGTATCAAGAATAATCTACCACTTCAGATTCTTTTGATCAAAATTTCTTGTTTTCATTTTCATTTCCCAGTGCCATTTTTTGACACATTGCTATACTACTTATAGCTTAGCTTTATGTATGCTTTTTGACATTTCTCAATACAGACAAACAGAATTATTTTCACATTTGCAATAGTATGGATTCCACAGTCAAGGTCTCGTCGACGGGGACGTTATAATGACGTCATCCTTGTCGGGTGAAGACCAGTCTAGACTAATGGTTGACAATTCGCGCCATCATTATTTAAAAGAATTTATCATTTGTTTCGAGGTTAGGTAGGTAGGCTGCTATCTTCTAGGTGGGTCATTCTTTTGAATTAGTTTCAAATTTCAAAATACTTACCGAGGTTAGTGAGATTAAACACCTACCTACTGATATACTAAAAATAGCTATTGCCATAAAGAGTGTGGCGATGTAAGCTAAATATGCTTTCTAGTGACGGAAGACTAGTTTATGTTAGGTCAGAATTTTATGACCTTTCACTAGGTTATCAAGGTCATTTTATTCTAGTGTTTCTTCCTTGTAATTTAATTAATAATTGTACCACTGACGTTTGGTCCTACTCCAAGGTCTACCAATAAAAAAAAAATGAGTTTGAGGTTTATACTTATAATACCTCTAGGTACTTACGATACCACTTAGGAATTGTAAGTTGAGAACTTACTTAATTACTTATGAAATACATGGATAATAACAAAATGCCGTTTAGAGTGTAAATTACCAAAGACTTCATTAAAATGCAGCTTGTGATTATTACACACAACACTGAGGTAGGCAATCTACACTTATTTAACAATACAAAGCAATTTTCAAAATACAAATTTAAAATACGTAAATTCGTCCATCATTAGATACAAAATTTGGAATAAGAAGCACTGCGAGTGAAGACTGTGGATCAGTTGGATTATTGATTATTTTATACCGAAAGAGACTAATCGACCTTAGTCTTGCAAACTTACGATTACAAAGCCTATATAATTAAGATATCGTGTGTCAAGAACCAGTTAATAATACCTTTGGGTAGTTTAAAGTAATAAATTTTAAGAAGGCGTGGTCCCTGACTATATTTGGAATACCTACTAGTTCCGAAATACGATGACATGCAGGTAAAGGCGTGTGTAGTAAACTCTGATCGACTCAATGAGGTTTGATGTAGTAATATTTAGTTTTGTTTTATTCTACGGGGCGAGGTAGCTACTCGTGAAGGATGACGAAAAGAAAAAGTTCACAGAAGGGATCTGGAAGTAAAGTGAAAAGTAAAAATAGCCTATACAGGGCAATACTATGATCAGATTGTTGCATTTACACGAAGAATAGAATAGACAACAAAATGTTATTGTTGCTCTTCTTACATAATTGAGCATCTTAGAGATGATCTGATGTCAAGGATATAGTAGATGAATATGACTATCGACTGTATTTTTTTTTGAAAATAATTAAAATTTCTATTTTAGCTAAGGTTACTTGTACGTAGATTTTTTTCGCCTCTATAGGTCTAGGACAAAGGAGTTTTTGATCAGTATTTTGTCTTTCTTGGCACTCCTCATATTGGTGAAATTTTTCTGCAAAAGACACATAGACTGAGGCGAAATATTTTTTAACATAGTCAAAAGATCGCTTACAAACAAAGGAATTTAAAGTATGGACGGTTTGTTGACACCAATAGTTCGCGATTTTATGATTTGATTTTTAGCTGTTGGCCTCAGACGGCCTCTACAACTTTACCCGGTTTGGTTACGGTGAGCGCTGAGGGCTCTCAACCGGCCTTTATTAAACAACATTGCCCAAGGGCACCCCCTGCGGGGTACGAACCTCGGCTTGGGGTGTTGCTGAAACACTGGGGCGGCCTACTCCCATGTTTTGTTGACGGTTTACGCGGCCCGTGTTCCGCCCCCGCCGGCGGGGACGAAAACGCGGACGGTTCGCACCTAGTGTGTTCGCTCTGCGTTGAGCGCGTGTAATGTCGTCGTCTAGCTCCCCTAACGCGTGTTTGGGTCGACGTATTTTTGATATTTTGCTCGGTGTGTAATTTACAGCCGCAACCACTAGAGGGTTGGGGTGAGTCGGAGCAGAGTCAAAGTAGCTAAGGGAGCACTGTTTAATGAATTGCTTGATGGTCGGCAATCTGAGGTCGATGTGAAGATCGACGTTGCGTACATACCACGGTGCTCCCGTAGCTGTGCGCATGAACCTATTCTGTAGTGTTTGAAGCCTATGGATCCTGTGTGGCCTTACATGTGCGAATACCACGCTGCCGTACGTCATTATAGGACGTATGCATGCAGTGTATAATCGGACTTTGTTTTTTAAGTTTAAGTTTAATTTCGAACGCGCGTTCGAAATAGTTCGCAATTTTTTTTTTTTTTTTTTTTTTTGGAATTGATATTTAGCTGTTGGCCTCAGACGGCCTCTACAACTTTACCCGGTTTAGTTACGGTGAGCGCAGAGGGCTCTCAACCGGCCTTTATTAAGCAACATTGCCCAAGGGCACCCCCTGCGGGGTACGAACCTCGGCTTGGGGTGTTGCTGAAACAGTGGGGCGGCCTACTCCCATGTTTTGTTGACGGTTTACGCGGCGCGTATTCCGACCCCGCCGGCGGGGACGAAAACGCGGACGGTTCGTGATTAGTGTGTCCGCTCTGCGTTGAGCGCGTGTAATGTCGTCGTCTAGCTCCCCTAACGCGTGTTTGGGTCGACGTATTTTTGATATTTTGCTCGGTGTGTAATTTACAGCCGCAACCACTAGAGGGTTGGGGTGAGTCGGAGCAGAGTCAAAGTAGCTAAGGGAGCACTGTTTAATGAATTGCTTGATGGTCGGCAATCTGAGGTCGATGTGAAGATCGACGTTGCGTACATACCACGGTGCTCCCGTAGCTGTGCGCATGAACCTATTCTGTAGTGTTTGAAGCCTATGGATCCTGTGTGGCCTTACATGTGCGAATACCACGCTGCCGTACGTCATTATAGGACGTATGCATGCAGTGTATAATCGGACTTTGTTTTTTAAGTTTAATTTCGAACGCGCGTTAATTAAACTGTGTAAACGTCCTAGCACGAAGGCAGCCCGGTTGCGGACTGCCTTGATGTGGGGGCCGAAGGATAGACGGTCGTCAAGGGTTATGCCTAGGTATTTGGCCTGCCTAGCCCAAGGGATAGACTTGCCGAACATCCTAATCTGAGGGGTCTTCTCCAAAGGATACAAGCTTAGCTGTCTTCTGTGAAACAGCACCGCCTGGCTTTTCTCGGGGTTGACCTCGATCCTCCATTTCCGGAACCAAACGCCCAGTGCGTTGGCTGCGGTCTGGAGTTTCTTGGCTACTGTCGAGGGGTTCACCCCCGAGCAGTAGATAGCCGTGTCGTCTGCGAATAGTGCCGTCTGCACATACCGATGCTTCGGAATGTCGCTGGTATACAGTGTGAAGAGTAGGGGGGAGAGCACGGACCCTTGTGGGACACCGGCTCGTATGGGGTGAGTGGAGGACAGTGACCCTTCTACTCGGTAGCGGAAGCTTCGATTCGACAAGTAGTCTCGTATGATGAGCACGAGTCCGTGTGGCACTCCCATGGTGGCCAGCTTAAATAGTAAGCCGTTGTGCCACACTTTGTCGAAAGCTTTCGCTACGTCGAAAAAGAGGATTCCTGTGAACAGGTTGCGTTGAAGCCGATCGCTGGTGTATTCAACGATGCGGTGAACTTGGTGGACGCACGAGTGTTCGGTTCGGAACCCGAATTGCTCGTGGGGGACGAGAAGATTAGCATCGGCATACGCTTTCAGCCTACTGTAGATTAGACGCTCGTATAGCTTGCCTAATCCGTTAAGCAGACTGATCGGTCTATAACTGGTCGGTTCGGACTTCGGTTTGCCAGGTTTGGGTATCCCAATAACAACGGCTTCTTTCCACTGTTGTGGAAAGATGTTGTTTTTGAGTGCTGCGTTAAAAATGAACGTCAGCAGGACCAGTAGCCTCTCCGGAAAGAGTTTTAACACCCTGTTTGTAATACCGTCCGAACCGGGCGCCTTGCGAGCGTGTAGGCCCTTGACGATCGTTTCGACTTCTTCGGGGGTGACCGTGTCTAGGTCATGTTCATCTGTCGTCGTTCCCGTCGGCGTTGATGTTGATGTAGGAAGTGAGGTTATTAGGCGCTCTACTTCCGAATCAACTTCGGCTATTTGGTCCGAGTCGCAGTGTATTACGCTGGGCGTGCACTGATTCTCTAGACTCTCGGCCAGGCACTCTGCCTTTTCGATATCGTCGAATGCCGGTGGAAGGTTAGGTCTGCTTAGAGGAGGCATAACGGTGACGGTGTCTCTCTTAAGCGAGCGGGATAGTTGCCAGAAGGCAAGGTGGGTAGGTTCAAGGTCTTGTAGTGTCCTATCCCACCTGTCTTGGCGCATTTGGTCGATGCGTGACTTGACCGCTCTTTCTAAGCGTCGTAACCTGATCCTGTTGGCGTCGCATGGATATCTGTCGTAGGCTCGTACGGCGGCGTTCTTCCGCCTCAGCAGCTCACGTACGTCATCGGGTAGGTCCCAGCGGCGATCGTTCGTCGCCGGTGCCTCCCGAGTGCATTCGTTAATTAACGATTGCACGTGAGCTGTGAGGTTGTCGATCGCCATCGTGGTGTCCTCTTGGCTATTTATGTGGTCGGGTATCCTATCTAGATGCACGGACGAGGTTGCCTCGAGTTTTGTCCCGAGGCGCCTCCAGTCCGTGGTTCGTCTAGTGGGGGTACGATGACCTGTGTCGATGGGACCCAATATATATAGTTCGCGAGTCGCACGTAATGTATTCATAGGTCATGACAGCGAAGCAGCCCTATACATGTAACACGAGCTGTCTCCTAAAACGTATAGTGTGGCCTACACTAGGTCCACTGTGAGTTTATTTCACATCAACTCAGTGTCAATGGCGAGTAAAATTAGTGTTGTGATTAGTGAAGATTTCAGTGCGGACCAATCACAACGCCGAACACGCTTATATCCACATAATATGTATTTATGACTTTTTTATTTATTAAATATAATTACTAGTGTATTGCTTTTTTTTCTCGTGTGAGGTTTTCAGCGACTTTTTTCTTTTAGTTTAATATGCAATAATTACCATGAAGACCGAGAAATTTATTCAGTTCCGTGTATACTAACATAATAAATAACGTCTATAAATAAAATCTGTTTCCCAACGATAAATTGTTAATATTATAATATAATACAATAACGATATTCGTTAATGTTATAAAAAAAAACACCATCTCTTCAAGTAACCTGAAAAACTTGTTTCATAACCTCGGAGAAAAAACACATATGTAGAAACTATACTCCATCTGATCTAAGAGGTACCGTATGATAGCTGTGACAGATTGAAGAATAGAGAGAGTGTTAAAGAAATCGATCTCCAGAATATCCGATTCTTGATATCATTTATAATATTTACAAATCGATTTCAGTTTTACAGATTGATGTACTAGGCATGTAGGATATACTATTATAGAGCAGTGTAATCGTTTGATATTGTTAAAATAAATAATGAATTACTTCTCCATTAAAACCTTAACGTTTAATGAGGGAAAAAGCTTAATTTCATGGGTTTTCATGGATAGTTGGGTATCAGTTGAAATGTACATATGTATTATGAAAAACCAAAAAACTTTTGGATGGTAAACGGCTAGTTACTAATAATTTCGATTATTCGTACATTTCAACGATTAATTATATAAAATCTTCGAAGTCACAACACTAATGTTGAGGAACTAACTACGTGACTTTGAAATGACTTCTAAAAAATATCTATTGTGTATATATTTGTTTTTTTTTTGCTTTGTTTTAAAAGAATTACATATTTATTTAGTTTTAAAAAGTTGAACATCTCGTGATAAAATAAAAATAACTTCTTATTTTCATGGTTTATTGAGGTTATTGAGATTGTATGAGTTACGTATATACAAATTGTTTCATATCAGATTAGATGGACTATAAGAACCTTCAAAGTATTTCTCTACAAAGTATTTATCGAGTATTCACATCCTCAACAGCCAGGAACTTACTGTCTGTCTACAATAAATGATGTGCTCCTAGCCAGTATTTTGGATATGACGGCCAGACTCAACGGAGAACAGTCAACTACGCCGGAGATATTACAGTGTACAAGTGTGTGCGCAAACATAGATACCCTGTTCCCTCACTCTTACAATCCGATGGGACGGCTCTCCGACACAACGGAGAGAGATTAGGCTCAGCACTGACAACTTTATGTGCTGTCCGATTCTCGGGGGTTAAGACCCCGACTTTCAAACTCCGGGCTGTTACTAAGCATTTTTATAATTAGAGAAACTCAAAAACACTTTTTGGCCCGACCCGCGATTCGAACCCAAAACCTATTGATGCCCAGTCGCATGCGCCAACCGTTAGACTAAGAAAGACTAACCGGTTCACGTAATATAATCGATAGTACGGCCATAGCTATGAATGGAAACAATCAGATTAGTAAAAGTATTTTTAATCTTTCTTAAGGCGTTATTTTCTATTACCTAATCAAATTTTTGATAGAAATACGAACGTAATATACAGTTCAGGGCATAATAATACTATTGCAAGAGACTTTTTGGGTCAATCCATGACCCACATTCGCTCTACTGAAACTCTCGAAACCATACATTTTGTAGTCATCGTGTTAGAAGGAAATGATTTCTTGATTTTATATGTGATTAACTAAAATTATAAAAGAAATTGTAATTGTGAAATCTCGTTTTATGTAGAGAAAAAAAAAACACAAATGCTAATGTATTAAATAATAATGACCTCAGATACATATATACCAATAAAATTTACAATTCAGATTAAACTCATCAAGATTAGCACAAATAAGATGCATACACTCACTTAAGGAATTGCATTAAGGAAGAGGTTGAAATGTGTTAGCCTGTTAAACAAAATAAAGCAGAAGAGCTAAGGAAACGCGCAAAAGGCGTGGGTTAAAGATATGAAAGACTCGGTTTTTAACGGTTGTCAACACATGAATCATTGGTTTATTGTACACATGTGGCAGGTAATGCCCATTTGGGGTGCTGGGCTAGAAAACCTCCACGTGGTGCACCCTGGTAACGTTGGCGACGGCACTGTTTCTTCCTGTGCCATTTGGAAGAGAATATCACCGCCAACGGCTAATATTCTAGCACGAAGAAGAGGAGGCCATTTTCTTCGGCCATTCGGTTGAGGCTTGGTCCAATAGAGCGGGCATTTTTGTCGATTCCTCTGTTGGCTCTTCGCTCTTCGGAGCAAATCGGAGGAAAACCTCGATAAAAAATCATGATGGTGGGACCCTTTCATGGGTCGGCGTTTCTCCACTGTCAATGGTGGAGAAAGGAGAACGGGCTCGGTGTGTACTCACACTGCCGCCGAGCAGGCATTGAAAGATTTAATCTTCCTGCCACCGTTGTCACATCGTAATCCCGAAAGGAGTGTCGTGGTTATGTCTCGCGACACAAATCGGGGGCGAGGGTCTTGGCTTAGCCGCCCGGACTGCGAGGAAGAAAACCTCTTTAAAAAATTACCCCAAATCCCGTGTTCTGGTGTGTGGCCAGGGGATGCATGGCTGATGGGTAGTTCAGTCGTAAGCACACTCCCAGCTGAGGCACCTGCGGACCCCTCAGTTGGGCACAAATTTACGCTTGCCCGGGTATTGGGGGATCTCTGCCCGGGTCGACTTTTAGTTCTCCCCCACTCGTGGGTCTAACTATGGAAACCTTTTTAAACAAAAACATTAAAGACGACAAGAAAGAGAGGAATAAGAAAGGGAAGCCGGGAACTGACTTCTCTTCGAACGAGGAGGAACCTATACTTGGGGCTCCTATTTCAGTAGGGCTCCCAGAAGTCAATTTGTCTGCTGGGAGCCAAAAAAGAAAATCGGAGCGATTGCGTTCCAAGTCCGCCCATCCGTCGGATAACGGTAACCCAAGCACGACTATGGACGTACTGGAGTCCACAGAAGTGGAAATCTGCGACAGCAGAAAACGCGGACGCTCCAGGGACGAGGAGAGTGACACGTCCCAGGAGATGCTACCTCCTAAAGTGGGAAGCAGCCGCCGAGGCAGGTCACGCACGACCATCTCTACCCCTTCAGGTTCTGTCTTCTCGAAGGCAGAAGCCTATAGACGGGTTAGAGCGGAGGGCGAAAGTGCAGCGGAGGAGGAGATTTCAGATCTCCTGCAGAAGAATGTTCTGCGGCCCCTCACTGCCCAGCGTGTGCGGCGGGTAACAAACCCGCCAATCACCAGATAGGGCAGGGGGGCTGTAAGCCATCCCGTTATTATCGGCAGACGTCAAGGGCCAGTCTATCGATCCAGGCTGCCTCTGAGGTCGTACGTGAGACGACGTCGTCGCCCATGGAGGAGGTTGTCGAGACAGTCCAGTAATGGATCAAGTCTCCAGCCTTCTTGTCCAGACGAACCTGAACCACTGTGCCGCGGCGCAGGATCTTTTCTTACAAACCATGGCACAGTGGTCGATCGGTGTAGCTGTAGTCGTGGAGCCCTATCATGTTCCTCCCCGTCCAAACTGGATGGGTGACCAAGACTGCTCCGTGGCAGTCGTCGGCTCCACAGCGGCTCATTCCCCGCCCTTGTCGTTAAGAGACAAGGGTACTGGATATGTTGCTGCTGAGTGGGGGGGGATCACCGTATACGGTGTATACTTCTCCCCCAACCGGAGTTTGAGCGACTTCGAGGCCTCTCTCAACGACATAGAGACCTCGATGCGGCGACTAGCGTCTGGGCACGTCCTTGTGCTGGGGGACTTCAACGCAAAGTCCGTTGCGTGGGGTTCTCCCAGGACGGACGCAAGGGGCGAGGCCGTAGAGGAGTGGGCAGCCTCGGTGGGCCTCTGTTTGCTTAACAGAGGCTCCACCAACACGTGCGTGCGACAGCAGGGAGGATCGATAGTGGACCTTTCGTTCGCTACCCCTGCCCTCGCCGCACGAGTAAGGAACTGGCGCGTCCTGGAAGAGGTTGAGACGCTCTCGGATCACCTCTACATCCGATTTGAGCTCTCCCGGACCCAGGACCCCAGTAGGGGTCACGCGGCGCGGCGCTCTTCTCGCTTTCCGCGGTGGGCTGTAGCCAAACTGAATAGGGACCTACTAGAGGAGGCAGCCATTATTCACTCCTGGCTGTCTCCGCAGGCTCCGACCGAGGAGGTCGACATGGGGGCTGGTCGTTTCCGCGATGCGATTACACAAATTTGCGATGCGGCCATGCCCCGCATCCGAGGTTGTCGGCCTCCACGGAAGGAGGTTTACTGGTGGTCCCAGGAGTTGGCGGACCTCCGCGCGGCCTGTACTCGTGCCCGGAGGTCCTACACCCGTAGTCGGCGGCGACACCGCGTAGACGGCGAGGAGGACCAGCTTCATGAGGAGTACCGAGAGGCGCGGAAAACTCTGAAGCTGGCCATTAGCCGCGCCAAAGAACTGAAGAGGAAGGAGATGCTGGAGGGTCTCGATCGTGACCCCTGGGGTCGCCCTTATCGTGCGGTGCGACAAAAGCTCCGCACGTCGGGCCCCCCCCTTACAGAGACACTCCAGCCCAGCTTCCTGCAGGAAGTGGTCGAGGGTCTTTTCCCGCAGCGGGCGGAGCACACACCCCCGTCGATGGCCTTCATGGTCGAAGACGACGGGGGACGGAACGGGGATAATGTTCCGCCCGTCAGGGAATCGGAGATAGGGGCGGTCGTTCTACGGATTCGCTCTAAGAACACCGCCCCTGGGCCAGATGGAATACCTGCCCGAGTGTTGGCGCGAACCCTCGACCACATGTCGGATCACCTCGGGGAAGTCCTAAACGCCAGCTTGGCGTCCGGACGTTTTCCTGAGGGCTGGAAGAGCGGGAAGCTGGTCCTACTACGGAAGCCGGGACGGCCGGCCGATTCGGTCGCGGCTTATAGGCCCATCGTGTTGCTGGACGAGGCGGGTAAATTGTTTGAGAGGATACTCTCTGCCCGCATCGTCCGGCACCTCTGTGAGGTGGGCCCCGATCTGTCGGACGCCCAATACGGGTTTCGACCCGGGCGTTCGACAGTCGATGCTGTGTTGCGCCTGAGGGCCGTGACCGAAGAGGCGGTGAGCTGTGGTGGCGTGCTGCTGGCGGTGTCGTTGGACATCGCCAACGCATTTAATAGTCTGCCATTTAGCTGCATCAGGGAAGCACTCCACTACCACGGGGTGCCAGAGTACCTGAGGCGGCTTGTGGCAGACTATCTTGAGGAGCGTACCTTCATGTACGAGGACCGAGATGGTATTCTGAGGCGGCGGTCCATGTCGTGCGGTGTTCCACAGCGGTCTGTCCTCGGACCACTCCTGTGGAATATGGGATACGACTGGGCCCTTCGAGGTCGTCTTCCCCCCGGGCTGGGCGTAATTTGTTACGCCGATGACACATTGGTCACGGCCCAGGGGGCGAACTTTCAAGAGGCGGCGCGCCTGGCCTCTGTGGGAGTCTCTTTGGTGGTCGGGCGCATTGAGGCGCTGGGTTTACGGGTGGCCCTAGATAAGACGGAGGCCCTTTTGTTTCATGGGCCCCGTCGTGGTCCACCCCCCGGCGCCTCTATCGTTGTCAATTCGGTCCTCGTACCGATTAAGGCCCAGATGAAGTATCTGGGCCTGATCCTAGACGGCAGGTGGCTCTTCGACGAGCACTTCCGACAGCTTACTCCAAAGCTGGTCGGCGCTGCTTCCGCCCTTGGGCGACTTTTGCCCAATTTGGGTGAAGCCAGCGTCGCGACGAGACGGCTATACACGGGAGTTGTCCGGTCAATGGCACTGTATGGTGCACCGGTGTGGGCGGCGGCTCTGACCGCCCAGAATAGGGCTCGCCTCTGGCGCCCTCAGAGGTATTGGCGGTTAGAGCCATACGTGGTTACCGCACCGTATCAACGGAGGCGGCGTGCGCCTTGGCCGGAACTCCCCCGTGGGATTTGGAGGCGGAAGTGTTCGCCGAAGTTTATCGGCGGACGGCTGACTTCCGGGCGGATAGCGGCATACGGCCCCCGCCCGAAGAGATACGCGAGTGGCGAGAGGCCGCTCGTCGAGCCACGATGGCTCGTTGGTCGTCCCGGCTGGAGGCTCCACGTGCTGGCTTTGCCGCCGTGGAGGCTCTCCAGCCGGTCATCGCCGAGTGGGCAGGGCGGCAGCATGGGACCCTTTCCTTCCGACTGACGCAGGTCCTTTCCGGGCACGGTTGCTTCGGGAAGTATCTGCACTCGGTCGTCAGGAGGGAATTGAGTCCCGCCTGTCACCACTGCGACTGTAGTGAGGACTCGGCTCAGCACACGCTAGCAGTTTGTTCCGCTTGGGCGGCGCAGCGTGGGGTCCTCACTGCAGTTATTGGAGGTGATCTCTCGCTACCGGCCGTCATACGCTCCATGGCCGGTAGCGACAGTTGTTTTACCGCGGTCGCAACCTTCTGCGAAGACGTAATTTCGCGGAAGGAGGCGGCGGAGAAGGCCCGGGAGGACGATGTCCACTCGGACCCAATTCGCCGCCGGCGAGCCGGGCGGCGGAGGCGCGCATACCAGCGCCTCATGCCGCCTTGAGTGTGGCCGCGGGTGGACGGGACGGGTTTTCCCCTCCATCCGCTATAGTGGCCAGCCGCGAGGAGGTGATGTGCACGTGTGCCGTACGTCGCCTAAATAGAGAATTTATCCGCAGATGGTGCCCGCTTTAGCGGGCAGGCGCTGGGAGAGATTTGGATGTCGTAACAGCAGCGGTTCCCGGATCCCTCCTATCTCAGGCGCAGAGTGGCACACCGTGTGGTTTTAGTCGGTCCGATTCCGACACACCACCCCGCCGTAAACCCCGGTGGGGTGACGGCCCGAGGGGGTTTCCACACGGTTTAAAAAAAAAAAAAAAAAAAAAAAAAAAGGTAATGCCCATTTACGATAACAACGTAACCACAGAAAGGTATAAAATTCTTATATTGAATGCGTTTTGGAGTGCTATTCAGTATATGGACAACCTGCTACGCAGTGTATTCTAATAGAATTAAGTGTCCAATAAAAGTGTGTAAAATTGATTTCATTTAGACACGGACTTTCAAGCAAACTTCTCACTTATACTGAAATGAATGAAAATGAAAATAAAATTGCGCCCCTGCATGTGCGTCGTAAACAACAGGACTTAATTAATCTTCATAAGATTCTTCATAGTACAATTGACTCTTCCACTTTGCTATCCCTCGTCGATATTAACATTCGCCATAATACCCGATCACCGAGAACCTTTTTACGAAATATATTAAATAAATGTACGAGTAGTTGGTGACAGATTAAAAATATGTAGTGTGACCACCCCTATTCATCCAGTGGATGTCGTAAGAGGCGACTAAGGAAATAAACTATTCAGGAAAATATCACTACAAAGAGAAGAAAAACTTGAAACGAACCGTCTGGCCAGCGTGGAGAACTTCCTTCCTAAAAAGGCCTATGTCCAGCAGTGGATTGTTAGTCTGTTGATGATGATGATGATTCAAAAACAACACCTCTTACTACAACCCTATTAGAATAAGGTGTCGTTTTTGTACTGAAACTGCGGAGAACAATGATGGACATCTTCGACACAAGCAACAAGAGACATATTCACGCTTAGTCGCTTTAAGAGAAAAAAAATCGTATCTATTGAAGTTTAGTTTGGCATAATTGTGTGTTAGCTTCAATTGTTTGTAAATTTCATTATTTTTTTTTATTTTGTTGAGTTGTTGTTGTAACCTTTGAGTATCGCGTTGGAGATCACGGAAGGGTACCAATCAGTACTAAACCTATATTAATCCTTATAATCACCATGTCTTGTTTGTTACCAGTTGTAATTATACAGTTTGATTAGAACTTCGATAAGGTGGTATATATATTTATTGACTTCTCTGATAAGATATTATACTGTTGCCGCCATTATTTATATTGTATATTATTTGTATATCTATTTCCAACATCTTTTACTGATAGTCTAATGCTAATAGGATTATTAGACGAGTTCTGGCGCTATCACAGTTAAAAAGTCATAAACAATTTGTATCTAATATGAAGTGAATTTATTTTTGTAGAAAATTTCAAATACGACTTTTGCTATCAATAATAATAAGGTGACTAAGAACAAGATAAGTTCTCTGTCTAAATTAAAGCAACTGAAACTCTTATTACATCATTCTTTGCAGTAAACCTACTTGTGATTTACACGCATGCCAGTACCGAACAAAAAATAGCCATTCTATTACAACAGATATTAGAGTTTCGAATGAAGAAGTGTACATTCCGACAACATTGTGTGTTCAATATGAACACAGAAGGCCACAATCCAATTTAAATTATTAAACAGAGATCTCCGTTTTGAGATAGACATTTGCACAACGTCAAATAACTTTTGCTTCAGTTATTGAGATTCTTTGTGGTATAATATCTCAGATGTACAACGGAGATGCTATGCCGAATCACAATGTTTCTTAACATTACGCAATATCTGAAGTTAAGCGGCATTGCATGATGATTTACAGATTTGGTTATTATTAGATTATTCTTTAAAAATTACGATTGATTCAGTACCCGAAAATTGACAATTTAGGTTGTGTGATGCAACGTCTGAAGTACATGAAGGTTTTGAAGTGAAATTGGGTAACTTAAAGCTATTTTATCTGCAAAATTAAAACGAGTGAAACCTGAGAGTGGTACTTTATAGCTTTGCAAGTATTTAAATAGGTTATTGCTTGTTTATTGCCTTAAAAGTACCTAAACTGGTTTAGAATAGATACAATCAAATTAATAGCAGTATAATAACTTATTTATGACACAGTTTTTCTACTTTTAAAGTTTGGACTTTGGCAAGTGATTGATTTGGTTTCTACTCGTATCATATTTTGTAATGATTAATCTATACGATAAAATATTACATACTTGGGGAATAGGTATTTGTATGGTAGAGTTTGAAACTGTTTAAAATTATTTAAAAACAAACGTAAAAATAATAATCTAATCTAAAGCTTTTTGCTTGGTCTGTGTATGATTGAAAAAAACAGGTGTCGTGAGTTACTGTTAAATATATCGAATAATTTACTTTGCTTACAATTTCGATCAAAAATATCAATCTAACCAATGTAAGGACAAAAAACATTGAATGTCAGAACAAGGACATCTTGCACTCAGCTGCTAAAAAGTGAACGACCGACTAAATTGATTAATTTTTTTGTATGAATCATTGCAAACCCCTTTAGGATCTTACCTTAAGTGTTTGTTGTGTCTGAAGTTCAAATTACAGGTTTTTATTAGCATTTATGATGCAGTCATTGAAGGTAAATTATATCAAAATAAATACGTTATTGTATTTTGAAGAAGTGTTATTTATTAGAATGAGCAAGTAAAAACCAGTACACAACTTTTTATTTTCTTTAGCCATTTTGATTTTGTTTACAACTTTTTGACAGGTTTCTAGGTAAAAACCAACTTAAGGTTTTTTTTTTTCGAAGGAGTTTTTTACTGTTTAATAAGTTAATAATTTACGAGGTAAGTGGAATAGTAATATTATTTGGATTATTGTTAAATAATAAGTAATATTATTAGTAGTTAAGTAACAAGTGGCGTGTCGTAAGAGCCGAGCAAACTGCGACAACAGCTCTATAAACAGAAGGAAAACTCGAAATACCCTTTACCAAATCGTGTGGCTAGCGTGATATAGTAGGTCAAAACCTCCTTGCTAAGCAGAGGCCTTTGTCCAGTAGTAGCCTGTTAAAGGCTGATGATGAATTAATGCGTATTTAATATAACATCTAAATATTTCCATTCTGAAGTTTGTATGAAATGTTTTGATGACAATACAGTGAATTTCTGAAGTAAAATATAAAACTGTTTGCTGCCATTTTACGTACATTGAAAATGATAGAAAGGATTCGTCGAAATCTCGGTCACAGGAGAAGTATTATATTTTTGTTGGTCGGTTTACTTAATACAAAGCCATTGTGCACTCATCGTGATGAAATATTTTTAACACGCTTGATGCTTTTCAACCCGTCTATGTTACACTATAAAGTTCTGTGAAAGTGGTTTTAAAAATTATTTTATATAATTACCACTGACTACATTGTTGGTTATTACTAAGCACTGAATAAGTAGACTTTTCTGGTAGGATATCGGCTACCTCAAATTCACGTTAGAATTAGGGAATCGAAAGCAGTATAGCCGTTCTGTACAATTTCAACTGTGTTTATGGTTAATACTGCGCTTTTGACATACTCTATTACATAATATGTTACTCTATTAAAAAAATATCGAATCCTATGGCTAAGCAGTCGCATATGCGTAAGATCTGACATTTGACAACCGCGCACCCTAATTGGTCAAATTAAATAGTAAGTGCTTTCTTGGATTATTGTTACACATTTCTGTCCCTTTTGATGAAATCGCTAACACGGATTGCAGAAAAGTGAGAAGAAAGACCATTTAAATCTGTCTGATAAGTATACGAGTAACGCGTTTAAGCAAATAAAAGTCTTTAGTTTTATCACATTAGTGTATGTAGTAAAGCTGTATAATATAATAAAAGAATTATTAGGCATTTTAAAAGTAACTAAATTAGTATCTACGATCAAAATAATTAAATCTGGGCCAAGGAGCTACACATTTCTAAATGATTGTGCATCGTAATAATTATAACACTAACATGTTACGATGTTTGAAATTTATATACCATTACACAAAGCGTGTATTACGATTCACAAATTTAACGCACTTTACCCTAGTGTAACATAATAAACAGACACTTTCACATTCTTTGTCGCGTGACGGTCACAAAAACAATCATTTAGTTGTCATATAAAAATGACTTTAAACAGTACTATAATACAGGTAATATTTGTTTGATGATACAATTGTCTATGAGTAATAATTTACGTAACAAAGGACGTGACTGCGTAGTGATGTGCCCACAAAGAGATAAACATTAGGATCACATTTGTCCGTTTACTCGTAGTCTCTGCGCAACCTTGAACTTGGCAAAACAAAGCCTCGTTAAATATTTACGCATGTTTCGACGTAGTAAAAAATTATTGGCAAAGGATAAACAACTAAACATATAATTGTATGATAGGAAGTCTTTACATAGAGACCAATTAGATATACATAATACTAGCTATTGACTGCAATGTCACTCGCGCTCATAGTGACAATGTTATTCAATTCCCTATCCCATGAAAAGAATAAACATGTTTCGGTGAAAAAAACCTAATTTACGGGGCAGGCCATGTATCTGTGACTAAGCTAAAGCAAAATTTAATTTAATTATTTAGAACAGCAAGATGAGAAAGTGTACCGAACAAACTAATCCATTTCCTAAAATATGCTTTTACATAGTCGGTAAGAACGTGATATAAAATAAATATAAAATGTTTATAACATTAGACAAATCAAAGGTTAATGCTATAAAATCTCCCTCCGCGGCTCCTGATCGACACCGGAGCGAGGACATGACGAAATAATACGTGTCTGTAGATCGCCGGCACATTAGTTCAGTTACACAACTCACGTCAAATAGGCCATACTATATCTGGAAGACCTTCACCCGCATTACACCAGTCTCCCGTGCTCTCGAGGGGCATCACACGGTTAATTTAAACCTACACATCTGAGCAACGTAAGACTGCCAACGTCCCATATCGCATTTAGTTTTGTATAGTGTTGTTGGGCTAGGCTAAGCGCCGGCAATAATGTTGGCATACGCTAGACGATAGCCTGACGCCAAGTGCAATATCGTTTCATGTTTTACATTTAATCAAATGAAGTTTGCAGTTTCTTCGGTAACACCTGTTGCAGTGACTTTCGAAACAACATTAATCCTACTCACGTACCTATTATCTATTTACGAATTCCACCTAGTACATGTGCCTAGAATATCGTTTACATTTCCGGGCCATGTGTTCAATCCATCATTTGCGAGGTCAGTATTTGCAAACCATTTTAGACTATCATCTTTAAATACACAATTACTTATGCTCACCTGCACTCGCAAGCTCTTAAGCGCGGGAAACTCTGCCAGTCTATCCACTTCATCCCACGTCGCTAAGCCCGTATTGTTCAAATTTAGAAACCGCAAGTGCCTGCAAATGAGGGTCAATATCAATAACCCTATAACATCAGTTGAGCGATCATTATATTATTTATTTCGAAGATCAACAGGTCAATGGTAATATATAATAGGCCACTTGATATCCGATTCTATTATTATTGCTACATCAAGATCGTAAGCTATATACTTTATACTAATACTCACGGAAAGGCATCGTGGCTCGTTTTATTTCCATTACTGTCACCACATTTTTCACATGGATCTGGCTCCAAAGTAGTTATAGGACAGTCATTGACCAATAGCGTTTCCAAATTCGGGAAGGCATAGCCAAGTTTAGAGATCTCTCGCCAACTGCTGACATGGTTGCCGGAGAAATGAAGTTTCTTTAGCTGCTCGTGTACAGGTTCAGTTACGTCGACGTTTAGCCGAGAACACGACCCACACTGGTCATTCTTGTCGATCTCTTGCCCACTTAGGTCAACGTAAGTGTACTCGTTAAGGCTCAAATGCAACTCCTCTAGAGCTGGTAGAGCTTTGAGTAAGCTATGGACGCTTGGCCATCTGACATAAGTAGAATTCAGAATAAGATGGCTCAGACTGTCCCATCGCGGTTGTAATGCTTGTGCTGCTTGAATTTGAGCTGATAAGCGGTTGAAACTCAAGTTTAAAAACCTTACTCTCGGCGTCTGCTCCAGTATTGCGAAAACCTAAAATCAAACCTTTGTAAACCAGCTGTTGCAATAACAAAATTTGTATCACATTATTAAGGGGACTACAACGCCTTGGCAGCAGTTGCTTTCTGTAACCAATAATTGTTGCAGTTTGTCATAGCTGTCAGTGTGTTGCGCTTATTGCGTCAGGCCCGTTTGTCGTAAGCATAGTTAAAAGATGTCTGTGGTCTACGGTGGAAAAAGGACGAATATTACTTACATGTTCCCATTCCGTAAGTTTATTATTAGCTAGGTCGAGTTCGATAACATCCGCGCATTTATCGGCGAGGGCACAGGCGTCACCTGCACAGTCGATGTCGCAGTCATTGAGCACCAATAGGGTAGGTACGCTTAGTCTCGGGGAACGTTTAGGAACGAATATGGCTACCGGCATGTCATCAATAGGAGGGTTCACTTCAGCCTTAGCGCCGTATTTCCGCTCCAGAGCTTCTAGAAGCGACGGCATTTTGATTTGCACCTTTTTGTCTTGTGCACCTGTAACAAACACACATTTGCAATATTAATGTATTCATTTATTGTGTTTTACAATTACAACATCGATTGCAATTACTTCTTTCAACTTTATCAAGATGTACATGATTGAGGCAAGACAAAAAATGCAATCAATCGTTTCATTATTACATTCTATTTTAGACTAGTAGCGATCTTGGTGACTTTACTCGTGTCAATTTTTTTTTTGTGTAGAACTCACAGCCGTTTATCGAACTTAGAATACTAATCCATTTGTTGTGAAGACTAGTCGGATCAAATAGATAGTTTTTTTAAATTTTAGTGAAGGTTCGCTTAGGTTCATTTAGATCCAATAATTGTGCCATTTAAATTTTTCAATTATTTGGATGTATTGATTGACAAGCAATCAAAAACTTGGTAATTTAAATGGTATTTGCACAATCGATGGCATCAAAGTCTTCAATAGAAACTGATTAATTGGCTAATAATAATGAGCGGGGTTTCCTTCTCGCTTGAGCTCATGCGCAACTGGTTAAATAAATGCATACTACGTAAAGTAATAAGCCAACAGACCGGAATATTTTCTCAAGGACTTGTGTGATCTGCAAGTGTTCAATATTCATTTTGTGATCTGTTTAATTCATAAGTTTTATCTTGTAATCATTCACTTTTTATCGCACCTGTGTTATAATATGTGAGCCTCTCTCAATTTTGCTGAACTCGAAACAGAGAAGGCGATCAAATTGTTTATAGATTTTCATTGTACTACTTATTTGCAGGGCAGTAAGAATTGTTCCATCATGAATGGAAATTATAAATATGTTATTAGAATTAGGTAGTGAATTACTAGCAATTTAGTAAAGATAATATTTCATTCTGAATTTTCTTATGTTCTGTGTTAAAAAACATACCGATTGCCACGTTGGTTTGATCTAGCGGTTGGCGTATGCGACTTCAAGGGATTGATTGCCGGGTCGAACCAAAAAACGTTACTGATTTTTGTCTAATTATAAAAATGCCGAATAACAGCCCGGAGTTTGGAAGAGAGAACACTCCAGTCCTTGGAGAACACGCAAAGCTGTCGGTCCCGCGCCTGATCTCTCCCTGGCTGGCTCCGATAGCTGTTCTATCAGATTGTCAGAGTCAATAAGAGAACAGAGATTGCACCTGTGTTTGTGCACTATAAAATCTCCTGTGTAATTGGTTGGTCTCTGTTGAGACTGGCCGCCAAAACCAAAATCGGCTAAGACTACATCATCATCATGACACACTGTTCATTACATTTCCTTATGCCTAAATTGGTTAAGATTTAGATAATGTCGACAGTGTCAGGGTCCTATGAATTTGAGACTTGATAGAATATAATGGTAATTAAAAAAAACTATTAAACTTAAGTCTAAGCTATAGGTACACAACGTTACAATCACAGATTCAATATTTTACAGTGAAATCTTATGATTATAAAATAGAGTCAATATTCTAAAGCTAATCACATGAATCAACAATGTAATTTCAACATCGCCATCGTTAACCAATGTCAACGATGGCGATATCGAACAATTATTGTTTCGAGTTTTATTATGTACCGAGCTTCAACCAGGATCTGAGACAGACAAATTTACTTCAAGTCCCGTAAGTTCAAGAAAAGACATTTCGGGTTCCATGTCCTACTTAAAATAACAGCTGTTGGCAGATTGCACACATTGTAGCCGATATACTTACTTATAAACCACGTTTTAGTAGTTACTTCAACATGTGGTTTTGGTAAGCCTATTTTTTGGTGTTATTCCTACATGTAGTTATGTAAAGTGGATCAGAGATAAACTGCGTACTCGGTACACTTGGCGAATACATTGCAGTAGATTTTTTGAAAGATTATAAATTTTACTAGTTTTATATAAGAGATTTTTATTTTCTATTGTTGTATCGTTTCCATTAAATACAAACTTTCCGTTACTTTACTTTTTTTATTGATTTTAACTTTTCACGTGTATTATTTGAGGGAACACATCGGACTTGTTGAGAAAGAAAGAAGAACGAATGACATTATTGATTTTTTTACCAGAAATTAAAAAGGTATATAGAACGATACCTTTTAAATATTATGCATACATATGAGTACGGTGAGCTTTCCGCTTACTGGTCGCGGTCGTTATCTCTACATCCATACAACATTCGTGATCTCTGACAATAAAGCCAGTTATCTTGATTGCTGTTATTCGTGATATATGTTTAGTCCGTTTAAATAAAATCATTTATCGTTTCGTATAAACATTACTATCGGGATTCATTCATGCGAATGCGTATCAAAATTACGGCCACCATTGATTGCTACAGTAAAGATATTGAGCTAAAAATTCGCGGGTAAAAATGACAAATAAGAAATTTACTCCAATGGAACTGAGGAAATCTAATAATTACATTTTTGTTCTAACGCAACTTCTTAAGTATTGCAAAAGTAGATCTGTACTTGTTGAATTGTCGTTTATATTCCACTGATACACCTTTTTGTGCACCGCAGAATTAAAGGTATGTAAATATATAGAAACGACAATATAACATAGTAATCTAATGTCGTGTAGGATACACAGGCCAAGTGTAGTTATTATTTGCGCAAGATGGCTGGCAGAAGTTGAAAGTGCGAAACCCAAAATTGATCAAAGTGGCGTGCAGTGTGAGAGTAGACTGGGGTGATGATGATGGTGTTATAGAAACGTCGCGATGGATAATGCAAGCATTGCCTTTTGAGTAAGTTCAATGAATAGAATCAAGGGATAAATGGATTCTATGAAACTAATTTATTCTTTTACTTGTAGAAAATAAAACCTTTGAAACAATATTAGAAGGGACATTGCTCAACATCACGGGCCCGTTACTAAGCGGCTTCGTGATTCGTGATTGTGTTAGCAAGGTCGAGTTCAAATGTGCATTTAGACTTAATTAGTTTGTACTCTTACATCGGTCGACTAATAAACACTCTGTTTCTTCTGCATATCGATGATATATTAGCCCTTGATACATTAGACACCTTATACGAGTACATTTATACACGTCACGTTACAGCTAAGATAGCAGACATTATGGAAAAACGACAGAAGCTTGTCGCGGAGCTCGACTTGGTTCTAGACCGCATTTCTCATGAGGTTATGATAATCTGAAAGAAAGAAAACGCCAAGAAAACACAGGTGTGCGGGCTCTCTACCAAAAAGCTATTTGTAGTATCACATAGTGTCGTTCCGTGTCGGGGTTGAACCCACAAGGCAGTAGGATAAGGCGAAGTAATCGCTTAAACCACTACGCCATTCATGCATGCAGTCATTCAGTATAAATGTTATAGAGTAATGACATTCATTCATTTTAATAATTATCTGACATTTCAGTTTTATTGAGCTTGGTTATCGGAGGACTAAAACAACGGGTACAGACTTTTTGTGTGGTTTAACACTAAAACTGATGTATTCCGGATACGATCTCTACATATCTTATCACGATCTATTTTGCAGGCCATACAATTGTCAATTTGCATGAATATGAGATTTATTTGACCTGGTACGTTTTGCAAAGATCAAACATTATAAACTTTAGTAGAGCTAAATTTTATTTTATAGCAGATAGTAAACTTGAGATAATATTATCATAATGCAATGTCATAATCATACCGTGAATATTGCTAGTAAGTCTAGAATGACATATTGCTAATGATCCTCATTTTATCCAAATAAAGAACATTGTAAATACAAGGTTGGAAAGAGTAGTAGGTACGTAGAATCTATTCAGTGAGACCGTGCAAATATTAGTTTCAAGGGCGTATATTCTTATTAATATCTAAGCCATACTGTGCAGGCTGGAACATGTTAATACTCAAAATATAATTAGAGTTGAAATAAGGATACACGTATGTTAAGAGCGCTTGGTTATGTATAATCGCAAAGGGTTATTTATACAATAATGTTAAGTTTGTTTATGTACGCTGCAAAAGCTAAGTTTTGTGTCGAAACTGCTTCAAATCAGTTGTATTTCTTATCCACCTTCTTCTTGTTCCTCCTAGCTTTTATGATTCCCAAGATTATTTAGGTTTTGCTACTAATTCAACCGGTTTTACTTGAATGTCCGTTTTTCCGCGGAGCGACTAGCATCGGACCTCTGCAACTCGGGGGCGGTCTGAATTCGAAGATGGAACTAGTTATCAGTATGAAATGTATGAAATGTGTCAGTATTATGTATACTAGTAAAAGTACTGTCTTAAGAACACAAACTATTAAAAAAAAACAAATAATCGACATTAATACAACTACACAATTCAACTGGAAGACCAGGTCCCTTCTGTAATATACGAGCAATGGCTTCAAGCCAGGTAACCGTATTCTGACATGGCAATGAAAAGAGCTTTGCTACTTTTCTATTATGGAGTCCTAAGATCGACCTCAAGCTGTTTTAATGTTTAAGATGCAAGAGATGTCTTTTACACCGCAAGAAATCTGTTAAATAAAATTTCATCAATTCTATCAACATATATTAGTCGTTTTATGTGAATCTGAAGTGCATCACACAGTGAGTAAATATCCCGAAATTCCCGAACATTATGATCCGCGTTAACAATGCTTTCTAGTACTCCCATGAAAAAATTATGATTCTACTTTATTTACAATGCAACACCGAAAATAGATGAAAAAAAAGATCTTAGTAAAAGCTTACTTTTTTGTTTTTTTTTTCATACATTATTTATTGTTGAAATATGTAACTTTGATTTGACAGGCAATGTTCTGTATCTCTAGTCATGTCGTTCATACACATAATATACGTTAAAAGCCGAATGACCTATTCTGTGAACGGCCATTTCGATACTGTTATGTTCATCATTCATTTTTTATTTTATTATCTTCATAAAATAAAATAATGGCAATAAGTATAAAAGCGTTCAAGATTCGTCAGCTATTCAATAGAAATGGAAAATGATACGTGAAATGTGACAGTGAATTACATTACGTTTAACATTAAAGCCCGTTCTATATTTTAACACGTGTTTTACATTATTGCGACTGGCTTTGCTGTCGTTAACATGACGTCCACTGATTGTGTAAACCTTTATAAACATGGCGGATGTGATGATAGTAAATTAAAACGTTCATTAAGCGTAACCTAACCTTCTTCATTAACTGACAGTCTGCTGAAAAAAAAAACAAGGTGTGGGTAGCGTAATCGAAAGCCTTGTCATGGAAAATTAACGACATGAAATTCATAAATAAATGCTGGCAATCGAGTTTAACGTTTAATGTTATGCTCTATTTATGTAGTTTCTTACATTTATAACAAAGTTAATTCAATCAAGCAGTGCTAACTACTTCCAACTGGTTTTTTTTTACCCTTTAAAATTCCGGAACTTATAAAACCGCATATATTAAAAACAAGTTTCTTGTACGTTCGTGAGGTCTACACTTCACAGCTGCTTTGTAAATAAGTCAGTTTGGTCAGACGGCTGACACATCGTTCGTCGTAATAGAGTTAGCATATAACATCAGGTCTTTCGCTCTAGTAATCACTTACATAACTTGAAATAATTAAGTGTTATATTGTGTTCGCCGAAAATTCAATCATCATTAAAAAAATATACGTTAACCAAAGTTAAATTTAATTTTATCGTGTAAGGTTGTTCAGAAAGCGAGAGTTGCCAAGGCCGAAATAATTGTAATAACGGTATATTTGCACAACATGCTTCTGTTAAATTATTTCAAACAAATAAATGTCTTTATCATTGTTTTGTTTGAGTAGCGAATACGAATCGTGTTAGGTGAGTGGTTGGTAGCGGAATGATAGAAAAATTAACTGTCAAATGTATTTTAACAATAATTAATTGCTTTTTTTAAATGACTGGATGTGCATTCTTCGTCAAGGTTTTACCAAACATATAATTAATCAAAACTTAGTAGGTACCTAAACGAAGAACAATGATTGATAAATCACATAAAAAAAAAGTTGTTTCGTGTAGAAAACCAATCAAAAAATCTGCGCTATTAGTTAAAAACATTCATATGATTACTTAGACATTCGTATCAGAAGACGGTAACGTTGTCCTACCGATCTTATCTAGTACCACTTTGAAAATATCGAACACTATCAATAAAGAAATTTGCAAAAAAAAAAAACGAAAAGTAAATTGGTGATATGTGATTTTGGAAACTGCAGTGATAACACACCCTTGACGATCCGTTGGACGTGTTATGTATTTCGATGGTCACTTAGCAACATTTAAGGTAGCAAGGACAACCTATAACTGCCCAAGTGATTAAAGAAGTAACGTGCACCCGATCTATATCTGTGCAACCATTGGAATCATTTATTATTTCTTGAAACAATGGCAGCATTAAAAATACTGCACGGCACTGAGCCCTAAGTGTTTACAAGTAATGGTTATATAGAACCGATTCAAGATTATAGGTGAAACTTGTTAACGTTAGCGCCTCTACGAACATTCATGGGCACATTATTGTCCACTATTCGATTATTTTTTAACAAAATCTATGCTTATGCTTCATATATCTTTTTATTGAGGATATAAGACTCATAAAAATATAGAATAAATACATAGCTGACTTTTATTAACAATGCGATTCGAGTGTGTTAAAAATAAGCTAATTAATAAAATAAAAATAACCTAATTTTTAGTTCAGTTTGCTATTTAAGTGCTAATTGTGTGTTTTTTATTAATATTTTCGAAACGGATGCAGTAATTCGCGAATTTGTAAACTCTAGATAACAAGAACATGATAGACATTCTTTTTGTCGTTCTTCAATCAATATAAATAATATTAACCTATCAAAAATGCCAACGAAGCAAAAGAGTAAATTGTCTTCAATAAACAACGTCGAACCTCATAAATTATTTCAAAGAAAACAAACGCAAGTGGCTCTTGTTGTGGTTTCGCTCGCTGAAAAAATGAGAATTCATTCACAGGGTGTGCCACCCTGTCGGGCGTCGAGACGGCGGGGGCGGCGAACCTTTTAGTTCACTAGCGATCCATAGTGCAGAAACCGCTTTGTCTAATATTTCACATCTGTGGCTAACGGTCTCAGAATTCATTTTAATAGCGAACTAAAAAATATGAAAGGTCGGTAATGTATTGATTTTATTGAACTTCCAAATAATCTTATCTTGTTATTTTAAAATCGATTTTGCAATGGTAACCTTCAAACAGTAATAAAAGTTTAATCTCAAAAATAACTGCTAGGTTTCCATAACTATTTTACATCGAATATTTGTTTTCCTGAATCGAATAGCAAAAAACATGAATGAATTGCCGTACAATTCAGAACCAATTGTTGAATGTACCAAAAACGTGAGACAATTTAGCAACAATTTGGTGACAATAACATTGGTGCGTGATTTGGTGACAGAACTATTAAATACGTCCTTCGTACATGGGCAAGATTAACAAAAAAAACGTTTGCAAATCCGGCACATCATAAAATAATAACACTACGCAGTTATCATTTTTTACATTGAACGTTTTAGGTGTGTATATTAAAAAAAAAGTAGATTTAAAATGAGTTTGTTCCATAATTTATGATTTTATCTACGTAATGGAATGTTTTGTTTGTGAAATATTTAAGGTTGTTTATAAACTATAATGTAATAAGCGAGTGGATTGTATATATTTTGCACATTTAAAGATTTTTTACATAATACTGCGGTTTGCTATCAAATATTGTTTTATAATAAGTAAATAAACTATGTAGGTATAATTGATTTTCCTTGAATGACATCACATCACGAGTTACATTATCTACGTCGTATTTACAACTACAGCTGTTGTAGATAGTGCTACCAAACTTGTATAAATACATACCTAATATATAATTAAAAATGATGCGACAAACAATGGTTTCTTATTTAACTGAACACGTTACAAGGTTTCGTCGACTGCTTTATCCCATATGCGTGACTCGAATCGATTAAAGTTTTAGTTTACGTAAACTGGAACTATTGCAGCCCTATTGTTTTAACTTCACCTTCAAACATTTCCTTCCTAAAAAAGTCGACAATATTCATGTTGAATTATTGGCAAGGATCTAGGTATAGATAATAGTGGCATAGGTGTTATCAATGAATAACACGTGACCACTTACGCTGATTAAAGTATCATTCATGACTGCGTTCAAAGATATGATTATAGGCAGAATAAAGAGAAATTAAACTATTATATTTTTAAAGAAAAAATTAAGAAATGAATTATTTAGTATGTTGGATAGAGTTAGCGCAGTTGATTTTGTTTTAGATGAAATCGCGACTCTGCACCGCGTCATCGGTATTTTAGCGAACACAAGGATGCTAGTCTTAAGGCTGACTTGTTTGTAGAGCATTAAAGCTTAATACAACATCGGAGGTTCAAATTCCGAAAGCAAACTCTTAAAATGTAGAGAATTATTAAAAGTAACTTCGAAATACATCGATAATATATATACATGTATATAAGTCTAAAGAAGACGGAGATTACTATTGAGATACTTCTCGTGGGAAGATTGTCAGAATACACTTTTCTATGAAAAAAGCATGTAAAAGAGCGGATCATGAAATTAACGGGTGACATCATAGATCGTCATCGTTTTAATACTACAAGTCAGAAGATTTAATTGATGCCGAGTAACTTTCCGACACTGATAAGTATTTCCCCTCGTATGATATAACATTTGGATGATAATTATGATTTAATCTTAATATAAAAATAGAATTACCAGCACAGTAAAATTTATTTATTTAAATAAGTGTCGCCGGGGCCTGGAAATCAGTATTATAATATAAAATCAATGATTCCACTATAGATGGCTCGTAAAATCTTAATATCAGCTTAAAAAACCAATAATTTTTTTACGTATGTACATTGTGAAACATCGGCAAGCTATCGTACCCAATTGTACACGTTTATCTTATAACTCTACTATAATAATAGGATACATAGATGACCTTTGGCCTATGTAGATTTTGCATTTGATTATAAACGCTGACATCCCTGAAAAGCACTACAACGTCCCTTCAGTTGTCTAGAAAACAGTTGACTTGCAAATTAATTTCCCACCTTTGAATAACCTTTATTCCAAACAATAAACAATGTTAAAACTAGTTTTCAGAATACTTTTACTACTAATTGAACTATACTTTCGAAATAGCAATAATGTCTAATTAATAGAAAAAAAAAATTAGTAAATGTAGACCGTTTTCGCACGCCGCGTTAGCAAGGACAGACTATTTCTAAACGTAATGTTATGTTGCAACGCGCGAGCATTCTACGCTTTTGTCTTGCGGTTTTGTTGATTGTTTATTTTATTGTAAAAACTAGAACCCCGAAATAATATTTTATTTGATTTCGTCTACTAGGTTGTCTTATTGACGAGAAATGTGTATGAATATAATAACTATTATATATCAATTTAAGTTATTTTTTAGCTAAAACTTATATCAAAATTTCTGTAATCAAATCTCTAAACATTTTTTTTACAATTAAAACGTTATTTACAGAAGCACTGATATGATTTCGATACGCTTTTGTTACGAGGAAGTAAGTAGGTGGTACACGACCGAATAGATTAAATGGGTCACGGTCAAAATCGATAAGGTAATGTAGAATATTTGAACAAGGGGCATGAAAGCTATAACATAAAAAATATTTATTAAATAGTTTGATGTCAAAAAGTAGTATATTGAAAGTATAGTAGACAAATAAAGTGGGAGAATTATAGAAGGCTGTATACGAATTGTTCACGTATTTTAAAACTGCGAAAAAATTACTTTAAAAATTGTCTTATGTGCTCGAACTTTTTCTACTTATTTACCTACAACAAGGAAGTTGCTTGTAGATGCGTCATATTAGCATCAGCTAGTAGAAACCAGTTTTTTAGATTACAATATTGTACGTAGGCCACTTAAGTGGATTAATATTTGCGAAATAAAAAGGACTAACTTATTAAGTTATTACTCTTTCTAAATAAAGTACTTACCCTAATTCAGTGTTGAATAAAATCTCTGCTTCCAAATGCAAATTTAAATAACGAACACATAAAGAACATTTTTTTATGATTATGGCTAATTGTAGAATTTTACATCATAGAAGAAAATAATTTGTGAACTGACCTTTTTCATAAACACTTTTATAAACAAAGACCTTTGGCTCACTACAGAATTATACTGTTATCTCCATTAACGTATATCAATCACATCGAGGTACACAATAATTTTTAGTAAACGAAATCAGCTGTTCACATGTTTTATTTTCAGTTGCGCCTTACAAGGACTTCCATGCTATCCTCCAAACGCACTGAAACAAATGACAAGAGAATGTTTACATCAATACGTTGCACAGACGCAATGCTCGCCTTAACACACACTAGCAACAGCTTGTATACATACAAGAGCGAAATCGAAATATTGACTGATAGAAGTGGGGATGAAAGAGGTCAATGACGTTTACATTTGCAGTATTGTTAGACAAAGATAGCACAATATAATTTTGCTAAAGAAAAATGAAATGGATATATAACAAAAGGTTTTTCCAAGTTAAAGTCTATATTAACGACATGACTGCAATGCTTTCTAACATTCAAAACATTCTCTTTTCTACACTAAATTATTGTAACTTTTTAAAATGTATTATGATCGTGTTATACAAATTGAAAATTGAATGAGCCTCGATTTAATACTTAAAAAAACAAGTTTAACCAACATGTTTAGTGTTTAAAAACCGAGTCGCCCAGTATTTAATTTAATATTTATCATTTTACCTGAAAATAATACTTTCGGTGTTAACCATTTACTGGACAATTTTTGTTAGAAATAATTATATTTTTCAATGTGTTTTTTATTTTACATTATTATGTTATTTTTAATGAGCAAAACAATTACATTTGACACAAAATATATTAAAAACATAAAGTTAAACTATGACCAGTGTAACTGGCCAGTACATTTTGTCTTCCAAAACTTCTGATATAATTTTAATTTATATATTACATTAAATATGTAATATTTAATTTCCATAATCAAACACAATTGGATAAAAAAACAATAAAAATAATATGATGTGGGTAATTAGAGTAAACATCTATTGGTTCCTCTACACTACTCGCGTAGTTGGTTGATGTTAGACGAATACACAATAGTGTAGAAGCACTCACTTCGGTAGGTAATTTTTAGTAAGTTTATACACCACTATTTACTGTCAGCTGTATCACAGTTTCAAACTTTTAGGACGTTAAACAGATATTCAAGTCCAGACTTTTGCATAAGTGAAACTAGCAAATTCAATCTGTAAATATTGTAATACATACTAAAACATATTGCTTCCTGATATGACTTTCTGTATTATTTATTCTTTATATATTACTTTATCTTTGTGTATCTATTATTTAGTCTATTATCTATTATTTACTCTTTATATACTATATCTATGTCTCAGTGCTAGTCGAATTTCTGCGTAGGGCAAGGCAGACTGAACGATCACAAATTTTGTCTCAATTCACACCAACCAAGGACTTCAGGAATTACATGAATGTCATATATATTGAAAATGAGTAGACTACAGACAGACAAAATTGTATAATATATTACTTTACTCTTAAAGCAACACGTTAGAAATAAGTTTAGAACATCCATCAAGAACTAAGAAGTCATATGATAAAAGATCTTTCATTATTTGGTTTTAGATCGATGTGTATAGTTATTAACATCAAATTTTTAAAAGATATCATTATTGTAAAGTTATTTTAACATTTTTACGCTTGATAAAATCGCAATCGTCACCTTCATGGTCGCAACATGAATGGTGCTTTCAACTATTAGTGTCAACAGTGTTAAAGCCGATTGTTCGTTCCATGTTTCCAAGTAGGGATCAATAAGAATTTGAGCATTAAATAGTTGGTTTTATTAGGCTGCGGTCCGAATTGTACTCACAGCACTCACGCCGTTTACACTGCTAGCCAACGTCTGTTAGCAGTGCTAGCAGTATTAATAATTCGGACAACTTGTGAGTGTGCTTACGAATTGAAAAAGTTGAACATAACCTAACAGGGCATTTTTTGACATAAACATGAGTGGAGTATGTGGTGTAGCCGATGAAGATGGTAAAATGCTTGTATTACAAGCATTTTCCGCAATCGAGGAAAGTGACGATAGTGATATTGATGTGGATGATATATTTGATATTTCGTCATCATCGAGTAGCTCCGAAGATAAACTAGTTTGCATAATTCATGTGTTAAGCAAGAAGCGAGGAAAATTGGAGCTTAGACTCGTATTCAACATTACGTAGAAAAAACAATTACCAGATTTTCAGATCAAGAATTTAAATCGCATTTTAGGTATATAAAATCAAGTTAATTAGTGATTGATAAAGCTAAAGGTAGAGAAATGCTTTTAGCGCATTTTTAAAATGCTCTTTGAATATATATAGGTTAAACACGTTAATTTAATGTTCAAGACAATAATATACAATGCAGAATTAAGTGGATTTTTATTATTGATATTGAATACATGAATGTACAGTCATATAAATTAGACATTTATTCAAGGTACCTCTGTAGTTCAAGTCACATGTTAGTAGCAATATTACTCATATGTGATCGGTTGATGAGTTTGTTTGTGCTTTGAATTGCTTAGAAATTCTGTTAGTATTTGAATAATACTGGATATATTTTATTTATACTCTGAATATTTGAATGTTTTCAGAATGCTTCCTGATACTTTTAGAGTTTATGCTCGGCCTCATAGGATCAACAATATCGAAGACTAATTCTGTTGCTGGAAGAAAACCAATTCCCAGTCAAACAACTACTTTTGACATTATGGGTGATAGCAACGCAGGACTCGTACAGGTTTAATTATACAGATTATAATCAATTTTTTTATTGAGCACAATACAATTACTAATGATTTTAATGTTTTAACATAGATTCATATGTGATCGATTCAACGTTGGAAAAGCTACGGCCATTAGAATTGTACAGAGAGTACCTTATGCACTTATTGTTTGGCTCCTCGATTTATTCAATGGGCAACTGGGGACCGAGGTACTCGGTTATGCATGAGTTTGAAGCAAATAGTGGATTCCCTGGTGTTCTTGGAGCAATTGATGGGACGCATATCGGAGTAAATGCGCCTCGTAAAGATAAAAATTCTTACTTGAATAGGAAGTCATAGCACTCAATACAAGTACAGGTAAAATTTCGACAGTTGTTACTACGGTGATTTAATATTCTAAAAATATACTGTAGGGGTTTATTCATATTTTTCGCTGAAATAAAAATATTTTCAGTATTACGAAATGACCGAATTATTATTATCCAGTCTCTCAAGAAGGTCACATGGCAAATTGACAATTGGTGTGAACGATAACTTACAAAGTTTTCAATCAATCATGCCGAAATTTGGTATATATCTTTTCGATAATACTATTTCCTCGATTAAGCATTTTCTTTCAAAAACGTTGTTAAAAAAATATTTTTTCAAGGTAAAAACAATTACAAACAGTTGAAATGTCATATTTTTCTATTGTTTTTATTTAGAAAAATTAATTTTTATTTTTATTCTTTAAAACAAAGATGTTAATAGTGGAAGTAATATCATCGAAAAGATGTGTACAAAATTTCAGCATGATTAATTAAAAAAGTTTTGATCCATCATTCATGATAACCGACAACCTGGCATTGAGACCTTCTCAGAAAATTTAATATTTAATCGCTCATTTTTTAATATTGAAAAAAAAATAAAATTATGAAATCGTAAAAGATATGAATAAATTACATACTAAATTTTAAGAATATTATAGGAATTATTCTTATAAAAAATGAAATCATAAAGATCTACCGATATTTGCGCATCTACATGTATTTATTTTCTTAAAACATTGTAATTTCTATTTTAGGTGGCCTGCACATATGATTTATCGTTCACCAGCATATTGGCTGGTTATGCTGGCTGTGTCCACGATGCCAGAGTGTTTCGCTTATCTCATGTTCAAGAATACATTGACAATCCAGAAGTGTATTTTCCAAATGATTCTCATATCATTGGAGATGCAGCATACGGAATTCATTCCAACGTAACGCTTCCTTTCAGAGACAATGGACATTTGACGCAGTGTCAAACAAATTTCAATTTCTGTTTACCATCAGTAAGAATGTCGATTGAACGAGCTTTTGGGCTATGGAAAGACCGTTGGCGTAGAATACTTGACTGCTTACCCATGGTTAAACTTGACAAAATACCTCTGTTTCTATTAGCCACATGTGTTCTCCACAATATTTGTATTCAGAAACATGACCATTTCGAAACTGAAAGAATTTTAAGAATAACCACAAGACGATGATTAACGAACAATGCAAAAGCTGAAGGTGATGCTAAACGTATAAGAATAATGCACAGATTGCCAATGAGGACTATTTAGAAATGTAGTATTTTGTAATATATGTAATATATATCGCGTTACAAATGCCAAAAGGACGTATACCAATTTTTTTAGAGGAAGATAAAAATTCTCTCAGGGTAAGAAAATTGATTTCTATCAAAATATCAGTTTTGTTTTGGTATTTGTCACACGAATTGTAGTAAACCCAACATTACAATTCTGGAGCCGTTTTGTATATATAAGAGAGTTTTGTATATATAAGAAATTTATTATTTCTTGTGAAATATGAAGCGAATGGAATAGCAAACGATTGAAAAATATAATTATTATAACAGTATTGTTCACGGCTATTGCCCTAAGTAGCGATGTAATCAGACTTAATAATTTATTTTAAAATACGGGCTGCCCCACACTGCCTTATTTATAATCAGTAGCAATTGAGAATTGGGTGAAATAAAAAATGAACTTTGACATACGTCTTTTTATTACGCTGAGATACACTCGAATATAATCGTTAACCGCAATATAAATAGTTTGTAAATAAACATCTTTTTACAGCTAAGCCACAGTGGTGGCGTTACCATGCACTTTGAGATAGTAGAGTTGTGCTCGAGACTCTAGCTCCTGCAGAGATTTCACCACTGGTGCCATCTGGCCCACGTGATCCTGTAAATAAAATTGGTTTATCATAAGTTTCTCTTCTTAATTGTCATAACAAAGATATGCTAATAAATCTACGCAGGGTCTTTGGGGGAGGCCTATGTCCAGCAGAGCATCTTTTAGCTGAGATGAGATGAGAGGGTCATCTCTTTCTACTGCGCTAATTGTTATGGGCTCCCCACATAGAACTGATCCATAAATTTTTTGACAAGATCCCCGCGACGTAGGATATATTCCTATTCCAAGGAGTTGTCTTACGAATGTACTGTTTTGTATTTTGCTCATAAATACGGAGTTCAGAAACGCTACTAACAGTGTTTAGAGGTAAGAGTCGAGGACTTGTCGTGCCGGGGTCGGCACAGTGTATATAGAGGTGGCCTTTGTAGTACATATTTACAAATTGCATTTAGCGAAAACATTTTTCTTCAGGGTTTCGATGTTTGTATTTATTGTACAAATTGTAAATGCAGTTACCTGATATCCAGTCCCGACTTGTTTCCTTTTCTGTCCGTATACGATTTTGCCGTCGAACTCATTGGACGGCACCTTGTTGTGAATGTTTAGTAAAGTCCATGTTTATGTTTTTTAGTATTAGTACCTCTCAGTATTAGCGAAAAAAAATTGATGCTAAAACAATTTTTCCTTAGAAGTAGTCCAAAATAATATTTAATTTCACGAAATAGTATAAAGTGGAAAATGTATTCAAAGTTTATTGCAATTTGTCAATATAATATTAACACCCATATTGGTATTCAAGAGAGATTAGAGAATCTTGGACATCTATCAGTTTCAATTATTTTTTTTTTTTAATTGATATATTCAATTATATAGGGTAGTTTAAGAAATAAGTTATGAATACTTTTTATGCTCTTGCGTTACTACAAATGATCATTCCATTCGTAGCAAAATGATTGTAGTTGGTAGATAATAGTAAACAAGATAATGAGTTTGACTCATCAATAGACTAGCATGAACTTAATTAATGGAACCATTACTAAGAACTTGTCTAGCACGTCTTTTTGCTCTGTAATTTAGAACTCTCAATCGTAACATGACTGCCATTGATGATGCAGCACCAATTAATTACAAAGGAGCATATAGTGAACTTCCAGTATGCTCTCTCCTCTAAGTAGGCAACTCGATCACAACTGAAACAGAACACAATGAAGGTCATCAGCTACATTTATTTTAAGTCACATTCACACTGCTAAAGGCAATAAATGATAGATATACATGTAATGTACAATGTATAATGTAATATTACAAAATTTATTTACACCTTCTTGTGACAGTTTCACCATTTTTACATTTCAATATCTCTTTAAAGTTAGTAGGTATGCAAACTCCTATGCTCTTACTTCTTATTTCAAAGTCTGTAACAGAATAAAACCCAAACAGAATAACGTTTTCTTAACACAAGTTTAATCATCTAATTTTATTCTGACGCCCATATCATAAACAACGGATTTATATTAGATAAATGGACTAATTCTTTTACTATATAACTCCTAAGAGAAAATTGAAAGTGATAGGTATATTATTTATTTGTAATCTTTTTAAAATAATAATATTCATATATGTACCTGAACAAGGATGGCATTCACTAATAATGGTGAAAGGTTGATGCTGCCAACAAGTTGAATTATTCTCAGTCGGGAAAGTTTTATTTTTTAATTTTTTGACTTCCAGATAAGGAATCAGCTAATTGTGACTCTAATATCAAGACTACTATCGTCAATCTGTAAAATATCATTGTTAAAGTAATTTTATTTTAAATACTGTTAAGAATTTATGTTAACATTGCTACCCTCCCACAGAAGACCAATCTAAAGCGGCAGCATTCTGTAGACGTGTTTCGTTGGTGAGTGTGAGATCGGAGGCCCATTGATGCAGGGGTAACAGTTATCATGGTAACTGTAAGCCTTACACTGTCACAATGACTGTCATGCCTTTTACATCCCAAAGGGTGGTGTGAAAAAGCATCTCACAAGACCGCCATAGTGTCGGTCGCCATACTGCATTGTCGCATTTGCAATGAGTATGGCGACCACCACTCTTGGATTCTATTCATACTGAGTAGAGTAGAGTCACTTTGGCAGGCTCTTTAGAAAAAAAAATAGAGCATCACCACCCTTATTCATCTCGTTAGTATCATAAGAGCTTACTAAGGGTACTAACTACATGCACATACCACCACCGATGGCTCCGCCTGCAGCGCCTGAGGCGCCTAACGTGGACGACGACGACGTGCCTGAGGTCACTTGGGCAGAACTAGCGCTGGCGGTGCGACGGCTTAAAGCCAAAAACACCGCCCCAGGACCCGATGGCATCCCAGGACGAGCATGGGTCCTGGCTCTGGATGATGAGGCGCCGGCTCTCGAACCCCGACTGAGAGAGTTTCTCAGCGCATGCCTCGAGCAGGGCCAGTTTCCGAAAATATGGAAGACGGGAAAACTGGTCCTCATCCGAAAGGAGGGGCGCCCAGCGGACTCACCATCCGCTTACCGGCCCATAGTGTTGCTTGACGAGGTATGCAAACTCTATGAGAGAGTGATTGCATGGCGCCTCGTCAAGCACTTCTTCAGAGTAGGGCCGGATTTGGCGGATAACCAGTACGGTTTCCGTCAGGGGCGCTCCACCGTGGATGCGATCATGCGCGTGAGGACTCTAGCGGAGGAAGCCGTTTCTCGGGGTGAAGTGGTGTTGGCGGTGTCGTTAGATATCGCCAACGCGTTCAACACTTTGCCCTGGAGTTGTATCAGAGAGGCGCTAGTATATCATAAAGTGCCTCTCTACCTCCGCCGCGTTGTCGGGGCGTATTTGTCGGAAAGAGCCGTTATCTACCCAAGTAGAACCGGACTCGGTCGACGTGAAATGTCGTGTGGTGTTCCGCAGGGGTCGGTCTTAGGGCCTCTCCTGTGGAACATTGTCTACGACTGGGTGCTTCGCGGTGCATACCTAGATGGTGTAGCCGTCACATGTTACGCGGACGACACGCTTGTGACGGCGTGCGGCAAGACACACCGTGAGGCAGCCCTGAGGGCCACGGCCGGTGTTGCCCAAGTCGTGCAGCGAATCCGGCGACTGGGTCTCGAGGTGGCTTTGCACAAATCTGAGGCCTTGTTTTTTCATGGGCCTCAGAGGAAGCCACCTGATGGACTCAGCCTCACAGTAGGAGGTACTCGCATCGGCATTGAGGCCTCTATGAAGTATCTGGGGTTAGTACTCGATGGCCGATGGGACTTCGGACATCACTTCCGAAGTCTGGTCCCCAAGTTAGTTGGTGCAGCGCGTGCATTGGCACGTTTGCTGCCGAACATGAGGGAACCCGATGACTCATGCAGGAGACTACACTGGAGTTGTGCGGTCCATGGCCCTTTATGGGGCCCCAGTATGGGCGGAAGTCCTGAAGGCCAGGAATATTGCGTTACTGCGACGACCACAGCGTATGCTGGCCATTAGGATTATAAGGGGGTACCGCACGATCTCCTTTGAGGCGGCGAGTCTCCTGGCCGGAACTCCACCATGGGACCTGGAGGCGAGAGCCCTTGCAGCTCTCTATCAGTGGCGCAAGCACGCGCGGGAGTTGGGTCGGAGTCCTGAAACCCGAGACATCGAAAATCAGAAATCCCAACTCCGCCAGGCCCTCGTAGAGGAGTGGAAGGAACGACTCGGGCAGCCAAGCGCTGGACATGCCGTTGTTACGGCGATAAGACCCCTTATGGAGGATTGGCTTGAGAGGCATCATGGGACCCTCTCATACCGACTGACGCAGGTGATCACTGGAAAAGGATGTTTCGGAGATTACCTGTGTCTGATCCGTAAGGAGCCAACGCCTGAGTGCCATCACTGCGATGGCCGGACCGTGGACACAGCGCTCCACACGCTGGCAGAATGCCCGGCATGGGTGGAGCAGAGGCGTGACCTCATGGCGGCCATCGAAGTGGGGACTCTCTCGCTCGGTAACATGGTTGCCGCCATGATACGGAGCGAGGGTGCGTGGAACTCCGCCGTCTCTTTCTGCGAGCAGGTTATGCTTGCGAAGGAGATGGCGGAGCGGGACCGAGAGAGGTTTAGAACTCTCCCAGTCCGCCAGGCCCGGGAAAGGGCCAGGTACCGCAGAAGGCTCAGGCGCCGGAGATCACTAGAGGATCTCCGTCCTCCATAAGTGCAGGCCTGGGGGTGACAAATGAGGCCATCCGTCACCCTAGCAGAAGCAAGTTTCCAAGAAACCATGAGTTTTCCACACAGGAGGGGGCCACTGCAGCCGTAGTTGGTCCGAGGTACGTCGGGGTTCCAGGGATTTCCTTACTAGGGTGCACCTGGTCCCCTGGCTATTGGTACCTGAGACGGCGTGCGGTTTTTGGTCGGTTCGAGTCCGACATAACCACCCTGCGGTGGTATCCGTGGGGATTTCCGCACAGTACAAAAAAAAAAAAAGGGTACAAACTACATGGAATAATAGTACTGCAAGAAGAAAAACTTGATACAAACCCTATACCAATTAATCTGGCCAGTATGGTATTATAAACCAAAACCTCCTTTTTAAGGGGACAGCTATATCCAGCGGTGGACTATTGAAGGCTGTTGATGATGATGATGCTATAATGTGTCAGTCATTTAGTCTACTATTCAAATTTAACATATTTAACTAATAGAGAAGTTCAATGTTCTGTAATTTCTAATCATTCTATGCTATGCTTTGTAATTGTATAATACTCAAATTAACATATACTACATTGATTGAACCTGAGGTCATGAACAATAATACTTTCATCATCATACCACTTGTTGTAAAAATTCTTGATCTGAAATATAATATACAATTTTTATGTATGCATACGAAAACATAATCTTTCTCATAATAAGATTTGAAATATGCCAATAATTTCTTGTATAATATATACTAATTAACCACTTATTGTGAAAATTCATGATCTAAAATATCATATAAATTTTTTATGTATGAATACGAAAACATAACCTTTCTCATAATAAGATTTGAAATATGACAATAACTTCTTGTCTAACATAATACATATTGGAAGTTGATACTATAAGAATAAGTACAGGTATAAGTTGAGACTATCATACAATTTCTGAACAGTGTCATTAAAAATACTGCCCTTATCATTTATGTCTGTAGTTGTTAATTATATTTATTAAGCTTATATTTATATTTTATTGATACCAATCTCATTAGGAATCTAAGCAAATATCTTTTTGAGCAACTCATTCGAGAATACAGAAACCAGTGTATTTTAAGTAAAAAAGTGTAACACACATTTATCGTTAGACCTTTTTATATGTGTCTTCCGAAGTTCAGAGCAATAAATGCGCCTTCTAAAAACAGTACTTATTGTTAAGTTGCTTTTCTGGAACTCTCATTAACAGCCTTAAAATGTATAACTTACATTAATATCTAAATATATATTGAGAAATGAACAATTGACTTTTAAAATACTTTTTGTTAATTAAAGATGTTACGAGCAAGGATGTTATGAGTACTCTCCAACGTGAGCCTTAGTTAAATTATACTCTAAGCGGATGATAAAACATATAGATATATTAATATTGGGATAGCCCATAGGTCCATGGGCATAGGCCCTTCCAGCTCCCGGCCTTCATCTCGACCATGATCGAGATGAAGAGGAAACTGCGTCGGCAATGGCAGCGCTCCCGATGCCCAACCATGAAGTCCCAACTCAACACTCTGGCTGGGGAGATTTCTGCCGCACTGGCAACGTGCGCAGCAGAGTCCTGGCACCGCACCATCGAGCGAGCTAGTGAAGACTGGTCGGGCATACACCGCCTGTGCCGCCAGCTTGCCGGGAAACCTGCTCCGATTAGGCCCCTGCTGGCTGGTGACGAAACCCCACGTTACCGTGCCGAGAACCGAGCGGAGATATTTGCCGACTTCCTGGAATCGCAGTTCCGCCCGAATCCTGCCCACAATGTGCAGCACATAGCAGAGGTTGAGAGGAAGCTCCAACTATACTTTGAGCAGACGATAACCCCGACCGAGGACCCCATCATCTTCTGCCCTGGTCAAATCCAGCGGATGATTCGCCGAACACCTCTCCGTAAAGCACCCGGCCCCGACTGCGTGACCAATGAAGCCTTGCGTCACCTACCTCCGCGAGCGATCGCGACACTGACGCGTCTCTTCAACAGCATCTTTCGCACCGGCAACTTTCCAACCACATGGCGACTTGGCAGAGTCATCATGCTGCCCAAGCCCGGGAAGAATATCCTCTGCCCGGGAAGCTATCGTCCCATCACGCTCCTCTCGACAACGTCGAAGTTGTTCGAGAAGCTGCTACTGCCACACATGACGCTACACCTTCAGCCATGCGACGAACAGTTCGGATTTCGTGCCGAATACTCCACGACACACCAGCTCGCGAGGGTACTGCACGACATCGCGGTTGCGCGTAACAAGCGCGAGCGGGTCGTTGCAGTCTTTCTCGATATGGAGAAGGCGTTCGATCGCGTCTGGCACGCCAGCCTGCTGTACAAGCTGTCCACATCTACTACTCCTCGTCGAATAGTTAAGATTGTGGCCACCTTCCTGCAAGACAGACGTTTTCAAGTGGCGGTTGAAAGCACCCTGTCCACAGAGCGGGTCATCTGTGCCGGTGTGCCACAGGGAAGTTGCTTGTCTCCAGTGTGCTACTCTTGGTACGTAGATGACTTTCCCGTCACCGACGTCGTGAAGCTTGCGCTGTATGCCGACGACGCGGCTTATATCACGACGTCAAAAAATGGTGCCAACGCTGCTACCAAGATGCAGAGCACTCTAGATGCACTTCCCAATTGGCTGAAGGACTGGAGACTGACGGTCAACGTGGCGAAGACTCAGGCGATCTCCATAGGAAGTGTGACCCTACCACAGTTGAAGCTTATGGGGAAGAACGTCGAGTGGTCCGTGACGGTGAAATACCTCGGCGTGACGACGACCGCAACCTCTCAATGAAGCCTCTCGTCAACAACATCATTGCCCAGGTTCGTGCCGCGCGTTTCCTTTTGTGGCCCGTACTATCGTCCCGACTGCCACTTCGTGCGAAGCTCGGTGTGTACAAGGCGTACATCCGCACGCGACTCACTTATGGTTTGCGCCTGTTTCCGAGACAAACCGCCGCCGACTGCGTGCGCAGCAGTCGCTCACACTACGTACCCTTGTCAACGCCCCTCGCTTTGTGCAGAACAGGACGATCTCCAGGGATCTGCGCATAGAGAGCCTGGATGACTTCGTGAGACGCCTGAGTTCAAACCTATTCGTGCGTGCCGAAGGCTCGCAAGCCCGCCACCTGCGCGAGCTCGCGCCATACCATCGGCGACCGCCGGACACGTATGGTCTACCGTGAGAGCTCGTCTACGTGGCAATCCCTACCGGACTATCCCCAACACCCTAACATCCCACCTGGTGCTGGCTGACGGGCGCTCCTCGGGGTCTTCACCCCCTGGAGCTCGATCTCGCTAAGCACAGGAGGGAACACAGAACGAGGCGTAGCTAACATGCTGGTCACAGGGACTGACACCCAGATATACCAACAGGCCCAAGGGCCCAACCAAGTGACCCGCCTGTAGTCGTAGGCGGCGTGGACGACCACTTCGACAGGCCATAGACCTGATAAAGTCACCCCGAGACTCCTCCCAAAGGGGTCTACGAGAAGAACCACAAGAGAGTGGTTCACTTAGTGCTACTTATAAACTGATCGGTCAAGTAATCAGAATATGCGGACAGCATAGGCAACACATAATTGACTTAACTAGAAGATGTATTATTATTTTATATAAATGGTTTTTGTTGATTTTGATAACTATAAAAAAATCAGACTACTTAGTACCTGATCTGCGTTCTACATTCATCTCGAGAATTAATTCTCGTATACAATAGGCTAGATGACACCTTAGTCAAATTAATTACTTTTTATTGTCTGTCAAAACGACAATTTTGTATGAAAAATGTACTAAATACCAAATTGTGACGTCACTGTTTTAGACTACTCAATTGAACAATATATTTCACTGTATATTTGATTGAAATTCATAATAATAATAAAAAGCTATGTTAATTGTATTTTCCGAGATGTTTCGCGATATTAGTTTTAATGAAGTGGACATTAGTATTTATTTACGATACAGTCATCTACCCAATTGCCAGTTCTTTTCCAAAAATCGAACTCAACTTTTTAGTCACATTTTTGTTCATCCGCATAACTACGTCAAATGTATTAACATTAAGATACCGAAATAATAAGCGTTTTTAGGAAACAATTTTCTTGTAAAAATTGAACCTAAAGAGTTGTCATATTTTAAATTAAATGTTTAACGGTATACTATTCGAGTATTTATTTTGATCTATAACTTTATTTGCCCAAATTGATTGTATGGATTTACTCGTAGATACAAACAGAATATTAAACGTAACCAGAGCACTTAGTTTGAGATTTCAATGTGACAGATTTGATTAACTCTGAAAATAATTTCGTGTAGTTTCCATAAGATTATGAGGAAAAAACCAATCTGAAATGGGCAAAGCTGCTGTACTTGAAATCACACTGAATGGTTGATTAATGAGCGATAGTTGAATGATAGAATTGATATTAATTATAATGTAGTCATATACACGAGTAGGTTACGACGTTATTCGACAGAGAATCGGAATAACGGGAGAATCAGTACACTGAAGTGGACGAATCGATGGTTGCTGGAACAGGCAGGCATGGCAGGCGATAGGTTGATTTGATACAATAGTAAAAATACGCTTACCCTAGACAAGAATCGACTCACGATAAGACCAAATAATTGGGTTTAAGTTTGTATATGATAATCCTTGATTTCTTATATCATCTAAAATTTTGTAGTGAAGTAACTTATACTGTTATAGAGGCGACCACTCAGACTCTGGTAGTATCTGCCAGCTAAGGCCGTCCTAACATGAAATCTTGGACAGATAAAATGTTTACGCCGGTTATCTATCTGCGGTTGAGGGTTTGAACCTAGCGAAGAATGTTTACGGAGAACTATATGCAGCACAAAGAGCTGTCTCACAGTTAATACGGGCAACTCTTTGTATAAATTCAATGTTGAGTATCTGTAGGGCCTATTTAGCAGTACCTTCAGGACAGCTCTCTGTGCCCTCCCCAAACGCAAAAGCGAGGTCCTAAAAGTTCCACCCCTCACTGATATACAGTAGGTTATCAAAGACTGAACTAAAGCTAAGTAGATAGTTCTAAGCAGTGCAGCATCGGCCACCTTTTGTAATTTTTTCATTGGAAAAATTAGTTTACGCACACGAGAAACTAGCGTATCAATATGATTATGCCAACTTAAGGTGCTATCAATGTCCACTCCCAAATATCTAATGCAAGATGATTTTTGAATGAAAAGACAATTGCAAGCAGCTCGATTGGATGGATTACAGGTATGAGCTTTAATGTTCGGGCCATTTGGTTGAGTTTTGTGATTAGCTGTAAAAGTGATGTAATAGGTTTTAGCAACATTAAACGTGAGTAAACGAGAACCCAGCCATACCAACACCATCCGTAGAGCCCTCTCCGCAGAACGAAATGCAGAGTCCTAGGTATTACCGTTTATAATAAGTGCAGTGTCGTCTGCATAAACAAACATCCTACAGTTGGGTATCGAGAGCTGGCAAAGTCGATTTACATATATCAGAAAGAGGGTAGGGCTCAGTATGCCGCCCTGGGGTACCCCTAAAACAAGGTCTTCATCATCACTAACGTAGGACTCGATCCTCACCCTCTGTGTTCTCCCCATGAGATAGTCTCGAAAAATGCCAAGTGCAATATCCCTTACGCCGAGCGCCTCCATTTCCTCTAGCAGGATGGGCACAGAAATCGTGTCGAAGGCCTTGGTAAGGTCCAAGAAAATACCTATAGATTTTGTGTTGTTATCTAGATTTCGAACAACATGGTTAGTCAATTCTAAAACGGCATCCTCTGTGGATTCTTTCCTGAAACCATATTGGTTAGGGGAGAGTACATTGTTATGTTCTAAATAACTCAGTAGTCTAGTGTTTAGTACTTTTTCTAATATTTTAGAAAGTGCCGTCAAAATCGATATAGGCCTATAGTTTTCAAGACGATCCCTGCCCCCACCCTTGAATATAGCGGTGATAAGTGCCCTTTTAAAGCTGTCAGGGAAAATTCCTTTTTCAATGCTAAGGTTACATATATGTATGATAGGAGGGATTAAAGCATGTCGAGCTGATTTAGTTACAGATATGAGTATTCCGTCGTAACCCACTGCACATGTATTCTTTAACCCGTTTATTATATTATTTATTTCAGTGTAGTCCGTTTCAAATAGAACCAAATAATTGCCCTTTGGATTCACCAAAACACTCAGGTCCGGAATTGGAATCGCGCCCGCACTCTCACCAGTCCGCAACTCGAGTGCCAAGTACTTACCGACATTAGCAAAGTAGTTCTTCACAGCATTGACGGAAGAAGATGGATCACCACACAGACTAAGAAGAGAAGCAGCTTCATTTTTCTTTGACCTATTTTTATACGTTAGTGATTTGACAAGGTCCCATGTAGCTTTTGGGTTTCCTCTGGCTCTCAGAATCTCGTTTCTGTCAAATTCTTGTTTAATGTTTTTTAATAGATTATTACAATAATTGCGGTACCTGGTATATGTTATTTTTGTAACCATGTTATTGGGGTTCTGTTGTGACTTTTTATGGAGTTTGTCACGATTACGAATGCATCTCAGAAGACCAGGGGTTACGATCATACGTTGGCTGATTTTATCACAACAAACAGCGTTGGATTTGATAGAGAATATAATCTTTTTGATCTCACCCGACGCAACCGGAGAAAATCGGCCGGGATTTATGTTAGGGCTATTTAAACTTGTCAGGTAGTCAACAGTGCGATACTCGGCTTGGAAATCCAAATGAGCAGATAGAGAAAAATGGTGGTTCAAATCCTCCAAACCAACCGTCCCCTGCAGACAGGTGGTCTGTGCCGGCCGGTGCGGGTGTCTGCGGTGGACCGCTGCTTACCAATACCTAGAGTTCCAAGAAACTTCCAAATATTGGCAGGAGAAGAATGGGAGATGTTGTCAAAAATGTGTCGGCGTTTGGCGTTGCGTATCATCTGGTTGCAGCGATTCATCGCGATTTTGTGTAAAAAAATTAGAATTGTTTATACGATATTTCAAAATATGCAATACCTTACTCTGTTGGTACGAAATTACTCCATTGCACCACCCACCAACTAACACCACACAAAATTTGATAATGACAACTAAAAAGAAAAATAAAAATACAAGTGCAATAAAACGATCAAACAGTGATAGTGTAAACTGTAAACAGTAACATTAACACGCTACGTTGTACACCAACGTATTTCCGAACGCAACCCGTCATGCATATGTCACTTTACGAATGTCAAATATGTTGTTGATGTTAAATAAACAATTAGACAAGGCTAAGTAGAAACAAATAAAATAAGACTATATTGTTTACCTGCCAGTTAATTGATCTTACACCGAATGCCGGCAGCGACCCTAACAACAATTGTGCCGTCATTAGTCCAACATGCAAGGGGGCCGAAGTGATGCCGGGCCTTGACAAATACTGTCTGTCTTGTTTTGGTGAGAAATTCACGGATAGAAACGGCGGAACCTTTAGGTGCAGATTTAGCCCTCCCGGTCGCCGACCGGAATTGCGAGCTACGAAATCTCACCGGTGTCCCATGCCTGTGACAGACAGTGAAGGACTCCGCAGTGCATGTTTTCAGTTGCAGCTTGTCGTTGACTATATCAAGTGCCACGCTGCCACAGTCTTCACCGTCAGACTCCGCAACCCCCATGAGTAGAAGTGCTTTACGACGATGCTTTGTCTCTATGGCATCGACAGCTTGAGTGTATTCTTTAATCTGCTTCTGTAACTGTCCCAACATGCTGTATATTAGTTTCCAGAAGGTTCGGAACTCCTCAGCTACCTTCGCAACCGTGTCCTTTCAGTCTCCAGGTACTTGTGCATTGAAGCTGTGACTCCAGTTCCCCCATTCTTCTGGTGAAGGACTCCTCCAGAGATTTTTGAGCGGCTTCAATGTTCACCAACTGTGACATATTGCTGCGTAGTGTAGTGCTGGTAGGTGGTGACTACAAATTGGCTAAGATCCACACATAAACTCCTACAAACAAGTGCACTCCAATATTGTGGTGTATTAAGCAAGAACTTTTAATAGTTTTTAGGAAATGTAGATATTTTAAATTAAATACAATTAAGAGCAAATAATTTTCTGTGTGCACTTTTCGAAAAGAGCCTTAGGTTCAATACTTACTTGCATTATAACATAAAAAAATACTAGGTGAACTTCAATTATTCAAACTTATTCAATTATTAAAAAATATAGAAAATTTTATGTTTACAAATTATAAAATAATTTGCAAAAGTAAAATTTTCTATATTTTTTTAATAATTATAAGACCCTTTTTAATATTTTATCTAATCAATATAATGATGGGAATAAATAAAAAAGATATTTAAAAAAATTGTTATAATCTTTATTCACTTTTTGCATTCATTCAAGACATAAGTTATTCAAGAAATAAATTTGAACATCAATATTGATTCAACTGATAAATTGGCAGTATTGGTGGCATTACACACACTTAAAATATTCTTAAAATAAAGGATTTTAAAATAATGTTTAATTCTATAGAAAACAACGCCTAAACGATGATCAGACAGTGTCCATTGAGTCCTCGTTTAGTGGTTCAGTCTCCATTGCCATATCTCTGTCTCAACATCCCGTTGCATACTTAAAACTCAGCTTCTCATAGTGAACTTGTTCCTTGGCTGACACAGATGGTTTGCATTTCGAAAGGGCAATTCTAAAGTCTTCGAATGTGACGAAAATATCACCATCGGGAGTCCCGTTTGCAATATGATTTGTTAATGTGTTTTTGGCAGCTGACCTGACTAGACCAGCCAAATCCGCTCCTGTATAGCCCTCTGTTAAATCAGCTATAACATGTAAGTTTACATCAGGTGCAAGTAGTGATTTTGTGCTACTTTTAGTAAGTTTCTGGAGTATGTCAAAGCGATTTTCTGTAGCCGGCATTCCAACATACATAACTTGTTCCAAACGACCCGGCCGCAGTACTGCAGGATCAATGATATCTGGTCTATTTGAAGCCACCAACACGAAAACTCCTTCACGACTCTCTATGCCATCCATTTCAGTCAACAGCTGATTGACGACTCGTGCTGCACCGTTGTTGTCTTGACCGGTTCGCCGAGGACATAATGCATCAAATTCGTCAAAAAATATGACACAAGGTGCAGAATTTCTAGCCCGTCTGAAACACGTGCGAACAGCTCTTTCGCTCTCACCTACATACATATTAAGCAACTCCGGTCCTTTCACTGTTATGAAGTTTACTCCTGCTTCATTTGCTACAGCTTTTGCTAACATAGTTTTTCCACAACCAGGAGGGCCACATAGTAAAACTCCGCTCGGGGCAGCTAATCTCAGTTGTTTCAATAATTCAGGATACTTCACAGGAGCTAATACAGCCAGCTGTAATTCTTTCTGAACTTGACTCAGAGATCCAACATCATCCCAGGTAACATCTGGTACAGTTATAATACCCTCTCTCACTGCACAGGGTTTGGTTGACTTAAGTGCTTTAACAAAATCTTCATGTCTGATGGCAAGTCCTGTTAGTTCATCTTTAGTGTAAGGTGTAAGTCCTGAAAGAACTAGAACTTCATCTATAGAATTAACAGGAATTTTAGGCATTTCTTTTACATTATTACTGTCTAGGACAACTTTTATAGCAGGACCATCTAAGTCCTCTTTAGCAGGTTTATCAACATTTTGTAGCGGTGCATTGGGAGCATCAACAGCTAAAACAGTTTCTTCACTCGCTTTATTTCCATTTGGTATTACTGCCACTTCATCTTTAGCAGGTTCCTCTACATTGGGTTTTGTTTCTACTTTAATCTTAGATGTTTGAATTTCAGTAAATACTCTCTTTAAAGCATATGTGCTAGCTTTAGTTACAAGATCTTGTAAATCCGCTCCGACAAACCCAGGTGTGATCTGTGCTAAGATGTTCATATTCACATCTTCATCTAACGAGATACCTTTACAGAGAATACTAAGAATTTCTATCCTAGATTTTAATGAAGGTATACCAAGTGCAATTTCTTGTTGAAGACGGCCCGATCTCCGTAGAGCAGGATCTAAGGCATCAGGATTGTTTGTAGCGGCAAGTATTAACACCGAAGACTTAGTTTCAGACAAGTCATCTAAGCTAGTTATAAACTGGGAGACCATTCTTTTTTCCATATCTTTTTGAGCATAAGCTCTGTTTCCACAAACTGCATCAATCTCATCTATGAATAACACACTTGGAGCTACTGATATTGCTCGGTCAAACAATTCTCTAATCCTTTCCTCAGACTCACCCGACATTCCTCCAACTAATTCTGTACCACTTACTGCTATCATTGGTAATTGCAAGTTGCCAGCGATAGCGTGTGCTAGCAATGTTTTTCCTGTACCTGGTGGCCCATGTAATAATGCACCCCTAGGAGCTTTAGCACCTAACTGACTATACACGTCCGGGTACATCATATGTAATATTAAATCGCAAATCTGTGTTATTATATCTGATATTCCACCGATGTCGTCAAAATTAACCTTAACATTTTTAATAGTACCAATGTCACTCTTTTTCTTTGGTGGTGCAATTTTACTTGTACCCATTTTCTTTTTTCTGTCATTAGTTTGTTGATTCTGCTGTGTTTTAACCTCAACTGGCACGTTGTTTTTGTTTTTATTAGGCACGTGGGCGGTTGTAGTGATTTCATCGTTGATTTTAGGTAATTTTGGCGCCGTACCACCATCCTCGTCACTACTCAAAATATCTATAGGTTTACCTGATTTATCTGTATTTCTTTGATTTTGTGTCGGCCGCTTTTTGGGTTGCATCTTATACATGGCGATCAAGCGGTCATTGAGCACATTCATATTATTTTCGTCTTGTAGTTTTAAATCGGATTCTTCCTCTGAACCTTCTGACGTAGTCGCTCCATCCACCCCGTAGCTCTGTAAAACTACTTCATACGCACTTTTTACCATCTGATAAAAGGCATTGTCGCGTCTGTTGTTATACTCGCGGTAGCACTGTTTTAATGAACGCGCCATTTGCCTAACATCGACGAAAGACTTGTCCACATTCTCGGCGAGATAATTCTTAACGCGTGCCACTATTACTGGATCACTAATAGTATTTTGTCGCGCTCGATGTTTCTTCATTTTACAAAAACGTTTTATAATTCATTTACTCCAAATAGATACCTTCTATGGAATTGTTTCTTCCCGATACGACGACAAGTAATGTTTGACAGCGGTTTCTCTGAATTATTTTATTTATTTTTTATTTTTTGCTATTGACAACAACCTAATTATCGCAATACACATATTGTCATTATTTATACTTCAAAAAACCATAATGGTCTTAGCTATTTAAGTATGACTTTGTAATGTAAAATTTTAAATATAAGTATTACTGTTTACAGATGTCTCGAACTCAAGAGGTGGAATTTAAAGGAAGCCTTATACCATTTTACTAAACTGTTTATATTGGACGCCTTGGAGTCTCTTACAAAAGTTTCATAGCTTTTTAAAAACAATGTTCTTATGCAGTGTTATCTAATAAAGTTACCATAAGAAGACTTTTATTTCTGAAATTAATTATTGAATGTAGTTTTTCTTTTTTGGTTAAATTTATTATAAACCCAATATGCTAACGTATACAAACCTCAAAACACATCCTAGCGGAGATATGCAAACGGGCTCATTTGATTTATTGACATCAAAACAAATGAGCGTTGGTGCAAGTTTTACACACGTGATGTATGATTTGGCTTTAATGTAGGACAATGTGATCACAGCAATATCAGTGGCCAAATTAAATACTAAATTATTATTAAGAAATTTATACTTTCCTCTTTCTCACAATGTACTTTCCTTTCTACCTTTTACGTCGGCCCTTCCACATTTTACGTGTTATAAATTAAACGTCAAAATATACCCTGTAGCGCCATTTATTAGAAATAATGTGAAGTATGGTTTTGGTTAATGTAATAGTAGTTGTAGATACATGTTAGGTCTCTATTACACAATATAAAATATAAACAGGAGAAAATGAGGTCAAATTTTTAGTAAACATAAACTTTTTCAATAATAAAAAAGAAATATGCAACTTTCAGACATAAGATTCAGACCTCTAACTAACATTGGTACATACGAGGTGTGTTCAAAAAGTAAGGTGACTTTTCAAATTTGGCGGGCAACGTACTTTCGATTATCGATTTTTTTTATTTTGTTATGTTGGTACACTCTTCCCGAACATCTGTACCAAGTTTCAAGTGTATAGCATTTTTTGTTTGGTTGGGAGAGGCGTAAAGGTTATAAGTGTTTTTCGTGCTCGGCGATTTCTTGCTATCGAAAAATATGGATCAAAGGATTTGCATCAAATTTTGTGTAAAAAATAAAATAAAGTGCTCCGAAACACTTAAAATGTTGACAGTGGCATACGGTGAAACTGTTCTGAGTAAAAAAAATGTTTACAAGTGGTACAAACTCTTCCAAGATGGCCGGGAAGATGCCAATGACGAGCCTCGCTCTGGACGCCCAAGCACGTCAACAACTGATGAAAACGTTCAAGCAGTGAAGAAAATTGTTCTGGAAAATCGTCGAATCACTATCAGAGAAGTTGCTGAGGATGTTGGTATATCGCTTGGCTCGTGCCATGAAATTTTTTCTAACGTTTTAGGCATGAGACGTGTGTCAGCGAAGTTTGTTCCGAAATTGCTAAATTTTGACCAAAAGAACCGTCGCATGAGCATCGCTCAAGAACTGTTGAATGACGTCAGCGACGACCCAGATTTACTCAAAAGGGTCATAACTGGTGACGAATCATGGGTATATGGTTATGATATCGAAACCAAAGTCCAATCGTCCCAATGGAAGAGCCCAGATGAGCCAAGACCGAAAAAAGCACGCCAAGTTCGATCAAATGTCAAAGTTTTGCTCACTGTTTTCTTCGATTACCACGGCGTGGTGCATCAGGAGTTCTTACCATATGGACTTACGGTCAATAAACAGTATTATCTTGAAGTTATGCGCCGTTTGCGAGAAGCAATACGAAGAAAACGTCCGGAATTGTGGAAAAACAATTCATGGCTTTTGCATCACGATAATGCCCCTGCTCACTCATCTTTGCTGGTGAGAGATTTTTTGGCCAAAAACAACACCACAATCATGCCTCAGCCACCATATTCACCGGATTTGGCCCCATGTGACTTTTTCTTGTTCCCAAAACTAAAGAGACCTATGAAAGGACGGAGATTTGCAACGATTGAAGAGATAAAGACTGCATCGCTGGAAGAGCTCAAGGCTATACCGAAAAGTGCTTATGAGAAGTGCTTTGACGATTGGAAAAACCGCTGGCATAAGTGTATTGTATCTGAGGGGGATTACTTTGAAGGGGACAACATAAATATTGATAAATAAATAAATATTTTTTCTTAAAAATACAAAGTCACCTTACTTTTTGAACACACCTCGTATAAACAAAAAAATACGATATAATTAGATTATTTTTTGATCGAATATCACGATCAACAAGTTCCGTAATTTACAACGCAATGATTTTCACTATAATAAATCTTCCTGGTTAATAAATAAAAAATATACACACATAATCAGCTAAGTAAAAATGTTATACCCAATCTATACTCCCAAAGCTCATTTACTTTTAACAGAATACCTCCATTATTATTACCAAACTAACAAAAAAGGTTTTATAACTGAAATCCAATAAACCACAGGACCATAAGAATATACACTTATTTTTTTTAACAATTCTGTATTTGAATTTCTCTACACATCACTGATAGAAGCAAACTAGTACAGTAAAAATAATACAAGTTGTGCATACAATGAACATGAGCTAACACTATGGTATATTCTTATGTTTAAATAAGGAAAAAGTCCTCAACGTAAATACAGTCAGATAAACTCTACCACGACCGCAGTGACTGACTGGAGCGAACACTATGTTACAATTTTGAATTGTTAACGAATTGACTAATTATTAGAGTCAAGATTTCGATGAGAGGTAATAAAATTTAAATGAATTCGGTCACGACCTCTTCAAAGGTTACGTTGTACGGGTGATACTATTTGTGTTATATTGGGCTTGGTCAAGTGTAATATTAGCTGTACCCGGATAACCCCTATTTTAGGCGCAGCATGGTACATTGTGTGATTTTAGTCGATTCGATTCCTGATAAAAAATAATGAATGAATTTGTAATAATCCTAAATATCTTCCTAACTTTTATTTTTATTTTAAATATTTTTAAAACTATTCCTTTTACTAGTTGGTAGTTTTGTCAGCAGTCGTTTTGTGCGGATCTTTGTGAGATTAAAACAAAACAACAATATGTGAATGAAAACAGCGTCACTGGTAAGATGCCTCTTTTGAAATATGGATTTTTGCTCATATTATTAGCTTGTAATAATAATAGCTTGCAATAGTCTGTCCTTCTAATTATAACATTATGGTGGTTAAGATAGCAAAATAAATCATAATAAGTATAATAGAATCTGCAACTAATAAGTGGAAGCTCAGTTCCGGCTTTGCGTGATTTAATCAATCGATCAAACTATCGCCCGATTACAGAGGCTAAATTATTATTATAATATATATTTTTAAGATATGCCATAGATATCTCTAAGGATTTTTTATCTTACTATCAGGCAAGCGAATAGTTTTATATCTTTTCAAGTGTATACATTTTTTTTCATATCGTTTTTTTTTCTGCTTTCATTGCGTGAAAGTAGATTTTGTCAATTAACTCTATTACTATTACCTTACAAGATGACCTCTATTCATTAGATTATATTAACTCATTTTAGACCTTACAAGATGTTCACGAAGTACAGGATCGTATTTGGCAATTAAATTAAGCATTTCTAAAAAGTTGTCTGTACTGTCTATACTAATCGGTATTGGTGTCGTTGTCTAAATATCCACGTAAAGCCAAATTTTGATTGGCAAGGAATCTTATAATATCAAACATTCTGATAAGAATTTCATCCCATTTATTTATTTTGTCACTATGTCTTGCTCTTTTTTGTCAATAGTCTGTCCCTTTTGAAGTCTGCTCTCCAACTCCTTCCATTTACAATAATTTTGGATGTGTAGCGCACTTGATTCGTAACTTGAAACCGTAGGATTTAATTTCCACTAAGTCTTAAATCCATCAGATGATCAAAAATTAGATCCATTCGGTGTATTTACGTTCTCAAATAAACGACAATAAAAGTAAAATAATGATACTTTGAATGTAGACTAAGCCTACAGTCTAAGTACGCAAAACTTTTTCGCCGTTAGTCAATGTACGGTAAAATCATTACTTATTTAGTAAGCCACCTTGTCTCTCCTTTTGATGTTAAAGAGCACGAATCTGAGCGTGTTACTGTTGACGTTTCAGCGAAATTATTATCAATATGCTGAATAATTTCCTGTCCTTGCTGAATGAGGTGCAATCGGATTTTGTCGTCTATGTGTTCAGGCCACTTGCCAATATCGTCGAAATTTTAGTATTAAATAGCAGATAATGCTGATGTTGTATCAATCTTTGTTTCGGAACTATGCATCTCCATGTCTCGCCATACAGATGGAGATACTAATTCAGTAGATGTTCTTGGAATTTGATCTTTAGGAATAGCTTGTTCTGGGTTGGAAGGCCCAGTTGTCTGTGATAAATTTAAGCCTAACGAGGAATCTGACGCCTCAGGAACAACACTTTTTTTATATTTAAGTAAAGCTCCTTCATTTGCTCTAATATTTTCGAACTTAGCTCTACTCTTATTACGGTAAGATGTCCCACTTTCTTTTATTCTTTTCAGTTTTGATGCTAAAATCAAAGAATATTAAATGATAAAAGTACAAGTTAGACTAGTAAACAAAATTATCGAACATTTCAAAAGATATCAGATAGTCCAACATAAAATTAGATAAATAAAATATTTAATATTAACACAGTTGAAAGTTGTTCAATAATTTCACAACCACTACACGTACCTACTTATTTGCACAAAAATCACAATTTGGCAAACGTAACACAATTAAAATGCGGGACAATGTGAATTGGACAACTGAAGATCCATCAATAAAACTTTCTTTGAATTGTCAAACTTTGTCAAAGCACATAATTCCCCGTACCTTAATGGGGCTTTCCCGTACGTGTAATAAACTATATTGAACTTATTATACATGTAATAGAAGTCGTTCTCGTTGCTTGTTAGTCATAAACGGAGAATTCTGAAGTCAGTATAGATGTTGTTGTCAATCGCTACAAAATATCATTCAAAGAAAAGGAATTCCCCGAATTTGAAACAAAATAAGTAATGAAAAATTCTGTACTCTTTTCAACTTCAATCGGTCCGAATTTGTAGTTGCGATAAAAACATAAAATGGTTCAAATATTTATAAATTATTTATTGATAAATTTTGCCGCCCCCTAAACAGTACCGCCCGGGGCGGGCCGCCCCTGCCGCCCCCACTACGCTACGTCACTGCATTTACATGTTGTCTGTTATACTGAAATGAGAGGAACGCGACAAAATATCCTCAACCTCAACTTCATTATAACTGAAAATACCCTAGTCCTAATTCAAGGGACTAGTTCTCTCACATCCACTCTATTGTTGATAGCGACCGGTGCGAAGAACTCAGCACGGATGCCCTTGACACCCAGATTTATCTTAACCTTACTTTTTTTGCCACATATTGATATTTGACTGGAAAATAATTTAGTGTTAGTGAAATTACAAACTTTTGCATAAAAAAAATGACAATGTATTGGATTCTTTTGAAGAAAAAGGCAATAAAAAGACATAGTGATATTTTCTTTTTTAATTATTGCTCATACTTACCATGGCACGACAATTTTTTTTCTCTACAGCTAATTCGTTTATTTTCATATATTTTGATTGTCTTCACTTATTCTTCACGCTGAGTAGGCTGATTTTTACGTAGATACTTCGCTGAAAATATATGTTTATCAACAGTCTCTCCCTCCACAACATGACTAATCATGCAGCCATAAGGTCACACCTCAGCTCCGCCAACCAGCGGGTCTTACCGCAGCAGTGACAGCGCGCCCAGTTTGACCATACTTGAAAATAAATATGTTTATCAACAGTCTGGTCAGCATAGTGTAGCGGTCTCTCTCTTATTTGTGATCAGACGGCTGTGTGAGGTGTCGTAAACAAAAAAATGATATTATTTAATTAATATTACTTTGTTACATAGAGAAAATACAAACAAAAATATGTATTTGTATTATGTTCACCCTTAGAAAAATACCTTAACGTTTTATAATGACATGTGACTTCACGGGACATGTCGCTGGTCGATCCTCGATGATAGCACGTGTGTAGAAATTGCCCTTTTTCAACTGCGACAATAAGCGGAAAGTTTTCGATTGAATGAGGACGTCTTATCTCAATTATTGTAATATAATAATTAAGAATTCTAAAACAACACGATGAGGATAACTAAAAGTTTATCCTCATTTAGTTGCTGTAGAGTTTTTTATTTCTTTTATTTATTTATTTATTTAAATACGTCATTATTTAAATAAATAAATAAATAAATAAAAGAATTCAGAGAGACTAGTCTAACACGGTACGCAGTAAGGTTCGTTCCCAACTCTGTAGCCCAAAAATATGCCCGCATGACATTCTCATTTATAGATTTTGTCCACTTCATGCGGCGCACATCACCACCGGTAGCGAGGACCCTGTTTGAGGTCAGTTATTATTATTATTATTATCGTAACAATTATTGGCCACATTTTACCTATAATCACCCATATTATAAACTACTGAAAATGAGTCGATCGGTATAATCAGAATCGAATGTTCCAAAGGAATGAGAAATGGGTTTACCGGAAATGGGAGGAACCGAATCCGTGTGTGAGTGATGGGCATTTTCCAGATGAAAATACCACTAATTCATTTTGGCGTAACATCTGGTCAGTGCCTGTCACTCATACAGAGGGTGATTGGTTGGAGGATGTCAAACGCTCGTGTGAGTCTATAACAGCTATGGAACCCATTGTTATTAATAAAGATGATGTAAGTTGTGCAGTCCGTTCATTACCGAATTGGAAATCACCTGGTCCAGACGGACTACACAACTTTTGGCTTAAGTGGTTCCGAAGCTCACATGCGTGTTTGGCATCACAAATCCAAGCAGCTTTGGATTCTGGTTCATTACCACAATTTTTAACCACTGGTGTAACCTATTTACTATACAAATCTGGTAGTACCATGGATCCCAAAAATTTTAGACCTATTACTTGTTTACCAACTACATATAAACTTCTAACATCTATTTTAAGACTCAAAATTACTACACATATAATTAATAATTCGGTACTCTCTATTTCTCAAAATGGATGTAGAAGTGGAGCCCGTGGCACTAAAGAGCTCCTTATCATAGACAGGACCATTAGCCAACAGGTACGTCGTAATCGTAAGAGTCTGGCGACATGTTGGATAGATTATAAGAAGGCTTATGACTCAGTTCCACATACATGGCTTTTGAAAGTGCTAGAGTTGTATAAAATTGATGCAACTCTGTGCACTTTCTTAAAGTCGTGTATGAGTCAATGGAGAACAACACTTCGCTATCCAGGATGTCGGCAGGCTGCGATAAATGACGTACTTATAAAGATCGAGCGAGGTATATTTCAAGGTGACAGTCTGAGTCCCTTGTGGTTTTGTCTAGCTTTGAACCCTCTCAGCACTCTGTTAGAGGATTCAGGGTTAGGCTATCGGTTGCAGAAAGATGATCAAGTTATATCTCACCTTCTTTATATGGATGATTTGAAGTTACTAGCCTCCACAAAATTACAATTGACGGCGTTATTAAGGGTCACTGAAAACTTTAGTAATTCTATCAAAATGGAATTTGGTGTAGACAAGTGTGCAGTCATGTATGTAAAGAAGGGCGTGATTGTAGAATCTGAAGGAATGGAACTTTCAGATTCAACAAAACTCAGATCTCTGTCTGCCACCGAAACCTACAAGTATCTAGGTTTTTCACAGTCCTTGGGAATACCAGAATCTGGCGTGAAACAAATGTTACAGGAACGCTTCTTTGGACGCCTAAAAAAAGTACTTAAAAGTCTTTTATCAGGCGGTAAGAAGGTGCGAGCCTGTAACAGTTGGGTCATGCCGGTTCTGATGTATTCCTTTGGTGTACTTAGATGGACTCAGACCGAATTGGATGCCCTTGACAGGAGAGTCCGTACATTGCTGACTGCATTCCGCATGCACCACCCACGTTCATCGGTTATGAGATTGTATATTTGGTTGGAAAATTTGGAGGTCGTGGTCTATTAAATATCTAGACTCTACACAATCGCGAGATATACAATCTCAGAGAATATTTTCTACAGACTAATGTGGGAGTGCATCGCAATGTAGTTGCAGTGGATACTGGTTTTACCCCGCTCGCTCTGGCTAAAGAGAATTGGCGCAAACCTGTAGTTCTTAGTACTACTGATCGCAAGGAAGTATGGAAGGGTAAAGAACTTCATGGCCGATTTTATCGGGCCTTACACAGGTCTGATATAGACTTTAAAGCGTCGACGTCTTGGCTACGGTATGGTGATCTCTTCGGAGAAACCGAAGGTTTTGTTTGTGCAATTATGGACGAAGTTATCATGACGAATAACTACCGGAAATATATCCTGAAAGATAGTACGGTTGACATCTGTCGGGCGTGCCACCGTCCTGGAGAATCTATTAGGCATATTATTTCTGGTTGTTCTCGTCTTGCTAATGGTGAGTATTTGCACAGGCACAACCAAGTAGCCAGGATCGTACACCAACAACTTGCCCTTAAATACCAACTTGTCAATTTTGAAGTGCCTTACTATAGGTATGTGCCCGACCCAGTTCTCGAGAACGGTCGTGCTATGTTATATGGGGATCGATCTATTATCACAGATAGGACTATTGTTGCCAATAAGCCTGATATTGTGGTCATAGATCGATTAAAGCGCCGCGCAATGATAGTCGATATCGCCGTTCCTCATGACGAGAATCTCGTGAAAGTTGAAAAAGAAAAACAATTAAAGTATTTAGATCTGTCTCACGAGATTGCCGATATGTGGAATGTAGATTCGGTGATCATTGTTCCGATAATCATATCTGTTCACGGATTGATAGCCAAGAGCCCCGACCAACACCTTAAGAGGCTCACGTTAGAAGGTTGGATCAAGGGTCTGATGCAGAAGGCAGTCCTCCTTGACACGGCTTGTATTGTGAGGAGGTTCCTGTCTCTGGAGCCCTAACCACCGGTATCTTGGTCCCTGTACTCGATGTCGGTGGTCTACTATTTTTTATATTTTTAAATATGTATTTTTTATTTTTTTATATATTTAAAAATGTATTGAATATGTGTTTAAATGAAATGAAGAGAATAATAATAATAATAATTCTTTATTAACCTAAAATCAAGAATAGAATAGTTCCTATCTTAAAACTAAGCTAATGTTATGAAATAAAGTTACACATGACACCCTGAAGATAGTGTTAACGGCGATGTCTGTGCTGATATAAACTGTGTGACAGACATCGACGCCTTCCTCCAAACTACAGAGAATACAATTTACGATCATTTAGAGGGTAATGGTAGTACTCCATTTATACAAGTTTAGTAAGCAGTACCATAGTAGTTAACAACCGAGACAAGGTCTAGTGCGTAGTGTAATACTGTGTGCACGCCATTTTGAATGAATGTGCGCATGAGTGTTTTTGTGAGGTGTGTGTTTGTGTGAGCATTGTAGTGTACACTAAGACAACCTTAGGTCACTGTCATGAGCAAGTTTTTCGTCTCTTCATACGTTGCGTTTTTAAGGTACCCAGTAATTTCGTTTTTACATTCCAATTTTGATAAATGATATACGTTGCACAATTTATTTAGTCTGTTATAGAGACGACCACTCAGACTCTGGTAGTATCTGCCAGCTAAGGCCGTCCTAACATGAAATCTTGGACAGATAAAATGTTTACGCCGGTTATCTATCTGCGGTTGAGGGTTTGAACCTAGCGAAGAATGTTTACGGAGAACTATATGCAGCACAAAGAGCTGTCTCACAGTTAATACGGGAAACTCTTTGTATAAATTCAAAGTTGAGTATCTGTAGGGCCTATTTAGCAGTACCTTCAGGACAGCTCTCTGTGCCCTCCCCAAACGCAAAAGCGAGGTCCTAAAAGTTCCACCTCTCACTGATATACAGTAGGTTATCAAAGACTGAACTAAAGCTAAGTAGATAGTTCTAAGCAGTGCAGCATCGGCCACCTTTTGTAATTTTTTCATTGGAAAAATTAGTTTACGCACACGAGAAACTAGCGTATCAATATGATTATGCCAACTTAAGGTGCTATCAATGTCCACTCCCAAATATCTAATGCAAGATGATTTTTGAATGAAAAGACAATTGCAAGCAGCTCGATTGGATGGATTACAGGTATGAGCTTTAATGTTCGGGCCATTTGGTTGAGTTTTGTGATTAGCTGTAAAAGTGATGTAATAGGTTTTAGCAACATTAAACGTGAGTAAACGAGAACCCAGCCATACCAACACCATCCGTAGAGCCCTCTCCGCAGAACGAAATGCAGAGTCCTAGGTATTACCGTTTATAATAAGTGCAGTGTCGTCTGCATAAACAAACATCCTACAGTTGGGTATCGAGAGCTGGCAAAGTCGATTTACATATATCAGAAAGAGGGTAGGGCTCAGTATGCCGCCCTGGGGTACCCCTAAAACAAGGTCTTCATCATCACTAACGTAGGACTCGATCCTCACCCTCTGTGTTCTCCCCATGAGATAGTCTCGAAAAATGCCAAGTGCAATATCCCTTACGCCGAGCGCCTCCATTTCCTCTAGCAGGATGGGCACAGAAATCGTGTCGAAGGCCTTGGTAAGGTCCAAGAAAATACCTATAGATTTTGTGTTGTTATCTAGATTTCGAACAACATGGTTAGTCAATTCTAAAACGGCATCCTCTGTGGATTCTTTCCTGAAACCATATTGGTTAGGGGAGAGTACATTGTTATGTTCTAAATAACTCAGTAGTCTAGTGTTTAGTACTTTTTCTAATATTTTAGAAAGTGCCGTCAAAATCGATATAGGCCTATAGTTTTCAAGACGATCCCTGCCCCCACCCTTGAATATAGCGGTGATAAGTGCCCTTTTAAAGCTGTCAGGGAAAATTCCTTTTTCAATGCTAAGGTTACATATACTTAGTCTGGCCATAAATACTGTTACACTTAATTATAAAAAAATATTACATTTGAATTTCGAATCTGTCATTTTTATACGATTGTTCATTGTGTTTTCTCATTTTGGCGCCAATACATTGTAAAATATTTTGCGATATTAAAATGGTGTGGGGTGATAAAGAGAACCGAATCGCTGTGATAGCATTACACAAAGTAGGTATGGAGCCAAATGCAATTTTTAAAACTCTCCATACACTTGGTATTAGTAAAATGTTTGTGTACCGGGCTATTAATAGGTACAATGAGACCTCCTCTGTTTGTGACAGAAAAAGATCTGGCCGTCCACGTAGTGTTCGTACGAAAAAGGTGGTCAAAGCAGTAAGGGAAAGAATTCGAAGAAATCCTGTCCGAAAGCAAAAGATTTTATCTCGGGAAATGAAGATAGCACCTAGAACCATGTCGCGTATTTTAAAAGATGACTTAGGACTTGCAGCCTATAAGAGACGCACTGGCCATTTCTTAACTGATAATTTAAAGAAGAATAGGGTGGTAAAATCGAAACAACTACTGAAGCGGTACGCAAAGGGAGGTCACAGAAAAATTTTGTTTACGGATGAGAAAATTTTTACAATTGAGCAACATTTTAACAAACAAAATGACCGTATTTATGCTCAAAGCTCTAAGGAAGCTTCCCAATTAGTCGACAGAGTGCAACGTGGACATTATCCGACTTCAGTGATGGTTTGGTGGGGTGTTAGCTATGAAGGAGTGACTGAGCCATATTTTTGTGAAAAAGGTATCAAAACATCGGCACAAGTGTATCAAGATACCATTCTTGAGAAGGTAGTTAAGCCCCTTAACATCACCATGTTCAATAACCAAGTATGGTCCTTCCAGCAAGACTCGGCGCCGGGTCATAAAGCTCGGTCCACGCAGTCTTGGTTGGAATCGAACGTTTCGGACTTCATCAGAGCTGAAGACTGGCCGTCGTCTAGTCCCGATCTTAATCCGCTGGATTATGATTTGTGGTCAGTTTTAGAGAGTACAGCTTGCTCTAAACGCCATGATAATTTGGAGTCCCTAAAACAATCTATACGATTGGCAGTGAAGAATTTTCCCATGGAAAGAGTGCGTGCTTCTATTGATAACTGGCCTCATCGTTTAAAGGACTGTATTGCAGCCAATGGAGACCACTTCGAATAAGCTTTTTATATTTTTAATTGTTTTATATTTATGTATTAAACTGACACACTGTAAAAGTAATAAATGTTATTTGCAGTTAACAATTTTCTTTTTTCTTTATTACAATATTTATGGCAAGACTAGGTATGTATGATAGGAGGGATTAAAGCATGTCGAGCTGATTTAGTTACAGATATGAGTATTCCGTCGTAACCCACTGCACATGTATTCTTTAACCCGTTTATTATATTATTTATTTCAGTGTAGTCCGTTTCAAATAGAACCAAATAATTGCCCTTTGGATTCACCAAAACACTCAGGTCCGGAATTGGAATCGCGCCCGCACTCTCACCAGTCCGCAACTCGAGTGCCAAGTACTTACCGACATTAGCAAAGTAGTTCTTCACAGCATTGACGGAAGAAGATGGATCACCACACAGACTAAGAAGAGAAGCAGCTTCATTTTTCTTTGACCTATTTTTATACGTTAGTGATTTGACAAGGTCCCATGTAGCTTTTGGGTTTCCTCTGGCTCTCAGAATCTCGTTTCTGTCAAATTCTTGTTTAATGTTTTTTAATAGATTATTACAATAATTGCGGTACCTGGTATATGTTATTTTTGTAACCATGTTATTGGGGTTCTGTTGTGACTTTTTATGGAGTTTGTCACGATTACGAATGCATCTCAGAAGACCAGGGGTTACGATCATACGTTGGCTGATTTTATCACAACAAACAGCGTTGGATTTGATAGAGAATATAATCTTTTTGATCTCACCCGACGCAACCGGAGAAAATCGGCCGGGATTTATGTTAGGGCTATTTAAACTTGTCAGGTAGTCAACAGTGCGATACTCGGCTTGGAAATCCAAATGAGCAGATAGAGAAAAATGGTGGTTCAAATCCTCCAAACCAACCGTCCCCTGCAGACAGGTGGTCTGTGCCGGCCGGTGCGGGTGTCTGCGGTGGACCGCTGCTTACCAATACCTAGAGTTCCAAGAAACTTCCAAATATTGGCAGGAGAAGAATGGGAGATGTTGTCAAAAATGTGTCGGCGTTTGGCGTTGCGTATCATCTGGTTGCAGCGATTCATCGCGATTTTGTGTAAAAAAATTAGAATTGTTTATACGATATTTCAAAATATGCAATACCTTACTCTGTTGGTACGAAATTACTCCTTTGCACCACCCACCAACTAACACCACACAAAATTTGATAATGACAACTAAAAAGAAAAATAAAAATACAAGTGCAATAAAACGATCAAACAGTGATAGTGTAAACTGTAAACAGTAACATTAACACGCTACGTTGTACACCAACGTATTTCCGAACGCAACCCGTCATGCATATGTCACTTTACGAATGTCAAATATGTTGTTGATGTTAAATAAACAATTAGACAAGGCTAAGTAGAAACAAATAAAATAAGACTATATTGTTTACCTGCCAGTTAATTGATCTTACACCGAATGCCGGCAGCGACCCTAACAACAATTGTGCCGTCATTAGTCCAACATGCAAGGGGGCCGAAGTGATGCCGGGCCTTGACAAATACTGTCTGTCTTGTTTTGGTGAGAAATTCACGGATAGAAACGGCGGAACCTTTAGGTGCAGATTTAGCCCTCCCGGTCGCCGACCGGAATTGCGAGCTACGAAATCTCACCGGTGTCCCATGCCTGTGACAGACAGTGAAGGACTCCGCAGTGCATGTTTTCAGTTGCAGCTTGTCGTTGACTATATCAAGTGCCACGCTGCCACAGTCTTCACCGTCAGACTCCGCAACCCCCATGAGTAGAAGTGCTTTACGACGATGCTTTGTCTCTATGGCATCGACAGCTTGAGTGCATTCTTTAATCTGCTTCTGTAACAGTCCCAACATGCTGTATATTAGTTTCCAAAAGGTTCGGCACTCCTCAGCTACCTTCGCAACCGTGTCCTTTCAGTCTCCAGGTACTTGTGCATTGAAGCTGTGACTCCAGTTCCCCCATTCTTCTGGTGAAGGACTCCTCCAGAGATTTTTGAGCGGCTTCAATGTTCACCAACTGTGACATATTGCTGCGTAGTGTAGTGCTGGTAGGTGGTGACTACAAATTGGCTAAGATCCACACATAAACTCCTACAAACAAGTGCACTCCAATATTGTGGTGTATTAAGCAAGAACTTTTAATAGTTTTTAGGAAATGTAGATATTTTAAATTAAATACAATTAAGAGCAAATAATTTTCTGTGTGCACTTTTCGAAAAGAGCCTTAGGTTCAATACTTACTTGCATTTATAACATAAAAAAATACTAGGTGAACTTCAATTATTCAAACTTATTCAATTATTAAAAAATATAGAAAATTTTATGTTTACAAATTATAAAATAATTTGCAAAAGTAAAATTTTCTATATTTTTTTAATAATTATAAGACCCTTTTTAATATTTTATCTAATCAATATAATGATGGGAATAAATAAAAAAGATATTTAAAAAAATTGTTATAATCTTTATTCACTTTTTGCATTCATTCAAGACATAAGTTATTCAAGAAATAAATTTGAACATCAATATTGATTCAACTGATAAATTGGCAGTATTGGTGGCATTACACACACTTAAAATATTCTTAAAATAAAGGATTTTAAAATAATGTTTAATTCTATAGAAAACAACGCCTAAACGATGATCAGACAGTGTCCATTGAGTCCTCGTTTAGTGGTTCAGTCTCCATTGCCATATCTCTGTCTCAACATCCCGTTGCATACTTAAAACTCAGCTTCTCATAGTGAACTTGTTCCTTGGCTGACACAGATGGTTTGCATTTCGAAAGGGCAATTCTAAAGTCTTCGAATGTGACGAAAATATCACCATCGGGAGTCCCGTTTGCAATATGATTTGTTAATGTGTTTTTGGCAGCTGACCTGACTAGACCAGCCAAATCCGCTCCTGTATAGCCCTCTGTTAAATCAGCTATAACATGTAAGTTTACATCAGGTGCAAGTAGTGATTTTGTGCTACTTTTAGTAAGTTTCTGGAGTATGTCAAAGCGATTTTCTGTAGCCGGCATTCCAACATACATAACTTGTTCCAAACGACCCGGCCGCAGTACTGCAGGATCAATGATATCTGGTCTATTTGAAGCTGCCAACACGAAAACTCCTTCACGACTCTCTATGCCATCCATTTCAGTCAACAGCTGATTGACGACTCGTGCTGCACCGTTGTTGTCTTGACCGGTTCGCCGAGGACATAATGCATCAAATTCGTCAAAAAATATGACACAAGGTGCAGAATTTCTAGCCCGTCTGAAACACGTGCGAACAGCTCTTTCGCTCTCACCTACATACATATTAAGCAACTCCGGTCCTTTCACTGATATGAAGTTTACTCCTGCTTCATTTGCTACAGCTTTTGCTAACATAGTTTTTCCACAACCAGGAGGGCCACATAGTAAAACTCCGCTCGGGGCAGCTAATCTCAGTTGTTTCAATAATTCAGGATACTTCACAGGAGCTAATACAGCCAGCTGTAATTCTTTCTGAACTTGACTCAGAGATCCAACATCATCCCAGGTAACATCTGGTACAGTTATAATACCCTCTCTCACTGCACAGGGTTTGGTTGACTTAAGTGCTTTAACAAAATCTTCATGTCTGATGGCAAGTCCTGTTAGTTCATCTTTAGTGTAAGGTGTAAGTCCTGAAAGAACTAGAACTTCATCTATAGAATTAACAGGAATTTTAGGCATTTCTTTTACATTATTACTGTCTAGGACAACTTTTATAGCAGGACCATCTAAGTCCTCTTTAGCAGGTTTATCAACATTTTGTAGCGGTGCATTGGGAGCATCAACAGCTAAAACAGTTTCTTCACTCGCTTTATTTCCATTTGGTATTACTGCCACTTCATCTTTAGCAGGTTCCTCTACATTGGGTTTTGTTTCTACTTTAATCTTAGATGTTTGAATTTCAGTAAATACTCTCTTTAGAGCATATGTGCTAGCTTTAGTTACAAGATCTTGTAAATCCGCTCCGACAAACCCAGGTGTGATCTGTGCTAAGATGTTCATATTCACATCTTCATCTAACGAGATACCTTTACAGAGAATACTAAGAATTTCTATCCTAGATTTTAATGAAGGTATACCAAGTGCAATTTCTTGTTGAAGACGGCCCGATCTCCGTAGAGCAGGATCTAAGGCATCAGGATTGTTTGTAGCGGCAAGTATTAACACCGAAGACTTAGTTTCAGACAAGTCATCTAAGCTAGTTATAAACTGGGAGACCATTCTTTTTTCCATATCTTTTTGAGCATAAGCTCTGTTTCCACAAACTGCATCAATCTCATCTATGAATAACACACTTGGAGCTACTGATATTGCTCGGTCAAACAATTCTCTAATCCTTTCCTCAGACTCACCCGACATTCCTCCAACTAATTCTGTACCACTTACTGCTATCATTGGTAATTGCAAGTTGCCAGCGATAGCGTGTGCTAGCAATGTTTTTCCTGTACCTGGTGGCCCATGTAATAATGCACCCCTAGGAGCTTTAGCACCTAACTGACTATACACGTCCGGGTACATCATATGTAATATTAAATCGCAAATCTGTGTTATTATATCTGATATTCCACCGATGTCGTCAAAATTAACCTTAACATTTTTAATAGTACCAATGTCACTCTTTTTCTTTGGTGGTGCAATTTTACTTGTACCCATTTTCTTTTTTCTGTCATTAGTTTGTTGATTCTGCTGTGTTTTAACCTCAACTGGCACGTTGTTTTTGTTTTTATTAGGCACGTGGGCGGTTGTAGTGATTTCATCGTTGATTTTAGGTAATTTTGGCGCCGTACCACCATCCTCGTCACTACTCAAAATATCTATAGGTTTACCTGATTTATCTGTATTTCTTTGATTTTGTGTCGGCCGCTTTTTGGGTTGCATCTTATACATGGCGATCAAGCGGTCATTGAGCACATTCATATTATTTTCGTCTTGTAGTTTTAAATCGGATTCTTCCTCTGAACCTTCTGACGTAGTCGCTCCATCCACCCCGTAGCTCTGTAAAACTACTTCATACGCACTTTTTACCATCTGATAAAAGGCATTGTCGCGTCTGTTGTTATACTCGCGGTAGCACTGTTTTAATGAACGCGCCATTTGCCTAACATCGACGAAAGACTTGTCCACATTCTCGGCGAGATAATTCTTAACGCGTGCCACTATTACTGGATCACTAATAGTATTTTGTCGCGCTCGATGTTTCTTCATTTTACAAAAACGTTTTATAATTCATTTACTCCAAATAGATACCTTCTATGGAATTGTTTCTTCCCGATACGACGACAAGTAATGTTTGACAGCGGTTTCTCTGAATTAGGTATGTCGATCAGAGATCGATTAATCGAAGAATCGATTTTTTAAATCGAAATATAGTACTGAATCGATATATCACCTTTGAAAATCGACATTCTCTTTTTGTTTTATAGAAACCATACAATTATTGCAATTAGTTGAATATAAAAGTGAATATAAATTTGAAATTAATCGAATTTCCTGATTTTACTGATAACAGATTGCTAATTGTAATATTTATCTTGTTTTTAATAAAATTTATTTATACTTACATTGTAAACGTAAATTTGAAATAAGATCGATTTTTTAGAAATTAATCATTTAAACCTCGATTTTTTTGTGAACCAATTCATTAGGTCACAATTCGAATGAATTTAAAAATCGATTTTTTTCGAAAAGCATTGACATCCCTACTCTGAATCGATGGAACGTGTACCACAGATAGAAACTAATGTCATAGCATGTACAATGTTTCTGAAGCTAATAAAAAATATATATTTTAATTTGTCATCTTATTTTTCTTTCTGTTTCAGATAAAAACTAAAAAATCATATCCTACAATTGACTCGACTACTGATAAAAGACTTCAAGAGGAGCTCATAACCATTTTTGTGAAATTAACAACAATGAATAAAAATATAAGCGAAAGGTAAACTTTAAGTCAACAGTAGTCAAAATACATATTCAATAAGAACAAAAATTTTTTTGCTATTGACAACAACCTAATTATCGCAATACACATATTGTCATTATTTATACTTCAAAAAACCATAATGGTCTTAGCTATTTAAGTATGACTTTGTAATGTAAAATTTTAAATATAAGTATTACTGTTTACAGATGTCTCGAACTCAAGAGGTGGAATTTAAAGGAAGCCTTATACCATTTTACTAAACTGTTTATATTGGACGCCTTGGAGTCTCTTACAAAAGTTTCATAGCTTTTTAAAAACAATGTTCTTATGCAGTGTTATCTAATAAAGTTACCATAAGAAGACTTTTATTTCTGAAATTAATTATTGAATGTAGTTTTTCTTTTTTGGTTAAATTTATTATAAACCCAATATGCTAACGTATACAAACCTCAAAACACATCCTAGCGGAGATATGCAAACGGGCTCATTTGATTTATTGACATCAAAACAAATGAGCGTTGGTGCAAGTTTTACACACGTGATGTATGATTTGGCTTTAATGTAGGACAATGTGATCACAGCAATATCAGTGGCCAAATTAAATACTAAATTATTATTAAGAAATTTATACTTTCCTCTTTCTCACAATGTACTTTCCTTTCTACCTTTTACGTCGGCCCTTCCACATTTTACGTGTTATAAATTAAACGTCAAAATATACCCTGTAGCGCCATTTATTAGAAATAATGTGAAGTATGGTTTTGGTTAATGTAATAGTAGTTGTAGATACATGTTAGGTCTCTATTACACAATATAAAATATAAACAGGAGAAAATGAGGTCAAATTTTTAGTAAACATAAACTTTTTCAATAATAAAAAAGAAATATGCAACTTTCAGACATAAGATTCAGACCTCTAACTAACATTGGTACATATAAACAAAAAAATACGATATAATTAGATTATTTTTTGATCGAATATCACGATCAACAAGTTCCGTAATTTACAACGCAATGATTTTCACTATAATAAATCTTCCTGGTTAATAAATAAAAAATATACACACATAATCAGCTAAGTAAAAATGTTATACCCAATCTATACTCCCAAAGCTCATTTACTTTTAACAGAATACCTCCATTATTATTACCAAACTAACAAAAAAGGTTTTATAACTGAAATCCAATAAACCACAGGACCATAAGAATATACACTTATTTTTTTTAACAATTCTGTATTTGAATTTCTCTACACATCACTGATAGAAGCAAACTAGTACAGTAAAAATAATACAAGTTGTGCATACAATGAACATGAGCTAACACTATGGTATATTCTTATGTTTAAATAAGGAAAAAGTCCTCAACGTAAATACAGTCAGATAAATTCTACCACGACCGCAGTGACTGACTGGAGCGAACACTATGTTACAATTTTGAATTGTTAACGAATTGACTAATTATTAGAGTCAAGATTTCGATGAGAGGTAATAAAATTTAAATGAATTCGGTCACGACCTCTTCAAAGGTTACGTTGTACGGGTGATACTATTTGTGTTATATTGGGCTTGGTCAAGTGTAATATTAGCTGTACCCGGATAACCCCTATTTTAGGCGCAGCATGGTACATTGTGTGATTTTAGTCGATTCGATTCCTGATAAAAAATAATGAATGAATTTGTAATAATCCTAAATATCTTCCTAACTTTTATTTTTATTTTAAATATTTTTAAAACTATTCCTTTTACTAGTTGGTAGTTTTGTCAGCAGTCGTTTTGTGCGGATCTTTGTGAGATTAAAACAAAACAACAATATGTGAATGAAAACAGCGTCACTGGTAAGATGCCTCTTTTGAAATATGGATTTTTGCTCATATTATTAGCTTGTAATAATAATAGCTTGCAATAGTCTGTCCTTCTAATTATAACATTATGGTGGTTAAGATAGCAAAATAAATCATAATAAGTATAATAGAATCTGCAACTAATAAGTGGAAGCTCAGTTCCGGCTTTGCGTGATTTAATCAATCGATCAAACTATCGCCCGATTACAGAGGCTAAATTATTATTATAATATATATTTTTAAGATATGCCATAGATATCTCTAAGGATTTTTTATCTTACTATCAGGCAAGCGAATAGTTTTATATCTTTTCAAGTGTATACATTTTTTTTCATATCGTTTTTTTTTCTGCTTTCATTGCGTGAAAGTAGATTTTGTCAATTAACTCTATTACTATTACCTTACAAGATGACCTCTATTCATTAGATTATATTAACTCATTTTAGACCTTACAAGATGTTCACGAAGTACAGGATCGTATTTGGCAATTAAATTAAGCATTTCTAAAAAGTTGTCTGTACTGTCTATACTAATCGGTATTGGTGTCGTTGTCTAAATATCCACGTAAAGCCAAATTTTGATTGGCAAGGAATCTTATAATATCAAACATTCTGATAAGAATTTCATCCCATTTATTTATTTTGTCACTATGTCTTGCTCTTTTTTGTCAATAGTCTGTCCCTTTTGAAGTCTGCTCTCCAACTCCTTCCATTTACAATAATTTTGGATGTGTAGCGCACTTGATTCGTAACTTGAAACCGTAGGATTTAATTTCCACTAAGTCTTAAATCCATCAGATGATCAAAAATTAGATCCATTCGGTGTATTTACGTTCTCAAATAAACGACAATAAAAGTAAAATAATGATACTTTGAATGTAGACTAAGCCTACAGTCTAAGTACGCAAAACTTTTTCGCCGTTAGTCAATGTACGGTAAAATCATTACTTATTTAGTAAGCCACCTTGTCTCTCCTTTTGATGTTAAAGAGCACGAATCTGAGCGTGTTACTGTTGACGTTTCAGCGAAATTATTATCAATATACTGAATAATTTCCTGTCCTTGCTGAATGAGGTGCAATCGGATTTTGTCGTCTATGTGTTCAGGCCACTTGCCAATATCGTCGAAATTTTAGTATTAAATAGCAGATAATGCTGATGTTGTATCAATCTTTGTTTCGGAACTATGCATCTCCATGTCTCGCCATACAGATGGAGATACTAATTCAGTAGATGTTCTTGGAATTTGATCTTTAGGAATAGCTTGTTCTGGGTTGGAAGGCCCAGTTGTCTGTGATAAATTTAAGCCTAACGAGGAATCTGACGCCTCAGGAACAACACTTTTTTTATATTTAAGTAAAGCTCCTTCATTTGCTCTAATATTTTCGAACTTAGCTCTACTCTTATTACGGTAAGATGTCCCACTTTCTTTTATTCTTTTCAGTTTTGATGCTAAAATCAAAGAATATTAAATGATAAAAGTACAAGTTAGACTAGTAAACAAAATTATCGAACATTTCAAAAGATATCAGATAGTCCAACATAAAATTAGATAAATAAAATATTTAATATTAACACAGTTGAAAGTTGTTCAATAATTTCACAACCACTACACGTACCTACTTATTTGCACAAAAATCACAATTTGGCAAACGTAACACAATTAAAATGCGGGACAATGTGAATTGGACAACTGAAGATCCATCAATAAAACTTTCTTTGAATTGTCAAACTTTGTCAAAGCACATAATTCCCCGTACCTTAATGGGGCTTTCCCGTACGTGTAATAAACTATATTGAACTTATTATACATGTAATAGAAGTCGTTCTCGTTGCTTGTTAGTCATAAACGGAGAATTCTGAAGTCAGTATAGATGTTGTTGTCAATCGCTACAAAATATCATTCAAAGAAAAGGAATTCCCCGAATTTGAAACAAAATAAGTAATGAAAAATTCTGTACTCTTTTCAACTTCAATCGGTCCGAATTTGTAGTTGCGATAAAAACATAAAATGGTTCAAATATTTATAAATTATTTATTGATAAATTTTGCCGCCCCCTAAACAGTACCGCCCGGGGCGGGCCGCCCCTGCCGCCCCCACTACGCTACGTCACTGCATTTACATGTTGTCTGTTATACTGAAATGAGAGGAACGCGACAAAATATCCTCAACCTCAACTTCATTATAACTGAAAATACCCTAGTCCTAATTCAAGGGACTAGTTCTCTCACATCCACTCTATTGTTGATAGCGACCGGTGCGAAGAACTCAGCACGGATGCCCTTGACACCCAGATTTATCTTAACCTTACTTTTTTTGCCACATATTGATATTTGACTGGAAAATAATTTAGTGTTAGTGAAATTACAAACTTTTGCATAAAAAAAATGACAATGTATTGGATTCTTTTGAAGAAAAAGGCAATAAAAAGACATAGTGATATTTTCTTTTTTAATTATTGCTCATACTTACCATGGCACGACAATTTTTTTTCTCTACAGCTAATTCGTTTATTTTCATATATTTTGATTGTCTTCACTTATTCTTCACGCTGAGTAGGCTGATTTTTACGTAGATACTTCGCTGAAAATATATGTTTATCAACAGTCTCTCCCTCCACAACATGACTAATCATGCAGCCATAAGGTCACACCTCAGCTCCGCCAACCAGCGGGTCTTACCGCAGCAGTGACAGCGCGCCCAGTTTGACCATACTTGAAAATAAATATGTTTATCAACAGTCTGGTCAGCATAGTGTAGCGGTCTCTCTCTTATTTGTGATCAGACGGCTGTGTGAGGTGTCGTAAACAAAAAAATGATATTATTTAATTAATATTACTTTGTTACATAGAGAAAATACAAACAAAAATATGTATTTGTATTATGTTCACCCTTAGAAAAATACCTTAACGTTTTATAATGACATGTGACTTCACGGGACATGTCGCTGGTCGATCCTCGATGATAGCACGTGTGTAGAAATTGCCCTTTTTCAACTGCGACAATAAGCGGAAAGTTTTCGATTGAATGAGGACGTCTTATCTCAATTATTGTAATATAATAATTAAGAATTCTAAAACAACACGATGAGGATAACTAAAAGTTTATCCTCATTTAGTTGCTGTAGAGTTTTTTATTTCTTTTATTTATTTATTTATTTAAATACGTCATTATTTAAATAAATAAATAAATAAATAAAAGAATTCAGAGAGACTAGTCTAACACGGTACGCAGTAAGGTTCGTTCCCAACTCTGTAGCCCAAAAATATGCCCGCATGACATTCTCATTTATAGATTTTGTCCACTTCATGCGGCGCACATCACCACCGGTAGCGAGGACCCTGTTTGAGGTCAGTTATTATTATTATTATTATCGTAACAATTATTGGCCACATTTTACCTATAATCACCCATATTATAAACTACTGAAAATGAGTCGATCGGTATAATCAGAATCGAATGTTCCAAAGGAATGAGAAATGGGTTTACCGGAAATGGGAGGAACCGAATCCGTGTGTGAGTGATGGGCATTTTCCAGATGAAAATACCACTAATTCATTTTGGCGTAACATCTGGTCAGTGCCTGTCACTCATACAGAGGGTGATTGGTTGGAGGATGTCAAACGCTCGTGTGAGTCTATAACAGCTATGGAACCCATTGTTATTAATAAAGATGATGTAAGTTGTGCAGTCCGTTCATTACCGAATTGGAAATCACCTGGTCCAGACGGACTACACAACTTTTGGCTTAAGTGGTTCCGAAGCTCACATGCGTGTTTGGCATCACAAATCCAAGCAGCTTTGGATTCTGGTTCATTACCACAATTTTTAACCACTGGTGTAACCTATTTACTATACAAATCTGGTAGTACCATGGATCCCAAAAATTTTAGACCTATTACTTGTTTACCAACTACATATAAACTTCTAACATCTATTTTAAGACTCAAAATTACTACACATATAATTAATAATTCGGTACTCTCTATTTCTCAAAATGGATGTAGAAGTGGAGCCCGTGGCACTAAAGAGCTCCTTATCATAGACAGGACCATTAGCCAACAGGTACGTCGTAATCGTAAGAGTCTGGCGACATGTTGGATAGATTATAAGAAGGCTTATGACTCAGTTCCACATACATGGCTTTTGAAAGTGCTAGAGTTGTATAAAATTGATGCAACTCTGTGCACTTTCTTAAAGTCGTGTATGAGTCAATGGAGAACAACACTTCGCTATCCAGGATGTCGGCAGGCTGCGATAAATGACGTACTTATAAAGATCGAGCGAGGTATATTTCAAGGTGACAGTCTGAGTCCCTTGTGGTTTTGTCTAGCTTTGAACCCTCTCAGCACTCTGTTAGAGGATTCAGGGTTAGGCTATCGGTTGCAGAAAGATGATCAAGTTATATCTCACCTTCTTTATATGGATGATTTGAAGTTACTAGCCTCCACAAAATTACAATTGACGGCGTTATTAAGGGTCACTGAAAACTTTAGTAATTCTATCAAAATGGAATTTGGTGTAGACAAGTGTGCAGTCATGTATGTAAAGAAGGGCGTGATTGTAGAATCTGAAGGAATGGAACTTTCAGATTCAACAAAACTCAGATCTCTGTCTGCCACCGAAACCTACAAGTATCTAGGTTTTTCACAGTCCTTGGGAATACCAGAATCTGGCGTGAAACAAATGTTACAGGAACGCTTCTTTGGACGCCTAAAAAAAGTACTTAAAAGTCTTTTATCAGGCGGTAAGAAGGTGCGAGCCTGTAACAGTTGGGTCATGCCGGTTCTGATGTATTCCTTTGGTGTACTTAGATGGACTCAGACCGAATTGGATGCCCTTGACAGGAGAGTCCGTACATTGCTGACTGCATTCCGCATGCACCACCCACGTTCATCGGTTATGAGATTGTATATTTGGTTGGAAAATTTGGAGGTCGTGGTCTATTAAATATCTAAACTCTACACAATCGCGAGATATACAATCTCAGAGAATATTTTCTACAGACTAATGTGGGAGTGCATCGCAATGTAGTTGCAGTGGATACTGGTTTTACCCCGCTCGCTCTGGCTAAAGAGAATTGGCGCAAACCTGTAGTTCTTAGTACTACTGATCGCAAGGAAGTATGGAAGGGTAAAGAACTTCATGGCCGATTTTATCGGGCCCTACACAGGTCTGATATAGACTTTAAAGCGTCGACGTCTTGGCTACGGTATGGTGATCTCTTCGGAGAAACCGAAGGTTTTGTTTGTGCAATTATGGACGAAGTTATCATGACGAATAACTACCGGAAATATATCCTGAAAGATAGTACGGTTGACATCTGTCGGGCGTGCCACCGTCCTGGAGAATCTATTAGGCATATTATTTCTGGTTGTTCTCGTCTTGCTAATGGTGAGTATTTGCACAGGCACAACCAAGTAGCCAGGATCGTACACCAACAACTTGCCCTTAAATACCAACTTGTCAATTTTGAAGTGCCTTACTATAGGTATGTGCCCGACCCAGTTCTCGAGAACGGTCGTGCTATGTTATATGGGGATCGATCTATTATCACAGATAGGACTATTGTTGCCAATAAGCCTGATATTGTGGTCATAGATCGATTAAAGCGCCGCGCAATGATAGTCGATATCGCCGTTCCTCATGACGAGAATCTCGTGAAAGTTGAAAAAGAAAAACAATTAAAGTATTTAGATCTGTCTCACGAGATTGCCGATATGTGGAATGTAGATTCGGTGATCATTGTTCCGATAATCATATCTGTTCACGGATTGATAGCCAAGAGCCCCGACCAACACCTTAAGAGGCTCACGTTAGAAGGTTGGATCAAGGGTCTGATGCAGAAGGCAGTCCTCCTTGACACGGCTTGTATTGTGAGGAGGTTCCTGTCTCTGGAGCCCTAACCACCGGTATCTTGGTCCCTGTACTCGATGTCGGTGGTCTACTATTTTTTATATTTTTAAATATGTATTTTTTATTTTTTTATATATTTAAAAATGTATTGAATATGTGTTTAAATGAAATGAAGAGAATAATAATAATAATAATTCTTTATTAACCTAAAATCAAGAATAGAATAGTTCCTATCTTAAAACTAAGCTAATGTTATGAAATAAAGTTACACATGACACCCTGAAGATAGTGTTAACGGCGATGTCTGTGCTGATATAAACTGTGTGACAGACATCGACGCCTTCCTCCAAACTACAGAGAATACAATTTACGATCATTTAGAGGGTAATGGTAGTACTCCATTTATACAAGTTTAGTAAGCAGTACCATAGTAGTTAACAACCGAGACAAGGTCTAGTGCGTAGTGTAATACTGTGTGCACGCCATTTTGAATGAATGTGCGCATGAGTGTTTTTGTGAGGTGTGTGTTTGTGTGAGCATTGTAGTGTACACTAAGACAACCTTAGGTCACTGTCATGAGCAAGTTTTTCGTCTCTTCATACGTTGCGTTTTTAAGGTACCCAGTAATTTCGTTTTTACATTCCAATTTTGATAAATGATATACGTTGCACAATTTATTTAGTCTGTTATAGAGACGACCACTCAGACTCTGGTAGTATCTGCCAGCTAAGGCCGTCCTAACATGAAATCTTGGACAGATAAAATGTTTACGCCGGTTATCTATCTGCGGTTGAGGGTTTGAACCTAGCGAAGAATGTTTACGGAGAACTATATGCAGCACAAAGAGCTGTCTCACAGTTAATACGGGAAACTCTTTGTATAAATTCAAAGTTGAGTATCTGTAGGGCCTATTTAGCAGTACCTTCAGGACAGCTCTCTGTGCCCTCCCCAAACGCAAAAGCGAGGTCCTAAAAGTTCCACCTCTCACTGATATACAGTAGGTTATCAAAGACTGAACTAAAGCTAAGTAGATAGTTCTAAGCAGTGCAGCATCGGCCACCTTTTGTAATTTTTTCATTGGAAAAATTAGTTTACGCACACGAGAAACTAGCGTATCAATATGATTATGCCAACTTAAGGTGCTATCAATGTCCACTCCCAAATATCTAATGCAAGATGATTTTTGAATGAAAAGACAATTGCAAGCAGCTCGATTGGATGGATTACAGGTATGAGCTTTAATGTTCGGGCCATTTGGTTGAGTTTTGTGATTAGCTGTAAAAGTGATGTAATAGGTTTTAGCAACATTAAACGTGAGTAAACGAGAACCCAGCCATACCAACACCATCCGTAGAGCCCTCTCCGCAGAACGAAATGCAGAGTCCTAGGTATTACCGTTTATAATAAGTGCAGTGTCGTCTGCATAAACAAACATCCTACAGTTGGGTATCGAGAGCTGGCAAAGTCGATTTACATATATCAGAAAGAGGGTAGGGCTCAGTATGCCGCCCTGGGGTACCCCTAAAACAAGGTCTTCATCATCACTAACGTAGGACTCGATCCTCACCCTCTGTGTTCTCCCCATGAGATAGTCTCGAAAAATGCCAAGTGCAATATCCCTTACGCCGAGCGCCTCCATTTCCTCTAGCAGGATGGGCACAGAAATCGTGTCGAAGGCCTTGGTAAGGTCCAAGAAAATACCTATAGATTTTGTGTTGTTATCTAGATTTCGAACAACATGGTTAGTCAATTCTAAAACGGCATCCTCTGTGGATTCTTTCCTGAAACCATATTGGTTAGGGGAGAGTACATTGTTATGTTCTAAATAACTCAGTAGTCTAGTGTTTAGTACTTTTTCTAATATTTTAGAAAGTGCCGTCAAAATCGATATAGGCCTATAGTTTTCAAGACGATCCCTGCCCCCACCCTTGAATATAGCGGTGATAAGTGCCCTTTTAAAGCTGTCAGGGAAAATTCCTTTTTCAATGCTAAGGTTACATATATGTATGATAGGAGGGATTAAAGCATGTCGAGCTGATTTAGTTACAGATATGAGTATTCCGTCGTAACCCACTGCACATGTATTCTTTAACCCGTTTATTATATTATTTATTTCAGTGTAGTCCGTTTCAAATAGAACCAAATAATTGCCCTTTGGATTCACCAAAACACTCAGGTCCGGAATTGGAATCGCGCCCGCACTCTCACCAGTCCGCAACTCGAGTGCCAAGTACTTACCGACATTAGCAAAGTAGTTCTTCACAGCATTGACGGAAGAAGATGGATCACCACACAGACTAAGAAGAGAAGCAGCTTCATTTTTCTTTGACCTATTTTTATACGTTAGTGATTTGACAAGGTCCCATGTAGCTTTTGGGTTTCCTCTGGCTCTCAGAATCTCGTTTCTGTCAAATTCTTGTTTAATGTTTTTTAATAGATTATTACAATAATTGCGGTACCTGGTATATGTTATTTTTGTAACCATGTTATTGGGGTTCTGTTGTGACTTTTTATGGAGTTTGTCACGATTACGAATGCATCTCAGAAGACCAGGGGTTACGATCATACGTTGGCTGATTTTATCACAACAAACAGCGTTGGATTTGATAGAGAATATAATCTTTTTGATCTCACCCGACGCAACCGGAGAAAATCGGCCGGGATTTATGTTAGGGCTATTTAAACTTGTCAGGTAGTCAACAGTGCGATACTCGGCTTGGAAATCCAAATGAGCAGATAGAGAAAAATGGTGGTTCAAATCCTCCAAACCAACCGTCCCCTGCAGACAGGTGGTCTGTGCCGGCCGGTGCGGGTGTCTGCGGTGGACCGCTGCTTACCAATACCTAGAGTTCCAAGAAACTTCCAAATATTGGCAGGAGAAGAATGGGAGATGTTGTCAAAAATGTGTCGGCGTTTGGCGTTGCGTATCATCTGGTTGCAGCGATTCATCGCGATTTTGTGTAAAAAAATTAGAATTGTTTATACGATATTTCAAAATATGCAATACCTTACTCTGTTGGTACGAAATTACTCCTTTGCACCACCCACCAACTAACACCACACAAAATTTGATAATGACAACTAAAAAGAAAAATAAAACTACAAGTGCAATAAAACGATCAAACAGTGATAGTGTAAACTGTAAACAGTAACATTAACACGCTACGTTGTACACCAACGTATTTCCGAACGCAACCCGTCATGCATATGTCACTTTACGAATGTCAAATATGTTGTTGATGTTAAATAAACAATTAGACAAGGCTAAGTAGAAACAAATAAAATAAGACTATATTGTTTACCTGCCAGTTAATTGATCTTACACCGAATGCCGGCAGCGACCCTAACAACAATTGTGCCGTCATTAGTCCAACATGCAAGGGGGCCGAAGTGATGCCGGGCCTTGACAAATACTGTCTGTCTTGTTTTGGTGAGAAATTCACGGATAGAAACGGCGGAACCTTTAGGTGCAGATTTAGCCCTCCCGGTCGCCGACCGGAATTGCGAGCTACGAAATCTCACCGGTGTCCCATGCCTGTGACAGACAGTGAAGGACTCCGCAGTGCATGTTTTCAGTTGCAGCTTGTCGTTGACTATATCAAGTGCCACGCTGCCACAGTCTTCACCGTCAGACTCCGCAACCCCCATGAGTAGAAGTGCTTTACGACGATGCTTTGTCTCTATGGCATCGACAGCTTGAGTGCATTCTTTAATCTGCTTCTGTAACAGTCCCAACATGCTGTATATTAGTTTCCAAAAGGTTCGGCACTCCTCAGCTACCTTCGCAACCGTGTCCTTTCAGTCTCCAGGTACTTGTGCATTGAAGCTGTGACTCCAGTTCCCCCATTCTTCTGGTGAAGGACTCCTCCAGAGATTTTTGAGCGGCTTCAATGTTCACCAACTGTGACATATTGCTGCGTAGTGTAGTGCTGGTAGGTGGTGACTACAAATTGGCTAAGATCCACACATAAACTCCTACAAACAAGTGCACTCCAATATTGTGGTGTATTAAGCAAGAACTTTTAATAGTTTTTAGGAAATGTAGATATTTTAAATTAAATACAATTAAGAGCAAATAATTTTCTGTGTGCACTTTTCGAAAAGAGCCTTAGGTTCAATACTTACTTGCATTTATAACATAAAAAAATACTAGGTGAACTTCAATTATTCAAACTTATTCAATTATTAAAAAATATAGAAAATTTTATGTTTACAAATTATAAAATAATTTGCAAAAGTAAAATTTTCTATATTTTTTTAATAATTATAAGACCCTTTTTAATATTTTATCTAATCAATATAATGATGGGAATAAATAAAAAAGATATTTAAAAAAATTGTTATAATCTTTATTCACTTTTTGCATTCATTCAAGACATAAGTTATTCAAGAAATAAATTTGAACATCAATATTGATTCAACTGATAAATTGGCAGTATTGGTGGCATTACACACACTTAAAATATTCTTAAAATAAAGGATTTTAAAATAATGTTTAATTCTATAGAAAACAACGCCTAAACGATGATCAGACAGTGTCCATTGAGTCCTCGTTTAGTGGTTCAGTCTCCATTGCCATATCTCTGTCTCAACATCCCGTTGCATACTTAAAACTCAGCTTCTCATAGTGAACTTGTTCCTTGGCTGACACAGATGGTTTGCATTTCGAAAGGGCAATTCTAAAGTCTTCGAATGTGACGAAAATATCACCATCGGGAGTCCCGTTTGCAATATGATTTGTTAATGTGTTTTTGGCAGCTGACCTGACTAGACCAGCCAAATCCGCTCCTGTATAGCCCTCTGTTAAATCAGCTATAACATGTAAGTTTACATCAGGTGCAAGTAGTGATTTTGTGCTACTTTTAGTAAGTTTCTGGAGTATGTCAAAGCGATTTTCTGTAGCCGGCATTCCAACATACATAACTTGTTCCAAACGACCCGGCCGCAGTACTGCAGGATCAATGATATCTGGTCTATTTGAAGCTGCCAACACGAAAACTCCTTCACGACTCTCTATGCCATCCATTTCAGTCAACAGCTGATTGACGACTCGTGCTGCACCGTTGTTGTCTTGACCGGTTCGCCGAGGACATAATGCATCAAATTCGTCAAAAAATATGACACAAGGTGCAGAATTTCTAGCCCGTCTGAAACACGTGCGAACAGCTCTTTCGCTCTCACCTACATACATATTAAGCAACTCCGGTCCTTTCACTGATATGAAGTTTACTCCTGCTTCATTTGCTACAGCTTTTGCTAACATAGTTTTTCCACAACCAGGAGGGCCACATAGTAAAACTCCGCTCGGGGCAGCTAATCTCAGTTGTTTCAATAATTCAGGATACTTCACAGGAGCTAATACAGCCAGCTGTAATTCTTTCTGAACTTGACTCAGAGATCCAACATCATCCCAGGTAACATCTGGTACAGTTATAATACCCTCTCTCACTGCACAGGGTTTGGTTGACTTAAGTGCTTTAACAAAATCTTCATGTCTGATGGCAAGTCCTGTTAGTTCATCTTTAGTGTAAGGTGTAAGTCCTGAAAGAACTAGAACTTCATCTATAGAATTAACAGGAATTTTAGGCATTTCTTTTACATTATTACTGTCTAGGACAACTTTTATAGCAGGACCATCTAAGTCCTCTTTAGCAGGTTTATCAACATTTTGTAGCGGTGCATTGGGAGCATCAACAGCTAAAACAGTTTCTTCACTCGCTTTATTTCCATTTGGTATTACTGCCACTTCATCTTTAGCAGGTTCCTCTACATTGGGTTTTGTTTCTACTTTAATCTTAGATGTTTGAATTTCAGTAAATACTCTCTTTAGAGCATATGTGCTAGCTTTAGTTACAAGATCTTGTAAATCCGCTCCGACAAACCCAGGTGTGATCTGTGCTAAGATGTTCATATTCACATCTTCATCTAACGAGATACCTTTACAGAGAATACTAAGAATTTCTATCCTAGATTTTAATGAAGGTATACCAAGTGCAATTTCTTGTTGAAGACGGCCCGATCTCCGTAGAGCAGGATCTAAGGCATCAGGATTGTTTGTAGCGGCAAGTATTAACACCGAAGACTTAGTTTCAGACAAGTCATCTAAGCTAGTTATAAACTGGGAGACCATTCTTTTTTCCATATCTTTTTGAGCATAAGCTCTGTTTCCACAAACTGCATCAATCTCATCTATGAATAACACACTTGGAGCTACTGATATTGCTCGGTCAAACAATTCTCTAATCCTTTCCTCAGACTCACCCGACATTCCTCCAACTAATTCTGTACCACTTACTGCTATCATTGGTAATTGCAAGTTGCCAGCGATAGCGTGTGCTAGCAATGTTTTTCCTGTACCTGGTGGCCCATGTAATAATGCACCCCTAGGAGCTTTAGCACCTAACTGACTATACACGTCCGGGTACATCATATGTAATATTAAATCGCAAATCTGTGTTATTATATCTGATATTCCACCGATGTCGTCAAAATTAACCTTAACATTTTTAATAGTACCAATGTCACTCTTTTTCTTTGGTGGTGCAATTTTACTTGTACCCATTTTCTTTTTTCTGTCATTAGTTTGTTGATTCTGCTGTGTTTTAACCTCAACTGGCACGTTGTTTTTGTTTTTATTAGGCACGTGGGCGGTTGTAGTGATTTCATCGTTGATTTTAGGTAATTTTGGCGCCGTACCACCATCCTCGTCACTACTCAAAATATCTATAGGTTTACCTGATTTATCTGTATTTCTTTGATTTTGTGTCGGCCGCTTTTTGGGTTGCATCTTATACATGGCGATCAAGCGGTCATTGAGCACATTCATATTATTTTCGTCTTGTAGTTTTAAATCGGATTCTTCCTCTGAACCTTCTGACGTAGTCGCTCCATCCACCCCGTAGCTCTGTAAAACTACTTCATACGCACTTTTTACCATCTGATAAAAGGCATTGTCGCGTCTGTTGTTATACTCGCGGTAGCACTGTTTTAATGAACGCGCCATTTGCCTAACATCGACGAAAGACTTGTCCACATTCTCGGTGAGATAATTCTTAACGCGTGCCACTATTACTGGATCACTAATAGTATTTTGTCGCGCTCGATGTTTCTTCATTTTACAAAAACGTTTTATAATTCATTTACTCCAAATAGATACCTTCTATGGAATTGTTTCTTCCCGATACGACGACAAGTAATGTTTGACAGCGGTTTCTCTGAATTAGGTATGTCGATCAGAGATCGATTAATCGAAGAATCGATTTTTTAAATCGAAATATAGTACTGAATCGATATATCACCTTTGAAAATCGACATTCTCTTTTTGTTTTATAGAAACCATACAATTATTGCAATTAGTTGAATATAAAAGTGAATATAAATTTGAAATTAATCGAATTTCCTGATTTTACTGATAACAGATTGCTAATTGTAATATTTATCTTGTTTTTAATAAAATTTATTTATACTTACATTGTAAACGTAAATTTGAAATAAGATCGATTTTTTAGAAATTAATCATTTAAACCTCGATTTTTTTGTGAACCAATTCATTAGGTCACAATTCGAATGAATTTAAAAATCGATTTTTTTCGAAAAGCATTGACATCCCTACTCTGAATCGATGGAACGTGTACCACAGATAGAAACTAATGTCATAGCATGTACAATGTTTCTGAAGCTAATAAAAAATATATATTTTAATTTGTCATCTTATTTTTCTTTCTGTTTCAGATAAAAACTAAAAAATCATATCCTACAATTGACTCGACTACTGATAAAAGACTTCAAGAGGAGCTCATAACCATTTTTGTGAAATTAACAACAATGAATAAAAATATAAGCGAAAGGTAAACTTTAAGTCAACAGTAGTCAAAATACATATTCAATAAGAACAAAAATTTTTTTGCTATTGACAACAACCTAATTATCGCAATACACATATTGTCATTATTTATACTTCAAAAAACCATAATGGTCTTAGCTATTTAAGTATGACTTTGTAATGTAAAATTTTAAATATAAGTATTACTGTTTACAGATGTCTCGAACTCAAGAGGTGGAATTTAAAGGAAGCCTTATACCATTTTACTAAACTGTTTATATTGGACGCCTTGGAGTCTCTTACAAAAGTTTCATAGCTTTTTAAAAACAATGTTCTTATGCAGTGTTATCTAATAAAGTTACCATAAGAAGACTTTTATTTCTGAAATTAATTATTGAATGTAGTTTTTCTTTTTTGGTTAAATTTATTATAAACCCAATATGCTAACGTATACAAACCTCAAAACACATCCTAGCGGAGATATGCAAACGGGCTCATTTGATTTATTGACATCAAAACAAATGAGCGTTGGTGCAAGTTTTACACACGTGATGTATGATTTGGCTTTAATGTAGGACAATGTGATCACAGCAATATCAGTGGCCAAATTAAATACTAAATTATTATTAAGAAATTTATACTTTCCTCTTTCTCACAATGTACTTTCCTTTCTACCTTTTACGTCGGCCCTTCCACATTTTACGTGTTATAAATTAAACGTCAAAATATACCCTGTAGCGCCATTTATTAGAAATAATGTGAAGTATGGTTTTGGTTAATGTAATAGTAGTTGTAGATACATGTTAGGTCTCTATTACACAATATAAAATATAAACAGGAGAAAATGAGGTCAAATTTTTAGTAAACATAAACTTTTTCAATAATAAAAAAGAAATATGCAACTTTCAGACATAAGATTCAGACCTCTAACTAACATTGGTACATATAAACAAAAAAATACGATATAATTAGATTATTTTTTGATCGAATATCACGATCAACAAGTTCCGTAATTTACAACGCAATGATTTTCACTATAATAAATCTTCCTGGTTAATAAATAAAAAATATACACACATAATCAGCTAAGTAAAAATGTTATACCCAATCTATACTCCCAAAGCTCATTTACTTTTAACAGAATACCTCCATTATTATTACCAAACTAACAAAAAAGGTTTTATAACTGAAATCCAATAAACCACAGGACCATAAGAATATACACTTATTTTTTTTAACAATTCTGTATTTGAATTTCTCTACACATCACTGATAGAAGCAAACTAGTACAGTAAAAATAATACAAGTTGTGCATACAATGAACATGAGCTAACACTATGGTATATTCTTATGTTTAAATAAGGAAAAAGTCCTCAACGTAAATACAGTCAGATAAATTCTACCACGACCGCAGTGACTGACTGGAGCGAACACTATGTTACAATTTTGAATTGTTAACGAATTGACTAATTATTAGAGTCAAGATTTCGATGAGAGGTAATAAAATTTAAATGAATTCGGTCACGACCTCTTCAAAGGTTACGTTGTACGGGTGATACTATTTGTGTTATATTGGGCTTGGTCAAGTGTAATATTAGCTGTACCCGGATAACCCCTATTTTAGGCGCAGCATGGTACATTGTGTGATTTTAGTCGATTCGATTCCTGATAAAAAATAATGAATGAATTTGTAATAATCCTAAATATCTTCCTAACTTTTATTTTTATTTTAAATATTTTTAAAACTATTCCTTTTACTAGTTGGTAGTTTTGTCAGCAGTCGTTTTGTGCGGATCTTTGTGAGATTAAAACAAAACAACAATATGTGAATGAAAACAGCGTCACTGGTAAGATGCCTCTTTTGAAATATGGATTTTTGCTCATATTATTAGCTTGTAATAATAATAGCTTGCAATAGTCTGTCCTTCTAATTATAACATTATGGTGGTTAAGATAGCAAAATAAATCATAATAAGTATAATAGAATCTGCAACTAATAAGTGGAAGCTCAGTTCCGGCTTTGCGTGATTTAATCAATCGATCAAACTATCGCCCGATTACAGAGGCTAAATTATTATTATAATATATATTTTTAAGATATGCCATAGATATCTCTAAGGATTTTTTATCTTACTATCAGGCAAGCGAATAGTTTTATATCTTTTCAAGTGTATACATTTTTTTTCATATCGTTTTTTTTTCTGCTTTCATTGCGTGAAAGTAGATTTTGTCAATTAACTCTATTACTATTACCTTACAAGATGACCTCTATTCATTAGATTATATTAACTCATTTTAGACCTTACAAGATGTTCACGAAGTACAGGATCGTATTTGGCAATTAAATTAAGCATTTCTAAAAAGTTGTCTGTACTGTCTATACTAATCGGTATTGGTGTCGTTGTCTAAATATCCACGTAAAGCCAAATTTTGATTGGCAAGGAATCTTATAATATCAAACATTCTGATAAGAATTTCATCCCATTTATTTATTTTGTCACTATGTCTTGCTCTTTTTTGTCAATAGTCTGTCCCTTTTGAAGTCTGCTCTCCAACTCCTTCCATTTACAATAATTTTGGATGTGTAGCGCACTTGATTCGTAACTTGAAACCGTAGGATTTAATTTCCACTAAGTCTTAAATCCATCAGATGATCAAAAATTAGATCCATTCGGTGTATTTACGTTCTCAAATAAACGACAATAAAAGTAAAATAATGATACTTTGAATGTAGACTAAGCCTACAGTCTAAGTACGCAAAACTTTTTCGCCGTTAGTCAATGTACGGTAAAATCATTACTTATTTAGTAAGCCACCTTGTCTCTCCTTTTGATGTTAAAGAGCACGAATCTGAGCGTGTTACTGTTGACGTTTCAGCGAAATTATTATCAATATACTGAATAATTTCCTGTCCTTGCTGAATGAGGTGCAATCGGATTTTGTCGTCTATGTGTTCAGGCCACTTGCCAATATCGTCGAAATTTTAGTATTAAATAGCAGATAATGCTGATGTTGTATCAATCTTTGTTTCGGAACTATGCATCTCCATGTCTCGCCATACAGATGGAGATACTAATTCAGTAGATGTTCTTGGAATTTGATCTTTAGGAATAGCTTGTTCTGGGTTGGAAGGCCCAGTTGTCTGTGATAAATTTAAGCCTAACGAGGAATCTGACGCCTCAGGAACAACACTTTTTTTATATTTAAGTAAAGCTCCTTCATTTGCTCTAATATTTTCGAACTTAGCTCTACTCTTATTACGGTAAGATGTCCCACTTTCTTTTATTCTTTTCAGTTTTGATGCTAAAATCAAAGAATATTAAATGATAAAAGTACAAGTTAGACTAGTAAACAAAATTATCGAACATTTCAAAAGATATCAGATAGTCCAACATAAAATTAGATAAATAGAATATTTAATATTAACACAGTTGAAAGTTGTTCAATAATTTCACAACCACTACACGTACCTACTTATTTGCACAAAAATCACAATTTGGCAAACGTAACACAATTAAAATGCGGGACAATGTGAATTGGACAACTGAAGATCCATCAATAAAACTTTCTTTGAATTGTCAAACTTTGTCAAAGCACATAATTCCCCGTACCTTAATGGGGCTTTCCCGTACGTGTAATAAACTATATTGAACTTATTATACATGTAATAGAAGTCGTTCTCGTTGCTTGTTAGTCATAAACGGAGAATTCTGAAGTCAGTATAGATGTTGTTGTCAATCGCTACAAAATATCATTCAAAGAAAAGGAATTCCCCGAATTTGAAACAAAATAAGTAATGAAAAATTCTGTACTCTTTTCAACTTCAATCGGTCCGAATTTGTAGTTGCGATAAAAACATAAAATGGTTCAAATATTTATAAATTATTTATTGATAAATTTTGCCGCCCCCTAAACAGTACCGCCCGGGGCGGGCCGCCCCTGCCGCCCCCACTACGCTACGTCACTGCATTTACATGTTGTCTGTTATACTGAAATGAGAGGAACGCGACAAAATATCCTCAACCTCAACTTCATTATAACTGAAAATACCCTAGTCCTAATTCAAGGGACTAGTTCTCTCACATCCACTCTATTGTTGATAGCGACCGGTGCGAAGAACTCAGCACGGATGCCCTTGACACCCAGATTTATCTTAACCTTACTTTTTTTGCCACATATTGATATTTGACTGGAAAATAATTTAGTGTTAGTGAAATTACAAACTTTTGCATAAAAAAAATGACAATGTATTGGATTCTTTTGAAGAAAAAGGCAATAAAAAGACATAGTGATATTTTCTTTTTTAATTATTGCTCATACTTACCATGGCACGACAATTTTTTTTCTCTACAGCTAATTCGTTTATTTTCATATATTTTGATTGTCTTCACTTATTCTTCACGCTGAGTAGGCTGATTTTTACGTAGATACTTCGCTGAAAATATATGTTTATCAACAGTCTCTCCCTCCACAACATGACTAATCATGCAGCCATAAGGTCACACCTCAGCTCCGCCAACCAGCGGGTCTTACCGCAGCAGTGACAGCGCGCCCAGTTTGACCATACTTGAAAATAAATATGTTTATCAACAGTCTGGTCAGCATAGTGTAGCGGTCTCTCTCTTATTTGTGATCAGACGGCTGTGTGAGGTGTCGTAAACAAAAAAATGATATTATTTAATTAATATTACTTTGTTACATAGAGAAAATACAAACAAAAATATGTATTTGTATTATGTTCACCCTTAGAAAAATACCTTAACGTTTTATAATGACATGTGACTTCACGGGACATGTCGCTGGTCGATCCTCGATGATAGCACGTGTGTAGAAATTGCCCTTTTTCAACTGCGACAATAAGCGGAAAGTTTTCGATTGAATGAGGACGTCTTATCTCAATTATTGTAATATAATAATTAAGAATTCTAAAACAACACGATGAGGATAACTAAAAGTTTATCCTCATTTAGTTGCTGTAGAGTTTTTTATTTCTTTTATTTATTTATTTATTTAAATACGTCATTATTTAAATAAATAAATAAATAAATAAAAGAATTCAGAGAGACTAGTCTAACACGGTACGCAGTAAGGTTCGTTCCCAACTCTGTAGCCCAAAAATATGCCCGCATGACATTCTCATTTATAGATTTTGTCCACTTCATGCGGCGCACATCACCACCGGTAGCGAGGACCCTGTTTGAGGTCAGTTATTATTATTATTATTATCGTAACAATTATTGGCCACATTTTACCTATAATCACCCATATTATAAACTACTGAAAATGAGTCGATCGGTATAATCAGAATCGAATGTTCCAAAGGAATGAGAAATGGGTTTACCGGAAATGGGAGGAACCGAATCCGTGTGTGAGTGATGGGCATTTTCCAGATGAAAATACCACTAATTCATTTTGGCGTAACATCTGGTCAGTGCCTGTCACTCATACAGAGGGTGATTGGTTGGAGGATGTCAAACGCTCGTGTGAGTCTATAACAGCTATGGAACCCATTGTTATTAATAAAGATGATGTAAGTTGTGCAGTCCGTTCATTACCGAATTGGAAATCACCTGGTCCAGACGGACTACACAACTTTTGGCTTAAGTGGTTCCGAAGCTCACATGCGTGTTTGGCATCACAAATCCAAGCAGCTTTGGATTCTGGTTCATTACCACAATTTTTAACCACTGGTGTAACCTATTTACTATACAAATCTGGTAGTACCATGGATCCCAAAAATTTTAGACCTATTACTTGTTTACCAACTACATATAAACTTCTAACATCTATTTTAAGACTCAAAATTACTACACATATAATTAATAATTCGGTACTCTCTATTTCTCAAAATGGATGTAGAAGTGGAGCCCGTGGCACTAAAGAGCTCCTTATCATAGACAGGACCATTAGCCAACAGGTACGTCGTAATCGTAAGAGTCTGGCGACATGTTGGATAGATTATAAGAAGGCTTATGACTCAGTTCCACATACATGGCTTTTGAAAGTGCTAGAGTTGTATAAAATTGATGCAACTCTGTGCACTTTCTTAAAGTCGTGTATGAGTCAATGGAGAACAACACTTCCCTATCCAGGATGTCGGCAGGCTGCGATAAATGACGTACTTATAAAGATCGAGCGAGGTATATTTCAAGGTGACAGTCTGAGTCCCTTGTGGTTTTGTCTAGCTTTGAACCCTCTCAGCACTCTGTTAGAGGATTCAGGGTTAGGCTATCGGTTGCAGAAAGATGATCAAGTTATATCTCACCTTCTTTATATGGATGATTTGAAGTTACTAGCCTCCACAAAATTACAATTGACGGCGTTATTAAGGGTCACTGAAAACTTTAGTAATTCTATCAAAATGGAATTTGGTGTAGACAAGTGTGCAGTCATGTATGTAAAGAAGGGCGTGATTGTAGAATCTGAAGGAATGGAACTTTCAGATTCAACAAAACTCAGATCTCTGTCTGCCACCGAAACCTACAAGTATCTAGGTTTTTCACAGTCCTTGGGAATACCAGAATCTGGCGTGAAACAAATGTTACAGGAACGCTTCTTTGGACGCCTAAAAAAAGTACTTAAAAGTCTTTTATCAGGCGGTAAGAAGGTGCGAGCCTGTAACAGTTGGGTCATGCCGGTTCTGATGTATTCCTTTGGTGTACTTAGATGGACTCAGACCGAATTGGATGCCCTTGACAGGAGAGTCCGTACATTGCTGACTGCATTCCGCATGCACCACCCACGTTCATCGGTTATGAGATTGTATATTTGGTTGGAAAATTTGGAGGTCGTGGTCTATTAAATATCTAAACTCTACACAATCGCGAGATATACAATCTCAGAGAATATTTTCTACAGACTAATGTGGGAGTGCATCGCAATGTAGTTGCAGTGGATACTGGTTTTACCCCGCTCGCTCTGGCTAAAGAGAATTGGCGCAAACCTGTAGTTCTTAGTACTACTGATCGCAAGGAAGTATGGAAGGGTAAAGAACTTCATGGCCGATTTTATCGGGCCCTACACAGGTCTGATATAGACTTTAAAGCGTCGACGTCTTGGCTACGGTATGGTGATCTCTTCGGAGAAACCGAAGGTTTTGTTTGTGCAATTATGGACGAAGTTATCATGACGAATAACTACCGGAAATATATCCTGAAAGATAGTACGGTTGACATCTGTCGGGCGTGCCACCGTCCTGGAGAATCTATTAGGCATATTATTTCTGGTTGTTCTCGTCTTGCTAATGGTGAGTATTTGCACAGGCACAACCAAGTAGCCAGGATCGTACACCAACAACTTGCCCTTAAATACCAACTTGTCAATTTTGAAGTGCCTTACTATAGGTATGTGCCCGACCCAGTTCTCGAGAACGGTCGTGCTATGTTATATGGGGATCGATCTATTATCACAGATAGGACTATTGTTGCCAATAAGCCTGATATTGTGGTCATAGATCGATTAAAGCGCCGCGCAATGATAGTCGATATCGCCGTTCCTCATGACGAGAATCTCGTGAAAGTTGAAAAAGAAAAACAATTAAAGTATTTAGATCTGTCTCACGAGATTGCCGATATGTGGAATGTAGATTCGGTGATCATTGTTCCGATAATCATATCTGTTCACGGATTGATAGCCAAGAGCCCCGACCAACACCTTAAGAGGCTCACGTTAGAAGGTTGGATCAAGGGTCTGATGCAGAAGGCAGTCCTCCTTGACACGGCTTGTATTGTGAGGAGGTTCCTGTCTCTGGAGCCCTAACCACCGGTATCTTGGTCCCTGTACTCGATGTCGGTGGTCTACTATTTTTTATATTTTTAAATATGTATTTTTTATTTTTTTATATATTTAAAAATGTATTGAATATGTGTTTAAATGAAATGAAGAGAATAATAATAATAATAATTCTTTATTAACCTAAAATCAAGAATAGAATAGTTCCTATCTTAAAACTAAGCTAATGTTATGAAATAAAGTTACACATGACACCCTGAAGATAGTGTTAACGGCGATGTCTGTGCTGATATAAACTGTGTGACAGACATCGACGCCTTCCTCCAAACTACAGAGAATACAATTTACGATCATTTAGAGGGTAATGGTAGTACTCCATTTATACAAGTTTAGTAAGCAGTACCATAGTAGTTAACAACCGAGACAAGGTCTAGTGCGTAGTGTAATACTGTGTGCACGCCATTTTGAATGAATGTGCGCATGAGTGTTTTTGTGAGGTGTGTGTTTGTGTGAGCATTGTAGTGTACACTAAGACAACCTTAGGTCACTGTCATGAGCAAGTTTTTCGTCTCTTCATACGTTGCGTTTTTAAGGTACCCAGTAATTTCGTTTTTACATTCCAATTTTGATAAATGATATACGTTGCACAATTTATTTAGTCTGTTATAGAGACGACCACTCAGACTCTGGTAGTATCTGCCAGCTAAGGCCGTCCTAACATGAAATCTTGGACAGATAAAATGTTTACGCCGGTTATCTATCTGCGGTTGAGGGTTTGAACCTAGCGAAGAATGTTTACGGAGAACTATATGCAGCACAAAGAGCTGTCTCACAGTTAATACGGGAAACTCTTTGTATAAATTCAAAGTTGAGTATCTGTAGGGCCTATTTAGCAGTACCTTCAGGACAGCTCTCTGTGCCCTCCCCAAACGCAAAAGCGAGGTCCTAAAAGTTCCACCTCTCACTGATATACAGTAGGTTATCAAAGACTGAACTAAAGCTAAGTAGATAGTTCTAAGCAGTGCAGCATCGGCCACCTTTTGTAATTTTTTCATTGGAAAAATTAGTTTACGCACACGAGAAACTAGCGTATCAATATGATTATGCCAACTTAAGGTGCTATCAATGTCCACTCCCAAATATCTAATGCAAGATGATTTTTGAATGAAAAGACAATTGCAAGCAGCTCGATTGGATGGATTACAGGTATGAGCTTTAATGTTCGGGCCATTTGGTTGAGTTTTGTGATTAGCTGTAAAAGTGATGTAATAGGTTTTAGCAACATTAAACGTGAGTAAACGAGAACCCAGCCATACCAACACCATCCGTAGAGCCCTCTCCGCAGAACGAAATGCAGAGTCCTAGGTATTACCGTTTATAATAAGTGCAGTGTCGTCTGCATAAACAAACATCCTACAGTTGGGTATCGAGAGCTGGCAAAGTCGATTTACATATATCAGAAAGAGGGTAGGGCTCAGTATGCCGCCCTGGGGTACCCCTAAAACAAGGTCTTCATCATCACTAACGTAGGACTCGATCCTCACCCTCTGTGTTCTCCCCATGAGATAGTCTCGAAAAATGCCAAGTGCAATATCCCTTACGCCGAGCGCCTCCATTTCCTCTAGCAGGATGGGCACAGAAATCGTGTCGAAGGCCTTGGTAAGGTCCAAGAAAATACCTATAGATTTTGTGTTGTTATCTAGATTTCGAACAACATGGTTAGTCAATTCTAAAACGGCATCCTCTGTGGATTCTTTCCTGAAACCATATTGGTTAGGGGAGAGTACATTGTTATGTTCTAAATAACTCAGTAGTCTAGTGTTTAGTACTTTTTCTAATATTTTAGAAAGTGCCGTCAAAATCGATATAGGCCTATAGTTTTCAAGACGATCCCTGCCCCCACCCTTGAATATAGCGGTGATAAGTGCCCTTTTAAAGCTGTCAGGGAAAATTCCTTTTTCAATGCTAAGGTTACATATATGTATGATAGGAGGGATTAAAGCATGTCGAGCTGATTTAGTTACAGATATGAGTATTCCGTCGTAACCCACTGCACATGTATTCTTTAACCCGTTTATTATATTATTTATTTCAGTGTAGTCCGTTTCAAATAGAACCAAATAATTGCCCTTTGGATTCACCAAAACACTCAGGTCCGGAATTGGAATCGCGCCCGCACTCTCACCAGTCCGCAACTCGAGTGCCAAGTACTTACCGACATTAGCAAAGTAGTTCTTCACAGCATTGACGGAAGAAGATGGATCACCACACAGACTAAGAAGAGAAGCAGCTTCATTTTTCTTTGACCTATTTTTATACGTTAGTGATTTGACAAGGTCCCATGTAGCTTTTGGGTTTCCTCTGGCTCTCAGAATCTCGTTTCTGTCAAATTCTTGTTTAATGTTTTTTAATAGATTATTACAATAATTGCGGTACCTGGTATATGTTATTTTTGTAACCATGTTATTGGGGTTCTGTTGTGACTTTTTATGGAGTTTGTCACGATTACGAATGCATCTCAGAAGACCAGGGGTTACGATCATACGTTGGCTGATTTTATCACAACAAACAGCGTTGGATTTGATAGAGAATATAATCTTTTTGATCTCACCCGACGCAACCGGAGAAAATCGGCCGGGATTTATGTTAGGGCTATTTAAACTTGTCAGGTAGTCAACAGTGCGATACTCGGCTTGGAAATCCAAATGAGCAGATAGAGAAAAATGGTGGTTCAAATCCTCCAAACCAACCGTCCCCTGCAGACAGGTGGTCTGTGCCGGCCGGTGCGGGTGTCTGCGGTGGACCGCTGCTTACCAATACCTAGAGTTCCAAGAAACTTCCAAATATTGGCAGGAGAAGAATGGGAGATGTTGTCAAAAATGTGTCGGCGTTTGGCGTTGCGTATCATCTGGTTGCAGCGATTCATCGCGATTTTGTGTAAAAAAATTAGAATTGTTTATACGATATTTCAAAATATGCAATACCTTACTCTGTTGGTACGAAATTACTCCTTTGCACCACCCACCAACTAACACCACACAAAATTTGATAATGACAACTAAAAAGAAAAATAAAAATACAAGTGCAATAAAACGATCAAACAGTGATAGTGTAAACTGTAAACAGTAACATTAACACGCTACGTTGTACACCAACGTATTTCCGAACGCAACCCGTCATGCATATGTCACTTTACGAATGTCAAATATGTTGTTGATGTTAAATAAACAATTAGACAAGGCTAAGTAGAAACAAATAAAATAAGACTATATTGTTTACCTGCCAGTTAATTGATCTTACACCGAATGCCGGCAGCGACCCTAACAACAATTGTGCCGTCATTAGTCCAACATGCAAGGGGGCCGAAGTGATGCCGGGCCTTGACAAATACTGTCTGTCTTGTTTTGGTGAGAAATTCACGGATAGAAACGGCGGAACCTTTAGGTGCAGATTTAGCCCTCCCGGTCGCCGACCGGAATTGCGAGCTACGAAATCTCACCGGTGTCCCATGCCTGTGACAGACAGTGAAGGACTCCGCAGTGCATGTTTTCAGTTGCAGCTTGTCGTTGACTATATCAAGTGCCACGCTGCCACAGTCTTCACCGTCAGACTCCGCAACCCCCATGAGTAGAAGTGCTTTACGACGATGCTTTGTCTCTATGGCATCGACAGCTTGAGTGCATTCTTTAATCTGCTTCTGTAACAGTCCCAACATGCTGTATATTAGTTTCCAAAAGGTTCGGCACTCCTCAGCTACCTTCGCAACCGTGTCCTTTCAGTCTCCAGGTACTTGTGCATTGAAGCTGTGACTCCAGTTCCCCCATTCTTCTGGTGAAGGACTCCTCCAGAGATTTTTGAGCGGCTTCAATGTTCACCAACTGTGACATATTGCTGCGTAGTGTAGTGCTGGTAGGTGGTGACTACAAATTGGCTAAGATCCACACATAAACTCCTACAAACAAGTGCACTCCAATATTGTGGTGTATTAAGCAAGAACTTTTAATAGTTTTTAGGAAATGTAGATATTTTAAATTAAATACAATTAAGAGCAAATAATTTTCTGTGTGCACTTTTCGAAAAGAGCCTTAGGTTCAATACTTACTTGCATTTATAACATAAAAAAATACTAGGTGAACTTCAATTATTCAAACTTATTCAATTATTAAAAAATATAGAAAATTTTATGTTTACAAATTATAAAATAATTTGCAAAAGTAAAATTTTCTATATTTTTTTAATAATTATAAGACCCTTTTTAATATTTTATCTAATCAATATAATGATGGGAATAAATAAAAAAGATATTTAAAAAAATTGTTATAATCTTTATTCACTTTTTGCATTCATTCAAGACATAAGTTATTCAAGAAATAAATTTGAACATCAATATTGATTCAACTGATAAATTGGCAGTATTGGTGGCATTACACACACTTAAAATATTCTTAAAATAAAGGATTTTAAAATAATGTTTAATTCTATAGAAAACAACGCCTAAACGATGATCAGACAGTGTCCATTGAGTCCTCGTTTAGTGGTTCAGTCTCCATTGCCATATCTCTGTCTCAACATCCCGTTGCATACTTAAAACTCAGCTTCTCATAGTGAACTTGTTCCTTGGCTGACACAGATGGTTTGCATTTCGAAAGGGCAATTCTAAAGTCTTCGAATGTGACGAAAATATCACCATCGGGAGTCCCGTTTGCAATATGATTTGTTAATGTGTTTTTGGCAGCTGACCTGACTAGACCAGCCAAATCCGCTCCTGTATAGCCCTCTGTTAAATCAGCTATAACATGTAAGTTTACATCAGGTGCAAGTAGTGATTTTGTGCTACTTTTAGTAAGTTTCTGGAGTATGTCAAAGCGATTTTCTGTAGCCGGCATTCCAACATACATAACTTGTTCCAAACGACCCGGCCGCAGTACTGCAGGATCAATGATATCTGGTCTATTTGAAGCTGCCAACACGAAAACTCCTTCACGACTCTCTATGCCATCCATTTCAGTCAACAGCTGATTGACGACTCGTGCTGCACCGTTGTTGTCTTGACCGGTTCGCCGAGGACATAATGCATCAAATTCGTCAAAAAATATGACACAAGGTGCAGAATTTCTAGCCCGTCTGAAACACGTGCGAACAGCTCTTTCGCTCTCACCTACATACATATTAAGCAACTCCGGTCCTTTCACTGATATGAAGTTTACTCCTGCTTCATTTGCTACAGCTTTTGCTAACATAGTTTTTCCACAACCAGGAGGGCCACATAGTAAAACTCCGCTCGGGGCAGCTAATCTCAGTTGTTTCAATAATTCAGGATACTTCACAGGAGCTAATACAGCCAGCTGTAATTCTTTCTGAACTTGACTCAGAGATCCAACATCATCCCAGGTAACATCTGGTACAGTTATAATACCCTCTCTCACTGCACAGGGTTTGGTTGACTTAAGTGCTTTAACAAAATCTTCATGTCTGATGGCAAGTCCTGTTAGTTCATCTTTAGTGTAAGGTGTAAGTCCTGAAAGAACTAGAACTTCATCTATAGAATTAACAGGAATTTTAGGCATTTCTTTTACATTATTACTGTCTAGGACAACTTTTATAGCAGGACCATCTAAGTCCTCTTTAGCAGGTTTATCAACATTTTGTAGCGGTGCATTGGGAGCATCAACAGCTAAAACAGTTTCTTCACTCGCTTTATTTCCATTTGGTATTACTGCCACTTCATCTTTAGCAGGTTCCTCTACATTGGGTTTTGTTTCTACTTTAATCTTAGATGTTTGAATTTCAGTAAATACTCTCTTTAGAGCATATGTGCTAGCTTTAGTTACAAGATCTTGTAAATCCGCTCCGACAAACCCAGGTGTGATCTGTGCTAAGATGTTCATATTCACATCTTCATCTAACGAGATACCTTTACAGAGAATACTAAGAATTTCTATCCTAGATTTTAATGAAGGTATACCAAGTGCAATTTCTTGTTGAAGACGGCCCGATCTCCGTAGAGCAGGATCTAAGGCATCAGGATTGTTTGTAGCGGCAAGTATTAACACCGAAGACTTAGTTTCAGACAAGTCATCTAAGCTAGTTATAAACTGGGAGACCATTCTTTTTTCCATATCTTTTTGAGCATAAGCTCTGTTTCCACAAACTGCATCAATCTCATCTATGAATAACACACTTGGAGCTACTGATATTGCTCGGTCAAACAATTCTCTAATCCTTTCCTCAGACTCACCCGACATTCCTCCAACTAATTCTGTACCACTTACTGCTATCATTGGTAATTGCAAGTTGCCAGCGATAGCGTGTGCTAGCAATGTTTTTCCTGTACCTGGTGGCCCATGTAATAATGCACCCCTAGGAGCTTTAGCACCTAACTGACTATACACGTCCGGGTACATCATATGTAATATTAAATCGCAAATCTGTGTTATTATATCTGATATTCCACCGATGTCGTCAAAATTAACCTTAACATTTTTAATAGTACCAATGTCACTCTTTTTCTTTGGTGGTGCAATTTTACTTGTACCCATTTTCTTTTTTCTGTCATTAGTTTGTTGATTCTGCTGTGTTTTAACCTCAACTGGCACGTTGTTTTTGTTTTTATTAGGCACGTGGGCGGTTGTAGTGATTTCATCGTTGATTTTAGGTAATTTTGGCGCCGTACCACCATCCTCGTCACTACTCAAAATATCTATAGGTTTACCTGATTTATCTGTATTTCTTTGATTTTGTGTCGGCCGCTTTTTGGGTTGCATCTTATACATGGCGATCAAGCGGTCATTGAGCACATTCATATTATTTTCGTCTTGTAGTTTTAAATCGGATTCTTCCTCTGAACCTTCTGACGTAGTCGCTCCATCCACCCCGTAGCTCTGTAAAACTACTTCATACGCACTTTTTACCATCTGATAAAAGGCATTGTCGCGTCTGTTGTTATACTCGCGGTAGCACTGTTTTAATGAACGCGCCATTTGCCTAACATCGACGAAAGACTTGTCCACATTCTCGGTGAGATAATTCTTAACGCGTGCCACTATTACTGGATCACTAATAGTATTTTGTCGCGCTCGATGTTTCTTCATTTTACAAAAACGTTTTATAATTCATTTACTCCAAATAGATACCTTCTATGGAATTGTTTCTTCCCGATACGACGACAAGTAATGTTTGACAGCGGTTTCTCTGAATTAGGTATGTCGATCAGAGATCGATTAATCGAAGAATCGATTTTTTAAATCGAAATATAGTACTGAATCGATATATCACCTTTGAAAATCGACATTCTCTTTTTGTTTTATAGAAACCATACAATTATTGCAATTAGTTGAATATAAAAGTGAATATAAATTTGAAATTAATCGAATTTCCTGATTTTACTGATAACAGATTGCTAATTGTAATATTTATCTTGTTTTTAATAAAATTTATTTATACTTACATTGTAAACGTAAATTTGAAATAAGATCGATTTTTTAGAAATTAATCATTTAAACCTCGATTTTTTTGTGAACCAATTCATTAGGTCACAATTCGAATGAATTTAAAAATCGATTTTTTTCGAAAAGCATTGACATCCCTACTCTGAATCGATGGAACGTGTACCACAGATAGAAACTAATGTCATAGCATGTACAATGTTTCTGAAGCTAATAAAAAATATATATTTTAATTTGTCATCTTATTTTTCTTTCTGTTTCAGATAAAAACTAAAAAATCATATCCTACAATTGACTCGACTACTGATAAAAGACTTCAAGAGGAGCTCATAACCATTTTTGTGAAATTAACAACAATGAATAAAAATATAAGCGAAAGGTAAACTTTAAGTCAACAGTAGTCAAAATACATATTCAATAAGAACAAAAATTTTTTTGCTATTGACAACAACCTAATTATCGCAATACACATATTGTCATTATTTATACTTCAAAAAACCATAATGGTCTTAGCTATTTAAGTATGACTTTGTAATGTAAAATTTTAAATATAAGTATTACTGTTTACAGATGTCTCGAACTCAAGAGGTGGAATTTAAAGGAAGCCTTATACCATTTTACTAAACTGTTTATATTGGACGCCTTGGAGTCTCTTACAAAAGTTTCATAGCTTTTTAAAAACAATGTTCTTATGCAGTGTTATCTAATAAAGTTACCATAAGAAGACTTTTATTTCTGAAATTAATTATTGAATGTAGTTTTTCTTTTTTGGTTAAATTTATTATAAACCCAATATGCTAACGTATACAAACCTCAAAACACATCCTAGCGGAGATATGCAAACGGGCTCATTTGATTTATTGACATCAAAACAAATGAGCGTTGGTGCAAGTTTTACACACGTGATGTATGATTTGGCTTTAATGTAGGACAATGTGATCACAGCAATATCAGTGGCCAAATTAAATACTAAATTATTATTAAGAAATTTATACTTTCCTCTTTCTCACAATGTACTTTCCTTTCTACCTTTTACGTCGGCCCTTCCACATTTTACGTGTTATAAATTAAACGTCAAAATATACCCTGTAGCGCCATTTATTAGAAATAATGTGAAGTATGGTTTTGGTTAATGTAATAGTAGTTGTAGATACATGTTAGGTCTCTATTACACAATATAAAATATAAACAGGAGAAAATGAGGTCAAATTTTTAGTAAACATAAACTTTTTCAATAATAAAAAAGAAATATGCAACTTTCAGACATAAGATTCAGACCTCTAACTAACATTGGTACATATAAACAAAAAAATACGATATAATTAGATTATTTTTTGATCGAATATCACGATCAACAAGTTCCGTAATTTACAACGCAATGATTTTCACTATAATAAATCTTCCTGGTTAATAAATAAAAAATATACACACATAATCAGCTAAGTAAAAATGTTATACCCAATCTATACTCCCAAAGCTCATTTACTTTTAACAGAATACCTCCATTATTATTACCAAACTAACAAAAAAGGTTTTATAACTGAAATCCAATAAACCACAGGACCATAAGAATATACACTTATTTTTTTTAACAATTCTGTATTTGAATTTCTCTACACATCACTGATAGAAGCAAACTAGTACAGTAAAAATAATACAAGTTGTGCATACAATGAACATGAGCTAACACTATGGTATATTCTTATGTTTAAATAAGGAAAAAGTCCTCAACGTAAATACAGTCAGATAAATTCTACCACGACCGCAGTGACTGACTGGAGCGAACACTATGTTACAATTTTGAATTGTTAACGAATTGACTAATTATTAGAGTCAAGATTTCGATGAGAGGTAATAAAATTTAAATGAATTCGGTCACGACCTCTTCAAAGGTTACGTTGTACGGGTGATACTATTTGTGTTATATTGGGCTTGGTCAAGTGTAATATTAGCTGTACCCGGATAACCCCTATTTTAGGCGCAGCATGGTACATTGTGTGATTTTAGTCGATTCGATTCCTGATAAAAAATAATGAATGAATTTGTAATAATCCTAAATATCTTCCTAACTTTTATTTTTATTTTAAATATTTTTAAAACTATTCCTTTTACTAGTTGGTAGTTTTGTCAGCAGTCGTTTTGTGCGGATCTTTGTGAGATTAAAACAAAACAACAATATGTGAATGAAAACAGCGTCACTGGTAAGATGCCTCTTTTGAAATATGGATTTTTGCTCATATTATTAGCTTGTAATAATAATAGCTTGCAATAGTCTGTCCTTCTAATTATAACATTATGGTGGTTAAGATAGCAAAATAAATCATAATAAGTATAATAGAATCTGCAACTAATAAGTGGAAGCTCAGTTCCGGCTTTGCGTGATTTAATCAATCGATCAAACTATCGCCCGATTACAGAGGCTAAATTATTATTATAATATATATTTTTAAGATATGCCATAGATATCTCTAAGGATTTTTTATCTTACTATCAGGCAAGCGAATAGTTTTATATCTTTTCAAGTGTATACATTTTTTTTCATATCGTTTTTTTTTCTGCTTTCATTGCGTGAAAGTAGATTTTGTCAATTAACTCTATTACTATTACCTTACAAGATGACCTCTATTCATTAGATTATATTAACTCATTTTAGACCTTACAAGATGTTCACGAAGTACAGGATCGTATTTGGCAATTAAATTAAGCATTTCTAAAAAGTTGTCTGTACTGTCTATACTAATCGGTATTGGTGTCGTTGTCTAAATATCCACGTAAAGCCAAATTTTGATTGGCAAGGAATCTTATAATATCAAACATTCTGATAAGAATTTCATCCCATTTATTTATTTTGTCACTATGTCTTGCTCTTTTTTGTCAATAGTCTGTCCCTTTTGAAGTCTGCTCTCCAACTCCTTCCATTTACAATAATTTTGGATGTGTAGCGCACTTGATTCGTAACTTGAAACCGTAGGATTTAATTTCCACTAAGTCTTAAATCCATCAGATGATCAAAAATTAGATCCATTCGGTGTATTTACGTTCTCAAATAAACGACAATAAAAGTAAAATAATGATACTTTGAATGTAGACTAAGCCTACAGTCTAAGTACGCAAAACTTTTTCGCCGTTAGTCAATGTACGGTAAAATCATTACTTATTTAGTAAGCCACCTTGTCTCTCCTTTTGATGTTAAAGAGCACGAATCTGAGCGTGTTACTGTTGACGTTTCAGCGAAATTATTATCAATATACTGAATAATTTCCTGTCCTTGCTGAATGAGGTGCAATCGGATTTTGTCGTCTATGTGTTCAGGCCACTTGCCAATATCGTCGAAATTTTAGTATTAAATAGCAGATAATGCTGATGTTGTATCAATCTTTGTTTCGGAACTATGCATCTCCATGTCTCGCCATACAGATGGAGATACTAATTCAGTAGATGTTCTTGGAATTTGATCTTTAGGAATAGCTTGTTCTGGGTTGGAAGGCCCAGTTGTCTGTGATAAATTTAAGCCTAACGAGGAATCTGACGCCTCAGGAACAACACTTTTTTTATATTTAAGTAAAGCTCCTTCATTTGCTCTAATATTTTCGAACTTAGCTCTACTCTTATTACGGTAAGATGTCCCACTTTCTTTTATTCTTTTCAGTTTTGATGCTAAAATCAAAGAATATTAAATGATAAAAGTACAAGTTAGACTAGTAAACAAAATTATCGAACATTTCAAAAGATATCAGATAGTCCAACATAAAATTAGATAAATAAAATATTTAATATTAACACAGTTGAAAGTTGTTCAATAATTTCACAACCACTACACGTACCTACTTATTTGCACAAAAATCACAATTTGGCAAACGTAACACAATTAAAATGCGGGACAATGTGAATTGGACAACTGAAGATCCATCAATAAAACTTTCTTTGAATTGTCAAACTTTGTCAAAGCACATAATTCCCCGTACCTTAATGGGGCTTTCCCGTACGTGTAATAAACTATATTGAACTTATTATACATGTAATAGAAGTCGTTCTCGTTGCTTGTTAGTCATAAACGGAGAATTCTGAAGTCAGTATAGATGTTGTTGTCAATCGCTACAAAATATCATTCAAAGAAAAGGAATTCCCCGAATTTGAAACAAAATAAGTAATGAAAAATTCTGTACTCTTTTCAACTTCAATCGGTCCGAATTTGTAGTTGCGATAAAAACATAAAATGGTTCAAATATTTATAAATTATTTATTGATAAATTTTGCCGCCCCCTAAACAGTACCGCCCGGGGCGGGCCGCCCCTGCCGCCCCCACTACGCTACGTCACTGCATTTACATGTTGTCTGTTATACTGAAATGAGAGGAACGCGACAAAATATCCTCAACCTCAACTTCATTATAACTGAAAATACCCTAGTCCTAATTCAAGGGACTAGTTCTCTCACATCCACTCTATTGTTGATAGCGACCGGTGCGAAGAACTCAGCACGGATGCCCTTGACACCCAGATTTATCTTAACCTTACTTTTTTTGCCACATATTGATATTTGACTGGAAAATAATTTAGTGTTAGTGAAATTACAAACTTTTGCATAAAAAAAATGACAATGTATTGGATTCTTTTGAAGAAAAAGGCAATAAAAAGACATAGTGATATTTTCTTTTTTAATTATTGCTCATACTTACCATGGCACGACAATTTTTTTTCTCTACAGCTAATTCGTTTATTTTCATATATTTTGATTGTCTTCACTTATTCTTCACGCTGAGTAGGCTGATTTTTACGTAGATACTTCGCTGAAAATATATGTTTATCAACAGTCTCTCCCTCCACAACATGACTAATCATGCAGCCATAAGGTCACACCTCAGCTCCGCCAACCAGCGGGTCTTACCGCAGCAGTGACAGCGCGCCCAGTTTGACCATACTTGAAAATAAATATGTTTATCAACAGTCTGGTCAGCATAGTGTAGCGGTCTCTCTCTTATTTGTGATCAGACGGCTGTGTGAGGTGTCGTAAACAAAAAAATGATATTATTTAATTAATATTACTTTGTTACATAGAGAAAATACAAACAAAAATATGTATTTGTATTATGTTCACCCTTAGAAAAATACCTTAACGTTTTATAATGACATGTGACTTCACGGGACATGTCGCTGGTCGATCCTCGATGATAGCACGTGTGTAGAAATTGCCCTTTTTCAACTGCGACAATAAGCGGAAAGTTTTCGATTGAATGAGGACGTCTTATCTCAATTATTGTAATATAATAATTAAGAATTCTAAAACAACACGATGAGGATAACTAAAAGTTTATCCTCATTTAGTTGCTGTAGAGTTTTTTATTTCTTTTATTTATTTATTTATTTAAATACGTCATTATTTAAATAAATAAATAAATAAATAAAAGAATTCAGAGAGACTAGTCTAACACGGTACGCAGTAAGGTTCGTTCCCAACTCTGTAGCCCAAAAATATGCCCGCATGACATTCTCATTTATAGATTTTGTCCACTTCATGCGGCGCACATCACCACCGGTAGCGAGGACCCTGTTTGAGGTCAGTTATTATTATTATTATTATCGTAACAATTATTGGCCACATTTTACCTATAATCACCCATATTATAAACTACTGAAAATGAGTCGATCGGTATAATCAGAATCGAATGTTCCAAAGGAATGAGAAATGGGTTTACCGGAAATGGGAGGAACCGAATCCGTGTGTGAGTGATGGGCATTTTCCAGATGAAAATACCACTAATTCATTTTGGCGTAACATCTGGTCAGTGCCTGTCACTCATACAGAGGGTGATTGGTTGGAGGATGTCAAACGCTCGTGTGAGTCTATAACAGCTATGGAACCCATTGTTATTAATAAAGATGATGTAAGTTGTGCAGTCCGTTCATTACCGAATTGGAAATCACCTGGTCCAGACGGACTACACAACTTTTGGCTTAAGTGGTTCCGAAGCTCACATGCGTGTTTGGCATCACAAATCCAAGCAGCTTTGGATTCTGGTTCATTACCACAATTTTTAACCACTGGTGTAACCTATTTACTATACAAATCTGGTAGTACCATGGATCCCAAAAATTTTAGACCTATTACTTGTTTACCAACTACATATAAACTTCTAACATCTATTTTAAGACTCAAAATTACTACACATATAATTAATAATTCGGTACTCTCTATTTCTCAAAATGGATGTAGAAGTGGAGCCCGTGGCACTAAAGAGCTCCTTATCATAGACAGGACCATTAGCCAACAGGTACGTCGTAATCGTAAGAGTCTGGCGACATGTTGGATAGATTATAAGAAGGCTTATGACTCAGTTCCACATACATGGCTTTTGAAAGTGCTAGAGTTGTATAAAATTGATGCAACTCTGTGCACTTTCTTAAAGTCGTGTATGAGTCAATGGAGAACAACACTTCGCTATCCAGGATGTCGGCAGGCTGCGATAAATGACGTACTTATAAAGATCGAGCGAGGTATATTTCAAGGTGACAGTCTGAGTCCCTTGTGGTTTTGTCTAGCTTTGAACCCTCTCAGCACTCTGTTAGAGGATTCAGGGTTAGGCTATCGGTTGCAGAAAGATGATCAAGTTATATCTCACCTTCTTTATATGGATGATTTGAAGTTACTAGCCTCCACAAAATTACAATTGACGGCGTTATTAAGGGTCACTGAAAACTTTAGTAATTCTATCAAAATGGAATTTGGTGTAGACAAGTGTGCAGTCATGTATGTAAAGAAGGGCGTGATTGTAGAATCTGAAGGAATGGAACTTTCAGATTCAACAAAACTCAGATCTCTGTCTGCCACCGAAACCTACAAGTATCTAGGTTTTTCACAGTCCTTGGGAATACCAGAATCTGGCGTGAAACAAATGTTACAGGAACGCTTCTTTGGACGCCTAAAAAAAGTACTTAAAAGTCTTTTATCAGGCGGTAAGAAGGTGCGAGCCTGTAACAGTTGGGTCATGCCGGTTCTGATGTATTCCTTTGGTGTACTTAGATGGACTCAGACCGAATTGGATGCCCTTGACAGGAGAGTCCGTACATTGCTGACTGCATTCCGCATGCACCACCCACGTTCATCGGTTATGAGATTGTATATTTGGTTGGAAAATTTGGAGGTCGTGGTCTATTAAATATCTAAACTCTACACAATCGCGAGATATACAATCTCAGAGAATATTTTCTACAGACTAATGTGGGAGTGCATCGCAATGTAGTTGCAGTGGATACTGGTTTTACCCCGCTCGCTCTGGCTAAAGAGAATTGGCGCAAACCTGTAGTTCTTAGTACTACTGATCGCAAGGAAGTATGGAAGGGTAAAGAACTTCATGGCCGATTTTATCGGGCCCTACACAGGTCTGATATAGACTTTAAAGCGTCGACGTCTTGGCTACGGTATGGTGATCTCTTCGGAGAAACCGAAGGTTTTGTTTGTGCAATTATGGACGAAGTTATCATGACGAATAACTACCGGAAATATATCCTGAAAGATAGTACGGTTGACATCTGTCGGGCGTGCCACCGTCCTGGAGAATCTATTAGGCATATTATTTCTGGTTGTTCTCGTCTTGCTAATGGTGAGTATTTGCACAGGCACAACCAAGTAGCCAGGATCGTACACCAACAACTTGCCCTTAAATACCAACTTGTCAATTTTGAAGTGCCTTACTATAGGTATGTGCCCGACCCAGTTCTCGAGAACGGTCGTGCTATGTTATATGGGGATCGATCTATTATCACAGATAGGACTATTGTTGCCAATAAGCCTGATATTGTGGTCATAGATCGATTAAAGCGCCGCGCAATGATAGTCGATATCGCCGTTCCTCATGACGAGAATCTCGTGAAAGTTGAAAAAGAAAAACAATTAAAGTATTTAGATCTGTCTCACGAGATTGCCGATATGTGGAATGTAGATTCGGTGATCATTGTTCCGATAATCATATCTGTTCACGGATTGATAGCCAAGAGCCCCGACCAACACCTTAAGAGGCTCACGTTAGAAGGTTGGATCAAGGGTCTGATGCAGAAGGCAGTCCTCCTTGACACGGCTTGTATTGTGAGGAGGTTCCTGTCTCTGGAGCCCTAACCACCGGTATCTTGGTCCCTGTACTCGATGTCGGTGGTCTACTATTTTTTATATTTTTAAATATGTATTTTTTATTTTTTTATATATTTAAAAATGTATTGAATATGTGTTTAAATGAAATGAAGAGAATAATAATAATAATAATTCTTTATTAACCTAAAATCAAGAATAGAATAGTTCCTATCTTAAAACTAAGCTAATGTTATGAAATAAAGTTACACATGACACCCTGAAGATAGTGTTAACGGCGATGTCTGTGCTGATATAAACTGTGTGACAGACATCGACGCCTTCCTCCAAACTACAGAGAATACAATTTACGATCATTTAGAGGGTAATGGTAGTACTCCATTTATACAAGTTTAGTAAGCAGTACCATAGTAGTTAACAACCGAGACAAGGTCTAGTGCGTAGTGTAATACTGTGTGCACGCCATTTTGAATGAATGTGCGCATGAGTGTTTTTGTGAGGTGTGTGTTTGTGTGAGCATTGTAGTGTACACTAAGACAACCTTAGGTCACTGTCATGAGCAAGTTTTTCGTCTCTTCATACGTTGCGTTTTTAAGGTACCCAGTAATTTCGTTTTTACATTCCAATTTTGATAAATGATATACGTTGCACAATTTATTTAGTCTGTTATAGAGACGACCACTCAGACTCTGGTAGTATCTGCCAGCTAAGGCCGTCCTAACATGAAATCTTGGACAGATAAAATGTTTACGCCGGTTATCTATCTGCGGTTGAGGGTTTGAACCTAGCGAAGAATGTTTACGGAGAACTATATGCAGCACAAAGAGCTGTCTCACAGTTAATACGGGAAACTCTTTGTATAAATTCAAAGTTGAGTATCTGTAGGGCCTATTTAGCAGTACCTTCAGGACAGCTCTCTGTGCCCTCCCCAAACGCAAAAGCGAGGTCCTAAAAGTTCCACCTCTCACTGATATACAGTAGGTTATCAAAGACTGAACTAAAGCTAAGTAGATAGTTCTAAGCAGTGCAGCATCGGCCACCTTTTGTAATTTTTTCATTGGAAAAATTAGTTTACGCACACGAGAAACTAGCGTATCAATATGATTATGCCAACTTAAGGTGCTATCAATGTCCACTCCCAAATATCTAATGCAAGATGATTTTTGAATGAAAAGACAATTGCAAGCAGCTCGATTGGATGGATTACAGGTATGAGCTTTAATGTTCGGGCCATTTGGTTGAGTTTTGTGATTAGCTGTAAAAGTGATGTAATAGGTTTTAGCAACATTAAACGTGAGTAAACGAGAACCCAGCCATACCAACACCATCCGTAGAGCCCTCTCCGCAGAACGAAATGCAGAGTCCTAGGTATTACCGTTTATAATAAGTGCAGTGTCGTCTGCATAAACAAACATCCTACAGTTGGGTATCGAGAGCTGGCAAAGTCGATTTACATATATCAGAAAGAGGGTAGGGCTCAGTATGCCGCCCTGGGGTACCCCTAAAACAAGGTCTTCATCATCACTAACGTAGGACTCGATCCTCACCCTCTGTGTTCTCCCCATGAGATAGTCTCGAAAAATGCCAAGTGCAATATCCCTTACGCCGAGCGCCTCCATTTCCTCTAGCAGGATGGGCACAGAAATCGTGTCGAAGGCCTTGGTAAGGTCCAAGAAAATACCTATAGATTTTGTGTTGTTATCTAGATTTCGAACAACATGGTTAGTCAATTCTAAAACGGCATCCTCTGTGGATTCTTTCCTGAAACCATATTGGTTAGGGGAGAGTACATTGTTATGTTCTAAATAACTCAGTAGTCTAGTGTTTAGTACTTTTTCTAATATTTTAGAAAGTGCCGTCAAAATCGATATAGGCCTATAGTTTTCAAGACGATCCCTGCCCCCACCCTTGAATATAGCGGTGATAAGTGCCCTTTTAAAGCTGTCAGGGAAAATTCCTTTTTCAATGCTAAGGTTACATATATGTATGATAGGAGGGATTAAAGCATGTCGAGCTGATTTAGTTACAGATATGAGTATTCCGTCGTAACCCACTGCACATGTATTCTTTAACCCGTTTATTATATTATTTATTTCAGTGTAGTCCGTTTCAAATAGAACCAAATAATTGCCCTTTGGATTCACCAAAACACTCAGGTCCGGAATTGGAATCGCGCCCGCACTCTCACCAGTCCGCAACTCGAGTGCCAAGTACTTACCGACATTAGCAAAGTAGTTCTTCACAGCATTGACGGAAGAAGATGGATCACCACACAGACTAAGAAGAGAAGCAGCTTCATTTTTCTTTGACCTATTTTTATACGTTAGTGATTTGACAAGGTCCCATGTAGCTTTTGGGTTTCCTCTGGCTCTCAGAATCTCGTTTCTGTCAAATTCTTGTTTAATGTTTTTTAATAGATTATTACAATAATTGCGGTACCTGGTATATGTTATTTTTGTAACCATGTTATTGGGGTTCTGTTGTGACTTTTTATGGAGTTTGTCACGATTACGAATGCATCTCAGAAGACCAGGGGTTACGATCATACGTTGGCTGATTTTATCACAACAAACAGCGTTGGATTTGATAGAGAATATAATCTTTTTGATCTCACCCGACGCAACCGGAGAAAATCGGCCGGGATTTATGTTAGGGCTATTTAAACTTGTCAGGTAGTCAACAGTGCGATACTCGGCTTGGAAATCCAAATGAGCAGATAGAGAAAAATGGTGGTTCAAATCCTCCAAACCAACCGTCCCCTGCAGACAGGTGGTCTGTGCCGGCCGGTGCGGGTGTCTGCGGTGGACCGCTGCTTACCAATACCTAGAGTTCCAAGAAACTTCCAAATATTGGCAGGAGAAGAATGGGAGATGTTGTCAAAAATGTGTCGGCGTTTGGCGTTGCGTATCATCTGGTTGCAGCGATTCATCGCGATTTTGTGTAAAAAAATTAGAATTGTTTATACGATATTTCAAAATATGCAATACCTTACTCTGTTGGTACGAAATTACTCCTTTGCACCACCCACCAACTAACACCACACAAAATTTGATAATGACAACTAAAAAGAAAAATAAAAATACAAGTGCAATAAAACGATCAAACAGTGATAGTGTAAACTGTAAACAGTAACATTAACACGCTACGTTGTACACCAACGTATTTCCGAACGCAACCCGTCATGCATATGTCACTTTACGAATGTCAAATATGTTGTTGATGTTAAATAAACAATTAGACAAGGCTAAGTAGAAACAAATAAAATAAGACTATATTGTTTACCTGCCAGTTAATTGATCTTACACCGAATGCCGGCAGCGACCCTAACAACAATTGTGCCGTCATTAGTCCAACATGCAAGGGGGCCGAAGTGATGCCGGGCCTTGACAAATACTGTCTGTCTTGTTTTGGTGAGAAATTCACGGATAGAAACGGCGGAACCTTTAGGTGCAGATTTAGCCCTCCCGGTCGCCGACCGGAATTGCGAGCTACGAAATCTCACCGGTGTCCCATGCCTGTGACAGACAGTGAAGGACTCCGCAGTGCATGTTTTCAGTTGCAGCTTGTCGTTGACTATATCAAGTGCCACGCTGCCACAGTCTTCACCGTCAGACTCCGCAACCCCCATGAGTAGAAGTGCTTTACGACGATGCTTTGTCTCTATGGCATCGACAGCTTGAGTGCATTCTTTAATCTGCTTCTGTAACAGTCCCAACATGCTGTATATTAGTTTCCAAAAGGTTCGGCACTCCTCAGCTACCTTCGCAACCGTGTCCTTTCAGTCTCCAGGTACTTGTGCATTGAAGCTGTGACTCCAGTTCCCCCATTCTTCTGGTGAAGGACTCCTCCAGAGATTTTTGAGCGGCTTCAATGTTCACCAACTGTGACATATTGCTGCGTAGTGTAGTGCTGGTAGGTGGTGACTACAAATTGGCTAAGATCCACACATAAACTCCTACAAACAAGTGCACTCCAATATTGTGGTGTATTAAGCAAGAACTTTTAATAGTTTTTAGGAAATGTAGATATTTTAAATTAAATACAATTAAGAGCAAATAATTTTCTGTGTGCACTTTTCGAAAAGAGCCTTAGGTTCAATACTTACTTGCATTTATAACATAAAAAAATACTAGGTGAACTTCAATTATTCAAACTTATTCAATTATTAAAAAATATAGAAAATTTTATGTTTACAAATTATAAAATAATTTGCAAAAGTAAAATTTTCTATATTTTTTTAATAATTATAAGACCCTTTTTAATATTTTATCTAATCAATATAATGATGGGAATAAATAAAAAAGATATTTAAAAAAATTGTTATAATCTTTATTCACTTTTTGCATTCATTCAAGACATAAGTTATTCAAGAAATAAATTTGAACATCAATATTGATTCAACTGATAAATTGGCAGTATTGGTGGCATTACACACACTTAAAATATTCTTAAAATAAAGGATTTTAAAATAATGTTTAATTCTATAGAAAACAACGCCTAAACGATGATCAGACAGTGTCCATTGAGTCCTCGTTTAGTGGTTCAGTCTCCATTGCCATATCTCTGTCTCAACATCCCGTTGCATACTTAAAACTCAGCTTCTCATAGTGAACTTGTTCCTTGGCTGACACAGATGGTTTGCATTTCGAAAGGGCAATTCTAAAGTCTTCGAATGTGACGAAAATATCACCATCGGGAGTCCCGTTTGCAATATGATTTGTTAATGTGTTTTTGGCAGCTGACCTGACTAGACCAGCCAAATCCGCTCCTGTATAGCCCTCTGTTAAATCAGCTATAACATGTAAGTTTACATCAGGTGCAAGTAGTGATTTTGTGCTACTTTTAGTAAGTTTCTGGAGTATGTCAAAGCGATTTTCTGTAGCCGGCATTCCAACATACATAACTTGTTCCAAACGACCCGGCCGCAGTACTGCAGGATCAATGATATCTGGTCTATTTGAAGCTGCCAACACGAAAACTCCTTCACGACTCTCTATGCCATCCATTTCAGTCAACAGCTGATTGACGACTCGTGCTGCACCGTTGTTGTCTTGACCGGTTCGCCGAGGACATAATGCATCAAATTCGTCAAAAAATATGACACAAGGTGCAGAATTTCTAGCCCGTCTGAAACACGTGCGAACAGCTCTTTCGCTCTCACCTACATACATATTAAGCAACTCCGGTCCTTTCACTGATATGAAGTTTACTCCTGCTTCATTTGCTACAGCTTTTGCTAACATAGTTTTTCCACAACCAGGAGGGCCACATAGTAAAACTCCGCTCGGGGCAGCTAATCTCAGTTGTTTCAATAATTCAGGATACTTCACAGGAGCTAATACAGCCAGCTGTAATTCTTTCTGAACTTGACTCAGAGATCCAACATCATCCCAGGTAACATCTGGTACAGTTATAATACCCTCTCTCACTGCACAGGGTTTGGTTGACTTAAGTGCTTTAACAAAATCTTCATGTCTGATGGCAAGTCCTGTTAGTTCATCTTTAGTGTAAGGTGTAAGTCCTGAAAGAACTAGAACTTCATCTATAGAATTAACAGGAATTTTAGGCATTTCTTTTACATTATTACTGTCTAGGACAACTTTTATAGCAGGACCATCTAAGTCCTCTTTAGCAGGTTTATCAACATTTTGTAGCGGTGCATTGGGAGCATCAACAGCTAAAACAGTTTCTTCACTCGCTTTATTTCCATTTGGTATTACTGCCACTTCATCTTTAGCAGGTTCCTCTACATTGGGTTTTGTTTCTACTTTAATCTTAGATGTTTGAATTTCAGTAAATACTCTCTTTAGAGCATATGTGCTAGCTTTAGTTACAAGATCTTGTAAATCCGCTCCGACAAACCCAGGTGTGATCTGTGCTAAGATGTTCATATTCACATCTTCATCTAACGAGATACCTTTACAGAGAATACTAAGAATTTCTATCCTAGATTTTAATGAAGGTATACCAAGTGCAATTTCTTGTTGAAGACGGCCCGATCTCCGTAGAGCAGGATCTAAGGCATCAGGATTGTTTGTAGCGGCAAGTATTAACACCGAAGACTTAGTTTCAGACAAGTCATCTAAGCTAGTTATAAACTGGGAGACCATTCTTTTTTCCATATCTTTTTGAGCATAAGCTCTGTTTCCACAAACTGCATCAATCTCATCTATGAATAACACACTTGGAGCTACTGATATTGCTCGGTCAAACAATTCTCTAATCCTTTCCTCAGACTCACCCGACATTCCTCCAACTAATTCTGTACCACTTACTGCTATCATTGGTAATTGCAAGTTGCCAGCGATAGCGTGTGCTAGCAATGTTTTTCCTGTACCTGGTGGCCCATGTAATAATGCACCCCTAGGAGCTTTAGCACCTAACTGACTATACACGTCCGGGTACATCATATGTAATATTAAATCGCAAATCTGTGTTATTATATCTGATATTCCACCGATGTCGTCAAAATTAACCTTAACATTTTTAATAGTACCAATGTCACTCTTTTTCTTTGGTGGTGCAATTTTACTTGTACCCATTTTCTTTTTTCTGTCATTAGTTTGTTGATTCTGCTGTGTTTTAACCTCAACTGGCACGTTGTTTTTGTTTTTATTAGGCACGTGGGCGGTTGTAGTGATTTCATCGTTGATTTTAGGTAATTTTGGCGCCGTACCACCATCCTCGTCACTACTCAAAATATCTATAGGTTTACCTGATTTATCTGTATTTCTTTGATTTTGTGTCGGCCGCTTTTTGGGTTGCATCTTATACATGGCGATCAAGCGGTCATTGAGCACATTCATATTATTTTCGTCTTGTAGTTTTAAATCGGATTCTTCCTCTGAACCTTCTGACGTAGTCGCTCCATCCACCCCGTAGCTCTGTAAAACTACTTCATACGCACTTTTTACCATCTGATAAAAGGCATTGTCGCGTCTGTTGTTATACTCGCGGTAGCACTGTTTTAATGAACGCGCCATTTGCCTAACATCGACGAAAGACTTGTCCACATTCTCGGCGAGATAATTCTTAACGCGTGCCACTATTACTGGATCACTAATAGTATTTTGTCGCGCTCGATGTTTCTTCATTTTACAAAAACGTTTTATAATTCATTTACTCCAAATAGATACCTTCTATGGAATTGTTTCTTCCCGATACGACGACAAGTAATGTTTGACAGCGGTTTCTCTGAATTATTTTATTTATTTTTTATTTTTTGCTATTGACAACAACCTAATTATCGCAATACACATATTGTCATTATTTATACTTCAAAAAACCATAATGGTCTTAGCTATTTAAGTATGACTTTGTAATGTAAAATTTTAAATATAAGTATTACTGTTTACAGATGTCTCGAACTCAAGAGGTGGAATTTAAAGGAAGCCTTATACCATTTTACTAAACTGTTTATATTGGACGCCTTGGAGTCTCTTACAAAAGTTTCATAGCTTTTTAAAAACAATGTTCTTATGCAGTGTTATCTAATAAAGTTACCATAAGAAGACTTTTATTTCTGAAATTAATTATTGAATGTAGTTTTTCTTTTTTGGTTAAATTTATTATAAACCCAATATGCTAACGTATACAAACCTCAAAACACATCCTAGCGGAGATATGCAAACGGGCTCATTTGATTTATTGACATCAAAACAAATGAGCGTTGGTGCAAGTTTTACACACGTGATGTATGATTTGGCTTTAATGTAGGACAATGTGATCACAGCAATATCAGTGGCCAAATTAAATACTAAATTATTATTAAGAAATTTATACTTTCCTCTTTCTCACAATGTACTTTCCTTTCTACCTTTTACGTCGGCCCTTCCACATTTTACGTGTTATAAATTAAACGTCAAAATATACCCTGTAGCGCCATTTATTAGAAATAATGTGAAGTATGGTTTTGGTTAATGTAATAGTAGTTGTAGATACATGTTAGGTCTCTATTACACAATATAAAATATAAACAGGAGAAAATGAGGTCAAATTTTTAGTAAACATAAACTTTTTCAATAATAAAAAAGAAATATGCAACTTTCAGACATAAGATTCAGACCTCTAACTAACATTGGTACATATAAACAAAAAAATACGATATAATTAGATTATTTTTTGATCGAATATCACGATCAACAAGTTCCGTAATTTACAACGCAATGATTTTCACTATAATAAATCTTCCTGGTTAATAAATAAAAAATATACACACATAATCAGCTAAGTAAAAATGTTATACCCAATCTATACTCCCAAAGCTCATTTACTTTTAACAGAATACCTCCATTATTATTACCAAACTAACAAAAAAGGTTTTATAACTGAAATCCAATAAACCACAGGACCATAAGAATATACACTTATTTTTTTTAACAATTCTGTATTTGAATTTCTCTACACATCACTGATAGAAGCAAACTAGTACAGTAAAAATAATACAAGTTGTGCATACAATGAACATGAGCTAACACTATGGTATATTCTTATGTTTAAATAAGGAAAAAGTCCTCAACGTAAATACAGTCAGATAAACTCTACCACGACCGCAGTGACTGACTGGAGCGAACACTATGTTACAATTTTGAATTGTTAACGAATTGACTAATTATTAGAGTCAAGATTTCGATGAGAGGTAATAAAATTTAAATGAATTCGGTCACGACCTCTTCAAAGGTTACGTTGTACGGGTGATACTATTTGTGTTATATTGGGCTTGGTCAAGTGTAATATTAGCTGTACCCGGATAACCCCTATTTTAGGCGCAGCATGGTACATTGTGTGATTTTAGTCGATTCGATTCCTGATAAAAAATAATGAATGAATTTGTAATAATCCTAAATATCTTCCTAACTTTTATTTTTATTTTAAATATTTTTAAAACTATTCCTTTTACTAGTTGGTAGTTTTGTCAGCAGTCGTTTTGTGCGGATCTTTGTGAGATTAAAACAAAACAACAATATGTGAATGAAAACAGCGTCACTGGTAAGATGCCTCTTTTGAAATATGGATTTTTGCTCATATTATTAGCTTGTAATAATAATAGCTTGCAATAGTCTGTCCTTCTAATTATAACATTATGGTGGTTAAGATAGCAAAATAAATCATAATAAGTATAATAGAATCTGCAACTAATAAGTGGAAGCTCAGTTCCGGCTTTGCGTGATTTAATCAATCGATCAAACTATCGCCCGATTACAGAGGCTAAATTATTATTATAATATATATTTTTAAGATATGCCATAGATATCTCTAAGGATTTTTTATCTTACTATCAGGCAAGCGAATAGTTTTATATCTTTTCAAGTGTATACATTTTTTTTCATATCGTTTTTTTTTCTGCTTTCATTGCGTGAAAGTAGATTTTGTCAATTAACTCTATTACTATTACCTTACAAGATGACCTCTATTCATTAGATTATATTAACTCATTTTAGACCTTACAAGATGTTCACGAAGTACAGGATCGTATTTGGCAATTAAATTAAGCATTTCTAAAAAGTTGTCTGTACTGTCTATACTAATCGGTATTGGTGTCGTTGTCTAAATATCCACGTAAAGCCAAATTTTGATTGGCAAGGAATCTTATAATATCAAACATTCTGATAAGAATTTCATCCCATTTATTTATTTTGTCACTATGTCTTGCTCTTTTTTGTCAATAGTCTGTCCCTTTTGAAGTCTGCTCTCCAACTCCTTCCATTTACAATAATTTTGGATGTGTAGCGCACTTGATTCGTAACTTGAAACCGTAGGATTTAATTTCCACTAAGTCTTAAATCCATCAGATGATCAAAAATTAGATCCATTCGGTGTATTTACGTTCTCAAATAAACGACAATAAAAGTAAAATAATGATACTTTGAATGTAGACTAAGCCTACAGTCTAAGTACGCAAAACTTTTTCGCCGTTAGTCAATGTACGGTAAAATCATTACTTATTTAGTAAGCCACCTTGTCTCTCCTTTTGATGTTAAAGAGCACGAATCTGAGCGTGTTACTGTTGACGTTTCAGCGAAATTATTATCAATATGCTGAATAATTTCCTGTCCTTGCTGAATGAGGTGCAATCGGATTTTGTCGTCTATGTGTTCAGGCCACTTGCCAATATCGTCGAAATTTTAGTATTAAATAGCAGATAATGCTGATGTTGTATCAATCTTTGTTTCGGAACTATGCATCTCCATGTCTCGCCATACAGATGGAGATACTAATTCAGTAGATGTTCTTGGAATTTGATCTTTAGGAATAGCTTGTTCTGGGTTGGAAGGCCCAGTTGTCTGTGATAAATTTAAGCCTAACGAGGAATCTGACGCCTCAGGAACAACACTTTTTTTATATTTAAGTAAAGCTCCTTCATTTGCTCTAATATTTTCGAACTTAGCTCTACTCTTATTACGGTAAGATGTCCCACTTTCTTTTATTCTTTTCAGTTTTGATGCTAAAATCAAAGAATATTAAATGATAAAAGTACAAGTTAGACTAGTAAACAAAATTATCGAACATTTCAAAAGATATCAGATAGTCCAACATAAAATTAGATAAATAAAATATTTAATATTAACACAGTTGAAAGTTGTTCAATAATTTCACAACCACTACACGTACCTACTTATTTGCACAAAAATCACAATTTGGCAAACGTAACACAATTAAAATGCGGGACAATGTGAATTGGACAACTGAAGATCCATCAATAAAACTTTCTTTGAATTGTCAAACTTTGTCAAAGCACATAATTCCCCGTACCTTAATGGGGCTTTCCCGTACGTGTAATAAACTATATTGAACTTATTATACATGTAATAGAAGTCGTTCTCGTTGCTTGTTAGTCATAAACGGAGAATTCTGAAGTCAGTATAGATGTTGTTGTCAATCGCTACAAAATATCATTCAAAGAAAAGGAATTCCCCGAATTTGAAACAAAATAAGTAATGAAAAATTCTGTACTCTTTTCAACTTCAATCGGTCCGAATTTGTAGTTGCGATAAAAACATAAAATGGTTCAAATATTTATAAATTATTTATTGATAAATTTTGCCGCCCCCTAAACAGTACCGCCCGGGGCGGGCCGCCCCTGCCGCCCCCACTACGCTACGTCACTGCATTTACATGTTGTCTGTTATACTGAAATGAGAGGAACGCGACAAAATATCCTCAACCTCAACTTCATTATAACTGAAAATACCCTAGTCCTAATTCAAGGGACTAGTTCTCTCACATCCACTCTATTGTTGATAGCGACCGGTGCGAAGAACTCAGCACGGATGCCCTTGACACCCAGATTTATCTTAACCTTACTTTTTTTGCCACATATTGATATTTGACTGGAAAATAATTTAGTGTTAGTGAAATTACAAACTTTTGCATAAAAAAAATGACAATGTATTGGATTCTTTTGAAGAAAAAGGCAATAAAAAGACATAGTGATATTTTCTTTTTTAATTATTGCTCATACTTACCATGGCACGACAATTTTTTTTCTCTACAGCTAATTCGTTTATTTTCATATATTTTGATTGTCTTCACTTATTCTTCACGCTGAGTAGGCTGATTTTTACGTAGATACTTCGCTGAAAATATATGTTTATCAACAGTCTCTCCCTCCACAACATGACTAATCATGCAGCCATAAGGTCACACCTCAGCTCCGCCAACCAGCGGGTCTTACCGCAGCAGTGACAGCGCGCCCAGTTTGACCATACTTGAAAATAAATATGTTTATCAACAGTCTGGTCAGCATAGTGTAGCGGTCTCTCTCTTATTTGTGATCAGACGGCTGTGTGAGGTGTCGTAAACAAAAAAATGATATTATTTAATTAATATTACTTTGTTACATAGAGAAAATACAAACAAAAATATGTATTTGTATTATGTTCACCCTTAGAAAAATACCTTAACGTTTTATAATGACATGTGACTTCACGGGACATGTCGCTGGTCGATCCTCGATGATAGCACGTGTGTAGAAATTGCCCTTTTTCAACTGCGACAATAAGCGGAAAGTTTTCGATTGAATGAGGACGTCTTATCTCAATTATTGTAATATAATAATTAAGAATTCTAAAACAACACGATGAGGATAACTAAAAGTTTATCCTCATTTAGTTGCTGTAGAGTTTTTTATTTCTTTTATTTATTTATTTATTTAAATACGTCATTATTTAAATAAATAAATAAATAAATAAAAGAATTCAGAGAGACTAGTCTAACACGGTACGCAGTAAGGTTCGTTCCCAACTCTGTAGCCCAAAAATATGCCCGCATGACATTCTCATTTATAGATTTTGTCCACTTCATGCGGCGCACATCACCACCGGTAGCGAGGACCCTGTTTGAGGTCAGTTATTATTATTATTATTATCGTAACAATTATTGGCCACATTTTACCTATAATCACCCATATTATAAACTACTGAAAATGAGTCGATCGGTATAATCAGAATCGAATGTTCCAAAGGAATGAGAAATGGGTTTACCGGAAATGGGAGGAACCGAATCCGTGTGTGAGTGATGGGCATTTTCCAGATGAAAATACCACTAATTCATTTTGGCGTAACATCTGGTCAGTGCCTGTCACTCATACAGAGGGTGATTGGTTGGAGGATGTCAAACGCTCGTGTGAGTCTATAACAGCTATGGAACCCATTGTTATTAATAAAGATGATGTAAGTTGTGCAGTCCGTTCATTACCGAATTGGAAATCACCTGGTCCAGACGGACTACACAACTTTTGGCTTAAGTGGTTCCGAAGCTCACATGCGTGTTTGGCATCACAAATCCAAGCAGCTTTGGATTCTGGTTCATTACCACAATTTTTAACCACTGGTGTAACCTATTTACTATACAAATCTGGTAGTACCATGGATCCCAAAAATTTTAGACCTATTACTTGTTTACCAACTACATATAAACTTCTAACATCTATTTTAAGACTCAAAATTACTACACATATAATTAATAATTCGGTACTCTCTATTTCTCAAAATGGATGTAGAAGTGGAGCCCGTGGCACTAAAGAGCTCCTTATCATAGACAGGACCATTAGCCAACAGGTACGTCGTAATCGTAAGAGTCTGGCGACATGTTGGATAGATTATAAGAAGGCTTATGACTCAGTTCCACATACATGGCTTTTGAAAGTGCTAGAGTTGTATAAAATTGATGCAACTCTGTGCACTTTCTTAAAGTCGTGTATGAGTCAATGGAGAACAACACTTCGCTATCCAGGATGTCGGCAGGCTGCGATAAATGACGTACTTATAAAGATCGAGCGAGGTATATTTCAAGGTGACAGTCTGAGTCCCTTGTGGTTTTGTCTAGCTTTGAACCCTCTCAGCACTCTGTTAGAGGATTCAGGGTTAGGCTATCGGTTGCAGAAAGATGATCAAGTTATATCTCACCTTCTTTATATGGATGATTTGAAGTTACTAGCCTCCACAAAATTACAATTGACGGCGTTATTAAGGGTCACTGAAAACTTTAGTAATTCTATCAAAATGGAATTTGGTGTAGACAAGTGTGCAGTCATGTATGTAAAGAAGGGCGTGATTGTAGAATCTGAAGGAATGGAACTTTCAGATTCAACAAAACTCAGATCTCTGTCTGCCACCGAAACCTACAAGTATCTAGGTTTTTCACAGTCCTTGGGAATACCAGAATCTGGCGTGAAACAAATGTTACAGGAACGCTTCTTTGGACGCCTAAAAAAAGTACTTAAAAGTCTTTTATCAGGCGGTAAGAAGGTGCGAGCCTGTAACAGTTGGGTCATGCCGGTTCTGATGTATTCCTTTGGTGTACTTAGATGGACTCAGACCGAATTGGATGCCCTTGACAGGAGAGTCCGTACATTGCTGACTGCATTCCGCATGCACCACCCACGTTCATCGGTTATGAGATTGTATATTTGGTTGGAAAATTTGGAGGTCGTGGTCTATTAAATATCTAAACTCTACACAATCGCGAGATATACAATCTCAGAGAATATTTTCTACAGACTAATGTGGGAGTGCATCGCAATGTAGTTGCAGTGGATACTGGTTTTACCCCGCTCGCTCTGGCTAAAGAGAATTGGCGCAAACCTGTAGTTCTTAGTACTACTGATCGCAAGGAAGTATGGAAGGGTAAAGAACTTCATGGCCGATTTTATCGGGCCCTACACAGGTCTGATATAGACTTTAAAGCGTCGACGTCTTGGCTACGGTATGGTGATCTCTTCGGAGAAACCGAAGGTTTTGTTTGTGCAATTATGGACGAAGTTATCATGACGAATAACTACCGGAAATATATCCTGAAAGATAGTACGGTTGACATCTGTCGGGCGTGCCACCGTCCTGGAGAATCTATTAGGCATATTATTTCTGGTTGTTCTCGTCTTGCTAATGGTGAGTATTTGCACAGGCACAACCAAGTAGCCAGGATCGTACACCAACAACTTGCCCTTAAATACCAACTTGTCAATTTTGAAGTGCCTTACTATAGGTGTGTGCCCGACCCAGTTCTCGAGAACGGTCGTGCTATGTTATATGGGGATCGATCTATTATCACAGATAGGACTATTGTTGCCAATAAGCCTGATATTGTGGTCATAGATCGATTAAAGCGCCGCGCAATGATAGTCGATATCGCCGTTCCTCATGACGAGAATCTCGTGAAAGTTGAAAAAGAAAAACAATTAAAGTATTTAGATCTGTCTCACGAGATTGCCGATATGTGGAATGTAGATTCGGTGATCATTGTTCCGATAATCATATCTGTTCACGGATTGATAGCCAAGAGCCCCGACCAACACCTTAAGAGGCTCACGTTAGAAGGTTGGATCAAGGGTCTGATGCAGAAGGCAGTCCTCCTTGACACGGCTTGTATTGTGAGGAGGTTCCTGTCTCTGGAGCCCTAACCACCGGTATCTTGGTCCCTGTACTCGATGTCGGTGGTCTACTATTTTTTATATTTTTAAATATGTATTTTTTATTTTTTTATATATTTAAAAATGTATTGAATATGTGTTTAAATGAAATGAAGAGAATAATAATAATAATAATTCTTTATTAACCTAAAATCAAGAATAGAATAGTTCCTATCTTAAAACTAAGCTAATGTTATGAAATAAAGTTACACATGACACCCTGAAGATAGTGTTAACGGCGATGTCTGTGCTGATATAAACTGTGTGACAGACATCGACGCCTTCCTCCAAACTACAGAGAATACAATTTACGATCATTTAGAGGGTAATGGTAGTACTCCATTTATACAAGTTTAGTAAGCAGTACCATAGTAGTTAACAACCGAGACAAGGTCTAGTGCGTAGTGTAATACTGTGTGCACGCCATTTTGAATGAATGTGCGCATGAGTGTTTTTGTGAGGTGTGTGTTTGTGTGAGCATTGTAGTGTACACTAAGACAACCTTAGGTCACTGTCATGAGCAAGTTTTTCGTCTCTTCATACGTTGCGTTTTTAAGGTACCCAGTAATTTCGTTTTTACATTCCAATTTTGATAAATGATATACGTTGCACAATTTATTTAGTCTGTTATAGAGACGACCACTCAGACTCTGGTAGTATCTGCCAGCTAAGGCCGTCCTAACATGAAATCTTGGACAGATAAAATGTTTACGCCGGTTATCTATCTGCGGTTGAGGGTTTGAACCTAGCGAAGAATGTTTACGGAGAACTATATGCAGCACAAAGAGCTGTCTCACAGTTAATACGGGAAACTCTTTGTATAAATTCAAAGTTGAGTATCTGTAGGGCCTATTTAGCAGTACCTTCAGGACAGCTCTCTGTGCCCTCCCCAAACGCAAAAGCGAGGTCCTAAAAGTTCCACCTCTCACTGATATACAGTAGGTTATCAAAGACTGAACTAAAGCTAAGTAGATAGTTCTAAGCAGTGCAGCATCGGCCACCTTTTGTAATTTTTTCATTGGAAAAATTAGTTTACGCACACGAGAAACTAGCGTATCAATATGATTATGCCAACTTAAGGTGCTATCAATGTCCACTCCCAAATATCTAATGCAAGATGATTTTTGAATGAAAAGACAATTGCAAGCAGCTCGATTGGATGGATTACAGGTATGAGCTTTAATGTTCGGGCCATTTGGTTGAGTTTTGTGATTAGCTGTAAAAGTGATGTAATAGGTTTTAGCAACATTAAACGTGAGTAAACGAGAACCCAGCCATACCAACACCATCCGTAGAGCCCTCTCCGCAGAACGAAATGCAGAGTCCTAGGTATTACCGTTTATAATAAGTGCAGTGTCGTCTGCATAAACAAACATCCTACAGTTGGGTATCGAGAGCTGGCAAAGTCGATTTACATATATCAGAAAGAGGGTAGGGCTCAGTATGCCGCCCTGGGGTACCCCTAAAACAAGGTCTTCATCATCACTAACGTAGGACTCGATCCTCACCCTCTGTGTTCTCCCCATGAGATAGTCTCGAAAAATGCCAAGTGCAATATCCCTTACGCCGAGCGCCTCCATTTCCTCTAGCAGGATGGGCACAGAAATCGTGTCGAAGGCCTTGGTAAGGTCCAAGAAAATACCTATAGATTTTGTGTTGTTATCTAGATTTCGAACAACATGGTTAGTCAATTCTAAAACGGCATCCTCTGTGGATTCTTTCCTGAAACCATATTGGTTAGGGGAGAGTACATTGTTATGTTCTAAATAACTCAGTAGTCTAGTGTTTAGTACTTTTTCTAATATTTTAGAAAGTGCCGTCAAAATCGATATAGGCCTATAGTTTTCAAGACGATCCCTGCCCCCACCCTTGAATATAGCGGTGATAAGTGCCCTTTTAAAGCTGTCAGGGAAAATTCCTTTTTCAATGCTAAGGTTACATATATGTATGATAGGAGGGATTAAAGCATGTCGAGCTGATTTAGTTACAGATATGAGTATTCCGTCGTAACCCACTGCACATGTATTCTTTAACCCGTTTATTATATTATTTATTTCAGTGTAGTCCGTTTCAAATAGAACCAAATAATTGCCCTTTGGATTCACCAAAACACTCAGGTCCGGAATTGGAATCGCGCCCGCACTCTCACCAGTCCGCAACTCGAGTGCCAAGTACTTACCGACATTAGCAAAGTAGTTCTTCACAGCATTGACGGAAGAAGATGGATCACCACACAGACTAAGAAGAGAAGCAGCTTCATTTTTCTTTGACCTATTTTTATACGTTAGTGATTTGACAAGGTCCCATGTAGCTTTTGGGTTTCCTCTGGCTCTCAGAATCTCGTTTCTGTCAAATTCTTGTTTAATGTTTTTTAATAGATTATTACAATAATTGCGGTACCTGGTATATGTTATTTTTGTAACCATGTTATTGGGGTTCTGTTGTGACTTTTTATGGAGTTTGTCACGATTACGAATGCATCTCAGAAGACCAGGGGTTACGATCATACGTTGGCTGATTTTATCACAACAAACAGCGTTGGATTTGATAGAGAATATAATCTTTTTGATCTCACCCGACGCAACCGGAGAAAATCGGCCGGGATTTATGTTAGGGCTATTTAAACTTGTCAGGTAGTCAACAGTGCGATACTCGGCTTGGAAATCCAAATGAGCAGATAGAGAAAAATGGTGGTTCAAATCCTCCAAACCAACCGTCCCCTGCAGACAGGTGGTCTGTGCCGGCCGGTGCGGGTGTCTGCGGTGGACCGCTGCTTACCAATACCTAGAGTTCCAAGAAACTTCCAAATATTGGCAGGAGAAGAATGGGAGATGTTGTCAAAAATGTGTCGGCGTTTGGCGTTGCGTATCATCTGGTTGCAGCGATTCATCGCGATTTTGTGTAAAAAAATTAGAATTGTTTATACGATATTTCAAAATATGCAATACCTTACTCTGTTGGTACGAAATTACTCCTTTGCACCACCCACCAACTAACACCACACAAAATTTGATAATGACAACTAAAAAGAAAAATAAAAATACAAGTGCAATAAAACGATCAAACAGTGATAGTGTAAACTGTAAACAGTAACATTAACACGCTACGTTGTACACCAACGTATTTCCGAACGCAACCCGTCATGCATATGTCACTTTACGAATGTCAAATATGTTGTTGATGTTAAATAAACAATTAGACAAGGCTAAGTAGAAACAAATAAAATAAGACTATATTGTTTACCTGCCAGTTAATTGATCTTACACCGAATGCCGGCAGCGACCCTAACAACAATTGTGCCGTCATTAGTCCAACATGCAAGGGGGCCGAAGTGATGCCGGGCCTTGACAAATACTGTCTGTCTTGTTTTGGTGAGAAATTCACGGATAGAAACGGCGGAACCTTTAGGTGCAGATTTAGCCCTCCCGGTCGCCGACCGGAATTGCGAGCTACGAAATCTCACCGGTGTCCCATGCCTGTGACAGACAGTGAAGGACTCCGCAGTGCATGTTTTCAGTTGCAGCTTGTCGTTGACTATATCAAGTGCCACGCTGCCACAGTCTTCACCGTCAGACTCCGCAACCCCCATGAGTAGAAGTGCTTTACGACGATGCTTTGTCTCTATGGCATCGACAGCTTGAGTGCATTCTTTAATCTGCTTCTGTAACAGTCCCAACATGCTGTATATTAGTTTCCAAAAGGTTCGGCACTCCTCAGCTACCTTCGCAACCGTGTCCTTTCAGTCTCCAGGTACTTGTGCATTGAAGCTGTGACTCCAGTTCCCCCATTCTTCTGGTGAAGGACTCCTCCAGAGATTTTTGAGCGGCTTCAATGTTCACCAACTGTGACATATTGCTGCGTAGTGTAGTGCTGGTAGGTGGTGACTACAAATTGGCTAAGATCCACACATAAACTCCTACAAACAAGTGCACTCCAATATTGTGGTGTATTAAGCAAGAACTTTTAATAGTTTTTAGGAAATGTAGATATTTTAAATTAAATACAATTAAGAGCAAATAATTTTCTGTGTGCACTTTTCGAAAAGAGCCTTAGGTTCAATACTTACTTGCATTTATAACATAAAAAAATACTAGGTGAACTTCAATTATTCAAACTTATTCAATTATTAAAAAATATAGAAAATTTTATGTTTACAAATTATAAAATAATTTGCAAAAGTAAAATTTTCTATATTTTTTTAATAATTATAAGACCCTTTTTAATATTTTATCTAATCAATATAATGATGGGAATAAATAAAAAAGATATTTAAAAAAATTGTTATAATCTTTATTCACTTTTTGCATTCATTCAAGACATAAGTTATTCAAGAAATAAATTTGAACATCAATATTGATTCAACTGATAAATTGGCAGTATTGGTGGCATTACACACACTTAAAATATTCTTAAAATAAAGGATTTTAAAATAATGTTTAATTCTATAGAAAACAACGCCTAAACGATGATCAGACAGTGTCCATTGAGTCCTCGTTTAGTGGTTCAGTCTCCATTGCCATATCTCTGTCTCAACATCCCGTTGCATACTTAAAACTCAGCTTCTCATAGTGAACTTGTTCCTTGGCTGACACAGATGGTTTGCATTTCGAAAGGGCAATTCTAAAGTCTTCGAATGTGACGAAAATATCACCATCGGGAGTCCCGTTTGCAATATGATTTGTTAATGTGTTTTTGGCAGCTGACCTGACTAGACCAGCCAAATCCGCTCCTGTATAGCCCTCTGTTAAATCAGCTATAACATGTAAGTTTACATCAGGTGCAAGTAGTGATTTTGTGCTACTTTTAGTAAGTTTCTGGAGTATGTCAAAGCGATTTTCTGTAGCCGGCATTCCAACATACATAACTTGTTCCAAACGACCCGGCCGCAGTACTGCAGGATCAATGATATCTGGTCTATTTGAAGCTGCCAACACGAAAACTCCTTCACGACTCTCTATGCCATCCATTTCAGTCAACAGCTGATTGACGACTCGTGCTGCACCGTTGTTGTCTTGACCGGTTCGCCGAGGACATAATGCATCAAATTCGTCAAAAAATATGACACAAGGTGCAGAATTTCTAGCCCGTCTGAAACACGTGCGAACAGCTCTTTCGCTCTCACCTACATACATATTAAGCAACTCCGGTCCTTTCACTGATATGAAGTTTACTCCTGCTTCATTTGCTACAGCTTTTGCTAACATAGTTTTTCCACAACCAGGAGGGCCACATAGTAAAACTCCGCTCGGGGCAGCTAATCTCAGTTGTTTCAATAATTCAGGATACTTCACAGGAGCTAATACAGCCAGCTGTAATTCTTTCTGAACTTGACTCAGAGATCCAACATCATCCCAGGTAACATCTGGTACAGTTATAATACCCTCTCTCACTGCACAGGGTTTGGTTGACTTAAGTGCTTTAACAAAATCTTCATGTCTGATGGCAAGTCCTGTTAGTTCATCTTTAGTGTAAGGTGTAAGTCCTGAAAGAACTAGAACTTCATCTATAGAATTAACAGGAATTTTAGGCATTTCTTTTACATTATTACTGTCTAGGACAACTTTTATAGCAGGACCATCTAAGTCCTCTTTAGCAGGTTTATCAACATTTTGTAGCGGTGCATTGGGAGCATCAACAGCTAAAACAGTTTCTTCACTCGCTTTATTTCCATTTGGTATTACTGCCACTTCATCTTTAGCAGGTTCCTCTACATTGGGTTTTGTTTCTACTTTAATCTTAGATGTTTGAATTTCAGTAAATACTCTCTTTAGAGCATATGTGCTAGCTTTAGTTACAAGATCTTGTAAATCCGCTCCGACAAACCCAGGTGTGATCTGTGCTAAGATGTTCATATTCACATCTTCATCTAACGAGATACCTTTACAGAGAATACTAAGAATTTCTATCCTAGATTTTAATGAAGGTATACCAAGTGCAATTTCTTGTTGAAGACGGCCCGATCTCCGTAGAGCAGGATCTAAGGCATCAGGATTGTTTGTAGCGGCAAGTATTAACACCGAAGACTTAGTTTCAGACAAGTCATCTAAGCTAGTTATAAACTGGGAGACCATTCTTTTTTCCATATCTTTTTGAGCATAAGCTCTGTTTCCACAAACTGCATCAATCTCATCTATGAATAACACACTTGGAGCTACTGATATTGCTCGGTCAAACAATTCTCTAATCCTTTCCTCAGACTCACCCGACATTCCTCCAACTAATTCTGTACCACTTACTGCTATCATTGGTAATTGCAAGTTGCCAGCGATAGCGTGTGCTAGCAATGTTTTTCCTGTACCTGGTGGCCCATGTAATAATGCACCCCTAGGAGCTTTAGCACCTAACTGACTATACACGTCCGGGTACATCATATGTAATATTAAATCGCAAATCTGTGTTATTATATCTGATATTCCACCGATGTCGTCAAAATTAACCTTAACATTTTTAATAGTACCAATGTCACTCTTTTTCTTTGGTGGTGCAATTTTACTTGTACCCATTTTCTTTTTTCTGTCATTAGTTTGTTGATTCTGCTGTGTTTTAACCTCAACTGGCACGTTGTTTTTGTTTTTATTAGGCACGTGGGCGGTTGTAGTGATTTCATCGTTGATTTTAGGTAATTTTGGCGCCGTACCACCATCCTCGTCACTACTCAAAATATCTATAGGTTTACCTGATTTATCTGTATTTCTTTGATTTTGTGTCGGCCGCTTTTTGGGTTGCATCTTATACATGGCGATCAAGCGGTCATTGAGCACATTCATATTATTTTCGTCTTGTAGTTTTAAATCGGATTCTTCCTCTGAACCTTCTGACGTAGTCGCTCCATCCACCCCGTAGCTCTGTAAAACTACTTCATACGCACTTTTTACCATCTGATAAAAGGCATTGTCGCGTCTGTTGTTATACTCGCGGTAGCACTGTTTTAATGAACGCGCCATTTGCCTAACATCGACGAAAGACTTGTCCACATTCTCGGTGAGATAATTCTTAACGCGTGCCACTATTACTGGATCACTAATAGTATTTTGTCGCGCTCGATGTTTCTTCATTTTACAAAAACGTTTTATAATTCATTTACTCCAAATAGATACCTTCTATGGAATTGTTTCTTCCCGATACGACGACAAGTAATGTTTGACAGCGGTTTCTCTGAATTAGGTATGTCGATCAGAGATCGATTAATCGAAGAATCGATTTTTTAAATCGAAATATAGTACTGAATCGATATATCACCTTTGAAAATCGACATTCTCTTTTTGTTTTATAGAAACCATACAATTATTGCAATTAGTTGAATATAAAAGTGAATATAAATTTGAAATTAATCGAATTTCCTGATTTTACTGATAACAGATTGCTAATTGTAATATTTATCTTGTTTTTAATAAAATTTATTTATACTTACATTGTAAACGTAAATTTGAAATAAGATCGATTTTTTAGAAATTAATCATTTAAACCTCGATTTTTTTGTGAACCAATTCATTAGGTCACAATTCGAATGAATTTAAAAATCGATTTTTTTCGAAAAGCATTGACATCCCTACTCTGAATCGATGGAACGTGTACCACAGATAGAAACTAATGTCATAGCATGTACAATGTTTCTGAAGCTAATAAAAAATATATATTTTAATTTGTCATCTTATTTTTCTTTCTGTTTCAGATAAAAACTAAAAAATCATATCCTACAATTGACTCGACTACTGATAAAAGACTTCAAGAGGAGCTCATAACCATTTTTGTGAAATTAACAACAATGAATAAAAATATAAGCGAAAGGTAAACTTTAAGTCAACAGTAGTCAAAATACATATTCAATAAGAACAAAAATTTTTTTGCTATTGACAACAACCTAATTATCGCAATACACATATTGTCATTATTTATACTTCAAAAAACCATAATGGTCTTAGCTATTTAAGTATGACTTTGTAATGTAAAATTTTAAATATAAGTATTACTGTTTACAGATGTCTCGAACTCAAGAGGTGGAATTTAAAGGAAGCCTTATACCATTTTACTAAACTGTTTATATTGGACGCCTTGGAGTCTCTTACAAAAGTTTCATAGCTTTTTAAAAACAATGTTCTTATGCAGTGTTATCTAATAAAGTTACCATAAGAAGACTTTTATTTCTGAAATTAATTATTGAATGTAGTTTTTCTTTTTTGGTTAAATTTATTATAAACCCAATATGCTAACGTATACAAACCTCAAAACACATCCTAGCGGAGATATGCAAACGGGCTCATTTGATTTATTGACATCAAAACAAATGAGCGTTGGTGCAAGTTTTACACACGTGATGTATGATTTGGCTTTAATGTAGGACAATGTGATCACAGCAATATCAGTGGCCAAATTAAATACTAAATTATTATTAAGAAATTTATACTTTCCTCTTTCTCACAATGTACTTTCCTTTCTACCTTTTACGTCGGCCCTTCCACATTTTACGTGTTATAAATTAAACGTCAAAATATACCCTGTAGCGCCATTTATTAGAAATAATGTGAAGTATGGTTTTGGTTAATGTAATAGTAGTTGTAGATACATGTTAGGTCTCTATTACACAATATAAAATATAAACAGGAGAAAATGAGGTCAAATTTTTAGTAAACATAAACTTTTTCAATAATAAAAAAGAAATATGCAACTTTCAGACATAAGATTCAGACCTCTAACTAACATTGGTACATATAAACAAAAAAATACGATATAATTAGATTATTTTTTGATCGAATATCACGATCAACAAGTTCCGTAATTTACAACGCAATGATTTTCACTATAATAAATCTTCCTGGTTAATAAATAAAAAATATACACACATAATCAGCTAAGTAAAAATGTTATACCCAATCTATACTCCCAAAGCTCATTTACTTTTAACAGAATACCTCCATTATTATTACCAAACTAACAAAAAAGGTTTTATAACTGAAATCCAATAAACCACAGGACCATAAGAATATACACTTATTTTTTTTAACAATTCTGTATTTGAATTTCTCTACACATCACTGATAGAAGCAAACTAGTACAGTAAAAATAATACAAGTTGTGCATACAATGAACATGAGCTAACACTATGGTATATTCTTATGTTTAAATAAGGAAAAAGTCCTCAACGTAAATACAGTCAGATAAATTCTACCACGACCGCAGTGACTGACTGGAGCGAACACTATGTTACAATTTTGAATTGTTAACGAATTGACTAATTATTAGAGTCAAGATTTCGATGAGAGGTAATAAAATTTAAATGAATTCGGTCACGACCTCTTCAAAGGTTACGTTGTACGGGTGATACTATTTGTGTTATATTGGGCTTGGTCAAGTGTAATATTAGCTGTACCCGGATAACCCCTATTTTAGGCGCAGCATGGTACATTGTGTGATTTTAGTCGATTCGATTCCTGATAAAAAATAATGAATGAATTTGTAATAATCCTAAATATCTTCCTAACTTTTATTTTTATTTTAAATATTTTTAAAACTATTCCTTTTACTAGTTGGTAGTTTTGTCAGCAGTCGTTTTGTGCGGATCTTTGTGAGATTAAAACAAAACAACAATATGTGAATGAAAACAGCGTCACTGGTAAGATGCCTCTTTTGAAATATGGATTTTTGCTCATATTATTAGCTTGTAATAATAATAGCTTGCAATAGTCTGTCCTTCTAATTATAACATTATGGTGGTTAAGATAGCAAAATAAATCATAATAAGTATAATAGAATCTGCAACTAATAAGTGGAAGCTCAGTTCCGGCTTTGCGTGATTTAATCAATCGATCAAACTATCGCCCGATTACAGAGGCTAAATTATTATTATAATATATATTTTTAAGATATGCCATAGATATCTCTAAGGATTTTTTATCTTACTATCAGGCAAGCGAATAGTTTTATATCTTTTCAAGTGTATACATTTTTTTTCATATCGTTTTTTTTTCTGCTTTCATTGCGTGAAAGTAGATTTTGTCAATTAACTCTATTACTATTACCTTACAAGATGACCTCTATTCATTAGATTATATTAACTCATTTTAGACCTTACAAGATGTTCACGAAGTACAGGATCGTATTTGGCAATTAAATTAAGCATTTCTAAAAAGTTGTCTGTACTGTCTATACTAATCGGTATTGGTGTCGTTGTCTAAATATCCACGTAAAGCCAAATTTTGATTGGCAAGGAATCTTATAATATCAAACATTCTGATAAGAATTTCATCCCATTTATTTATTTTGTCACTATGTCTTGCTCTTTTTTGTCAATAGTCTGTCCCTTTTGAAGTCTGCTCTCCAACTCCTTCCATTTACAATAATTTTGGATGTGTAGCGCACTTGATTCGTAACTTGAAACCGTAGGATTTAATTTCCACTAAGTCTTAAATCCATCAGATGATCAAAAATTAGATCCATTCGGTGTATTTACGTTCTCAAATAAACGACAATAAAAGTAAAATAATGATACTTTGAATGTAGACTAAGCCTACAGTCTAAGTACGCAAAACTTTTTCGCCGTTAGTCAATGTACGGTAAAATCATTACTTATTTAGTAAGCCACCTTGTCTCTCCTTTTGATGTTAAAGAGCACGAATCTGAGCGTGTTACTGTTGACGTTTCAGCGAAATTATTATCAATATACTGAATAATTTCCTGTCCTTGCTGAATGAGGTGCAATCGGATTTTGTCGTCTATGTGTTCAGGCCACTTGCCAATATCGTCGAAATTTTAGTATTAAATAGCAGATAATGCTGATGTTGTATCAATCTTTGTTTCGGAACTATGCATCTCCATGTCTCGCCATACAGATGGAGATACTAATTCAGTAGATGTTCTTAGAATTTGATCTTTAGGAATAGCTTGTTCTGGGTTGGAAGGCCCAGTTGTCTGTGATAAATTTAAGCCTAACGAGGAATCTGACGCCTCAGGAACAACACTTTTTTTATATTTAAGTAAAGCTCCTTCATTTGCTCTAATATTTTCGAACTTAGCTCTACTCTTATTACGGTAAGATGTCCCACTTTCTTTTATTCTTTTCAGTTTTGATGCTAAAATCAAAGAATATTAAATGATAAAAGTACAAGTTAGACTAGTAAACAAAATTATCGAACATTTCAAAAGATATCAGATAGTCCAACATAAAATTAGATAAATAAAATATTTAATATTAACACAGTTGAAAGTTGTTCAATAATTTCACAACCACTACACGTACCTACTTATTTGCACAAAAATCACAATTTGGCAAACGTAACACAATTAAAATGCGGGACAATGTGAATTGGACAACTGAAGATCCATCAATAAAACTTTCTTTGAATTGTCAAACTTTGTCAAAGCACATAATTCCCCGTACCTTAATGGGGCTTTCCCGTACGTGTAATAAACTATATTGAACTTATTATACATGTAATAGAAGTCGTTCTCGTTGCTTGTTAGTCATAAACGGAGAATTCTGAAGTCAGTATAGATGTTGTTGTCAATCGCTACAAAATATCATTCAAAGAAAAGGAATTCCCCGAATTTGAAACAAAATAAGTAATGAAAAATTCTGTACTCTTTTCAACTTCAATCGGTCCGAATTTGTAGTTGCGATAAAAACATAAAATGGTTCAAATATTTATAAATTATTTATTGATAAATTTTGCCGCCCCCTAAACAGTACCGCCCGGGGCGGGCCGCCCCTGCCGCCCCCACTACGCTACGTCACTGCATTTATATGTTGTCTGTTATACTGAAATGAGAGGAACGCGACAAAATATCCTCAACCTCAACTTCATTATAACTGAAAATACCCTAGTCCTAATTCAAGGGACTAGTTCTCTCACATCCACTCTATTGTTGATAGCGACCGGTGCGAAGAACTCAGCACGGATGCCCTTGACACCCAGATTTATCTTAACCTTACTTTTTTTGCCACATATTGATATTTGACTGGAAAATAATTTAGTGTTAGTGAAATTACAAACTTTTGCATAAAAAAAAATGACAATGTATTGGATTCTTTTGAAGAAAAAGGCAATAAAAAGACATAGTGATATTTTCTTTTTTAATTATTGCTCATACTTACCATGGCACGACAATTTTTTTTCTCTACAGCTAATTCGTTTATTTTCATATATTTTGATTATCTTCACTTTTTCTTCACGCTGAGTAGGCTGATTTTTACGTAGATACTTCGCTGAAAATATATGTTTATCAACAGTCTCTCCCTCCACAACATGACTAATCATGCAGCCATAAGGTCACACCTCAGCTCCGCCAACCAGCGGGTCTTACCGCAGCAGTGACAGCGCGCCCAGTTTGACCATACTTGAAAATAAATATGTTTATCAACAGTCTGGTCAGCATAGTGTAGCGGTCTCTCTCTTATTTGTGATCAGACGGCTGTGTGAGGTGTCGTAAACAAAAAAATGATATTATTTAATTAATATTACTTTGTTACATAGAGAAAATACAAACAAAAATATGTATTTGTATTATGTTCACCCTTAGAAAAATACCTTAACGTTTTATAATGACATGTGACTTCACGGGACATGTCGCTGGTCGATCCTCGATGATAGCACGTGTGTAGAAATTGCCCTTTTTCAACTGCGACAATAAGCGGAAAGTTTTCGATTGAATGAGGACGTCTTATCTCAATTATTGTAATATAATAATTAAGAATTCTAAAACAACACGATGAGGATAACTAAAAGTTTATCTTCATTTAGTTGCTGTAGAGTTTTTTATTTCTTTTATTTATTTATTTATTTAAATACGTCATTATTTAAATAAATAAATAAATAAATAAAAGAATTCAGAGAGACTAGTCTAACACGGTACGCAGTAAGGTTCGTTCCCAACTCTGTAGCCCAAAAATATGCCCGCATGACATTCTCATTTATAGATTTTGTCCACTTCATGCGGCGCACATCACCACCGGTAGCGAGGACCCTGTTTGAGGTCAGTTATTATTATTATTATTATCGTAACAATTATTGGCCACATTTTACCTATAATCACCCATATTATAAACTACTGAAAATGAGTCGATCGGTATAATCAGAATCGAATGTTCCAAAGGAATGAGAAATGGGTTTACCGGAAATGGGAGGAACCGAATCCGTGTGTGAGTGATGGGCATTTTCCAGATGAAAATACCACTAATTCATTTTGGCGTAACATCTGGTCAGTGCCTGTCACTCATACAGAGGGTGATTGGTTGGAGGATGTCAAACGCTCGTGTGAGTCTATAACAGCTATGGAACCCATTGTTATTAATAAAGATGATGTAAGTTGTGCAGTCCGTTCATTACCGAATTGGAAATCACCTGGTCCAGACGGACTACACAACTTTTGGCTTAAGTGGTTCCGAAGCTCACATGCGTGTTTGGCATCACAAATCCAAGCAGCTTTGGATTCTGGTTCATTACCACAATTTTTAACCACTGGTGTAACCTATTTACTATACAAATCTGGTAGTACCATGGATCCCAAAAATTTTAGACCTATTACTTGTTTACCAACTACATATAAACTTCTAACATCTATTTTAAGACTCAAAATTACTACACATATAATTAATAATTCGGTACTCTCTATTTCTCAAAATGGATGTAGAAGTGGAGCCCGTGGCACTAAAGAGCTCCTTATCATAGACAGGACCATTAGCCAACAGGTACGTCGTAATCGTAAGAGTCTGGCGACATGTTGGATAGATTATAAGAAGGCTTATGACTCAGTTCCACATACATGGCTTTTGAAAGTGCTAGAGTTGTATAAAATTGATGCAACTCTGTGCACTTTCTTAAAGTCGTGTATGAGTCAATGGAGAACAACACTTCGCTATCCAGGATGTCGGCAGGCTGCGATAAATGACGTACTTATAAAGATCGAGCGAGGTATATTTCAAGGTGACAGTCTGAGTCCCTTGTGGTTTTGTCTAGCTTTGAACCCTCTCAGCACTCTGTTAGAGGATTCAGGGTTAGGCTATCGGTTGCAGAAAGATGATCAAGTTATATCTCACCTTCTTTATATGGATGATTTGAAGTTACTAGCCTCCACAAAATTACAATTGACGGCGTTATTAAGGGTCACTGAAAACTTTAGTAATTCTATCAAAATGGAATTTGGTGTAGACAAGTGTGCAGTCATGTATGTAAAGAAGGGCGTGATTGTAGAATCTGAAGGAATGGAACTTTCAGATTCAACAAAACTCAGATCTCTGTCTGCCACCGAAACCTACAAGTATCTAGGTTTTTCACAGTCCTTGGGAATACCAGAATCTGGCGTGAAACAAATGTTACAGGAACGCTTCTTTGGACGCCTAAAAAAAGTACTTAAAAGTCTTTTATCAGGCGGTAAGAAGGTGCGAGCCTGTAACAGTTGGGTCATGCCGGTTCTGATGTATTCCTTTGGTGTACTTAGATGGACTCAGACCGAATTGGATGCCCTTGACAGGAGAGTCCGTACATTGCTGACTGCATTCCGCATGCACCACCCACGTTCATCGGTTATGAGATTGTATATTTGGTTGGAAAATTTGGAGGTCGTGGTCTATTAAATATCTAGACTCTACACAATCGCGAGATATACAATCTCAGAGAATATTTTCTACAGACTAATGTGGGAGTGCATCGCAATGTAGTTGCAGTGGATACTGGTTTTACCCCGCTCGCTCTGGCTAAAGAGAATTGGCGCAAACCTGTAGTTCTTAGTACTACTGATCGCAAGGAAGTATGGAAGGGTAAAGAACTTCATGGCCGATTTTATCGGGCCTTACACAGGTCTGATATAGACTTTAAAGCGTCGACGTCTTGGCTACGGTATGGTGATCTCTTCGGAGAAACCGAAGGTTTTGTTTGTGCAATTATGGACGAAGTTATCATGACGAATAACTACCGGAAATATATCCTGAAAGATAGTACGGTTGACATCTGTCGGGCGTGCCACCGTCCTGGAGAATCTATTAGGCATATTATTTCTGGTTGTTCTCGTCTTGCTAATGGTGAGTATTTGCACAGGCACAACCAAGTAGCCAGGATCGTACACCAACAACTTGCCCTTAAATACCAACTTGTCAATTTTGAAGTGCCTTACTATAGGTATGTGCCCGACCCAGTTCTCGAGAACGGTCGTGCTATGTTATATGGGGATCGATCTATTATCACAGATAGGACTATTGTTGCCAATAAGCCTGATATTGTGGTCATAGATCGATTAAAGCGCCGCGCAATGATAGTCGATATCGCCGTTCCTCATGACGAGAATCTCGTGAAAGTTGAAAAAGAAAAACAATTAAAGTATTTAGATCTGTCTCACGAGATTGCCGATATGTGGAATGTAGATTCGGTGATCATTGTTCCGATAATCATATCTGTTCACGGATTGATAGCCAAGAGCCCCGACCAACACCTTAAGAGGCTCACGTTAGAAGGTTGGATCAAGGGTCTGATGCAGAAGGCAGTCCTCCTTGACACGGCTTGTATTGTGAGGAGGTTCCTGTCTCTGGAGCCCTAACCACCGGTATCTTGGTCCCTGTACTCGATGTCGGTGGTCTACTATTTTTTATATTTTTAAATATGTATTTTTTATTTTTTTATATATTTAAAAATGTATTGAATATGTGTTTAAATGAAATGAAGAGAATAATAATAATAATAATTCTTTATTAACCTAAAATCAAGAATAGAATAGTTCCTATCTTAAAACTAAGCTAATGTTATGAAATAAAGTTACACATGACACCCTGAAGATAGTGTTAACGGCGATGTCTGTGCTGATATAAACTGTGTGACAGACATCGACGCCTTCCTCCAAACTACAGAGAATACAATTTACGATCATTTAGAGGGTAATGGTAGTACTCCATTTATACAAGTTTAGTAAGCAGTACCATAGTAGTTAACAACCGAGACAAGGTCTAGTGCGTAGTGTAATACTGTGTGCACGCCATTTTGAATGAATGTGCGCATGAGTGTTTTTGTGAGGTGTGTGTTTGTGTGAGCATTGTAGTGTACACTAAGACAACCTTAGGTCACTGTCATGAGCAAGTTTTTCGTCTCTTCATACGTTGCGTTTTTAAGGTACCCAGTAATTTCGCTTTTACATTCCAATTTTGATAAATGATATACGTTGCACAATTTATTTAGTCTGTTATAGAGACAACCACTCAGACTCTGGTAGTATCTGCCAGCTAAGGCCGTCCTAACATGAAATCTTGGACAGATAAAATGTTTACGCCGGTTATCTATCTGCGGTTGAGGGTTTGAACCTAGCGAAGAATGTTTACGGAGAACTATATGCAGCACAAAGAGCTGTCTCACAGTTAATACGGGAAACTCTTTGTATAAATTCAAAGTTGAGTATCTGTAGGGCCTATTTAGCAGTACCTTCAGGACAGCTCTCTGTGCCCTCCCCAAACGCAAAAGCGAGGTCCTAAAAGTTCCACCTCTCACTGATATACAGTAGGTTATCAAAGACTGAACTAAAGCTAAGTAGATAGTTCTAAGCAGTGCAGCATCGGCCACCTTTTGTAATTTTTTCATTGGAAAAATTAGTTTACGCACACGAGAAACTAGCGTATCAATATGATTATGCCAACTTAAGGTGCTATCAATGTCCACTCCCAAATATCTAATGCAAGATGATTTTTGAATGAAAAGACAATTGCAAGCAGCTCGATTGGATGGATTACAGGTATGAGCTTTAATGTTCGGGCCATTTGGTTGAGTTTTGTGATTAGCTGTAAAAGTGATGTAATAGGTTTTAGCAACATTAAACGTGAGTAAACGAGAACCCAGCCATACCAACACCATCCGTAGAGCCCTCTCCGCAGAACGAAATGCAGAGTCCTAGGTATTACCGTTTATAATAAGTGCAGTGTCGTCTGCATAAACAAACATCCTACAGTTGGGTATCGAGAGCTGGCAAAGTCGATTTACATATATCAGAAAGAGGGTAGGGCTCAGTATGCCGCCCTGGGGTACCCCTAAAACAAGGTCTTCATCATCACTAACGTAGGACTCGATCCTCACCCTCTGTGTTCTCCCCATGAGATAGTCTCGAAAAATGCCAAGTGCAATATCCCTTACGCCGAGCGCCTCCATTTCCTCTAGCAGGATGGGCACAGAAATCGTGTCGAAGGCCTTGGTAAGGTCCAAGAAAATACCTATAGATTTTGTGTTGTTATCTAGATTTCGAACAACATGGTTAGTCAATTCTAAAACGGCATCCTCTGTGGATTCTTTCCTGAAACCATATTGGTTAGGGGAGAGTACATTGTTATGTTCTAAATAACTCAGTAGTCTAGTGTTTAGTACTTTTTCTAATATTTTAGAAAGTGCCGTCAAAATCGATATAGGCCTATAGTTTTCAAGACGATCCCTGCCCCCACCCTTGAATATAGCGGTGATAAGTGCCCTTTTAAAGCTGTCAGGGAAAATTCCTTTTTCAATGCTAAGGTTACATATATGTATGATAGGAGGGATTAAAGCATGTCGAGCTGATTTAGTTACAGATATGAGTATTCCGTCGTAACCCACTGCACATGTATTCTTTAACCCGTTTATTATATTATTTATTTCAGTGTAGTCCGTTTCAAATAGAACCAAATAATTGCCCTTTGGATTCACCAAAACACTCAGGTCCGGAATTGGAATCGCGCCCGCACTCTCACCAGTCCGCAACTCGAGTGCCAAGTACTTACCGACATTAGCAAAGTAGTTCTTCACAGCATTGACGGAAGAAGATGGATCACCACACAGACTAAGAAGAGAAGCAGCTTCATTTTTCTTTGACCTATTTTTATACGTTAGTGATTTGACAAGGTCCCATGTAGCTTTTGGGTTTCCTCTGGCTCTCAGAATCTCGTTTCTGTCAAATTCTTGTTTAATGTTTTTTAATAGATTATTACAATAATTGCGGTACCTGGTATATGTTATTTTTGTAACCATGTTATTGGGGTTCTGTTGTGACTTTTTATGGAGTTTGTCACGATTACGAATGCATCTCAGAAGACCAGGGGTTACGATCATACGTTGGCTGATTTTATCACAACAAACAGCGTTGGATTTGATAGAGAATATAATCTTTTTGATCTCACCCGACGCAACCGGAGAAAATCGGCCGGGATTTATGTTAGGGCTATTTAAACTTGTCAGGTAGTCAACAGTGCGATACTCGGCTTGGAAATCCAAATGAGCAGATAGAGAAAAATGGTGGTTCAAATCCTCCAAACCAACCGTCCCCTGCAGACAGGTGGTCTGTGCCGGCCGGTGCGGGTGTCTGCGGTGGACCGCTGCTTACCAATACCTAGAGTTCCAAGAAACTTCCAAATATTGGCAGGAGAAGAATGGGAGATGTTGTCAAAAATGTGTCGGCGTTTGGCGTTGCGTATCATCTGGTTGCAGCGATTCATCGCGATTTTGTGTAAAAAAATTAGAATTGTTTATACGATATTTCAAAATATGCAATACCTTACTCTGTTGGTACGAAATTACTCCTTTGCACCACCCACCAACTAACACCACACAAAATTTGATAATGACAACTAAAAAGAAAAATAAAAATACAAGTGCAATAAAACGATCAAACAGTGATAGTGTAAACTGTAAACAGTAACATTAACACGCTACGTTGTACACCAACGTATTTCCGAACGCAACCCGTCATGCATATGTCACTTTACGAATGTCAAATATGTTGTTGATGTTAAATAAACAATTAGACAAGGCTAAGTAGAAACAAATAAAATAAGACTATATTGTTTACCTGCCAGTTAATTGATCTTACACCGAATGCCGGCAGCGACCCTAACAACAATTGTGCCGTCATTAGTCCAACATGCAAGGGGGCCGAAGTGATGCCGGGCCTTGACAAATACTGTCTGTCTTGTTTTGGTGAGAAATTCACGGATAGAAACGGCGGAACCTTTAGGTGCAGATTTAGCCCTCCCGGTCGCCGACCGGAATTGCGAGCTACGAAATCTCACCGGTGTCCCATGCCTGTGACAGACAGTGAAGGACTCCGCAGTGCATGTTTTCAGTTGCAGCTTGTCGTTGACTATATCAAGTGCCACGCTGCCACAGTCTTCACCGTCAGACTCCGCAACCCCCATGAGTAGAAGTGCTTTACGACGATGCTTTGTCTCTATGGCATCGACAGCTTGAGTGCATTCTTTAATCTGCTTCTGTAACAGTCCCAACATGCTGTATATTAGTTTCCAAAAGGTTCGGCACTCCTCAGCTACCTTCGCAACCGTGTCCTTTCAGTCTCCAGGTACTTGTGCATTGAAGCTGTGACTCCAGTTCCCCCATTCTTCTGGTGAAGGACTCCTCCAGAGATTTTTGAGCGGCTTCAATGTTCACCAACTGTGACATATTGCTGCGTAGTGTAGTGCTGGTAGGTGGTGACTACAAATTGGCTAAGATCCACACATAAACTCCTACAAACAAGTGCACTCCAATATTGTGGTGTATTAAGCAAGAACTTTTAATAGTTTTTAGGAAATGTAGATATTTTAAATTAAATACAATTAAGAGCAAATAATTTTCTGTGTGCACTTTTCGAAAAGAGCCTTAGGTTCAATACTTACTTGCATTTATAACATAAAAAAATACTAGGTGAACTTCAATTATTCAAACTTATTCAATTATTAAAAAATATAGAAAATTTTATGTTTACAAATTATAAAATAATTTGCAAAAGTAAAATTTTCTATATTTTTTTAATAATTATAAGACCCTTTTTAATATTTTATCTAATCAATATAATGATGGGAATAAATAAAAAAGATATTTAAAAAAATTGTTATAATCTTTATTCACTTTTTGCATTCATTCAAGACATAAGTTATTCAAGAAATAAATTTGAACATCAATATTGATTCAACTGATAAATTGGCAGTATTGGTGGCATTACACACACTTAAAATATTCTTAAAATAAAGGATTTTAAAATAATGTTTAATTCTATAGAAAACAACGCCTAAACGATGATCAGACAGTGTCCATTGAGTCCTCGTTTAGTGGTTCAGTCTCCATTGCCATATCTCTGTCTCAACATCCCGTTGCATACTTAAAACTCAGCTTCTCATAGTGAACTTGTTCCTTGGCTGACACAGATGGTTTGCATTTCGAAAGGGCAATTCTAAAGTCTTCGAATGTGACGAAAATATCACCATCGGGAGTCCCGTTTGCAATATGATTTGTTAATGTGTTTTTGGCAGCTGACCTGACTAGACCAGCCAAATCCGCTCCTGTATAGCCCTCTGTTAAATCAGCTATAACATGTAAGTTTACATCAGGTGCAAGTAGTGATTTTGTGCTACTTTTAGTAAGTTTCTGGAGTATGTCAAAGCGATTTTCTGTAGCCGGCATTCCAACATACATAACTTGTTCCAAACGACCCGGCCGCAGTACTGCAGGATCAATGATATCTGGTCTATTTGAAGCTGCCAACACGAAAACTCCTTCACGACTCTCTATGCCATCCATTTCAGTCAACAGCTGATTGACGACTCGTGCTGCACCGTTGTTGTCTTGACCGGTTCGCCGAGGACATAATGCATCAAATTCGTCAAAAAATATGACACAAGGTGCAGAATTTCTAGCCCGTCTGAAACACGTGCGAACAGCTCTTTCGCTCTCACCTACATACATATTAAGCAACTCCGGTCCTTTCACTGATATGAAGTTTACTCCTGCTTCATTTGCTACAGCTTTTGCTAACATAGTTTTTCCACAACCAGGAGGGCCACATAGTAAAACTCCGCTCGGGGCAGCTAATCTCAGTTGTTTCAATAATTCAGGATACTTCACAGGAGCTAATACAGCCAGCTGTAATTCTTTCTGAACTTGACTCAGAGATCCAACATCATCCCAGGTAACATCTGGTACAGTTATAATACCCTCTCTCACTGCACAGGGTTTGGTTGACTTAAGTGCTTTAACAAAATCTTCATGTCTGATGGCAAGTCCTGTTAGTTCATCTTTAGTGTAAGGTGTAAGTCCTGAAAGAACTAGAACTTCATCTATAGAATTAACAGGAATTTTAGGCATTTCTTTTACATTATTACTGTCTAGGACAACTTTTATAGCAGGACCATCTAAGTCCTCTTTAGCAGGTTTATCAACATTTTGTAGCGGTGCATTGGGAGCATCAACAGCTAAAACAGTTTCTTCACTCGCTTTATTTCCATTTGGTATTACTGCCACTTCATCTTTAGCAGGTTCCTCTACATTGGGTTTTGTTTCTACTTTAATCTTAGATGTTTGAATTTCAGTAAATACTCTCTTTAGAGCATATGTGCTAGCTTTAGTTACAAGATCTTGTAAATCCGCTCCGACAAACCCAGGTGTGATCTGTGCTAAGATGTTCATATTCACATCTTCATCTAACGAGATACCTTTACAGAGAATACTAAGAATTTCTATCCTAGATTTTAATGAAGGTATACCAAGTGCAATTTCTTGTTGAAGACGGCCCGATCTCCGTAGAGCAGGATCTAAGGCATCAGGACTGTTTGTAGCGGCAAGTATTAACACCGAAGACTTAGTTTCAGACAAGTCATCTAAGCTAGTTATAAACTGGGAGACCATTCTTTTTTCCATATCTTTTTGAGCATAAGCTCTGTTTCCACAAACTGCATCAATCTCATCTATGAATAACACACTTGGAGCTACTGATATTGCTCGGTCAAACAATTCTCTAATCCTTTCCTCAGACTCACCCGACATTCCTCCAACTAATTCTGTACCACTTACTGCTATCATTGGTAATTGCAAGTTGCCAGCGATAGCGTGTGCTAGCAATGTTTTTCCTGTACCTGGTGGCCCATGTAATAATGCACCCCTAGGAGCTTTAGCACCTAACTGACTATACACGTCCGGGTACATCATATGTAATATTAAATCGCAAATCTGTGTTATTATATCTGATATTCCACCGATGTCGTCAAAATTAACCTTAACATTTTTAATAGTACCAATGTCACTCTTTTTCTTTGGTGGTGCAATTTTACTTGTACCCATTTTCTTTTTTCTGTCATTAGTTTGTTGATTCTGCTGTGTTTTAACCTCAACTGGCACGTTGTTTTTGTTTTTATTAGGCACGTGGGCGGTTGTAGTGATTTCATCGTTGATTTTAGGTAATTTTGGCGCCGTACCACCATCCTCGTCACTACTCAAAATATCTATAGGTTTACCTGATTTATCTGTATTTCTTTGATTTTGTGTCGGCCGCTTTTTGGGTTGCATCTTATACATGGCGATCAAGCGGTCATTGAGCACATTCATATTATTTTCGTCTTGTAGTTTTAAATCGGATTCTTCCTCTGAACCTTCTGACGTAGTCGCTCCATCCACCCCGTAGCTCTGTAAAACTACTTCATACGCACTTTTTACCATCTGATAAAAGGCATTGTCGCGTCTGTTGTTATACTCGCGGTAGCACTGTTTTAATGAACGCGCCATTTGCCTAACATCGACGAAAGACTTGTCCACATTCTCGGCGAGATAATTCTTAACGCGTGCCACTATTACTGGATCACTAATAGTATTTTGTCGCGCTCGATGTTTCTTCATTTTACAAAAACGTTTTATAATTCATTTACTCCAAATAGATACCTTCTATGGAATTGTTTCTTCCCGATACGACGACAAGTAATGTTTGACAGCGGTTTCTCTGAATTAGGTATGTCGATCAGAGATCGATTAATCGAAGAATCGATTTTTTAAATCGAAATATAGTACTGAATCGATATATCACCTTTGAAAATCGACATTCTCTTTTTGTTTTATAGAAACCATACAATTATTGCAATTAGTTGAATATAAAAGTGAATATAAATTTGAAATTAATCGAATTTCCTGATTTTACTGATAACAGATTGCTAATTGTAATATTTATCTTGTTTTTAATAAAATTTATTTATACTTACATTGTAAACGTAAATTTGAAATAAGATCGATTTTTTAGAAATTAATCATTTAAACCTCGATTTTTTTGTGAACCAATTCATTAGGTCACAATTCGAATGAATTTAAAAATCGATTTTTTTCGAAAAGCATTGACATCCCTACTCTGAATCGATGGAACGTGTACCACAGATAGAAACTAATGTCATAGCATGTACAATGTTTCTGAAGCTAATAAAAAATATATATTTTAATTTGTCATCTTATTTTTCTTTCTGTTTCAGATAAAAACTAAAAAATCATATCCTACAATTGACTCGACTACTGATAAAAGACTTCAAGAGGAGCTCATAACCATTTTTGTGAAATTAACAACAATGAATAAAAATATAAGCGAAAGGTAAACTTTAAGTCAACAGTAGTCAAAATACATATTCAATAAGAACAAAAATTTTTTTGCTATTGACAACAACCTAATTATCGCAATACACATATTGTCATTATTTATACTTCAAAAAACCATAATGGTCTTAGCTATTTAAGTATGACTTTGTAATGTAAAATTTTAAATATAAGTATTACTGTTTACAGATGTCTCGAACTCAAGAGGTGGAATTTAAAGGAAGCCTTATACCATTTTACTAAACTGTTTATATTGGACGCCTTGGAGTCTCTTACAAAAGTTTCATAGCTTTTTAAAAACAATGTTCTTATGCAGTGTTATCTAATAAAGTTACCATAAGAAGACTTTTATTTCTGAAATTAATTATTGAATGTAGTTTTTCTTTTTTGGTTAAATTTATTATAAACCCAATATGCTAACGTATACAAACCTCAAAACACATCCTAGCGGAGATATGCAAACGGGCTCATTTGATTTATTGACATCAAAACAAATGAGCGTTGGTGCAAGTTTTACACACGTGATGTATGATTTGGCTTTAATGTAGGACAATGTGATCACAGCAATATCAGTGGCCAAATTAAATACTAAATTATTATTAAGAAATTTATACTTTCCTCTTTCTCACAATGTACTTTCCTTTCTACCTTTTACGTCGGCCCTTCCACATTTTACGTGTTATAAATTAAACGTCAAAATATACCCTGTAGCGCCATTTATTAGAAATAATGTGAAGTATGGTTTTGGTTAATGTAATAGTAGTTGTAGATACATGTTAGGTCTCTATTACACAATATAAAATATAAACAGGAGAAAATGAGGTCAAATTTTTAGTAAACATAAACTTTTTCAATAATAAAAAAGAAATATGCAACTTTCAGACATAAGATTCAGACCTCTAACTAACATTGGTACATATAAACAAAAAAATACGATATAATTAGATTATTTTTTGATCGAATATCACGATCAACAAGTTCCGTAATTTACAACGCAATGATTTTCACTATAATAAATCTTCCTGGTTAATAAATAAAAAATATACACACATAATCAGCTAAGTAAAAATGTTATACCCAATCTATACTCCCAAAGCTCATTTACTTTTAACAGAATACCTCCATTATTATTACCAAACTAACAAAAAAGGTTTTATAACTGAAATCGAATAAACCACAGGACCATAAGAATATACACTTATTTTTTTTAACAATTCTGTATTTGAATTTCTCTACACATCACTGATAGAAGCAAACTAGTACAGTAAAAATAATACAAGTTGTGCATACAATGAACATGAGCTAACACTATGGTATATTCTTATGTTTAAATAAGGAAAAAGTCCTCAACGTAAATACAGTCAGATAAACTCTACCACGACCGCAGTGACTGACTGGAGCGAACACTATGTTACAATTTTGAATTGTTAACGAATTGACTAATTATTAGAGTCAAGATTTCGATGAGAGGTAATAAAATTTAAATGAATTCGGTCACGACCTCTTCAAAGGTTACGTTGTACGGGTGATACTATTTGTGTTATATTGGGCTTGGTCAAGTGTAATATTAGCTGTACCCGGATAACCCCTATTTTAGGCGCAGCATGGTACATTGTGTGATTTTAGTCGATTCGATTCCTGATAAAAAATAATGAATGAATTTGTAATAATCCTAAATATCTTCCTAACTTTTATTTTTATTTTAAATATTTTTAAAACTATTCCTTTTACTAGTTGGTAGTTTTGTCAGCAGTCGTTTTGTGCGGATCTTTGTGAGATTAAAACAAAACAACAATATGTGAATGAAAACAGCGTCACTGGTAAGATGCCTCTTTTGAAATATGGATTTTTGCTCATATTATTAGCTTGTAATAATAATAGCTTGCAATAGTCTGTCCTTCTAATTATAACATTATGGTGGTTAAGATAGCAAAATAAATCATAATAAGTATAATAGAATCTGCAACTAATAAGTGGAAGCTCAGTTCCGGCTTTGCGTGATTTAATCAATCGATCAAACTATCGCCCGATTACAGAGGCTAAATTATTATTATAATATATATTTTTAAGATATGCCATAGATATCTCTAAGGATTTTTTATCTTACTATCAGGCAAGCGAATAGTTTTATATCTTTTCAAGTGTATACATTTTTTTTCATATCGTTTTTTTTTCTGCTTTCATTGCGTGAAAGTAGATTTTGTCAATTAACTCTATTACTATTACCTTACAAGATGACCTCTATTCATTAGATTATATTAACTCATTTTAGACCTTACAAGATGTTCACGAAGTACAGGATCGTATTTGGCAATTAAATTAAGCATTTCTAAAAAGTTGTCTGTACTGTCTATACTAATCGGTATTGGTGTCGTTGTCTAAATATCCACGTAAAGCCAAATTTTGATTGGCAAGGAATCTTATAATATCAAACATTCTGATAAGAATTTCATCCCATTTATTTATTTTGTCACTATGTCTTGCTCTTTTTTGTCAATAGTCTGTCCCTTTTGAAGTCTGCTCTCCAACTCCTTCCATTTACAATAATTTTGGATGTGTAGCGCACTTGATTCGTAACTTGAAACCGTAGGATTTAATTTCCACTAAGTCTTAAATCCATCAGATGATCAAAAATTAGATCCATTCGGTGTATTTACGTTCTCAAATAAACGACAATAAAAGTAAAATAATGATACTTTGAATGTAGACTAAGCCTACAGTCTAAGTACGCAAAACTTTTTCGCCGTTAGTCAATGTACGGTAAAATCATTACTTATTTAGTAAGCCACCTTGTCTCTCCTTTTGATGTTAAAGAGCACGAATCTGAGCGTGTTACTGTTGACGTTTCAGCGAAATTATTATCAATATGCTGAATAATTTCCTGTCCTTGCTGAATGAGGTGCAATCGGATTTTGTCGTCTATGTGTTCAGGCCACTTGCCAATATCGTCGAAATTTTAGTATTAAATAGCAGATAATGCTGATGTTGTATCAATCTTTGTTTCGGAACTATGCATCTCCATGTCTCGCCATACAGATGGAGATACTAATTCAGTAGATGTTCTTGGAATTTGATCTTTAGGAATAGCTTGTTCTGGGTTGGAAGGCCCAGTTGTCTGTGATAAATTTAAGCCTAACGAGGAATCTGACGCCTCAGGAACAACACTTTTTTTATATTTAAGTAAAGCTCCTTCATTTGCTCTAATATTTTCGAACTTAGCTCTACTCTTATTACGGTAAGATGTCCCACTTTCTTTTATTCTTTTCAGTTTTGATGCTAAAATCAAAGAATATTAAATGATAAAAGTACAAGTTAGACTAGTAAACAAAATTATCGAACATTTCAAAAGATATCAGATAGTCCAACATAAAATTAGATAAATAAAATATTTAATATTAACACAGTTGAAAGTTGTTCAATAATTTCACAACCACTACACGTACCTACTTATTTGCACAAAAATCACAATTTGGCAAACGTAACACAATTAAAATGCGGGACAATGTGAATTGGACAACTGAAGATCCATCAATAAAACTTTCTTTGAATTGTCAAACTTTGTCAAAGCACATAATTCCCCGTACCTTTAATGGGGCTTTCCCGTACGTGTAATAAACTATATTGAACTTATTATACATGTAATAGAAGTCGTTCTCGTTGCTTGTTAGTCATAAACGGAGAATTCTGAAGTCAGTATAGATGTTGTTGTCAATCGCTACAAAATATCATTCAAAGAAAAGGAATTCCCCGAATTTGAAACAAAATAAGTAATGAAAAATTCTGTACTCTTTTCAACTTCAATCGGTCCGAATTTGTAGTTGCGATAAAAACATAAAATGGTTCAAATATTTATAAATTATTTATTGATAAATTTTGCCGCCCCCTAAACAGTACCGCCCGGGGCGGGCCGCCCCTGCCGCCCCCACTACGCTACGTCACTGCATTTACATGTTGTCTGTTATACTGAAATGAGAGGAACGCGACAAAATATCCTCAACCTCAACTTCATTATAACTGAAAATACCCTAGTCCTAATTCAAGGGACTAGTTCTCTCACATCCACTCTATTGTTGATAGCGACCGGTGCGAAGAACTCAGCACGGATGCCCTTGACACCCAGATTTATCTTAACCTTACTTTTTTTGCCACATATTGATATTTGACTGGAAAATAATTTAGTGTTAGTGAAATTACAAACTTTTGCATAAAAAAAAATGACAATGTATTGGATTCTTTTGAAGAAAAAGGCAATAAAAAGACATAGTGATATTTTCTTTTTTAATTATTGCTCATACTTACCATGGCACGACAATTTTTTTTCTCTACAGCTAATTCGTTTATTTTCATATATTTTGATTATCTTCACTTTTTCTTCACGCTGAGTAGGCTGATTTTTACGTAGATACTTCGCTGAAAATATATGTTTATCAACAGTCTCTCCCTCCACAACATGACTAATCATGCAGCCATAAGGTCACACCTCAGCTCCGCCAACCAGCGGGTCTTACCGCAGCAGTGACAGCGCGCCCAGTTTGACCATACTTGAAAATAAATATGTTTATCAACAGTCTGGTCAGCATAGTGTAGCGGTCTCTCTCTTATTTGTGATCAGACGGCTGTGTGAGGTGTCGTAAACAAAAAAATGATATTATTTAATTAATATTACTTTGTTACATAGAGAAAATACAAACAAAAATATGTATTTGTATTATGTTCACCCTTAGAAAAATACCTTAACGTTTTATAATGACATGTGACTTCACGGGACATGTCGCTGGTCGATCCTCGATGATAGCACGTGTGTAGAAATTGCCCTTTTTCAACTGCGACAATAAGCGGAAAGTTTTCGATTGAATGAGGACGTCTTATCTCAATTATTGTAATATAATAATTAAGAATTCTAAAACAACACGATGAGGATAACTAAAAGTTTATCCTCATTTAGTTGCTGTAGAGTTTTTTATTTCTTTTATTTATTTATTTATTTAAATACGTCATTATTTAAATAAATAAAAGAATTCAGAGAGACTAGTCTAACACGGTACGCAGTAAGGTTCGTTCCCAACTCTGTAGCCCAAAAATATGCCCGCATGACATTCTCATTTATAGATTTTGTCCACTTCATGCGGCGCACATCACCACCGGTAGCGAGGACCCTGTTTGAGGTCAGTTATTATTATTATTATTATCGTAACAATTATTGGCCACATTTTACCTATAATCACCCATATTATAAACTACTGAAAATGAGTCGATCGGTATAATCAGAATCGAATGTTCCAAAGGAATGAGAAATGGGTTTACCGGAAATGGGAGGAACCGAATCCGTGTGTGAGTGATGGGCATTTTCCAGATGAAAATACCACTAATTCATTTTGGCGTAACATCTGGTCAGTGCCTGTCACTCATACAGAGGGTGATTGGTTGGAGGATGTCAAACGCTCGTGTGAGTCTATAACAGCTATGGAACCCATTGTTATTAATAAAGATGATGTAAGTTGTGCAGTCCGTTCATTACCGAATTGGAAATCACCTGGTCCAGACGGACTACACAACTTTTGGCTTAAGTGGTTCCGAAGCTCACATGCGTGTTTGGCATCACAAATCCAAGCAGCTTTGGATTCTGGTTCATTACCACAATTTTTAACCACTGGTGTAACCTATTTACTATACAAATCTGGTAGTACCATGGATCCCAAAAATTTTAGACCTATTACTTGTTTACCAACTACATATAAACTTCTAACATCTATTTTAAGACTCAAAATTACTACACATATAATTAATAATTCGGTACTCTCTATTTCTCAAAATGGATGTAGAAGTGGAGCCCGTGGCACTAAAGAGCTCCTTATCATAGACAGGACCATTAGCCAACAGGTACGTCGTAATCGTAAGAGTCTGGCGACATGTTGGATAGATTATAAGAAGGCTTATGACTCAGTTCCACATACATGGCTTTTGAAAGTGCTAGAGTTGTATAAAATTGATGCAACTCTGTGCACTTTCTTAAAGTCGTGTATGAGTCAATGGAGAACAACACTTCGCTATCCAGGATGTCGGCAGGCTGCGATAAATGACGTACTTATAAAGATCGAGCGAGGTATATTTCAAGGTGACAGTCTGAGTCCCTTGTGGTTTTGTCTAGCTTTGAACCCTCTCAGCACTCTGTTAGAGGATTCAGGGTTAGGCTATCGGTTGCAGAAAGATGATCAAGTTATATCTCACCTTCTTTATATGGATGATTTGAAGTTACTAGCCTCCACAAAATTACAATTGACGGCGTTATTAAGGGTCACTGAAAACTTTAGTAATTCTATCAAAATGGAATTTGGTGTAGACAAGTGTGCAGTCATGTATGTAAAGAAGGGCGTGATTGTAGAATCTGAAGGAATGGAACTTTCAGATTCAACAAAACTCAGATCTCTGTCTGCCACCGAAACCTACAAGTATCTAGGTTTTTCACAGTCCTTGGGAATACCAGAATCTGGCGTGAAACAAATGTTACAGGAACGCTTCTTTGGACGCCTAAAAAAAGTACTTAAAAGTCTTTTATCAGGCGGTAAGAAGGTGCGAGCCTGTAACAGTTGGGTCATGCCGGTTCTGATGTATTCCTTTGGTGTACTTAGATGGACTCAGACCGAATTGGATGCCCTTGACAGGAGAGTCCGTACATTGCTGACTGCATTCCGCATGCACCACCCACGTTCATCGGTTATGAGATTGTATATTTGGTTGGAAAATTTGGAGGTCGTGGTCTATTAAATATCTAGACTCTACACAATCGCGAGATATACAATCTCAGAGAATATTTTCTACAGACTAATGTGGGAGTGCATCGCAATGTAGTTGCAGTGGATACTGGTTTTACCCCGCTCGCTCTGGCTAAAGAGAATTGGCGCAAACCTGTAGTTCTTAGTACTACTGATCGCAAGGAAGTATGGAAGGGTAAAGAACTTCATGGCCGATTTTATCGGGCCCTACACAGGTCTGATATAGACTTTAAAGCGTCGACGTCTTGGCTACGGTATGGTGATCTCTTCGGAGAAACCGAAGGTTTTGTTTGTGCAATTATGGACGAAGTTATCATGACGAATAACTACCGGAAATATATCCTGAAAGATAGTACGGTTGACATCTGTCGGGCGTGCCACCGTCCTGGAGAATCTATTAGGCATATTATTTCTGGTTGTTCTCGTCTTGCTAATGGTGAGTATTTGCACAGGCACAACCAAGTAGCCAGGATCGTACACCAACAACTTGCCCTTAAATACCAACTTGTCAATTTTGAAGTGCCTTACTATAGGTATGTGCCCGACCCAGTTCTCGAGAACGGTCGTGCTATGTTATATGGGGATCGATCTATTATCACAGATAGGACTATTGTTGCCAATAAGCCTGATATTGTGGTCATAGATCGATTAAAGCGCCGCGCAATGATAGTCGATATCGCCGTTCCTCATGACGAGAATCTCGTGAAAGTTGAAAAAGAAAAACAATTAAAGTATTTAGATCTGTCTCACGAGATTGCCGATATGTGGAATGTAGATTCGGTGATCATTGTTCCGATAATCATATCTGTTCACGGATTGATAGCCAAGAGCCCCGACCAACACCTTAAGAGGCTCACGTTAGAAGGTTGGATCAAGGGTCTGATGCAGAAGGCAGTCCTCCTTGACACGGCTTGTATTGTGAGGAGGTTCCTGTCTCTGGAGCCCTAACCACCGGTATCTTGGTCCCTGTACTCGATGTCGGTGGTCTACTATTTTTTATATTTTTAAATATGTATTTTTTATTTTTTTATATATTTAAAAATGTATTGAATATGTGTTTAAATGAAATGAAGAGAATAATAATAATAATAATTCTTTATTAACCTAAAATCAAGAATAGAATAGTTCCTATCTTAAAACTAAGCTAATGTTATGAAATAAAGTTACACATGACACCCTGAAGATAGTGTTAACGGCGATGTCTGTGCTGATATAAACTGTGTGACAGACATCGACGCCTTCCTCCAAACTACAGAGAATACAATTTACGATCATTTAGAGGGTAATGGTAGTACTCCATTTATACAAGTTTAGTAAGCAGTACCATAGTAGTTAACAACCGAGACAAGGTCTAGTGCGTAGTGTAATACTGTGTGCACGCCATTTTGAATGAATGTGCGCATGAGTGTTTTTGTGAGGTGTGTGTTTGTGTGAGCATTGTAGTGTACACTAAGACAACCTTAGGTCACTGTCATGAGCAAGTTTTTCGTCTCTTCATACGTTGCGTTTTTAAGGTACCCAGTAATTTCGCTTTTACATTCCAATTTTGATAAATGATATACGTTGCACAATTTATTTAGTCTGTTATAGAGACAACCACTCAGACTCTGGTAGTATCTGCCAGCTAAGGCCGTCCTAACATGAAATCTTGGACAGATAAAATGTTTACGCCGGTTATCTATCTGCGGTTGAGGGTTTGAACCTAGCGAAGAATGTTTACGGAGAACTATATGCAGCACAAAGAGCTGTCTCACAGTTAATACGGGAAACTCTTTGTATAAATTCAAAGTTGAGTATCTGTAGGGCCTATTTAGCAGTACCTTCAGGACAGCTCTCTGTGCCCTCCCCAAACGCAAAAGCGAGGTCCTAAAAGTTCCACCTCTCACTGATATACAGTAGGTTATCAAAGACTGAACTAAAGCTAAGTAGATAGTTCTAAGCAGTGCAGCATCGGCCACCTTTTGTAATTTTTTCATTGGAAAAATTAGTTTACGCACACGAGAAACTAGCGTATCAATATGATTATGCCAACTTAAGGTGCTATCAATGTCCACTCCCAAATATCTAATGCAAGATGATTTTTGAATGAAAAGACAATTGCAAGCAGCTCGATTGGATGGATTACAGGTATGAGCTTTAATGTTCGGGCCATTTGGTTGAGTTTTGTGATTAGCTGTAAAAGTGATGTAATAGGTTTTAGCAACATTAAACGTGAGTAAACGAGAACCCAGCCATACCAACACCATCCGTAGAGCCCTCTCCGCAGAACGAAATGCAGAGTCCTAGGTATTACCGTTTATAATAAGTGCAGTGTCGTCTGCATAAACAAACATCCTACAGTTGGGTATCGAGAGCTGGCAAAGTCGATTTACATATATCAGAAAGAGGGTAGGGCTCAGTATGCCGCCCTGGGGTACCCCTAAAACAAGGTCTTCATCATCACTAACGTAGGACTCGATCCTCACCCTCTGTGTTCTCCCCATGAGATAGTCTCGAAAAATGCCAAGTGCAATATCCCTTACGCCGAGCGCCTCCATTTCCTCTAGCAGGATGGGCACAGAAATCGTGTCGAAGGCCTTGGTAAGGTCCAAGAAAATACCTATAGATTTTGTGTTGTTATCTAGATTTCGAACAACATGGTTAGTCAATTCTAAAACGGCATCCTCTGTGGATTCTTTCCTGAAACCATATTGGTTAGGGGAGAGTACATTGTTATGTTCTAAATAACTCAGTAGTCTAGTGTTTAGTACTTTTTCTAATATTTTAGAAAGTGCCGTCAAAATCGATATAGGCCTATAGTTTTCAAGACGATCCCTGCCCCCACCCTTGAATATAGCGGTGATAAGTGCCCTTTTAAAGCTGTCAGGGAAAATTCCTTTTTCAATGCTAAGGTTACATATATGTATGATAGGAGGGATTAAAGCATGTCGAGCTGATTTAGTTACAGATATGAGTATTCCGTCGTAACCCACTGCACATGTATTCTTTAACCCGTTTATTATATTATTTATTTCAGTGTAGTCCGTTTCAAATAGAACCAAATAATTGCCCTTTGGATTCACCAAAACACTCAGGTCCGGAATTGGAATCGCGCCCGCACTCTCACCAGTCCGCAACTCGAGTGCCAAGTACTTACCGACATTAGCAAAGTAGTTCTTCACAGCATTGACGGAAGAAGATGGATCACCACACAGACTAAGAAGAGAAGCAGCTTCATTTTTCTTTGACCTATTTTTATACGTTAGTGATTTGACAAGGTCCCATGTAGCTTTTGGGTTTCCTCTGGCTCTCAGAATCTCGTTTCTGTCAAATTCTTGTTTAATGTTTTTTAATAGATTATTACAATAATTGCGGTACCTGGTATATGTTATTTTTGTAACCATGTTATTGGGGTTCTGTTGTGACTTTTTATGGAGTTTGTCACGATTACGAATGCATCTCAGAAGACCAGGGGTTACGATCATACGTTGGCTGATTTTATCACAACAAACAGCGTTGGATTTGATAGAGAATATAATCTTTTTGATCTCACCCGACGCAACCGGAGAAAATCGGCCGGGATTTATGTTAGGGCTATTTAAACTTGTCAGGTAGTCAACAGTGCGATACTCGGCTTGGAAATCCAAATGAGCAGATAGAGAAAAATGGTGGTTCAAATCCTCCAAACCAACCGTCCCCTGCAGACAGGTGGTCTGTGCCGGCCGGTGCGGGTGTCTGCGGTGGACCGCTGCTTACCAATACCTAGAGTTCCAAGAAACTTCCAAATATTGGCAGGAGAAGAATGGGAGATGTTGTCAAAAATGTGTCGGCGTTTGGCGTTGCGTATCATCTGGTTGCAGCGATTCATCGCGATTTTGTGTAAAAAAATTAGAATTGTTTATACGATATTTCAAAATATGCAATACCTTACTCTGTTGGTACGAAATTACTCCTTTGCACCACCCACCAACTAACACCACACAAAATTTGATAATGACAACTAAAAAGAAAAATAAAAATACAAGTGCAATAAAACGATCAAACAGTGATAGTGTAAACTGTAAACAGTAACATTAACACGCTACGTTGTACACCAACGTATTTCCGAACGCAACCCGTCATGCATATGTCACTTTACGAATGTCAAATATGTTGTTGATGTTAAATAAACAATTAGACAAGGCTAAGTAGAAACAAATAAAATAAGACTATATTGTTTACCTGCCAGTTAATTGATCTTACACCGAATGCCGGCAGCGACCCTAACAACAATTGTGCCGTCATTAGTCCAACATGCAAGGGGGCCGAAGTGATGCCGGGCCTTGACAAATACTGTCTGTCTTGTTTTGGTGAGAAATTCACGGATAGAAACGGCGGAACCTTTAGGTGCAGATTTAGCCCTCCCGGTCGCCGACCGGAATTGCGAGCTACGAAATCTCACCGGTGTCCCATGCCTGTGACAGACAGTGAAGGACTCCGCAGTGCATGTTTTCAGTTGCAGCTTGTCGTCGACTATATCAAGTGCCACGCTGCCACAGTCTTCACCGTCAGACTCCGCAACCCCCATGAGTAGAAGTGCTTTACGACGATGCTTTGTCTCTATGGCATCGACAGCTTGAGTGCATTCTTTAATCTGCTTCTGTAACAGTCCCAACATGCTGTATATTAGTTTCCAAAAGGTTCGGCACTCCTCAGCTACCTTCGCAACCGTGTCCTTTCAGTCTCCAGGTACTTGTGCATTGAAGCTGTGACTCCAGTTCCCCCATTCTTCTGGTGAAGGACTCCTCCAGAGATTTTTGAGCGGCTTCAATGTTCACCAACTGTGACATATTGCTGCGTAGTGTAGTGCTGGTAGGTGGTGACTACAAATTGGCTAAGATCCACACATAAACTCCTACAAACAAGTGCACTCCAATATTGTGGTGTATTAAGCAAGAACTTTTAATAGTTTTTAGGAAATGTAGATATTTTAAATTAAATACAATTAAGAGCAAATAATTTTCTGTGTGCACTTTTCGAAAAGAGCCTTAGGTTCAATACTTACTTGCATTTATAACATAAAAAAATACTAGGTGAACTTCAATTATTCAAACTTATTCAATTATTAAAAAATATAGAAAATTTTATGTTTACAAATTATAAAATAATTTGCAAAAGTAAAATTTTCTATATTTTTTTAATAATTATAAGACCCTTTTTAATATTTTATCTAATCAATATAATGATGGGAATAAATAAAAAAGATATTTAAAAAAATTGTTATAATCTTTATTCACTTTTTGCATTCATTCAAGACATAAGTTATTCAAGAAATAAATTTGAACATCAATATTGATTCAACTGATAAATTGGCAGTATTGGTGGCATTACACACACTTAAAATATTCTTAAAATAAAGGATTTTAAAATAATGTTTAATTCTATAGAAAACAACGCCTAAACGATGATCAGACAGTGTCCATTGAGTCCTCGTTTAGTGGTTCAGTCTCCATTGCCATATCTCTGTCTCAACATCCCGTTGCATACTTAAAACTCAGCTTCTCATAGTGAACTTGTTCCTTGGCTGACACAGATGGTTTGCATTTCGAAAGGGCAATTCTAAAGTCTTCGAATGTGACGAAAATATCACCATCGGGAGTCCCGTTTGCAATATGATTTGTTAATGTGTTTTTGGCAGCTGACCTGACTAGACCAGCCAAATCCGCTCCTGTATAGCCCTCTGTTAAATCAGCTATAACATGTAAGTTTACATCAGGTGCAAGTAGTGATTTTGTGCTACTTTTAGTAAGTTTCTGGAGTATGTCAAAGCGATTTTCTGTAGCCGGCATTCCAACATACATAACTTGTTCCAAACGACCCGGCCGCAGTACTGCAGGATCAATGATATCTGGTCTATTTGAAGCTGCCAACACGAAAACTCCTTCACGACTCTCTATGCCATCCATTTCAGTCAACAGCTGATTGACGACTCGTGCTGCACCGTTGTTGTCTTGACCGGTTCGCCGAGGACATAATGCATCAAATTCGTCAAAAAATATGACACAAGGTGCAGAATTTCTAGCCCGTCTGAAACACGTGCGAACAGCTCTTTCGCTCTCACCTACATACATATTAAGCAACTCCGGTCCTTTCACTGATATGAAGTTTACTCCTGCTTCATTTGCTACAGCTTTTGCTAACATAGTTTTTCCACAACCAGGAGGGCCACATAGTAAAACTCCGCTCGGGGCAGCTAATCTCAGTTGTTTCAATAATTCAGGATACTTCACAGGAGCTAATACAGCCAGCTGTAATTCTTTCTGAACTTGACTCAGAGATCCAACATCATCCCAGGTAACATCTGGTACAGTTATAATACCCTCTCTCACTGCACAGGGTTTGGTTGACTTAAGTGCTTTAACAAAATCTTCATGTCTGATGGCAAGTCCTGTTAGTTCATCTTTAGTGTAAGGTGTAAGTCCTGAAAGAACTAGAACTTCATCTATAGAATTAACAGGAATTTTAGGCATTTCTTTTACATTATTACTGTCTAGGACAACTTTTATAGCAGGACCATCTAAGTCCTCTTTAGCAGGTTTATCAACATTTTGTAGCGGTGCATTGGGAGCATCAACAGCTAAAACAGTTTCTTCACTCGCTTTATTTCCATTTGGTATTACTGCCACTTCATCTTTAGCAGGTTCCTCTACATTGGGTTTTGTTTCTACTTTAATCTTAGATGTTTGAATTTCAGTAAATACTCTCTTTAGAGCATATGTGCTAGCTTTAGTTACAAGATCTTGTAAATCCGCTCCGACAAACCCAGGTGTGATCTGTGCTAAGATGTTCATATTCACATCTTCATCTAACGAGATACCTTTACAGAGAATACTAAGAATTTCTATCCTAGATTTTAATGAAGGTATACCAAGTGCAATTTCTTGTTGAAGACGGCCCGATCTCCGTAGAGCAGGATCTAAGGCATCAGGATTGTTTGTAGCGGCAAGTATTAACACCGAAGACTTAGTTTCAGACAAGTCATCTAAGCTAGTTATAAACTGGGAGACCATTCTTTTTTCCATATCTTTTTGAGCATAAGCTCTGTTTCCACAAACTGCATCAATCTCATCTATGAATAACACACTTGGAGCTACTGATATTGCTCGGTCAAACAATTCTCTAATCCTTTCCTCAGACTCACCCGACATTCCTCCAACTAATTCTGTACCACTTACTGCTATCATTGGTAATTGCAAGTTGCCAGCGATAGCGTGTGCTAGCAATGTTTTTCCTGTACCTGGTGGCCCATGTAATAATGCACCCCTAGGAGCTTTAGCACCTAACTGACTATACACGTCCGGGTACATCATATGTAATATTAAATCGCAAATCTGTGTTATTATATCTGATATTCCACCGATGTCGTCAAAATTAACCTTAACATTTTTAATAGTACCAATGTCACTCTTTTTCTTTGGTGGTGCAATTTTACTTGTACCCATTTTCTTTTTTCTGTCATTAGTTTGTTGATTCTGCTGTGTTTTAACCTCAACTGGCACGTTGTTTTTGTTTTTATTAGGCACGTGGGCGGTTGTAGTGATTTCATCGTTGATTTTAGGTAATTTTGGCGCCGTACCACCATCCTCGTCACTACTCAAAATATCTATAGGTTTACCTGATTTATCTGTATTTCTTTGATTTTGTGTCGGCCGCTTTTTGGGTTGCATCTTATACATGGCGATCAAGCGGTCATTGAGCACATTCATATTATTTTCGTCTTGTAGTTTTAAATCGGATTCTTCCTCTGAACCTTCTGACGTAGTCGCTCCATCCACCCCGTAGCTCTGTAAAACTACTTCATACGCACTTTTTACCATCTGATAAAAGGCATTGTCGCGTCTGTTGTTATACTCGCGGTAGCACTGTTTTAATGAACGCGCCATTTGCCTAACATCGACGAAAGACTTGTCCACATTCTCGGCGAGATAATTCTTAACGCGTGCCACTATTACTGGATCACTAATAGTATTTTGTCGCGCTCGATGTTTCTTCATTTTACAAAAACGTTTTATAATTCATTTACTCCAAATAGATACCTTCTATGGAATTGTTTCTTCCCGATACGACGACAAGTAATGTTTGACAGCGGTTTCTCTGAATTAGGTATGTCGATCAGAGATCGATTAATCGAAGAATCGATTTTTTAAATCGAAATATAGTACTGAATCGATATATCACCTTTGAAAATCGACATTCTCTTTTTGTTTTATAGAAACCATACAATTATTGCAATTAGTTGAATATAAAAGTGAATATAAATTTGAAATTAATCGAATTTCCTGATTTTACTGATAACAGATTGCTAATTGTAATATTTATCTTGTTTTTAATAAAATTTATTTATACTTACATTGTAAACGTAAATTTGAAATAAGATCGATTTTTTAGAAATTAATCATTTAAACCTCGATTTTTTTGTGAACCAATTCATTAGGTCACAATTCGAATGAATTTAAAAATCGATTTTTTTCGAAAAGCATTGACATCCCTACTCTGAATCGATGGAACGTGTACCACAGATAGAAACTAATGTCATAGCATGTACAATGTTTCTGAAGCTAATAAAAAATATATATTTTAATTTGTCATCTTATTTTTCTTTCTGTTTCAGATAAAAACTAAAAAATCATATCCTACAATTGACTCGACTACTGATAAAAGACTTCAAGAGGAGCTCATAACCATTTTTGTGAAATTAACAACAATGAATAAAAATATAAGCGAAAGGTAAACTTTAAGTCAACAGTAGTCAAAATACATATTCAATAAGAACAAAAATTTTTTTGCTATTGACAACAACCTAATTATCGCAATACACATATTGTCATTATTTATACTTCAAAAAACCATAATGGTCTTAGCTATTTAAGTATGACTTTGTAATGTAAAATTTTAAATATAAGTATTACTGTTTACAGATGTCTCGAACTCAAGAGGTGGAATTTAAAGGAAGCCTTATACCATTTTACTAAACTGTTTATATTGGACGCCTTGGAGTCTCTTACAAAAGTTTCATAGCTTTTTAAAAACAATGTTCTTATGCAGTGTTATCTAATAAAGTTACCATAAGAAGACTTTTATTTCTGAAATTAATTATTGAATGTAGTTTTTCTTTTTTGGTTAAATTTATTATAAACCCAATATGCTAACGTATACAAACCTCAAAACACATCCTAGCGGAGATATGCAAACGGGCTCATTTGATTTATTGACATCAAAACAAATGAGCGTTGGTGCAAGTTTTACACACGTGATGTATGATTTGGCTTTAATGTAGGACAATGTGATCACAGCAATATCAGTGGCCAAATTAAATACTAAATTATTATTAAGAAATTTATACTTTCCTCTTTCTCACAATGTACTTTCCTTTCTACCTTTTACGTCGGCCCTTCCACATTTTACGTGTTATAAATTAAACGTCAAAATATACCCTGTAGCGCCATTTATTAGAAATAATGTGAAGTATGGTTTTGGTTAATGTAATAGTAGTTGTAGATACATGTTAGGTCTCTATTACACAATATAAAATATAAACAGGAGAAAATGAGGTCAAATTTTTAGTAAACATAAACTTTTTCAATAATAAAAAAGAAATATGCAACTTTCAGACATAAGATTCAGACCTCTAACTAACATTGGTACATATAAACAAAAAAATACGATATAATTAGATTATTTTTTGATCGAATATCACGATCAACAAGTTCCGTAATTTACAACGCAATGATTTTCACTATAATAAATCTTCCTGGTTAATAAATAAAAAATATACACACATAATCAGCTAAGTAAAAATGTTATACCCAATCTATACTCCCAAAGCTCATTTACTTTTAACAGAATACCTCCATTATTATTACCAAACTAACAAAAAAGGTTTTATAACTGAAATCCAATAAACCACAGGACCATAAGAATATACACTTATTTTTTTTAACAATTCTGTATTTGAATTTCTCTACACATCACTGATAGAAGCAAACTAGTACAGTAAAAATAATACAAGTTGTGCATACAATGAACATGAGCTAACACTATGGTATATTCTTATGTTTAAATAAGGAAAAAGTCCTCAACGTAAATACAGTCAGATAAACTCTACCACGACCGCAGTGACTGACTGGAGCGAACACTATGTTACAATTTTGAATTGTTAACGAATTGACTAATTATTAGAGTCAAGATTTCGATGAGAGGTAATAAAATTTAAATGAATTCGGTCACGACCTCTTCAAAGGTTACGTTGTACGGGTGATACTATTTGTGTTATATTGGGCTTGGTCAAGTGTAATATTAGCTGTACCCGGATAACCCCTATTTTAGGCGCAGCATGGTACATTGTGTGATTTTAGTCGATTCGATTCCTGATAAAAAATAATGAATGAATTTGTAATAATCCTAAATATCTTCCTAACTTTTATTTTTATTTTAAATATTTTTAAAACTATTCCTTTTACTAGTTGGTAGTTTTGTCAGCAGTCGTTTTGTGCGGATCTTTGTGAGATTAAAACAAAACAACAATATGTGAATGAAAACAGCGTCACTGGTAAGATGCCTCTTTTGAAATATGGATTTTTGCTCATATTATTAGCTTGTAATAATAATAGCTTGCAATAGTCTGTCCTTCTAATTATAACATTATGGTGGTTAAGATAGCAAAATAAATCATAATAAGTATAATAGAATCTGCAACTAATAAGTGGAAGCTCAGTTCCGGCTTTGCGTGATTTAATCAATCGATCAAACTATCGCCCGATTACAGAGGCTAAATTATTATTATAATATATATTTTTAAGATATGCCATAGATATCTCTAAGGATTTTTTATCTTACTATCAGGCAAGCGAATAGTTTTATATCTTTTCAAGTGTATACATTTTTTTTCATATCGTTTTTTTTTCTGCTTTCATTGCGTGAAAGTAGATTTTGTCAATTAACTCTATTACTATTACCTTACAAGATGACCTCTATTCATTAGATTATATTAACTCATTTTAGACCTTACAAGATGTTCACGAAGTACAGGATCGTATTTGGCAATTAAATTAAGCATTTCTAAAAAGTTGTCTGTACTGTCTATACTAATCGGTATTGGTGTCGTTGTCTAAATATCCACGTAAAGCCAAATTTTGATTGGCAAGGAATCTTATAATATCAAACATTCTGATAAGAATTTCATCCCATTTATTTATTTTGTCACTATGTCTTGCTCTTTTTTGTCAATAGTCTGTCCCTTTTGAAGTCTGCTCTCCAACTCCTTCCATTTACAATAATTTTGGATGTGTAGCGCACTTGATTCGTAACTTGAAACCGTAGGATTTAATTTCCACTAAGTCTTAAATCCATCAGATGATCAAAAATTAGATCCATTCGGTGTATTTACGTTCTCAAATAAACGACAATAAAAGTAAAATAATGATACTTTGAATGTAGACTAAGCCTACAGTCTAAGTACGCAAAACTTTTTCGCCGTTAGTCAATGTACGGTAAAATCATTACTTATTTAGTAAGCCACCTTGTCTCTCCTTTTGATGTTAAAGAGCACGAATCTGAGCGTGTTACTGTTGACGTTTCAGCGAAATTATTATCAATATGCTGAATAATTTCCTGTCCTTGCTGAATGAGGTGCAATCGGATTTTGTCGTCTATGTGTTCAGGCCACTTGCCAATATCGTCGAAATTTTAGTATTAAATAGCAGATAATGCTGATGTTGTATCAATCTTTGTTTCGAAACTATGCATCTCCATGTCTCGCCATACAGATGGAGATACTAATTCAGTAGATGTTCTTGGAATTTGATCTTTAGGAATAGCTTGTTCTGGGTTGGAAGGCCCAGTTGTCTGTGATAAATTTAAGCCTAACGAGGAATCTGACGCCTCAGGAACAACACTTTTTTTATATTTAAGTAAAGCTCCTTCATTTGCTCTAATATTTTCGAACTTAGCTCTACTCTTATTACGGTAAGATGTCCCACTTTCTTTTATTCTTTTCAGTTTTGATGCTAAAATCAAAGAATATTAAATGATAAAAGTACAAGTTAGACTAGTAAACAAAATTATCGAACATTTCAAAAGATATCAGATAGTCCAACATAAAATTAGATAAATAAAATATTTAATATTAACACAGTTGAAAGTTGTTCAATAATTTCACAACCACTACACGTACCTACTTATTTGCACAAAAATCACAATTTGGCAAACGTAACACAATTAAAATGCGGGACAATGTGAATTGGACAACTGAAGATCCATCAATAAAACTTTCTTTGAATTGTCAAACTTTGTCAAAGCACATAATTCCCCGTACCTTAATGGGGCTTTCCCGTACGTGTAATAAACTATATTGAACTTATTATACATGTAATAGAAGTCGTTCTCGTTGCTTGTTAGTCATAAACGGAGAATTCTGAAGTCAGTATAGATGTTGTTGTCAATCGCTACAAAATATCATTCAAAGAAAAGGAATTCCCCGAATTTGAAACAAAATAAGTAATGAAAAATTCTGTACTCTTTTCAACTTCAATCGGTCCGAATTTGTAGTTGCGATAAAAACATAAAATGGTTCAAATATTTATAAATTATTTATTGATAAATTTTGCCGCCCCCTAAACAGTACCGCCCGGGGCGGGCCGCCCCTGCCGCCCCCACTACGCTACGTCACTGCATTTACATGTTGTCTGTTATACTGAAATGAGAGGAACGCGACAAAATATCCTCAACCTCAACTTCATTATAACTGAAAATACCCTAGTCCTAATTCAAGGGACTAGTTCTCTCACATCCACTCTATTGTTGATAGCGACCGGTGCGAAGAACTCAGCACGGATGCCCTTGACACCCAGATTTATCTTAACCTTACTTTTTTTGCCACATATTGATATTTGACTGGAAAATAATTTAGTGTTAGTGAAATTACAAACTTTTGCATAAAAAAAAATGACAATGTATTGGATTCTTTTGAAGAAAAAGGCAATAAAAAGACATAGTGATATTTTCTTTTTTAATTATTGCTCATACTTACCATGGCACGACAATTTTTTTTCTCTACAGCTAATTCGTTTATTTTCATATATTTTGATTATCTTCACTTTTTCTTCACGCTGAGTAGGCTGATTTTTACGTAGATACTTCGCTGAAAATATATGTTTATCAACAGTCTCTCCCTCCACAACATGACTAATCATGCAGCCATAAGGTCACACCTCAGCTCCGCCAACCAGCGGGTCTTACCGCAGCAGTGACAGCGCGCCCAGTTTGACCATACTTGAAAATAAATATGTTTATCAACAGTCTGGTCAGCATAGTGTAGCGGTCTCTCTCTTATTTGTGATCAGACGGCTGTGTGAGGTGTCGTAAACAAAAAAATGATATTATTTAATTAATATTACTTTGTTACATAGAGAAAATACAAACAAAAATATGTATTTGTATTATGTTCACCCTTAGAAAAATACCTTAACGTTTTATAATGACATGTGACTTCACGGGACATGTCGCTGGTCGATCCTCGATGATAGCACGTGTGTAGAAATTGCCCTTTTTCAACTGCGACAATAAGCGGAAAGTTTTCGATTGAATGAGGACGTCTTATCTCAATTATTGTAATATAATAATTAAGAATTCTAAAACAACACGATGAGGATAACTAAAAGTTTATCCTCATTTAGTTGCTGTAGAGTTTTTTATTTCTTTTATTTATTTATTTATTTAAATACGTCATTATTTAAATAAATAAAAGAATTCAGAGAGACTAGTCTAACACGGTACGCAGTAAGGTTCGTTCCCAACTCTGTAGCCCAAAAATATGCCCGCATGACATTCTCATTTATAGATTTTGTCCACTTCATGCGGCGCACATCACCACCGGTAGCGAGGACCCTGTTTGAGGTCAGTTATTATTATTATTATTATCGTAACAATTATTGGCCACATTTTACCTATAATCACCCATATTATAAACTACTGAAAATGAGTCGATCGGTATAATCAGAATCGAATGTTCCAAAGGAATGAGAAATGGGTTTACCGGAAATGGAAGGAACCGAATCCGTGTGTGAGTGATGGGCATTTTCCAGATGAAAATACCACTAATTCATTTTGGCGTAACATCTGGTCAGTGCCTGTCACTCATACAGAGGGTGATTGGTTGGAGGATGTCAAACGCTCGTGTGAGTCTATAACAGCTATGGAACCCATTGTTATTAATAAAGATGATGTAAGTTGTGCAGTCCGTTCATTACCGAATTGGAAATCACCTGGTCCAGACGGACTACACAACTTTTGGCTTAAGTGGTTCCGAAGCTCACATGCGTGTTTGGCATCACAAATCCAAGCAGCTTTGGATTCTGGTTCATTACCACAATTTTTAACCACTGGTGTAACCTATTTACTATACAAATCTGGTAGTACCATGGATCCCAAAAATTTTAGACCTATTACTTGTTTACCAACTACATATAAACTTCTAACATCTATTTTAAGACTCAAAATTACTACACATATAATTAATAATTCGGTACTCTCTATTTCTCAAAATGGATGTAGAAGTGGAGCCCGTGGCACTAAAGAGCTCCTTATCATAGACAGGACCATTAGCCAACAGGTACGTCGTAATCGTAAGAGTCTGGCGACATGTTGGATAGATTATAAGAAGGCTTATGACTCAGTTCCACATACATGGCTTTTGAAAGTGCTAGAGTTGTATAAAATTGATGCAACTCTGTGCACTTTCTTAAAGTCGTGTATGAGTCAATGGAGAACAACACTTCGCTATCCAGGATGTCGGCAGGCTGCGATAAATGACGTACTTATAAAGATCGAGCGAGGTATATTTCAAGGTGACAGTCTGAGTCCCTTGTGGTTTTGTCTAGCTTTGAACCCTCTCAGCACTCTGTTAGAGGATTCAGGGTTAGGCTATCGGTTGCAGAAAGATGATCAAGTTATATCTCACCTTCTTTATATGGATGATTTGAAGTTACTAGCCTCCACAAAATTACAATTGACGGCGTTATTAAGGGTCACTGAAAACTTTAGTAATTCTATCAAAATGGAATTTGGTGTAGACAAGTGTGCAGTCATGTATGTAAAGAAGGGCGTGATTGTAGAATCTGAAGGAATGGAACTTTCAGATTCAACAAAACTCAGATCTCTGTCTGCCACCGAAACCTACAAGTATCTAGGTTTTTCACAGTCCTTGGGAATACCAGAATCTGGCGTGAAACAAATGTTACAGGAACGCTTCTTTGGACGCCTAAAAAAAGTACTTAAAAGTCTTTTATCAGGCGGTAAGAAGGTGCGAGCCTGTAACAGTTGGGTCATGCCGGTTCTGATGTATTCCTTTGGTGTACTTAGATGGACTCAGACCGAATTGGATGCCCTTGACAGGAGAGTCCGTACATTGCTGACTGCATTCCGCATGCACCACCCACGTTCATCGGTTATGAGATTGTATATTTGGTTGGAAAATTTGGAGGTCGTGGTCTATTAAATATCTAGACTCTACACAATCGCGAGATATACAATCTCAGAGAATATTTTCTACAGACTAATGTGGGAGTGCATCGCAATGTAGTTGCAGTGGATACTGGTTTTACCCCGCTCGCTCTGGCTAAAGAGAATTGGCGCAAACCTGTAGTTCTTAGTACTACTGATCGCAAGGAAGTATGGAAGGGTAAAGAACTTCATGGCCGATTTTATCGGGCCCTACACAGGTCTGATATAGACTTTAAAGCGTCGACGTCTTGGCTACGGTATGGTGATCTCTTCGGAGAAACCGAAGGTTTTGTTTGTGCAATTATGGACGAAGTTATCATGACGAATAACTACCGGAAATATATCCTGAAAGATAGTACGGTTGACATCTGTCGGGCGTGCCACCGTCCTGGAGAATCTATTAGGCATATTATTTCTGGTTGTTCTCGTCTTGCTAATGGTGAGTATTTGCACAGGCACAACCAAGTAGCCAGGATCGTACACCAACAACTTGCCCTTAAATACCAACTTGTCAATTTTGAAGTGCCTTACTATAGGTATGTGCCCGACCCAGTTCTCGAGAACGGTCGTGCTATGTTATATGGGGATCGATCTATTATCACAGATAGGACTATTGTTGCCAATAAGCCTGATATTGTGGTCATAGATCGATTAAAGCGCCGCGCAATGATAGTCGATATCGCCGTTCCTCATGACGAGAATCTCGTGAAAGTTGAAAAAGAAAAACAATTAAAGTATTTAGATCTGTCTCACGAGATTGCCGATATGTGGAATGTAGATTCGGTGATCATTGTTCCGATAATCATATCTGTTCACGGATTGATAGCCAAGAGCCCCGACCAACACCTTAAGAGGCTCACGTTAGAAGGTTGGATCAAGGGTCTGATGCAGAAGGCAGTCCTCCTTGACACGGCTTGTATTGTGAGGAGGTTCCTGTCTCTGGAGCCCTAACCACCGGTATCTTGGTCCCTGTACTCGATGTCGGTGGTCTACTATTTTTTATATTTTTAAATATGTATTTTTTATTTTTTTATATATTTAAAAATGTATTGAATATGTGTTTAAATGAAATGAAGAGAATAATAATAATAATAATTCTTTATTAACCTAAAATCAAGAATAGAATAGTTCCTATCTTAAAACTAAGCTAATGTTATGAAATAAAGTTACACATGACACCCTGAAGATAGTGTTAACGGCGATGTCTGTGCTGATATAAACTGTGTGACAGACATCGACGCCTTCCTCCAAACTACAGAGAATACAATTTACGATCATTTAGAGGGTAATGGTAGTACTCCATTTATACAAGTTTAGTAAGCAGTACCATAGTAGTTAACAACCGAGACAAGGTCTAGTGCGTAGTGTAATACTGTGTGCACGCCATTTTGAATGAATGTGCGCATGAGTGTTTTTGTGAGGTGTGTGTTTGTGTGAGCATTGTAGTGTACACTAAGACAACCTTAGGTCACTGTCATGAGCAAGTTTTTCGTCTCTTCATACGTTGCGTTTTTAAGGTACCCAGTAATTTCGCTTTTACATTCCAATTTTGATAAATGATATACGTTGCACAATTTATTTAGTCTGTTATAGAGACAACCACTCAGACTCTGGTAGTATCTGCCAGCTAAGGCCGTCCTAACATGAAATCTTGGACAGATAAAATGTTTACGCCGGTTATCTATCTGCGGTTGAGGGTTTGAACCTAGCGAAGAATGTTTACGGAGAACTATATGCAGCACAAAGAGCTGTCTCACAGTTAATACGGGAAACTCTTTGTATAAATTCAAAGTTGAGTATCTGTAGGGCCTATTTAGCAGTACCTTCAGGACAGCTCTCTGTGCCCTCCCCAAACGCAAAAGCGAGGTCCTAAAAGTTCCACCTCTCACTGATATACAGTAGGTTATCAAAGACTGAACTAAAGCTAAGTAGATAGTTCTAAGCAGTGCAGCATCGGCCACCTTTTGTAATTTTTTCATTGGAAAAATTAGTTTACGCACACGAGAAACTAGCGTATCAATATGATTATGCCAACTTAAGGTGCTATCAATGTCCACTCCCAAATATCTAATGCAAGATGATTTTTGAATGAAAAGACAATTGCAAGCAGCTCGATTGGATGGATTACAGGTATGAGCTTTAATGTTCGGGCCATTTGGTTGAGTTTTGTGATTAGCTGTAAAAGTGATGTAATAGGTTTTAGCAACATTAAACGTGAGTAAACGAGAACCCAGCCATACCAACACCATCCGTAGAGCCCTCTCCGCAGAACGAAATGCAGAGTCCTAGGTATTACCGTTTATAATAAGTGCAGTGTCGTCTGCATAAACAAACATCCTACAGTTGGGTATCGAGAGCTGGCAAAGTCGATTTACATATATCAGAAAGAGGGTAGGGCTCAGTATGCCGCCCTGGGGTACCCCTAAAACAAGGTCTTCATCATCACTAACGTAGGACTCGATCCTCACCCTCTGTGTTCTCCCCATGAGATAGTCTCGAAAAATGCCAAGTGCAATATCCCTTACGCCGAGCGCCTCCATTTCCTCTAGCAGGATGGGCACAGAAATCGTGTCGAAGGCCTTGGTAAGGTCCAAGAAAATACCTATAGATTTTGTGTTGTTATCTAGATTTCGAACAACATGGTTAGTCAATTCTAAAACGGCATCCTCTGTGGATTCTTTCCTGAAACCATATTGGTTAGGGGAGAGTACATTGTTATGTTCTAAATAACTCAGTAGTCTAGTGTTTAGTACTTTTTCTAATATTTTAGAAAGTGCCGTCAAAATCGATATAGGCCTATAGTTTTCAAGACGATCCCTGCCCCCACCCTTGAATATAGCGGTGATAAGTGCCCTTTTAAAGCTGTCAGGGAAAATTCCTTTTTCAATGCTAAGGTTACATATATGTATGATAGGAGGGATTAAAGCATGTCGAGCTGATTTAGTTACAGATATGAGTATTCCGTCGTAACCCACTGCACATGTATTCTTTAACCCGTTTATTATATTATTTATTTCAGTGTAGTCCGTTTCAAATAGAACCAAATAATTGCCCTTTGGATTCACCAAAACACTCAGGTCCGGAATTGGAATCGCGCCCGCACTCTCACCAGTCCGCAACTCGAGTGCCAAGTACTTACCGACATTAGCAAAGTAGTTCTTCACAGCATTGACGGAAGAAGATGGATCACCACACAGACTAAGAAGAGAAGCAGCTTCATTTTTCTTTGACCTATTTTTATACGTTAGTGATTTGACAAGGTCCCATGTAGCTTTTGGGTTTCCTCTGGCTCTCAGAATCTCGTTTCTGTCAAATTCTTGTTTAATGTTTTTTAATAGATTATTACAATAATTGCGGTACCTGGTATATGTTATTTTTGTAACCATGTTATTGGGGTTCTGTTGTGACTTTTTATGGAGTTTGTCACGATTACGAATGCATCTCAGAAGACCAGGGGTTACGATCATACGTTGGCTGATTTTATCACAACAAACAGCGTTGGATTTGATAGAGAATATAATCTTTTTGATCTCACCCGACGCAACCGGAGAAAATCGGCCGGGATTTATGTTAGGGCTATTTAAACTTGTCAGGTAGTCAACAGTGCGATACTCGGCTTGGAAATCCAAATGAGCAGATAGAGAAAAATGGTGGTTCAAATCCTCCAAACCAACCGTCCCCTGCAGACAGGTGGTCTGTGCCGGCCGGTGCGGGTGTCTGCGGTGGACCGCTGCTTACCAATACCTAGAGTTCCAAGAAACTTCCAAATATTGGCAGGAGAAGAATGGGAGATGTTGTCAAAAATGTGTCGGCGTTTGGCGTTGCGTATCATCTGGTTGCAGCGATTCATCGCGATTTTGTGTAAAAAAATTAGAATTGTTTATACGATATTTCAAAATATGCAATACCTTACTCTGTTGGTACGAAATTACTCCATTGCACCACCCACCAACTAACACCACACAAAATTTGATAATGACAACTAAAAAGAAAAATAAAAATACAAGTGCAATAAAACGATCAAACAGTGATAGTGTAAACTGTAAACAGTAACATTAACACGCTACGTTGTACACCAACGTATTTCCGAACGCAACCCGTCATGCATATGTCACTTTACGAATGTCAAATATGTTGTTGATGTTAAATAAACAATTAGACAAGGCTAAGTAGAAACAAATAAAATAAGACTATATTGTTTGTTGAACAATTGTGCCGTCATTAGTCCAACATGCAAGGGGGCCGAAGTGATGCCGGGCCTTGACAAATACTGTCTGTCTTGTTTTGGTGAGAAATTCACGGATAGAAACGGCGGAACCTTTAGGTGCAGATTTAGCCCTCCCGGTCGCCGACCGGAATTGCGAGCTACGAAATCTCACCGGTGTCCCATGCCTGTGACAGACAGTGAAGGACTCCGCAGTGCATGTTTTCAGTTGCAGCTTGTCGTTGACTATATCAAGTGCCACGCTGCCACAGTCTTCACCGTCAGACTCCGCAACCCCCATGAGTAGAAGTGCTTTACGACGATGCTTTGTCTCTATGGCATCGACAGCTTGAGTGCATTCTTTAATCTGCTTCTGTAACTGTCCCAACATGCTGTATATTAGTTTCCAAAAGGTTCGGAACTCCTCAGCTACCTTCGCAACCGTGTCCTTTCAGTCTCCAGGTACTTGTGCATTGAAGCTGTGACTCCAGTTCCCCCATTCTTCTGGTGAAGGACTCCTCCAGAGATTTTTGAGCGGCTTCAATGTTCACCAACTGTGACATATTGCTGCGTAGTGTAGTGCTGGTAGGTGGTGACTACAAATTGGCTAAGATCCACACATAAACTCCTACAAACAAGTGCACTCCAATATTGTGGTGTATTAAGCAAGAACTTTTAATAGTTTTTAGGAAATGTAGATATTTTAAATTAAATACAATTAAGAGCAAATAATTTTCTGTGTGCACTTTTCGAAAAGAGCCTTAGGTTCAATACTTACTTGCATTATAACATAAAAAAATACTAGGTGAACTTCAATTATTCAAACTTATTCAATTATTAAAAAATATAGAAAATTTTATGTTTACAAATTATAAAATAATTTGCAAAAGTAAAATTTTCTATATTTTTTTAATAATTATAAGACCCTTTTTAATATTTTATCTAATCAATATAATGATGGGAATAAATAAAAAAGATATTTAAAAAAATTGTTATAATCTTTATTCACTTTTTGCATTCATTCAAGACATAAGTTATTCAAGAAATAAATTTGAACATCAATATTGATTCAACTGATAAATTGGCAGTATTGGTGGCATTACACACACTTAAAATATTCTTAAAATAAAGGATTTTAAAATAATGTTAAATTCTATAGAAAACAACGCCTAAACGATGATCAGACAGTGTCCATTGAGTCCTCGTTTAGTGGTTCAGTCTCCATTGCCATATCTCTGTCTCAACATCCCGTTGCATACTTAAAACTCAGCTTCTCATAGTGAACTTGTTCCTTGGCTGACACAGATGGTTTGCATTTCGAAAGGGCAATTCTAAAGTCTTCGAATGTGACGAAAATATCACCATCGGGAGTCCCGTTTGCAATATGATTTGTTAATGTGTTTTTGGCAGCTGACCTGACTAGACCAGCCAAATCCGCTCCTGTATAGCCCTCTGTTAAATCAGCTATAACATGTAAGTTTACATCAGGTGCAAGTAGTGATTTTGTGCTACTTTTAGTAAGTTTCTGGAGTATGTCAAAGCGATTTTCTGTAGCCGGCATTCCAACATACATAACTTGTTCCAAACGACCCGGCCGCAGTACTGCAGGATCAATGATATCTGGTCTATTTGAAGCTGCCAACACGAAAACTCCTTCACGACTCTCTATGCCATCCATTTCAGTCAACAGCTGATTGACGACTCGTGCTGCACCGTTGTTGTCTTGACCGGTTCGCCGAGGACATAATGCATCAAATTCGTCAAAAAATATGACACAAGGTGCAGAATTTCTAGCCCGTCTGAAACACGTGCGAACAGCTCTTTCGCTCTCACCTACATACATATTAAGCAACTCCGGTCCTTTCACTGATATGAAGTTTACTCCTGCTTCATTTGCTACAGCTTTTGCTAACATAGTTTTTCCACAACCAGGAGGGCCACATAGTAAAACTCCGCTCGGGGCAGCTAATCTCAGTTGTTTCAATAATTCAGGATACTTCACAGGAGCTAATACAGCCAGCTGTAATTCTTTCTGAACTTGACTCAGAGATCCAACATCATCCCAGGTAACATCTGGTACAGTTATAATACCCTCTCTCACTGCACAGGGTTTGGTTGACTTAAGTGCTTTAACAAAATCTTCATGTCTGATGGCAAGTCCTGTTAGTTCATCTTTAGTGTAAGGTGTAAGTCCTGAAAGAACTAGAACTTCATCTATAGAATTAACAGGAATTTTAGGCATTTCTTTTACATTATTACTGTCTAGGACAACTTTTATAGCAGGACCATCTAAGTCCTCTTTAGCAGGTTTATCAACATTTTGTAGCGGTGCATTGGGAGCATCAACAGCTAAAACAGTTTCTTCACTCGCTTTATTTCCATTTGGTATTACTGCCACTTCATCTTTAGCAGGTTCCTCTACATTGGGTTTTGTTTCTACTTTAATCTTAGATGTTTGAATTTCAGTAAATACTCTCTTTAGAGCATATGTGCTAGCTTTAGTTACAAGATCTTGTAAATCCGCTCCGACAAACCCAGGTGTGATCTGTGCTAAGATGTTCATATTCACATCTTCATCTAACGAGATACCTTTACAGAGAATACTAAGAATTTCTATCCTAGATTTTAATGAAGGTATACCAAGTGCAATTTCTTGTTGAAGACGGCCCGATCTCCGTAGAGCAGGATCTAAGGCATCAGGATTGTTTGTAGCGGCAAGTATTAACACCGAAGACTTAGTTTCAGACAAGTCATCTAAGCTAGTTATAAACTGGGAGACCATTCTTTTTTCCATATCTTTTTGAGCATAAGCTCTGTTTCCACAAACTGCATCAATCTCATCTATGAATAACACACTTGGAGCTACTGATATTGCTCGGTCAAACAATTCTCTAATCCTTTCCTCAGACTCACCCGACATTCCTCCAACTAATTCTGTACCACTTACTGCTATCATTGGTAATTGCAAGTTGCCAGCGATAGCGTGTGCTAGCAATGTTTTTCCTGTACCTGGTGGCCCATGTAATAATGCACCCCTAGGAGCTTTAGCACCTAACTGACTATACACGTCCGGGTACATCATATGTAATATTAAATCGCAAATCTGTGTTATTATATCTGATATTCCACCGATGTCGTCAAAATTAACCTTAACATTTTTAATAGTACCAATGTCACTCTTTTTCTTTGGTGGTGCAATTTTACTTGTACCCATTTTCTTTTTTCTGTCATTAGTTTGTTGATTCTGCTGTGTTTTAACCTCAACTGGCACGTTGTTTTTGTTTTTATTAGGCACGTGGGCGGTTGTAGTGATTTCATCGTTGATTTTAGGTAATTTTGGCGCCGTACCACCATCCTCGTCACTACTCAAAATACCTATAGGTTTACCTGATTTATCTGTATTTCTTTGATTTTGTGTCGGCCGCTTTTTGGGTTGCATCTTATACATGGCGATCAAGCGGTCATTGAGCACATTCATATTATTTTCGTCTTGTAGTTTTAAATCGGATTCTTCCTCTGAACCTTCTGACGTAGTCGCTCCATCCACCCCGTAGCTCTGTAAAACTACTTCATACGCACTTTTTACCATCTGATAAAAGGCATTGTCGCGTCTGTTGTTATACTCGCGGTAGCACTGTTTTAATGAACGCGCCATTTGCCTAACATCGACGAAAGACTTGTCCACATTCTCGGCGAGATAATTCTTAACGCGTGCCACTATTACTGGATCACTAATAGTATTTTGTCGCGCTCGATGTTTCTTCATTTTACAAAAACGTTTTATAATTCATTTACTCCAAATAGATACCTTCTATGGAATTGTTTCTTCCCGATACGACGACAAGTAATGTTTGACAGCGGTTTCTCTGAATTAGGTATGTCGATCAGAGATCGATTAATCGAAGAATCGATTTTTTAAATCGAAATATAGTACTGAATCGATATATCACCTTTGAAAATCGACATTCTCTTTTTGTTTTATAGAAACCATACAATTATTGCAATTAGTTGAATATAAAAGTGAATATAAATTTGAAATTAATCGAATTTCCTGATTTTACTGATAACAGATTGCTAATTGTAATATTTATCTTGTTTTTAATAAAATTTATTTATACTTACATTGTAAACGTAAATTTGAAATAAGATCGATTTTTTAGAAATTAATCTTTTAAACCTCGATTTTTTTGTGAATCAATTCATTAGGTCACAATTCGAATGAATTTAAAAATCGATTTTTTTCGAAAAGCATTGACATCCCTACTCTGAATCGATGGAACGTGTACCACAGATAGAAACTAATGTCATAGCATGTACAATGTTTCTGAAGCTAATAAAAAATATATATTTTAATTTGTCATCTTATTTTTCTTTCTGTTTCAGGTAAAAACTAAACAATCATATCCTACAATTGACTCGACTACTGATAAAAGACTTCAAGAGGAGCTCATAACCATTTTTGTGAAATTAACGACAATGAATAAAAATATAAGCGAAAGGTAAACTTTAAGTCAACAGTAGTCAAAATACATATTCAATAAGAACAAAAATTTTTTTGCTATTTACAACAACCTAATTATCGCAATACACATATTGTCATTATTTATACTTCAAAAAACCATAATGGTCTTAGCTATTTAAGTATGACTTTGTAATGTAAAATTTTAAATATAAGTATTACTGTTTACAGATGTCTCGAACTCAAGAGGTGGAATTTAAAGGAAGCCTTATACCATTTTACTAAACTGTTTATATTGGACGCCTTGGAGTCTCTTACAAAAGTTTCATAGCTTTTTAAAAACAATGTTCTTATGCAGTGTTATCTAATAAAGTTACCATAAGAAGACTTTTATTTCTGAAATTAATTATTGAATGTAGTTTTTCTTTTTTGGTTAAATTTATTATAAACCCAATATGCTAACGTATACAAACCTCAAAACACATCCTAGCGGAGATATGCAAACGGGCTCATTTGATTTATTGACATCAAAACAAATGAGCGTTGGTGCAAGTTTTACACACGTGATGTATGATTTGGCTTTAATGTAGGACAATGTGATCACAGCAATATCAGTGGCCAAATTAAATACTAAATTATTATTAAGAAATTTATACTTTCCTCTTTCTCACAATGTACTTTCCTTTCTACCTTTTACGTCGGCCCTTCCACATTTTACGTGTTATAAATTAAACGTCAAAATATACCCTGTAGCGCCATTTATTAGAAATAATGTGAAGTATGGTTTTGGTTAATGTAATAGTAGTTGTAGATACATGTTAGGTCTCTATTACACAATATAAAATATAAACAGGAGAAAATGAGGTCAAATTTTTAGTAAACATAAACTTTTTCAATAATAAAAAAGAAATATGCAACTTTCAGACATAAGATTCAGACCTCTAACTAACATTGGTACATATAAACAAAAAAATACGATATAATTAGATTATTTTTTGATCGAATATCACGATCAACAAGTTCCGTAATTTACAACGCAATGATTTTCACTATAATAAATCTTCCTGGTTAATAAATAAAAAATATACACACATAATCAGCTAAGTAAAAATGTTATACCCAATCTATGCTCCCAAGGCTCATTTACTTTTAACAGAATACCTCCATTATTATTACCAAACTAACAAAAAAGGTTTTATAACTGAAATCCAATAAACCACAGGACCATAAGAATATACATTTATTTTTTTTAACAATTCTGTATTTGAATTTCTCTACACATCACTGATAGAAGCAAACTAGTACAGTAAAAATAATACAAGTTGTGCATACAATAAACATGAGCTAACACTATGGTATATTCTTATGTTTAAATAAGGAAAAAGTACTCAACGTAAATGCAGTCAGATAAACTCTACCACGACCGCAGTGACTGACTGGAGCGAACACTATGTTACAATTTTGAATTGTTAACGAATTGACTAATTATTAGAGTCAAGATTTCGATGAGAGGTAATAAAATTTAAATGAATTCGGTCACGACCTCTTCAAAGGTTACGTTGTACGGGTGATACTATTTGTGTTATATTGGGCTTGGTCAAGTGTAATATTAGCTGTACCCGGATAACCCCTATTTTAGGCGCAGCATGGTACATTGTGAGATTTTAGTCGATTCGATTCCTGATAAAAAATAATGAATGAATTTGTAATAATCCTAAATGTCTTCCTAACTTTTATTTTTATTTTAAATATTTTTAAAACTATTCCTTATACTAGTTGGTAGTTTTGTCAGCAGTCGTTTTGTGCGGATCTTTGTGAGATTTAAAGAAAACAACAATATGTGAATGAAAACAGCGTCACTGGTAAGATGCCTCTTTTGAAATATGGATTTTTGCTCATATTATTAGCTTGTAATAATAATAGCTTGCAATAATCTGTCCTTCTAATTATAACATTATGGTGGTTAAGATAGCAAAATAAATCATAATAAGTATAATAGAATCTGCAAGTAATAAGTGGAAGCTCAGTTCCGGCTTTGCGTGATTTAATCAATCGATCAAACTATCACCCGATTACAGAGGCTAAATTATTATTATAATATACAGGCTGACTGGTGAGATACCTTCAATACTTATGGAGAGTACTCGGTACTCGATTCGCGTTAACTTGATATAAAAAAAAATAGGTGCTTATTTTTTATCGAAATGTCTCTAAAAATAAGTGAAATTTGGATATTATACTCCTTAAGCTCGCCGCTTTGTTTACGTTGAACCGCGCCGTTCGCGCGGTGGCAGCTATTTTTAGCAATATTGCGTCATCGACTCGGTAGTGCAAGTGAATGCGCCGACGGATTCGCACGTTCCCGCTTCCGCGTCCCGCGACGTAGGTATTTACGCGCGAAATCCGCCGTATGAGTGTATGTGTGTGATCTGTGACCCGTGTATGGCTCATACCCCAAGTATGGCTCATCAGTACACAAACGCAGAGTACCTGGACATGGTTCGTGCGTATGCGCGTGCTAATGACAGTTTGCAAGGTGCCATCGCTTTGTACAAGGAAATGTTCCCCAACCGTCGAATACCTACTGCAGGCGTAATCCTAAATGCTAATCAAAGATTACGGGACTACGGACAGTTCACTGTTCCTACGCATGCTCAAGGACGAGGCGGAGCGGCTTATCCTGTGTCGCTGCACGAAGACATTCTCGAGTACTTCGAAAACAACCCACAAGCGAGTACTCGTAATGCTGCTCGAAGATTTGGTGTATCACAGTGGACTGTGTGGAATCAACTGCACAAAGATGGTTTACACCCATATCATTTTCGACCAGTTCAAGAGCTCAGTGTGGGCGATTACGAGCCGCGTATAAACTTTTGTCGGTGGTTTTTACAAAACACTGACAAAAACATACTATTTACGGACGAAGCCACGTTCACTAGACTTGGTATTTTTAACGTGCACAATGAACATTGGTGGAGTCATTCCAATCCGTACGTTAGGCGACAGGACGCTTATCAACACAGATTTAGTGTTAATGTGTGGGCCGGTGTCCTCAATAACTGTTTGTTAGGACCGTATTTCATCGAAGGAAGACTCAATAGTGCATCATACATAAACATTTTAAATAGTGTGATGAACAATATGCTCGATGATGTGCCGCTGAGTTATCATCGAAACCTATTTTATCAGCACGACGGAGCGCCCGCACATTATCAGACGCAAGTACGTGAGTACCTAAACCGTAGCTTCGGGGAGAACTGGATTGGTCGCGGTGGGCCTGTGCCATGGCCAGCTCGCTCTCCAGACCTTACTCCGTTACACTTTTATTTATGGGGCGAGGTAAAACGTCTTGTGTACGCTACGGAGTATGCAAATAGGGAAGAATTAAAAACGAAAATAATAAGTGCTTTTGAGACTGTTAAAAGTGATCCGTTCGTTTAAAATCTCTTTAAAGACAATATGCGTAAACGTGCCGAACTATGCATCACACGAGGCGGTACACATTTTGAACAACTTTTAAGATTAGTGTAAATATGTAATAACTAAGTCTAATTTTAATCAATTCAATCATTGTAAATAGGTATGATTCCATTTTCTAAATACGCCGAAAATACCATGGCTATTTAAATTTTCAGTTATTCTAGATTGAACCTTGTCTCAATACCTACTATTTATTCAGTCAACAAATTAGTGATTACCTAGGTATTTTTGCCTGTCCTAAGCCAGGATTAAAGTATGAAGGGAAAACGGATCATGCTATTTTATCAAAGTTAGCATTCATGTATTAACATGGGGAGAGGTATCGATGTAGGTAGGCAACAGCTGTACAGTGTAGGTATCTATGTATTTTGTGTTGATAGCGCGCTCCGCGACACGTGCGGCCGCGCGGTGTCCAAGTATTCCGCAGTTAAATACTGGACTCTCGGTGTACTGTGTACGAAGTTTACTAAGAAGTTATTTAATATTTCGTTTTTATGTTATTTTATTTCATGATATATGTTCGCATACTATCACGTCCTCAAATATTGAAGGTATCTCACCAGTCAGCCTGTATATTTTTAAGATATGCCATAGATATCTCTAAGGATTTTTTTATCTTACTATCAGGCAAGCGAATAGTTTTATATCTTTTCAAGTGTATACATTTTTTTTCATATCGTTTTTTTTTCTGCTTTCATTGCGTGAAAGTAGATTTTGTCAATTAACTCTATTACTATTACCTTACAAGATGACCTCTATTCATTAACTTATATTAACTCATTTTAGACCTTACAAGATGTTCACGAAGTACAGGATCGTATTTGGCAATTAAATTAAGCATTTCTAAAAAGTTGTCTGTACTGTCTATACTAATCGGTATTGGTGTCGTTGTCTAAATATCCACGTAAAGCCAAATTTTGATTGGCAAGGAATCTTATAATATCAAACATTCTGATAAGAATTTCATCCCATTTATTTATTTTGTCACTATGTCTTGCTCTTTTTTGTCAATAGTCTGTCCCTTTTGAAGTCTGCTCTCCAACTCCTTCCATTTACAATAATTTTGGATGTGTAGCGCACTTGATTCGTAACTTGAAACCTTAGGATTTAATTTCCACTAAGTCTTAAATCCATCAGATGATCAAAAATTAGATTAGATTAGATTTACGTTCTCAAATAAACGACAATAAAAGTAAAATAATGATACTTTGAATGTAGACTAAGCCTACAGTCTAAGTACGCAAAACTTTTTCGCCGTTAGTCAATGTACGGTAAAACCATTACTTAGTAAGCAGCCTTGTCTCTCCTTTTGATGCTAAAGAGCACGAATCTGAGCGTGTTACTGTTGACGTTTCAGCGAAATTATTATCAATATGCTGAATAATTTCCTGTCCTTGCTGAATGAGGTGCAATCGGATTTTGTCGTCTATTTGTTCAGGCCACTTGCCAATATCGTCGAAATTTTAGTATTAAATAGCAGATAATGCTGATGTTGTATCAATCTCTGTTTCGGAACTATGCATCTCCATGTCTGGCCATACAGATGGAGATACTAATTCAGTAGATGTTCTTGGAATTTGATCTTTAGGAATAGCTTGTTCTGGGTTGGAAGGCCCAGTTGTCTGTGATAAATTTAAGCCTAACGAGGAATCTGACGCGAACGGAATGCGGGACAATATGAATTGGACAACTGAAGATCCATCAATAAAACTTTCTTTAAATTGTCAAACTTTGTCAAAGCACATAATTCCCCGTACCTTAATGGGGCTTTCCCGTACGTGTAATAAACTATATTGAACTTATTATACATGTAATAGAAGACGTTCTCGTTGATTGTTAGTCATAAACGGAGAATTCTGAAGTCAGTATAGATGTAGTTGTCAATCGCTACAAAATATCATTCAAAGAAAAGGAATTCCCCGAATTTGAAACAAAATAAGTAATGAAAAATTCTGTACTCTTTTCAACTTCAATCGGTCCGAATTTGTAGTTGCGATAAAAACATAAAATGGTTCAAATATTTATAAATTATTTATTGGTAAATTTTGCCGCCCCCTAAACAGTACCGCCCGGGGCGGGCCGCCCCTGCCGCCCCTGCCGCCCCCACTACGCTACGTCACTGCATTTACATGTTGTCTGTTATACTGAAATGAGAGGAACGCGACAAAATATCCTCAACCTCAACTTCATTATAACTGAAAATACCCTAGTCTTAATTCAAGGGACTAGTTCTCTCACATCCACTCTATTGTTGATAGCGACCGGTGCGAAGAACTCAGCACGGATGCCCTTGACATCCAGATTTATCTTAACCTTACTTTTTTTGCCACATATTGATATTTGACTGGAAAATAATTTAGTGTTAGTGAAATTACAAACTTTTGCATAAAAAAAAATGACAATGTATTGGATTCTTTTGAAGAAAAAGGCAATAAAAAGACATAGTGATATTTTCTTTTTTAATTATTGCTCATACTTACCATGGCACGACAATTTTTTTTCTCTACAGCTAATTCGTTTATTTTCATATATTTTGATTGTCTTCACTTATTCTTCACGCTGAGTAGGCTGATTTTTACGTAGATACTTCGCTGAAAATATATGTTTATCAACAGTCTCTCCCTCCACAACATGACTAATCATGCAGCCATAAGGTCACACCTCAGCTCCGCCAACCAGCGGGTCTTACCGCAGCAGTGACAGCGCGCCCAGTTTGACCATACTTGAAAATAAATATGTTTATCAACAGTCTGGTCAGCATAGTGTAGCGGTCTCTCTCTTATTTGTGATCAGACGGCTGTGTGAGGTGTCGTAAACAAAAAAATGATATTATTTAATTAATATTACTTTGTTACATAGAGAAAATACAAACAAAAATATGTATTTGTATTATGTTCACCCTTAGAAAAATACCTTAACGTTTTATAATGACATGTGACTTCACGGGACATGTCGCTGGTCGATCCTCGATGATAGCACGTGTGTAGAAATTGTCCTTTTTCAACTGCGACAATAAGCGGAAAGTTTTCCATTGAATGAGGACGTCTTATCTTAATTATTGTAATATAATAATTAAGAATTCTAAAACAACACGATGTGGATAACTGAAAGTTTATCCTCATTTAGTTGCTGTAGAGTTTTTTATTTCTTTCTTTTATTTATTTATTTAAATACATCATGCACTTTATGTACATAGGCGGACTTAATGTCGAAGGCATTCTCTACCAGTCGACCTTTGGGTGATGCAGAGAAAATAGGAAGTAGTAGGTGCGTTTCAGGTGTTGAATAGAAGAAGTAGACATATACAAACTTTCATATACTAAAATTTATACAAATACATAAATACATACATATACATACTTAAGTTGATGTAAATCTATATATGTATGTATGTCATAAACAAATAAATATCATAACAAGTATAAGATGATAATCATGAGTTGGTTGATTCTGTCAGCTGTTTCAGTAAGTACTGCTTCACTTTTTTTTTAATGAAAAAGCGTTGGTAGCCATCCTGACTTCGAGGGGAAGCTCATTCCAGAGAAGAATGGACTGCACAAAGAAAGATGAACCAACAAACTCACACGTATGGGAGGGGCAACGAAGGAGAACATTCTTAGAGGACCGAAGCTTTCTGTCGTGATTGCTACATAAAAGTTGGAAATAAGAGTTTAAATAAGTTGCCGAAGATGGGTTATTAAGTATAGAGAATAGAACAGTGAGCGCTCGTAATTTTCGGCGTAGACGAATTGGTAGCCAATTGATCTGCGAACGGAAAGAGGATGGCATGATCATATATACGGAGATTATAAACAAATCGAATGCAGTTATTAAGAAGACGGTCTAATTTATCGACAAGGTCTGCATTCAGGTCGTAGCAGCATACATCACCATAGTCGATTAAGGGGAAGATAAAAGTTTATTGCACAAGCATATTCTTGATTTTTAAGGGCAGGAAATTTCTCAGACGATTTAGAGCCCGAAGTGTCTCAGTAACCCTCCGGCACTGTTTTGCAACTTGTTCATGCCAGGTTAGTGTGCAACCGAGGTGTAAACCTACATCTTTCACCGATCCACTCACAGGTATGATAATCCCATTAAAAGTAATAGCCGGGAGAGTCTTAGTGTCTACTCTGCTCATCGATCGGTGACTTCCCACTACGATAGCTTGACATTTTGTGGGGTTCACTGATAAACCAAACCTTTGAGACTATGTGTTGATGGTTTCCAGATCGTGGTTGCTTATTTGTATTGCTAGCGAAATATCTTCCACTTTACTCTGTAAATAGAGCTGTAGGTCGTCCGCATACAGATGATACGCACAAAGAAGTTCCAGGGACAGGTGGTTAATATACACAGAAAATAATATAGGCAAAAGAATACGGCCTTGAGGAACACCGGAATCAAGATCACACCAGCTCGAGGAAGATTCATTGACATGAACAGACTGCTGGCGTCTCCGAAGATATGATGAGAACCAATCCAGTGCTTCAGGTGAGACCGCAAGATAAGAAAGGATAGACAGGAGTATATTGTGATTGACTGTGTTGAAGGCATTAGAGAAGTCGATTAGTACCAAAACAGTAACTTCAGTGTCTTGCATACCTGCCTTGATATCGCCAACCACTTTAAGAAGAACAGAAATAGTGCTATGACCAGGCCTGAAACCCGGTTGAAACGGGCTCAATAGGTTGTTTTTGTAGACAAATTCAGAAAACTGTTTGTGCACACAGGATTCTAGGACCTTTGAGAGGAAAGGGAGAACGGATATTGGTCTGAAATAGTTGGGGTGTGTGGGGTTTGCAATTTTAGTTAAAGGATGACACAAGCTTTGCGCCACAGAGTAGTTTATAATATGGGTGATTTTAGGTAAAATGTGGTCAATAGTTGTTACGATCATACGTTGGCTGATTTTATCACAACCAACAGCGTTGGATTTGATAGAGAATATAATCTTTTTGATCTCACCTGACACAACCGGAGAAAATCGGAAGGGATTTATGTTAGGGCTATTTAAACTTGTCAGGTAGTCAACTCAAATGAGCAGATAGAGAAAAATGGTGGTTCAAATCCTCCAAACCAACCGTCCCCTCCAAACCACCTGACCGCTGCTTACCAATACCTAGAGTGCCAAGGAACTTCCAAATATTGGCAGGAGAAGTATGGGAGATGTTGTCAAAAATGTGTCGGCGTTTGGCGTTGCGTATCATCTGGTTGCAGCGATTCATCGCGATTTTGTGTAAAAAAATTAGAATTGTTTATACGATATTTCAAAATATGCAATACCTTACTCTGTTGGTACGAAATTACTCCTTTGCACCACCCACCAACTAACACCACACAAAATTTGATAATAACAACTGAAAAGAAAAATAAAAATACAGGTGCAATAAAACGTATCAAATAGTGATAGTGTAAACTGTAAACAGTAACATTAACACGCTACGTTGTCCACCAACGTATTTCAGAACGCAACCCAAACTATATTAACGCAAAATATCTAAAGATCTATATATTTGAAGCTGCCAACACGAAAACTCCTTCACGACTCTCTATGGCATCCATTTCAGTCAACAGGTGATTGACAACTCGTGCTGCACCGTTGTTGTCTTGACTGGTTCGCCGAGGGCATAATGCATCAAATTCGTCAAAAAATATGACACAAGGTGCAGAATTTCTAGCCCGTTTGAAACACGTGCGAACAGCTCTTTCGCTCTCACCTACATACATATTAAGCAACTCCGGTCCTTTCACTGATATGAAGTTTACTCCTGCTTTATTTGCTTCAGCTTTACAGCTAACAAAGTTTTTCCACAACCAGGAGGGCCATATAGTAAAACTCACATACTGTAGCAAAAAAATCGTGGCCTCTCATACTATAGCAAAAGCATTGAAATCAAACATCGAAGTTTCTGAGCCACACACAGATTGATGTAGAAATAATCGAGGGATTTTACTATTTGTACTTAATTGGAGCCTTAATGCCACGAACTTTTGAAAAAATTGCTGAATCGATACTCATAAAAATTTGTCCGACGAAAACCTCACAGGTGGATTTAGTTTTTCATCGTTATATGTCGCCATCAATAAAAGATACAGAACGTCAAAATCATCATGAGATTGACGTTCCATTTAATATTTCTGGGCCTCAACATAACAGGCCGCCAGATTTTTTACGCAGTTTAAAAAATTACCGATTCAAGGAAGCCTTGGTTCAGTTTTTATCAGGCTATTGGGCAAATGATAACTTAGTTGCAATTATTAAAAATAAAAAAAAATCTAACTGTTCAGAATCGTTGTTACTCCTATGAAGCCCATCAAAATCGAATGAAAAAAAGTGAAGAAGATGAATATATGTGTGATCATGAAGAGGCGGATACTCGGATAATTTTTCATGCATCCACAGTAACACTGGAATCAAAGGTTTTAATTAAATCTTCCGAATACTGACGTTATGATTATTTTGCTTGGAAACATACATAAATTGGAACTATCAGAAGTTTGGATAGCAAGTTCAACATATAAAAAAAAAATTCTAAAGACCTCGATTGCATTAATTGCACGGAATTGGCCAAAAAATTAGGAACAACACTATGCCGAAGCCTACCAGCTTTCCATGCGTATACTGGATGTGATTACACAGCGACATTTTATTAGAAAGGTAAGTTCGGCCATTAAAACTGTTCTCCAACAATGAATCATACCAAATCATATTTGCGTCATTACCAGACGCAGCGGATATTTTCATAAATGAAAAAATGCAGGCTGTTCAAGAGTTATCTCTCAAATGTATAGTATAAAAAATTGCACTAGTGTGAATAACGCCAGGTATCGCATTTTTATGAAAAGTTATTCCACAAAAGAAGATAATGAGCACTTTTTGAAAAAAGTAAAAAGCTATGACTCTAACAATTTGCCACCATGCTGGTCTTCTTTAACCCAAAAAAAATTACGAACGATTTATATCAATTCTATGTGGCTTCATGCGACTGATCAAGTTTGCTTAAAATTGCGCCCTGAAAACTGTGGTTGGCTCATAGAAGATGAACATTTTAAACCAATTGAATTTGTTGGGGACCAAACCCCCTTGAAAATTGATGACATCGCGCAAGTCATGGATAGTGGAGATAGAGAAGAATTAGAATCTGATAATCAGTATTCAACTTCCGATGATTCAGATAATGAATAATAAAAATAACAATAAATATTTGAATTTAATTTTTTTTGTATTTTTTATGCTTCGTAATAAACGGTTCTAAAAACATAAATGTATTAATTTTTTTTATTTTATATACTAATATTTTAAAAGTAACACTTATTCTTTCCCGCTTTACGGCATTGATTTCATTTAAAATCATAAATAAATAATTCTCTATTTATTTAGCTATACACAGAAATGAGTAAGCAAGTCTACTGAGGCATATTCTGTGTGTTAAAAACTAACAGTGAAATAAAATTCATTTGGTTATCAAAAGAATGAAAGTGATGAAAAAAAATCGATTAAAGTTAATTTAATTAAAAATAGCCATGAGCACTTTTAGACAGGCAAGTAATTATAGGCATATTTGTTTATAAATTATATTTGATAAAAAATATGTCTCATCTGGTTATCATATCGGTGAAGGTCGATCTCCCACGGCTCTTAGACTATTATTGGCGTGGCTGACAGAAAGATTCGCTCCTATGTTAATGGCTATAGCACTCCGGCATCGCTATCAGTACGGATGTTATCAAGTCGAAGTTATTAGACATGAGTTCAGAAGTCGACAGCCAACATGGGACGAACAACGCTTTTTTGTGAAAAGGTTGGCAGCAGTGGAATAAGAAATATGGCAAAATTAGGGATGGCGATTCTTCCAAAAAAAAATAGATTTTTAAATCGATTCGAATCAAAGTTTAATAAATCAATACACAAAAGATCGAGATAAAAAGTATCGATTTTCCAAAAATTGATCTCTTTCCGATTGGCTTATTGAGTCTATGTTTTCAATACAAATACAAACCCATTTGTATTTTGATTCAGTACAGAACTTCAATTTAAAAAATCGATCGTTTTGGTCTTCAAAATCGATTTTTAGATTAATCGATTTCAGATCGCCATCCCTAGGCAACACTAACACAAAAATGGCGTCTCCGAAATCTGTCAACAGTGGTCTCGAACCTACCGATTTTTCGGTATTTCTACCGATATGGGCTCTGTTCTACCGAAATACCGAAATATAACGATTTTTCTACGATTTCCAGATAATTAAGTTAAGGAGGAGCCAAGTAGAAATATACCGATTTTAGTAGGCAAGTCTACCGATCTCACTCTATGACGTTCGAGACCACTGGGGGAAGACCTCAAATAATTAGGTTAAAATGTCGTCTGACGAGGAGCTAAGGAGCCAAGTAGAAAAATACCGATTTTAGCAGGCAAGTCTACCGATCTCGCTCTATGACGTTCGAGACCACTGTCTGTCAAAACTGTACGCTGCTACAAGTGCAAACAACTCGGTCATTATATGAATAAATGTCCAAGTAATCAAAATAAAAGTGAAACAAACGTTTTTAGTGCTATATTTATGGATAGTACCTTTCATAAATCAGATTGGTACATAGATTCCGGGGCAAGCTCGCACATGATAACTGATAAGAGTTGTTTGGAAAATGTTACACTCGACCACAAAGTAAAGGACATAGTAGTCGCAAATAAAGAAACAGTACCAGTAATTTGCTCAGGTAATACAATGATTAGAACCATAGTTGATAATTCAGAGTTCGACATTATCGTGAAGGATGTATTGTGTGTTCCTAACCTATCAACCGTATTGCTATCGGTGAGTCAACTTATTCGAAATGGGAACAAAGTTAATTTCGAAGAAGAAGTTTGCTACATACGCAATAGACAGAATGTACTGATAGGAAAGGTGAATTTGGTTAATGGGGTGTAGAAATTAAATATCAAGTCAGAAAGCTTGGAGGCGTGCTCAGCTACAACTTTGACAAGTGAGATATGGCACCGTAGACTAGGACACATCAATAGCACGGACCTGAATACTATGAGAAATGGCACTGTAGAGGGGATATCATACATTGATAAAGCAAAAATTGACAAATCTAACTGCATCACATGTTGTGAGGGTAAGCAGGCGAGATTACCATTTTCTCACAAAGGTGAAAGGTGTGAAAATGTGCTTGAAATTGTTCATGCGGATCTTTGTGGACCGATGGAACAGGTCTCTTTGAGACTAGCAAAATATTTTTTGCTTTTTGTTGATGATTTCAGTAGAATGGCATTTGTCTACTTTGTCAAGGCCAAAAACCAAGCTTTGAAGTATTTCAAGGAATTTAAAATTGAATGCTTTTGGGCAGAGGCGGTAAACACTGCAGTCCATTTAAGAAATAGCTAACCTAACCTAACTGGCTCAGGGAATGTGTATGGAGCAGAGGAGGTCCTACACGTTACTAAACACTAGAATTAATCAACATCCGGCACCTTATCATCACATTAAATTGAAGTGCGTGTCGGGAAAATGATGGTTTAAAGTTTAGTGAATGTGAGTGAATTTATGAAACTTGTGATTTGCACATTTTTTTTGTGGTAACCGTAATAACTTGGACACATTTAGTTCTTATAGAACATGTAATTCATTTTTTTAAGTAAAAAATAACATAAGTTGTACGCATTTTTAATTAATTAATTTTTATTACTTAGGGCCCACCTGCATTTTTGCAGGTGGGCCCTAAGTTGTTTTGAGTAGTTTAGAACGCCAGCCTCTGGATTACAAAAGACACCGTATGGGCTATGGAGCGGAAAGAACCCAGACCTTAGTTCAAGTTCGGATATTTGGAAGTCCAGCAATGGTCCATATTCCAAAAATAAAGAGGACTAAATAGGATAAAAAGTCAGAAGAATATATCATGATTGGTTATGCAGACAACACCAAAGGCTATAGGCTGTACAATCCAAAAACAAAGAAGGTTACCACCAGCAGAGATGTTATTATTATGGAGAAAATAAAAAACTCAGATTTAATAAAAGCAGTGGTAGAAGATACTGAGACAACTGTCCAGCAGGAAGAAAGTGTAGACAGTAAAACTTTGGACCCCTTAAACACAACCTTGACCCCAAGAAACTCAATAAATGATGAGACATATTATCCGGACGAGACTACAAGTACATCAAGTTCAGAGGAGTTCACTGACAGTAGGTGTCTGCAAGATGAAACTGAAAATCTTGAGGTAGAGGTTGTCATTGTAGAAAAGCGATAAAGAATAATTCCAGAAAGGTATGGATTTAGCAATATGTGCAAAAATATTGAAGATTTGGATGAAAACTGTCTTACATATGAGGAGGTCATGAGTGAACCTGAACAAGAGCAGTGGTGCAATTCCACGGAAGACAGATAAGTCTAACAACCGTCCCGAGCGGACGTGTCTCAAGCGCTTCCGCTACTCTGCGACGCCACGCCCCGCCGCACCCCTCGCTCGCCACCACAGCTCATCGCACTGCACCGCCTATGTCACCGCTGTGTGACGTAACAGTCGCCCGCCTGTGCTACGCACAAGGTCAGCTTTCTCTGTGAACAAGACGCGTACGTTTAACGTCGTATTTTTAAATATGACGTTATATGGTGCGCCGTCCCTCACAGAAGCGCAAGTTTTTGCTTTACGATAAGTCTTTAGGCCCCTTCAGGGTAAATCCAAATTTGGTCCTCGGTGGAAACCTAACGGTGCCAACGAAGACGAGTGGGCGGTGGCCCGACCCGCCTGCCTAGCCCCTTCTGGGTTAGGCGAAGTCGGCTGGGGCTAGACAACTCGGCCTTGGGGGGACTCCTAGTCGAGCCTAGCTATCTCCATTATCCCTACATCCCATTCCCCGGTGTTAGTTTGGGTGTGCCGGCCTACACAGGCCCATATCACCCCGGCACCTGGGCAGTTAGGAACCCGACGCACATTGAGATCGGCGAAGGGATACCAGCTTAGGGCACACCTAAGTATAAATACACCCTCCCGGCCTACCCCGGCTGGGAGGCCAAGCACAAAATACACCCCCGGGTTGTCCCATCCGGGGTCTAGGACTGGTAGTCGTGGTGGTGCGTGACGGTACATCGCGCAACACCCCAACCGCCGAAATGGCCCTCGCGGGCCTTTCCGCGAGACTCGTCATCAGCGTCGACCTCGAGACCCTCCTGAAAGACCCCGATATTATCGAGGTCATCAAGAGGAAATTCGCAACAAAAACCGAGCAGGTAACTCGGGCAATGGAGACAGAAACGTCTCCAGAGACCGAGGCGAACTCGGACGAAGACGGAGCGGAACAGACAGGGTACTCCGACAACAGCGAAAACGAGTCCTCCTCCTCTTCTAGAGAGGACGACGAACGCGAGACAGGCTTTACCGTCGTCTCCTCACGGAAACGCACCCGTAAAGCCAAAAAAGGCCCAAACAAGGCCCCCAAAATGGCCGAGAGCAAAACGGCCCCAGCAGACCCCGGCCCTGTGCCAACCCCCGCCCCCGCCCCCGCTCAGGCCCTTCAGGGAAAGCCACACCCTCTACCGCCAACGTTTTGGCGGCCCCCTCCCCCGAAGATCCCTTCCCCTCCACCGATCTACGTACAAGAGAAGTCGAGATGGACGGCTATCTCTACGTGGTGCAACGAGCGCCGTATAACGTACCACTCCGCTCGCAGCACCCAACAGGGCATCAAAATCGCCCTAGCTACCGCCAACGATCAAAGGGCGCTTTCAAAGCTCCTTCGGGAAAGGAACATCTCGTTTCACACCTACACTCTCCCGGAGGACAGGAAGCTCCGTGTCGTCGTTCGCAACGTGCCCAGGGAGATCTCCCCCGAGGAGATCAAACAATCCCTGTCCGAGAACTACCCGGTGCACAAGGTACACCGGATGGTCAAAGGCCGCACCAATGACGTGTACGACATGGTGATGGTCACAGTCGATGACAGCTCCGCGGGTAAAGACATCTTCAAGATGTCATCCGTCTGCGGGCTGTCGGGTATAACCGTAGAGCCACCTCACCGTAGAAGTGGCATTTCGCAATGCCACCGCTGCCAGCTCTACGGGCACTCGGCGCGAAACTGTTTCGCTCGCCCCAGGTGCGTCAAGTGCCTGGAAGACCACGCGACGGAGGAGTGCAAAAGGCCCAAAGACAGGGCCCAATGCACCGAGCCAGTCACGTGCGTGCTGTGTGGCGAAACAGGCCACCCCGCCAACTACAGAGGCTGCCCGCGGGCGCCAATACCCCCCAAGGCGAAAGGCCCTTAGCCTCCCCGCCCAGTCCTCCCTGCTACTGCAGGGAGCTTTGCTGCTGCTCCTCCACCCAAAATGAACGTATGGGCCACTCCCAGGAAGACGGGGGAGAACTTCCCACCTCTGCCCGTGCGGAAGACGATGCAAGCCCCCATACCTGCCCCAGTACCCGCAAAGGCAGCCCCCGTCAAGCCCACAAAGCCTCTCCACGGAGGGCCCAAGCCGCTCGTCGACTATAGGAGCCCTCTTGCTCAAGTACCCCAAACTATGGACCCGGACCTATCCCTCGTGGCAAGGTTCGCGAGTGCGATAGATTTTAGCGAGCTACTCCAACTCGCTAACTTAATTCGCCAAAACGAGGGCAATCCGTTGGCCCTCCTCAACGTCAGCATTAGATACTCGAGCGTACTCAAGAAGCTAGGCGCGTTTAAATGCAACGGCTAGTGCTTGGTGTAAGGAAGTTGATGTGTGTTTACAACAGCTAGGCTATAAAAGATCCCTATATGAACATTGTTTGTATATAAAAACAACTGAAACTGTTAAAACTTTTGTGGCATTGTTTGTCGATGATTTTTTCTTGTTTTCTGACTGTAATAAAGAAGTAGAATTTTTAAAAAGTCAGTTAAGTAAGACATTTGAATTAAAAGACTTAAGTCAATTAAGACAGTGTCTAGGTACGGATGTTAAGATACGAAAGGATTGTATTTTTAAAAGGCAAGAGAGCTTTATTGACAAATTAATATGCTAGTTTGGTCTGGAGAATCGTAAAAATGTAGAAACTCCTATGCAAATTAATCTTAAATTAGAGCAGGGACAAAATTCAAATCAGTTTTGACAAGACCAGATATCTCATATTGTATTAGTTATCTCAGTCAATTTAATAACTGTAATACAGAGACTCATTATAAATATGTTAAAAGAGTATTGAAATACTTGTATAGTACAAAGTCATTTGGTTTAAAGTATGTTAAAAATAGTTTAGATTTGATTGGTTATACTGATGCTGATTGGGCTTCTGATAATTTAGACCGTAGATCCTACACAGGATATTGTTTTGTATATTCAAATTGTATAGTGTCACATGAAAGTAGGAAGCATCAGACGGTGGCTTTATCAAGCACCGATGCTGAATATATGGCTGCTTGTGAAGCTACTAAGGAGGCTATTCATCTCAAAAACTTGTTATATGAGCTAATCAATAGACAAAATAATGTGCCTGTAACAAAATATACTGACAGTCAGAGTGCTCAGAAGCTTACTGAAAATTCTGTATATCATCGTCGTACCAAGTTTGTCAAAAAATAAACATTGTTATTTTATTAAAAAGATGGGTGTTGTAAAATTAGATAATAGTGGTGTTTGCATTTCTTATATACAGGCTGACTGGTGAGATACCTTCAATACTTATGGAGAGTACTCGGTACTCGATTCTCGTTAACTTGATATAAAAAAAAATAGGTGCTTATTTTTTATCGAAATGTCTCTAAAAATAAGTGAAATTTGGATATTATACTCCCTAAGCTCGCCGCTTTGTTTACGTTGAACCGCGCCGTTCGCGCGGTGGCAGCTATTTTTAGCAATATTGCGTCATCGACTCGGTAGTGCAAGTGAATGCGCCGACGGATTCGCACGTTCCCGCTTCCGCGTCCCGCGACGTAGGTATTTACGCGCGAAATCCGCCGTATGAGTGTATGTGTGTGATCTGTGACCCGTGTATGGCTCATACCCCAAGTATGGCTCATCAGTACACAAACGCAGAGTACCTGGACATGGTTCGTGCGTATGCGCGTGCTAATGACAGTTTGCAAGGTGCCATCGCTTTGTACAAGGAAATGTTCCCCAACCGTCGAATACCTACTGCAGGCGTAATCCTAAATGCTAATCAAAGATTATGGGACTACGGACAGTTCACTGTTCCTACGCATGCTCAAGGACGAGGCGGAGCGGCTTATCCTGTGTCGCTGCACGAAGACATTCTCGAGTACTTCGAAAACAACCCACAAGCGAGTACTCGTAATGCTGCTCGAAGATTTAATGTATCACAGTGGACTGTGTGGAATCAACTGCACAAAGATGGTTTACACCCATATCATTTTCGACCCGTTCAAGAGCTCAGTGTGGGCGATTACGAGCCGCGTATAAACTTTTGTCGGTGGTTTTTACAAAACACTGACAAAAACATACTATTTACGGACGAAGCCACGTTCACTAGACTTGGTATTTTTAACGTGCACAATGAACATTGGTGGAGTCATTCCAATCCGTACGTTACGCGACAGGACGCTTATCAACACAGATTTAGTGTTAATGTGTGGGCCGGTGTCCTCAATAACTGTTTGTTAGGACCATATTTCATCGAAGGAAGACTCAATAGTGCATCATACATAAACATTTTAAATAGTGTGATGAACAATATGCTCGATGATGTGCCGCTGAGTTATCATCGAAACCTATTTTATCAGCACGACGGAGCGCCCGCACATTATCAGACGCAAGTACGTGAGTACCTAAACCGTAGCTTCGGGGAGAACTGGATTGGTCGCGGTGGGCCTGTGCCATGGCCAGCTCGCTCTCCAGACCTTACTCCGTTACACTTTTATTTATGGGGCGAGGTAAAACGTCTTGTGTACGCTACGGAGTATGCAAATAGGGAAGAATTAAAAACGAAAATAATAAGTGCTTTTGAGACTGTTAAAAGTGATCCGTTCGTTTAAAATCTCTTTAAAGACAATATGCGTAAACGTGCCGAACTATGCATCACACGAGGCGGTACACATTTTGAACAACTTTTAAGATTAGTGTAAATATGTAATACGTAAGTCTAATTTTAATCAATTCAATCATTGTAAATAGGTATGATTCCATTTTTTAAATACGCCGAAAATACCAAGGCTATTTAACTTTTCAGTTATTCTAGATTGAACCTTGTCTCAATACCTACTATTTATTCAGTCAACAAATTAGTGATTACCTAGGTATTTTTGCCTGTCCTAAGCCAGGATTAAAGTATGAAGGGAAAACGGATCATGCTATTTTATCAAAGTTAGCATTCATGCATTAACATGGGGAGAGGTATCGATGTAGGTAGGCAACAGCTGTACAGTGTAGGTATCTATGTATTTTGTGTTGATAGCGCGCTCCGCGACACGTGCGGCCGCGCGGTGTCCAAGTATTCCGCAGTTAAATACTGGACTCTCGGTGTACTGTGTACGAAGTTTACTAAGAAGTTATTTAATATTTCGTTTTTATGTTATTTTATTTCATGATATATGTTCGCATACTATCACGTCCTCAAATATTGAAGGTATCTCGACAGTCAGCCTGTATATTAATGTATTATTTAGTTAAGTGGTGGTATTGTTTATATTTATAACTAAATATTAACGATGCTACAAGTAGCGCCATCTAGTATAAGTAATGTGTGTGTAGCTGTCATTGAGAAATCAAAGTCAGTCTGTTTCAAAACTTCTATCCGTGCGTTTCATTATTTACTATTGTCCCTCTTTACGTGTCAACTATTTTTCTTTCTTTGAGAATATCCTACAATCCCTTTTGCCATTGTATAGTCAAACCAATATTATGGCGGACTTCAACACTTGTTTACTGAAGAATGACTCCCGTTCTTCATCACTACTCTTCATCGCAGAATCTAATAACTTTTTCCTTCTTCCTTTAAATGCCACCCATAACTTTCCTAACTGTATTCCTTCTCTTCTTGACCTAATTTTTGTTTCGTCAAGCGATCGCGTTGTCAAACACGGGCAATGCTCAGCAGACGAACTTTCTCATCATGACCTCCTTTTTCTCTCATATAATACCCGTCCCCTTAAGGCAAAGTCGAAAATTTTAATGCAGCGTAACTTTAATGGTATAGGTCTTGGTCTTCTTAAAAAGGATGCAGAGAAGTTGGACTGGGCTCCTCTTCTGTCGGTATCCTCCATTGATGATATGTTAGAGATATTTAACAATTATCTGGGTGGCCTTATATGACGTAGATGCACCGATTCGACCTGTTAAGCTGAAGAATCTACCATCTCCCTGAATTACAGATGAAATAAAAATAATAATTAAGCACAAAGCAGCGGCAAAATTTAAATTTAAAGCTAGACCAACAGATTACAACAAAGAAAAATATATAAATTTGCGAAATTGCTGCAACAAGGTGTGTAGGAATGCACAACGCCAATATGTTCATAGTTCCGTACAAAACGGTGATCCAGCCAAAGTCTCGAAATTTCTTCGGTCATTAGGGATTGGAAAACAGCGTCAAGAGTTGTCTTATAACCAGCTCGATATTAACTCACTTAATCAATATTTCTCTACTTCGTCTGTATTTAACAAGACAACTAAAACTAATACACTAAATTATCTTTTAGCACTTCCAACCCCTGACTATCCTCCTTAAGTCTTTAGTCAAGTGTCTGCTTGTGATGTTGAGAAGAGTATCCGATCCATTACATCGAACGCTATTGGTTCCGATTCTATCAGTCGCAATATGGTGCTCCTTATCCTTGATCAAATCTTACCCATAATCACCCGCATACTGAATGAATCCATCATTAGTGGCGTATTTCCATCAAAATGAAAAGAAGTCCCAATTATTCCTTTACCAAAAAAGCCTGACCCTGTATTCTATTCCGAATATCGTCCTATCTCCATTTTGCCTTTCCTTTAAAAGGTCCTTGAACGCCTTATCCATAATCAGCTCAAGTTCCTTTCTTTGCAGAAATAACCTCCTTAACCCACTGCAATCCGGTTTCCGTCCCGGACACAGCACAACTACTGCTATTGTTAATATAACTGACGATATAAAGGCAGGTATGGACAGTGGAAAGCTCACTGTGCTATGTCTATTGAACTTTAGAAATGCCTTCAACACAGTCGACTTCGACGTTCTTCTTGCCATACTAAACTCTCTCAACATACTAAATCTCCATCAGCTGTTGACTGGTTTCGTGATTACCTGTTTGGTCGCCGACAACGTACCCGTAATGATGATAACTACTCCATCTGGTTGAATACGTCCGCTGGTGTACCACAGGGTGGCGTTTTATCTCCTTTGCTATTTTCAATTTTCATTAATACCCATCACTAATAAACTTGTTTCTTCCTACCACCTATACGCAGACGATTTGCAAATGTATTTTCAAACTAGTCCTAACGAGCTGCCTAGGCATTGATACCATAAACAGAGATCTGAATAACATATGGCGATGGACAACAATGTACAGGCTCAAAGTTAACCCCAGTAAGACTCAAGTGACAGTCATCGGCAGCTCCATAGTTATCGCAAAGGTTGACTGGCTTGCACTACCACAAGTGTCTTTCGAAGGAGTCAAAATACCAATTAGTGACAACGTAAAAAACTTAGGGATACCTACATATAGTACATATTTTGCTAATAATTACTAGCATGCAAAAATTTTACTTAGTCTATTGAAGGAACGCCTTAATACTATAAAAACTATAATTGAGTAACCATTCATGTAATTTAACTTTAAAGAGCCTTAAATGTAACGGTTATAAATGATTGGGTAACTCATTATAAACGCGTATGCACATTGCCAAACAATTTTTGTTGTATTTAGTTGAACGGGGAATGTCATGTAATATTAATCTGTGTAGATCTATCCTATTACGTGGATTTATGTCATTTGCTGTAGTAAATGAATGTAGGTTTTTTTCTAACGAACATGCAAGTTTCGTATATATATAAAGAAGGTAACGGTAGCAAACCAAGGCTTTTGAAGTATGGTTGACATGATTCATCCATATGTAGTCCACACATTGCTCTAATACACTTTTTTTGTGAAATGAATGCTCTATAGGCATAACGCAGCACTGAGTCAACATACGCACAGTAAGATGTTACGGCAGTTGTAAATTTTATGGGCCCAGATTGTTTTTTTGCTCAATAAAATTGCTTAGCTCTCGCGACAGTATAATAATTCATGATCCGATTCAAGATAACGTAATTAGTGGCAGAAAAGGAGTAAGTGTGTTGAGTTGTGCAGTTTTTTTTTTTCTTGTGTCGTCCGGCATTGCGCGTCAGTAACGTGGCGTCCAGTTCGAACTATCACATAAGTGTACTGAAATTGAAAGGGGGTGAAAATCACAGCGAATGGTGTTTTGCAGCAGAAAACTTCCTTGTATTAGAGGGAATGGTTGGGTGTATCAAACCTGAGCCCGATGTTGCTCCGGCAGTTGTAGACGATGCGAAAACAAAAGCAAAGTTGATTTTAATAATTGACCCGTCTCTATAAGTACACACAAAGAATGTCGCAACATCGAAAGAATTGTGGGATAAATTGAAGATGTTATTCGATGACTCAGGATTTACAAGAAAAATCAGTCTTCTGAGGAATTTAATATCTATTGGATTAGATAATTCCACTTCGATGACGTCATATATAACTCAAATAGTTGAAGCCGGTCAGAAATTACAAGGTACGGGATTTGGTATAAATGACGAGTGGATAGGATCTATCATGTTGGCTGGTTTATCTGAAAAATACATGCCCATGATAATGGCTATCGAACATTCAGGCATGGTTATCACAACCGCTCGTCCATCCGTTTGCCTGATTATACCACAAAAAAAAGTTTTTAGCGGACGTACATCACAGCGCCTATTACTGTAAAGTTCTCAAAACTGGTGGTCAGCACTTTAAATTGCATTTCGCCGAATGAGTGAAATTACCGGAGCCCAAACGACCCTTCACCCGATTCTGTTGGGGCGGAACTGAAAGGATTACGTGCTGTTGACTCTCAACTTGCATGTATCCCTGGGTAACGGTAGCCACTTTCTATTGGGAGAATCATCTGATCGTTTACCCCACTATACCATAAATATGTTTTTTTTTTTTAATTTAAAAAAGAAGTGATTATAACAGCGGTGTTACTGTAAGTTTTCTTTGTTTTCTATTTCAAAGAGCTTTTTAATAAAATTCAAAATAGTTCAATTTCAATATTTTATTACATTGAATTTAAAAATAACTTATATTAACATAGTTATTGTGATTTACCTTAATTAATCTTACCAAACTTTGTTCATAAACATTTTATGTTATTATAAAATGGCGGCAATGTAAAATAATTGCAACTCAAAAAATATAAGTGTTAAGATAATACGAAGCGACGATGTGAGCTCCACCAGTGTTAAATTATGTGTACTAAACTTTCTATACGTGTGCGATGTCGCGTCGTCTCGAGCTCTGAACCATAAGATTGTCTCCCAATATATTTACTTATTTAAAATAAATACATTGCTATAAAGGCCCGTTTTTATTCACAACCCTTCACTAAGTAGTTAAATTTTTAACAGTATATGGGAAAACTAACTATGAATATGCATTATTTATGAGCGAATCATAAATATATCTATAAAAGTATTTTGTATGTATATACATAACTATCCCTGTCCATTTTTATTCTAATTCCGTGAACGCACTTTGACTGCGAAACTTTAACAAATTAAAAATAATGCTACCTAAACGTCTTGGATATGTTTAATTTATGAAATGTAGCAAATAAGCAGCAAATAATAATATATTGCACAAATAATATAGGGAAATTATAGTTTGAAGCGTTAAACTAACAATACAATAGTCTAAAATTTAGCAGTACCTTTTGTTTGGGATTGCTTTTATTCGTCACAAAGACCATTTAGTTTTTTTTATTTTTCATTAAAAGCACTATTTTTACTTGTTAAGGTACCAAAGCAACGGGCTTCATATACATTACTGTTCTCATTTCAATTTGTAAATCTAGTTTATTAGTCTCATACATATTGAAAGGATTCAGCTGCTCATTAGACTTAGTTATCACTTTTTGTCACTTTACAAAATAATGGTTAACATACAATATAATCACAGGTGAAATGTTATTCGGTTGAAGCGACCGCAACTTATGGTGTTCACGTACATATACTGAAGAGGTTAACTAATAAAGATTTCACCACTGACTAGTAAAGCTATGTCATAGAACAATATTTTTGTATCTACTTGCTAAGGAAAAAGTCGTTTCTAATTACATTATGCAATTTTTAATTTTACCATGCAGTGGTAATACGTATTGTGTTCAGGATAAATAAACAAGATTTCTTTTAAGTTTTTTTAATGCACATGAAAAGTTAGTTACAAAGAAAACAAAACAGCGCCATCTGGCGCAGCATTACAGAAACAGAAAACAGGCGAAGAATACATAGAGAACAGCCTAGAATCAATCATTTATAAAATTTTATCCAATAATACGGTCGCCTAGAATGATTATTGCGTTAGTTCATAAAAACAATAAATTTTATAACTGTACATATAAATTACAGTAGTATTAACAAGAACTAAAGACATACAAAATTACAAACATTATAGTATACATATCTGGATAAGTAATATGAGTTTTCACCCGAAACTATGTTAAGATGAATAACTTACATCTAGATGTTTTGGTAAAATTTTGTATAAAATATAAACACGAATCAACAAACTAAATGAAGCTGCGTTACAGATCAATTCGAAATGTTACAATTTTTTTTATTAATATTAAAATGAAAACGTTTTCTTGCGAGTTATTACATCTTTAAACTATCAACTACACTAATCAGTTTTAGTATCAGTCCACTCAAAAAGTACCTGAATTCTCAGTCATATGAGCATACATCTTCAATTCTTAGATGAGCGTTTTTTCTTGTGCCGTCTTTTCTTATAGAGCAAGAGCCCGTGAGTGCCAGACCTTCGTCATTTTATAAAAGCTGAAAGTTCTTCTATGTGTGTCCCTAGTACAGGTAAGAATGATCCCCAAACATGAAGCTGAGGCAGCGGTGGCTTTGCCAGATAACAGGCAACAAAGGTGTGTAAAATGCCATCTCAAATTCGTCATGATATAAAACTTGATTTTTTTATATTTGATTCATAATAATATCAAAACTCGCGTTGCTCATTGCTAGACAGTTAGTATGGTTCCAACCCTCTGCCGGACACCCCTAAACTATTATAATTTATAATTATACTTACGTTATACAGGCTGACTGGTGAGATAACTTCAATATTTGAGGACGTGATAGTATGCGAACATATATTATGAAATAAAATAACATAAAAACGAAATATTAAATAACTTCTTAGTAAACTTCGTACACAGTACACCGAGAGTCCAGTATTTAACTGCGGAATACTTGGACACCGCGCGGCCGCACGTGTCTATCAACACAGAATACATAGGTACCTACACTGTACAGCTGTTGCCTATGTAGCGGGATGGAGAGCGGGGGTGGGTGTCGCCGCGCCGCTCGCGATATCCAAATTTCACTTATTTTTAGAGACATTTCGATAAAAAATAAGCACCTATTTTTTTTTATATCAAGTTAACGAGAATCGAGTACCGAGTACTCTCCATAAGTATTGAAGGTATCTCACCAGTCAGCCTGTATTATAAAACCTAAGTTTTATATATAATTTTTTGGGAGCCTATTAAACTATGTTTACATAGTAGCCGGACAGTTTCGAAGGTTCTATCATCTTGCCAGACGCATTCAAAGTGAGTAATAATCGGGAGAGCAAGGAGCGTATACAGTAACTAAAGGTTATATTATAAAACCTAAGTTTCATATATAATTTTTTGGGAGCCTATTAAACTATGTTTACATAGCAGCCGGACCGTTTCGAAGGTTCTATCATCTTGCCAGACGCATTCAAAGTGAGCAATAATCGTAAGAGCAAGGAGCGAATACAGTAACTAAACGTTATATTATAAAACCTAAATTTTATATATAATTTTTTGGGAGCCTATTAAACTATGTTTATATAGTAGCCGGACAGTTTCGAAGGTTCTATCATCTTGCCAGACGCATTCAAAGTGAGCAATAATCGGGAGAGCAAGGAGCGTATACAGTAACTAAACGTTATATTATAAAACCTAAATTTTATATATATGTAAAGAAACCCAATTGTGGTGTTCTTTAATATATCTTAAATATTGCCGCGTTATTTATCGTCGGTTTGACAGAGTCAGCTGACAGCTCACGTCAGATGAATATGAAGTTAAGATTGTGAGGTTAGATTTATTTTAAGGGATAGATAGTTTATCGTAAGAAACTTACCTACATAATTAATAAGATAGACCCGAAATAAGGGCTTTAAATGTTGTTTCTTTTGTTTACAGGTGAGTAAATGTTTACTTTATAAACTAATGTAATTAGAAAACTGTTGTAAGAACTATTTGTAAGTAAATAAAACTTTTGTTTACAGAAACGCAATTACGTCTTTATTTCAACAAATGAACAGAATATTTATATAAAACCATTATAAAACAACATTTTCTGCATATATTTCGAGAGAATAATGGATAAATTGAGGTTTGATTTTGCTGTGAAAACAGCATCTGATGGAAAAACCAACATATTATGCATAACCTCGATTGCCACACCTAGTGGACAAATCTATGGAATACCACCAGATTGTCAACCAGCGCATCAACATCACGCAATTATGAGTACACCAAACTATAGCAAAATAAAAAAAACATTACAAAGGAGACATCAGACAAGGAAAATCTGGATAAATTTAACAGATGAGATATCGAAAACATATTTTGATGAGGAACAAAACTTGCAGTTCAATGATGTGTATTTAGAAGAAATAATTGAAACAAAAAGTAATTCAGAGACTATGCCTAGTTCTAGTGGCTCGAACAACACTTTGGAAAAAATGTTAGAAAAGTTACTCGAAGAAAAAGAAAAAAAATCAGAAATACAGAATATAGGCAAGATCGCAAAAGATTTTATGATAGAAAAGTTTACAAGTAAAACCACAAATGCCTGCCAGTGGATTAAAGACTTTAATAAGGAATGTGAACGTTTCCAAATTAACAAAGACAAGAAAAAAATTGAAATTTTGAAAAATTTTATGGAATCGTCAAGTGTACATTGGTATGACTGTATGTTAATAAAACACACAGTAGACTCAGAGTGGAATCAATGGGAGAAGTGCTTTTGTGAGACATTTGCAAATAAAGGTTGGTCACCCATAAGATATGCCCTCGCCTTTAAATACCAAGCAGGCTCGTTGCTCGAATACGCCCTAAAGAAAGAAAAGTTGATGCTGGAAGTTAGGAAGGAAGTTGATACAGGGACTCTTATTGATCTTATAGCATTTGGCTTGCCCAATTTTGTTGCTGATAAAATTGACAGAGAAACTTTGCAAGAAACAGAGGATCTGTACAATGAATTAGGAAAACTGGAACATCTTGTTGGGAGAAATAAATATGAAAGAAAAATATCTACAAATTCCGACATTAAACCCAAAAAAATTGAGGAAAAAAAACCATGCCAAATTTGTATCAACGAGAAAAAGGGAAAACGTTACCATCCAGAGGAAAATTGCTGGTTTAAAGATAAAACCCAGAAATCAATAATGAAAACAGTAAATAACTCGGAAATAGAAATAGAACTCAATAACAAGGATCCAAAAAACTAGAAGTGCCACCATTATTAAAAATAAATTTACTATTGAATGATACTATAGAAGTAACTGGAATTTATGATTCAGGTTCAAATGTATCATTAATTAATGCAAAATTATTAAACATACAAAAAGAAGAAAAAAGTACAAATAAAACACAAATAGTAAACTTAAAGACTATTAATGGTGAACAAAAAACAAAAGGTATGGTTACATTAAAAATTAAAATATATGATATGGAACACAACATGGATGTTTTTGTAATAAACAAAGAAAACTTTAATTATGATTTTCTAATTGGATTAGATCGCATAAAAAAATTCAAGCTAATCCAAAATGAAGACCTAACAATAGTACAAAAAGCTAATCAGAAAGAAGAGGTCAGTGTAAAAAGTGATATAAATGTCAACATTCCTGATGTACTAGGAGACAAAGCTGAACCAAGATTAGAAAGTTCTGAAACAGAGAATGTAAAACAAGAAATAAACTTTAATGAACACATCAAAACTGATAAATTTGAAAAAATGGTTAATCATCTAGATAAACAACAACAATTAGATATTGATAACCTTATAGAAAAATTTAAAACTGTCTTTGCCAAGGATAAATATGATATCGGCACTGTACGAGATTATGAAGCTCATATTGACCTGATGGTGGATAAATACTGCTGCAAACGTCCATATAGATGCACAACTGAAGATAGAAGAGAGATAGAAAAACAAATATCAAAACTATTAGGGAAAAACTTGATTGAGGAATCATATAGCCCGTTTGCTGCCCCAGTAACTCTAGCTTATAAAAAGGAAGATGAACAAAAAACAAGACTATGTATAGATTTCAGAGAACTGAACAAAATAATTGTCCCACAATCACAACCATTCCCTTTGATTGAAGATTTAATGATAAAAACGGTGAACTGTAAGTATTTCTCAACATTTGATATTAATTCGGCATTTTGGTCAATTCCATTGAAGATACAAGACAGATACAAAACAGCCTTTGTTACTCAAGAAGGACACTTCCAGTGGACCTGCCTGCCATTTGGATTAAAAACGGCTCCGGCCATTTTCCAGAGAATAATGAGCAACATCATAAGAAAAAATAAGCTCTCTGAGTTTACAGTCAATTTTATTGATGATATACTCATTTATTCGAAAACCTTTGAGGAACATATGTCACATATAACAAGATTACTGGAGGCAATACAAAATGAGGGCTTTAGATTAAAAATTACGAAGTGTATATTTGCAAACAATTATGCCAAGTATTTAGGCCACATAATAGAAAACAATTCAGTGAGACCTCTCAAAGATTATTTAGTAGCAGTAAAAGACTTTCCAATACCAGAAACAAGGAAAAACGTAAGGCAATTCCTAGGAAAAGTAAATTTTCATCATAAGTTTGTGCCACACAGTGCAATCATCTTGGACCCGTTACACAATTTGTTAAGAAAAGATGTGAAATTTATATGGACTGAAAAATGTCAAAAATCATTCGATGAAATAAAAGCATTACTGTGCTCCGAACCAATTCTGAAAATTTATGATCCAGAACTACCAATAAGCATTTATACAGACGCAAGTATAAAGGGAATAGGAGCAGTGCTAAAAGAACCTAATAAAAACGGAGAAATAAAACCGGTTGCTTATTTTTCAAAAAAAATAACAGATACACAAAAAAAGAAGAAACCAATTTATCTAGAATGTCTGGCTATAAAAGAAGCTGTAAAGTATTGGCAGCACTGGCTTATGGGAAAGGAGTTTACCGTGTATTCTGATCATAAACCCTTGGAAAACATGAATATTAAAACAAGGACTGATGAGGAACTCGGAGACCTAACATATTATTTATCCCAATATAATTTTAAAATTAAATATAATCCGGGACAAACAAATCAAGAGGCGGACTGCTTAAGTAGAAATCCAGTTCTAGATCCAACTGAAAATACTGACGATGCTTTGAAAGTGGTAAATTTAATAACTTTAGAACAAATAAAAATAGATCAAAACACAAATCAAGAAATACAAAAAGAAAAAAATACACTGATATTGAAAGATGAAATATACTACAGAAAAAATAAAGGAAGAAACAAAATTATATTATCAGAAGAACTAAGCAAAACGCTCATAAACAAAGTACACATTACTTACTGCCACCTAGGAACAACGCAAATGATAAATAAATTAACTCCTTTCTACTCAACGAAGAATATTATAACAAAGATAAAACAGACATGCGAAGAATGTGAAATATGTATAAAAAACAAAACAAGAAGAAAGCCAAAATATGGTCTAATGTCACATCTTGGACCAGCAAAGCACCCATTCGAAATTGTATCAATTGATACAATAGGTGGGTTTGGGGGATCTCGATCTACTAAAAAGTACCTACATCTTTTAGTTGATCATTTTACTAGGTATGGATATATATTGACATCTAAGAACCAAAGCTCTGACAATTTTATTAAACTTGTTCAGAAAGTGACAGAAAGTCATAAAGTTAATATGATATTAACGGACCAATATCCCGGTATAAACTCCAAGGAATTTAAGGAATATCTGAAAAATAATAATATAAGAATAATTTATACTGCTGTGGATACTCCTTTTTCAAATGGACTTAATGAAAGACTGAACCAAACTTTGGTTAATAAGATAAGATGCAAAATAAATGAAGAGAAAAAAAAAATTGCTTGGACAACTATTGCACAAGAATGTATAAAAAAATATAATGAAACAGAACATACGGTTACCAAATTTGCACCAAAATACTTATTACAAGGAGAAGATGTAAATATTCTACCACCAGAATTAAAAACAAGATATTCAAATGAAGACCTGAGAAGAGATAGAGAATTAGCATATAGAAATACATTGAAATCTCATGATTATAACAAGTAACGATATGACCAACTGAGAAGGGAATATAACTTCAAAGAGGGAGATAAAGTTTATGTAGAGAATGGTAATCGCCTAAATAGGAAGAAAACAGATGAACTAAGAATTGGACCTTACAAGATTTTGAAAAAGATATCAAATACAATTTATGAAGTAGATGCCGGTCACAAGAAAGAAGAATCAAATTTGTTCCATGTTACAAAACTCATTCCATCGTCCGTTAATAGACGAACAATAACGTGCACTCACACCTGTTATTGTTCTTCTCCGGGCGGGGAGATGTAAAGAAACCCAATTGTGGTGTTCTTTAATATATCTTAAATATTGCCGCGTTATTTATCGTCGGTTTGACAGAGTCAGCTGACAGCTCACGTCAGATGAATATGAAGTTAAGATTGTGAGGTTAGATTTATTTTAAGGGATAGATAGTTTATCGTAAGAAACTTACCTACATAATTAATAAGATAGACCCGAAATAAGGGCTTTAAATGTTGTTTCTTTTGTTTACAGGTGAGTAAATGTTTACTTTATAAACTAATGTAATTAGAAAACTGTTGTAAGAACTATTTGTAAGTAAATAAAACTTTTGTTTACAGAAACGCAATTACGTCTTTATTTCAACAAATGAACAGAATATTTATATAAAACCATTATATATAATTTTTTGGGAGCCTATTAAACTATGTTTACATAGTAGCCGGACAGTTTCGAACGTTCTATCATCTTGCCAGACGCATTCAAAGTGAGCAATAATCGGAAGAGCAAGGAGCGTATATAGTAACTAAACGTTATATTATAAAACCTAAGTTTCATATATAATTTTTTGGGAGCCTATTAAGCTATGTTTACATAGTAGCCGGACAGTTTCGAAGGTTCTATCATCTTGCCAGACGCATTCAAAGTGAGCAGTAATCGGAAGACCAAGGAGCGAATACAGTAACTAGTGCGAATGAAACAGAGCGCTTGGTCTATTGCGGGATTTCACTGCGCATCCATTGTTATTAATTTCAAAATGTGCAGTTTATTTTTTTCTTAATCCAGAAATTTCATAAATTAATTTTTACAATTTCAATAACAAATATTTAAAATAATACTGAGTAAAATTTTTCTCATACAATGTCAATCATATCGAAAATCTAATAATTTAATTGATATTATTTTTCATTTTTCAGAAGTTTATTATTGTCAATGCAATTAAAATTATAAAGCCAATGAAACAAAGTAAATCAAATTTTAGTGTTTGTTATACCAAAGGACACATTTATTTTAAGATAAGAAATTTACAGAGAAATTAATTTATTTTAATTAAATCTAAATATTTTCATCATTTTCATCGTTATCGCGCGCTCACTAAATCGATCCACACGTTAGCAGTTTAAACGTCGTAAGTACTGTGAGCACAATTCGGACCGCAGCCTTTGAATGCGTCTGGCAAGATGATAGAACCTTCGAAACTGTCCGGCTACTATGTAAACATAGTTTAATAGGCTCCCAAAAAATTATATATGAAACTTAGGTTTTATAATATAACGTTTAGTTACTATATACGCTCCTTGCTCTTCGGATTATTGCTCACTTTGAATGCGTCTGGCAAGATGATAGAACGTTCGAAACTGTCCGGCTACTAAATAAACATAGTTTAATAGGCTCCCAAAAAATTATATATAAAATTTAGGTTTTATAATATAACGTAAGTATAATTATAAATTATAATAGTTTAGGGGTGTCCGGCAGAGGGTTGGAACCATATTAACTGTCTGGCAATGAGCAACGCGAGTTTTGATATTATTATGAATCAAATATAAAAAAATCAAGTTTTATATCATGACGAATTTGAGATGGAATTTTACACACCTTTGTTGCTTGTTATCTGCCAAAGCCACCGCTGCCTCAGCTTCTTGTTTGGGGATCATTCTTACCTGTACTACGGACACACATAGAAGAACTTTCAGCTTTTATAAATGACGAAGGTCTGGCACTTACGGGCTCTTGGACTATTACTATTAGGCTTTTATCATGGTTTTATCGTGAAGGCGGGCGATCGAATCTGTACTTGTAGTGTGTTAAACACGGAGCTGCTCAACGCTGGAGATTCGCACGCTTCCTGAGAATTGTCGCACTCCAAATCTGGTATGTTTATATCCTCAAAGTCTGGAATCTTCCCTGTATACGAGATTAGCTGATTCCCTTCAACTGAAAGTTACCCAAAAAAATAAAATTATTATACATATATGAAGTCAATTGTTTAGAGCGCAACTGCAATTAACGTTTTAGTCTAATTAAAGCATATATATGTAGCTTTAGAAAATACTCTACCACAAAAAGAGGTACTTAATAAATGATCTGAGAAACACTTATCCGCCCAAATCTAATTATATCGGCTATAGAGATTAATAGCTGTTATAGTTAGACAATAAATACAACGTGTTACAGCAAAAGGTTGTCGTATATTAGTTCGTAGCACAACGGACTTAGATTGAAATAAAAACTCTTCGGAATGTGCATTCCCTTGTATAACCTACACGTCTGCACCTATTTTTTTCTCTATAATTGCAACAATTGAAAAGCGACGACACTAAGCATTTTAAATTCATGAATATCGTCAATACCTGTAGCTATGAAAAAACAGATTGGTTTTAGTGCTAAATTTGGAAACTAAAGTTTCGATCAATCGTTTTGTAGTAAAATTTCAATTTTTTCTATATTTGTCAAACTTTACATCATTTACAATGATTGTCTACAATAGACAAGAACGACACCTTTCTGTAAGACGTTGTACTATATATTAAGGACATTGTATATGACACCTGACAGATAAGGCTTTTTTTCCAATTTAAAAATACATTAAAATAATTTCCTAAAATAAAGGTAAGCCAGGCGATCAAATGAATTTGATTTTGGTTCGGTCGCAATATGGATGGTCCGGGAACGTCCCCGACTCGTTGACTTGCTTGGATCGTACAATAAAATCAGTAAATTTCTCTTTCTGTCAAGAATCAAGTTATTTCAGATTCAACAGTATTTCGTCTGTAAATTATAGAACTTTATTTCATCTTCTTCATGCGAAACTTAATATTTGTATTATAGTTTTTACATAGTAGATGACTTTGAAGAACTATTAAATGTTACGTCTATATCTAATATAAATTCTGCCTATATACATACATACATAGCCCCCTCCCAAAAATAATACTAAACAAAACGAAGTATTGTATTATACCTTAAAACAGCTATATAACAATAAGGGGTGCTGGGCTAGAAAACCTCCACGTGGTGCACCCTGGTAACGTTGGCATCACCGCTAACGGCTAATTTTCTAGCACTTTAGAGGAGGCCATTCTTTTCGGCCATTCGGTTGAGGTTTGGTGCAACAGAGCGGGCGTGTCTGTCGGATCCTCTGTTGGCTCTTCGCTCTTCGGACCAATGAGGAGGAAAACCTCGTTAAAAAACCACGAAGATGGGACCTTTCAAGGGAGGCACCTGCGGACCCCTCTGTTGGGCACAAATTTACGCTTGCCCGGGTATTGGGGGATCTCTGCCCGGGTCGAGTCACGCGTGAGAATAGTTATGGATATTCAATCAAATAAAAATGACAACAAAAAAGATGAAGAAAAGAAGGAGAAGAACCAGAAGGGAAAGTCTAGGAAGACGACGACTTCCCGACTAATGAGAAGGAACGTGTGACGCCTATCTCGCTCTGAGAAGCTAAATTTACTTCAGGGAGCCGAAGAAGATTGGATAGGCTACGTTCGAGATCCGCTATAGCGACGGAGAGAGATGACTCTAGTGCAAGAACTGAGGCACTGGAAGTAAAGGAGGTGGAGATTCGCGATAAGGAGAAATTTCTCAAGAGTGGCTGCCTCCCAAAGTGGCTAGTAGCCGCAGAGGGAGGTCACGCACTCCAATTTCGATTTCTTCAGGCTCCGTGTTCTCTAAGGCGGCAACCTACAGGCGCGTCAGAGTAGAGGGCGAATACGTAGTGGAGGAGGAAATCGCGGATCTCCTGCAAAAAAATCCGGGCACCGGCGGTGGAGGATTTGGCAGCCCAGGCATCGGTGACCCTGCAGGAGAGGGCGAATGTAGCTGTGGCCATCATTAATAAGGTGGCCACAAAGTCTACAAACCTTAAGGGTCCATTTGTTAGGGTCCTTAAGGACTCCTCCTCCGCCATTGCAGGGGTAGTTACTACCCTCATTGGAGATGTAGCTCGCTTGCAGGCGGCTAACGACGCCTGACGGGGCAGGTGGCTGAGCTGAGCACTTAATATGCTCTTTTTCGGGCGCAGACGGAGCACCCTGAACGACAGGGCCGGGTTTCAGAGCGGTCTGCCCCCAATGACTGTTCTGAAGCCGTCTTTGATGCCCATCTGCGCCAAGTACTTGACGCAATGGTGCGTCTGTTGGACGGACGTCTCGCGGGCCTTGAGGCGAGGCTACCTTCAGCCCCCGTAATTCGGCCGCCACTCGCAGCGGATAGGACGAAGATCAGCCGATCCAAGACGTCGCCGCCGGCTCCGGTTCCCATTGCAGGTGGTCATGTGTCGTATGCGGCGGCAGCAGTTACGTCCGCCCCTGTGGGTGCTGCGAAGACAGCTAGAGCAGCAAAAGTGGCGGCAAATACGACTGTGGCAAAGACAGTGGCTCCTAAGGCTGGCCTAAAGATTACGTCAAAGATGAGGGCTGAGTTTCCTCCGCTTCCCACTCCGACACCTATATATCTGGCCCCTCTACTTCTGCTCCCTCAAACGATGGGTGGTAGGTAGTCTGGTCGGCCAAGAAGTCCCGAAATCGGGGTAAGAAGGCTGCTCAAAAAGTAGCCTCTAGGCTGCTCAAAAGACGCCAAAGACTGCGGCTGTGGTGATCACTCTATCACCAGAGGCGGTAAACGCCGGGCTATCCTATGCAGCCGTATTCAAAAAGGCCCGGGATAGTCTCGCCAATCAATTCGGGACTGTAGGTGTCAAAATGCGCCTCGCCCAAACGGGAGCGCGAGTTCTGGAATTCCCTGGGGCTGAAGGTTCAAAGACGGCGGATACTTTTGCCGAAAACTGCGGAAAGGCTTACAACTCCCCTGTCCCATCTGGTGATTGGCAGGCCTATTGCCCGGCGCACACGCGGGTCAGTGAGGGGCGGCAGAGCACTCTGGTGCCTTGTGGCCCGGTCGACCGCAGCGGGAACACAATCCGCTGCAGTCGAAACAACTATCGCACTTGATGCGTGTGTGCCCTGTGGCCAGGCATTTGAAGCACCTCATCGGTCTCGCCGCCAGAACTGTGACTCTGGCGTTCACGAAACCGACGAGGATTTTGCCGGCATCTCCTAAAATTTTGGCTGATGCCACGGGACAACTTATCCACGTCGCACCAAGGCCTCCTGGACGGGGAGACTACACGGGACTAGTACGTGCGTCAACGTCGTCGCCTATGGAGGAGACTGTAGAGACGATCCAGTAATGGATCGAGTCTCCAGCCTCCTTGTCCAGACGAATCTAAACCACTGTGCCGCGGCGCAGGACCTCTTCCTGCAAACCATGGCTCAGTGGTCGATTGGTGTTGCCGTAGCCGCGGAGCCCTATTATGTTCCTCCCCGTCCAAACTGGCTGGGTGACCGGGACGGCTCCGTGGCAGGCTTGCCTGGCTTTTTTTCCGAGGCTTTCCTCAACCTCAGCTTGGAGACCTCGATGCGGCGACTAACGTCTGGGCACGTCCTTGTTCTGGGGGACTTCAACGCAATGTCCGTTGCGTGGGGTTCCCCCAGGACGGACGCAAGGAGCGAGGCCGTAGAGGAGTGGGCGGCCTCGGTGGGCCTCTGTTTATTAAACAGAGGCTCCACCAACACGTGTGTGCTACAGCAGGGGGGTCGATAGTGGACCTTTGGTTCGCTACCCCTGCCCTCGCCGCACGATTAAGAAACTGCCGTGTCCTGGAAGAGGTTGAGACGCTTTCGGATCACCTCTACATCCGATTTGAGCTCTCCCGGGCCCAGGACTCCAGTAGGGCTCACGCGGCGCGGCCTCCTTCTCGCTTTCTGCGGTGGGCTATTTCGAAGCTGAATAGGGACCTACTAGAGGAGGCGGCCATAATTTACTCTATGCTGTCTCCGCAGGCCTCGGCCGAGGAGGTCGACATGGGGGCTGGTCGCTTTCGTGATGCGATTACGCAGATTTGCGATGCCGCCATGCCCCGCATCCGAAGTCGTCGACCTCCATGGAAGGGGGTTTACTGGTGGTCCCAGGAGTTGGCGGACCTTCGCGCGGCCTGTACTCGTGCCCGGAGGTCCTATACCCGCAATCGGCGGCGTCACCGCGAAGATGGCGTGGAGGACCAGCTTCACGAGGAGTACCGAGAGGCGCGGAAAACTCTGAAGCTGGCCATTAGCCGCGCCAAAAAGGTAAAAAGACAGGAGATGCTGGAAAGTCTCGATCGAGACCCCTGGGGTCGCCCTTATCGTGCGGCGCGATAAAAGCTCCGCAAGTCGGGTCCCCCCTTACAGAGACCCTCCAGCCCAGCTTCCTGCAGGAAGTGGTTGAGGCGCTTTTCCCGCAGCGGGCGGTACACACACCCCCGTCGATGGCTTCCTTGGTCAGAGACGACGGGGGACGGAACGAGGATAATGTTCCGCCCGTAAGGGAATCAGAGATGGGGGCGGTCGTTCTACCGAACGTCGTCTTACCGAATTTCTAACGACTATTGGTTTGAAAGGAATCGTTCTTCAATTCTCTTCTACTTAACTGGTTCATCAAACCAATTGTCTGAATTATATCTTAACTCTACTTAGATTTAATATTGTCAACTTTGATGCCATTTGTACTATCAAAAAGATCATCCTATCTGGTCGTTCTAACGCAATGGATTGTGATAGCTTTAGCCCTAGGGTGATAATTATCACCTTGGCAGGCTTGGAGGGGATAGGGATTTTGCTGCGGGACCGAACTAAAAAAAATGTGATAGTAAAACCGTAAGAAAAAATCCGTGGAATAAAACCGTTAAATGAGACGTGCGCAGGCGCGACAATCGCATACACAAGCGAGTAGTGTATAATACCTTTCGCTTTCTCCCTCTTTCGTCGCGGAATTTTCGACCGCACACATCACATTTACACGATTGACTCCGCAATTCCATCTTTTCGGGTGCTTTTGCTCCCATTTTGTAACTAGCATTGGCTTCCACAATCGCATATGCAGTTATATTACAAAAAAAAATGTAAATATCTTCCTTGTGTTCGCTTTTGAGCGGAATTCACATTTAAGAGATCGCGTTCCAGATCTGGAAATATGAGGCTTTTGAAATCAATTTACATGTTACTGTTTTGTCTAATGTGCATTGTCATGTGTTAGAGAGATGTAAAAATAGTACGAATGTTAAGTGCGTGATAGATAGTATGAAACGTAGCACACATGACGCGCTTTCGTAAATGTCAAACTTAGCGTTTTGAAATTGTTTCGTTTTTCGTTTAGAAATAGAAAGAGTGTTCGTATCATTTCTTGAGAATACTTGAGATTATGGAATAAAAAATGTATCTATAATGTGCTTGTCCATGAATTCATGAGTATATACTATGCATTGGCGGGGTGGAGTGGTAATAGAAAGAGAAGGGATGAGAGAACTATGTATTTTTCTATTTCTATGTAATTTTATGTTGTCAAACAAAAACAAAGAGACATATTTTGTTATTTTAGTTGAAATTTGAATTATAATGCTTTTTTATTTTAAGTAATTTATTATTTTATTTCCTAAAATACTGAATTTCCTAAATACTTTCTTGTCCTTAAATAAAAAGTAATCAGCAAAATTTAAGAGAAAAATCAAGAAAACCTACATAAAATTGAGCATTGATTTTTTTTGCAAATTGTGTCGATTCTACATTATCCGAAGGAACTTCGTTTCTACCTGGTGTCCCACGACACCATTTCATTTAGTATGTAGTAGTCTGCCTGATATTTAAAAGCCTGCCAAAGTTACTCAACTCTGCCTGATGGCAAGCATGAACAGAATCAAAGAGTTGTAGTTATCATACTCTCTGTCAACTGAACTTTCTCTGTCACTTTGTGAACTTTCAAAAGGCGGCGCGCCTGGAAACCACAGGTGTCTCTCTGGTGGTAGGGCGTATTGAGGCACTAGGTTTACGGGTAGCCCTGGACAAGACGGAGGCCCATTTGTTCCATGAGCCCCGTCGTGGTCCACCCTCCGGCGCCTCCATCGTAGTCAATTCGGTCCTCGTACCGGTTCAGGTCCAGATGAAGTATCTGGGCCTGATCCTCGACGGCAGGTGGTTCTTCGACGAGCACTTCCGACAGCTTTCTCCAAAGCTGGTCGGCGCTGCTTCTGCCCTTGGGCGACTATTGCCCAATTTGGGTGGAGCCAGCGTTGCGACGAGACAGCTATACACGGGGGTTGTCCAGTCAATGGCCCTGTATGGTGCTCCGGTGTGGGCGGTGGCTCTGACTGCCCAGAATAGGGCTCGCCTCTGGCGCCCTCAGAGGATATTGGCGGTTAGAGCCATACGCGGTTACCACACCGTATCGACGGAGGCGGGGCGACAGCATGGGACCCTTTCCTTCCGACTGACGCAGATCCTTTCCGGGCACGGTTCCTTCGGGCAGTATCTGCACTCGGTCGCCAGAAGGGAATTCCGCCTGTCACCACTGCGACTGCAGTGAGGACTCTGCTCAGCACACGCTAACGATTTGTTCCGCCTGGGCGGCGCAGCGTGGGATCCTCACTGCAGTTATTGGAGGAGATCTCTGGCTACCGGCCGTCATACGCTCCATGATCGATAGCGACAGTTGTTTGACCGCGGTCGCAACCTTTTGCGAAGATGTGATTTCACGGAAGAAGGCGGCGAAGAAAGCCCGGGAGAACGATCTCCACTCGGACTCAATTCGCCACCGGCGAGCCGGGCGGCGGAGGCGCGCTTACCAGCGCCTCGTGCCGCCTTGAGTGTGGCTGCGGGTGGACGGGACGGGTTTTCCCCTCCATCCGCTACAATGGCCAGCCGCGAGGAGGCGGCGTCCACGTGTGCCGTACGTCGCCTAAAATAGAGTTTAATTTATAGGGCAAGCGCTAGGAGGGATCTGGATGTCGTAATAGTAGCTGTTCCCGGATCCCTCCTATGTCAGGCGCAGAGTGGCACACCGTGTGGTTTCAGTCGGTCCGATTCCGATACACCACCCCGCCGTAAGCCCCGATGGGGTGTCGGCTCGAGGGGGTTTCCACACGTAAAAAAAAAAGAAATTATATAACAATAATATTTGTAATGTTCTATTTTTTAATTCAAAATCTAATGTTAATAATAAGTAAAACAAAATTTTGCAAGTCTGACATCGTTGTTATAAGGCATGTCGATCATCTTATTTGAACGAGAATCGATCCTTAAAATCAGTCATACGACCGTGTCGTAAATCAATCTGTTTTAAAAATCGTCAAACCGGACCAGCCGTTCTCAAAGTTGACCATTTCAACAGAATAACATAGTATTAATTATACCAAAATTAGGTAAAGAAATGCCTTCTAAGGAACAAATTTCTTGTAAGTTTTTGAATAAACCGATCCGATACAAACACTCAGAATCGAGTAACCTAATCGATTGCAAAACAATTGAATTGATTACGAACTCATTTTTTCTGAGTGAAATGGACATGCCTAATAAGTTTTTGTAACTTACAAAGCGGCTTGGATGTTCAAACTTAACATTCACTTGTGGACGCATTCACAATCATAGTTGAATTGATTTTTAAAAAATCGTGCGATTGCGGTAACAATGATGAAACTTGGATTGTGGAAAGTAAAAATTTAATAAATGCTAACACTCAGTGAAGTAGCAAACACTAATTCATTGATATTTATTACAAGAAAAATATGACCAATAAGTTAGATCAATACCCCTACTTGTGAATTGCATTCCATATAAGAAATTATAGCACCAAAATAAACTAAATAATATAACTGTAACAATTTAAGAAATTTAAATGTCGTGCAAAGTAGGTCCTTATTTTACAATTCTACTTCAAAACATAAATTACTACCATTATCCTCTGTCAATAGTTGCTGCACACGATTGTCATCACCGCTTACATTCGATATTTCACCTTTCTGCTTCTTTGCTTTAATTACCAACATATTTATTTATTTATTTAATATACTTTCTGCAAATAAAGTACATTGCATAAGGCGGACTTAATGCCGTAGGCATTTTCTTCCAGTCGACCTTTGGGTGATGCAGAGATGCGTGTAGCAGGTGTAACAATAGATTTAATAGTGTTGATTTTTAATTTGCGTATAAAATTTTATGTAATACATAATGATATAAATACATATACACATGCATATACATATATAAAAGGGAATACATACCTATATACATATATACACACACAAATACATACATATTCATACAATGATGAATAGGCAAGTAATCATTCTGATGACTCCGTCTACAAGTCTCCGTAAAGTTTGCGTACTCTAACCTTAAAGGTTAGCGGGTTAGCAGACTTTCTTATATCTAGGGGGAGAGCGTTCCAGCGGTTTACAGCTTGGACAGTAAAGGACGAATGGACAATACGGGAATTATGTGATGGACAGAGAAGGAGGAGATTATCGGAAGAACGAAGATTTCTGTCATGGTTAGAGCAAAGATATTGTATGTGAGTTGTTAGGTAAGCGGGTGGGTTAGAAGAGTGGATAAGGGAGTGTAACATAATCAACGCCCGCAAGCTCCGGCGCTGTCTAATAGGTAACCATGAGAGTTGCCTCCGATAAGCGGATACATGATCATACTTACGTAAGTTGAATATGAACCGAATGCAATTGTTGAAAAGACGGTCTAATTTGTTGAGCAGATCTGCATTCAGGTCGAGGTAACACACATCACCATAGTCGATGATTGGCAAAATTAAGGCATAGACAAGCGTAATCTTGGTTTTTATGGGGAGAAAGTTTTTTAGTCTATAGAGGCCACGTAAAATATTCGTGACCTTTTGACTGACACTGGTTACCTGAACCTGCCAATTCAAAGTTGTATCTATGTGTAAGCCGAGGTCCTTAACCGATTGGTTAATGGGCAACACTGTACCGTCATAAATGATACCAGCGACAGCGTCAGGATCAATTCTACCCACCATTCTGGGACTTCCTATGAAGATCGCTTGACATTTACCCGGATTCACGTTCAAGCCGAAACTGCTGGACCAGTTTTTTATGGTCTCTAGGTCATGGTTAACGCTGGCTATAGCTTCATTTAGGTTTTCAACTCTCGCATGTGAGTAGATCTGCAAGTCGTCTGCATACAGATGATACGAACATCGAAGTTTGTGAGTTATGAGGTCGATAAATAGCGAAAAGAGAAGAGGGGAAAGAATACCGCCTTGCGGCACGCCAGAGTCTAGTTCGGCCCACAGCGATGACGAATTATCGGTTCGGACAGACTGCTGGCGTCCACGAAGATAGGATGAAAACCATTCCAGTGCATCGTCGGAAATCATGAAGTGGGCAAGTATTGCTAGTAGGATCTCGTGGTTCACAGCATTGAAGGCGTTTGAGAAGTCAATTAAAGCGAGAACAGTTATTTTGCCTTCCTCAATTGCCGCCTTAATGTCAAGCGTTACCTTGAGCAAAGCTGTCCCTGTACTATGTCCAGGTCGGAATCCTGATTGATACTTACTGAGTAAATTATTGCGATAAATGAAGTGAGACAGTTGCTTATGTACACAGGCTTCCAGTACTTTGGACAGGAAAGGGAGGATGGATATTGGACGAAAATGGGAAGGGGGGGAGGGAATAGGTACTTTAGCCAATGGGCGTACATAAGCCTTGCGCCATAAGGAGGGAAAGACGTTGGAATCAAGGGAATAGTTAATTATGTGGGTGATGGCGGGTAAGAGCTGGTCCAGGATAGTAGTCACCATAAAACGGCTAATGTTATCATTACCAGTGGCTTTGGATTTGATAGCAACAAGAAACCGCCGGACATCCTCTGATGCAACTGGAGAAAAGTCGAAGGGGTTTACAGTAGGTTTAGGCAGGCGGGCCACGGAATCGATAGTTTGGGATTTGCTTTGATGATCCAAGGTAATAGAAGTGGTGAAATGCCGATTGATATCATCTACAGCAATGCCCATTGGAAGATCCGCGTGGCGCCTGCTACCGATGCCGAGAGTCCTCAGGAACTTCCAGATGTCGGCAGAAGAAGATGTAGAAATATTATCGAGAATATAACGGCGTTTGGCATTACGTATCATCTGATTGCACTTGTTTCTGGCAATTTTGTAGGCAAGCCAGGTGTCATCACTGCGAGTTCTTTTAAAACGCCGAAAAGCTCTATCCCTGCTCCGCATTGCACTACGGATGCTATTTGTCAACCAAGGTGCGGGGGGATGTTTAAGTTTGATATTCCTCAATGGCGCATGAGTGTTGTATAGGTGTAATATATTTTCGTTCAGTATATGAACCTTCTCGTCGATAGTGGCAGCTATCGTTAAGGGTTCCCAGTTGATGTGGGAAGCATCTTCCCGGAGTTTGTCCAGATTCATACGTCCAAAACAGCGTCTGGACATCATTTTCGGTTTAGGCTTTGGCGTTTTAATCTTGTATGAAAGATATACCAGATCATGATGTGAGAAACCAGGCGCTAGATGCTGGCCATGCGATGAGACTTTTTCAGGGGAAGAAGTAATTATAAGATCAAGCAAGGTGTCTACTCCATTTAGGTTGTGGTGTGTGGCGTGAAGTGGCAAGCTATGTAAGCATGTAGATTCGAGTAAATCCAGCAGCTTACGGCAGCGGGGGGAACTGTGACACAGTAGATCAGTATTGAAATCGCCCCTGATGATGTGATGTTCATACTCAGACCCCAAAGATTCTAAAACCGATTCGAATACGGTGAAGTAATCAGTAGCCGGGGGACAGTATACGACACCTAGGACAAGTTTGGTTCCTCTGACAGACACCTCAAGGAAGAGATACTCGGCGGGTGAGTCAGGTGGTGATTTGGAGGCAAGACTATAAGAAAAGTCGGTACGTATATATATTGCGACACCACCGCCCCTTTTGTTTACCCTGTCATTCCTGATGAGGACATAGCCTGGTAGGGGGTAAGAAGTGCTAAGAAGTTGGGGCTTGAGCCATGTCTCGGAAATCAATATGGCGTCCACGTTTGAACCGTTGAAGGTTTCCCATAAGTCGCCATAGTGACTCGGTATGCTTTGAGCATTTATGTGGCAAACGTTAAAGAAACGTGGACACTTTTGGTTAAAAGTACTGCGTAATATATCCCCGAGGGTATCAGTCATCGAAGTAAAACTTTCATTTGCTGATGAATTTTCAGAGCCGCTGGCGGAGTAGTAGGGGTCGACATCGGTCATAATGCAGAATATGAATTAAAATAAATATTAAAATAATAAATATAAATAGATATTATTGATAATGAATATTACGAGCAATCAAAATTATTAAATTAAATGAAGGAATTCAATACTCACGTCAATGCACCACCCGCCGGCTTACACTAGTATTTTTGGAGTACAATAGCAAGAACGATATTATTTAATATTATTTTTATGGTAAATATTAAAAAGAGTGAGAAAACATGGAATACAACGTTCGACAAACCAGATCAGTTATAAAGTAAGAGTGAGCAAAGTAATCGTTTTAAAGACGTCGATGATTGATACGAGAATATGCGTGAATATGGAACGCATCAAATAAAGAACTGTAGACTTAAACGTCAACTGACTTACTTTGACACTTTAATTACCTAATTTTGTTGTTGTTATTATAGCATTGTAAAATAATGAAGGTAGAGAATGGTAATAGAAAATTGTATAAAGTGACCTTGAAAAACAGATTTTAGAAGCATTGAATACCACAGAAACTCGGAAGTCAGTTTTTCCTTGTAGTATTCCTGGTGATATTCGCCGAACCACTGGCACCCAATGAACTGCTGCCCTTCGCTGTACTTGCATTTGGATGTTTCTGAATCAACGGTTCCAGTTCGGCCAACGAGGTAATCTTAACCCGGCCCCCATCTGGCACCTTGACGACTATGACACCTTCTTGAGTCCAACAACCCCTGACACCAAAGTGGAGTCGAGCCCGGGCAAATGCAGACTGTCTGGTCTTGGTTAAATATTTCTTGACAGTGATGTTCGTGCTCTTGAGCTTAGTCTTCAGTTTCCAGACAGCAGATTTGAAGTCTAAGGTTGAAAACCTTACCAGTAAAGGCCTCCTGTGATCCTTCTTAGGACTACCAAGCCTGTGACAACTTTTGATGGACGATGCTGTATAGTGGAGATCCAGCCTAACACGAAGAAGATCGAGGACCGAATCAGCACAATTTTCATTGTCAACTTCGGGAGCTCCGACAAAGATGAGTGCTTTCCGTCGATGTCTGGTTTCAATAATGTCGACAGTCTTAGAGCACTCATCTATCTGTTTCCGTATCAGACCCAGCATGCTGAACATAAGCTCACGGAAGGTTCTAAATTCTTCCGCAAGTCTACCAACAGTGTCTTTAGCTGGTGCATTACACTGTATCTGTGCCTCAAGTTCTCCCATTCGTTTTGTGAATACCTCCTCCAGACTCTTCTGTGCAGATTCAATGACAGCCAGTTGGGACATTCTTACGTCAGTGTTCTTGTCCATAAGAAAATAAGCAGGTGTTGTAATTTACTAGTGGGCAGCTGACAGGTGGATGTACATAAAGGCGTTGTTGTCACATCTATAGCTCCGCCAACGTTAGTGTAAGCAAATTACTGTGATAAACACTGGTTTCACTTATGTAGATTGCAAATAAAGTATTAATTTAATTTATTTCGATTTTTTATTCACAAGCACAAGTGTTGGGGTTTTGTACACCTACCCTTATTCACATATACTTACACATATACATACAACATATAATTACAGTTAACACTTAACATTTATTTAAACTATTCTGCCTATGCGAAGAAACACGCCAACGGCATACAATGATGCTCTTGCAGAATACGTAGCGTTACAAATTGTGTTTCCGTGGTCGACAGGTATACCAACCAAATAGACAGTAGGTAAATGGATGCATATGTTATACTTAAACGTGATGATTTGTATTCAAATCATTAAAGTTTATATGTAATTGTATTTTTTACATATAAATGTTACCACACAAGTAGAAATGCCAGTTGACTAACGTAGTCATTTTTGCCAAAACAATAATTTTCCCTAATCGTAGCACTGACCGGCACCACCACGATTATATTTCCCCTTTACCAAAAACATCCAACACGTCAATTGGCCGAGACGCGGTCAGCGTTGAAAATAATCTTGAAAGATGAGGTAGCAACATGCTACTTTGCTGGAGTGGCCTCGCTGTTACCGATCAGCCAATCAAAATCAATCATCGGATACTGTTTGGTTGTACTTGTATCTACAATTAACATAAACGTGAAATATAACTCAAAAACACATGGGTTGCCTTTCATTACGCAATGATTGCTGGTGGAAGTCGTGCGTGCATTCTGATCTGTAAAACTTTTGAGTGGTATATTCCTCATTGTATACTTCGTACAGACGGCAACTTTGCTGTAAGACTAACTGCTATAAATTGTCTTACAAACAAGCTAGTAGAAAGTCATTCGTATAATGGACAAAGCAAATATTGTTGTAAGGTGGCGCCAGACTTGCCCAATTGCTGATCGATATTGTATGTGATAATGATATTTTTGTCACTATAACAATTCATATCTTGCCGGTCTTCTTGTATTTTCTGTTGTTGTGTAATAATATGATTATAATGATTATAATTATTATTATTATTGGCATTTCGTTGTGGATTGTTAACTGTATTAAAACGATCGCATACTTTGTCAACGGTCGGTTTTATTCATAAAAAAAAACATAGCAGGTGTGATGTCATCCTTTTAGACGATATTATTGTGCCATGAGAGAAAATTATATAGCAAATATATGATGCATTCAGCAATGCAGGACGTGTGTATGCATACTTTTTGAATGTTGATTAAAAAATTTCGAGTTGAATTGAACATTAAATAAAAACAGGTATGTACAATCGTACCATAACTTACCATTATTGGGTGTTTTCGTCTTCTCGTCCATAGTATTATACGGTAGTCCATAGAATGAATCTTCAGACCCAAACAACTAGAATACAAAAATAAATTCAACACAATTTCCGAATACTGAACAATAAGTTAAGTGATAATATTAATAAAGATAATTTGTAATGTTATGACAAGTTCAGAACGCGCACTCATCAAGATAAGGATTTGTTTTCTGTAAAAGATGTTCAAAGCCAATATGCCAATGCTCATTTACGATACATTTTTTTTTATAATTCTTTAGTTACGTAATCACAAATCAATCTTTATCTAGCAACTAACACTTCTGTCGATCAGGTTTTAATTACATAATTATTTGTTGTATGTTGGCAGGTAGGGATAGCGAGAGACCTCGAATCCATTTCATCCATTATCCAATCCTGAATATTAAATTACATTCACATTATAAAGAAGGAGGGTTCTTAATGCTTTCTTTCTTTGGGTGTTATGATATACATAGAAAGTTGTTTATTCAATTATTAAAATATAAAATAATAAATATATACATATATGATAAATATTTCATAGTTCAAAGACCTTATATATTATTCATAATTCGACTTGTATATCAGTTTAGAATGAAACCAGTCCATCCAAAGGTTGCCTGAAAGAAATTGCTATAAGCAATAAGGCCGGCCTTTGTACATCACAGTTTTTGTTAGTTTTATTATTATTTACTGTTTGTAAATTCTGGTGTACAAATAAGTATTATCTATCTATCTCTTTGTATACTATATTGCAATTAAATCAAGCTATGCCCATTTATACTGGGGTGACAGTGACTGCCACAATTACTGCCATACCTTTGATGTCCCGGGGTGTGAAAAGGCATTTCACTAGACTACCATAGTATGCGCCACCATACTACATTGTCTGCATTTGCAATGACTATGGTGACTATAACTCTTGGATTCTATTCATGCCTTCCATCAGGCAGAATAGAGTCATTTTGGGAGACTCTTTAAATAAAAAAAAAAGTGAAAACTTTGGTAAAGTAAAAATAGTAATAAATACCTGGCCTGAAATCTGTTCACATTAGCATTATTGTTTACAGTGGCAAAAGGCATATTGTTCCAATCAAAATCATCTTGAAGTTCTGTATTAATATCAGCCAAGTTCAAATGGGGTTCTGTGTTTTTCTGGCCTTTTTTACATTTCTTATTACATTTGTCTGAATCTGTTTTTTCCAATTTTATATTGATACCACTAAGCATTTTTTGTCTTGTAAGTTTGACAGCAGTGCTTCCTGGACAAGGTCCTGTACTGTGTTTTGCATGTTGATGTCATCTGCACCAGCAACACCAATATCACTTATTGAACACATCGCTAGCAAATATTTCAGCTGATAGTTTCAAGTCTGCCGTAGGGTTTAGTACATGAAATGTGTTCTGTTGTGGGATACTCTTCCCATTTCCCACATTTTTGTTACCATTACTGTGACCTTTTGATTTGTTCACTGTTTTTGGAAACATTTGTTCCAGTATTGGCTGCTCTATAGGACCTGTAGGGGTTGTTGGGGTAGGTGATGCAGATGTAATAATAGGTAGGCTGTCACTTGATCTCCGAGTGCCATAGCGGCGACTGACAGGATACATTACTCGCTGGACACCTGAAAATATATTTTATTAATAACAAGTTACCATACATTCCATTTTTTGTTACATTTATCAAAAAAAAACCTTGAGTGTGCTTTCTACGTAAATTATAATAACAAAAATGTTGATTCAATAAAAAGCAGTAATAAAATAGAAAATAAGTGTAAAAGAAAGACTTGTAAGATAATTAATAATAGTAACTGTTTCAGCATCATCCCCATCTTCCATGCTAACATGATAGGTAGAAGTAGAAGGTTCAGTAGGACTATGACTTGATGCCATATTCGTTAGAGGTACTTCAATAGTAAAATCACCACTTGGTACGGACTCCTGAGTGCCATCATTATGCAGAATATCATCCTGCGCTAACTCATGGATTGTGGGGCCATCTTCCTACAAAGCATCCATCCATATTATAATACAACATGAATATGTTGGGCGCAATGCAAAACACTGCATTTACGATATTACTGGCATCAAGGTTCTTACATAATAACATGAGATAGTCAATCCCAATATGCTTGCAAAACAAAAATTTAATAGTCGTTGCATGGTGAATTAGGCATCTGGTTGTCGAGTGGTATTATTTTAACATACAAAAGTCACTAAGAACTAAATATGTACCTGATTATCCTCAATTGAATCATCCAGTAGAGCATCTTTATCCAGTTTCATATTTTTTATCCTGCCAGGATAAGAACTTTCTCCATTAGCAGTAGTATGTGCTTCGCTGTTTATCATTAACTGGAATGGTCTCTTTACTCCAGCAGTGGCACTGCCAGGACCTGAAGGCCTAGATGGTTGTGCCACTACTGACATCAAAAATTGAATCAGCTAAAATGGAAAGCCACAAGTTTAATTAATATGGTCTGTAATTCATAAAAATTTAACTGAAATCTTTACTCACATTATTCACAATTTTCTATTGTTTGATATGCTTCTGCCGGAGAATTGCAACTTTCCTCCAGATAGCTTCACTTTCTTGTGCACTATATATGGCACTAAACTTTGCATCAAGACTTTCTCTTGTTTACCTTTTATTTGTTTCACATCAGTCAACATTTTATTCACAAGCTCAGGTTTTAAAATAACCTTTTCACCACTCTCATTACTGGCAACAATAGACCTAGGGATTGCTATCTTTCTTTTAATGTGTTCCAATAAATAAGCATGACCTTTCATAAAACTAAAGGTGGGAAAATTCAATTTCATCCTTCTCGTAGCGGAGACCACCATTTTCAACAGAGGTGATTTTATCAAAGCCATACATATTCAATTGTCTAACAAAACTTGCCATATTTTTATGTTTATAAAATAAAGGCAAAAGTTCCCTTGCAAAATCTGCCTGATTTTTTATAACAAATGTTTTCCCTCTCTGTAAGATAAATAAATTAAATAAAGATATAACATAAAAACTTCATACCAGCTTCACATGGTGTTTTCACGGGCTTACAGTCGGACATTCTAAATCTTTCTAACATTTCATTTATGTACTTTTCTTGTTCAAGTAACACGTTGTCCCCATCTCCAGTAATATGTAGACCAACACATAGATTTGCTGGACCAAAATCTTTCATATCAAATGTTGTTTTAATTCCAAGTTGAAAACATTTTAGGTACTTTCTTCAGAAGTGAACAGAATTAAATCATCCACTCAGATAGCTATAAAAGTATTCTTCTTATCATTATAATAAACGCAAGTATCTGTTTTAGATTGAGTCATTCCTAGCTCATGCAGGACTGAACTTAATTTCAGGTTCCAGAGCCTGCTGGCTTGCTTGAGTCCGTAAATTGCTTATACTCTTCTGGCTGTTGCATGTAAAGGTCTCTATCAATCTCTCCTTGTAAAAAAGCCAATAACAGCATCCATCTGATCTATAGCCAGCCCATATCTAGCTGCTAAGGCAAATAAATAGCGTATAGTTGTATATCTGACCACTGGTGAGTATGTCTCTTCATAATCAGTGCCTCATCTTAGTGCATGTACCGTGCATCGTTTATAACAACCCTGGCCTTATATCTCGTAACATTTCCAGTCTGATCTGTTTTTACTTTAAACACCCACTTATATGGAAGGGCCTTTTTGCCTGGGGGCAGGTCAGTCAACGTCCATATTTTATTTTTCATCAATGAAGAGATGTTAGTGCTTCCTCGACAGTCTGTGGATCAGTTATACCAGTATATAAACACAATAAGCCCATATTGTCATTTTTATCCTTGTTTCGCTTATTTTGTGATCGTCTTGGCCTCAATGTTACTATGGCAATCTTGTTTAAAGCCTTAGGTTCAATACTTACTTGCATTATAACATAAAAAATACTAGGTGAACTTCAATTATTCAAACTTATTCAATTATTAAAAAATATAGAAAATTTTATGTTTACAAATTATAAAATAATTTGCAAAAGTAAAATTTTCTATATTTTTTTAATAATTATAAGACCCTTTTTAATATTTTATCTAATCAATATAATGATGGGAATAAATAAAAAAGATATTTAAAAAAATTGTTATAATCTTTATTCACTTTTTGCATTCATTCAAGACATAAGTTATTCAAGAAATAAATTTGAACATCAATATTGATTCAACTGATAAATTGGCACTATTGGTGGCATTACACACACTTAAAATATTCTTAAAATAAAGGATTTTAAAATAATGTTTAATTCTATAGAAAACAACGCCTAAACGATGATCAGACAGTGTCCATTGAGTCCTCGTTTAGTGGTTCAGTCTCCATTGCCATATCTCTGTCTAAACATCCCGTTGCATACTTGAAACTCAGCTTCTCATAGTGAACTTGTTCCTTGGCTGACACAGATGGTTTGCATTTCGAAAGGGCAATTCTAAAGTCTTCGAATGTGACGAAAATATCACCATCGGGAGTCCCGTTTGCAATATGATTTGTTAATGTGTTTTTGGCAGCTGACCTGACTAGACCAGCCAAATCCGCTCCTGTATAGCCCTCTGTTAAATCAGCTATAACATGTAAGTTTACATCAGGTGCAAGTAGTGATTTTGTGCTACTTTTAGTAAGTTTCTGGAGTATGTCAAAGCGATTTTCTGTAGCCGGCATTCCAACATACATAACTTGTTCCAAACGACCCGGCCGCAGTACTGCAGGATCAATGATATCTGGTCTATTTGAAGCTGCCAACACGAAAACTCCTTCACGACTCTCTATGCCATCCATTTCAGTCAACAGCTGATTGACGACTCGTGCTGCACCGTTGTTGTCTTGACCGGTTCGCCGAGGACATAATGCATCAAATTCGTCAAAAAATATGACACAAGGTGCAGAATTTCTAGCCCGTCTGAAACACGTGCGAACAGCTCTTTCGCTCTCACCTACATACATATTAAGCAACTCCGGTCCTTTCACTGATATGAAGTTTACTCCTGCTTCATTTGCTACAGCTTTTGCTAACATAGTTTTTCCACAACCAGGAGGGCCACATAGTAAAACTCCGCTCGGGGCAGCTAATCTCAGTTGTTTCAATAATTCAGGATACTTCACAGGAGCTAATACAGCCAGCTGTAATTCTTTCTGAACTTGACTCAGAGATCCAACATCATCCCAGGTAACATCTGGTACAGTTATAATACCCTCTCTCACTGCACAGGGTTTGGTTGACTTAAGTGCTTTAACAAAATCTTCATGTCTGATGGCAAGTCCTGTTAGTTCATCTTTAGTGTAAGGTGTAAGTCCTAAAAGAACTAGAACTTCATCTATAGGATTAACAGGAATTTTAGGCATTTCTTTCACATTATTACTGTCTAGGACAACTTTTATAGCAGGACCATCTAAGTCCTCTTTAGCAGGTTTATCAACATTTTGTAGCGGTGCATTGGGAGCATCAACAGCTAAAACAGTTTCTTCACTCGCTTTATTTCCATTTGGTATTACTGCCACTTCATCTTTAGCAGGTTCCTCTACATTGGGTTTTGTTTCTACTTTAATCTTAGATGTTTGAATTTCAGTAAATACTCTCTTTAGAGCATATGTGCTAGCTTTAGTTACAAGATCTTGTAAATCCGCTCCGACAAACCCAGGTGTGATCTGTGCTAAGATGTTCATATTCACATCTTCATCTAACGGGATACCTTTACAGAGAATACTAAGAATTTCTATCCTAGATTTTAATGAAGGTATACCAAGTGCAATTTCTTGTTGAAGACGGCCCGATCTCCGTAGAGCAGGATCTAAGGCATCAGGATTGTTTGTAGCGGCAAGTATTAACACCGAAGACTTAGTTTCAGACAAGTCATCTAAGCTAGTTATAAACTGGGAGACCATTCTTTTTTCCATATCTTTTTGAGCATAAGCTCTGTTTCCACAAACTGCATCAATCTCATCTATGAATAACACACTTGGAGCTACTGATATTGCTCGGTCAAACAATTCTCTAATCCTTTCCTCAGACTCACCCGACATTCCTCCAACTAATTCTGTACCACTTACTGCTATCATTGGTAATTGCAATTTGCCAGCGATAGCGTGTGCTAGCAATGTTTTTCCTGTACCTGGTGGCCCATGTAATAATGCACCCCTAGGAGCTTTAGCACCTAACTGACTATACACGTCCGGGTACATCATATGTAATATTAAATCGCAAATCTGTGTTATTATATCTGATATTCCACCGATGTCGTCAAAATTAACCTTAACATTTTTAATAGTACCAATGTCACTCTTTTTCTTTGGTGGTGCAATTTTACTTGTACCCATTTTCTTTTTTCTGTCATTAGTTTGTTGATTCTGCTGTGTTTTAACCTCAACTGGCACGTTGTTTTTGTTTTTATTAGGCACGTGGGCGGTTGTAGTGATTTCATCGTTGATTTTAGGTAATTTTGGCGCCGTACCACCATCCTCGTCACTACTCAAAATATCTATAGGTTTACCTGATTTATCTGTATTTCTTTGATTTTGTGTCGGCCGCTTTTTGGGTTGCATCTTATACATGGCGATCAAGCGGTCATTGAGCACATTCATATTATTTTCGTCTTGTAGTTTTAAATCGGATTCTTCCTCTGAACCTTCTGACGTAGTCGCTCCATCCACCCCGTAGCTCTGTAAAACTACTTCATACGCACTTTTTACCATCTGATAAAAGGCATTATCGCGTCTGTTGTTATACTCGCGGTAGCACTGTTTTAATGAACGCGCCATTTGCCTAACATCGACGAAAGACTTGTCCACATTCTCGGCGAGATAATTCTTAACGCGTGCCACTATTACTGGATCACTAATAGTATTTTGTCGCGCTCGATGTTTCTTCATTTTACAAAAACGTTTTATAATTCATTTACTCCAAATAGATACCTTCTATGGAATTGTTTCTTCCCGATACGACGACAAGTAATGTTTGACAGCGGTTTCTCTGAATTAGGTATGTCGATCAGAGATCGATTAATCGAAGAATCGATTTTTTAAATCGAAATATAGTACTGAATCGATATATCACCTTTGAAAATCGACATTCTCTTTTTGTTTTATAGAAACCATACAATTATTGCAATTAGTTGAATATAAAAGTGAATATAAATTTGAAATTAATCGAATTTCCTGATTTTACTGATAACAGATTGCTAATTGTAATATTTATCTTGTTTTCAATAAAATTTATTTATACTTACATTGTAAACGTAAACTTGAAATAAGATCGATTTTTTAGAAATTAATCATTTAAACCTCGATTTTTTTGTGAACCAATTCATTAGGTCACAATTCGAATGAATTTAAAAATCGATTTTTTTCGAAAAGCATTGACATCCCTACTCTGAATCGATGGAACGTGTACCACAGATAGAAACTAATGTCATAGCATGTACAATGTTTCTGAAGCTAATAAAAAATATATATTTTAATTTGTCATTTTATTTTTCTTTCTGTTTCAGGTAAAAACTAAAAAATCATATCCTACAATTGACTCGACTACTGATAAAAGACTTCAAGAGGAGCTCATAACCATTTTTGTGAAATTAACGACAATGAATAAAAATATAAGCGAAAGGTAAACTTTAAGTCAACAGTAGTCAAAATACATATTCAATAAGAACAAAAATTTTTTTGCTATTGACAACAACCTAATTATCGCAATACACATATTGTCATTATTTATACTTCAAAAAACCATAACGGTCTTAGCTACTTAAGTATGATTTTGTAATGTAAAATTTTAAATATAAGTATTACTGTTTACAGATGTCTCGAACTCAAGAGGTGGAATTTAAAGGAAGCCTTATACCATTTTACTAAACTGTTTATATTGGACGCCTTGGAGTCTCTTACAAAAGTTTCATAGCTTTTTGAAAACAATGTTCTTATGCAGTGTTATCTAATAAAGTTACTGTTAAAATATTAGTTTCTATATTGTGCCTAATATACTAAGTAACACACTAGTAATAGTTATATAGTCTGTGGTGTAAATTCGCACCTTTTTCAATGTTTGTCTATTCCTTTATATACTCTGTGGGCATCATTAAAAGACTGCTGTTGTACTATAAAACTTTTCATTAATTTCAAATAAATTCTACATAATCCAATAACTCTAACAGGTTATGGGCCCAGTATAGCCCTGATAATCGAAGTGAAAGTCAGTGAACATAAAATTACAGTGAAAATTGTGAAAATATCGCACGCCGGTAAAACATAACCTCAAAGTGACTGTTGGTTTTACGGATCGAAAACACTGAACATTACAAATATTGTGTCAAAAATGTCGTCAAGCAATCCTCTCGTAATGATCGAAAAGCTTACTGGTCGGGAAAACTATTCCACATGGAGATTTGCAGTCAAAACATATCTCCAACACGAAGACTTGTGGGACTGTGTTGAACCCGCGCCCGGTGACTCTGTCGACTCAAAACGCGACATAAAAGCAAAATCTAAGATCATCTTACTGGTGGACTCTGTAAACTACGTTCACATTCAAGATGCAAAGTCTGCAAAAGAAGTGTGGGACTGCTTGGCAAGTGCATTCGACGACTCGGGGCTAACACGCCGTGTGGGATTACTTAGAGATCTGTGTACAACAAATCTTACTGGATGTCTAAATGTCGAAGAATACGTGAGCAAAATTATGACCACGGCTCACAAGCTCCGGAACATCGGCTTTAAAGTAGATGACGAGTGGCTCGGGACACTGCTACTATCCGGTCTACCCGAAACATACAAGCCGATGATTATGGGTATAGAAAGCTCTGGTATGAAAATAACTGCTGACTCAGTTAAGTCAAAAATTCTACAAGATGTCAAAATATGTGAAAATGACTCATCTGCATTTGCCGCCAACCATAACTACAAGAATAAGGGTAACAAGAAACAACCTAGAAGAGGCCCGCGCTGCTACAACTGTAATAGATATGGCCATTTTTCTGCGGAGTGTAAGTCGAAATCTTCTAAAAAGAATCAAGAGAGTTCAAGTTATGCCGCTGCTTTCATAGCTTCAACACATAGCCTGGAACAAGATCCTTGGTATATAGACTCTGGCGCTTCTGTACATATGACCAAACATAGAAATCTATTACAACAGGAAAAGGAGCCACTTATCAAGACTATAAAGGTAGCAAATGACAAGTTATTATCAGTTCACAGTACTGGTCAGTTGACATTAGATGTGTGTAATGATAAAAATCAGTACAACAAAATTCTGTTCCAAAATGTTTTGTATGTACCTGAACTGGCAACAAATCTACTATCAGTCAGTCAGATTATAAAGAATGGAGGTCAGGTAAAATTCAACAGTAAAGGCTGTTTAATATTTAATAAAAACAATGTTGTTGTTGCAAGGGCAAGCTTAATCAATAATATGTACAGGCTAGATATGAAAAGTGAACATGCATACATATCTGAAGTTGACAAGCAAGACATGTACCTCTGGCATCAACGCATGGGCCATCTGAATTTTGAAAGTCTGGAAAAATTAATAGATAACACTGAAGGTGTACAGTTGTCTAAGAAAAATAAGAATATTACATGTGTCACCTGCCCGCAAGGAAAACAAACTCGCTTACCTCTAAAACAAAGTGAAACCAGCACTACTAAAGTACTTCAGTTGGTACACTCCGACATCTGCGGTCCGATGGAGACTAGCTCGCTGAGTGGTGCAAGATACTTTATGACCCTAATTGATGACTACTCAAAGAAAGTTTTTGTTTATTTTCTACACAAGAAATCTGATGCATTTGAGAAATTTAAAGAATTCAAGAGCCAAGTGGAGAAACAACTAGAATGTAGTATAAAGTGTCTTCGCTCTGACAACGGTCTTGAATATATGAATGCAAATTTCTGTGAGTTCTTAAAAGCTGCCGGAATTGTTCATCAAACCACCACTCCATATACTCCAGAGCAAAATGGAGTTGCAGAACGCATGAACAGGACATTGGTTGAAAAAGCTAAGTGCTTGTTAATTGACGCCAAATTATCTAAAGGATACTGGGCTGAATCTATACACACTGCTGCTTATCTCATCAATAGATCTCCAATTAAGTCACTGAACTTCAAGACACCAGAAGAAATGTGGTCCGGAAGCAAACCAAATATCAGTCACTTAAGAATATTTGGGTGTGAAGCAATGATTCATCTTCCAAAAGAAAAAAGAAGAAAGTGGGACCCAAAAGCACAAAAAGCAATATTTATTGGCTATTGTGATAATACTAAAGGATTCAGATTTATTATTCCTGGCACCAAAACAGTAATCAAAAGTAGAGATGCAGTTTTTCTTGAAACAACTGTAGAGAGAAATTATGTTTCAGAGGTTTTGATACAGGACAGCACAATGTGTCACTCATCATCCGAATCAACTGATGATGACACATTTGAGAGCTCTAATGACACATTACAATCTGCCACTGCTGACTCTGATCAAGATCAAGGTACTGACAGTGACTACTCACCAAACCAAAAGGTTGAAATACCGTCTCACTCCAATATAACACTGAGACCAAGAAATAAAGAATTATTTTCAAAACAAAAAGATGATGAAGGAAAAGGTTACCTGTGCTGTAGTGAAGATATTCCTGTACCGCTGAACTATAGTGAGGCGATCTCATCACCTGATTCCGAAAAATGGAAATGTTCAATAGAAAAGGAACTAGAATCACATAAGCAAAATGGAACTTGGGTATTGGTAGAAAAGCCTAAAGATGCGAAGCCAATTGGATGCAAATGGGTTTTTCGAGTCAAAGATGAACCAACAGGCCCTCGTTATAAAGCTCGTCTGTGTGCAAAAGGGTATGCACAAAAAGAGGGCATTGATTATGATGATACTTTTTCGCCAACAGTCAGGTATGACTCCATTAGAGTTTTATTGTCCATTGCAGCTCAAGAAAAGTTAGAAATAAGTCAATTTGATGTTACTACTGCTTTTCTGTATGGGGAGCTAAAGGAAAACATCCTGACGACAGCACCTGAGGGACTAGACTGCAATCCTAATATGGTATGTAAGCTTGTAAAATCATTATATGGGTTAAAACAGGCACCCAGGTGCTGGAACACTAAATTCAGCTCAGTTCTCAATAAGTTTGGTTTTGAGAAAAGCAGTGCAGATCAGTGTGTTTATATAGGAACAATAAATGGCTTCAAATGTTACCTGTGCCTGTATGTTGATGATGGACTTCTGTTCTGTAAAAGTAAATCTGCAATAATGGAAGCAATTAGTGAGTTGCAAAAGAACTTTGAAATAAAAGTATACTCTGTGCCAACTAACTTTGTTGGGATGCAAATTGAAAAGCACAATAATTTTATTTTTATTCATCAGTCCAAATACATTGATCAGTTGCTAAAGAAATTCAACATGCAGGATGCTAACCCTAACTGTGTACCTGCTGATCCAAATGTGAAGTTGCAGAAGCCTGAGAATGTACTAAAGAAAGATTATCCTTACCGAGAAGCTGTAGGATCACTTGTACATGCAGCAACGGTGAGCAGACCTGATATAATGCTTGCTGTAAACCAGGTGAGTCGATACTTACATTCCCATGATGAACCCCACTGGAACGCTGTAAAGAAAATACTAAAATACCTGAAAGAGACAAAAAGTTATGGATTATGCTATACATCTAACTGTGACAGCACGGATTTAACTGGATACAGCGATTCAGATTTTGCTAATGACAGCAGGAAAACAGGAAAACAGACGCTCAACGACTGGCTATGTTTTTTTTAAAAAGTGGAGCAGCTGTCACTTGGTCATCACAACGCCAGCCTACTGTGGCCTTATCCACGACAGAAGCCGAATTCATGGCTGCTTGTGCTGCAACTAAAGAGGCTATGTGGCTTAGACAGTTACTCAGTGATTTAGGTGTATTCAGACAAAAATCCGTGTGCATAAACATTGACAATCAGAGTGCAATAAACGTGATTAAAAACAGTGAATTTCATAAGCGATGTAAACACATAGATATTAAGTATAACTTTATAAAAGAAAAATATTATAATAATATAATCAGTCTGAACTATGTACACACTAATAATCAGTATGCTGATATGTTTACTAAAGCCTTGTCTAAAGACAAATTTATATTCATGAGAAATAGTATTGGAATGTCAAAACTAAATTAATTTGTATGTGTGTTGTAGAGTATTAGATAGATTACATTATTTAGAAGTCTAGTAAACTTCTGTTGAACTTTTGTTACTGTATAAAACCGATGAAAGGCTTGAATTTGGTAGGAGTGTTAAAATATTAGTTTCTATATTGTGCCTAATATACTAAGTAACACACTAGTAATAGTTATATAGTCTGTGGTGTAAATTCGCACCTTTTTCAATGTTTGTCTATTCCTTTATATACTCTGTGGGCATCATTAAAAGACTGCTGTTGTACTATAAAACTTTTCATTAATTTCAAATAAATTCTACATAATCCAATAACTCTAACAGTTACCATAAGAAGACTTTTATTTCTGAAATTAATTATTGAATGTAGTTTTTCTTTTTTGGTTAAATTTATTATAAACCCAATATGCTAACGTATACAAACCTCAAAACACATCCTAGCGGAGATATGCAAACGGGCTCATTTGATTTATTGACATCAAAACAAATGAGCGTTGGTGCAAGTTTTACACACGTGATGTATGATTTGGCTTTAATGTAGGACAATGTGATCACAGCAATATCAGTGGCCAAATTAAATACTAAATTATTATTAAGAAATTTATACTTTCCTCTTTCTCACAATGTACTTTCCTTTCTACCTTTTACGTCGGCCCTTCCACATTTTACGTGTTATAAATTAAACGTCAAAATATACCCTGTAGCGCCATTTATTAGAAATAATGTGAAGTATGGTTTTGGTTAATGTAATAGTAGTTGTAGATACATGTTAGGTCTCTATTACACAATATAAAATATAAACAGGAGAAAATGAGGTCAAATTTTTAGTAAACATAAACTTTTTCAATAATAAAAAAGAAATATGCAACTTTCAGACATAATATTCAGACCTCTAACTAACATTGGTACATATAAACAAAAAAATACGATATAATTAGATTATTTTTTGATCGAATATCACGATCAACAAGTTCCGTAATTTACAACGCAATGATTTTCACTATAATAAATCTTCCTGGTTAATAAATAAAAAATATACACACATAATCAGCTAAGTAAAAATGTTATACCCAATCTATACTCCCAAGGCTCATTTACTTTTAACAGAATACCTCCATTATTATTACCAAACTAACAAAAAAGGTTTTATAACTGAAATCCAATAAACCACAGGACCATAAGAATATACACTTATTTTTTTTAACAATTCTGTATTTGAATTTCTCTACACATCACTGATAGAAGCAAACTAGTACAGTAAAAATAATACAAGTTGTGCATACAATAAACATGAGCTAACACTATGGTATATTCTTATGTTTAAATAAGGAAAAAGTATTCAACGTAAATACAGTCAGATAAACTCTACCACGACCGCAGTGACTGACTGGAGCGAACACTATGTTACAATTTTGAATTGTTAACGAATTGACTAATTATTAGAGTCAAGATTTCGATGAGAGGTAATAAAATTTAAATGAATTCGGTCACGACCTCTTCAAAGGTTACGTTGTACGGGTGATACTATTTGTGTTATATTGGGCTTGGTCAAGTGTAATATTAGCTGTACCCGGATAACCCCTATTTTAGGCGCAGCATGGTACATTGTGTGATTTTAGTCGATTCGATTCCTGATAAAAAATAATGAATGAATTTGTAATAATCCTAAATATCTTCCTAACTTTTATTTTTATTTTAAATATTTTTAAAACTATTCCTTTTACTAGTTGGTAGTTTTGTCAGCAGTCGTTTTGTGCGGATCTTTGTGAGATTAAAACAAAACAACAATATGTGAATGAAAACAGCGTCACTGGTAAGATGCCTCTTTTGAAATATGGATTTTTGCTCATATTATTAGCTTGTAATAATAATAGCTTGCAATAGTCTGTCCTTCTAATTATAACATTATGGTGGTTAAGATAGCAAAATAAATCATAATAAGTATAATAGAATCTGCAACTAATAAGTGGAAGCTCAGTTCCGGCTTTGCGTGATTTAATCAATCGATCAAACTATCGCCCGATTACAGAGGCTAAATTATTATTATAATATATATTTTTAAGATATGCCATAGATATCTCTAAGGATTTTTTATCTTACTATCAGGCAAGCGAATAGTTTTATATCTTTTCAAGTGTATACATTTTTTTTCATATCGTTTTTTTTTCTGCTTTCATTGCGTGAAAGTAGATTTTGTCAATTAACTCTATTACTATTACCTTACAAGATGACCTCTATTCATTAACTTATATTAACTCATTTTAGACCTTACAAGATGTTCACGAAGTACAGGATCGTATTTGGCAATTAAATTAAGCATTTCTAAAAAGTTGTCTGTACTGTCTATACTAATCGGTATTGGTGTCGTTGTCTAAATATCCACGTAAAGCCAAATTTTGATTGGCAAGGAATCTTATAATATCAAACATTCTGATAAGAATTTCATCCCATTTATTTATTTTGTCACTATGTCTTGCTCTTTTTTGTCAATAGTCTGTCCCTTTTGAAGTCTGCTCTCCAACTCCTTCCATTTACAATAATTTTGGATGTGTAGCGCACTTGATTCGTAACTTGAAACCTTAGGATTTAATTTCCACTAAGTCTTAAATCCATCAGATGATCAAAAATTAGATCCATTCGGTGTATTTACGTTCTCAAATAAACGACAATAAAAGTAAAATAATGATACTTTGAATGTAGACTAAGCCTACAGTCTAAGTACGCAAAACTTTTTCGCCGTTAGTCAATGTACGGTAAAACCATTACTTAGTAAGCCGCCTTGTCTCTCCTTTTGATGTTAAAGAGCACGAATCTGAGCGTGTTACTGTTGACGTTTCAGCGAAATTATTATCAATATGCTGAATAATTTCCTGTCCTTGCTGAATGAGGTGCAATCGGATTTTGTCGTCTATGTGTTCAGGCCACTTGCCAATATCGTCGAAATTTTAGTATTAAATAGCAGATAATGCTGATGTTGTATCAATCTCTGTTTCGGAACTATGCATCTCCATGTCTCGCCATACAGATGGAGATACTAATTCAGTAGATGTTCTTGGAATTTGATCTTTAGGAATAGCTTGTTCTGGGTTGGAAGGCCCAGTTGTCTGTGATAAATTTAAGCCTAACGAGGAATCTGACGCCTCAGGAACAACACTTTTTTTATATTTAAGTAAAGCTCCTTCATTTGCTCTAATATTTTCGAACTTAGCTCTACTCTTATTACGGTAAGATGTCCCACTTTCTTTTATTCTTTTCAGTTTTGATGTTAAAATCAAAGAATATTAAATGATAAAAGTACAAGTTAGACTAGTAAACAAAATTATCGAACATTTCAAAAGATATCAGATAGTCCAACATAGAATTAGATAAATAAAATATTTAATATTAACACAGTTGAAAGTTGTTCAATAATTTCACAACCACTACACGTACCTACTTATTTGCACAAAAATCACAATTTGGCAAACGTAACACAATTAAAATGCGGGACAATGTGAATTGGACAACTGAAGATCCATCAATAAAACTTTCTTTGAATTGTCAAACTTTGTCAAAGCACATAATTCCCCGTACCTTAATGGGGCTTTCCCGTACGTGTAATAAACTATATTGAACTTATTATACATGTAATAGAAGTCGTTCTCGTTGCTTGTTAGTCATAAACGGAGAATTCTGAAGTCAGTATAGATGTTGTTGTCAATCGCTACAAAATATCATTCAAAGAAAAGGAATTCCCCGAATTTGAAACAAAATAAGTAATGAAAAATTCTGTACTCTTTTCAACTTCAATCGGTCCGAATTTGTAGTTGCGATAAAAACATAAAATGGTTCAAATATTTATAAATTATTTATTGGTAAATTTTGCCGCCCCCTAAACAGTACCGCCCGGGGCGGGCCGCCCCTGCCGCCCCCACTACTGCTACTACTACAAAAGTGAAGAAGATGAATATATGTGTGATCATGAAGAGGCGGATACTCGGATAATTTTTCATGCATCCACAGTAACACCGGGATCAAAGGTTTTAATTAAATCTTCCGAATACTGACGTTATGATTATTTTGCTTGGAAACATACATAAATTGGAACTATCAGAAGTTTGGATAGCAAGTTCAACATATAAAAATAAAATTCTAAAGACCTCGATTGCATTAATTGCACGGAATTGGCCAAAAAATTAGGAACAACACTATGCCGAAGCCTACCAGCTTTCCATGCGTATACTGGATGTGATTACACAGCGACATTTTATTAGAAAGGTAAGTTCGGCCATTAAAACTGTTCTCCAACAATGAATCATACCAAATCATATTTGCGTCATTACCAGACGAAGCGGATATTTTCATAAATGAAAAAATGCAGGCTGTTCAAGAGTTATCTCTCAAATGTACGAGTATAGTATAAAAAATTGCACTAGTGTGAATAACGCCAGGTATCGCATTTTTATGAAAAGTTATTCCACAAAAGAAGATAATGAGCACTTTTTGAAAAAAGTAAAAAGCTATGACTCTAACAATTTGCCACCATGCTGGTCTTCTTTAACCCAAAAAAATTTACGAACGATTTATATCAATTCTATGTGGCTTCATGCGACTGATCAAGTTTGCTTAAAATTGCGCCCTGAAAACTGTGGTTGGCTCATAGAAGATGAACATTTTAAACCAATTGAATTTGTTGGGGACCAAACCCCCTTGAAAATTGATGACATCGCGCAAGTCATGAATAGTGGAGATAGAGAAGAATTAGAATCTGATAATCAGTATTCAACTTCCGATGATTCAGATAATGAATAATAAAAATAACAATAAATATTTGAATTTAATTTTTTTTGTATTTTTTATGCTTCGTAATAAACGGTTCTAAAAACATAAATGTATTAATTTTTTTTATTTTATATACTAATATTTTAAAAGTAACACTTATTCTTTCCCGCTTTACGGCATTGATTTCATTTAAAATCATAAATAAATAATTCTCTATTTATTTAGCTATACACAGAAATGAGTAAGCAAGTCTACTGAGGCATATTCTGTGTGTTAAAAACTAACAGTGAAATAAAATTCATTTGGTTATCAAAAGAATGAAAGTGATGAAAAAAAATCGATTAAAGTTAATTTAATTAAAAATAGCCATGAGCACTTTTAGACAGGCAAGTAATTATAGGCATATTTGTTTATAAATTATATTTGATAAAAAATATGTCTCATCTGGTTATCATATCGGTGAAGGTCGATCTCCCACGGCTCTTAGACTATTATTGGCGTGGCTGACAGAAAGATTCGCTCCTATGTTAATGGCTATAGCACTCCGGCATCGCTATCAGTACGGATGTTATCAAGTCGAAGTTATTAGACATGAGTTCAGAAGTCGACAGCCAACATGGGACGAACAACGCTTTTTTGTGAAAAGGTTGGCAGCAGTGGAATAAGAAATATGGCAAAATTAGGGACGGCGATTCTTCCAAAAAAAAATAGATTTTTAAATCGATTCGAATCAAAGTTTAATAAATCAATACACAAAAGATCGAGATAAAAAGTATCGATTTTCCAAAAATTGATCTCTTTCCGATTGGCTTATTGAGTCTATGTTTTCAATACAAATACAAACCCATTTGTATTTTGATTCAGTACAGAACTTCAATTTAAAAAATCGATCGTTTTGGTCTTCAAAATCGATTTTTAGATTAATCGATTTCAGATCGCCATCCCTAGGCAACACTAACACAAAAATGGCGTCTCCGAAATCTGTCAACAGTGGTCTCGAACCTACCGATTTTTCGGTATTTCTACCGATATGGGCTCTGTTCTACCGAAATACCGAAATATAACGATTTTTCTACGATTTCCAGATAATTAAGTTAAAATGTCGTCTGACAAGGAGCCAAGTAGAAATATACCGATTTTAGCAGGCAAGTCTACCGATCTCGCTCTATGACGTTCGAGACCACTGGGGGAAGCCCTCAAATAATTCAGTTAAAATGTCGTCTGACGAGGAGCTAAGGAGCCAAGTAGAAAAATACCGATTTTAGCAGGCAAGTCTACCGATCTCGCTCTGACGTTCGAGACCACTGTCTGTCAAAACTGTACGCTGCTACAAGTGCAAACAACTCGGTCATTATATGAATAAATGTCCAAGTAATCAAAATAAAAGTGAAACAAACGTTTTTAGTGCTATATTTATGGATAGTACCTTTCATAAATCAGATTGGTACATAGATTCCGGGGCAAGCTCGCACATGATAACTGATAAGAGTTGTTTGGAAAATGTTACACTCGACCACAAAGTAAAGGACATAGTAGTCGCAAATAAAGAAACAGTACCAGTAATTTGCTCAGGTAATACAATGATTAGAACCATAGTTGATAATTCAGAGTTCGACATTATCGTGAAGGATGTATTGTGTGTTCCTAACCTATCAACCGTATTGCTATCGGTGAGTCAACTTATTCGAAATGGGAACAAAGTTAATTTCGAAGAAGAAGTTTGCTACATACGCAATAGACAGAATGTACTGATTGGAAAGGTGAATTTGGTTAATGGGGTGTAGAAATTAAATATCAAGTCAGAAAGCTTGGAGGCGTGCTCAGCTACAACTTTGACAAGTGAGATATGGCACCGTAGACTAGGACACATCAATAGCACGGACCTGAATACTATGAGAAATGGCGCTGTAGAGGGGATATCATACATTGATAAAGCAAAAATTGACAAATCTAACTGCATCACATGTTGTGAGGGTAAGCAGGCGAGATTACCATTTTCTCACAAAGGTGAAAGGTGTGAAAATGTGCTTGAAATTGTTCATGCGGATCTTTGTGGACCGATGGAACAGGTCTCTTTGGGACTAGCAAAATATTTTTTGCTTTTTGTTGATGATTTCAGTAGAATGGCATTTGTCTACTTTGTCAAGGCCAAAAACCAAGCTTTGAAGTATTTCAAGGAGTTTAAAATTGAATGCTTTTGGGCAGAGGCGGTAAACACTGCAGTCTATTTAAGAAATAGCTAACCTAACCTAACCGGCTCAGGGAATGTGTAAGGAGCAGAGGAGGTCCTACACGTTACTAAACACTAGAATTAATCAACATCCGGCACCTTATCATCACATTAAATTGAAGTGCGTGTCGGGAAAATGATGGTTTAAAGTTTAGTGAATGTGAGTGAATTTATGAAAATTGTGATTTGCACATTTTTTTTGTGGTAACCGTAATAACTTGGACACATTTAGTTCTTATAGAACATGTAATTCATTTTTTTAAGTAAAAAATAACATAAGTTGTACGCATTTTTAATTAATTAATTTTTATTACTTAGGGCCCACCTGCATTTTTGCAGGTGGGCCCTAAGTTGTTTTGAGTAGTTTAGAACGCCAGCCTCTGGATTACAAAAGACACCGTATGGGCTATGGAGCGGAAAGAACCCAGACCTTAGTTCAAGTTCGGATATTTGGAAGTCCAGCAATGGTCCATATTCCAAAAATAAAGAGGACTAAATAGGATAAAAAGTCAGAAGAATATATCATGATTGGTTATGCAGACAACACCAAAGGCTATAGGCTGTACAATCCAAAAACAAAGAAGGTTACCACCAGCAGAGATGTTATTATTATGGAGAAAATAAAAAACTCAGATTTAATAAAAGCAGTGGTAGAAGATACTGAGACAACTGTCCAGCAGGAAGAAAGTGTAGACAGTAAAACTTTGGACCCCTTAAACACAACCTTGACCCCAAGAAACTCAATAAATGATGAGACATATTATCCGGACGAGACTACAAGTACATCAAGTTCAGAGGAGTTCACTGACAGTAGGTGTCTGCAAGATGAAACTGAAAATCTTGAGGTAGAGGTTGTCATTGTAGAAAAGCGATAAAGAAGAATTCCAGAAAGGTATGGATTTAGCAATATGTGCAAAAATATTGAAGATTTGGATGAAAACTGTCTTACATATGAGGAGGTCATGAGTGAACCTGAACAAGAGCAGTGGTGCAATTCCACGGAAGACAGATAAGTCCAACAACCGTCCCGAGCGGACGTGTCTCAAGCGCTCCCGCTACTCTGCGACGCCACGCCCCGCGCCCCGCCGCACCCCTCGCTCGCCACCGCAGCTCATCGCACCGCACCGCCTATGTCACCGCTGTGTGACGTAACAGTCGCCCGCCTGTGCTACGCACAAGGTCAGCTTTCTCTGTGAACAAGACGCGTACGTTTAACGTCGTATTTTTAAATATGACGTTATATGGTGCGCCGTCCCTCACAGAAGCGCAAGTTTTTGCTTTACGATAAGTCTTTAGGCCCCTTCAGGGTAAATCCAAATTTGGTCCTCGGTGGAAACCTAACGGTGCCAACGAAGACGAGTGGGCGGTGGCCCGACCCGCCTGCCTAGCCCCTTCTGGGTTAGGCGAAGTCGGCTGGGGTTAGACAACTCGGCCTTGGGGGGACTCCTAGTCGAGCCTAGCTATCTCCATTATCCCTACATCCCATTCCCCGGTGTTAGTTTGGGTGTGCCGGCCTACACAGGCCCATATCACCCCGGCACCTGGGCAGTTAGGAACCCGACGCACATTGAGATCGGCGAAGGGATACCAGCTTAGGGCACACCTAAGTATAAGTACACCCTCCCGGCCTACCCCGGCTGGGAGGCCAAGCACAAAATACACCCCCGGGTTGTCCCACCCGGGGTCTAGGACTGGTAGTCGTGGTGGTGCGTGACGGTACATCGCGCAACACCCCAACCGCCGAAATGGCCCTCGCGGGCCTTTCCGCGAGACTCGCCATCAGCGTCGACCTCGAGACCCTCCTGAAAGACCCCGATATTATCGAGGTCATCAAGAGGAAATTCGCAACAAAAACCGAGCAGGTAACTCGGGCAATGGAGACAGAAACGTCTCCAGAGACCGAGGCGAACTCGGACGAAGACGGAGCGGAACAGACAGGGTACTCCGACAACAGCGAAGACGAGTCCTCCTCCTCTTCTAGAGAGGACGACGAACGCGAGACAGGCTTTACCGTCGTCTCCTCACGGAAACGCACCCGTAAAGCCAAAAAAGGCCCAAACAAGGCCCCCAAAATGGCCGAGAGCAAAACGGCCCCAGCAGACCCCGGCCCCGTGCCAACCCCCGCCCCCGCCCCCGCTCAGGCCCTTCAGGGAAAGCCACACCCTCTACCGCCAACGTTTCGGCGGCCCCCTCCCCCGAAGATCCCTGCCCCTCCACCGAACTACGTACAAGAGAAGTCGAGATGGACGGCTATCTCTACGTGGTGCAACGAGCGCCGTATAACGTACCACTCCGCTCGCAGCACCCAACAGGGCATCAAAATCGCCCTAGCTACCGCCAACGATCACAGGGCGCTTTCAAAGCTCCTTCGGGAAAGGAACATCTCGTTTCACACCTACACTCTCCCGGAGGACAGGAAGCTCCGTGTCGTCGTTTGCAACGTGCCCAGGGAGATCTCCCCCGAGGAGATCAAACAATCCCTGTCCGAGAACTACCCGGTGCACGAGGTACACCGGATGGTCAAAGGCCGCACCAATGACGTGTACGACATGGTGATGGTCACAGTCGATGACAGCTCCGCGGGTAAAGACATCTTCAAGATGTCATCCGTCTGCGGGCTGTCGGGTATAACCGTAGAGCCACCTCACCGTAGAAGTGGCATTTCGCAATGCCACCGCTGCCAGCTCTACGGGCACTCGGCGCGAAACTGTTTCGCTCGCCCCAGGTGCGTCAAGTGCCTGGAAGACCACGCGACGGAGGAGTGCAAAAGGCCCAAAGACAGGGCCCAATGCACCGAGCCAGTCACGTGCGTGCTGTGTGGCGAAACAGGCCACCCCGCCAACTACAGAGGCTGCCCGCGGGCGCCAAAACCCCCCAAGGCGAAAGGCCCTTAGCCTCCCCGCCCAGTCCTCCCTGCTACTGCAGGGAGCTTTGCTGCTGCTCCTCCACCCAAAATGAACGTATGGGCCACTCCCAGGAAGACGGGGGAGAACTTCCCACCTCTGCCCGTGCGGAAGACGATGCAGGCCCCCATACCTGCCCCAGTACCCGCAAAGGCAGCCCCCGTCAAGCCCACAGAGCCTCTCCACGGAGGGCCCAAGCCGCTCGTCGACTATAGGAGCCCTCTTGCTCAAGTACCCCAAACTATGGACTAAACTATAGACTATACTCGAGCGTACTCAAAAAGCTAGGCGCGTTTAAATGCAACGGCTAGTGCTTGGTGTAAGCAAGTTGATGTGTGTTTACAACAGCTAGGCTATAAAAAATCCCTGTATGAACATTGTTTGTATATAAAAACAACTGAAACTGTTAAAACTTTTGTGGCATTGTTTGTCGATGATTTTTTCTTGTTTTCTGACTGTAATAAAGAAGTAGAATTTTTAAAAAGTCAGTTAAGTAAGACATTTGAATTAAAAGACTTAAGTCAATCAAGACAGTGTCTAGGTACGGATGTTAAGATACGAAAGGATTGTATTTTTAAAAGGCAAGAGAGCTTTATTGACAAATTAATATGCTAGTTTGATCTGGAGAATCGTAAAAATGTAGAAACTCCTATGCAAATTAATCTTAAATTAGAGAAGGGACAAAATTCAAATCAGTTTTGACAAGACCAGATATCTCATATTGTATTAGTTATCTCAGTCAATTTAATAACTGTAATACAGAGACTCATTATAAATATGTTAAAAGAGTATTGAAATACTTGTATAGTACAAAGTCATTTGGTTTAAAGTATGTTAAAAATAGTTTAGATTTGATTGGTTATACTGATGCTGATTGGGCTTCTGATAATTTAGACCGTAGATCCTACACAGGATATTGTTTTGTATATTCAAATTGTATAGTGTCACATGAAAGTAGGAAGCATCAGACGGTGGCTTTATCAAGCACCGATGCTGAATATATGGCTGCTTGTGAAGCTACTAAGGAGGCTATTCATCTCAAAAACTTGTTATATGAGCTAATCAATAGACAAAATAATGTGCCTGTAACAATATATACTGACAGTCAGAGTGCTCAGAAGCTTACTGAAAATTCTGTATATCATCGTCGTACCAAGTTTGTCAAAAAATAAACATTGTTATTTTATTAAAAAGATGGGTGTTGTAAAATTAGATAATAGTGGTGTTTGCATTTCTTATATATATTAATGTATTATTTAGTTAAGTGGTGGTATTGTTTATATTTATAACTAAATATTAACGATGCTACAAGTAGCGCCATCTAGTATAAGTAATGTGTGTGTAGCTGTCATTGAGAAATCAAAGTCAGTCTGTTTCAAAACTTCTATCCGTGCGTTTCATTATTTACTACTGTCCCTCTTTACGTGTCAACTATTTTTCTTTCTTTGAGAATATCCTACAATCCCTTTTGCCATTGTATAGTCAAACCATTATTATGGCGGACTTCAACACTTGTTTACTGAAGAATGACTCCCGTTCTTCATCACTACTCTTCATCGCAGAATCTAATAACTTTTTCCTTCTTCCTTTAAATGCCACCCATAACTTTCCTAACTGTATTCCTTCTCTTCTTGACCTAATTTTTGTTTCGTCAAGCGATCGCGTTGTCAAACACGGGCAATGCTCAGCAGACGAACTTTCTCATCATGACCTCCTTTTTCTCTCATATAATACCCGTCCCCTTAAGGCAAAGTCGAAAATTTTAATGCAGCGTAACTTTAATGGTCTTGGTCTTCTTAAAAAGGATGCAGAGAAGTTGGACTGGGCTCCTCTTCTGTCGGTATCCTCCATTGATGATATGTTAGAGATATTTAACAATTATCTGGGTGGCCTTATATGACGTACATGCACCGATTCGACCTGTTAAGCTGAAGAATCTACCATCTCCCTGAATTACAGATGAAATAAAAATAATAATTAAGCACAAAGCAGCGGCAAAATTTAAATTTAAAGCTAGACCAACAGATTACAACAAAGAAAAATATATAAATTTGCGAAATCGCTGCAACAAGGTGTGTAGGAATGCACAACGCCAATATGTTCATAGTTCCGTACAAAACGGTGATCCAGCCAAAGTCTCGAAATTTCTTCGGTCATTAGGGATTGGAAAACAGCGTCAAGAGTTGTCTTATAACCAGCTCGATATTAACTCACTTAATCAATATTTCTCTACTTCGTCTGTATTTAACAAGACAACTAAAACTAATACACTAAATTATCTTTTAGCACTTCCAACCCCTGACTATCCTCCTTAAGTCTTTAGTCAAGTGTCTGCTTGTGATGTTGAGAAGAGTATCCGATCCATTACATCGAACGCTATTGGTTCCGATTCTATCAGTCGCAATATGGTGCTCCTTATCCTTGATCAAATCTTACCCATAATCACCCGCATACTGAATGAATCCATCATTAGTGGCGTATTTCCATCAAAATGAAAAGAAGTCCCAATTATTCCTTTACCAAAAAAGCCTGACCCTGTATTCTATTCCGAATATCGTCCTATCTCCATTTTGCCTTTCCTTTAAAAGGTCCTTGAACGCCTTATCCATAATCAGCTCAAGTTCCTTTCTTTGCAGAAATAACCTCCTTAACCCACTGCAATCCGGTTTCCGTCCCGGACACAGCACAACTACTGCTATTGTTAATATAACTGACGATATAAAGGCAGGTATGGACAGTGGAAAGCTCACTGTGCTATGTCTATTGAACTTTAGAAATGCCTTCAAGACAGTCGACTTCGACGTTCTTCTTGCCATACTAAACTCTCTCAACATACTAAATCTCCATCAGCTGTTGACTGGTTTCGTGATTACCTGTTTGGTCGCCGACAACGTACCCGTAATGATGATAACTACTCCATCTGGTTGAATACGTCCGCTGGTGTACCACAGGGTGGCGTTTTATCTCCTTTGCTATTTTCAATTTTCATTAATACCCATCACTAATAAACTTGTTTCTTCCTACCACCTATACGCAGACGATTTGCAAATATATTTTCAAACTAGTCCTAACGAGCTGCCTCTAGGCATTGATACCATAAACAGAGATCTGAATAACATATGTCGATGGACAACAATGTACAGGCTCAAAGTTAACCCCAGTAAGACTCAAGTGACAGTCATCGGCAGCTCCAGAGTTATCGCAAAGGTTGACTGGCTTGGACTACCACAAGTGTCTATCGAAGGAGTCAAAATACCAATTAGTGACAACGTAAAAAACTTAGGGATACCTACATATAGTACATATTTTGCTAATAATTACTAGCATGCAAAAATTTTACTTAGTCTATTGAAGGAACGCCTTAATACCATAAAAACTATAATTGAGTAACCATTCATGTAATTTAACTTTAAAGAGCCTTAAATGTAACGGTTATAAATGATTGGGTAACTCATTATAAACGCGTATGCACATTACCAATGTAGATCTATCCTATTACGTGGATTTATGTCATTTGCTGTAGTAAATGAATGTAGGTTTTTTTCTAACGAACATGCAAGTTTCGTATATATATAAAGAAGGTAACGGTAGCAAACCAAGGCTTTTGAAGTATGGTTGACATGATTCATCCATATGTAGTCCACACATTGCTCTAATACACTTTTTTTGTGAAATGAATGCTCTATAGGCATAACGCAGCACTGAGTCAACATACGCACAGTAAGATGTTACGGCAGTTGTAATTTTTATGGGCCCAGATTGTTTGTTTGCTCAATAAAATTGCTTAGCTCTCGCGACAGTATAATAATTCATGATCCGATTCAAGATAACGTAATTAGTGGCAGAAAAGGAGTAAGTGTGTTGAGTTGTGCAGTTTTTTTTTTTCTTGTGTCGTCCGGCATTGCGCGTCAGTAATGTGGCGTCCAGTTCGAACTATCACATAAGTGTACTGAAATTGAAAGGGGGTGAAAATCACAGCGAATGGTGTTTTGCAGCAGAAAACTTCCTTGTATTAGAGGGAATGGTTGGGTGTATCAAACCTGAGCCCGATGTTGCTCCGGCAGCTGTAGACGATGCGAAAACAAAAGCAAAGTTGATTTTAACAATTGACCCGTCTCTATAAGTACACACAAAGAATGTCGCAACATCGAAAGAATTGTGGGATAAATTGAAGATGTTATTCGATGACTCAGGATTTACAAGAAAAATCAGTCTTCTGAGGAATTTAATATCTATTGGATTAGATAATTCCACTTCGATGACGTCATATATAACTCAAATAGTTGAAGCCGGTCAGAAATTACAAGGTACGGGATTTGGTATAAATGACGAGTGGATAGGATCTATCATGTTGGCTGGTTTATCTGAAAAATACATGCCCATGATAATGGCTATCGAACATTCAGGCATGGTTATCACAACCGCTCGTCCATCCGTTTGCCTGATTATACCACAAAAAAAAGTTTTTAGCAGACGTACATCACAGCGCCTATTACTGTAAAGTTCTCAAAACTGGTGGTCAGCACTTTAAATTGCATTTCGCCGAATGAGTGAAATTACCGGAGCCCAAACGACCCTTCACCCGATTCTGTTGGGGCGGAACTGAAAGGATTACGTGCTGTTGACTCTCAACTTGCATGTATCCCTGGGTAACGGTAGCCACTTTCTATTGGGAGAATCATCTGATCGTTTACCCCACTATACCATAAATATGTTTTTTTTTTTTAATTTAAAAAAGAAGTGATTATAACAGCGGTGTTACTGTAAGTTTTCTTTGTTTTCTATTTCAAAGAGCTTTTTAATAAAATTCAAAATAGTTCAATTTCAATATTTTATTACATTGAATTTAAAAATAACTTATATTAACATAGATATTGTGATTTACCTTAATTAATCTTACCAAACTTTGTTCATAAACATTTTATGTTATTATAAAATGGCGGCAATGTAAAATAATTGCAACTCAAAAAATATAAGTGTTAAGATAATACGAAGCGACGATGTGAGCTCCACCAGTGTTAAATTATGTGTACTAAACTTTCTATACGTGTGCGATGTCGCGTCGTCTCGAGCTCTGAACCATAAGATTGTCTCCCAATATATTTACTTATTTAAAATAAATACATTGCTATAAAGGCCCGTTTTTATTCACAACCCTTCACTAAGTAGTTAAATTTTTAACAGTATATGGGAAAACTAACTATGAATATGCATTATTTATGAGCGAATCATAAATATATCTATAAAAGTATTTTGTATGTATATACATAACTATCCCTGTCCATTTTTATTCTAATTCCGTGAACGCACTTTGACTGCGAAACTTTAACAAATTAAAAATAATGCTACCTAAACGTCTTGGATATGTTTAATTTATGAAATGTAGCAAATAAGCAGCAAATAATAATATATTGCACAAATAATATAGGGAAATTATAGTTTGAAGCGTTAAACTAACAATACAATAGTCTAAAATTTAGCAGTATCTTTTGTTTGGGATTGCTTTTATTCGTCACAAAGACCATTTAGTTTTTTTTATTTTTCATTAAAAGCACTATTTTTACTTGTTAAGGTACCAAAGCAACGGGCTTCATATACATTACTGTTCTCATTTCAATTTGTAAATCTAGTTTATTAGTCTCATACATATTGAAAGGATTCAGCTGCTCATTAGACTTAGTTATCACTTTTTGTCACTTTACAAAATAATGGTTAACATACAATATAATCACAGGTGAAATGTTATTCGGTTGAAGCGACCGCAACTTATGGTGTTCACGTACATATACTGAAGAGGTTAACTAATAAAGATTTCACCACTGACTAGTAAAGCTATGTCATAGAACAATATTTTTGTATCTACTTGCTAAGGAAAAAGTCGTTTCTAATTACATTATGCAATTTTTAATTTTACCATGCAGTGGTAATACGTATTGTGTTCAGGATAAATAAACAAGATTTCTTTTAAGTTTTTTTAATGCACATGAAAAGTTAGTTACAAAGAAAACAAAACAGCGCCATCTGGCGCAGCATTACAGAAACAGAAAACAGGCGAAGAATACATAGAGAACAGCCTAGAATCAATCATTTATAAAATTTTATCCAATAATACGGTCGCCTAGAATGATTATTGCGTTAGTTCATAAAAACAATAAATTTTATAACTGTACATATAAATTACAGTAGTATTAACAAGAACTAAAGACATACAAAATTACAAACATTATAGTATACATATCTGGATAAGTAATATGAGTTTTCACCCGAAACTATGTTAAGATGAATAACTTACATCTAGATGTTTTGGTAAAATTTTGTATAAAATATAAACACGAATCAACAAACTAAATGAAGCTGCGTTACAGATCAATTCGAAATGTTACAATTTTTTTTATTAATATTAAAATGAAAACGTTTTCTTGCGAGTTATTACATCTTTAAACTATCAACTACACTAATCAGTTTTAGTATCAGTCCACTCAAAAAGTACCTGAATTCTCAGTCATATGAGCATACATCTTCAATTCTTAGATGAGCGTTTTTTCTTGTGCCGTCTTTTCTTATAGAGCAAGAGCCCGTGAGTGCCAGACCTTCGTCATTTTATAAAAGCTGAAAGTTCTTCTATGTGTGTCCCTAGTACAGGTAAGAATGATCCCCAAACATGAAGCTGAGGCAGCGGTGGCTTTGCCAGATAACAGGCAACAAAGGTGTGTAAAATGCCATCTCAAATTCGTCATGATATAAAACTTGATTTTTTTATATTTGATTCATAATAATATCAAAACTCGCGTTGCTCATTGCTAGACAGTTAGTATGGTTCCAACCCTCTGCCGGACACCCCTAAACTATTATAATTTATAATTATACTTACGTTATACAGGCTGACTGGTGAGATAACTTCAATATTTGAGGACGTGATAGTATGCGAACATATATTATGAAATAAAATAACATAAAAACGAAATATTAAATAACTTCTTAGTAAACTTCGTACACAGTACACCGAGAGTCCAGTATTTAACTGCGGAATACTTGGACACCGCGCGGCCGCACGTGTCTATCAACACAGAATACATAGGTACCTACACTGTACAGCTGTTGCCTATGTAGCGGGATGGAGAGCGGGGGTGGGTGTCGCCGCGCCGCTCGCGATATCCAAATTTCACTTATTTTTAGAGACATTTCGATAAAAAATAAGCACCTATTTTTTTTTATATCAAGTTAACGAGAATCGAGTACCGAGTACTCTCCATAAGTATTGAAGGTATCTCACCAGTCAGCCTGTATTATAAAACCTAAGTTTTATATATAATTTTTTGGGAGCCTATTAAACTATGTTTACATAGTAGCCGGACAGTTTCGAAGGTTCTATCATCTTGCCAGACGCATTCAAAGTGAGTAATAATCGGGAGAGCAAGGAGCGTATACAGTAACTAAAGGTTATATTATAAAACCTAAGTTTCATATATAATTTTTTGGGAGCCTATTAAACTATGTTTACATAGCAGCCGGACCGTTTCGAAGGTTCTATCATCTTGCCAGACGCATTCAAAGTGAGCAATAATCGTAAGAGCAAGGAGCGAATACAGTAACTAAACGTTATATTATAAAACCTAAATTTTATATATAATTTTTTGGGAGCCTATTAAACTATGTTTATATAGTAGCCGGACAGTTTCGAAGGTTCTATCATCTTGCCAGACGCATTCAAAGTGAGCAATAATCGGGAGAGCAAGGAGCGTATACAGTAACTAAACGTTATATTATAAAACCTAAATTTTATATATATGTAAAGAAACCCAATTGTGGTGTTCTTTAATATATCTTAAATATTGCCGCGTTATTTATCGTCGGTTTGACAGAGTCAGCTGACAGCTCACGTCAGATGAATATGAAGTTAAGATTGTGAGGTTAGATTTATTTTAAGGGATAGATAGTTTATCGTAAGAAACTTACCTACATAATTAATAAGATAGACCCGAAATAAGGGCTTTAAATGTTGTTTCTTTTGTTTACAGGTGAGTAAATGTTTACTTTATAAACTAATGTAATTAGAAAACTGTTGTAAGAACTATTTGTAAGTAAATAAAACTTTTGTTTACAGAAACGCAATTACGTCTTTATTTCAACAAATGAACAGAATATTTATATAAAACCATTATAAAACAACATTTTCTGCATATATTTCGAGAGAATAATGGATAAATTGAGGTTTGATTTTGCTGTGAAAACAGCATCTGATGGAAAAACCAACATATTATGCATAACCTCGATTGCCACACCTAGTGGACAAATCTATGGAATACCACCAGATTGTCAACCAGCGCATCAACATCACGCAATTATGAGTACACCAAACTATAGCAAAATAAAAAAAACATTACAAAGGAGACATCAGACAAGGAAAATCTGGATAAATTTAACAGATGAGATATCGAAAACATATTTTGATGAGGAACAAAACTTGCAGTTCAATGATGTGTATTTAGAAGAAATAATTGAAACAAAAAGTAATTCAGAGACTATGCCTAGTTCTAGTGGCTCGAACAACACTTTGGAAAAAATGTTAGAAAAGTTACTCGAAGAAAAAGAAAAAAAATCAGAAATACAGAATATAGGCAAGATCGCAAAAGATTTTATGATAGAAAAGTTTACAAGTAAAACCACAAATGCCTGCCAGTGGATTAAAGACTTTAATAAGGAATGTGAACGTTTCCAAATTAACAAAGACAAGAAAAAAATTGAAATTTTGAAAAATTTTATGGAATCGTCAAGTGTACATTGGTATGACTGTATGTTAATAAAACACACAGTAGACTCAGAGTGGAATCAATGGGAGAAGTGCTTTTGTGAGACATTTGCAAATAAAGGTTGGTCACCCATAAGATATGCCCTCGCCTTTAAATACCAAGCAGGCTCGTTGCTCGAATACGCCCTAAAGAAAGAAAAGTTGATGCTGGAAGTTAGGAAGGAAGTTGATACAGGGACTCTTATTGATCTTATAGCATTTGGCTTGCCCAATTTTGTTGCTGATAAAATTGACAGAGAAACTTTGCAAGAAACAGAGGATCTGTACAATGAATTAGGAAAACTGGAACATCTTGTTGGGAGAAATAAATATGAAAGAAAAATATCTACAAATTCCGACATTAAACCCAAAAAAATTGAGGAAAAAAAACCATGCCAAATTTGTATCAACGAGAAAAAGGGAAAACGTTACCATCCAGAGGAAAATTGCTGGTTTAAAGATAAAACCCAGAAATCAATAATGAAAACAGTAAATAACTCGGAAATAGAAATAGAACTCAATAACAAGGATCCAAAAAACTAGAAGTGCCACCATTATTAAAAATAAATTTACTATTGAATGATACTATAGAAGTAACTGGAATTTATGATTCAGGTTCAAATGTATCATTAATTAATGCAAAATTATTAAACATACAAAAAGAAGAAAAAAGTACAAATAAAACACAAATAGTAAACTTAAAGACTATTAATGGTGAACAAAAAACAAAAGGTATGGTTACATTAAAAATTAAAATATATGATATGGAACACAACATGGATGTTTTTGTAATAAACAAAGAAAACTTTAATTATGATTTTCTAATTGGATTAGATCGCATAAAAAAATTCAAGCTAATCCAAAATGAAGACCTAACAATAGTACAAAAAGCTAATCAGAAAGAAGAGGTCAGTGTAAAAAGTGATATAAATGTCAACATTCCTGATGTACTAGGAGACAAAGCTGAACCAAGATTAGAAAGTTCTGAAACAGAGAATGTAAAACAAGAAATAAACTTTAATGAACACATCAAAACTGATAAATTTGAAAAAATGGTTAATCATCTAGATAAACAACAACAATTAGATATTGATAACCTTATAGAAAAATTTAAAACTGTCTTTGCCAAGGATAAATATGATATCGGCACTGTACGAGATTATGAAGCTCATATTGACCTGATGGTGGATAAATACTGCTGCAAACGTCCATATAGATGCACAACTGAAGATAGAAGAGAGATAGAAAAACAAATATCAAAACTATTAGGGAAAAACTTGATTGAGGAATCATATAGCCCGTTTGCTGCCCCAGTAACTCTAGCTTATAAAAAGGAAGATGAACAAAAAACAAGACTATGTATAGATTTCAGAGAACTGAACAAAATAATTGTCCCACAATCACAACCATTCCCTTTGATTGAAGATTTAATGATAAAAACGGTGAACTGTAAGTATTTCTCAACATTTGATATTAATTCGGCATTTTGGTCAATTCCATTGAAGATACAAGACAGATACAAAACAGCCTTTGTTACTCAAGAAGGACACTTCCAGTGGACCTGCCTGCCATTTGGATTAAAAACGGCTCCGGCCATTTTCCAGAGAATAATGAGCAACATCATAAGAAAAAATAAGCTCTCTGAGTTTACAGTCAATTTTATTGATGATATACTCATTTATTCGAAAACCTTTGAGGAACATATGTCACATATAACAAGATTACTGGAGGCAATACAAAATGAGGGCTTTAGATTAAAAATTACGAAGTGTATATTTGCAAACAATTATGCCAAGTATTTAGGCCACATAATAGAAAACAATTCAGTGAGACCTCTCAAAGATTATTTAGTAGCAGTAAAAGACTTTCCAATACCAGAAACAAGGAAAAACGTAAGGCAATTCCTAGGAAAAGTAAATTTTCATCATAAGTTTGTGCCACACAGTGCAATCATCTTGGACCCGTTACACAATTTGTTAAGAAAAGATGTGAAATTTATATGGACTGAAAAATGTCAAAAATCATTCGATGAAATAAAAGCATTACTGTGCTCCGAACCAATTCTGAAAATTTATGATCCAGAACTACCAATAAGCATTTATACAGACGCAAGTATAAAGGGAATAGGAGCAGTGCTAAAAGAACCTAATAAAAACGGAGAAATAAAACCGGTTGCTTATTTTTCAAAAAAAATAACAGATACACAAAAAAAGAAGAAAGCAATTTATCTAGAATGTCTGGCTATAAAAGAAGCTGTAAAGTATTGGCAGCACTGGCTTATGGGAAAGGAGTTTACCGTGTATTCTGATCATAAACCCTTGGAAAACATGAATATTAAAACAAGGACTGATGAGGAACTCGGAGACCTAACATATTATTTATCCCAATATAATTTTAAAATTAAATATAATCCGGGACAAACAAATCAAGAGGCGGACTGCTTAAGCAGAAATCCAGTTCTAGATCCAACTGAAAATACTGACGATGCTTTGAAAGTGGTAAATTTAATAACTTTAGAACAAATAAAAATAGATCAAAACACAAATCAAGAAATACAAAAAGAAAAAAATACACTGATATTGAAAGATGAAATATACTACAGAAAAAATAAAGGAAGAAACAAAATTATATTATCAGAAGAACTAAGCAAAACGCTCATAAACAAAGTACACATTACTTACTGCCACCTAGGAACAACGCAAATGATAAATAAATTAACTCCTTTCTACTCAACGAAGAATATTATAACAAAGATAAAACAGACATGCGAAGAATGTGAAATATGTATAAAAAACAAAACAAGAAGAAAGCCAAAATATGGTCTAATGTCACATCTTGGACCAGCAAAGCACCCATTCGAAATTGTATCAATTGATACAATAGGTGGGTTTGGGGGATCTCGATCTACTAAAAAGTACCTACATCTTTTAGTTGATCATTTTACTAGGTATGGATATATATTGACATCTAAGAACCAAAGCTCTGACAATTTTATTAAACTTGTTCAGAAAGTGACAGAAAGTCATAAAGTTAATATGATATTAACGGACCAATATCCCGGTATAAACTCCAAGGAATTTAAGGAATATCTGAAAAATAATAATATAAGAATAATTTATACTGCTGTGGATACTCCTTTTTCAAATGGACTTAATGAAAGACTGAACCAAACTTTGGTTAATAAGATAAGATGCAAAATAAATGAAGAGAAAAAAAAATTGCTTGGACAACTATTGCACAAGAATGTATAAAAAAATATAATGAAACAGAACATACGGTTACCAAATTTGCACCAAAATACTTATTACAAGGAGAAGATGTAAATATTCTACCACCAGAATTAAAAACAAGATATTCAAATGAAGACCTGAGAAGAGATAGAGAATTAGCATATAGAAATACATTGAAATCTCATGATTATAACAAGAAACGATATGACCAACTGAGAAGGGAATATAACTTCAAAGAGGGAGATAAAGTTTATGTAGGGAATGGTAATCGCCTAAATAGGAAGAAAACAGATGAACTAAGAATTGGACCTTACAAGATTTTGAAAAAGATATCAAATACAATTTATGAAGTAGATGCCGGTCACAAGAAAGAAGAATCAAATTTGTTCCATGTTACAAAACTCATTCCATCGTCCGTTAATAGACGAACAATAACGTGCACTCACACCTGTTATTGTTCTTCTCCGGGCGGGGAGATGTAAAGAAACCCAATTGTGGTGTTCTTTAATATATCTTAAATATTGCCGCGTTATTTATCGTCGGTTTGACAGAGTCAGCTGACAGCTCACGTCAGATGAATATGAAGTTAAGATTGTGAGGTTAGATTTATTTTAAGGGATAGATAGTTTATCGTAAGAAACTTACCTACATAATTAATAAGATAGACCCGAAATAAGGGCTTTAAATGTTGTTTCTTTTGTTTACAGGTGAGTAAATGTTTACTTTATAAACTAATGTAATTAGAAAACTGTTGTAAGAACTATTTGTAAGTAAATAAAACTTTTGTTTACAGAAACGCAATTACGTCTTTATTTCAACAAATGAACAGAATATTTATATAAAACCATTATATATAATTTTTTGGGAGCCTATTAAACTATGTTTACATAGTAGCCGGACAGTTTCGAACGTTCTATCATCTTGCCAGACGCATTCAAAGTGAGCAATAATCGGAAGAGCAAGGAGCGTATATAGTAACTAAACGTTATATTATAAAACCTAAGTTTCATATATAATTTTTTGGGAGCCTATTAAGCTATGTTTACATAGTAGCCGGACAGTTTCGAAGGTTCTATCATCTTGCCAGACGCATTCAAAGTGAGCAGTAATCGGAAGACCAAGGAGCGAATACAGTAACTAGTGCGAATGAAACAGAGCGCTTGGTCTATTGCGGGATTTCACTGCGCATCCATTGTTATTAATTTCAAAATGTGCAGTTTATTTTTTTCTTAATCCAGAAATTTCATTAATTAATTTTTACAATTTCAATAACAAATATTTAAAATAATACTGAGTAAAATTTTTCTCATACAATGTCAATCATGTCGAAAATCTAATAATTTAATTGATATTATTTTTCATTTTTCAGAAGTTTATTATTGTCAATGCAATTAAAATTATAAAGCCAATGAAACAAAGTAAATCAAATTTTAGTGTTTGTTATACCAAAGGACACATTTATTTTAAGATAAGAAATTTACAGAGAAATTAATTTATTTTAATTAAATCTAAATATTTTCATCATTTTCATCGTTATCGCGCGCTCACTAAATCGATCCACACGTTAGCAGTTTAAACGTCGTAAGTACTGTGAGCACAATTCGGACCGCAGCCTTTGAATGCGTCTGGCAAGATGATAGAACCTTCGAAACTGTCCGGCTACTATGTAAACATAGTTTAATAGGCTCCCAAAAAATTATATATGAAACTTAGGTTTTATAATATAACGTTTAGTTACTATATACGCTCCTTGCTCTTCGGATTATTGCTCACTTTGAATGCGTCTGGCAAGATGATAGAACGTTCGAAACTGTCCGGCTACTAAATAAACATAGTTTAATAGGCTCCCAAAAAATTATATATAAAATTTAGGTTTTATAATATAACGTAAGTATAATTATAAATTATAATAGTTTAGGGGTGTCCGGCAGAGGGTTGGAACCATATTAACTGTCTGGCAATGAGCAACGCGAGTTTTGATATTATTATGAATCAAATATAAAAAAATCAAGTTTTATATCATGACGAATTTGAGATGGAATTTTACACACCTTTGTTGCCTGTTATCTGCCAAAGCCACCGCTGCCTCAGCTTCTTGTTTGGGGATCATTCTTATCTGTACTACGGACACACATAGAAGAACTTTCAGCTTTTATAAATGACGAAGGTCTGGCACTTACGGGCTCTTGGACTATTACTATTAGGCTTTTATCATGGTTTTATCGTGAAGGCGGGCGATCGAATCTGTACTTGTAGTGTGTTAAGCACGGAGCTGCTCAACGCTGGAGATTCGCACGCTTCCTGAGAATTGTCGCACTCCAAATCTGGTATGTTTATATCCTCAAAGTCTGGAATCTTCCCTGTATACGAGATTAGCTGATTCCCTTCAACTGAAAGTTACCCAAAAAAATAAAATTATTATACATATATGAAGTCAATTGTTTAGAGCGCAACTGCAATTAACGTTTTAGTCTAATTAAAGCATATATATGTAGCTTTAGAAAATACTCTACCACAAAAAGAGGTACTTAATAAATGATCTGAGAAACACTTATCCGCCCAAATCTAATTATATCGGCTATAGAGATTAATAGCTGTTATAGTTAGACAATAAATACAACGTGTTACAGCAAAAGGTTGTCGTATATTAGTTCGTAGCACAACGGACTTAGATTGAAATAAAAACTCTTCGGAATGTGCATTCCCTTGTATAACCTACACGTCTGCACCTATTTTTTTCTCTATAATTGCAACAATTGAAAAGCGACGACACTAAGCATTTTAAATTCATGAATATCGTCAATACCTGTAGCTATGAAAAAACAGATTGGTTTTAGTGCTAAATTTGGAAACTAAAGTTTCGATCAATCGTTTTGTAGTAAAATTTCAATTTTTTCTATATTTGTCAAACTTTACATCATTTACAATGATTGTCTACAATAGACAAGAACGACACCTTTCTGTAAGACGTTGTACTATATATTAAGGACATTGTATATGACACCTGACAGATAAGGATTTTTTTCCAATTTAAAAATACATTAAAATAATTTCCTGAAATAAAGGTAAGCCAGGCGATCAAATGAATTTGATTTTGGTTCGGTCGCAATATGGATGGTCCGGGAACGTCCCCGACTCGTTGACTTGCTTGGATCGTACAATAAAATCAGTAAATTTCTCTTTCTGTCAAGAATCAAGTTATTTCAGATTCAACAGTATTTCGTCTGTAAATTATAGAACTTTATTTCATCTTCTTTATGCGAAACTTAATATTTGTATTATAGTTTTTACATAGTAGATGACTTTGAAGAACTATTAAATGTTACGTCTATATCTAATGTAAATTCTGCCTATATACATACATACATAGCCCCCTCCCAAAAATAATACTAAACAAAACGAAGTATTGTATTATACCTTAAAACAGCTATATAACAAACAATAAGGGGTGCTGGGCTAGAAAACCTCCACGTGGTGCACCCTGGTAACGTTGGCATCACCGCTAACGGCTAATTTTCTAGCACTTTAGAGGAGGCCATTCTTTTCGGCCATTCGGTTGAGGTTTGGTGCAACAGAGCGGGCGTGTCTGTCGGATCCTCTGTTGGCTCTTCGCTCTTCGGACCAATGAGGAGGAAAACCTCGTTAAAAAACCACGAAGATGGGACCTTTCAAGGGAGGCACCTGCGGACCCCTCTGTTGGGCACAAATTTACGCTTGCCCGGGTATTGGGGGATCTCTGCCCGGGTCGAGTCACGCGTGAGAATAGTTATGGATATTCAATCAAATAAAAATGACAACAAAAAAGATGAAGAAAAGAAGGAGAAGAACCAGAAGGGAAAGTCTAGGAAGACGGACGACTTCCCGACTAATGAGAAGGAACGTGTGACGCCTATCTCGCTCTGAGAAGCTAAATTTACTTCAGGGAGCCGAAGAAGATTGGATAGGCTACGTTCGAGATCCGCTATAGCGACGGAGAGAGATGACTCTAGTGCAAGAACTGAGGCATTGGAAGTAATGGAGGTGGAGATTCGCGATAAGGAGAAATTTCTCAAGAGTGGCTGCCTCCCAAAGTGGCTAGTAGCCGCAGAGGGAGGTCACGCACTCCAATTTCGATTTCTTCAGGCTCCGTGTTCTCTAAGGCGGCAACCTACAGGCGCGTCAGAGTAGAGGGCGAATACGTAGTGGAGGAGGAAATCGCGGATCTCCTGCAAAAAAATCCGGGCACCGGCGGTGGAGGATTTGGCAGCCTAGGCATCGGTGACCCTGCAGGAGAGGGCGAATGTAGCTGTGGCCATCATTAATAAGGTGGCCACAAAGTCTACAAACCTTAAGGGTCCATTTGTTAGGGTCCTTAAGGACTCCTCCTCCGCCATTGCAGGGGTAGTTACTACCCTCATTGGAGATGTAGCTCGCTTGCAGGCGGCTAACGACGCCTGACGGGGCAGGTGGCTGAGCTGAGCACTTAATATGCTCACTTTCGGGCGCAGACGGAGCACCCTGAACGACAGGGCCGGGTTTCAGAGCGGTCTGCCCCCAATGACTGTTCTGAAGCCGTCTTTGATGCCCATCTGCGCCAAGTACTTGACGCAATGGTGCGTCTGTTGGACGGACGTCTCGCGGGCCTTGAGGCGAGGGTACCTTCAGCCCCCGTAATTCGGCCGCCACTCGCAGCGGATAGGACGAAGATCAGCCGATCCAAGACGTCGCCGCCGGCTCCGGTTCCCATTGCAGGTGGTCATGTGTCGTATGCGGCGGCAGCAGTTACGTCCGCCCTGTGGCTGCTGCGAAGACAGCTAGAGCAGCAAAAGTGGCGGCAAATACGACTGTGGCAAAGACAGTGGCTCCTAAGGCTGGCCTAAAGATTACGTCAAAGATGAGGGCTGAGTTTCCTCCGCTTCCCACTCCGACACCTATATATCTGGCCCCTCTACTTCTGCTCCCTCAAACGATGGGTGGTAGGTAGTCTGGTCGGCCAAGAAGTCCCGAAATCGGGGTGAGAAGGCTGCTCAAAAAGTAGCCTCTAGGCTGCTCAAAAGACGCCAAAGACTGCGGCTGTGGTGATCACTCTATCACCAGAGGCGGTAAACGCCGGGCTATCCTATGCAGCCGTATTCAAAAAGGCCCGGGATGTGTCAAAATGCGCCTCGCCCAAACGGGAGCGCGAGTTCTGGAATTCCCTGGGGCTGAAGGTTCAAAGACGGCGGATACTTTTGCCGAAAACTGCGGAAAGGCTTACAACTCCCCTGTCCCATCTGGTGATTGGCAGGCCTATTGCCCGGCGCACACGCGGGTCAGTGAGGGGCGGCAGAGCACTCTGGTGCCTTGTGGCCCGGTCGACCGCAGCGGGAACACAATCCGCTGCAGTCGAAACAACTATCGCACTTGATGCGTGTGTGCCCTGTGGCCAGGCATTTGAAGCACCTCATCGGTCTCGCCGCCAGAACTGTGACTCTGGCGTTCACGAAACCGACGAGGATTTTGCCGGCATCTCCTAAAATTTTGGCTGATGCCACGGGACAACTTATCCACGTCGCACCAAGGCCTCCTGGACGGGGAGACTACACGGGACTAGTACGTGCGTCAACGTCGTCGCCTATGGAGGAGACTGTAGAGACGATCCAGTAATGGATCGAGTCTCCAGCCTCCTTGTCCAGACGAATCTAAACCACTGTGCCGCGGCGCAGGACCTCTTCCTGCAAACCATGGCTCAGTGGTCGATTGGTGTTGCCGTAGCCGCGGAGCCCTATTATGTTCCTCCCCGTCCAAACTGGCTGGGTGACCGGGACGGCTCCGTGGCAGGCTTGCCTGGCTTTTTTTCCGAGGCTTTCCTCAACCTCAGCTTGGAGACCTCGATGCGGCGACTAACGTCTGGGCACGTCCTTGTTCTGGGGGACTTCAACGCAATGTCCGTTGCGTGGGGTTCCCCCAGGACGGACGCAAGGGGCGAGGCCGTAGAGGAGTGGGCGGCCTCGGTGGGCCTCTGTTTATTAAACAGAGGCTCCACCAACACGTGTGTGCTACAGCAGGGGGGTCGATAGTGGACCTTTGGTTCGCTACCCCTGCCCTCGCCGCACGATTAAGAAACTGCCGTGTCCTGGAAGAGGTTGAGACGCTTTCGGATCACCTCTACATCCGATTTGAGCTCTCCCGGGCCCAGGACTCCAGTAGGGCTCACGCGGCGCGGCCTCCTTCTCGCTTTCCGCGGTGGGCTATTTCGAAGCTGAATAGGGACCTACTAGAGGAGGCGGCCATAATTTACTCTATGCTGTCTCCGCAGGCCTCGGCCGAGGAGGTCGACATGGGGGCTGGTCGCTTTCGTGATGCGATTACGCAGATTTGCGATGCCGCCATGCCCCGCATCCGAAGTCGTCGACCTCCATGGAAGGGGGTTTACTGGTGGTCCCAGGAGTTGGCGGACCTTCGCGCGGCCTGTACTCGTGCCCGGAGGTCCTATACCCGCAATCGGCGGCGTCACCGCGAAGATGGCGTGGAGGACCAGCTTCACGAGGAGTACCGAGAGGCGCGGAAAACTCTGAAGCTGGCCATTAGCCGCGCCAAAAAGGTAAAAAGACAGGAGATGCTGGAAAGTCTCGATCGAGACCCCTGGGGTCGCCCTTATCGTGCGGCGCGATAAAAGCTCCGCAAGTCGGGTCCCCCCTTACAGAGACACTCCAGCCCAGCTTCCTGCAGGAAGTGGTTGAGGCGCTTTTCCCGCAGCGGGCGGTACACACACCCCCGTCGATGGCTTCCTTGGTCAGAGACGACGGGGGACGGAACGAGGATAATGTTCCGCCCGTAAGGGAATCAGAGATGGGGGCGGTCGTTCTACCGAACGTCGTCTTACCGAATTTCTAACGACTATTGGTTTGAAAGGAATCGTTCTTCAATTCTCTTCTACTTAACTTGTTCATCAAACCAATTGTCTGAATTATATCTTTACTCTACTTAGATTTAATATTGTCAACTTTGATGCCATTTGTACTATCAAAAAGATCATCCTATCTGGTCGTTCTAACGCAATGGATTGTGATAGCTTTAGCCCTAGGGTGATAATTATCACCTTGGCACGCTTGGAGGGGATAGGGATTTTGCTGCGGGACCGAACTAAAAAAAATGTGATAGTAAAACCGTAAGAAAAAATCCCTGGAATAAAACCGTTAAATGAGACGTGCGCAGGCGCGATAATCGGAATTTTCGACCGCACACATCATATTTACACGATTGACTCCGCAATTCCATCTTTTCGGATGCTTTTGCTCCCATTTTGTAACTAGCATTGGCTTCCACAATCGCATATGCAGTTATATTACAAAAAAAAATGTAAATATCTTCCTTGTGTTCGCTTTTGAGCGGAATTCACATTTAAGAGATCGCGTTCCAGATCTGGAAATATGAGACTTTTGAAATCAATTTACATGTTACTCTTTTGTCTAATGTGCATTGTCATGTGTTAGAGAGATGTAAAAATAGTACGAATGTTAAGTGCGTGATAGACAGTATGAAACGTAGCACACATGACGCGCTTTCATAAATGTCAAACTTAGCGTTTTGAAATTGTTTCGTTTTTCGTTTAGAAATAGAAAGAGTGTTTGTATCATTTCTTGAGAATACTTGAGATTATGGAATAAAAAATGTATCTATAATGTGCTTGTCCATGAATTCATGAGTATATACTATGCATTGGCGGGGTGGAGTGGTAATAGAAAGAGAAGGGATGAGAGAACTATGTATTTTTCTATTTCTATGTAATTTTATGTTGTCAAACAAAAACAAAGAGACATATTTTGTTATTTTAGTTGAAATTTGAATTATAATGCTTTTTTATTTTAAGTAATTTATTATTTTATTTCCTAAAATACTGAATTTCCTAAATACTTTCTTGTCCTTAAATAAAAAGTAATCAGCAAAATTTAAGAGAAAAATCAAGAAAACCTACATAAAATTGAGCATTGATTTTTTTTACAAATTGTGTCGATTCTACATTATCCGAAGGAACTTCGTTTCTACCTGGTGTCCCACGACACCATTTCATTTAGTATGTAGTAGTCTGCCTGATATTTAAAAGCCTGCCAAAGTTACTCAACTCTGCCTGATGGCAAGCATGAACAGAATCAAAGAGTTGTAGTTATCATACTCTCTGTCAACTGAACTCTCTCTGTCACTTTGTGAACTTTCAAAAGGCGGCGCGCCTGGAAACCACAGGTGTCTCTCTGGTGGTAGGGCGTATTGAGGCACTAGGTTTACGGGTAGCCCTGGACAAGACGGAGGCCCATTTGTTCCGTGAGCCCCGTCGTGGTCCACCCTCCGGCGCCTCCATCGTAGTCAATTCGGTCCTCGTACCGGTTCAGGTCCAGATGAAGTATCTGGGCCTGATCCTCGACGGCAGGTGGTTCTTCGACGAGCACTTCCGACAGCTTTCTCCAAAGCTGGTGCGCGCTGCTTCTGCCCTTGGGCGAATATTGCCCAATTTGGGTGGAGCCAGCGTTGCGACGAGACAGCTATACACGGGGGTTGTCCAGTCAATGGCCCGGTATGGTGCACCGGTGTGGGCGGTGGCTCTGACTGCCCAGAATAGGGCTCGCCTCTGGCGCCCTCAGAGGATATTGGCGGTTAGAGCCATACGCGGTTACCACACCGTATCGACGGAGGCGGGGCGACAGCATGGGACCCTTTCCTTCCGACTGACGCAGATCCTTTCCGGGCACGGTTCCTTCGGGCAGTATCTGCACTCGGTCGCCAGAAGGGAATTCCGCCTGTCACCACTGCGACTGCAGTGAGGACTCTGCTCAGCACACGCTAACGATTTGTTCCGCCTGGGCGGCGCAGCGTGGGATCCTCACTGCAGTTATTGGAGGAGATCTCTGGCTACCGGCCGTCATACGCTCCATGATCGGTAGCGACAGTTGTTTGACCGCGGTCGCAACCTTTTGCGAAGATGTGATTTCACGGAAGAAGGCGGCGAAGAAAGCCCGGGAGAACGATCTCCACTCGGACTCAATTCGCCGCCGGCGAGCCGGGCGGCGGAGGCGCGCTTACCAGCGCCTCGTGCAGCCTTGAGTGTGGCTGCGGGTGGACGGGACGGGTTTTCCCCTCCATCCGCTACAATGGCCAGCCGCGAGGAGGCGGCGTCCACGTGTGCCGTACGTCGCCTAAAATAGAGAGTTTAATTTATAGGGCAAGCGCTAGGAGGGATCTGGATGTCGTAATAGTAGCTGTTCCCGGATCCCTCCTATGTCAGGCGCAGAGTGGCACACCGTGTGGTTTCAGTCGGTCCGATTCCGATACACCACCCCGCCGTAAGCCCCGATGGGGTGTCGGCTCGAGGGGGTTTCCACACGTAAAAAAAAAAGAAATTATATAACAATAATATTTGTAATGTTCTATTTTTTAATTTAAAATCTAATGTTAATAATAAGTAAAACAAAATTTTGCAAGTCTGACATCGTTGTTATAAGGCATGTCGATCATCTTATTTGAACGAGAATCGATCCTTAAAATCAGTCATACGACCGTGTCGTAAATCAATCAGTTTTAAAAATCGTCAAACCGGACCAGCCGTTCTCAAAGTTGACCATTTCAACAGAGTAACATAGTATTAATTATACCAAAATTAGGTAAAGAAATGCCTTCTAAGGAACAAATTTCTTGTAAGTTTTTGAATAAACCGATCCGATACAAACACTCAGAATCGAGTAACCTAATCGATTGCAAAACAATTGAATTGATTACGAACTCATTTTTTCTGAGTGAAATGGACATGCCTAATAAGTTTTTGTAACTTACAAAGCGGCTTGGATGTTCAAACTTAACATTCACTTGTGGACGCATTCACAATCATAGTTGAATTGATTTTTAAAAAATCGTGCGATTGCGGTAACAATGATGAAACTTGGATTGTGGAAAGTAAAAATTTAATAAATGCTAACACTCAGTGAAGTAGCAAACACTAATTCATTGATATTTATTACAAGAAAAATATGACCAATAAGTTAGATCAATACCTCTACTTGTGAATTGCATTCCATATAAGAAATTATAGCACCAAAATAAACTAAATAATATAACTGTAACAATTTAAGAAATTTAAATGTCGTGCAAAGTAGGTCCTTATTTTACAATTCTACTTCAAAACATAAATTACTACCATTATCCTCTGTCAATAGTTGCTGCACACGATTGTCATCACCGCTTACATTCGATATTTCACCTTTCTGCTTCTTTGCTTTATTTAATTACCAACATATTTATTTATTTATTTAATATACTTTCTGCAAATAAAGTACATTGCATAAGGCGGACTTAATGCCGTAGGCATTTTCTTCCAGTCGACCTTTGGGTGACGCAGAGATGCGTGTAGCAGGTGTAACAATAGATTTAATAGTGTTGATTTTTAATTTGCGTATAAAATTTTATGTAATACATAATGATATAAATACATATACACATGCATATACATATATAAAAGGGAATACATACCTATATACAAATATACACACACAAATACATACATATTCATACAATGATGAATAGGCAAGTAATCATTCTGATGACTCCTTCTACAAGTCTCCGTAAAGTTTGCGTACTCTAACCTTAAAGGTTAGCGGGTTAGCAGACCTTCTTATATCTAGGGGGAGAGCGTTCCAGCGGTTTACAGCTTGGACAGTAAAGGACGAATGGACAATACGGGAATTATGTGATGGACAGAGAAGGAGGAGATTATCGGAAGAACGAAGATTTCTGTCATGGTTAGAGCAAAGATATTGTATGTGAGTTGTTAGGTAAGCGGGTGGGTTAGAAGAGTGGATAAGGGAGTGTAACATAATCAACGCCCGCAAGCTCCGGCGCTGTCTAATAGGTAACCATGAGAGTTGCCTCCGATAAGCGGATACATGATCATACTTACGTAAGTTGAATATGAACCGAATGCAATTGTTGAAAAGACGGTCTAATTTGTTGAGCAGATCTGCATTCAGGTCGAGGTAACACACATCACCATAGTCGATGATTGGCAAAATTAAGGCATAGACAAGCGTAATCTTGGTTTTTATGGGGAGAAAGTTTTTTAGTCTATAGAGGCCACGTAAAATATTCGTGACCTTTTGACTGACACTGGTTACCTGAACCTGCCAATTCAAAGTTGTATCTATGTGTAAGCCGAGGTCCTTAACCGATTGGTTAATGGGCAACACTGTACCGTCATAAATGATACCAGCGACAGCGTCAGGATCAATTCTACCCACCATTGAACTTCCTATGAAGATCGCTTGACATTTACCCGGATTCACGTTCAAGCCGAAACTGCTGGACCAGTTTTTTATGGTCTCTAGGTCATGGTTAACGCTGGCTATAGCTTCATTTAGGTTTTCAACTCTCGCATGTGAGTAGATCTGCAAGTCGTCTGCATACAGATGATACGAACATCGAAGTTTGTGAGTTATGAGGTCGATAAATAGCGAAAAGAGAAGAGGGGAAAGAATACCGCCTTGCGGCACGCCAGAGTCTAGTTCGGCCCACAGCGATGACGAATTATCGGTTCGGACAGACTGCTGGCGTCCACGAAGATAGGATGAAAACCATTCCAGTGCATCGTCGGAAATCATGAAGTGGGCAAGTATTGCTAGTAGGATCTCGTGGTTCACAGCATTGAAGGCGTTTGAGAAGTCAATTAAAGCGAGAACAGTTATTTTGCCTTCCTCCATTGCCGCCTTAATGTCAAGCGTTACCTTGAGCAAAGCTGTCCCTGTACTATGTCCAGGTCGGAATCCTGATTGATACTTACTGAGTAAATTATTGCGATAAATGAAGTGAGACAGTTGCTTATGTACACAGGCTTCCAGTACTTTGGACAGGAAAGGGAGGATGGATATTGGACGAAAATGGGAAGGGAGGGAGGGAATAGGTACTTTAGCCAATGGGCGTACATAAGCCTTGCGCCATAAGGAGGGAAAGACGTTGGAATCAAGGGAATAGTTAATTATGTGGGTGATGGCGGGTAAGAGCTGGTCCAGGATAGTAGTCACCATAAAACGGCTAATGTTATCATTACCAGTGGCTTTGGATTTGATAGCAACAAGAAACCGCCGGACATCCTCTGATGCAACTGGAGAAAAGTCGAAGGGGTTTACAGTAGGTTTAGGCAGGCGGGCCACGGAATCGATAGTTTGGGATTTGCTTTGATGATCCAAGGTAATAGAAGTGGTGAAATGCCGATTGATATCATCTACAGCAATGCCCACTGGAAGATCCGCGTGGCGCCTGCTACCGATGCCGAGAGTCCTCAGGAACTTCCAGATGTCGGCAGAAGAAGATGTAGAAATATTATCGAGAATATAACGGCGTTTGCCATTACGTATCATCTGATTGCACTTGTTTCTGGCAATTTTGTAGGCAAGCCAGGTGTCATCACTGCGAGTTCTTTTAAAACGCCGAAAAGCTCTATCCCTGCTACGCATTGCACTACGAATGCTATTTGTCAACCAAGGTGCGGGGGGATGTTTAAGTTTGATATTCCTCAATGGCGCATGAGTGTTGTATAGGTGTAATATATTTTCGTTCAGTATATGAACTTTCTCGTCGATAGTGGCAGCTATCGTTAAGGGTTCCCAGTTGATGTGGGAAGCATCTTCCCGGAGTTTGTCCAGATTCATACGTCCAAAACAGCGTCTGGACATCATTTTCGGTTTAGGCTTTGGCGTTTTAATCTTGTATGAAAGATATACCAGATCATGATGTGAGAAACCAGGCGCTAGATGCTGGCCATGCGATGAGACTTTTTCAGGGGAAGAAGTAATTATAAGATCAAGCAAGGTGTCTACTCCATTTAGGTTGTGGTGTGTGGCGTGAAGTGGCAAGCTATGTAAGCATGTAGATTCGAGTAAATCCAGCAGCTTACGGCAGCGGGGGGAACTGTGACACAGTAGATCAGTATTGAAATCGCCCATGATGATGTGATGTTCATACTCAGACCCCAAAGATTCTAAAACCGATTCGAATACGGTGAAGTAATCAGTAGCCGGGGGACAGTATACGACACCTAGGACAAGTTTGGTTCCTCTGACAGACACCTCAAGGAAGAGATACTCGGCGGGTGAGTCAGGTGGTGATTTGGAGGCAAGACTATAAGAAGTCGGTACGTATATATATTGCGACACCACCGCCCCTTTTGTTTACCCTGTCATTCCTGATGAGGACATAGCCTGGTAGGGGGTAAGAAGTGCTAAGAAGTTGGGGCTTGAGCCATGCCTCGGAAATCAATATGGCGTCCACGTTTGAACCGTTGAAGGTTTCCCATAAGTCGCCATAGTGACTCGGTATGCTTTGAGCATTTATGTGGCAAACGTTAAAGAAACGTGGACACTTTTGGTTAAAAGTACTGCGTAATATATCCCCGAGGGTATCAGTCATCGAAGTAAAACTTTCATTTGCTGATGAATTTTCAGAGCCGCTGGCGGAGTAGTAGGGGTCGACATCGGTCATAATGCAGAATATGAATTAAAATAAATATTAAAATAATAAATATAAATAGATATTATTGATAATGAATATTACGAGCAATCAAAATTATTAAATTAAATGAAGGAATTCAATACTCACGTCAATGCACCACCCGCCGGCTTACACTAGTATTTTTGGAGTACAATAGCAAGAACGATATTATTTAATATTATTTTTATGGTAAATATTAAAAAGAGTGAGAAAACATGGAATACAACGTTCGACAAACCAGATCAGTTATAAAGTAAGAGTGAGCAAAGTAATCGTTTTAAAGACGTCGATGATTGATACGAGAATATGCGTGAATATGGAACGCATCAAATAAAGAACTGTAGACTTAAACGTCAACTGACTTACTTTGACACTTTAATTACCTAATTTTGTTGTTGTTATTATAGCATTGTAAAATAATGAAGGTAGAGAATGGTAATAGAAAATTGTATAAAGTGACCTTGAAAAACAGATTTTAGAAGCATTGAATACCACAGAAACTCGGAAGTCAGTTTTTCCTTGTAGTATTCCTGGTGATATTCGCCGAACCACTGGCACCCAATGAACTGCTGCCCTTCGCTGTACTTGCATTTGGATGTTTCTGAATCAACGGTTCCAGTTCGGCCAACGAGGTAATCTTAACCCGGCCCCCATCTGGCACCTTGACGACTATGACACCTTCTTGAGTCCAACAACCCCTGACACCAAAGTGGAGTCGAGCCCGGGCAAATGCAGACAGTCTGGTCTTGGTTAAATATTCCTTGACAGTGATGTTCGTGCTCTTGAGCTTAGTCTTCAGTTTCCAGACAGCAGATTTGAAGTCTAAGGTTGAAAACCTTACCAGTAAAGGCCTCCTGTGATCCTTCTTAGGACTACCAAGCCTGTGACAACTTTTGATGGACGATGCTGTATAGTGGAGATCCAGCCTAACACGAAGAAGATCGAGGACCGAATCAGCACAATTTTCATTGTCAACTTCGGGAGCTCCGACAAAGATGAGTGCTTTCCGTCGATGTCTGGTTTCAATAATGTCGACAGTCTTAGAGCACTCATCTATCTGTTTCCGTATCAGACCCAGCATGCTGAACATAAGCTCACGGAAGGTTCTAAATTCTTCCGCAAGTCTACCAACAGTGTCTTTAGCTGGTGCATTACACTGTATCTGTGCCTCAAGTTCTCCCATTCGTTTTGTGAATACCTCCTCCAGACTCTTCTGTGCAGATTCAATGACAGCCAGTTGGGACATTCTTACGTCAGTGTTCTTGTCCATAAGAAAATAAGCAGGTGTTGTAATTTACTAGTGGGCAGCTGACAGGTGGATGTACATAAAGGCGTTGTTGTCACATCTATAGCTCCGCCAACGTTAGTGTAAGCAAATTACTGTGATAAACACTGGTTTCACTTATGTAGATTGCAAATAAAGTATTAATTTAATTTATTTCGATTTTTTATTCACAAGCACAAGTGTTGGGGTTTTGTACACCTACCCTTATTCACATATACTTACACATATACATACAACATATAATTACAGTTAACACTTAACATTTATTTAAACTATTCTGCCTATGCGAAGAAACACGCCAACGGCATACAATGATGCTCTTGCAGAATACGTAGCGTTACAAATTGTGTTTCCGTGGTCGACAGGTATACCAACCAAATAGACAGTAGGTAAATGGATGCATATGTTATACTTAAACGTGATGATTTGTATTCAAATCATTAAAGTTTATATGTAATTGTATTTTTTACATATAAATGTTACCACACAAGTAGAAATGCCAGTTGACTAACGTAGTCATTTTTGCCAAAACAATAATTTTCCCTAATCGTAGCACTGACCGGCACCACCACGATTATATTTCCCCTTTACCAAAAACATCCAACACGTCAATTGGCCGAGACGCGGTCAGCGTTGAAAATAATCTTGAAAGATGAGGTAGCAACATGCTACTTTGCTGGAGTGGCCTCGCTGTTACCGATCAGCCAATCAAAATCAATCATCGGATACTGTTTGGTTGTACTACAATTAACATAAACGTGAAATATAACTCAAAAACACATGGGTTGCCTTTCATTACGCAATGATTGCTGGTGGAAGTCGTGCGTGCATTCTGATCTGTAAAACTTTTGAGTGGTATATTCCTCATTGTATACTTCGTACAGACGGCAACTTTGCTGTAAGACTAACTGCTATAAATTGTCTTACAAACAAGCTAGTAGAAAGTCATTCGTATAATGGACAAAGCAAATATTGTTGTAAGGTGGCGCCAGACTTGCCCAATTGCTGATCGATATTGTATGTGATAATGATATTTTTGTCACTATAACAATTCATATCTTGCCGGTCTTCTTGTATTTTCTGTTGTTGTGTAATAATATGATTATAATGATTATAATTATTATTATTATTGGCATTTCGTTGTGGATTGTTAACTGTATTAAAACGATCGCATACTTTGTCAACGGTCGGTTTTATTCATAAAAAAAAACATAGCAGGTGTGATGTCATCCTTTTAGACGATATTATTGTGCCATGAGAGAAAATTATATAGCAAATATATGATGCATTCAGCAATGCAGGACGTGTGTATGCATACTTTTTGAATGTTGATTAAAAAATTTCGAGTTGAATTGAACATTAAATAAAAACAGGTATGTACAATCGTACCATAACTTACCATTATTGGGTGTTTTCGTCTTCTCGTCCATAGTATTATACGGTAGTCCATAGAATGAATCTTCAGACCCAAACAACTAGAATACAAAAATAAATTCAACACAATTTCCGAATACTGAACAATAAGTTAAGTGATAATATTAATAAAGATAATTTGTAATGTTATGACAAGTTCAGAACGCGCACTCATCAAGATAAGGATTTGTTTTCTGTAAAAGATGTTCAAAGCCAATATGCCAATGCTCATTTACGATACATTTTTTTTTATAATTCTTTAGTTACGTAATCACAAATCAATCTTTATCTAGCAACTAACACTTCTGTCGATCAGGTTTTAATTACATAATTATTTGTTGTATGTTGGCAGGTAGGGATAGCGAGAGACCTCGAATCCATTTCATCCATTATCCAATCCTGAATATTAAATTACATTCACATTATAAAGAAGGAGGGTTCTTAATGCTTTCTTTCTTTGGGTGTTATGATATACATAGAAAGTTGTTTATTCAATTATTAAAATATAAAATAATAAATATATACATATATGATAAATATTTCATAGTTCAAAGACCTTATATATTATTCATAATTCGACTTGTATATCAGTTTAGAATGAAACCAGTCCATCCAAAGGTTGCCTGAAAGAAATTGCTATAAGCAATAAGGCCGGCCTTTGTACATCACAGTTTTTGTTAGTTTTATTATTATTTACTGTTTGTAAATTCTGGTGTACAAATAAGTATTATCTATCTATCTCTTTGTATACTATATTGCAATTAAATCAAGCTATGCCCATTTATACTGGGGTGACAGTGACTGCCACAATTACTGCCATACCTTTGATGTCCCGGGGTGTGAAAAGGCATTTCACTAGACTACCATAGTATGCGCCACCATACTACATTGTCTGCATTTGCAATGACTATGGTGACTATAACTCTTGGATTCTATTCATGCCTTCCATCAGGCAGAATAGAGTCATTTTGGGAGACTCTTTAAATAAAAAAAAAAGTGAAAACTTTGGTAAAGTAAAAATAGTAATAAATACCTGGCCTGAAATCTGTTCACATTAGCATTATTGTTTACAGTGGCAAAAGGCATATTGTTCCAATCAAAATCATCTTGAAGTTCTGTATTAATATCAGCCAAGTTCAAATGGGGTTCTGTGTTTTTCTGGCCTTTTTTACATTTCTTATTACATTTGTCTGAATCTGTTTTTTCCAATTTTATATTGATACCACTAAGCATTTTTTGTCTTGTAAGTTTGACAGCAGTGCTTCCTGGACAAGGTCCTGTACTGTGTTTTGCATGTTGATGTCATCTGCACCAGCAACACCAATATCACTTATTGAACACATCGCTAGCAAATATTTCAGCTGATAGTTTCAAGTCTGCCGTAGGGTTTAGTACATGAAATGTGTTCTGTTGTGGGATACTCTTCCCATTTCCCACATTTTTGTTACCATTACTGTGACCTTTTGATTTGTTCACTGTTTTTGGAAACATTTGTTCCAGTATTGGCTGCTCTATAGGACCTGTAGGGGTTGTTGGGGTAGGTGATGCAGATGTAATAATAGGTAGGCTGTCACTTGATCTCCGAGTGCCATAGCGGCGACTGACAGGATATATTACTCGCTGGACACCTGAAAATATATTTTATTAATAACAAGTTACCATACATTCCATTTTTTGTTACATTTATCAAAAAAAACCTTGAGTGTGCTTTCTACGTAAATTATAATAACAAAAATGTTGATTCAATAAAAAGCAGTAATAAAATAGAAAATAAGTGTAAAAGAAAGACTTGTAAGATAATTAATAATAGTAACTGTTTCAGCATCATCCCCATCTTCCATGCTAACATGATAGGTAGAAGTAGAAGGTTCAGTAGGACTATGACTTGATGCCATATTCGTTAGAGGTACTTCAATAGTAAAATCACCACTTGGTACGGACTCCTGAGTGCCATCATTATGCAGAATATCATCCTGCGCTAACTCATGGATTGTGGGGCCATCTTCCTACAAAGCATCCATCCATATTATAATACAACATGAATATGTTGGGCGCAATGCAAAACACTGCATTTACGATATTACTGGCATCAAGGTTCTTACATAATAACATGAGATAGTCAATCCCAATATGCTTGCAAAACAAAAATTTAATAGTCGTTGCATGGTGAATTAGGCATCTGGTTGTCGAGTGGTATTATTTTAACATACAAAAGTCACTAAGAACTAAATATGTACCTGATTATCCTCAATTGAATCATCCAGTAGAGCATCTTTATCCAGTTTCATATTTTTTATCCTGCCAGGATAAGAACTTTCTCCATTAGCAGTAGTATGTGCTTCGCTGTTTATCATTAACTGGAATGGTCTCTTTACTCCAGCAGTGGCACTGCCAGGACCTGAAGGCCTAGATGGTTGTGCCACTACTGACATCAAAAATTGAATCAGCTAAAATGGAAAGCCACAAGTTTAATTAATATGGTCTGTAATTCATAAAAATTTAACTGAAATCTTTACTCACATTATTCACAATTTTCTATTGTTTGATATGCTTCTGCCGGAGAATTGCAACTTTCCTCCAGATAGCTTCACTTTCTTGTGCACTATATATGGCACTAAACTTTGCATCAAGACTTTCTCTTGTTTACCTTTTATTTGTTTCACATCAGTCAACATTTTATTCACAAGCTCAGGTTTTAAAATAACCTTTTCACCACTCTCATTACTGGCAACAATAGACCTAGGGATTGCTATCTTTCTTTTAATGTGTTCCAATAAATAAGCATGACCTTTCATAAAACTAAAGGTGGGAAAATTCAATTTCATCCTTCTCGTAGCGGAGACCACCATTTTCAACAGAGGTGATTTTATCAAAGCCATACATATTCAATTGTCTAACAAAACTTGCCATATTTTTATGTTTATAAAATAAAGGCAAAAGTTCCCTTGCAAAATCTGCCTGATTTTTTATAACAAATGTTTTCCCTCTCTGTAAGATAAATAAATTAAATAAAGATATAACATAAAAACTTCATACCAGCTTCACATGGTGTTTTCACGGGCTTACAGTCGGACATTCTAAATCTTTCTAACATTTCATTTATGTACTTTTCTTGTTCAAGTAACACGTTGTCCCCATCTCCAGTAATATGTAGACCAACACATAGATTTGCTGGACCAAAATCTTTCATATCAAATGTTGTTTTAATTCCAAGTTGAAAACATTTTAGGTACTTTCTTCAGAAGTGAACAGAATTAAATCATCCACTCAGATAGCTATAAAAGTATTCTTCTTATCATTATAATAAACGCAAGTATCTGTTTTAGATTGAGTCATTCCTAGCTCATGCAGGACTGAACTTAATTTCAGGTTCCAGAGCCTGCTGGCTTGCTTGAGTCCGTAAATTGCTTATACTCTTCTGGCTGTTGCATGTAAAGGTCTCTATCAATCTCTCCTTGTAAAAAAGCCAATAACAGCATCCATCTGATCTATAGCCAGCCCATATCTAGCTGCTAAGGCAAATAAATAGCGTATAGTTGTATATCTGACCACTGGTGAGTATGTCTCTTCATAATCAGTGCCTCATCTTAGTGCATGTACCGTGCATCGTTTATAACAACCCTGGCCTTATATCTCGTAACATTTCCAGTCTGATCTGTTTTTACTTTAAACACCCACTTATATGGAAGGGCCTTTTTGCCTGGGGGCAGGTCAGTCAACGTCCATATTTTATTTTTCATCAATGAAGAGATGTTAGTGCTTCCTCGACAGTCTGTGGATCAGTTATACCAGTATATAAACACAATAAGCCCATATTGTCATTTTTATCCTTGTTTCGCTTATTTTGTGATCGTCTTGGCCTCAATGTTACTATGGCAATCTTGTTTAAAGCCTTAGGTTCAATACTTACTTGCATTATAACATAAAAAATACTAGGTGAACTTCAATTATTCAAACTTATTCAATTATTAAAAAATATAGAAAATTTTATGTTTACAAATTATAAAATAATTTGCAAAAGTAAAATTTTCTATATTTTTTTAATAATTATAAGACCCTTTTTAATATTTTATCTAATCAATATAATGATGGGAATAAATAAAAAAGATATTTAAAAAAATTGTTATAATCTTTATTCACTTTTTGCATTCATTCAAGACATAAGTTATTCAAGAAATAAATTTGAACATCAATATTGATTCAACTGATAAATTGGCACTATTGGTGGCATTACACACACTTAAAATATTCTTAAAATAAAGGATTTTAAAATAATGTTTAATTCTATAGAAAACAACGCCTAAACGATGATCAGACAGTGTCCATTGAGTCCTCGTTTAGTGGTTCAGTCTCCATTGCCATATCTCTGTCTAAACATCCCGTTGCATACTTGAAACTCAGCTTCTCATAGTGAACTTGTTCCTTGGCTGACACAGATGGTTTGCATTTCGAAAGGGCAATTCTAAAGTCTTCGAATGTGACGAAAATATCACCATCGGGAGTCCCGTTTGCAATATGATTTGTTAATGTGTTTTTGGCAGCTGACCTGACTAGACCAGCCAAATCCGCTCCTGTATAGCCCTCTGTTAAATCAGCTATAACATGTAAGTTTACATCAGGTGCAAGTAGTGATTTTGTGCTACTTTTAGTAAGTTTCTGGAGTATGTCAAAGCGATTTTCTGTAGCCGGCATTCCAACATACATAACTTGTTCCAAACGACCCGGCCGCAGTACTGCAGGATCAATGATATCTGGTCTATTTGAAGCTGCCAACACGAAAACTCCTTCACGACTCTCTATGCCATCCATTTCAGTCAACAGCTGATTGACGACTCGTGCTGCACCGTTGTTGTCTTGACCGGTTCGCCGAGGACATAATGCATCAAATTCGTCAAAAAATATGACACAAGGTGCAGAATTTCTAGCCCGTCTGAAACACGTGCGAACAGCTCTTTCGCTCTCACCTACATACATATTAAGCAACTCCGGTCCTTTCACTGATATGAAGTTTACTCCTGCTTCATTTGCTACAGCTTTTGCTAACATAGTTTTTCCACAACCAGGAGGGCCACATAGTAAAACTCCGCTCGGGGCAGCTAATCTCAGTTGTTTCAATAATTCAGGATACTTCACAGGAGCTAATACAGCCAGCTGTAATTCTTTCTGAACTTGACTCAGAGATCCAACATCATCCCAGGTAACATCTGGTACAGTTATAATACCCTCTCTCACTGCACAGGGTTTGGTTGACTTAAGTGCTTTAACAAAATCTTCATGTCTGATGGCAAGTCCTGTTAGTTCATCTTTAGTGTAAGGTGTAAGTCCTAAAAGAACTAGAACTTCATCTATAGGATTAACAGGAATTTTAGGCATTTCTTTCACATTATTACTGTCTAGGACAACTTTTATAGCAGGACCATCTAAGTCCTCTTTAGCAGGTTTATCAACATTTTGTAGCGGTGCATTGGGAGCATCAACAGCTAAAACAGTTTCTTCACTCGCTTTATTTCCATTTGGTATTACTGCCACTTCATCTTTAGCAGGTTCCTCTACATTGGGTTTTGTTTCTACTTTAATCTTAGATGTTTGAATTTCAGTAAATACTCTCTTTAGAGCATATGTGCTAGCTTTAGTTACAAGATCTTGTAAATCCGCTCCGACAAACCCAGGTGTGATCTGTGCTAAGATGTTCATATTCACATCTTCATCTAACGGGATACCTTTACAGAGAATACTAAGAATTTCTATCCTAGATTTTAATGAAGGTATACCAAGTGCAATTTCTTGTTGAAGACGGCCCGATCTCCGTAGAGCAGGATCTAAGGCATCAGGATTGTTTGTAGCGGCAAGTATTAACACCGAAGACTTAGTTTCAGACAAGTCATCTAAGCTAGTTATAAACTGGGAGACCATTCTTTTTTCCATATCTTTTTGAGCATAAGCTCTGTTTCCACAAACTGCATCAATCTCATCTATGAATAACACACTTGGAGCTACTGATATTGCTCGGTCAAACAATTCTCTAATCCTTTCCTCAGACTCACCCGACATTCCTCCAACTAATTCTGTACCACTTACTGCTATCATTGGTAATTGCAATTTGCCAGCGATAGCGTGTGCTAGCAATGTTTTTCCTGTACCTGGTGGCCCATGTAATAATGCACCCCTAGGAGCTTTAGCACCTAACTGACTATACACGTCCGGGTACATCATATGTAATATTAAATCGCAAATCTGTGTTATTATATCTGATATTCCACCGATGTCGTCAAAATTAACCTTAACATTTTTAATAGTACCAATGTCACTCTTTTTCTTTGGTGGTGCAATTTTACTTGTACCCATTTTCTTTTTTCTGTCATTAGTTTGTTGATTCTGCTGTGTTTTAACCTCAACTGGCACGTTGTTTTTGTTTTTATTAGGCACGTGGGCGGTTGTAGTGATTTCATCGTTGATTTTAGGTAATTTTGGCGCCGTACCACCATCCTCGTCACTACTCAAAATATCTATAGGTTTACCTGATTTATCTGTATTTCTTTGATTTTGTGTCGGCCGCTTTTTGGGTTGCATCTTATACATGGCGATCAAGCGGTCATTGAGCACATTCATATTATTTTCGTCTTGTAGTTTTAAATCGGATTCTTCCTCTGAACCTTCTGACGTAGTCGCTCCATCCACCCCGTAGCTCTGTAAAACTACTTCATACGCACTTTTTACCATCTGATAAAAGGCATTATCGCGTCTGTTGTTATACTCGCGGTAGCACTGTTTTAATGAACGCGCCATTTGCCTAACATCGACGAAAGACTTGTCCACATTCTCGGCGAGATAATTCTTAACGCGTGCCACTATTACTGGATCACTAATAGTATTTTGTCGCGCTCGATGTTTCTTCATTTTACAAAAACGTTTTATAATTCATTTACTCCAAATAGATACCTTCTATGGAATTGTTTCTTCCCGATACGACGACAAGTAATGTTTGACAGCGGTTTCTCTGAATTAGGTATGTCGATCAGAGATCGATTAATCGAAGAATCGATTTTTTAAATCGAAATATAGTACTGAATCGATATATCACCTTTGAAAATCGACATTCTCTTTTTGTTTTATAGAAACCATACAATTATTGCAATTAGTTGAATATAAAAGTGAATATAAATTTGAAATTAATCGAATTTCCTGATTTTACTGATAACAGATTGCTAATTGTAATATTTATCTTGTTTTTAATAAAATTTATTTATACTTACATTGTAAACGTAAACTTGAAATAAGATCGATTTTTTAGAAATTAATCATTTAAACCTCGATTTTTTTGTGAACCAATTCATTAGGTCACAATTCGAATGAATTTAAAAATCGATTTTTTTCGAAAAGCATTGACATCCCTACTCTGAATCGATGGAACGTGTACCACAGATAGAAACTAATGTCATAGCATGTACAATGTTTCTGAAGCTAATAAAAAATATATATTTTAATTTGTCATCTTATTTTTCTTTCTGTTTCAGGTAAAAACTAAAAAATCATATCCTACAATTGACTCGACTACTGATAAAAGACTTCAAGAGGAGCTCATAACCATTTTTGTGAAATTAACGACAATGAATAAAAATATAAGCGAAAGGTAAACTTTAAGTCAACAGTAGTCAAAATACATATTCAATAAGAACAAAAATTTTTTTGCTATTGACAACAACCTAATTATCGCAATACACATATTGTCATTATTTATACTTCAAAAAACCATAACGGTCTTAGCTATTTAAGTATGACTTTGTAATGTAAAATTTTAAATATAAGTATTACTGTTTACAGATGTCTCGAACTCAAGAGGTGGAATTTAAAGGAAGCCTTATACCATTTTACTAAACTGTTTATATTGGACGCCTTGGAGTCTCTTACAAAAGTTTCATAGCTTTTTAAAAACAATGTTCTTATGCAGTGTTATCTAATAAAGTTACCATAAGAAGACTTTTATTTCTGAAATTAATTATTGAATGTAGTTTTTCTTTTTTGGTTAAATTTATTATAAACCCAATATGCTAACGTATACAAACCTCAAAACACATCCTAGCGGAGATATGCAAACGGGCTCATTTGATTTATTGACATCAAAACAAATGAGCGTTGGTGCAAGTTTTACACACGTGATGTATGATTTGGCTTTAATGTAGGACAATGTGATCACAGCAATATCAGTGGCCAAATTAAATACTAAATTATTATTAAGAAATTTATACTTTCCTCTTTCTCACAATGTACTTTCCTTTCTACCTTTTACGTCGGCCCTTCCACATTTTACGTGTTATAAATTAAACGTCAAAATATACCCTGTAGCGCCATTTATTAGAAATAATGTGAAGTATGGTTTTGGTTAATGTAATAGTAGTTGTAGATACATGTTAGGTCTCTATTACACAATATAAAATATAAACAGGAGAAAATGAGGTCAAATTTTTAGTAAACATAAACTTTTTCAATAATAAAAAAGAAATATGCAACTTTCAGACATAATATTCAGACCTCTAACTAACATTGGTACATATAAACAAAAAAATACGATATAATTAGATTATTTTTTGATCGAATATCACGATCAACAAGTTCCGTAATTTACAACGCAATGATTTTCACTATAATAAATCTTCCTGGTTAATAAATAAAAAATATACACACATAATCAGCTAAGTAAAAATGTTATACCCAATCTATACTCCCAAAGCTCATTTACTTTTAACAGAATACCTCCATTATTATTACCAAACTAACAAAAAAGGTTTTATAACTGAAATCCAATAAACCACAGGACCATAAGAATATACACTTATTTTTTTTAACAATTCTGTATTTGAATTTCTCTACACATCACTGATAGAAGCAAACTAGTACAGTAAAAATAATACAAGTTGTGCATACAATAAACATGAGCTAACACTATGGTATATTCTTATGTTTAAATAAGGAAAAAGTATTCAACGTAAATACAGTCAGATAAACTCTACCACGACCGCAGTGACTGACTGGAGCGAACACTATGTTACAATTTTGAATTGTTAACGAATTGACTAATTATTAGAGTCAAGATTTCGATGAGAGGTAATAAAATTTAAATGAATTCGGTCACGACCTCTTCAAAGGTTACGTTGTACGGGTGATACTATTTGTGTTATATTGGGCTTGGTCAAGTGTAATATTAGCTGTACCCGGATAACCCCTATTTTAGGCGCAGCATGGTACATTGTGTGATTTTAGTCGATTCGATTCCTGATAAAAAATAATGAATGAATTTGTAATAATCCTAAATATCTTCCTAACTTTTATTTTTATTTTAAATATTTTTAAAACTATTCCTTTTACTAGTTGGTAGTTTTGTCAGCAGTCGTTTTGTGCGGATCTTTGTGAGATTAAAACAAAACAACAATATGTGAATGAAAACAGCGTCACTGGTAAGATGCCTCTTTTGAAATATGGATTTTTGCTCATATTATTAGCTTGTAATAATAATAGCTTGCAATAGTCTGTCCTTCTAATTATAACATTATGGTGGTTAAGATAGCAAAATAAATCATAATAAGTATAATAGAATCTGCAACTAATAAGTGGAAGCTCAGTTCCGGCTTTGCGTGATTTAATCAATCGATCAAACTATCGCCCGATTACAGAGGCTAAATTATTATTATAATATATATTTTTAAGATATGCCATAGATATCTCTAAGGATTTTTTATCTTACTATCAGGCAAGCGAATAGTTTTATATCTTTTCAAGTGTATACATTTTTTTTCATATCGTTTTTTTTTCTGCTTTCATTGCGTGAAAGTAGATTTTGTCAATTAACTCTATTACTATTACCTTACAAGATGACCTCTATTCATTAACTTATATTAACTCATTTTAGACCTTACAAGATGTTCACGAAGTACAGGATCGTATTTGGCAATTAAATTAAGCATTTCTAAAAAGTTGTCTGTACTGTCTATACTAATCGGTATTGGTGTCGTTGTCTAAATATCCACGTAAAGCCAAATTTTGATTGGCAAGGAATCTTATAATATCAAACATTCTGATAAGAATTTCATCCCATTTATTTATTTTGTCACTATGTCTTGCTCTTTTTTGTCAATAGTCTGTCCCTTTTGAAGTCTGCTCTCCAACTCCTTCCATTTACAATAATTTTGGATGTGTAGCGCACTTGATTCGTAACTTGAAACCTTAGGATTTAATTTCCACTAAGTCTTAAATCCATCAGATGATCAAAAATTAGATCCATTCGGTGTATTTACGTTCTCAAATAAACGACAATAAAAGTAAAATAATGATACTTTGAATGTAGACTAAGCCTACAGTCTAAGTACGCAAAACTTTTTCGCCGTTAGTCAATGTACGGTAAAACCATTACTTAGTAAGCCGCCTTGTCTCTCCTTTTGATGTTAAAGAGCACGAATCTGAGCGTGTTACTGTTGACGTTTCAGCGAAATTATTATCAATATGCTGAATAATTTCCTGTCCTTGCTGAATGAGGTGCAATCGGATTTTGTCGTCTATGTGTTCAGGCCACTTGCCAATATCGTCGAAATTTTAGTATTAAATAGCAGATAATGCTGATGTTGTATCAATCTCTGTTTCGGAACTATGCATCTCCATGTCTCGCCATACAGATGGAGATACTAATTCAGTAGATGTTCTTGGAATTTGATCTTTAGGAATAGCTTGTTCTGGGTTGGAAGGCCCAGTTGTCTGTGATAAATTTAAGCCTAACGAGGAATCTGACGCCTCAGGAACAACACTTTTTTTATATTTAAGTAAAGCTCCTTCATTTGCTCTAATATTTTCGAACTTAGCTCTACTCTTATTACGGTAAGATGTCCCACTTTCTTTTATTCTTTTCAGTTTTGATGTTAAAATCAAAGAATATTAAATGATAAAAGTACAAGTTAGACTAGTAAACAAAATTATCGAACATTTCAAAAGATATCAGATAGTCCAACATAGAATTAGATAAATAAAATATTTAATATTAACACAGTTGAAAGTTGTTCAATAATTTCACAACCACTACACGTACCTACTTATTTGCACAAAAATCACAATTTGGCAAACGTAACACAATTAAAATGCGGGACAATGTGAATTGGACAACTGAAGATCCATCAATAAAACTTTCTTTGAATTGTCAAACTTTGTCAAAGCACATAATTCCCCGTACCTTAATGGGGCTTTCCCGTACGTGTAATAAACTATATTGAACTTATTATACATGTAATAGAAGTCGTTCTCGTTGCTTGTTAGTCATAAACGGAGAATTCTGAAGTCAGTATAGATGTTGTTGTCAATCGCTACAAAATATCATTCAAAGAAAAGGAATTCCCCGAATTTGAAACAAAATAAGTAATGAAAAATTCTGTACTCTTTTCAACTTCAATCGGTCCGAATTTGTAGTTGCGATAAAAACATAAAATGGTTCAAATATTTATAAATTATTTATTGGTAAATTTTGCCGCCCCCTAAACAGTACCGCCCGGGGCGGGCCGCCCCTGCCGCCCCCACTACTGCTACTACTACAAAAGTGAAGAAGATGAATATATGTGTGATCATGAAGAGGCGGATACTCGGATAATTTTTCATGCATCCACAGTAACACCGGGATCAAAGGTTTTAATTAAATCTTCCGAATACTGACGTTATGATTATTTTGCTTGGAAACATACATAAATTGGAACTATCAGAAGTTTGGATAGCAAGTTCAACATATAAAAATAAAATTCTAAAGACCTCGATTGCATTAATTGCACGGAATTGGCCAAAAAATTAGGAACAACACTATGCCGAAGCCTACCAGCTTTCCATGCGTATACTGGATGTGATTACACAGCGACATTTTATTAGAAAGGTAAGTTCGGCCATTAAAACTGTTCTCCAACAATGAATCATACCAAATCATATTTGCGTCATTACCAGACGAAGCGGATATTTTCATAAATGAAAAAATGCAGGCTGTTCAAGAGTTATCTCTCAAATGTATAGTATAAAAAATTGCACTAGTGTGAATAACGCCAGGTATCGCATTTTTATGAAAAGTTATTCCACAAAAGAAGATAATGAGCACTTTTTGAAAAAAGTAAAAAGCTATGACTCTAACAATTTGCCACCATGCTGGTCTTCTTTAACCCAAAAAAATTTACGAACGATTTATATCAATTCTATGTGGCTTCATGCGACTGATCAAGTTTGCTTAAAATTGCGCCCTGAAAACTGTGGTTGGCTCATAGAAGATGATCATTTTAAACCAATTGAATTTGTTGGGGACCAAACCCCCTTGAAAATTGATGACATCGCGCAAGTCATGGATAGTGGAGATAGAGAAGAATTAGAATCTGATAATCAGTATTCAACTTCCGATGATTCAGATAATGAATAATAAAAATAACAATAAATATTTGAATTTAATTTTTTTTGTATTTTTTATGCTTCGTAATAAACGGTTCTAAAAACATAAATGTATTAATTTTTTTTATTTTATATACTAATATTTTAAAAGTAACACTTATTCTTTCCCGCTTTACGGCATTGATTTCATTTAAAATCATAAATAAATAATTCTCTATTTATTTAGCTATACACAGAAATGAGTAAGCAAGTCTACTGAGGCATATTCTGTGTGTTAAAAACTAACAGTGAAATAAAATTCATTTGGTTATCAAAAGAATGAAAGTGATGAAAAAAAATCGATTAAAGTTAATTTAATTAAAAATAGCCATGAGCACTTTTAGACAGGCAAGTAATTATAGGCATATTTGTTTATAAATTATATTTGATAAAAAATATGTCTCATCTGGTTATCATATCGGTGAAGGTCGATCTCCCACGGCTCTTAGACTATTATTGGCGTGGCTGACAGAAAGATTCGCTCCTATGTTAATGGCTATAGCACTCCGGCATCGCTATCAGTACGGATGTTATCAAGTCGAAGTTATTAGACATGAGTTCAGAAGTCGACAGCCAACATGGGACGAACAACGCTTTTTTGTGAAAAGGTTGGCAGCAGTGGAATAAGAAATATGGCAAAATTAGGGACGGCGATTCTTCCAAAAAAAAATAGATTTTTAAATCGATTCGAATCAAAGTTTAATAAATCAATACACAAAAGATCGAGATAAAAAGTATCGATTTTCCAAAAATTGATCTCTTTCCGATTGGCTTATTGAGTCTATGTTTTCAATACAAATACAAACCCATTTGTATTTTGATTCAGTACAGAACTTCAATTTAAAAAATCGATCGTTTTGGTCTTCAAAATCGATTTTTAGATTAATCGATTTCAGATCGCCATCCCTAGGCACCACTAACACAAAAATGGCGTCTCCGAAATCTGTCAACAGTGGTCTCGAACCTACCGATTTTTCGGTATTTCTACCGATATGGGCTCTGTTCTACCGAAATACCGAAATATAACGATTTTTCTACGATTTCCAGATAATTAAGTTAAAATGTCGTCTGACGAGGAGCCAAGTAGAAATATACCGATTTTAGCAGGCAAGTCTACCGATCTCGCTCTATGACGTTCGAGACCACTGGGGGAAGCCCTCAAATAATTCAGTTAAAATGTCGTCTGACGAGGAGCTAAGGAGCCAAGTAGAAAAATACCGATTTTAGCAGGCAAGTCTACCGATCTCGCTCTGACGTTCGAGACCACTGTCTGTCAAAACTGTACGCTGCTACAAGTGCAAACAACTCGGTCATTATATGAATAAATGTCCAAGTAATCAAAATAAAAGTGAAACAAACGTTTTTAGTGCTATATTTATGGATAGTACCTTTCATAAATCAGATTGGTACATAGATTCCGGGGCAAGCTCGCACATGATAACTGATAAGAGTTGTTTGGAAAATGTTACACTCGACCACAAAGTAAAGGACATAGTAGTCGCAAATAAAGAAACAGTACCAGTAATTTGCTCAGGTAATACAATGATTAGAACCATAGTTGATAATTCAGAGTTCGACATTATCGTGAAGGATGTATTGTGTGTTCCTAACCTATCAACCGTATTGCTATCGGTGAGTCAACTTATTCGAAATGGGAACAAAGTTAATTTCGAAGAAGAAGTTTGCTACATACGCAATAGACAGAATGTACTGATTGGAAAGGTGAATTTGGTTAATGGGGTGTAGAAATTAAATATCAAGTCAGAAAGCTTGGAGGCGTGCTCAGCTACAACTTTGACAAGTGAGATATGGCACCGTAGACTAGGACACATCAATAGCACGGACCTGAATACTATGAGAAATGGCGCTGTAGAGGGGATATCATACATTGATAAAGCAAAAATTGACAAATCTAACTGCATCACATGTTGTGAGGGTAAGCAGGCGAGATTACCATTTTCTCACAAAGGTGAAAGGTGTGAAAATGTGCTTGAAATTGTTCATGCGGATCTTTGTGGACCGATGGAACAGGTCTCTTTGGGACTAGCAAAATATTTTTTGCTTTTTGTTGATGATTTCAGTAGAATGGCATTTGTCTACTTTGTCAAGGCCAAAAACCAAGCTTTGAAGTATTTCAAGGAGTTTAAAATTGAATGCTTTTGGGCAGAGGCGGTAAACACTGCAGTCTATTTAAGAAATAGCTAACCTAACCTAACCGGCTCAGGGAATGTGTAAGGAGCAGAGGAGGTCCTACACGTTACTAAACACTAGAATTAATCAACATCCGGCACCTTATCATCACATTAAATTGAAGTGCGTGTCGGGAAAATGATGGTTTAAAGTTTAGTGAATGTGAGTGAATTTATGAAAATTGTGATTTGCACATTTTTTTTGTGGTAACCGTAATAACTTGGACACATTTAGTTCTTATAGAACATGTAATTCATTTTTTTAAGTAAAAAATAACATAAGTTGTACGCATTTTTAATTAATTAATTTTTATTACTTAGGGCCCACCTGCATTTTTGCAGGTGGGCCCTAAGTTGTTTTGAGTAGTTTAGAACGCCAGCCTCTGGATTACAAAAGACACCGTATGGGCTATGGAGCGGAAAGAACCCAGACCTTAGTTCAAGTTCGGATATTTGGAAGTCCAGCAATGGTCCATATTCCAAAAATAAAGAGGACTAAATAGGATAAAAAGTCAGAAGAATATATCATGATTGGTTATGCAGACAACACCAAAGGCTATAGGCTGTACAATCCAAAAACAAAGAAGGTTACCACCAGCAGAGATGTTATTATTATGGAGAAAATAAAAAACTCAGATTTAATAAAAGCAGTGGTAGAAGATACTGAGACAACTGTCCAGCAGGAAGAAAGTGTAGACAGTAAAACTTTGGACCCCTTAAACACAACCTTGACCCCAAGAAACTCAATAAATGATGAGACATATTATCCGGACGAGACTACAAGTACATCAAGTTCAGAGGAGTTCACTGACAGTAGGTGTCTGCAAGATGAAACTGAAAATCTTGAGGTAGAGGTTGTCATTGTAGAAAAGCGATAAAGAAGAATTCCAGAAAGGTATGGATTTAGCAATATGTGCAAAAATATTGAAGATTTGGATGAAAACTGTCTTACATATGAGGAGGTCATGAGTGAACCTGAACAAGAGCAGTGGTGCAATTCCACGGAAGACAGATAAGTCCAACAACCGTCCCGAGCGGACGTGTCTCAAGCGCTCCCGCTACTCTGCGACGCCACGCCCCGCGCCCCGCCGCACCCCTCGCTCGCCACCGCAGCTCATCGCACCGCACCGCCTATGTCACCGCTGTGTGACGTAACAGTCGCCCGCCTGTGCTACGCACAAGGTCAGCTTTCTCTGTGAACAAGACGCGTACGTTTAACGTCGTATTTTTAAATATGACGTTATATGGTGCGCCGTCCCTCACAGAAGCGCAAGTTTTTGCTTTACGATAAGTCTTTAGGCCCCTTCAGGGTAAATCCAAATTTGGTCCTCGGTGGAAACCTAACGGTGCCAACGAAGACGAGTGGGCGGTGGCCCGACCCGCCTGCCTAGCCCCTTCTGGGTTAGGCGAAGTCGGCTGGGGCTAGACAACTCGGCCTTGGGGGGACTCCTAGTCGAGCCTAGCTATCTCCATTATCCCTACATCCCATTCCCCGGTGTTAGTTTGGGTGTGCCGGCCTACACAGGCCCATATCACCCCGGCACCTGGGCAGTTAGGAACCCGACGCACATTGAGATCGGCGAAGGGATACCAGCTTAGGGCACACCTAAGTATAAGTACACCCTCCCGGCCTACCCCGGCTGGGAGGCCAAGCACAAAATACACCCCCGGGTTGTCCCACCCGGGGTCTAGGACTGGTAGTCGTGGTGGTGCGTGACGGTACATCGCGCAACACCCCAACCGCCGAAATGGCCCTCGCGGGCCTTTCCGCGAGACTCGCCATCAGCGTCGACCTCGAGACCCTCCTGAAAGACCCCGATATTATCGAGGTCATCAAGAGGAAATTCGCAACAAAAACCGAGCAGGTAACTCGGGCAATGGAGACAGAAACGTCTCCAGAGACCGAGGCGAACTCGGACGAAGACGGAGCGGAACAGACAGGGTACTCCGACAACAGCGAAGACGAGTCCTCCTCCTCTTCTAGAGAGGACGACGAACGCGAGACAGGCTTTACCGTCGTCTCCTCACGGAAACGCACCCGTAAAGCCAAAAAAGGCCCAAACAAGGCCCCCAAAATGGCCGAGAGCAAAACGGCCCCAGCAGACCCCGGCCCCGTGCCAACCCCCGCCCCCGCCCCCGCTCAGGCCCTTCAGGGAAAGCCACACCCTCTACCGCCAACGTTTCGGCGGCCCCCTCCCCCGAAGATCCCTGCCCCTCCACCGAACTACGTACAAGAGAAGTCGAGATGGACGGCTATCTCTACGTGGTGCAACGAGCGCCGTATAACGTACCACTCCGCTCGCAGCACCCAACAGGGCATCAAAATCGCCCTAGCTACCGCCAACGATCACAGGGCGCTTTCAAAGCTCCTTCGGGAAAGGAACATCTCGTTTCACACCTACACTCTCCCGGAGGACAGGAAGCTCCGTGTCGTCGTTTGCAACGTGCCCAGGGAGATCTCCCCCGAGGAGATCAAACAATCCCTGTCCGAGAACTACCCGGTGCACGAGGTACACCGGATGGTCAAAGGCCGCACCAATGACGTGTACGACATGGTGATGGTCACAGTCGATGACAGCTCCGCGGGTAAAGACATCTTCAAGATGTCATCCGTCTGCGGGCTGTCGGGTATAACCGTAGAGCCACCTCACCGTAGAAGTGGCATTTCGCAATGCCACCGCTGCCAGCTCTACGGGCACTCGGCGCGAAACTGTTTCGCTCGCCCCAGGTGCGTCAAGTGCCTGGAAGACCACGCGACGGAGGAGTGCAAAAGGCCCAAAGACAGGGCCCAATGCACCGAGCCAGTCACGTGCGTGCTGTGTGGCGAAACAGGCCACCCCGCCAACTACAGAGGCTGCCCGCGGGCGCCAAAACCCCCCAAGGCGAAAGGCCCTTAGCCTCCCCGCCCAGTCCTCCCTGCTACTGCAGGGAGCTTTGCTGCTGCTCCTCCACCCAAAATGAACGTATGGGCCACTCCCAGGAAGACGGGGGAGAACTTCCCACCTCTGCCCGTGCGGAAGACGATGCAGGCCCCCATACCTGCCCCAGTACCCGCAAAGGCAGCCCCCGTCAAGCCCACAAAGCCTCTCCACGGAGGGCCCAAGCCGCTCGTCGACTATAGGAGCCCTCTTGCTCAAGTACCCCAAACTATGGACTAAACTATAGACTATACTCGAGCGTACTCAAAAAGCTAGGCGCGTTTAAATGCAACGGCTAGTGCTTGGTGTAAGCAAGTTGATGTGTGTTTACAACAGCTAGGCTATAAAAAATCCCTGTATGAACATTGTTTGTATATAAAAACAACTGAAACTGTTAAAACTTTTGTGGCATTGTTTGTCGATGATTTTTTCTTGTTTTCTGACTGTAATAAAGAAGTAGAATTTTTAAAAAGTCAGTTAAGTAAGACATTTGAATTAAAAGACTTAAGTCAATCAAGACAGTGTCTAGGTACGGATGTTAAGATACGAAAGGATTGTATTTTTAAAAGGCAAGAGAGCTTTATTGACAAATTAATATGCTAGTTTGATCTGGAGAATCGTAAAAATGTAGAAACTCCTATGCAAATTAATCTTAAATTAGAGAAGGGACAAAATTCAAATCAGTTTTGACAAGACCAGATATCTCATATTGTATTAGTTATCTCAGTCAATTTAATAACTGTAATACAGAGACTCATTATAAATATGTTAAAAGAGTATTGAAATACTTGTATAGTACAAAGTCATTTGGTTTAAAGTATGTTAAAAATAGTTTAGATTTGATTGGTTATACTGATGCTGATTGGGCTTCTGATAATTTAGACCGTAGATCCTACACAGGATATTGTTTTGTATATTCAAATTGTATAGTGTCACATGAAAGTAGGAAGCATCAGACGGTGGCTTTATCAAGCACCGATGCTGAATATATGGCTGCTTGTGAAGCTACTAAGGAGGCTATTCATCTCAAAAACTTGTTATATGAGCTAATCAATAGACAAAATAATGTGCCTGTAACAATATATACTGACAGTCAGAGTGCTCAGAAGCTTACTGAAAATTCTGTATATCATCGTCGTATCAAGTTTGTCAAAAAATAAACATTGTTATTTTATTAAAAAGATGGGTGTTGTAAAATTAGATAATAGTGGTGTTTGCATTTCTTATATATATTAATGTATTATTTAGTTAAGTGGTGGTATTGTTTATATTTATAACTAAATATTAACGATGCTACAAGTAGCGCCATCTAGTATAAGTAATGTGTGTGTAGCTGTCATTGAGAAATCAAAGTCAGTCTGTTTCAAAACTTCTATCCGTGCGTTTCATTATTTACTACTGTCCCTCTTTACGTGTCAACTATTTTTCTTTCTTTGAGAATATCCTACAATCCCTTTTGCCATTGTATAGTCAAACCATTATTATGGCGGACTTCAACACTTGTTTACTGAAGAATGACTCCCGTTCTTCATCACTACTCTTCATCGCAGAATCTAATAACTTTTTCCTTCTTCCTTTAAATGCCACCCATAACTTTCCTAACTGTATTCCTTCTCTTCTTGACCTAATTTTTGTTTCGTCAAGCGATCGCGTTGTCAAACACGGGCAATGCTCAGCAGACGAACTTTCTCATCATGACCTCCTTTTTCTCTCATATAATACCCGTCCCCTTAAGGCAAAGTCGAAAATTTTAATGCAGCGTAACTTTAATGGTATAGGTCTTGGTCTTCTTAAAAAGGATGCAGAGAAGTTGGACTGGGCTCCTCTTCTGTCGGTATCCTCCATTGATGATATGTTAGAGATATTTAACAATTATCTGGGTGGCCTTATATGACGTACATGCACCGATTCGACCTGTTAAGCTGAAGAATCTACCATCTCCCTGAATTACAGATGAAATAAAAATAATAATTAAGCACAAAGCAGCGGCAAAATTTAAATTTAAAGCTAGACCAACAGATTACAACAAAGAAAAATATATAAATTTGCGAAATCGCTGCAACAAGGTGTGTAGGAATGCACAACGCCAATATGTTCATAGTTCCGTACAAAACGGTGATCCAGCCAAAGTCTCGAAATTTCTTCGGTCATTAGGGATTGGAAAACAGCGTCAAGAGTTGTCTTATAACCAGCTCGATATTAACTCACTTAATCAATATTTCTCTACTTCGTCTGTATTTAACAAGACAACTAAAACTAATACACTAAATTATCTTTTAGCACTTCCAACCCCTGACTATCCTCCTTAAGTCTTTAGTCAAGTGTCTGCTTGTGATGTTGAGAAGAGTATCCGATCCATTACATCGAACGCTATTGGTTCCGATTCTATCAGTCGCAATATGGTGCTCCTTATCCTTGATCAAATCTTACCCATAATCACCCGCATACTGAATGAATCCATCATTAGTGGCGTATTTCCATCAAAATGAAAAGAAGTCCCAATTATTCCTTTACCAAAAAAGCCTGACCCTGTATTCTATTCCGAATATCGTCCTATCTCCATTTTGCCTTTCCTTTAAAAGGTCCTTGAACGCCTTATCCATAATCAGCTCAAGTTCCTTTCTTTGCAGAAATAACCTCCTTAACCCACTGCAATCCGGTTTCCGTCCCGGACACAGCACAACTACTGCTATTGTTAATATAACTGACGATATAAAGGCAGGTATGGACAGTGGAAAGCTCACTGTGCTATGTCTATTGAACTTTAGAAATGCCTTCAACACAGTCGACTTCGACGTTCTTCTTGCCATACTAAACTCTCTCAACATACTAAATCTCCATCAGCTGTTGACTGGTTTCGTGATTACCTGTTTGGTCGCCGACAACGTACCCGTAATGATGATAACTACTCCATCTGGTTGAATACGTCCGCTGGTGTACCACAGGGTGGCGTTTTATCTCCTTTGCTATTTTCAATTTTCATTAATACCCATCACTAATAAACTTGTTTCTTCCTACCACCTATACGCAGACGATTTGCAAATGTATTTTCAAACTAGTCCTAACGAGCTGCCTAGGCATTGATACCATAAACAGAGATCTGAATAACATATGGCGATGGACAACAATGTACAGGCTCAAAGTTAACCCCAGTAAGACTCAAGTGACAGTCGTCGGCAGCTCCATAGTTATCGCAAAGGTTGACTGGCTTGCACTACCACAAGTGTCTTTCGAAGGAGTCAAAATACCAATTAGTGACAACGTAAAAAACTTAGGGATACCTACATATAGTACATATTTTGCTAATAATTACTAGCATGCAAAAATTTTACTTAGTCTATTGAAGGAACGCCTTAATACTATAAAAACTATAATTGAGTAACCATTCATGTAATTTAACTTTAAAGAGCCTTAAATGTAACGGTTATAAATGATTGGGTAACTCATTATAAACGCGTATGCACATTGCCAAACAATTTTTGTTGTATTTAGTTGAACGGGGAATGTCATGTAATATTAATCTGTGTAGATCTATCCTATTACGTGGATTTATGTCATTTGCTGTAGTAAATGAATGTAGGTTTTTTTCTAACGAACATGCAAGTTTCGTATATATACAGGCTGACTGGTGAGATACCTTCAATACTTATGGAGAGTACTCGGTACTCGATTCTCGTTAACTTGATATAAAAAAAAATAGGTGCTTATTTTTTATCGAAATGTCTCTAAAAATAAGTGAAATTTGGATATTATACTCCCTAAGCTCGCCGCATTGTTTCCGTGGCGCGGTGGCAGCTATTTTTAGCATGATGCATTATTATTGCGTCATCGACTCGTTAGTTCCGCCGAATGCGGCAACAAATTCGCACGTCCCGCTGTCGCGTCCCGCGATCGTAGGTATTTACGCGCGAAATCCGCCGTATGAGTGTATGTGTGTAAATAGGGAAGAATTAAAAACGAAAATAATAAGTGCTTTTGACTGTTAAAAGTGATCCGTTCGTTTTAAATCGCTTTAAAGACAATATGCGTAAACGTGCCGAACTATGCATCACACGAGGCGGTACACATTTTGAACAACTTTTAAGATGAGTGTAAATATGTAATACGTAAGTCTAATTTTAATCAATTCAATCATTGTAAATAGGTATGATTCCATTTTTTAAATACGCCGAAAATACCAAGGCTATTTAACTTTTCAGTTATTCTAGATTGAACCTTGTCTCAATACCTACTATTTATTCAGTCAACAAATTAGTGATTACCTAGGTATTTTTGCCTGTCCTAAGCCAGGATTAAAGTATGAAAGGAAAACGGATCATGCTATTTTATCAAAGTTAGCATTCATGCATTAACATGGGGAGAGGTATCGATGTAGGTAGGCAACAGCTGTACAGTGTAGGTATCTATGTATTTTGTGTTGATAGCGCGCTCCGCGACACGTGCGGCCGCGCGGTGTCCAAGTATTCCGCAGTTAAATACTGGACTCTCGGTGTACTGTGTACGAAGTTTACTAAGAAGTTATTTAATATTTCGTTTTTATGTTATTTTATTTCATGATATATGTTCGCATACTATCACGTCCTCAAATATTGAAGGTATCTCACCAGTCAGCCTGTATAAAGAAGGTAACGGTAGCAAACCAAGGCTTTTGAAGTATGGTTGACATGATTCATCCATATGTAGTCCACACATTGCTCTAATACACTTTTTTTGTGAAATAAATGCTCTATAGCCATAACGCAGCACTGAGTCAACATACGCACAGTAAGATGTTACGGCAGTTGTAATTTTTAGGGGCCCAGATTGTTTTTTTGCTCAATAAAATTGCTTAGTTCTCGCGACAGTATAATAATTCATGATCCGATTCAAGTTAACGTAATTAGTGGCAGAAAAGGACTAAGTGTGTTGAGTTGTGCAGTTTTTTTTGTCTTGTGTCGTCCGGCATTGCGCGTCAGTAATGTGGCGTCCAGTTCGAACTATCACATAAGTGTACTGAAATTGAAAGGGGGTGAAAATCACAGCGAATGGTGTTTTGCGGCAGAAAATTTCCTTGTATTAGAGGGAATGGTTGGGTGTATCAAACCTGAGCCCGATGTTGCTCCGGCAGCTGTAGACGATGCGAAAACAAAAGCAAAGTTGATTTTAACAATTGACCCGTCTCTATAAGTACACACAAAGAATGTCACAACATCGAAAGAATTGTGGGATAAATTGAAGATGTTATTCGATGACTCAGGATTTACAAGAAAAATCAGTCTTCTGAGGAATTTAATATCTATTGGATTAGATAATTCCACTTCGATGACGTCATATATAACTCAAATAGTTGAAGCCGGTCAGAAATTACAAGGTACGGGATTTGGTATAAATGACGAGTGGATAGGATCTATCATGTTGGCTGGTTTATCTGAAAAATACATGCCCATGATAATGGCTATCGAACATTCAGGCATGGTCATCACAACCGCTCGTCCATCCGTTTGCCTGATTATACCACAAAAAAAGTTTTTAGCGGACGTACATCACAGCGCCTATTACTGTAAAGTTCTCAAAACTGGTGGTCAGCACTTTAAATTGCATTTCGCCGAATGAGTGAAATTACCGGAGCACAAACGACCCTTCACCCGATTCTGTTGGGGCGGAACTGAAAGGATTACGTGCTGTTGACTCTCAACTTGCATGTATCCCTGGGTGACGGTAGCCACTTTCTATTGGGAGAATCATCTGATCGTTTACCCCACTATACCATAAATATTGTTTTTTTTTAATTTATAAAAAAGTGATTATAACAGCGGTGTTGCTGTAAATTTTCTTTGTTTTCTATTTCAAAGAGCTTTTTAATAAAATTCAAAATAGTTCAATTTCAATATTTTATTACATTGAATTTAAAAATAACTTATATTAACATAGATATTGTGATTTACCTTAATTAATCTTACCAAACTTTGTTCATAAACATTTTATGTTATTATAAAATGGCGGCAATGTAAAATAATTGCAACTCAAAAAATATAAGTATTAAGATAATACGAAGCGACGACGTGAGCTCCACCAGTGTCAAATTATGTGTACTAAACTTTCTATACGTGTGCGATGTCGCGTCGTCTCGAGCTCTGAACCATAAGATTGTCTCCCAATATATTTACTTATTTAAAATAAATACATTGCTATAAAGGCCCGTTTTTATTCATAACCCTTCACTAAGTAGTTAAATTTTTAACAGTATATGGGAAAACTAACTATTAATATGCATTATTATAATTGATTAAGTATAAGTAAAAACAGGTAAATAGGTTTATAGCATTCTTAATCTAGGCAGCAATTGAGTCATCTCTGTCGCAAAACTGGTCTGTGATTATTAAGGAGTAATTTGTTTGCTTGTTCAAAAAGTACGACCCATTTTCAGTGTCGTTCATCTTATTTATATCTTTTTACTTATAACCACACTAATTATAACAATGTACAGAACGACATCACTATGTTTTATCCAGCAACTAACGCAAATATTTCAGTTTTTATCAGCTGTTAGCCAGGTTTCATAACTTAAAAGTCGACAAATGCAAGTTTCGTGGAGGTTTTATTCGTGTAACTTGCGATGTTAAAGGAAAAAGATTACTTTTCGAAACTTTCTAACAATTAACTTATTAATTTCAACTCTATAGAGTAGCTCTACCGATTTAAACGTACAAAAATAAACAGTAAGCTAACAGAACAGAAAATAACAGAGACGTATCGAAAAACTGTCCTCTTCCTAAGCGAGACAAACTATATGTTAATACATTAGGTTAGGATGGTGCCTAAAACGTTCAATTGATAACCTTAAATAAATCTTACTTAACAATATTGTAATAATATATTGTTATATACCTAAAACTTATTTCTACATTCTATGTCAACAGACAATACCTCTTTATGAGCGAATCATAAATATATCTATAAAAGTATTTTGTATGTATACAGGCTGACTGGTGAGATACCTTCAATATTTGAGGACGTGATAGTATGCGAACATATATCATGAAATAAAATAACATAAAAACGAAATATTAAATAACTTCTTAGTAAACTTCGTACACAGTACACCGAGAGTCCAGTATTGAACTGCGGAATACTTGGACACCGCGCGGCCGCACGTGTCGCGGAGCGCGCTATCTACACAAAATACATAGATGCCTACACTGTACAGCTGTTGCCTACCTACATCGATACCTCTCCCCATGTTAATGCATGAATGCTTACTTTGATAAAATAGCATGATCCGTTTTCCCTTCATACTTTAATCCTGGCTTAGGACAGGCAAAAATACCTAGGTAATCACTAATTTGTTGACTGAATAAATAGTAGGTATTGAGACAAGGTTCAATCTAGAATAACTGAAAAGTTAAATAGCCTTGGTATTTTCGGCGTATTTAAAAAATGGAATCATACCTATTTACAATGATTGAATTGATTAAAATTAGACTTACGTATTACATATTTACACTCATCTTAAAAGTTGTTCAAAATGTGTACCGCCTCGTGTGATGCATAGTTCGGCACGTTTACGCATATTGTCTTTAAAGCGATTTAAAACGAACGGATCACTTTTAACAGTCAAAAGCACTTATTATTTTCGTTTTTAATTCTTCCCTATTTACACACATACATTCATACGGCGGATTTCGCGCGTAAATACCTACGATCGCGGGACGCGGCAGCGGGACGTGCGAATTTGTTGCCGCATTCGGCGGAACTAACGAGTCGATGACGCAATAATAATGCATCATGCTAAAAATAGCTGCCACCGCGCCACGTAACCAATGCGGCGAGCTTAGGGAGTATAATATCCAAATTTCACTTATTTTTAGAGACATTTCGATAAAAAATAAGCACCTATTTTTTTTTATATCAAGTTAACGAGAATCGAGTACCGAGTACTCTCCATAAGTATTGAAGGTATCTCACCAGTCAGCCTGTATACATAACTATCCCTGTCCATTTTTATTCTAATTCCGTGAACGCACTTTGACTGCGAAACTTTAACAAATTAAAAATAATGCTACCTATATATTAAAGACATTGTATGTGACACCTGACAGATAAGGGTTTTTTTCCAATTTAAAAATCCATTTAAATAATTTCCTGACGTAAAGGTAATAGTCCAAGAGCCCGTGAGTGCCAGACCTTCGTCTTTTTATAAAAGCTGAAAGTTCTTCTATGTGTGTCCCTAGTACAGGTAAGAATGATCCCCAAACATGAAGCTGAGGCAGTGGTGGCTTTGGCAGATAACAGGCAACAAAGGCGTGTAAAATTCCATCTCAAATTCGTCATGAAATAAAATTTGATTTTTTTATATTTGATTCGTAATAATATCAAAACTCGCGTTGCTCTTTGCCAGACAGTTAGTATGGTTACAACCCTGTGCCGGACACCCCTAAACTATTATAATTTATAATTATACTTACGTTATATTATAAAACCTAAGTTTTATATATAATTTTTTGGGAGCCTATTACACTATGTTTACATAGTAGCCGGACAGTTTCGAAGGTTCTATCATCTTGCTAGACGCATTCAAAGTGAGCAGTAATCGGGAGAGTAAGGAGCGTATACAGTAACTAAAGGTTATATTATAAAACCTAAGTTTAATATATAATTTTTTGGGAGCTTATTAAACTATGTTTACATAGTAGCCGGACAGTTTCGAAGGTTCTATCATCTTGCCAGATGCATTCAAAGGCTGCGGTCCGAATTGTGCTCACAGCACTTATGACGTTTAAACTGCTAACGTGTGGACCGATGTGCCGATCATATATGCCGATATATATGGCAATAAACTTCGCATCAAGACTTTCTCTTGTTTACCTTTCATTTGTTTCACATCGGTCAACATTTTATTCATAAGCTCAGGTTTTAAAATAACCTTTTCACCACTCTCATTACTGGCAACAATAGACTTAGGGATTGCTATCTTTCTTTTAATGTGTTCCAATAAATAAGCATGACCTTTCATAAAACAAGGGTGGGAAAATTCAATTTCATCCTTCTCGTAGCGGAGACCACCATTTTCAACAGAAGTTTTATGAAAGCCATACATATTCAATTGTCTAATAAAACTTGCCATATTGTCATGTTGTCAGGGTGGCAAATCACTTCAGATTTTCGGCTCCTCAAGGACGCAGGAGCCAGGACTATGTGGTGTTTCAACTAAAAACTACCCTGGTGGCCGACCTCAGGCATCCTACTCGGAAGGGTACCTGACCACATTATTTCAGGTTCCCTCCAGAACCAACGCCGCACCTAGTCAGGCCCTATACTGGGGAGGCCACAGAGGCTTTCCCACCTATCAGTCCGGTTGTTATAATTTATTGCAGCCCGATAGCATTTTTGCGATCAGGTCGCTATCCTGTCGCCGACCGCAGCTACTAATTTACCACCAGAGGACTCCACTCTCTGTTGGCTCTTCGTCCCGTCGACAGTTCATTACGCCACCGACGTCTTCTTCGCTCGGGATCAGCCCTCTCCAGACCCGTTCTTTGAAAGTGGCCAAGTTATTGTCTACTGCCAATAATATCACTTATATCTATGTCATTTGCATGAGTGCATAAGGTTCCCTCCCACCAAGAACTTAACAGTCCTCACCAAATCAACTTCACCTGCAAGTGGTGCACCTACAGATTAACGACGAGGCCCTGGTAAACAATACTATATTGTTTACACCTACTACGTAAGACCAAAACACTGGCGAATAGTGGACCTTTAATATGCCTGTGCCGAATCCTCTGGGGAAATAAGTGTGATTTTATGTATGTATGTTTACTTAATTTAATCATAAAGACATGAAAACTTAACAACGACATTAAAAAAACAAACATGATGCAAACTGCAAAAACCATCACCAATATGATTTCTAAATGCCTGCTAAATGCTAAAACTAGCATTTTTATTATAACAGGTAAGATTTTAAGGACATAAGACCACTAGCAGTGACATTCGTTGTGTTAAAAACCCTTTTGGAGTTACTAAGTTTGTGTTACTCCACAATATATTTTACTCCACAATATATTTTTATCTGATGCATCTACCACTTGAATGGTCAAATTAAACACAGTATAAGTATATTCAATATGGATTTACTGTTCAGGAGGTACCAATATTCACAGTATTTGTCTCCTTACATGCTTTGTTAATCAGTGTCCACTTAACCACTTTTTGTGTACCCAACAAGCCAACTCTGTGTATAAAAAGTGGCGTCGTCAAAAACAGTGTTGCCACATGAACGTTACACCACCCCCCTACGGAGAAAGACAACTAGTCTCTAAAAATCTTAAATATAACACACCTACCCGATCGTGTGGTATAAGGCGAAGGATGAAGTGAGACTGGAGGACCGGCTGGCTGCTTTTGAGCTGGAGAAAGCAAAGGTTCCTTAGGAGTTGTTGTAGGCTTCGGTGGGAATACCTGATTAGAGGTAGGGTTTATGGGTGGATCTGGAGTAGATGTCGAAATAAAAGCTGGTTTTACGCGATCGACGCTAACGGTAACCGTTTTACCTTTTATACTAATTTTAATTGTTTTATCATCAGTAGCTCTATCTATTACTTGGTGAGGACCAGTGTACGGAGGTTGAAAGGGACGACGAACGACGTCCTCACGTAGGTAAACCGCCCGGGACTTAAGGATGGGCCGAAGGGACTATTAGTTCGCCTGGAAGACGCAGAGTTTCGCCATATAACATCTCTGCAATAGACGATTTGACATCCTGTTTAAAAGATGAACGGATACCAAGAAGTACCAGAGGCAAGGCAGTAATCCAGTCGCCTCCATGGCACATAATGGATGCCTTCAATTGCCTGTGCAATCATTCAATCATTCCGTTCGCTTGAGGAATGTAAGCGGTGGTTCTAGTGTGTTTTATGGCGAAACTGCGCATCAACCTACGAAACAAATCGGACTCGAATTGAGTACCTTGATCGGTAGTGATGGTTGACGGAACTCCAAAACATGAGACCTACGTTACCTAGATACACGGTCAATGGCGGTCAAATAGTAGCAAAAGCCTTTGCAAGGAGGTAAGAGACCGATTATGTCGATATGAATGTGCATAAAACGACCAGTCGGTGATTCAAAATTGCCAAGTGGAGGAGAGTTATGTCTCGACACTTTGCTGCGTTGACAAGCATCACACGTGCGTGCCCACTCCCTATAGTCTTTATTGAGGGACGGCCAGACATAGCGGTCAGGTATGAGGCGAGCCCAGTGTTGCCAGTTTGGTGATTTTGTCACTAGATTTAGTGATTTTTAGGAGCTATATGGTAAAATTTTGGAAAAAAATATCACTAGAAAAATATTAGTGATTTTTAGTGATATTTTGAAATCTGAGGTTAAAACCCCCGCTTTTTTTTTTTTGTTTTGACCTAACTGTTGGCCTCGGATGGCCTCTACAACTTTACCCGGACTTTACGGTGAGCGCTGAGGGCTCTCAACCGGTCATTTGTTAAGTAACATTGCCCAAGGGCACCCCCTGTGGGGTACGGACCTCGGCTTGGGACGTTACTGCTAAGTTGGGGCGACCTACTCCCATGTTAAAACGGTTTACGCGGCGCGTATTCCGCCCCCGACGACGGGGACGAAAACGCGGACGGTTTGTATTTGATTCCCTAGCTGCGTTCGCTCTACGTTGAGCGAGAGTAATGTCGTCGTCTTCTTCCTCTAACGCGTGTTTGGGTCGACGTATATTTGAGATCCTACTGGGTGTGTAGTTTACGGCCGCAACCACTAGAGGGTTGGGGTGAGTCGGAGCAGAGTCAAAGTACCTAAGAGAGCACTGTTTTATGTATTGCTTGATGGTCGGCAATCTGAGGTCCATGTGAAGATCGACGTTGCGTACATACCACGGTGCTCCCGTAGCTTTGCGCATGAAATTATTTTGTAATGTTTGAAGCCTTTGGATCCTGTGTGGCCTAATGTGTGCGAAGACTACGCTACCATACGTCATTATAGGTCGTACGCATGCCGTGTAAAACGTAATTTTGTTTTTTAGTCTAACTTTGAACGCGCGTTTATTAAGCTGTGGAGACGTCCTAGCACGGAGGCAGCCCGGCTGCGGACTGCCTTGATGTGGGGGCCGAAGGTTAGACGGTCGTCAAGGGTTATGCCTAAATATTTGGCCTGCCTAGCCCAAGGGATAGACTTGCCGAACATCCTAATCTGAGGGATCTTCTCCAAGGGATACAGGCTTAGCTGTCTTCTGTGAAACAGCACCGCCTGGCTCTTTTCGGGGTTGACCTCTATTCTCCATTTCCGAAACCAAGCGCCTAGTACGTTGGCTGCGGTCTGGAGTTTTTTGGCTACTGTCGAGGGGTTCTTTCCTGAGCAGTAGATGGCCGTGTCGTCTGCGAAAAGTGCCGTCTGCACATACCGATGCTTCGGGATGTCGCTAGTATAAAGCGTGAAGAGTAGGGGGAGAGCACGGACCCTTGCAGGACACCAGCTCGTATGGGGTGAGGGGAGGATAGAGACCCTTCTACTCGGTAGCGGAAGCTTCGCCACGTCAAAGATGAAGATTCCTGTGAACAGGTTGCGTTGAAGCCGATCGCTGGTGTATTCAACGATGCGGTGGACTTGTTGCACGCACGAGTGATTGGTTCGGCAACCGAATTGCTCGTGGGGGAGGAGGTGATTAGCATCGGCATATGCTTTCAGCCTACTATAAACTAAACGCTCGTATATCTTGCCTAACCCTTTAAGCAGACTTATCGGTCTATAACTAGACGGTTCGGACTTTGGTTTGCCGGATTTCGGTATTCCGATAACTACGGCTTCTTTCTATTGTTGCGGAAAGATATTGTTAGCGAGCGCTGCATTGAAGATGAAGGTCAGAAGGATCAATATCCTGTCCGGAAACAGTTTTATAATTCTATTCGTGATTCCGTCCGAACCGGGTGCCTTTTTGGTGCGTAGGCCCTTAACCCTTTACTTGGCAAGAACTAAAAATATGAAAAAAAAGGAAATTATTGATAAATTTTGTTTAATTTATGAATGGACAACTTGAGAAAAATAAAAATAAAAATCTAGGTATCCTAGGTTTCGAGAAAACTTAAGTACATCACAATGTACACTGCCAATTTTACAGAAATATTATAAATAAATTGTTTGTACATTTTGGTGTACACTACCAAGGACATAATGAATTACATTATTCAGGTTATTATAAATTTATTTCAAAAAAAGGAGGAAATATTTAAATTATTCTTTATTATTTTAGGTGAAAATTACGAAAGCAATTACGTTTTATTTTTCCCACAACAAAACACAAATGTACGTTACATTTTATACAGTAGACAGATGTTCTTCCACTCTTACAATATTTGCAACGCATTGTTTCATTACCTGCTTCTGGAAGATGACCTGTGTTATCAAATCTGACGCTATCAGTTGGTCGGACTGAGACTGGTTTATGGATTTTCAGATTCTCGCCTATATCGTCTGTAACGTTTTGGTTTGTTCCTATTCTATTAGACTTAGACAACCCATCAAACAATTCAAATCTGAAATCTTTCAATGAAGTCTTCTTCCCATCTCTTCTATGTAGGAGCCAAGCGTTATTTATACACATATCAACAAGTTGTGAAAATATTCCCAAGTACCAACGGTGACTTTTGAAGGGAGTTCTATATAACGATATCAACATATCTGCTAAATCGACCCCTCCCATATGTTTGTTGTAATGTTTGACCACTTGAGGACATTCTACATCTACTTTCTTTTTCTCATCCTTATCGTATCGTTTGATTATTTCTAAGGGGTACGAGTCTATGTAGGTGCTAATAAGTGTAACCACTTTATTGTCGTTCCACTTTACGACTGCCAACTTATTCTTATTGCAAACCACCTGGGCGCTAGAACCGCGTTTCTTCTTTTTTAATTGTTTGTCAGTTGGCAATAACTCTTGACAGCCTCTGAGACGATTAGTCCTTATTGTTCCTAGACTAAGGATCCCGTATTCTTCCCGCAGAATATATGTTAGTTCAGGCGACATAAAAAAGTTATCAGCATACACAATGGCCGGCTTTTTCTTTATAGTTTGACACAATGCAAGCACTACCATACCTCCTAAACCAATTGTAGCTTCTTTCTCTGAAAAAGTCAGTCCACGAAAGGTATCGTCGCCACCATACAGAATAAAATCGTAGATGATACCCGAAACACCCGCACGGACAAAATTCTTAAACCCCCATTTCTTAGGTTTCATTTTTACGTACTGCTTTCGTTTACCTGCTTTACGACCTTTATAAGGTATCATCATCTCGTCAATGGAATATTTTCCTTCTTCTTCAATTTTCAGAAAATTTTTGCGTATTTTCTCCATTAGGGGGCGAATCTTGAAATAACGGTCTGAATCTTCCAAAGTATTATCAACAAAATGAATATATCGACGTATTTGTTGATACTTTTTGAGAGGCATAAGATCAGCAATGAGAGGGTATCTTGTTTTTCTTGCCCAATAGTCAGTATAAGCTGGCATCTGTACTATACCCATCATGATTTGAATGGCCAGGAAGCTTTTAATCTCATCTTCTGTCAGCTGAATAGATCGACCTAGTTGTTCAACTGCATATAAATTTGTATTATAAACAATGTCAGTAATTAAGTCAGGAGAAAAAAAGAAATAAAAATAATCCAGTACTGTCTCTATTTGTGTTTGATAGAGATTGTATAAGTTTTCTTCAAGAGATACATTGTGACGAAATACTGCTTTTGACCATTGATATTTAGGGCGAATTTCTGAACCTTTACTTTTTTGGTCACTACAGTCTTTGTTGTCTTTTTACGCTTGGACCTGGTAAGTAGTAACTGCTGTCCGCTGGTGCTAGGCTGGGGAGATGATAGTTCAACAGAAGGAGATGGCAAAGATTGGATGGAGTTCAATGTGGGTATAACATTGTAGTTACTTGTATTCGGCGATGGAAAAACTTCATCAAATGTTGGTGTGAGTGGTAAAGTAATGGGTATATCATGCTGTTCGTTGTTGGAGTCAGTTGAAGTATCAAGCAAATTAAGGGCTTCTAGTGATGATGCTATTGAAGGTGGATCAGAGGTATCTGGTGAAGGCGGTATATAAGCATTTGCTTCCTCATCAGATGTGGAACTATCGTCAGAGCATGCGTTTTGAGCGGGTACCAAAGCCAAGATCTTATGGGCGCGAGTTAGTTGTAAGTTCTGCAGGCGGAAAAAGAAAAAAAAAAGTTCAAAGCAGACAGTTTTTATGAGAAGGTAAAAAAATAAATAAACAAAAACTGCCGATTCGTTGAAAAACAAAAACTGTGTAATTGTGTGTAGCAATGTACAGCGTGGTTACCATAGTTACCATTTTTAGTATTTTAGTGCATAGTGTTTATTGGCAACGTGCAGTGCAGTGTACATACATTTGTTTCAACCAAAATCGGCCATAAAAATTGAGACAGTAACGCATAAAACCACCTTTTGAGTAATACATAGTTTTTAGATCAAATAACACACCATTTTTTATTAGTTTTTGAGCTAAAAAGTAATTTATAACGCAAAAACTTACCCGGGTCCCGCCAACACTTTGTTGTTTCGAAGCCATTTTGAATTTGACATGTGTTGTTCAGTGTTGCAACAACGAAAATATTTTTCTACTAATTCTAAATTATTTAGTAATATTTTTAATAAAAACAAAACAAAAAAATATTATTATTTAACCAGTAATTTTTTTTTTAAATGTATGTACAGTCTAATGTACCTTACCAAGTTAAGGGTTAACGATCGTCTTGACCTCTTCGGGAGTGACCGTGTTTAGGTCTTGTTCGTTTGTCCCCGTCGTTGTTGTTATTGTTGAAGTCGTAAGTGAAGCTATGCGCTCTACTTCCGAATCAACTTTAGCTATCTCGTTTATATTGCAGTGTATTGCGCTGGGCGTGCACTGAAGCTCCAGACTGTCTGCCAGGCACTTTGACTTTTCGATATCGTTGAAGGCCGGTGGAAGGTTAGGTCAGCTTAGAGGAGGCATGCAGGTTCGTGTCTGTCGTGTCTTTAGCGAGCGGGATAGTTGCCAGAAGGCAAGGTGGGTAGGTTCGAGGTCTTGTAGTGTCCTGTCCCACCTGTCTTGGCGCATTTGGTCGATGCGCGACTTGACCGCTCTTTCTAGGCTTCGTAACCTGATCCTGTTGTCTTCGCACGGATATCTGTCATAGGCTCGTACGGCGGCGTTCTTCTGCCTCAGCAGTTCACGTACGTCATCGGGTAGGAAAAGAGATAAAAACCCCCGCGTGAGAATGTGAGAAATAGCGCTATCCCTGTTCCCCCTTTTACATAGGCTAGTGATGCTTGGGAATTCCCATTTTATTAAAAGGGGAATTCCCCATTTCAATCTACACTCGAATAAGTAAAAGAAAGTCGAAATTAAAGTATTTTATTGGAAAGTGTTTAGTCTGTTGGTTGTTTTCTTCAGAACGCACGATAACGAAGTGATTAGAGTTTTTGTGAAAGAATTACAATGGATGTGCCGTTGAAAAAAACGACTGTTTATTCTCAAAAATATCGAAAAGATTGGGAAACCCAAGAAGAATTTAAAATGTGGTTACGACCAGTGTCAAATGATCCCACTATAGCTTTTTGTAAGTTCTGTCATTGTGAAATATATGCTAGAATTGGTGACATTAAGAAAGACAGAGAAACAAAAAAACATAAAGAAAAATCAGACTTGGTGACTAAAAACAAACAAATTGAATTTCTCCCCGCTTCCAAAAATAATACAAACTCACTGAAAATAGAAGAAACTTTGGCTTTATCAATTGCTGAACATACATCGATACAGCAAATTGACTATTTAACTGAGGCTTTAAAAAGTTGTATAACCGATTCAAAAAGTGTTATGGATATAAAAATGCACAGGTCAAAATGTAGTGCAGTAATAAAAAATGTGTTGGCTCCACATTTCAAACAAAAGTTACTGGATGATATTGGAAATCAGAAGTATAGTATGCTGTTGGATGAATCTACTGACCTCAGTGTGTCAAAATTGTTGGGTGTGGTAATTAGATACTTCAGTGCCACAAAAAAGTAGTTTCATCATTTCTCACCTTACGACTAGTTAAAACCGCGGATGCTTGAGGCATCGTTACTGCCTTAGTCAACTGTTTAGAAGAACATAGTTTGTTTGTAAAGAATTTAATTCGAATTGGGTTGGATAATGCCTCTGTCATGACGGGTATCCATAATTGCGTACATACTATATTAAAACAGAGTATGGCTTGCCCAACTTGATTCTCGTTAGATGTGTTTACCATTCGCTTCAACTAGCTGTTTCACAAGCATCAGAACATACGTTGCCACGAAATATAGAGTTTCTTATAAGAGAAACTTATAATTGGTTCTCACATTCGCCTAAACGCTATGACGAGTATAAAGATATATATGAGAACATAAATTGTGGAGAGAAGCCTTTAAAAATATTAAGCTCTTGTGATACTCGTTGGCTCTCTGTTGAAGAAACCGTGACTAGGATACTATCTCAATAGGAAGAACTAAAATTGCTTTTTTCTTTGAATAGAGACAAATGTTACACAGCAGACCAACTTCATTCCATGTATGCCGATGATAAAAACTTACTTTACATGAACTTTTTAAGAAGCATCTTAAATGACGTACAAATTGGAGTGAAGACTTTTGAGAATGAGAACTCAAATCCTGTTGCCCTACTAAATACATTGATGACTTTGCTTCGTTCTATTTGCAATAGAGTATTGATACCATCGGCTGCAGCGACTGACAATGATTATTTGACCATTACAATAAAAACCCATTTAAATCCAGTTCCGTACTTGGGATATCTTTTTGAAACCCACGTTCAAGAGACCTCTTTAACCGATGATGTCGTCAAAGCAGTCAGAAAACGCTGTATTGAATTCACAGTGAAATTAGCGAGAGAGGTTCTGCAGAGACTGCCTTCTAATTATATAATCTTGGAAAAAATGTGTCTATTAAGCGTGGACAATACTCTTCGCCAGGGCAAAGACAACCGAATAGCAGAACTAGCCAAAGAACTCGGATTTAATGACGAGATATAGACAAACTCCTACAACAGTGGTTTGCCATATGTGTGGCAAGGAATGTTCGCTCCCGTGTCAATTAAAAATCTCATACCACGTTTTCGGTCGGTAATAGTGAGGCGGTTGGACGGGTGTATAGCACAGAGTTATGCCGTACTCTGCGTTTCATTTAGTTTCCCTGAAAACTTGAGCTAGTTGTCTGTTTCCAGTCACATGGTTCAACGCACTTCTGCGCATATTTTCTAAATTTATTGTGGTAGAAACAAAGATGCTTTCTTTCCCGATAGTTTGTTCGTGTTCTTGACCTTGATGGAGAACGTTGGCGATCGAAATAACCTTGAGTGCTGCATTGATAGTTTCTGCGGCCTCGTTGAATTGCACATATTTCTAACTGCATTTTTGGTAATTCTGCTAATATGAATGACGTTGTGTTGTCGACTGTTTTGTTTTCATCCACAGTCTTGCATTCGTTAATATTTTGTCGGCGATCTAGCTCATTTTGTTGATATCCATGTCCTCCGTGACTGCTAGAACTGTTGTTACTGACGGTGGTAGAAGCCTCAACCATAAAAGTTTGAAGGTTTCGTCACCGATTTTTCCTTTATTTAAAACTTGCATTTTGCGTAATAGATGCGACGGTTTTTGATCGCCGAGATCCATTTTTGGAGTTGATGTTGGTTTGATTCCTCATAGCAGTTAATTAAGCGTTCTTTAATGGTTTTGTATTTTTCTGTTGAAGGTGGGCAGGTAATGATGTCGCTGACTTGTAATATTTCTTCTTTCGATGGTTTGGCTAGCACTGTGTAATATTTGTAGTCGTCGCCTTGTTTTTGTGGTGCTACTATTGCCTCCAGTTGGGAAAACCATAGTCTTGGAAGATCTCTCCAAAATTCCGGGATACGGGATAGTATAGAGGTGCTAGCTGCAACTTCTAAAGTTCCTGCTTGCTGACTGCGGCATAATGTGTATGTTGGCGCAGTCATGATGAAAGTGCCTCTGGTGTCGACACGTCGGCTGTTTGCTGCTCGAGGTGGCGATACGTCGTCGGTGCTGTTCTTCGGGGTCACCAATTTGCCATATGTGTGGCAAGGAATAAGTGAGACACGAGTTGTTGTTTTAGTCTGTCTATTTGTAGTTGTGCTAATGCTTATATACTAATATGGTAAGTGATAATGTGAAAGTATGCAGCTTCCTTAATACGTGGGTTTATGTGCGCTGTTGTGCATTTTTCTTTGTGTTATAATGTAGAAGCCACTACAAGTGGCATGGAATAAATTTTGTGCAATGGACAGCTACACATGACGTTGTTGAATTTTGGGGTGAAGTTCGAAATTACAAAAATGCTGCTGGAATTAATACGTTTCAAGAGTTATTAAAAATAAACTAAGGAACAAAATAGCTGTAAAAACCTTAAACAGTATTCTCTTCATAAGAAATCAATTAAAAAAATGAAGAAAACATGTTTTAGCTATGAGCTTTCGATGGATGTAATATCTGAAGTTGGCAAAAACTTAAAATACGCCACAAATATTGATCCGTCTCAACCGTCTACATCATCATCGGTAGACCCGTGTTTTCAAGATGAAGAAATACCAAACGAAGTATTGAATGTTGATTTTCAACGTTTTAATTTATGTATTGGTATTTTTGTATTTATTTTGTAACTGAGATTACTTAATAATAATCTTGCAATTAAAATTACGTTCATCCTAAGATACAACTTGTAGTTTTATTTAATGCCTACTTAAACTTTGATAAAATTCGTTAGTGAATTTTGGAGATTTTTTTAGGTAAAAATTTGTAGAAATCTAGAGATTTTTTTCATACAAGCTAGAGAGTTTTTTTTCTGTGAGCTAGCAACACTGCGAGCCGTAGCCCGGATACTGGGGTCGCTTAGGTTGTGACGCTTGTTGAATATGGGACTATTACTGTCAACAGTGTCAAAGCCGATTGTTCGTTCCATATTTCCAAGTAGGGATCAATAAGAATTTGAGCATTACATAGTTGGTTTTATTAGAGTTCATGCATTAGCGTTGACGTAATTATACGTCAAGTTATTGAATGACATGATCTGTCAAATTAAAAGTAATGTTTATTTTCAAGAATGTCTTCGATATTCTCAGACTGTATCATCAGCTGGTCCAGGTTTTAGTACTTTACTGTGCGGCCAGTGGCTAGTTTTTTTATCTCCTTCTTTTACGTAATGTGATAATGATAAGTGAACTTTTATAGTGACGATAAGATACAAGCATTTTACTGTACATTTGTTCGCTACATAACCATTAGGTTTTGTAATTCAAGTGAGTTTTTATTATTAACTATAACTATTTTTTTTTAATTAAAAAAATTAAGACGTATATTATTTCTTTACAGTATAAACAAGCGTTTTATGTAAAGGCTGTTTGATGCTTTACAGAGACATTTTGTGTTTAATAAATTTTATTTGTGGAAAATTGATGACAAGTGTGTTTGCTTTACCAATTTTATAATTCGAACTTTAACACAAATAGTTCTGAAACAGCACAGTTAACAATTTTTCACCTAAACGTAATTTAAAATTCATTGATATCCTCTTTTTTATATATTAATGAGACAATATCATAAACAGCTAATGGTAGAACCAAGAACCAAAGAACTAGCCTGAATTTTTTGTCTGTTTTTAATTGGCTTTGTCTATTGGCATTCAAGCACAACATTTAATCAATAGGCTACAAAACACTATAAACATATATCAAACCTCTTATGTATAAGTACTATAAACTAGAAATAACATGACCACATAGATTTTTTTTAAATTTATTATCACAAGGTAAACCAGACTCAATAACAAAAGATCATTTCTGTCAAGGTGCTAATAAAATCAAATAATAGATACATTTACATCATTCTAGTTATTACTTAAGATATTTTTATTGATTTTAGCTTGTTGCTAGGAGAGTAAACTTAGTATTTCAAGGATTTTTATGTGTATAAATAGGAATGTAGGTCTATTTCTTGTTTATAAGTCAACCTTATTTCACTGACATCATCAACTATAATATTAAATATAGCAGGTAATATAACAAGCATCTTGTTTATTAGATGTTTTTTGTGCTATGTATCCACCTTGTCTGACAGTGTCTCATGCTTCTATTAATTTACTGTAATAATTTACATTCCATTTTTAAAAAAATATTACTTAAACATGTTGCTGTAAAACACTGTGTAAACAGATAGCAAACATATATTTATTTTGGCAACAATATTTTGTATATACTGTGTTTAAAAATTACTGACAATGTTTATGGTAAATATCATCAGCAATTGCATTTATTTAGAAATAGGGTATTTTAACTGAGTCTAAGTCATCTGGTAATGAAGTAAGATACAGGGTATCATCTTTCTTACTTGGTGAAGCTCAAGTTATTGAGTTCGATAGAAATTGTTGCTGAGCCATGTAGTTGAGGTTTTAGTTAGAATCTTATCCCATGATGTAGTGTACAATTTCTTCTTCTTATGCATAATTTAAATCAAACATTTGCACTAATAGTAAGAAGATAACTCAAAAAAATTTTTTTTTAAGGTGTAATTGAAAAGAGTATATGTTGCATTGTCATTTGTTTTTCATAAATGTCTTGTGGTCAAAAAACTACATCAGAATAGGTTTGTTTATGTTGACAATTTACCTTAAGTGACATAGTAAATTGATGTAACATAAATTATCCATTGTTGCAACATAATGTTGGTATTTGACAACTGCTGTGTTATATGATTGTGTGTTTGGAGTTTTATAGTATTTTTTATAATACATTTTTTTTTCAATTTATTAAAAGACTACTTTCTCTCTAAGAATATATTCTGTATCCTATCCTATCACACAAAGTGTTGTCCCTTGTGGGGATTGAAGTCACAAAACTCAACATAGTGAGAATTGACAGTGGCCACTTTAACAACTGTGCTGTCCATGCTATAATAACATATTGCCTGATGTGTCTATGCAGTGAAACTAAATCAATGAGAGCATTGCAAGTGCTTTCTTCTTGCCAACCTGTAACAACTACCCTTTCATTGTATATTAGAACATCGTCATTAATAGCCCACTGCTGGACATAAGCCCCTTCTTAGATAAGAGGTTTATGCCTATTATACCACACTGGCCAGACAGGTTGGTATGGGGTTTGTTTCTGAATTTCCTTCTCTTTAAAGTGTTGTTTTCCAGCTTGTTATGCTACCTTAGTTAGTTATTTACTTACAATAATGTCCCAGATTTGTATTGAAGAAAGTAAATCACCACAATCAGTTTCATGGGTATGTTTATACACAAATTTTTGTTTAATCAATGCAATATGTTTTAAATCCTGTGTTGCATATAATTACATTTTTTATTAGTTTTGCACATTTGTTCTTTAGAAATTATTTCTCCAAGAATTTGATTTTGATATCTCTTGTAAACTTGACCTATAGTAAATTTTAATAATTTTTTTACATTATAATTAAATATTTTTTTTACATTTAAACTTTATTTTAAATAAAATTATAATTATATTATAAAGTAAATAGACCAACAGTTTTATCAATTCATCAGGGAGACTCCCACGTTGACCTGGGCTGGCCACACAAAAGTCCATTTCGATCCTCGTACCTACATGATGGTACACCCCTGTAAATAGTCTGCCACTAGGTGTTTCAGGTACTCTGGCACCTCATACTAATGGAGTGCTACCTTGATGGACTGGACTATTAAATTAAGATCACACACAATACCATGATTCACGACCCAGATGTGCCTAACACAGTATCAAGAGCCGACTACCCTTTTTACAAATCGATTTAAGCGTCATTTTGCTACCTGCGCGAACCCCTAATTGCTTTATATAGAGTGGGCCACGAATTAGTTAACATTTTAAAAAATCGCATAAAAAATTAATAGATATATTATAAAACTTGTTTATTTACAAGTAAGTTAACTAGTTGGGACTTATTTTTTAAAAATTACATCGTTTAAATGACCGTTTCGACGTTTGTACTCTTTTAAGAGAGCACTAAAATTTTCGAATACTCGTCGGTAAAGAGACTGATGATTTTTTCTTTTAGTAGAGGTAGTATATTTGGTTTATTGATGTAGATACGATTCTTTAAATAACCTCATAAAGAGAAGTCTGCTGACGATAGATGTTGACTTTTGGGTGGCCATGGAATGTGGCCTCGCCTGGAAAGCAGCTTTTCCGGAAAAAAGTTGGAGACATTTACCAATCCCTACTCCGCTGGAGAAAGTATACTTCGAATCACGCGTGGTAGGGATAAGAAAAAGATGGCGCGTAACGGAAAAATGTGACGCGTAACGAAAAAATGTTACACTAAATTTATTTCCAACCCCGTTAAAGAAGTTTCACTTCAAAAATTTTTACCATGCAAGTTGTTTACAATACAACTGAACATATTGTAGCTCTGTTTCAACTCATTCAAGTTTCAAAAACAGTAGTCATTATACTTAATTAGTTCAGCAGCTTAGATGTGAAAGCATAAGTATTAGACAAACAGCTACTATCGCATTTATTATTAACATTTAGCAAATTTGTATAAACCTGCGTTTTATTGTTCTATAATCTGTTTTTATAAGGAAGTAGGAAATAAAGTAGGTACATATATATAAAATGTTTTGGTCGGTTCGAGTCCGACATAACCACTTTCAGTGGTATCTGTGGAAATTTCCGCACAGAAAAAAAATGATTTTTGTAAAATAATAAATAAAATGTTATTTTTGTGATTTTTCTATATCCTGCTATTTTTATTTACTAAATTTTTCACATTTGAATACAGCAATAGCTGTATAGTTTAACTTCAATTATAGTCATTGTTTACGGTAATATTAAGAAATGCTTACTAGATATTTTTTATAGGATTTTAGTATTTATTCAGGTGTAGTATAGTAATAATTGGTTATGTTTCTAAGTATCAAGCGTTCAGATGTCGAATATATATCCCAAATTCTAGTGTTTTATATATCGTCATTGCATCAACAACTTTTAATAGTCCACTATTGAACATAGACCTCTCTTTAGAAAGAAGATTTTTATCAAATATACCACGCTGGGTAGACAGGTTGGTAGAGGGTTTGTTTTAAGTTTTTTTTCTCTTTGTTGTTTTTTGTTCCTGCATAATTACCTCCCTTAGTCGACACCGACGGGATAAACGTCTATTAGTCCTAAAACTAGCAAAAATAATTATGATTACACCGAAACCATTATTTGAAGTAGCTCTATTTAAAAACCTTTTTGTATATTGCTAGTCTAAATTACATTTCTCACAATTAGAACTGTAGTTAGGTTTATGTACATATTACAATACATTGTTTGTTTGATACAAATGATGCTAAGTCATGCTAAACAATCACATTTGTTAGTAGAGAATATGTGTACACGCACATAATCTTAGGTATATATTCTTTAGATATTAAATAAACCGCAAGATAGAATATTGTTATGAAATATTTGCCATTGTTTTAATGTAATAGAATGCTGGAGAAACTGACGTTTGGTGGGTGGCGGATAGCCGGCGCGTCTCTGTCGAAGGCAGGCGTGCAAATCAGACTTGTATCATCAGCCATGGACAAAGGATCCAATTTCTTTTTTAGACAGGTGAGTTCGAATTTTAAATTTAGTTACTTTTTTTTACCACAATTGTTTTTGAAAATTCATCAAAGGTTTGAATTTTATGTGTCGCGGGTTAGGTTATTAAGTAAGTAATATTAAAATGAAGAATATATCTGATGAAATAGTGATACAATATCTCACAATTTTATTTCACAGTGATAAATGGATTTAATTAGTTTAAAACGACGATAAGTGTAATTTATGGGTTGAAATAAATACATACATAAGTACATAAAATCACACCTGTTTCCACGGAGGGGTAGGCAGAGGCATAATAAACGCCGACTTTTCGCCAGTGTTTTGGTCCCACACAATAGGTGACGAGCCTATTGCCGCCAATCGGGACGTTTTATATACCAGTTGCTTTGAAATAAATCTTTTTAAATTTCCATTTTGTCATCTATCTTGTTATTTTTTTTTAATTATATATCATGTATTATCTGTATCTCCAGCAGTGGACTGTTAAAAGCTGTTAATAATAACGATGAAGTCATATTTTTATGATTTTTTCTTGAGCTTGATAACTCTGTGTTTTTATTGTGTTTTAGATTATTGATCATAGATTATCATGTTCGTGTCTATAACTATCTTGTTTGTATCAATGCAAAAGTAGAGTAGATACTATTATCACAAACATATAAAAGTGTATATCAGCATTAAATCTAATGGGTAATTATGGATGTATTAAATCCCGAATGGTCCCGAACACATCATTTGCCATGACATCTTTAGGGAAATATTTACCCGCCATCTAAACATAAACAAGTAGAGTTTGTATTATCTAAAATAAGGTTTAATTTGAATTTTAGTTTAAAAATACAATCGAACAATATCACAAATTACACAAAACATCTTATGAAGTTTCACTTGCGTAAATGATAAATATGAATCACGCGTGTTAATGTAAGCTATTATTTTAGTTATAATAGCCATAAGATAGGTTTACATTAAGTGTTTTATGTTATGGCTATAAATGTAAACGTTATAGTATGAGGATTGAAATGGATAGTGTTTCAAACAGTTACTACACACAGTAACTGTACAACAGTATGTCACAGTAACTACTCGTATATCTTACCATTCTACACGTTCAATGTAGTCTGTATATGTCGTGTAATAATAAATAATAATTGAGTATTTACTTGTAAAATAAGAATATTAATGTATCATTAAAGCAAGCGCATAATTTTATTCGTATGTTAAAATAAGAAAATTAATTTTGTTGTCGGTCTAGTTGTTACGGCTTGTCTCGCGAAGGAGCGTACTGATTTCCACGGGACTTTCAAGGAGATAGCTATTGTTATAAGAAATACGTTTGGTACTTTTATTTTGGTAAGATTCCACCCAAAAAAGTACATATAGCGTATACGTACTTAACGAAGCCACCTGGTCTAGTGCATTTAACACTTTATTTGAATTGGCAATGATAGTCCGTATGTTTCAATGAACGGACCACTGCTGGAAAACAATGATACTCAACTGTACTCAAACAGCGTTCCTTATTCGTCACAAACAATTGTTATGTCATGTCGGATATATTTAAGGCGTAGGTTAGAATATTTACCACTAAATTGTCTGCTCTGGCTGAATATTATCACTGCTTGTAAAGTTCTTACGGCAGTGTATATATGTTTGAAATTGAACTTTCAAGTGCAATCTGTAGTGGGAGGGGTGCACCCTTTTGACAGTACAATTTCAAACAAATACAGAAAAGAAAATACGTAACAAAACACATATTTCTTACCTTTTTTTATACTAGTATAATTGTATATTATACTAGTATAAAAATAGTGGTAAGAGAAAAATGAGAAACGAAGCAATGAGAAAGTCCTACTGATGTTAAATGAAGAGAGGCAGTTGTAGAGTGCTATCGAAGACAGAAGGGGTAAAGTGGTTAGCCACTTGATAAGGCACGACAAATTCTTCATAATAATACTGGAAGGAAAAATAGAAGGCAAGAGCAAACGAGGTCGGTCTAGATTAATATACATACAGCAAGTGAAGGAGAAAGTAGGAGTCCTGGCCTATCAGGAGATCAAACAGATCGCAGAGGACAGAGAAGAGTAGCAATTGCTTGCCGACAAGGGCTTGGCTTTTAAATTAAAACAGAGAGAGGGAGATGCTAAGAATAATTGTATAAATATGTGAATGTAGAGTCATCACACTGAAAATAACTCTATCGACGCCTATAGATGGACCAGTTATCACCACACTCATGCAGTATGATTAAGCCCTTACGGTTGTTAAAAAGATAATTCATAATAACAGTAGTAAACAGATAAACAAGACAATTGACAACCGTTATTTAAAGAATATAATACGATATTGTTTAGTGATATCAATCGAATGTTCGCGTGATATCATTTACTAGATTATCGCGATGAAGTCTGTTTTAAGATATCCAATACTTGCACATGATATCTGTAATCGTTTAATACCTGCATATAATCATCTAAGTTTGTTAATTTTACTGTTAACCCCGTTTTTCAAATTTTAATAAGTATAAAGGAAAAACAGAAGTGCATTAAAAAAATATAGTAACATATGAGTATTGCAAATATATACGCAGCTACATATTTGCAATACTCATCTTTTAAAATTTAATCCGCTATTTAATTCTTGTGAAATGGCAAGTACTTATACTGGTTACAATTGCAAGGTTTATGTCTATTTAGGAAAAGATGTCGTAACAAAAAAATAATGACGATACAGGCCCATACTCATAGATTGGAAATGTTGATAGCAATCATTACTGTAAATTTTGGTCTGCTCGCAAATATTAGTAGAAGTGTGGCCCCAAGTATAGCGGAGGCTTAATTACTAACGATTGGGCAAGGCAGCAGCACGGGATTCTTTCCTTTCGACTGACGCAGGTCCTTTCCGGGCACGATTGCTTCGGCAAGTACCTACACTCGGCTCTAAATACGCTGGCGGTTTGTTCCATCTGTGCGGCGTAGCGTGGGGCCCTCACTTCAGTTAAGGAGGAGATATTTCGCTATCGGCTGTCATACGCTCCATGGCCGGTTGCAAGAGCTGTTTTACTACGGTCGCAACCTTCTACAAAGGCAGCATTTCACAGAAGGAGGCGGCTGAGAAGGGCCAGGAAGATGATCTCTACTTGGACCCAATTTGCCACCGGCGAGCCGGGCGGCGGAGTGTGCCGCCCTGAGTGTGGTCCTGATGGCTTAATAGCAGCAGTTACCGGATTCTTATTATTCTAGACACAAAGTTGCACATCGTGTAGTTTTAGCCGGTTTGATTCAGACACACAACCCCGATTTCCATACGTAAAAAAAATTTAATTACTAAAGTAAAAGAAATGGTTCAATACTATTCTAATTTACTTACGCATCATTGAAATAAAAACTAAAGAAAATATGACTTAAGTTTAAAAAATCATTTTTATTTACTTTTCAATTACTATGTTATAAGTAAAATATATAGAAAATGTAAATAATGACATAATTTCTAAATATAGAGGCCGTGACTTTCCATACTGATCACGATGACAAAGCATTCTAAATCATTACTAATAGCAAACAGGATATTAAATTTTAACCAAACACATTAGTTGTAGGTAAGTCATGCACTTACGAGCCGACCGTAGTTATATATGTGGAGGGACCAATGTCATGTCCCTCCGACACAAAGGGAGGATCCGCCGACCAGGTGTAGTGATCCTGCCTGGCGGGTCACGACCCAACGGTTGATGTTGGGATGTTGTATATATGCTAATTGCCACGCGAATCTCTATTTTGCGATACAGGATTAGTAGTTGCTGCGTAGTTCATTATTATACTTAGTAGTTCAATTTATCTTCGCTAGATGGCGCTGTTGTATGTTTTTGTTTTGTATATGGAAGTCGCCACATATATGACCTTAGAAAGTTGGACAGCAATATTTCTACAGACCTCCATGTGATGACGGATTAAAAATACAGAGTGATACCACCACTATTCTTCAAACGGGTGTTTTAAGAGGCAACTGAGGGAACAAAATACGCAAGACAACATCACTGCTAAGAGAAGGAAAACTTGAAACAAATCCTATAAGAATCCCATCTGGCCAGCGTGGTATAGTAGACCAAAACCTCCTTGCTAAAGAAAGGCCTATGTTCAGCAGCGGACTGTTTAAACTTGATGATGATTTCTACGATGGCAATAGGGTATTTGACAAATTTTCGTAAACTACTCCAAAATGTTCTAAGTCACTAAAAGAAACGCTTGACGACTGTTTTTCTTAAATTTTAAGCCATTTTAATAAACAAAAAGCAGTTTTAAGAAATACATTTCGTATTTCCCGCTAAAACGCTAAGTCACGTGATAAATCAGAGGCGTGACGTCACGATACCAAAACAAACAAAACAATACGATAGGGCTACGCGTAGAGAGGTGTTGGTTATTTGGTTATAAATATTTATATTATTTATTTTATTATTTCGTTACGTTCTTTGTTCAAAATTTATGTAAAAATGAATTCAGTCTTATAGAATATGTGTCGTTCCTTTGTGTCGAAACACAAGTATTAAAACTCCTAAATTGTTTATCCATGTGCCGCAATCACAAAATCTTCGTGCAAAGTGGCTGCAGTTAGCACGACGTGATCCGACCAGTGTAGCACCCAAATCTTGAAAATATTGAAAGAACCATTCGACGTCTGAGGGAGTTCTCAATGCTAAAACCGCATGCAGTTGTTAATAGTAATTTAATACAGTTCTTGGACGATTGCATTATTATTGCATGTGCCTTAATTAATCTACAAGATTCTTTAATTAAAAATATTTGAGAAATAAAACCACAATTTAGTTTAGATAAAAGTAGGTCTTTTTATTTGTAGAAAGTACCTATTAAAAGCAAGTTTTCACAAATTGTGTGTATTTTTAAAAAATAAAATAAGCCTTTATTCTACACTTTTTTGTTACAGCACAATAAATTGTAGATGTTGTTCTTCCAAAAATTTACAACTTTAGATAAAATATCATTAACTTTAGTCTCATCAATCTCTATTGGTATCACATGAACTTTTGAATTTTGCTCAAATGCCCAATCTGCCACACAAAATAAACGCTTTTTTAAATTACTTACATACATTTGTAGAAGAACTTGGGTTGCAAACTTTTCTGTGATTGTGTTGTTACAAATGTAAGATTTTAAACTTTTATGGCTTGTTGGACATTTAATTTCGATAACAGTGTCACCGTTTAAAATACCATCTGGTGATGCAGCCACCATAGGGAATATCTGGCTGATAATTAAACCGCATTCTGCAATCTTGCCATATTTTTTTTCCAACTGCTTTCTTACTAATTCCTCCAATGATCTTCCTCTTTTCATGGCTGGAGTATCAGGCACTTTAGCTCCCATTATTAGGGCAACCAAGGATCCATCAGCAGTGTTGCATCTTGAAACATCAAATGCTTTTGATGCTGTAATTCTTGCATACCTGAAAAGTAAATACAATCTGTAGTTTCTTTAAGTTTAAAACTAGTGACTGTTTGGTGGCCACATATACATGTATATCACACACTAGGATGGTCTGCAGAATGGGTACCCAAAATAAATGAATAGATAAAATTAAAAAATTAATCCCTCAGATTCTGGAGGAACACCGGTGTATCAGACACAATACATAATCTATTGTTATGTATTTACCAGTACTTGAGGTATTAATAATGAATTAATGAATTTTAAGATACATTAAGTAGTTTAAAGTTTATTTTTAATTGAAATATATATTGTACCCATAAAGTTTTGTAAATACATTTATTTAATTAAATAAATGAATGTCAACACAAACTTTGATTAGTTAAATTATTGCAGGATGATGGAAGGGCAAATCAATTTAAAAATACAATTAATAATAAATTATACCTTAACTCGTGCCATGCTCGAATTTTGTGTTGTGCTCGAGTCAGACTTTCAATTAATTTTATATTTTCGTTAGAAAAAACCTCCATAATTTTGTTTAAAAATGTTCCACAGTCATTTTCTTTCTTATATTTGATGCTCAAATAATGCATGGAGAACTGAAGTAGGTCAGGCACTTTATAGTCGGGTTGATGTTTAAGGATTTGTGTAGTACATAAATTCCTTTTTTTGCCTTCCTCCAAAAATTCATTTAAGACTACATCACCAAACTCTTCACATGTTGTCAAAGAATTCCCCTTCATTTCTCTCACTGTTATAAACTTCAAGGTGCTTCCTACTTTAGCTAACTTTGACTTCTTCCAATAGCATTCAATAGATGTACATGATGGTTCCTCGCTTCTCCGATGGACCCACATAAGGAAAGCTACCGCGTGTTTGCATCCTCCTTGTGAAGCAGGGCAGTCATGGCACTGGACACTTACAACTACACCCTCTTTTTCTTCTACTACCAAGCTAACAGAATATGATGAACGATGGACTTTGTGCTCAGGGCATATCTTACATTTTACTGTGCACAAAGTAGTGTCACGCTTCAACTGAACGTAGCCTATAGCATCATCACCATATGACTGCCTTGATGATCTGTAAAAATAGAAATAAAACATCACAGATAACCCCTGTATGAGAAACTCTTCATAAGAACGGTACCTAATCTGTGTTAGACTCATAATAACTTAGGTTATAATATTTTGTTTATAACCTATACAATCTAAACAACATGTACCTGTCACATACTTAGGTTAATAATAATAAAGCAAAAAATAAGGCTAAGTACATAAATCAAACTGTATTTTTTTTACGAATTCAATAAATTATCGGATAGAGATAGTTTTCTACTTACAGCGAAGTTTTCACATTCCTAAATTCTGCAGAACAGAAGTCCGGATTTGATGCGAAGAAATTTGCAATCATAAAAGAATCAATTTTTGGCAAATTCGCACTATCAGCTTTTGAGAAACCAAGATCCATATTTTCTTAGACTAACTGCACTTGCGACACGAAATACTCAAATAAAATAATAATGAAAGCTGAAAATAAACACACAAATCTCGTCGTCGTATAACTGTCTGAATGACAATATATTTTGTTTATTAGATCGTGACGTCACGGGCTCTGATTGGTCGTTGAGACGTTTCGTTTTAATGATATACAGATTAAAAAATTCTTATTTTTATTTAGGAAAATAAAATATTAAATAATTTTTATTCGTAATTTAAGTCAAATATTCTTAATCAGGACCTTTAATTCTATAATATTCAATAGAAAACTTATTTATTTGATAACTATGTCAAATACCCTATTGTTCAGCCTAAAAAATAAAAAGAAATTCAACCGTAAATATGGTAGTAGACTATAAACCGTCTCCTCTAAATTTGAAAAAGGGGCTCAAAGGAAGAAGATTCATTTTTTCAGTATAATAATCAACAATGTGTTTTTTTTTCTATTCCAGTTGTTCGACACAGTGAGTAGTACGTATACGTACTTGCTGGGCGACAAGCGTTCCTGTGAGGCTGTGCTCATCGACCCAGTTCTAGAACATGCCGAGCGAGACGCTGCACTTATTAAGGAACTTGGTTTCAAGTTAATCTATGCACGTGAGTTATAATACTGGTCCTTAAAGATGAAGAATAAAAAGAAACAATATTTTCTTAAAAAAAAATACTGAACTATTAAGACTTTGAGCAGCCATTCGTCTGTCCTTAATATTAACGTGCCATTTTATTGGCTCTTGTATGTGCCGAAAGCATAGCTATATTAAAATTTGTAGATTATGTGAAATATTTGACAAATATTTTCTAAATTTGGTTATAACAATTTAACTACGGCTGCTTAAAAAGCAAGAAATAAAAACCTAAATTGAGCCATTTTTCACTTGTAGCAACGAATTGTTTAGATCGTTCTACCAATTGATATACGACATTTTAATTTTCAGTGAATACCCACATGCACGCAGACCACATAACTGGCACCGGCAAGTTGAAATCTATCCTACCTGAAACGAAGAGTGTGATCGGCAAGGCGTCAGGAGCCCAAGCCGACGTATATCTCAAGGATGGCGAGGTGATCAACTTCGGGGCACATGAGCTCTTGGCCACGGCTACCCCGGGACATACTAATGGCTGTTTGACTTATATTTGTCATGAGCAGGTTAGAATAGCTTCGATTTTATATGTTTTTTTTTAATTTTAAGAACCCGCTAAAGTAACTAGTCTGTCGGATGAAAAGCATGAATAGAATCCTAGAGTTATGATCACCATACTCATTGCAAATGCAAACAATGCTTCTGCATTGTTATGGTAACACTGTGACGGTCTAGTGAGATGATTTTTCACGCCCTGCTTGAGGACGTAAAAGGCATGACAGTCATCGTGGCAGTGTAAGGCTCACACGCTTACCACGAGAACTGTGACCCTGCATCAATGGGCCTCCGGTCTCACACTTACTAACGAAACACGACAGCACGGATGATGTCGCTTTAGGTTGGTTTTCTGTGAGAGGGTAGTACCCCGGTCGAACCGGCCCTTTCGTGCTCAGCGTTACTTTACTACCTTGTTACGATGACAGCTAAATTGACTGATAAAATAGCTACATATGTTTTTTTTAAACACATACGCATGATACATTGAACACACTTAATCTCCGAAACAAATATTTGTAGATCAGACAAACATTTGTGCCGACCTGAGAATCCAACTTGAGACCTCCAGCACAGCTGTCACATACACTGCCACTGCACCATCGAGGCCGTCATAAGTTGGGTTCATCGCACGCTCGTTTAAATTTGTTAAAAATGAAAGTTCACTATTTTAGACTTTCGTGACTTTTGCACACACACACACACATCGTTTTGTTGTATAGTGCGACTTATAAAAATTATTGAAATGGATACGATACATTCTATTACCCGACGTTTGGAACGGGTGAGCTTCTTGCACACATGATTACCTACAGAATTTTTGAATACCCTCGGTAATCCGGCCCCTATCTAATCCGGACCCCCCTGTAATCCGACATCAATCAAACAATTTTCGCTAATGTAGATCGTGCATGATTGAATAGGTTACAACTTGTGCTCGACGCGTAGGTATTGTTTCAATTCCGATTGCTTAGTTTGAATTTGACTACGTGTGATAGCGGTGCAGCTTAGCGTGCATTCATTGTTTGCTGTTTATTCATTGTGTATTACTTATACGTACCTAGTAATGTCGTCACAAACCCAGAAGACAACAACATATACAATCTTATCATTTGTCTGTAATTTTTCGTATTACAAGGTACTCTTTTGTAAAAAAATCTGGGCTATAGGGGATCTTAGGCAGTACTCTATAATCCGACAAATGCGATAGTCCGACACTGCCCTGCAAAACGTTTGTCGAATTACCGGGGGTCCACTGTATTTTCTTACTAGCTAGTACTACTAAAATATATTTAAAATATAGTTTAATTGTTTAAAACATTATTTCTATACAAATCCAAGTAAACTTTTCGATTCCAGGGCATAGCATTCACTGGTGATACCCTACTGATCCGGGGCTGTGGTCGCACGGATTTCCAAGAAGGCTCTTCAGAGAACCTCTACAACTCGGTTCACCAGCGGATCTTCACGTTGCCTGACCACTACACGCTGTACCCTGCGCACGACTACAGAGGACAGACGGCCACCACGGTCGCGGAGGAAAAGAAATACAACCCACGCTTGACGAAATCGTTACCTGAATTTGTGGAAATCATGAAGAATTTAAATTTACCTTATCCTAAAATGATTGGTAAGTTAGATTGATATTTTTTTAATTTGAATATATAAGTAACATATTGACTATCTCGGTGGTGCAGCTGTAGCGAATGCGACTGCTGTGCTTGAAGTCTCGGGTTAGATGCCAGGGTCAGATCAAATGTTTGTATGATCTGCAAATATTTTTTCGGAGTCTAGGTGTCTTCTATGTATTATATGTATGTATTTACTAAAAAAGTATATAAGTATTCTATCAATCAGTCTAGTTATCATAGTACAAGTTCTGCTTAGTTTGAAACTAGATGGCGTTGTGTGTCAAATGTCCAAAATATTTATTTATGTATATGATTTGATTTGAGCAGAGGAACATTCTGTTTTTTTGTCTCCGGAGAGAACGAAACTAGTTTTTTTCTTATTAAAGTGTTTGTAGTATACCCTAGGTCTATCGAAAGACCTAGGGTATACTAAAAACATCGAATCGATAGGGTTTCGTATGAATTCAGACACATTATATTAAATCGTTTTTATAGTGCATACTTTAAGTTTTCTTGCTTCTTAAATAGACGATAATTCGTGACATTGTTTAGAATAAAATTACGATTTTTTTTGACTAGATATTTCTATAACCCTTTTCCTTTACCGAAATTACTAAAAATAATCGACTAATTGGAGCGAAATTTACTAAAACAAATGTGTGATTTGATTGTCTTTATGAAAGTCGTCTAATTTACAACTCTCTATTGAAATCACAACAAGATTTGTATGGAGCTTTGGCTAAGTGTCAAACCGGTAGTATATATTATATAGTTGCAAATGTTGCCACTCCACAGTTGCCCGTTTTTCTTAACAAGTAGCTCATTATAATTAAGACGATAAATGCGACTATTGACATAAAAAAATACAAAAGGAGTAAAAAAAGATCTTAAATCATGGTGTACGATTTATGTTATAATTTAACAAGGTCCTTATTTAAAAAATAATCTGTTTCAGATAAAGCCGTGCCTGCAAACAGAGTCTGTGGATTGCATTATTAGATAGGATGAAGAACATAAGTATTGTTTCATGGTAATTTATTGAATAAGTGACTACAGCTTTCAATACTAAGTATCCTTACAGATGAAAATTGTAACGACAGAGAGTAGTGTACTATCTTGGTTAGCCAAACCCTGTTCAAGGAAAAATGTGTTTTAGCCAAAAATAGATTATATGAGAACGTATCTTTATGAAGATGTTAACTTCACTCATAGTGACTAATAGTGCTATTTTCTAAGCGTTTTTTTATGGGGGTTCTTACCGTGGAGTATAGCTGTTTAAATAAAGATATATTTAGTTAGTCTAACGCGCAGAATGGTAATTATAAATTTCCAAAATTCAACATTCATCATCGCAGCCAAAAAGCATCCACTGCTGGACATAGCCCCCCCCAAGGTTCTCCAGAATAACCGGTCTTGTGCTGTCCGCATCCATCGGTTTCCCGCGATCTTCGTCAAGTCGTCGGACTACCTTGTAGGAGGCCGCTGTACGTAGTTGCCATTCCAGAACTTAGCCAATCTAAGTTAAAGCAAATTCAATCTTATTACATTAGGAGTGTTCTAATGTAGGCAAAGATTTCTTTATCCATATTATCGACCCCACTCAGCTGTTTCTTGTATGAGAAAGGTTCCTATTACTTATAAAGTACCTGGAAACTGAACTTTTCTCGCTTATTTTTGGAAAACTGATAAAACAACGTTTTCTAAAAATCAAACTTAGTTAGATCGATTTATCGTCTCCGAAACCCCCAGCATACTAAATTTCATGTAATTCGTTGGAGCCGTTTTCGAGATTCAGATTATACACTGTGACTGGTGAGATACCTTCAATACTTATGGAGAGTACTTGGTACTCGATTCTCGTTAACTTGATATAAAAAAAATAGGTGCTTACTTTTTATCGAAATGTCTCTAAAAAATAAGTCCGCGCGGTGTCCAAGTATTCCGCAGTTAAATACTGGGCTCTCGGTGTACTGTGTACGAACTTTACTAAGAAGTTATTTAATATTTCGTTTTTATGTTATTTTATTTCATGATATATGTTCGCATACTATCACGTCCTCAAATATTGAAGGTATCTCACCAGTCAGTCTGTATATATACATACAAGAATTGTTCGTTAAAATGTAGTTTTTTGATAGATTAGGTTAAACAAGACAAAACATAAAGACTTTGTTAAAAAAAAAATTTAAATTGGAAAGAAAGTGAGATTGATATTTGTATTTATTAAATGTAAACGGTTTCTGTCATGTTGCGGAAGGGTTCCGCCCGTTCCGTCACTCCGGTTCCGTGACGGCCCGAGAGGGTTGCTACATTAAAAAAAAAAGACTGTTCACTGTTAAAAAAAGGCTCCTGTCGGATCTAAAATCGTTCGCGTACACCAGAAATAAAATTTGTGAGTGTAAGCGTTCACCTTTAATGCATGTGTTTATTATACTGTTTTTAAATTGGTACGAAATTTGGCAATATTAAATATATATTAGGTTAAAAAAGTGGAAAAGATGTCAATTATTGGCAATGTTTGTAAAGATTTAGATTTTGAGTCGAAAATCGATTGCGTAGATTAAATTCAGGGTTATTTTTATGTATATAACGTCACCTGTGATAACGGTGGAAATGATTGTGATATGTGTATATAAGCAATTGTGTTATTATGTAAAAGCATCAACGAATAACATTGATCAAAGTATAGTGCTTAGTTTCTTATAAGTGCATCATAAATAGTATCAGTGTTATTAATCGTTATTTTCGAAGTTATATTTTGCGTTATTAATACTTTATATGTATTAGTTAATAAAAATGTTGACTAATAATTATATTTGCAGTTTTATTTTTCCAATGTAAGGTAAGAATACATGAAATTTAGTTTATGATAAGCCGCTGAGAGGATACCGTTAATGTTATCGTCGTTCACAGCTGAACAAAGGGTTTTTCTAATGAGTACTACCCATCCTGGTCTCGGATAGTCTAAGATAGTGGTAAGTGGTGAGAAATAGTGGGGAAAATTAAACGTAAAACTGCCGCCAAATGTTTGTTTTTAATCCTCAGAGTGTTTTATTTTTTGGTAGTGTATCGCAAAAAGGCATTATTCTTTATCTCACCTTATCCACGAAGTTGTCACACGCCTCTTCCTAGATAGTCCCCTATGCGATAGTTTTAATTGAAGATACGGCGACATACTATCCGATGTCCCACTGAGTCATAAAACTGACACAATGTTTGTCATTGGATTATAATAAACTATTCTCCATTCCTTTATTTTCACCCATACGCTTTTATTCTGATTCCGATGATGTTTTTAATTTCTCAAATCGATTTGCAAGTGATTGTCCGTGTGGTGACGGATTAAGCATACCGAGTGTCATCAGCCATATTCATCCGGAGGGTACCGTAAGAGCTAAGGGAACAAACGCATTCTGCCAAGAGAAGGAAAATTAATACAAACTCTATACCATTCTTTATTATTTTGTTTTTTTTATGGCAACCAACCAAAGTGACTCTATTCTGCCTGACGGAAAACACGAATAGAATTAAAGAGCCGCCGTACTCACTGTGAATGAAGACAGTGCAGTATGGCGACCCACGCTATGGCGGCCTAGTGAGATGCTTTTTCACTTCAACCTTTTTTCTAAGGAGATGCCTATGTCCAGCAGTGGATTATTAAAGACTTGGTTGATGTTGTAAGACAAAAATAGAAACAAATGGCCAGTCTATTTTCTGTTATTTATTTCATATGCTGTATTGCTATGGACCGCCAAAGTTTACAAATTATACTGATCCTAAGTATATGTAGATTCATATTTACTTAATTACTATATATAGTATATTGATTACTATATTATTTGGGTCTATTCTATTACTAAAGACAAACAGACTGCTTGCGAAATAATTACACTATAAAACCATTTTTAATAGTAATATTAATTTCTCACATAATTTCTTAAACATTTTTTTTTAATTGCTATAACGTTAACTTACTTTAAAAAATATTTCTGAATAAATATGGTATTGATGTACGATAGAGTTTGCGATGCTTGGAGTCTCATTGTTCGATAAAGTTCGTAAAGAAGTTATTCCTCAGAGAACTGGAGTAACCGACACCGCGCAAAGATTCAGTATGCTGACATGGAAATAAACCGTTCAGGTTTCCAGAGGAGCCGATGGTCACTGGAGCCGAACTATGCTAGAGTGGAGACCACGATTAGGCAAACAAAGTGTAAAAGTGTGTGAAAGTGGCTGGCCGCGGAAGACTGTCGTTCAGTGGCAGTGGACGGCGATAGATTAATTTCAAGATAAGGCATTTATTTATTGTACATACCTGACAGTTAAAATCTTGTTTTTATTTTAATATTTTTTTATTTTTAAAATAAAATGTATTGTGTATAAAATAATCAAATATATGAATAGGATCACTTCCATTAAATAAAAAAGGAAATGCCAGCGTTAAATCTAATAATACTAGTATACTAGTACTCAGAAAACAAAAACAGATAGATTAATGATTGTCCCCCCTGTGATTAATTCTTCAGTTACTTGGTATCATAACCCCACTGTACTCTCTCGTTTCACATTTGTAACATTGTCAACGCGACAAGGCCCCATTTACGAAATGTTAACAACCGTGAGCTGTAATCTAAGCCAGTAGCTGTTCATGTTGTTTGACATTTCATTACAAGAGTGTTCTCTAGGGATACCACCCTGCCTAAGTTGTATAAACCTGCCATGTTAAGTAGGTATTCTGGGCGAAATATCTAGCAAATATCTAAAGGTGCAAAGGTGGTTAGTAATACCGATTGCCAAACCAAAGGTCGTGTGGATTCGAACCAAAGGTCGTGTGATGTGCACGATCATTTGTTCTGTGACTGTGCCTGTAATAAGGCCTCTATTGACTTTATCATGGAGTGTTCTGATGAGTTCTTCCAACTGGGAACACCTACCTCCTTTACACGATAACACGTGCTGATCTTAGAAACATATTTTGGAGTGGAAAATATACGCTCTCGAACTAAATGGTTCTTCTCTGCCTTCCTGTGCAAATTAGTCAAAACCTGGCACTCACTACCAGCGAATATGTTTTCCTCCCGTTATGATTCCAGGACCTTTAATTGGGACGTGAGAAAACAACTCACTAGGCCGCCATAGTGTTATGTAGTATTGTGTAGTGTGGTGAGCCCAATTTTTAGATTCTATTCGTGATTTCTATCAGGTACAGTAGAGTCATTCTGGAAGGACCTTTATATAAAAAAGTCTCTGCCTAGTTTTGAAGATCAGACAACGGTGTGTGTAATATGGGAGGTTATTCATTATTAATATTTGTTTTAGCGTAAGTAGGTTGATTTTAAGACAAATGGCTACATTTAGTATAACTAATTTTTAAGCATTTATTTATTAAACCTGACGAGAGTTCAGTACAATAGCTTGATAATAAGTTACAAGGGAAACAAAAGATTCAATGATTTTTTACTATATGAAGGTGAAGGGGTAAATTTGAGCAGGCAGTTCATCTGTTGGTAAGCGACTACCGTCACCCGTCGACTTTTGCAACTCAAGAGTCACGATTTTATTGTCAGATTATACCTTCCTTTACCTTACATTCAGTGAAATGATTAGAATTTATCTAAAATTCGAAACTTCCATCTTGAACTAAAAAGAAAATCATAACCTATTTGAAAATGTTAAAACAATATTTCTGAAACAGGTATTTGTTGCTATAGAATCTGGCCCACCCTACCTCGTGTACCTACATCGGACCCCACGGCAGGGCGCGGCGTGACATTAGCCAAATGTCGCGGAAACTGGGGACGCAATTAATGGCCCTCGTGATATATCGGAAGCGCCCTCTGTCGCCCCAATATAACACAAACTAGATAACATAAATTCTACTTGTTGTTTTGTGTGAAAACTTTTGTAAGAGGGATGAACTGTTCAAAGGAAAGGCTCTTAGAAAGGGCGTTAAATAAACATTGTATTTTGATTTGTTTATAAAAATCTAATAATTACATTTAATTAAGTAATTTTGAACGTGTTTTTTAGCTCGATGTGTACTTTTTTGTCGTAGGAAAGCTGCGAAAAAGGCTATGGCGTAATTTACATATTGCCATTTCATGCCATACTTTCAACATACAATAAAAAAATATCTACATTAAAATCATTTTTTTTTAATCCATTTATTAACTTGATTCTCCGTATTTTAAGAAGCGATTATTTTCTTTAAATAGTGTACTTTCTGGTTAGTTAATTTCAAATCTAAGAAAAGTCATTCCTAAGAGTGAAAACTAAGAATTCTACTAAGTTCGCCACGATGTAGGCGCATTGAAGTTCACTATTGCCATAGGTTTTTTATAGTTTTTTTTGTATAATCAGTTCATAGAGCTAAGATCATAATTTGCCGCCTACGTTTTAATTAACAAAATCAACACAGACTATCACAAACTTACTGAGTTAGTAATTTATGATGTATAAACTTGTGGTTAACTATTGTTCTTGTACCTAACATACTCGCTCTAATTAATGTAAATAAGACTTCGAAATATCCACAGCTTGGCAGAGGCCCTGTTACTAAGGCAAACTGGGGCCTAGCCTGATAGCCTTGTCAGCAAGATCGTTTTATACCAAGCTATGGTCCCTAGGCACAATTGGGAATCAGTTTGATTGAAAGTTAAAAATTATACTTTAAACAAATACGGATTTAGCATTTCACACAAACCGTTTTGCTTGTGACTAGTAGTTATTGCCATAATTGATAATTGTATGTCAGTTATTTGTACATAGTATTATTGATAAATTATTTATGATAATATTCTTTTTGTGAGCAATTATTTTACTCCAATTATTGGGTGTGAATGACTGGCATTACATTTTGTGATTAATTACTTTTCTAGTTTTGTGTTATAATTTTGATACCGTCTAAATGAGGCTTTTGGGTATCGCTGTCAGAATAGATGACGCAGTATATTTACAGAGATTAAACAATCTGCTGTCGATATCAGGTGCAGTGTGCTGTAGCGCTTTACACTGACGTAGAACGAGACTTTCTTCATTCCTTAAAATGGATCAGCTAATTTTTTATAATTTAAAAGAATGAATACCACACACGAAGGGTTTTATTTCAGCTCATCAGAAACATTTTACAATGTTTATTCATTAAAACGAAACTCATGTTTAATATTAATCTCAAAGAAGTTGTTCTAAAAAGTGTAAAGACAGAAACAACAAAAAGGATGATTTAGTTTACGTGATTCTCGGCGATAACAAAGTGTTTAATGGTCTTCCTATTTCTCAATAACTGTTGTTGATTGGCTCTGTCCACAGCGGGAAGAACGCGGTGATATATGTATGCATTTATACGCCACAGACTTTGGGGTAAATATGATATATCGTGCAGTATCGTGATTGTGGTGGTGAACAGCGACGATTAGTCACGGTGTGGGGGACATTGGCCGGGTGGTGCAAACGATGAATCAGTTTGTAACTTTATTAAATGAAGTAGAAAATTGAGTGTCGGTTTCTTTCTGGTATATTATGTTTAGTTATCTCATGATCATATAGCGTTGCTTTCTTATTAATTGATGTTGTTATTTTACACAAATGGCTCATTACAAGTCAGACATTGAACGTTAATTTTTAAGAAAGTAATGTAAATAGCCAAATTCTCTGAAACAAATATGATTGTAAACTTAACTTAACTTAACTTGCCTTATTTCTTTTCTTTAGGCTATGTCGTTTAAGTGGTAACAAGCACCTACTGGTATCAGCAATTTATTGTAGGTAATAAACAAAGTTTTTACGTCACTGCAAATAGTATTTCGAATAAATACCAGCAGATGGCGTTGTCCACGTTTTGTAACAATCGGAAAAAAAGTTAAGCGTGTGGTAAACGATAGATCAATGATAACCTGAGATGGCAGGCAAATGCAATTCAACTAATTCCATCGTATTTCATTCCAACAACAGTTTTTGGCGAAAATTCAAGAGTGTAATGAGGGCAGAACAAGGCTCGGTAGCCATTTTGTTCCAATTTCGTTATGTAACTTCATAATCGTCGAAGACTCATTTTCTTTGCTGACTCATTGGCACACGAAAACTTTCATGCATAGAAATACTTTGACGTAAGCAAAGGTAGACTTACGTATTGATTAACACGCAGTTGTGTGTTGTTTCTAGGGTTGCCAAATTTTGTTTTAAGGACCTTGAAGGACTAATGATTGTGAAGCCTTAGTAAGTACATATAAGTTTTCATATAATTTACATACGATTTATTGAAAACACTATTTCCTTATCATTTTCATCGCTTCTTATGAGGTCGTTCGATTTAGTTAACGTGAACAGTTCCCACACGTGTCTGTTAGTACTATGGCATAATAATTGCTATTGAAAGCTATTGGAACGTTTGTCCCGACGTGATAAATAGCTTTGAAATTCATGTAAGAAGTAGGGAAGTTGTGTATGTGTGCTTTTTAAGTTAGGGATAAGGTGTTATCGAAGAGGTAGCATCTTATACTTAACATAAAAAAACCGATAAATGGATACTTGAATTCTATTACTATGTGATTGTAAAGGCTACGAAAGGAATGCTTTGAATACGTAAAGTCTGTCCAAATATCTCAAGAAGTGGCATTCCATTCTAATTTACGCGATATTATATACAAAACAAATCACGTATATAAGTCAAATGTTTGTACTGATATACTACCGTGTAACGCAGCCTAAATGAACTAGACGAAGGGAGATAATGTAAGACAAGATGGTCGCTTCTATTAATCATTAGTCTGTCTTTTAGGGAAGAGACGGAGAAAATAAACGCAACAGCTTGGCTCGTTAGGCGGAGCCTTAAACCTCGGACTCACTGACCGAGCTCATTATTGTACAGGATAGCCATAGATGGATGGTTAAGGATGAACGTAATGAAGGAAAATATCTGAGAGATTTGCTGTTTGAAGGCGTTGTATCTTGTTGTTGTAAGTTGTTGTTGCATGTTTAGAGAGTAGAGAACTTAGTTTTATTAACTTCACCTGTATATTTGTTTGTAATCAACTTTGAATTTAATTTTGACCTACTCTCAATGATTAGATTTCATTTAAACTTTATAGACTTAAATTTTTTGTTTGATTTATTTATTTATTTATTTATTTATTTACACTTTACGCACTTTGTACGTCGGCGAATAAATGCTTAAGGCATTCTCTTCCAGTCAACCTAGGGTGGTGTAGAAATATTGTAAGTACTTATCATGATAGATTGTATATTAGTTTTTTTAAACTATATCCCTTTTAAATTTGTTAGTTTAGTTAGTCAGTTAAATTTGTTAGTGTAGTAGTTCAAAATCAAACCAAACGGGTCAAAACAGCCGGCTTGAGTGGAATGATAAAAGAACCTCACAAGAAACCAGTGTTAGACAATTGTTTCCATGATTTTGACCGAGTGAACGAAGTGTCGGAGTCCAAAATAACCTTCCCACACTTAGAAAATCAGCTGATAGTTAAGAATGCTATTTAAAATTTCTTAATTTCTTCTATAATTAAAATGCGCTTGATATGTGCTTCTGCAAGTTAAGAGCGCCAATCATTTAAAAAATCTTTCTCTCACACTTCAATGTTATTTTCTTGGCTTGCACATTGTTCTTGGTCGAAGCAATAGTAAAAGCAATTGCTGTGTCCCAAATATACTTCCAAACTCCAACAAATTGTGTATAATATCCCATAAACGTCAAATTTCTTTGAACCATATTATTTATTGCGTCTAAAGCCAGAAATTTTAACACACATTCATACAGCATTCTTGGCATTACGTAAAGCATCAGAAGTGTAAAAGGGGCTACTTAACTTTTATTCCATTTGATACAACAGCGACATACAATTCCTTTTAGATATACCATTAGTTAGTAGCTCCGAACTGGCCCTCGGCAAATCCGAGCACATTTATCTCCCTTTGCGTCTCCAGCTTTACAGCAAGGCCCGCCTGAATACCGGAGCGTCTAGCTGCATGTGGCTCGTCGTGACGTCAGCCGTCCGCCATATGCAAATTTCTAGAATATTCCTACGAACGAAGCATCGACCATTTCTATGTAGAGATGCCTTAATGGTTCGCCTTGGTTCTCTTCAAAATTCAATTTGGTTTCTACTATCTTTTATTTAAGATACTACTACTATCTTTTATACTGTATCTGCACTTTTAGATGGTTTGCTTGATTTATTGGTCGCGTTTATACCAGGCAGAGGTAAGATTTCAGAGTTTTGATTGTTTTATGATAAGATTTTAGGTGGCAGTTTGGTTGCTGAATCCATTATGTAGTGTAACAATAGCAGTTTTATATTTCTGCGCTGAAATGAATGTATTATAGCCGACTGTATGACGCTGGCCCGACGGATTGATAGGTTAGAGAGAGAGAGTAGTGGTGTGTCAAGTTTTCTATTACTTTGCAGTGTCTTTGCCCGGCGTAGTTTGTCAATTTAGTCTCCTTAACTTAAAAATCGATCCAATTTCACGTTGAAATTCATGTATATGTCTGAGTGTGGTAGGATTTAGTTATCTTGAGTTAAGGTAACTCATAAGTTGTCTCACACTGGCAGACTACTAATACGCTGGAACTTTGACATGTTAAAAGCCACGTGACATCATACAAAATTAAAAGCACAGCTTGCAATGAAAATGTAATCGTTAATTCATTTGTGGAAATAAACAGATTTATATATCTTAATGGGACGCGACTGTCTACTTATTAGAAGTGTTTGTTTATTTAGATAACCAGTAAAATAATGTACTATTAATAATCAAATCACCTATTATTTATTACAGCTGACAAGTATTATTGATATTGAGTGTTTATTTTTGTTATTATTACATCTACGATCATAAATTCGTGCAATAACTAAGACGCGCCGTCTACTCGAGTTCAATTCCACTTCGCTTGCTAGCGTCATCGCTGTGTATCTAATATTTATTTCTCAAGTCTATTTAACGCTTTTCAATTACAGCTGCTTAACAATTATATTTCTATCAATGAACAAAAAAATAACAAATTAATCTATTTGAACGAATATATTATATCGTTTGACCGGGTGGTATTTCTAATTGTACTGAGTGCACATTTTAGTGACGTACTTTCATTATTTTAATGACAATATGACGAAGATACGTCACTAAAATGGCGGCCAGGTGCATTAACAATTTGCGAGGATTAAAAAAAAGTAATGTTTAAAAAATTCTTACCTACTGTTAAACTGTTTTGAATTTGACTAAAGTAAGTCTATGTTCTATTTTAATAAGAACAATTGTGAAAAGGTTACTGCGAAACCTTTTCAAATACTTTTCAACTTTATTTAAATTGAATCTTTTATGATCCTAATTGATATCGAAATTTATAGATAATTTTGAAAAATTTAAATTATATATTTAAAGAAAAAAATCCACATATGTTATATAAAAACTAAAGATGTTTAGGTATGTACATATTTATGTCAACCCGTTATTCAGCGTGGTAAAATAGACGAAAACCTTCTTCCTAAGGAGAGGCCTATGTCCAGCAGTGGACTGTTAAAGGTTTTTGATGATGATGATGATAATGATGATATATTTATAGAATATGGCATGCTCCTATAAATACATAAATATAAATATGTATAAATATGTTGTGTCCACCCGAAATTACTTTTGCAGCCGAAACTGAACTTTCGGCCTTGCTCTCAGTTTTGGCCAAAACCGAAACTTACTTAAATGTTATTAAAATTTCTATTGTCTTATAAAATCTAGTGTATTTTTACACATTTATTTGCCAAATAAATGTGTAAAAATACACTTGCAAATAAAATAAAAAGAGACATTAAAGTACGTAAGAAATGCCGTTTTTTAAATTTATTAATATATGGACAAAATATTTTTTGGGAAACTAGCCGAAACCGAAACAGAAACTTTCAGTTGGTTACTAAAAATATGAAATAAAACTAAATGAGTTTAACGGTAAAATAATCTGATATTTTTAAAGCATGCCAATCTAGATTTGTAATGACATGACTTTGATATGAGGATTTTGTCTTTTATAAGCAGAAGGCCTTAGGTTGATGAGCTAAGCCACAGATTATATAATTATTTAATATTCCAGTTTCAAAATGTGCCTGAAATTGGGCCTTTAAATCCTGTTAGTTAAATGTTATGTTAATATAAGACAGAGTAAAAAGCTATTCATTTATTAAACTAATATGAGAGTAGGTGTACTTTTATTAGATTGGGACAAAATTTTGGAATTTGAATTGATAATACTCAGTAACGATAGTGAAGGTCTGTATGTGGTTTTTAGATGTTTATTAAATATATAATTTATTATATAAATAAATATAAATAATAAATAACAATTGAATAGTCTATAATAAGTAATAACGTAAATTCTAAACAATAAACTGCTTTTCATTCAGTTTATAGTATTAAGTATATTATATAGTACTTTATCAAATCAAAATCAAATCAACCCATCGTCGTCTTCCCCAAGGAGTGCCAAATATCCTGATCTTGTGCAATTTGCATCTACCCGCTGCCAGCCACTTTCTTTAAGTCGTCGGTCCATCGCGCCACAGGGCATCCTACGCTACGTTTGCCCAATCGTGGTCTCCACTCTAGTACACTTCAGCTCCAGCGACCATCGGTTCGTCTGGAGACATGGCCAGCCCAGAATATTTTATATTATTATGTTTAATTTATAACTAATCCATCCATTTTTAGAACCCGTCCGTCTATTAGAACACAGTTTTATTCAAGATGCTCATGTACTGTATTATACTTTAGTGTATACAGTCTAAAAATTTTACATAAAAGGGTAAAATTGGTTAAGTCGGATTTTGTGTGATCAATATTAGGTCAATCGGATGCGGATGTGGTTGTTGCTTGCCAAAATATCGACGTCACATCTTGGAAACACGAGCGAGTGGATAAAAATAAATGTCTGCGTATCTAATTTGAAGCTTATTGTGACAAATAAAAATGTTATTTACTCTTAGGGCTTTATATTATGTAGTCTGGACTCTATCTGTCGTTTCTTCGAAGAGTTATCTCTAAATTAAAAAAATATATTTAACAGATACTGTTTAATTTTAATTTTGACATAGGAGTAGTACTCAATACTATATTGTTATCAGTTGGTAAATCTTAGACTTTAATGATCAGTGACGATTTACGTCGTTTTCCTTTTGACTTAACTTTAAAATATTAAAAACTTGTGTGTTGGACCACACAAGTTTTTAATATTTTAAAGTTATATTATCATATTATATATGACGACCACAAATTACCAAAAAAACACATGCCGCCATGTGCTACATAAAGCTCATCTGGAAATCGAATTTCAACCATAAGTTCTCAAGTGCGTAGAATTGAATTTAGATTAAACAAATGAAAGCACGTGTAGTGTAAATGCAATTCCAAACTCAATAACCGAACAGAGCCAGACTCGGGAGCACTCAATCATGTAGAGAGTGGCCGCAGGTACTCGTACAGTTAGCTCGTGCGTACAATTGAGTGCATAACGCAGTTTGATTGATAAAGTATCTATCATAAAGCCGGGTATGTGTGCATGCGTGTCAGTGAAGCTAATGGAGATGCTTTGTCATGATTTAGTTTCATAAGCATTTCAGCTCTATACAAGTCACCGTTTTCTCTACATAGTACTACATTACGTACGAGATGTTTGACATTTATTTCTGTCTTCTTAAAGAACAATTCATTTAATTGTTTTGGTGTAACTAAAATATACAAATACAAAAATTTGTTACAGTTGTGTCAGTTAAGAAAAATATTCTTTTAAGTGACTTTTAATATAAGGAGGTTTGATCGAATGTTATTTCGAGTGTGTGATCTGAGATGTAAGACTTTTGTGACAGTACTTTAATGCTAAGAGTTTTATTTTCAACCTTATAGTTCTTGACCGGTGATTGAAAACCTTTTCAGATGTATTTTTCAAATAAACTCGCCAGGAGTCACTTAAGAGAGGTTATTTATTTTTTACACCAACTCCAAGACGTATAAAGCATTGAAATAAATTGTTCTTCATTTTACTAAAAGTTACTCACAAAATAATATTAAATAATATTTCGGTAATCTGACACAACGCCACCTAGAACCAAACTAAGCAGAGCTTGTACTATGGATACCAGACAATCGATATAAAATAGATATATTTTTTTTAAATGTATGCATACTATACATAGAAAACACTCAAAGCCCGAAATAAATTTTTGTAAATCGTACAAAGATTTCAAGAACAACAGTCGCGTATGCTACCACAGCGCCACGCGTCAGTCAAATGTCAAAAATGTCTTAATACGAGTAGCTGCCAATTCAAATATTGTATAGCCTGCAACGTCGTTTATATGTTGTTAAACGTTTTGTTTATGTTAAACAAATTTGAAAAAACAATTGCAAGATATCATATGATACATATGATATATTTTTATGTGTTTCTCCTCTTCAATTTTCATTGATCACTAGGTCTGGTGACGTTTTTGATTGATTGAGTCCAACAACCGATTTCAGTGAAGTATGGACCAATTTTTATTGAATTCCAGTGATTATTGCTATATCAATTCTGACAATAAATGAATAATGGGGTAGTTTCGTAAGAGAGCACAAATAACAGACATTTTATTTATGTACCTACGCACATAGCAAAATATAATAATTATATATTAATGGTTAAAAGACTTAATAATTTAGATTCACCATTTAAATTTTGTAATTCAAAAGTTAAAATAGTAATTATAATTACAAACAACAACCTTTTACATTCACTGTTGGACATAGGCCTCTCCTTAGCAAGAAAGTTTTGGCCTACTATATCACACTGGCCAGACGGGTTGGACTATGGTTTTTTCTTTCCCTAGTCCCATCCTGTCTCACCACCCCGCCGTAAGCCCCCGGTGGGTTGACGGCCCGAGGGGTTTCCACACGAAAAAAAAGAGGTTTTTTTTTTCAAGTTTTCTTTCTCTTTGTAGAGATATTTTTCTGAATATTTTGTTCCCTTAGTCGTCTTTTACGATAGCCACGGGATGGGTTATAATTAGAATAAAATAAAAATCTTTTGAAAACTATACGCCGAGAAATACTATTTAAATACTTTGTTTAAAATAACTACAAGTGTAAATATTTTAATAATAAATTATTTAAATTATAATACAACATTTTTCGAGAGGATAACTGTTTTATATTGTTTCTTTGTTGTTAGTAAAAGTTTTCAGTTAGTCAAATAAAACAACTGAAGAATGTAGAAACTACCATACTCTTATATTTTCTATAAAATATCTTTAGAAAAGTCATGTCAACTAAATGATAAATAATTTATGTTTAAAAATCTATATTGAGGACGAAATTATTGAAACGAATGAATAATATTTTTTTTACTACAAAATGTAAATAATTCGTCTTAGAGTAACTTACGTTTCCAGGTTTGAAGATTCATTTATATGTGATGATAAAAGTAGAATGTATAATTTCTTTTTTTTAAACAGAAACAGACAAAACTAGGTATTCAATGTATCTCCATAAAAAACAACAAAAATCATAACTTTGCGAAAAGTTTCAACAAAATTATTTTGACACATCGTTGTGTATAGAGAGCGTGGATTCCCCTAAATTGATACAAACAGTTGACAGGGAAGATATGACCCAGGGTTGTCAGTCTGTGGGGAGCAGTTGTTGGTGTCGAGTAAATTATTTTCCTTCCTTATTTTTCCTTTTTTTCAAGGCTTTATATTTAACTAGCTGTACTCAGCGATATTTATAAAGGATAAATTAATTTGTAGTTGTAAAAATAGATAAAACTCAAGTGTCTGAGAGTCAATGTGACTATTTACATCAAGCGTTATTTGCCCCTGATGAGAAAGTGGTCTTTAACTGTAATCATTTGTGTTTACTGTCATTACTTGAGCGAATTTTAGGAGAAATCGAGAAATTCTTCTAATTTCTGGAGGGTTGCTAGTTAAAAGCAATTTTTGCTCACAAGTGGACTTTTTGCGCTCAATTTTTTTAGAGTTAGCTTTTTAGTCATAAATTAATTTGTCATATGTTAACTAAAAGTAAAACTGAACTAATTGTTTGTTTCAAAATTAACAGCAAATATTTTACTGCCGTTTGTGTGTTACATGAATCTAAATTCTCGGATCAGACCCAGGATTTATTTAGGACGTTTTTATATAACCTACTTGACAAATACAGCACATGGCCCTCTTGATAAGCTAAAAATAAAACTTTATAAATATCAGTTAAATTGTAGTCTGTATTTCATGGAGCGTAATTCATTTTCGAATTTGATGTACCTAATACTGTGTCCTATCTCTTGCCAATCATTTATTTATTACATTCTTACACTGTTATAACAAGTTTATACTAAAACAATTTATATATTAATACGTGAAGCAAATTTCAGACCCCTTTTTACGAAAATTACGCGGACGGAGGAGTATGAAATTTGGCACACTTATAGTTTATGTGTAGGAGAAGTGCAGAACGTTAATAATTTTTCAATAATAATGCTTATAAAGTACATAAAATCAATAAAAAAAAATATTACACACACTATCATGCATTTAACACGCACAAACAAGTAGTTACACGCATACATGCTCTGCGGTGAAATTGTTTCTTTTATTTATCATTTTGTCTATAGACATACAGTACTGACATAAACAGATTGCTTTTTTATATGTTTACTGTGGTCTTACTGAATGTTAAACAGATAAATTTTATTTGCCCCATTAATATTAAAAATACCACGTGAAATATCACTCGCCTTTATTTACAAATTTATGTAATATACGAGTAAGTTGTGTTTTAATGTTCGGAAATCAACCTCTAGGCGACCACTAGTAATGATAGATTTACTAGAAACTTAAAAATAAATAAATTCTAATTTTTAGTCTATTGTTTATAGACTTGAAGATACAATAAATAACGTAAAAGCAACTGGTAACTTGTAACTAAGAATTATAACATTATATGTAATGTTACTTTAGCTAGTATACTGAATTCACATAAAATTAGATCAATCCTATCGTTAAGTTCGTTTATAATTCCTATGGACCATATTCGTATCGTATATTTTATCAGTAGATGATATATAACTTTAAATTTTAACGAAAAAAATACACTGTTCAAAGTGTGTCAGCTGTAGAACTATGCAATATGTGTGAAGATAAGTTTGTAAGTATCAACTGCCAAAGATATTTGCATTGCCATTGAAGCTGTCGACCGTCCGCTTTATAGCGTCTGTGTTGAACCGGTCAATAACGACAGACAAGTCAAGACAATATATCTTTTTATAACATCTAGAAACTAACTTTATTGAATTTTAGTAAAGTAGTATAATATAATATTGTAGAATATAATGCGCTATTAGTGGTTAGTCCGTGTGGCGATGGATTAAGAATATATAGTGTTACCACTCCTATTCATCCCATAGGTGTCGTAAAAGGTGACTAAAGGTATAAAATGTTTAGGAAAATATCACTAGAAAGAGAAGGAAAACTTGAAACAAACCCTATTCCAACCCGTTTGGCAAGCGTGGTATAGTAGGCCAAAACCTCCTTGCTAAGGAGAGGCCTATTTCCAGCAGTGGTCTGTAAAAGGTTGATGATACTAGTGGTTATAACTCGTCTTTACATTCAAGATTAAGATTTTAAAATTGTAATTTTAAAAACTAGAATAAATGCCAAATAATCTAGACTGAATCTCTAGGAAATAAGTTTATAAAAGCAAATTTAAATTAAACGACAGTTTCTATTGGCGAAATTTACGTTTAAAACTACAGTGAGCTGATTGAGAAGATTTAGTTTTAGTATTTTTATAGATTAACTAAATTATGCGTGTTTTTTTTGCAGTTAAAAACACCATTTATACTACCATGAAGGTCTAGGAGCCGCAAAACAAAGAGATTAAGACAATTGTGGATATTGATTGTGACCTTTAGAATGATTAAATGTACATCAAACGAACGTCTATGATGATTCTCCTATCGTTGCTTCTAAAGTGTTCTTCTTCTACGCTCTGTGCGTGCCCATATCTGAATTATTTTATATCAATGTTCTTTCGAAAATAATGATATTTCAAATTTAAAAAAAAACAAATAATCCTAATATTGATACGAAAATATAACAGTCATTGATAGTTTTTGTTCTTGATAGCATTTTTTTTATCGTCTGGAAATCCTGGTTGTTACCTCATCAGCGTTCATAGCGAAATACTATGTAGAGCCATACTGTGTTCCGTCAAATTCAAAATAGAGAATATTTAATTTTATTTATTTACATATCGAAACTTTCTGTAAACATTTTTTTATAATGTGAACTTCATACCACAGGAATTTTTTTCCTGTCAAACATTTAGGTGTAACAAAGTTGTGTGTGTGGCAGACGCATATTTGGAACAAGTAAGATGTGAGACTCAATTAAAGTATGTTTTCACATAAGGAAGAAAATCCAAATTATATATCGGTACTCGATGTAACTACGCATAGATTTTTTTTATAATAATTAAATATTATCATGTTGCGGGGGAATTTAGGAACATACATGAAACGAACTCAAAGAACACCCAGACTTAGAACAACCATTTCTGGATTACACAAAGTGTTCGAACCCACTACACTCAGTACAGTAGAAAACGGCAAAGTAAAAACCAATACACCAGTCGTGCAATAAAAAATGTAAAAATAAGTTATAAAAAGTTTATAAATATTATATCATAGTGTGAATATTAAAATATAATGTTTTATATAACCAACTAAGATGAGAAAGACAATTCGTACTTATTTAAGGCTAGAATGTGACATTGCCAGTCCGAAAATTATATTTACATAATATATAATCTAACGACATCAATACCGATATCAATAAAATGGTAGGATTCTAGAAATATCGTAAATCCACCCACACAGTATCGTAATTATTTATAATCCATCTACTTTCAAGAGAGGTTTGATCTTTAATATTGTTCAAGTAATAATAGATAAAATATTTAAGATTCCTTACAGCGCAGTAGAAATAGGTGGAAGTAGCATATTCAAATGGGTTGCTTGGACCGAGATGAAAGCACGTCCTCAAAATCGATGTTAACCAATTGCTTTAGTACTTATTGCCGAGCGCAAGAGTTTACCAGAAGAACACTCTTCTCTTGATTATAAGGGGCCTTCTTAAGGTAAAAACGTACGCATGTTTCTTAAGTTGAAGGGGTCTAAGTAATAACATACTATGAGGTGACCCGTGTACGCGTTTGCATCCTAATCATATAACAACAAATAATCATTAGTATGTGAGGGTGACTAAAAGTGAGAGGCTTGTTTTAGTTCTCGCCATCTAAAGTTCTTTTTTTAATTTAAGAATACTTGATATTAGATTTAAACCATCAAATAGGATATGCAATCTTGATTATACTGCTATCCTTGAATATTCGTAGCATAAGTGAACATAAGTGCTTTGGAGGTCGTTTTGTTCTTGCAGTTCGTGTACAGCCTTGTAACTTGGCAAGTGATTAAAGTAGCCATGACTTCTTTGTGTCCTAATATTTCTTCGAAGGTTTTATTCTTTTGTAAATGTAGTTTCTGAGTATTCTAGATGAAATCCTTTGTTTCATTTAATTTATGTATAGCTAACGATATTTGTTGGTGGCGAGTTACAGTAAAGTTGGAGTCGTAGCTATTGATTTACAATTTAAAGCTTTCATGTGCTCCAAATTTTTTATTTAATCGCTATAATATACTAGAATTTATATCAAAATGCATATATAGATGTTAATGGGACTTCGTTAATCTACAATTTCTTTTGAAAGTTGACTGTATTAAGTAAGTTTTATATTAACTAATAATTTATCTCTATGGCTATGATGGATTCAGCCTTCAAGGTTCATATAGAACATTCACGTAGTCGACTGATGAGTGATCGTTATACAAAATAGACAGCCGTACGTGCCCTGGAGAGCACACGTGACGTGATGTGCCCCAACTGACATGAATGCCCGTGACAATCGATATCCATCCAAGGCGGTGGAGCCAGTATACTCAAATACCCGACAAGTGATCTTAATTTAGAAATAATTTAGCTCTTTATATTGTGAAGGCTAGATATCCATGTCTAATTTGTCTCGAGACAAAAGCCGAAGTCTTGGTCATGTAACGATATTCAGGTTTATTTATCGTTGTAATAAAATAACGTGGTTTGCTGATGTTCATACGTTTAGTCATAATAGCGTTCTAGTGGTTGGCTTTTATAGTTATTATAATAGTAAATTGATATATCCCACGCGCCGTCGTCTGATCCCAAACTAAGTTGAAGAGTTTGTATATTTTTAAATATGCGTCTTTTATACATAAATGTAGCTGGAATACAGAAAATATGATAGGGTTCATCACACCGTTATGGTTGGAAAACGAACTTACAATCTCTGGCTACATCGAGTACTTGAAGCGTAATACACAATGACATTAGTGTATTTAGAATGCCATTTTAATAGTTTTTCCTTGGTTTCTTTTTGTGATTTGTTAATATAGAAGAGTTGGTTTGTTGGTTGAAATAAGAAACGAATATTATTTCTTTTCAATTTTAAATTCTCTGCTTAGTAAAGCTTATGTATAATATTATTAGTCGGCAAATTCTCCCTTTTAAGAAAAGGCCTATATCCAGCAGTGGACTATGAAAGGCTGTTGATGAATTTATTGTTTATTTATTTTGTGTCAGTCCACACTAGGTACACTATACTTAAATGGCATTCAGCCTAAAATATCATATTAATTACAAATTGGTTAGAAATTGCCAAATCATTCTAAGAAATTTAAAATAACTGAAAATACTTCTGTACACCTTACAAATATACAATCATCAGATTGTTTTGCTCAACCTCTAAAGGTAGTTGTAGACAATTATAGTATTTAAGTGAGCTATGTTTTAAGCTGTGTAGGGTTGAAAGTTCACTCTGCAAACATTTCGGATTGCAGTGTATAGAATTTTTCACCAATTCTTAGAGTAGAAACTTTCCTAATCATCACTTAGATGACCAGTACTTCACCACTATGCGTTTCTTAACATTTTTTCGTATCGCAGTCAATCTTTCGAACTAGTTCTTATCTGTGATAATTCCAGAGTTATACGACCTTTAAGTCTGCATGAAAAGAGGATACTACAACCTCATGGGCTATTTATCACTCTTAACTTGCATGAGACTTGAGTAATGATAGTCACTTACCAATCTCCTCCTATCCTCTCGCTTGCCCTCGTTCTCAAAAAAAATAAGGCTTCTAATAATAAATTTATTGATTTATTCTATTTATACCATGTGCTGCTTGTAATAAACATTAGTATGTAAATAATTTTAAAAGGGCAATTTACAAATGTAAGCCCGCATGAAACTTTCCACACAAGTTTATATTTGATGACTCAGTGTTCGCATTAATATGATAGAGTACAGTATTTTACTGAGGATATATAGCCACTTTAAGCGTGTTGTATGAAGTATGTGGCTAACTAAAGCCTACACGTTAGAATGAAGCCTCTTTTGATATCAACCTAAACCTAAGTATACTAGTTAACAATCGACTTTAGACTTAATTTCAACAGTTGTAAGTGCTGAATCCTTCTAGTTTTAAAAAATGACGCATCATCATCGGGAAATCCAGACAAAGCCAGACGAAGACGGCATTCGCGATTCCCTTCGATAGAGTCCTCATTGTACGCAGCGTTTACAGCATTGCGCGTGCGTTATCCTCCCTCTTACCTCTCTGTCCGTCCTGCGGCATCGCATGTGCCGTCCTCGTCGCACCCGGGAGGGTCGATCTATACGACGCTAGGTACGACTACAGTGCCGTATTAACTGACTAGTACGCAGGTTTCTGGCGTCTGGCATAAACGTCAGCTGTCGCCAGTCGGGTTTAGGAAAGCTACGCGGCCGCAAAAATGACGCGCGCCGTGGTTTTTATAAGTGTATTTACCATATTTTTGGACGTCCTGCATGCCGGACAGGTAAGAATAAACTTTGTTAAGTACATATTTAGTTTTTTTCATCGCATGTGTGCCGACGGCATTGTGCTGGGGACACTAAGTCGAAAATCGATTGAACGTGTTCGGTAATGTTTTCAAGGCGTAAAATAGTAGCTGGCTGAAAGGAGAACGTTTGTACACCGGTGGATGCCGTAAAAGTTGTTTTCGTAAGCGTTTTTGAAGCCGTTTTCTTGTCGATAAATTAGATAAAGGTTGCGTAACATATTGGTTCATAGGTGAGTATGAAAAATGCTAAAAAAGGATGTATTATAAACCGATGGTAAGCTGCCGACGGTGAAATTTAAAAAAAATCTAAAGAAATCTGGGTATATTAATTTTTAAATAAGTACAAAGACGTCTTTTTAAAAATGGAGACTTGATTAAATTTTGCACACGACTTATTTTGACTTTGAAATAAGTCCTATATGCGGCACATGTGGTGTATGGCACTGTACGTGATCTTACCATATTTTTATTGCACTGAGGTGCTTTTTATTCTAAATAGTAATTTAAACCTTGGTATATGAATTTACGATGTAAATTTTACCATCACCGCTTTCGTTTCAATTAGAGATATATTTGAAAGTCGATGATCTTTGAAAGAGGACAAATTAGATATTGGACTTCTTTCTAGTAGGTATCTACCTACTGCTTTTTTTTTAAATAAAAGTTAAAACTAAAATTATAGGAAAGTAAGAAGTAAGTAAAGTACCTTTTCACTTTTATTTCTTTTTTCTTTTTCATTCTTTCAACAATATTTATTGTTGTAGAATAAAGTTACATTGAAAGAAGAAATCTGAATAATCATATTTATTTTTAACATACCTTCTTTTATATCCTTAATTTCAAATAAAGACTAAAATAAAAAAAAAAACAAAAATTTAAATATGTTTCATTCTTAAAAAGGGTGTTACAAAATGAAATATTAAAATATAAAGTGTGACAAGATCTCACAACATATATATATTACGAAACTAATGTATAATATTGTCTTCCATTGACATATTGTGAAAAAAATGATGGATGCGGCATTTAAGATTGTATTGTAAGACTTATTGAAAGATTTTCAGTAAGCTCATTAGATCAAGATGGATCAAACAAATGATTTATTAACTGCACATTACATAAAAGTTGATTTAGGCAACAGTAACCGTTTAAAAAGCATTTTTCTCCTTCTAAAGTTATTATTTGAATGAATGAAATGAAACTGGTAGTTATGTACTATCTTTTGTTTCATTAAAAAATTCTAAAACTAGTTCAGAGTTTTCCATTGGTTGGGTATTAAATAAATAAATTAACTTTTATGCTTGAAAGCTGATATGATATTTAACGATAAATGAAATAAAACATTAATTAAATAAGTGATTATGAAAATTTCTATCAAATAAATAATTCAATAGTCTCATACAGTGTGGTCTAATTTAACTGTAAAATTAAATGAAAATTATTTTACATTTTAATTTCTATTAAGTATTTAAATGAGAATACACATAAGTTTCCGATAGTGGATACCTATTGATAAATTAAATTAACCGTAGATTAATAAACAATAATACGTGTACTAATCCCATGGGAGTTGTAAGAGGCGACTAAGGTAGCAAACTACGCTAGACAACATCACTGCAAAGAGGAGAACTTGAAACAAACTCTATGTTAATATGTTTGGTTAGCGTGACATAGTAGGTCAAAACCTCTTTGCTAAGGAGAGGCTTATGTCTAGCAGTAGACTAGTACTAGAGAAGTAATAACAAAAAAACACATAATTATTCTTATAATATTTGCCGACGGAGATGTGTTATTATGTTAAAATTATTACGTTTAACTACAAAAGATATAGAACGCTTTAATCATATGTATTAGAAGACGTGATTGTAACTTGAATATTCCATTTAACGTGTTGAAGGAAACTGTTCAGTTTACGCAACAATCACTTATGGGGTTTCTTATTTCGTTGAAGTAGACTTACAAAATCAATTACAGTGGCAAGAGGGCATCGAACTTTACGGTATAGAATATTCTGGAGTTTGCCACACTTACCTGTGATTATATAAATAGTATTGATTGGAGAGACTGTTTAGAAAACGCAATCGTTCCGGGTGTTAAAAGAGTCTATGACGCTTAAATTAGAGGCACACGTACTTTGCTTAAAGAGCATAATATAACAACTTTATTATGCACAAAGTGTGATAATTATTAAAAAAATGTACATGATAAAATAGTAAATCGAATTTAAAAAAAAAATAATTTTCAGTAATTCGATTCAAATCAAAATTTTATTTTTCGAATGCAGAGTCCATTAAAAATAAAATAGATTTTGAATTAAGAAGAAACTCTGAGTTCGGTAATAGGGCTTTTTACATTCAAAGCTTTGTAACCAGCAGGCGTAAGTAATGAGCAATACTCAATGTGTCTTATCTTATATCGGTGCTTACTGCTATCTTATTTAATGCGCAACTGCACTTAAATATCGGGGACGAGGTAGGAAATATCCTGATAATTGTAAATTAGATTTATGTACTTGGAAGTATATTGGTAACTCGTAAATACGAATTAGTTTCAATCATTATTTTCTTTTACTGTATAGGTTGTTGTTAGATTTAAGTTTCTAGTTACTCGCTTTGATGTTTTACCATAGTCATATTTCTTTATTAGAAAATGTCAACCGCTTTTTTATTTTCACTACAGATTTAGAATAAAATTTAATTTCTACTCCATTTATACATTATAATTATGAAAATGTGCGAAAAGGATTATAAACTGTCTTTTCATAAAAAAAACGGTAAAACTGTAAAAATAAAGTTGTAACTGGCAGTAGTGATGAAAATTCAATACATTAGAATCCTGAAATACAGTTTCACAGAGTCAAATTTTATGTAGAGTCATAATTTTAAAATGTACCTACATAAAGTTGAAAAATTTATAGCTCTTTTTTTCTTCTGTTTTCAAAAGAACTGTATCAATACATATTTTTCCAATTTATCGTCGTCGAATCATTGACAAATTGGTTGCCGTAACAATTCAGTTCGGTTGTTTAAAAAAAAAATTGAACTAATTCTTTACTGGAAATCTAAAATGATTACATTTTAAAAATTCGATTAATTTTTTTTCGATCTTAGTCAAGTAAAATATCACATTTTTGATGTTGGATCCCAGGTTAATATTTTTGGTGTTGAATCCCGCAAAATGCGAGTCCATGTTATTTTTTTATTTTGTTCGAGAAATTCCCACTGACATTCATGTATAAAAAAAATATAAATTTTATTAATCTTCGTAATAATTTTAACTAATTATGTAAACTATATTTCACACTGTGCCACAATTTCGTATTAAACGTCCAAGTATACAATTGAAATCGATCGTCCTTTGTCTTGAACAAAATTATATGAATTTTATATGAAGTTTCTCTGAAACTACTGACAATGGCCACCATTCAATTATATGGCAATCGTGAAGAATTTTTGAGAAGTGGTTTTTTGTGCCTTCAGGTTAAGGAGAAAAGGGTTTAGAATGCATTAATCTCATGTTTTTCAATTTTCAATGTCTTTAAAACAGTTATAATTTTGCTGAGTTTCATATCGATATGAGAAATTACTTTACTAAATTGGTAACAGTATATAACTAAATATTGCTGAGATAATATTTATAAATGTAATAATTACCTTTTGAAAAGAGTTCCCAATCATTTTTACTTCATCCGTGATTACAATATTATATTTTCTATAAATATAAATGGGACCAATCAGAAGTAAGCCCATTTAGGTGATTTAGGTGAGTCATTAAAATTGGTTCTAAAAAAACCAATCAAATGTAGAATTGGAAAATCTCCAACTTTGTTACATTAGTTGTAAGATATACAAAAAAATAGATGAATGGGTTTAATAATACTCAGAGGCTTGTCATGTAAATAGGTACCCTGCCATTTTGAAAAGTGCCTCACATAATTCTCTTTTTTAATTTAGTCTTGGTGGTAAAACGTTCGAAGAATTTAAAACCTAAGTCGTTACAGTGTGGATAAAAGTCGACCGACCGTGATGGATTTAGCCAACACTAGGATATACGGGAAGGAAGGTTATCGGAGAATCGTTAAAGTGTTTTATTTTAAGATTATGTGTCTCTTTATCTTCCTCGGAAATAGCGGGTATGTCGGATGAAAGTTTTATTTGGATCTGCATATTTAAAATGGAAAATTGGAGCGAATTCGGTCAGTTAATTCTTGTGAAAAAGAACTACGTTTTAGATATCGCTGCTACAGGAAAAGTGATATTGCAGATGTTGAATTGTGAGGAGCGTATGTTTAAATCCAAGATGGCAGACTTCTAATTTTAAAGTACCACATATACTTTGGCTCTTTAAGGATTTATTTGGTAAACTTCATACTGGATCAGTTCAATGTTGTTCTGAAATGTGTGTGTGTATACTGAAATTGTCGTTTTTGTTTGATAGTGTCGCTATAATATTTACCAAAGTTAAGGACGCTTTTTAACACAATTTTAATTTTTACACTATTCGAAATTTAATTCATTTTAAAATTCGAAACAAGAACTGATGCGTATACTATGTACAAAATGGTTTAAAATTCAATTTTGGATGTATAGTGTAAAATTATAAAAAAAAAATAATTCAGCTCCAAAGCAGAGTTTGCCGACCAATATATTTCAGAGAATAGAATACAAGTCACAAAAACTATAATAACACTATTATAAGCACTTTTATTGAAGAAAACATGTCAACCTTTTCTCTTCGATGTTTTACTTTATTTAGTTTTATTTCAAACTTTTAGGAGTTACAACAAAAATCCATTATTTCGCCAGACAAGCTGTGAAATAAAATCTTCGTTTTTATTGTATTACCAATAAAATATATATAGACGCTAAACTAGTGGAGCTTTTAAGACTACACAATTGTGTTTTTAAGTCTAAGTTAATGTACAAACATTAGGATCCAGGATCAATGAATCGAAGAGCGCCATCAGGTTCTGGTTTAACCACTGGTCTGGGTGGATCCTGTGATACTAGCATCTCTCTTTTATGCTCTAGTTGGGTAAAATCATTATTTCACTTATCAAATATCCACTGATGAATCGAGATAGTGGATCCTTATGAACAGAGGGTAATAAGGGCTGCTTTGATTTATTTTAAAATCTTTTAGAAATAATATGCTTATTCAGCTTCGACTGTCTGCATTAGTCTTTTAGTGTTTGGGGCAAAGGTTCGTGCAAATGTTGGATAGTATATTAGTAAAAATGAGACTGGACGTAAAATGAGACTCTGAAACATCATTTAAATGATGTCAGATCCATTGTTTAGACTAAAAATATGTAATCTAAGAGACTTAACAAGATTATACTTAAAATATTTTTTGATTAATTAATTTTTTTACGGTAACCTCTTTAGAGAATCATCTAATCAAGGTTATACAACAGACTTGCTGTATAGTCTTAATGAACTGACCACGGTTCAAAAGGGTCTTCAATGTCTTCAGTTTAGTAAATCACGAGCGTTACATTTCGCATGCTGCTAAAGGCTTGCTTCTTCTAGGATAATGGGTAGTACCACCATTATATACATAAACCTAATAAAGAGAGTGCGACCTCTGGATTTGGCATACGATCAAAATCATGAACTTAAGAGAGAGATTTCACCATATATAACCGCCGCAAGCTTCGTCGTTTTATGCACAAAAGTATTTATTGAGTGAAATGAAATGCCAAACATTTTTAAATCTCAAAGTTTAAAGTATGTTACGACCCTTACCATAGCTAACGTAAAATCTTTTTAAAACGTTCACCGTTCCTAATTCCATTTTCGGAAGCTCATTGTCAACGATATCTCTGTTTGAATACATTTTCTGGTCAGCAGGCGTCCGCATGTTGCGTGGGTCTCATTCCTATTTTCGTTTTAGCCAGGATTAAGGGGAGCTTTGTAGGGTGACCATTGTTTAAGCGGTTTCAAGTGCCCTTTTGTTGGACGTGTGTAGTTGATAAGGATTGTCCTGGACTTGTAGTTAATTGTGGAGTGATTAAAACGTATGGTGAAGTGTTAGAGTTTTGTTTGAACGCGATCGGAATTGGTAACGATTTTTTGATTGACATTTTGTTTTATCCTGCAATAGATGCTGTATACTTATTGCACATATTTATAAATAAAACTTGTGTTTCGTTTTTGGGATGGATTTTCTGTGTATATCTGTTTTAATTGTTCAATATTTTGTAAATTTTGAACTCGAAATAGAAAAATGAAACATTAATATAATTTATACATTAGAAAGATATTTTTGAAAAATTCTGGCTACAAACTCTTTTAGAGGTTATAAGTTTCGATCCGTTGCATTTCATAATATTATATGTATATAAATGTGTTTACGAGAATTGAACCAGAATAGTATAATATTAGGTAATTCGATGATAGTTTCTGAAGAATTAAAAAAAGAAGATTCGGGCCTCACCAGGGTAATGGACTATAGAAGTTCTAAGGCACAATAGAAATAATAATAAACCGGTACAAATATATGCTGGCCTATTGTGAACCAGACTATTAGGTTACAGATTAGATGGAAGGATTCAATACCATGTATTGACGTTCCTAATACCTATTATCTCGAAACTCTATTATTTGGGCTATTGAAACTGCTACGATTGTGATTAGATGTGGGATCACGCAGATGATTAGCTAGTACACGAATATTAAGGCTGTGAAGGTCAATACTTTGTACCTAGCAAGACAAGCTGTTCTTACAAGATGGATATTAAACATGCAACTGCAGGCTGTGTAAAAAAATCGAGCATTCTAACAACCATTTGTCATGTCTAATGTTAGTTTCATTGAACGTCATAATGTTCAATAAAATTTAAACAAACTTTTTTCCTACATTTTCCATATATTATCTCGCCATTGAAATTTGGTTGTGGTCCATGGGCGGAATTTGCCATAGTCACCACGCTTGGCAGGCGGGTTGGTGTAGATCGTTGGCGTTCCTTAGGGGAGACCTTCGTTCAGCAGTGGACGGCGATAGGTTGATTGATGATGATTGATGATCTCGCCATTTTAAAAGTAGTTAAGAACCTATATAGCTTTATCTTTTGTTTCTTTTTTCTTGAAATTACCATTTTTCTTTAAACTTTAACTACCTTGAATGATGTGGAGTTCCTTAATAATCTTCAAGACAAAATTTATTTTATTTGAATGAGTGAGAGAAAGTAATACTTATAAGTTACGAAGTAATAGATTATTAGGGTATGGACAGCATACTGCATTAGGCTGAGCAAAATGTAATAGAAAAAATTGTGTGTATGAAAGTTTACGGATAAATTAGAAGACAACGATCACAGCAAAGATGGATGAACTGGATGAAAGGGGTTAAGAAATGGAAAAAATATTAAACTAACGTATGATGTATGAGAGGGCAAGAAGGAAATACATTGCAGACTTATATTACCTTTGAACCGTTATAGCAATAAGTCTTAAAAAAAATAATTAAAAACCAATGAATTAAAACCTCAATAATGAGAAAGGCTAAAATAAAACTTTATACACATTACTATCTAAATACTAGCATGCTTAAATCTATAAAAACTGATACATTATATTAATTAAACTTACCTTATGTAGTGAAAATCGTACGTCTATGTCGGCGTAGAAACATTGTTACAAAGTTTTCGTAGTCACTTGTTTATGAGTTTTGGTTATCATCGTTCTACTCTGTTGCAACCCACACTTCATTGGCCCCTTTCAAATCTCTCCGCAGTCCAATGTTTGTTTAACCATTGTGTGAAATGCATCCGCCTGTGCTACTTTACTGTTACCATCGCACGGTTTTCAGAAACTAACTCTTAATGGTGCGCCGCTTTAAATATTTCTTAGGTTGCTGCATTCCTCAGACTGCGTCCATTGTGATAGTCATTTATTTATAGAAGGATAGGTACTTGAACTATAGAATACTTCTATAAATAAACTTAAGAATCGGTGCAGCCACATCTCGAGGTGAAGTGACTACTGCTAACAACCCGAGACAGGTGACACTCGGTGGCTACAGTGACACTTCGTTTAAGGCGAGGCGCCTCTTAATGTGTAGAATAGAGAGAGATGTGGCAGCGCCCCGCCCGAGGAGTGATTACGGTTATCCTGGAATGTATCTCGTTCATGGGGTACACCAGGGGGGACGCCAGAAGCCGGTGAGACGTTCTGAAAGCTTCTCCAAACTACCGAGTTAGGCCGCCGTGGAGTTTAGTGAGAGGACCGGTTCTGCGAGAGTCCGACACATACTCTCTCTCCCCAACCGTTTGTGTAGTGAGAAAAGTATTCCCTGCTTAAAAAAAATATAAGGAATGGTCATCATCATCATCTTTTGTAGTAAACTGGTGTGCAGAGGCCTTATCTTAAAAGAAGGTTTTAGCTTACTAAACCATGTTGGCCAGATAATCATTGTTTAGCAATTATTTATAAACAGTATAAATTGAACTTCAGAGTTCTTCGAAAAAGATAAAGGGTCTATCTAAAATCATGAATATCCCATTTTCGAGAGGATGATGATAATGTTCTTAAATAGAGTATTTGGTTCTTAGAGGTCGTGATGTTTCGTTTTAGTTGCAAGTCACTTTCAGTACAAGTGTTTCGCTGTATTGAATGTACTCGAGTAATTCTCTTATGCTCCTAAAACAACGGTGGAATCAAAACTGTGTTTGAACATTTCTAGTAAAGGGCATGTGAATTAGTTGAACTTTGCGAGGTTTAAGTTTCATAACCTTTAGATTATTTTGTGATTAATTATTTAAGTCAGAATGGAAAGGTGAGATCTATATGTAGAGGATAAGTCGAGTTCAAGTAAAAACATCTTAAAGTATTTTACTGACACGTATGTTCGTGAGTAAAGGGAAAAAGAAAATACATGTCATGTTTTTTTTATTTTACTGACGACTTATATGAAAATAATTCAGTAACGTAGATTTATTTTTTGCAGAGTCACTTAAATATCTATTTAATTGAAAAGAGTATCTTGGATTGTATATATTTTGCCCATTTTTGATCGCGAAAATTCCTAACAAGTTCAAATTTGGGTTTGTAATTTTCACCTACTTCGGGACGTGATAAGAATGACAACGGCATATTGCTGGCATTATCTGCTTTACCTAGAACAATAAGCGAACAATAAGAGACATTGTATTAGTGTATATTAGTGTATGTAGTAGAGTATACTAACACAATATCTATGACCTAAAGCTAGTTTATACCCATAGTCTTTCAAGATAAAAATAATTTGTGTCTTTTCTCTAAAATCCAAATATTTCTATGCCATATTTCACTGAGATCATTACAGTAGACACACAGACAGTGTTACTTTCGCATTTATAGATAGCGATAGAGTGTGTTCTAATAATTTTGGAAATTTTAATTTTTAATCACACATCACTTTATAAGTTTTTTCATTTACCAATTTACGTAAAAACAGAATCCCATAAGTTTGTATTTCGCCCTGTATCTTGTCGGTACTCGGCTTGTGTTCATAGAACCGATCATTAATTGTTTGTTTGGGCTGTTCACCAGCAGGATCGCGTAGGACGATCAGTTTCAGTACGCGCTACTAAACAAACTGTTAACAATCACTGCGTTTATTATTCACATGTTGTGATTAAGTCATGAATAAATTCGAAAGCTCCATATCTGTATAAATTTAGCATTTAAAACAAAGGTTTCTTCCACAGATATACGCATACATGTGCGGATTATATCCGTATATAACATACGTAGGCGCCTGAATTCAAAGAACCTTTTTGAAATTTAATCCCTCTCTATAAGAAGCGCCACACTCAGTGTCGCCGCTGCGCTGTCGTGCTAAGCCTTCAGTGCGCAAGATTAGGGCCATGGAGCGAGCGATCCACACTAAATAGTGATATATACATATAGTTTCCACAGTGTTTGAGTTATGGGTAGATTCCATTAAACAGATCGTGTCACATCTTTGGATAAATCAGTAAATGTGTAAATAGTGTGTTGTGCTTTCGTCTTTCGGCTTTATTTAAATTCTTTGTAGGACACATTTGTAGGTAATTGTGTACTAATTTAAAATATATAGAGTATTAAAACATTGGCGCTCCTTGTGGAGATCTTCGTTCAGCAGTGGACGGCGATAGCTTGATTTGAGAATTAAACCATTATAATTCAACTTAGTTATTACATACGATTTATTTAAAATGGGAGCAGAATATGTATCATTTCTTAAATAAAAATTTATTTTAACATCACAAAATATGTTAGATTGACTTGATGTAACGCTGTAATGGTTTTTTTAAAAAGTACGATGACGGACGTGAGTTATAGGTAAGACTTGGATTATATAGGTATATTTTATAATATTTGTAAATGAATATCTTCTTCTTGTAAAAGGAGCTAAAAAGACAAGGATAATAATCCCAGTGGTGTCATCTTCAAGGTCAAAACTTTTTACTGAGTCATACTTAGGTTATCCTAAAGTTGATTCTGTATTTTGAACACCAGATACGCTGAAATAAAACTAATAGCAATATTTGAATAATTTTAAATTATCGGTTTCGTGGCCCAAGTTGGGGATCGTCTTAGAACTTTCTACCCGTCCGTCTAAGCACTACAGTCTTTTGTTCAACAAGAATGCAGCATCGCACTCTCTTGCGGCGAGAGCGGGTGCGGGCAAGAATTTATCTATTTTTAGGTTAGCCTGTAGTTTGAAACTGTTCTCGAGTTTAAGAGGATATAAAAGCATTAAAGTGTCGATAAAATACGCGAGTGAAGTATATGTGTTTGTATATGCACGTTTGTAGAGAATTGTCAGTGGAATGATAGTAAATTCTGTTTTAAAAATCTTACTATAATTTAAATATTCGTGATTACCAATCGACTAAATTAACGAAAGTTTGACATTTAAGCGTTAACCTTACCGCTTTTGACTGCGCTCAGTGTTGTCGGGTTAAACTTCACATGGGACGGTGGATGGGTTCTGAGTCTGAGTGAGTGTTCTTTATCTCCGTTTCAAGTATGTTTCTAAAGTTAAATATACGTAGTGTGGAAGATATCTTTAAAAAGAAATTTCGGCTATAATTCTTCTTTAACGAATCTAGGTTTTAAGAATTTTCTGAAATAATTATAGTCTTTCAAATAATAGATAATTTGTTTCTAGAAAAAATATCCTCCTTTTATAATGTGCCTACACAAAAGACCTTTGAAGAGCCTTTGGGGTAACTCAGTACCTATTAAGCTTTGCAAAGAATATTCACGCTTGGATTTTTATATGCTTTACCAAATATAAATACTAACTCATATAAATCACCGTGAGTATTTTCATTGTGTGATATAGAATCTGTCATTTGAAATTCGAAACTATTTGAATTTTAGTTTCTTTTTAGCTAATAACGTTGTGCTCTTTTATCTAAAATGGGGGTAGTAATATAATAAGTATGCACTTAACACTGAGCTACTATATAACAGCAAAAAAGTTAACGGTATATAAATAACAATGTGACTGCATATAACATTGTATTTGTAGACGAATAACTTGCAAACTCGTTGCTTCGAAACAAGAAAACAAAGTTATTTTGTTGCACTTTTTATTGGCCTCCTTTTGTTTACCGTCTGGTTGAGTAAGTACATTTTAGGAGCCCCTGTGTATTCTTACTTGTTCACGAGACTTTTACTCGTACTTTTTAAAGAGGTTGGAGTAGTAGCGAAGTATGTTTTTTTTGTGATAGAGATGAACTTTCATCAGTTTTATCAGATAGAAATGGCGTGGATAAATCTTGTCCCGTTGATGTTAAGACGAGACTATGTGATTTACTATTGGATGGTACTAGGCGAGTTGTTTTTCCTATTTTAACACTGGACAAGATATAGGCTCCTCCAATTGAAACCAACAATTTTATTTGTCTTTTTTTCATATAGCGCCTGTCAAATCAACCATCTTTTAAAACTTGTATGGTTAAATCTTCTCACCATTTTGTTAAGCGTATTATAATCATTGATTAAACGGTAAATTCAAAATCAATGATTCAGCTTTGTTAAAACTACAGAACCACTCGTCTAGAAATACCGATGTTCAATGAATCGAATAAGAACCCAATCGATAATCGGATAGGAATGAACTGTAAAATATTATCGATAAACCCGTTCGTCCTTGCTAGGACGAGGTATTTATATTAGGACTAAAAGGACTGAATGTCTAGCCCACCATATCAAGAACTTGTACATTTATTTGTGTTCAGTGCTGTCATTGTTATTTATGTTAGGAGATGATATTTCATTCGACATTAGTTATAGGGATGAACCAATAGAATGATCCATTATTCTACATACACTTCTTTTTTAATTCATGGTCTTTTTAAACTATCTCGTTGGTCTAGCGGTTGTATGCAACTGTCGATCAAGAGGTCTTGGGTTCGATACCCGGGTCGCGTCATAAAGTACTATTGAGTTTTTCTGGTTATAGAAATACTTCATAGCATCCCGGATTTTGAAAGTTGGGGTCTTAACCCCAGTGTTTAGAAGAGCACTTAAAGCCGTCAGTCCAGTGCCTGATCTCTGCCCGGTCGGGTCAGATAGCGGTCCCATCGGATTATGAGAGTGAGGGAACAGAAAGTGCACCTGTGTTTGCTCACACCCTTGTGCACTATAACATCTTCTGTGTAGTTGTTTGGTCTCCGTTGAGACTGGTTGCCGTGGTCGAGATCCACATATTTTATTAACTTCTGACACAAATACAAGGGTGTTTTTGAGTTTTTATCTGAAAATAATTCGGCTGTTTCAGTTTGGAAGTCGACTTCTGGAACTGGTAATTCTTAGCTATAATTTGTAAAATCGTCAGCTCATTTCCTAATTGATTATTTCGTTTTTTATGACATATACTTATTATTGGCAACGCAATGTTTAACATTAGGAAGAAAAACATTTAAAGAAGAGTTTTTTCTGTGTAAAATCTCACCAACAAATAAAGTTACTAGCAATTTTAACCTAAACATGACTTGATCCAGTAGAAACCTTTGATATTACACCCGAAGCAACTAGTATTGAGCATTATGGTCTTGTAACTTCGTTATTACGACATTGTAGCACACATGTGAGGCCTTAACTGTGCCAGAGGTACACAAAATGTCCAATGGAGCGGGAAATAGGCCTTCTGCTCCAGTTGCCATGACTACGAGCCTAAACATTGAGATTCGCCAGTCTCTCGAGCGTATAAACTAATCTTGTACGTTTTATTCCAAGGCAGGTTGGGTGAAAAATAAATTTTACGTACAAGCGATCTTCTTCGAGACAGGAAAATTATGCTAGAATTATTCAAACCTCATATACTCGAGCTTCGAGTGTTGGTTTAAAAAATAAATATTCACATGCTTTTGTTTATAGCCTTTGATGCGAAGCTTATTAAGCTTTAAATAAAACTTGTTACGATAAAGCAGGGTAGCGTACTATACAAGATTTTATCGTATATTTAATTATCTACAATATACGGCGAAATATTTTTAATCTTAGCAATGTCAATTTGTCCAATGGTCTCTTGAGTAATAAACGTTATATTTTATTAAAACTTTTTCCAATCCATTAGCGAATAAATAAACTATATGTGCCAAACGTTACAAGAGAGCAATAAAAGTATTCCAGCCTACGGCGCGGCGGACAAAATGAGACTTTATATGTTTGCAATTTCATTTATTCATGGCAGTGACGTCACGTGATTGTTACAAGCAATGACTTTTATATAATACGCTTTATGTAATACTCTTTAGAGCATGTCGGTCCGCAAGGTGTAGGTTCGTACAGGGACGTGGGTATTCAGGTGATGCATTGGACCGCTATATTTCAACCGCATTACGTCACTTCCTGTCCTCTATTCTGCTTTGATTCTGTCAGCGGCAGCATCAATGGTGTAATCGTATTTTCTTGTTTATATACACGTTTCTAGATATTCAAGGAGAATTTAACGTTAAAATGCTTTATCAAATATTCTAATTTGAATTTTATAAATTACACTTACAGCTACTTTTAGCGTATATGATTTCTTGATTACTTTATTTGGGAATAGGTTTACTTATACTTTGTAAAAGTCTTCGGAAAAGGTCATGTTTTTTTAAACGAATGTGATAATTATAGCTACATAAGTGTAAGTGTACAAAATCTATAACATTGGATATTTCTGGTTGTTGAAAATTTTTCGAAACAAATTTATTTGTATATCAAATAAACTTACATTTTTGGAAATGGAATGATATTTTATGTCGTGTCGTACCTAACTGAACGAATTTTTATCAGTGTATTGCTCAATATAAATGCTAGGTAGTTCTAAAACAGTTTTTTTGCTACTGTTTAGATTAAGAAGCTCACGTCCTTCAATTAGTAAAATCTCTCTTTCTTCTTCTATTGGCTAAATATCCCGATGCATCCGTGTTAACAATATTCTAGGTCTTCTATTGCTACAATGGGACGCAATAAATATAAATGTTCTAGTTCTACTGGTGAATAGGAATCATGGCCAGAGAATAATTTTAAAAAAATACTTACGAGGTTATTCGACAGAGAACTAGAGTAACTGACATCGCACAGAGAATCAGTATGCTGAAGTGAAAGTGGGTCGGCCATGTCTCCAGACGAACCAATGGTCGCTGGAGCCGAAGTGTACTAGAGTGGATACCACGATGGGGCAAACGTCGTGTAGGGCGCCCTGCGGCGCGATGGACTGACGACTTGAAGAAGGTGGCTGACAGCAGATGGATGCGAGATGCCCAAGACCGTGATCGTTGACGTTCCTTAGGGGAGACCTTCGTTCAGTAGTGGACGGCGATAGGTTGATTGATTGAGACTTACCTTTTATCAATTTAGGTATAATCGAATTTAGCACTAATATATCGTAAAATAAAATTGAAATTCTAGTCTATCTCTATGGCTCCTTCCAGAAAATCTATACCTTAACTTTTTTTAAATTTTATTAAACAGGTCATAAAAACAAATGCTACGCCTTAAAACCGTAGCAGTAAACCCACTACGTGCGACGCATCAAATCGTATTCATAAATAAATTCCACTTCAACTCTATGAAACAATTGAACGTCACACCAATTACTTCTATAAATCGTGACTTCGTATATATTAACATATATTATTCTCAGTATTCAACACTTCATAAAATATGTCCAAAGAGTTCGGAGGCACGTCTACCATTTCTATTGTAAGCGGGGCTAATACCCAGCTATATTGTAGCATTACAGTAATTGGGTCGCGATTACTATACTTATGTATAATAAAAGCTCGTTCAGCATGTATTAAATTTAACACACGCCATTTTACGTGATATATTACGCTTATTATCCGCTTACTGTAATAATAACATGTAAATCTACGTAACATTTTTTGTGACGTGACAAAACCTTTTTCTATGACAGACAGATATTAGGAGACTTAAATTGCAGGATCTAAGGTTATTTTAGTTTTATCAGTTAATATTTCAGTTGAATATTCATTTTAGCTGCCATATTTAAAGTTGTATAGATTGGTTGATCCAGAACGACGTTTCCCTTTGAATGGGGTGGTCAGACCAATAATTAATATGAGTACCTTTTGTCAAATCAATGCTTGTTTGTGATCAAGTGAGTAAGATTAATGGACAGTGAATGTCGCTCCTTAAGAAACGTACAGTAGGATTGCTATAAAAATTGAAGATTAATGGGAAATTTAAAAACAAATTTTGAGTACATATTTGTTGGGTTTACGTTTCGTTTTTGGTGTAATGTGACAGTTAAAGTTGTTTTTATGTAGCGACAAAGTTGTGACAAGGTGGAGTAAAACAATGTAGACTTTAAGAAACAAATTATAAATATGAGTTTTATTCTCGAGAATTCAATTAGGGGTGAAAACTTTCAAAACAAAATGTTGAATGATTTTTGGACGGATTGAGTAGATACTCGTAGATCTTACCGAAGGTGTATTAAAACGAAAAAATTGGCTTATTTTACACAAACGGTTTCTTAGTGAAAAGATACGTTTATTGAAAGTAAAATTTTATGTCAGCGTTCTCAATTTCTGCTAATGTTAAAGCAGTCCAAAAACAAGTACTTATTTGTTTCATTTAAAATAAAAATAAAGAGAATTTTGTTCGTAACTGAACTGTAATAATATTAAAATGAAGTACATTTTCAAGTGGAACATTTAATTCAAAAGAATGGAATGAGCAAAGGTCAAAGAACAATCTGCATTGTTTTCGCAAGTGTTACATGAAAAATACTTTTTTTTTTGTAAAAATGCTTACATTGCCAAGAATTTTTTCTACAAAGGGCTTTATGGCATTGAAACTTTTTTTTAACTTGAAACGAAAAGAAAAAATATGGACAGAAAATCTTTCCTTGTTATTTACGGCTCTTATATTGAAACATTACCTTTTCCTCAATTTGTCTTTTTGTAAAGCTATCAAAAGCAGAAAACAATAGCTCTTCAGGATTTATTGGTTTTAGTTAAACGTTGAAATGTTGGAGAGTTAAAATTGTCTGGGGAACAATCCGCAGTCCGTTCGTCGTCTAGACTTCTAATGACGTTTTAAACGTTTGATGCGCGAATCTAGTGGTTTATAACAACTTCTAGTACCTACATTACCACATTGTCATTTCATTACTATTACGCTATCGTTTAATATAATATATAAAAGATTAACGTTATTCTGAAATGAAAATAAGCACAGAATTAAATACTTAATTTATTGAGATCGAATTGAAAGAATGCCATATATTCAAAAATTATATCGTTTAAATCCGAAATAAAATTTAAATTTCATTAATTCTATGTATAAAATCACACATAGATGTCATCATAAAATAGGTATATTGATTTAACTATATGACAATAGCCTATAGAATAAGATTCCTCTAAGGTTAAACTGAAGACCGATTTATAAAATAGATGATATTATTCCAGCGGATGATATCGTCAATTCATTTGTCCTCAGTGAGCTCGAAACAGGTAACGTTTAATGAATTTATCTTGTCAGGGGGAGCATTAACCAAGTTTAGGAACAAATTACGATCGTAAAGTTATCTCCTACCTTCGAAGTTCGCCTGTAATTACCCCGCTGTTCGCCTAAACTCAGCTCCTGTGCGCTCCGAGCTTTTTATTACCGAATATGGGGCATATCAATGTTCCGTTTTGGCGCAAACGAGCGCAGATAACGGCTTTATTACTTGACGAGGCGCCAGTTTCTATATAAATTCGCAAGAGTCAATGCGGCAATGTTCAACACACTCAAATAGAAATAAGCTCTCGAAATCAATATCTGCAGAGTGTCAACGCATTATATGTTCTCGGTCGCAGTGTCGGCGGCGGCTCACGGTGCCTGCCTCGCGCAGCTCCGATTTATTAAATGCCGTTTTATTGCCGCTCCTTGATGCCATAAAAGCTTTCACAAGTACTTCTAGTTTTGTAAAATAAAACTGAATTTTCGGTTAGCAATCTTCAATTCACCATTTTATCTAGAAAACCTAAAACGATTTGTTACATTGTGTATCTTTTATGTACTGCTTGTGTTAGAGTTTTACGACATGTCTTTACTTTTATGTATATACTCCTGTTTTATTTGGCTTGAATCTATTTAATATAGTTTTAATTATATTGGAATCCGTGATAAGTGCAGATTTAAGGATTAGGTTGAATTTTTAAAGAATCGAGGTTTTAGGAGAAGTTTTTAATAGTTATAACATTAAAATAATTACATATACATTTATTTTACTGTGATCTTTTGTTACGGTCTTTAAAAAAAGAATGTAATTTTCTAAGTGAGATTAGCTTACGTGTAGAGGGTGCGCTACCAGGCTCGCAGTGGTGTCTAGGAGTGTCACCGGTGATGCTATGAAACGGAGCATGTAGGTTAAGAGCTCTCTGCGCTTTGTTAGCGCGCTCTAATCACTGCCAACCCTCAACGGCACGCGACTCGAGGGCTCGTGGCGCACTAGCGTTTTGTGCTTCTTCTCTGCACCGTGTCTCTACTATGTTTACTTTCCTCTCACGTGTTTATTTAATTATGGTATATTCTGGTACTGTCAGTGTGGTATTCCAATATCTATCGAGCTATCAAGTTAAATATCCGTATGAAAATATCTTACATTTATTTTTAAACAAAACAAAACCCTCTCATGTTTACTAAAAATAAAGTAGTATCAAAAATATCAAGATTAATAAATCTTACCTAGACGGTACTCTTGAGTTATACACACGATATTTTTTACTTTATTTGATATATAAATCAGAAAGCACTAAGGTAACAATTTATTGGAATATGAAGTGCGATTGGGCGAGTTTCGTGCCGTGCGTTTTTAAGTTTACCTGATCGAAGTTGCACTATATTTTGAGACAAGTAGGCTCATAATCTACAATCAAGTATAGTTTGCTGGTACAAATTATGAGTCTCTAAGACAAAGTACTCAATTGGATAGTAGTATGGTCTGAATTCCTTTGGGCTTCCGCAAAAACATATTTGGCAAATACGGCTCGCACATCCATGGTTGTTTTGGCGAAATTTATAGCTTTGCCGTTGACCGTGGCATGAATTCGTAATTCGATTTCATTAGAATATTTATTTATATATTTCAAAGTCTTACATTTGTATAGTGAAAGTTTTGAATGATCACAATTTGTTATTTAGTTTGGAGTTGATTTAAAAATAAACTAATAAACTAGGCCACTTCGATTAGAATATTTAAGATTTAAAATAAAAAGTATTTTCTAATTGAACACTGATTGGTTTCTGTAACTATTTTAGAATATATGTATATTATAGTGTAGTACATTCAGATAAAGTCCGTAAGGTATAATATTAATCAATGATATTACCCTATTTATTATACATATCAAAATTATAGCGTTTAATCAAAAGATTTTATTATTTAGAAGTTAAGACTTCCATGGAGGATTGAAATTAGGTTACGCTTTCACATATGTCATGACATATAGTTGGTAGTAAATATTTGACATCGATAGGATTATCGTTTTATAGATAATGTATATGTTAAGTAGAAAGAAATGCTGTACTGGTATAGTTATACTACGAGCATTATTGAGCTTATCAGCACGACAACGTACGATATACTTAAAACAATCACATCATCTGAACATTGCTCTGGCGGAGACGTACAAGCACACTGCATTTTTACACTAAATACTCATATTTTTGCTATTTTGTTGTCTAATAATGTAGCAATAGGTAGCGAACTATTTCCGTCAATCGAATGCTCGTGTGGTGAATGATTAATGAGTATGGAGTGTAAGTGTCAGTGTTTTAGTCTCGTGAAACTCGATTAAGGGAGAAAGCTCTACAGGATCATAGTACTAAAAATTAAATAAAATTTCATACAAACCCGTCTACAGCAGCTTAATATAGGCTAAAATCTCTCTTAGAAGGAACCTGTGTCAAGTAATGAGCTAACTAGGAGGCAACAATAATGGCAAGAAAGTGATATTGCTTATATGGGCTATTTAGGTAATGTAAACAATTGGTCGGGCATATTAGGGTTCACAGCTGTAACTAAGACTGGCTCTTACCAAGAGGCAATAATGGGTTAATGTCAATAATATAAACTACGAGTACAATGATTTTTCTATTCTCACTGAAGTAATCAAAAGGATTTTAATTCAGTGTCCGAAAAGGTAGGGATTTTTCAAAGGAATTCCGTTGTTTACTTTTTAAAGCTTGACGGGGCTCAATCGCTCTTCTGTCCTATTAATAATGAGGTGACTTGCTTGTATCGTGCAGAAGCCAAAAGGGGTGTGAGGCGGAGTAGTAAGGGGTGAAGACGACAGAACTCATTTCCGGTCTGTTGACGGAAGTCAGGCTAGCCAATAACTAAGAGATAATTGTATTCTAAACGGAAAATTTTCCAATATTGTAATTTCTTTAAAAAATAGAAGAACTCTTTCAATAATGTTATGAGTAATTGGTAGTTTATCTAATCACGAAATTATTTTACTAAAATAATCAGTTATTAAGACTTAGATGTTTAAATGAAATTATAGCTTCTGGAGGATTAAATTCTGTAAGATTAATCCCTAATATTATTGGTTTAAACTACACTTCAGTAACGATTCAAGTTTCATTTTATTACTATTTTTTTACTTAAAATGAAATATTTATCATGTTTATTTTTCGGCATTATTTTCTGATATTGTGATTATACATGACTAAATTAGTAGCATGATCACGGATGAATTAATCAGTTAACCGTTATCATGACATTCGAAACAGTGCCGAAATATTAATATTTTTCAGACATTTGACACATAACGTTATCTAGTTTTAAACTAAGCAGAGCTTGTGCTATGATAACTAGACTGATTGATATAATACTTATATACTTTATTTTGTAAATACATTCATATTATACATAGGAAACACCCAAATTTCGAAACAAATATTTGTAGATCATACAAATAGGCCCGACCTGGGAATCGAAGCCGAGACCTCAAGCACAGCAGTCGCATTCACTACCGCTGCGCCACCGAGACAGTTGAATAATATAACAATAAACAATGTAATAAAAACAGAATATATTCCATTTTTAATAACTTATTTAATCCTTAATTACTTTTATCTCTTCCTAAAAAGGTAAGTAAAGACAGTAAAAAGTAATTTATTTAGTTGTAGACTTCTCCAAACTAGATAAATACTCAACGACCTGGCTGTGAATAGTTATAAGCGGGGTTGCTGCTACTTTGTTACTTTGAACAACTCTAGCGTACCAAACCGCACGGAAAATTATGAAACTGTTTTATACAAAATCCCAAGCATCAGGGCCTTTCTAAAGATGCCCAAATGTCGAATTTAACGCTTTCGCCACGTTTAACACAATTTCTAAGGACTTCACTGTATTTTCTTGTTCTAAATATTTGATGATGAAACGGATTAACTTTTTCTAATAAAATACACAGTGAAAAGTGAAAGACGTTGAAAATTTAATTTAATTTTTTCAAACATTCGAATGGGATATGAGTTGCTGGTACAATAATTTAAATTCATATTTGACATTATGTGAAAACAGGACTGTACTGAGAATAAATTTTACAAAGGAACTGTTTGAGTTTGTTGTAATATGTATTTCGAGGACAATATTGTCCTTTTGTCTTTTGAACAAAAGAAGGGCATTATTTATATCGTCCCTCGACATATTGTGTTTACAATTGTCTCATTTTATAGTACAAATAAGCAATTTATCATATGAATAGTTGGTATTACAGACATTTCTTACTTGTTGCTAATATTTGAATTTAAAATAATAGTTTGATTTTGAAAGACTAAGAAACTGGCATACCATGAGATAAAAATTCAGTAGCAAACGATAAATGGCCTTCTAACATGTCTGTTCTTGTAATAGTATTTCGACAATCATGTGCTTAAAAGAACTTGATAGAACCAAATCCAACACACTTGGCAAAAGCGTGGGATTTAAATTGGTAAGGTTATGAAGTCGCCAGGGATCTGCACTGGCATTCCTCCAGCTTTTCTGCCAATATACCCCTTGTATGTAGGACACAAGTTTTCACATAACACGTTGACCTACTTCTTGTATTTTTCTACTTCGGGACTCTACGAGTATACGTGAGTTAATTTAGAATTCTGTTGCAAACTGCACTGCAACAGCATGTTTTCATTATGAGAGTCCTAAGGTGTTATTATAGTTGAACTCATTTGGTTTAGTTATTAGAGCATCTTAAATTCATGCAATAAACCGTCGTAGACAGTAAAATAGGTTTCTATTAAAAAAAATTGTAATCTTAGTAATTATTAATTTTCTTAATTTGTTAAGTCCAAATTTTACTTGAACATGGCGAGACAGACAAGTTTTTTTACAGTATCTTTTACATTCTTAAAGTAACATTCCATTGGAGATAAGAGAAGTGCTAGAATTCAGATTAAAATGACTTGATGAAACATATTTTAAGCTTATGCGGTTAAGAAATTATAGTTGTCTCTATACTTAAATTTGGTCTAAGATTTTCATTATTATTGATTGGGTTTGAAGATATCAACGACAGGAGTCAAAAATATAAGGGTGATTAGTAGATACTTCAGTTTAATTCCAAACCACTTTTTCTGAGAAGTGTCGCCATTTCGAAGCAAATATATATATATATATATATATATATATATATATATATATATATATGTATATATCATAAATATTATATACTCCGAAATTGTTAATCCTAAATGTAAATTTCTATCATAATCTTCTTAGTACTTTCTTAATGAACAATATCTCAAACTTGTATTTATCTTTTGAACTAGTTAATTAAATAAGGTTGACCTCATTTTTCTCTTTTCTTCTCATTTCCAATCTCGAGTACTTACTACATACGCAGTAAACAAAGAATTTCTAAGTTTAAACCAACAAAGAGGGCTCTTGTGAAACTAGGAGGACTTTTTCAAAAGACGTACACGAACACAACCACTCATGAAATACAAAATGTATTTTTTTGTTTCTTTATTACGTAATATAAAATGTTATGTTACAATTTCAAGAACGCTAGCATCTTTATTAAAGACAATTTTGTTCTGGAAATAACTATAAAGTACATTTCAATTATATTATGTTATAACCATATTTCGTCTGTAGTTTGTTGTGGAGAAATATTTTATGTACACTTAAAATTAAACGAGCGAAGCTTGAGCTGGTGGATCTTTTTGTCTCCTCAATTTTGTATTCAGAATACTATCGTTACATTTAATAGCTAAGTTGGTAAGTTATCTTTATAGCACTACAAAAACTATACAAATAATTTAATACTATCGCCCATAACGTTTACAGCGAAATGAAGGCTTGTATTTTCTTTCGACGTTTTTTTTAAATACTGTTTTGTGAAACTTAGTATTTTTAAGTGTTGCAAGACACGCAAAGTTCAATGAATTTTTAATTTTATTCAGAAATATGTTACTACCTACTGTTTTCCCCACCGTAATAAATAAAGTTAAAAGAACATTGTTTTCATATGTCACTTATAAGTAAGTACTATAATGAATACATACTCACAACTAGAGATACCCAAATTCCTAATTTATTGTCATTGTATATTGTCTTTCGATTCGTAAATCATTAATAGAATTTATGGTTAATTAGAAAATACATTTTTTTAATTTTAGATCCTGCCAAAGTGTATCCACTCTTTATGCATTTTGCGCAAAGTACGAACTCAGTATTTTTATTTGGAAAAAAGACAGTACATAGTGGACATTTTGATAATAAAATACAGGAAAAACCGACACTTGTGCGTGAAATATCTTTTTCTTATTCGAAATTCAGTCTGTGTACTGTGCAAAGCACATTTCGAAGCGAAGTGATATAGATAACTTTGTGCGAGCGTCGCTAACATAACGTACGAAAGCTAACACAAATAAATAGCGCGATGTGACTTTGCATATACGTCTTATCGCAATTTCTACCTTACATTATGTTAGCATTTATTTTTCTTTTTCATAGATTGTTCAAAGGCCGCAAAGGGTGATTCTTTTGCTTGCAATTGTAAAAAATAAAATGAAGCCGCTCAAAGAGGGTTCGGCGTTGCGGCACGATTTTCAGCCCAATCTGTTTTATACGTTTCTACTCATTTCACAAGATAAATCTGGCCTTTTACGGAAGAATCTTGTTCGTATTGCATTTCGATTTAAGTGTAAAATACGATGAAGCTTAGGTCTTTGCTTAAGTGTTTTTATTCTATTCAGTGTAATTGAAATTGCCTCGTAGAAACCGAGACGTAAATGTTTTTCATGTTATAGGTAGACGTTAGTTAAGAAAAGGATTAGTTGAAATCAGAAAGTTGAGATAGAAATGTAAATTAAATCGTATTTTACCTTATAAATGTAATTGTGATAAGATCCAGATTTAAAAGTAATTTAAAATACTATTTTTGTGTCGTTGGGGCAAAATTACGAACATTTATTCTTATCTATTGTTGAGGTGTATTTGATAGGAAACATTATTGTATTATTATGATTCTATTGTGCTACTGTATTGAGTAAAATAAGCAAAGTTCCGTCAGTTATTTTAATAAGTATTTTATTAAATTTAAAGGGAATATCTTAGAAAAATCTAGTTGATATAATTTTGTACGTAGCCAAATTTAAACATTCAGAATGTATGTCACATTATGTAACAACGGCGTGTATTCGTGAAGGTTTAAAGCATATTCTTGGTTTATTTTTTTCTTTTAAAAGACAATTCGCGCATTACGATTACATCCTGTATGACGGGGACTTTATACATATACACAAAACTATCAACAAAGTATCATCCCATGTAGGATTTGAACTCAGAACAGCCCAGAATAGAAAATAAAGAAAAAAGCCCAGACCGCGGCAGTTTTTATTAAAAACCGCTTTACAGCAACCTTTTCCAATATTTGTTTCGACAACAAAACATCAAAGAGGATTCTCGACTACAAATGCTCATAAAAAAACATTACCAACATTAAAGGCAGAGGTTTAAATATGTATTCGGTCCGAACGTGCGGCAGTGACAACAGACCTGAGTTTTCCGATGGGATTACTTTATTTGAGCTAACATCCTGTTATTAATTACTCAAATACTATTGTAATTGAACAATTACTTAACCATTTTAATTATTGAAAAGCGTCACTGCCAGTGGAACCTGCTTGAAGCATCAGGCAATACAAAGTTGGCAATTAAACATGGTGGCTATAAGAGAATATATGGTATTTAGGCATGTTAGGGTACTTATCTTACTTACGCGACTATTACAATACAAGAAGTTGTCCGCTATACCAACAGCCGAAGGGTAAACATTAGCTAATTATTCTGACGAGAAAAATGGCCGCTATACCGAAGGCGTGACGTTAACCTATTCCTCACGCCGACTGACAACCACCGTCCGCACAGCTGAACTGCACCCATCATTGGGGACGGCTAACATTGAGTTCAAGATTACCGAATACTATACATATAATATAAACATAAAAACTATATTCGTTTGTACTTTACAAATGAATATATTTTCTATGTTTTGAATTAGATTAATATCTAGATTCTTTTTCATTATATTAAATTATATTTTTTTTTGTTTCAGGTAAGCTGAACTTCTTCTCATTTAAAGAGATTTAATATAGATAAGAAGTTGAAGACGGTGGCATTACTTCCACCAATGGCTGCTTCTCAAAAACAAAAATTTGCTTACTGATAATTCCTGCAAGTACACAAAGTTCATTTCGGAATCAGCGTGTCCAGGAATTATTAATTCAAAATACTAGGGATACGAGCAAGGGACGGGTTTTATAATTATTTTTAATTGTCCTCATGGCGACAGCGCGCGAACCGTCATGACCACTACAGCCATCTTGTTGAATATTCATTCAGTAAGAGACCCGCCATTATTTTTCTAGAGACTCGTCTAACCTAATTTTGTTTAATGAGCCTAGTGGGATACGGAGTTCGCACAAATAAAATATCTTTTCCTCTTTGTCGCTGCGTCATATTTGGTTATTGTAGTGTTAACAGGTTTGAATCTTCTTTCAGATTCTGTTTGTTCTTGAAAGAAGTTATTGAAGGAAAAATATAGTAGTAAAAAAGTAGTTTACATTGACATGGTTTTGAATAAAAAAATAATATTAAAATAATATTAAAAACGTCTTTCAAAGTTCAATGAAGTACTCATTCAAGGGTATAAGAAAGAAAACAGCTTTTCAAGCAAAAAATTTTATGACTTGATTTATGTCGTGAAGAGTTTTTGAGGATATTAAACTTACATTAAGTATCTGAATCGATGTCATATTTTTTACTGAATTGTATTTCCCAATACAATGTACAGTCTCAGTGTTAATGTTCGTTCCAAGTATCACAAAAGAAAGAGGATTAAAAATAAGAAAAATAATACCATATTGTACCTACAAAGTCTGGGCTGCATCAGACAAGCAATATCCGGCTTGAGATATAAGTGCACGTGTCTTCTAATCGTATAAGGTGCAAGAGAATGAAATATTTTCTCATTTTCCCGTCTGATTAATTTCATAGGTTACTTGATACTTGAAGGTGTGATTTTTAGCTCTTTATGGAATGTGGGTTGAATAATGTATTCGCTGGTCAGACTGAGCCGCTGAGCGGTGCTAATTTACGTTTCGAGTTTTAGTACAGAATGAATAAAAAACTCCTTTCTTATAAGAAGGAAAGAATTTCCTTTGATACTTTAATTTAGACAAGGTTAATTAATGTTAATAAACACTGAAGCGGTTACAGAAAAAATAAAAATTATTCGAAGCAAAAAATCCATTTATATTCAATAAATAATATATCCGAAGGGTGTACTTACCTAAACTACGTACAAATTATCTTCTAAATTGGTTAATCAGTAATATACTACATACTTTTGTTTATATTCCTAAGTTAAAAAATATAGATCACAAATTGTTCGGTGTTTTTTAGCGCATGCTTGCCAATAATTAATGACACAAAATTCTCACGAAACTTCAGCATAAATTTACGAGTTGATATTCAAGCCTTGCTTGAGCTTTCTGAATTTATTAAACAAGGACACGCCTGCGTTTTATAGGCTTAATAAAAAGTAAAACAACACGTCCATCTGACAGATGAGATCTGAAATTACAATCTACCTTCGTTGTCGCAAGAAAATGTACGTGAGGGGAAGGGATAGAAATATTTTACGTCACTCGTATATTACGAAGTTAAAATTGTGGAAGTTATAATGATTTTATCATCTATAACTCAAATGTTTTTGTTCCTCCTTGTAAGCTTGTGAAATTGTAGACTTTTAAGGTGGAATGCTATTTTCAACATCAGATTCGGCACTATCTAGTGGGTAAGCTTGAATTGAGTTTTTATTGTACACTTCTTGACTACTGCTAAGAATATGTTATCGTATATTTTGGTTGATTTGAAATGATATTAATTTATTATTTGTTGCAAATTAATTTTTACCTGTACTATAATCTGACTGCGAAAACTGATCAGATTCTGATCTAAATGGCACTCAGGAGGAACAAACTTAAGTTAAGTTCTATAAGTACATAAAACTTGAATTATGTAGTGATCTTGCCACAAGTGACAAGTAAAACAGACATCGTTTTACTAGTAATAGTAGTTCTAAAAATAAAAGGAAACTAATTTAAAATTATTATTGAGGGTAAAATCTGTAAGACGAGACTGAATTCTGGTGTTATCGCTTCACGAAGAAGATAACGTGTGAAGGAATGGTAAAAATATACATTTAAAATACATATATTCTACAATAAAAATGTGACTCTTTATCAATATATCATATAATATCAATATAAAATCAATATATATAATATATCAATAATTGTTTTTTAAGGGTTGACTGATTTTATCGTAATTCATTGAGCTCACACTAAACGATTATGAAGTCAATATAAACGTATTACGTGTACGTAAACTTGAAACGAACCTTTTGTTTTAAACCTGTGGAAACCCCTCGGGCCGTCACGCCACCGGGGTTTGCAGCAACCCGTCTGGCCAGCCTGATATAGTAGGCCAAAACCTCCTTTCTAAGGAAAGGCCTTTGTCCAGTAGTGGATTATTGAAGGCTGTTGATAAGTATGTGAACTTATTGAAAAGCTTCTGAATTCACACCATCAAGTGGTTTGTTTTTACATCGTTGCTATAAAAAAACTGTAACGTAAACTGAAATTAGGGTATTCAGAATCGTTTTTGGGTTACGACAATTTATGCAATATCGATCGTTCATAAGTATAGCAGATTGGCGGGTTTTCGAATTTTCGAAGATATTTTGCTCTTTGAAAGTTTGCATATAATCTACAAGTATTCAATTTCGACTCTACTTGAGTTTTATTTGCAGATTTCAATAACGTCTATATTTGAAATTTAATATATTTATTTCAATTTAATTTTCTAGAATCGTGATTACATGTTAGAAAAATATCATATTGTATGTCATTAACTATTTCTAACTAGAAATGGTTTAAGATCTGTTTTGAATAATACACTACAAACATATTAATATTTTCTTTATATTAATATACTTGTAATGAAAGAAAATTTTATTGCTAGTAATAGTGCTCTAGCTGCCATTACACGCAGTGTAGTTTTCTTTTTTTGAATACATTTTTGTTAACAATGAAAAACTACAAATAAAATCTTTAGAGATATTTTCGCAAAAAACTGTACAAGTTTGTCACAAGATCTAAAATTGATTAAAAGCAAATCCAATATAGGTAAATAGAGCAACAGGCGGCAGGCGGTATTATGTCCAGTGATTAATAACGGCCGGGTCAGCGTCCCGCTTCATCAGTATTCACCCGGGCCGTTCTCATCACACGCTGACTTCACCCGGATAATACCCGATACAGGACGGATAAATTACCTAAGCTGGTATTAAATCTAGTTGGTAGTTTAGAATCCTTTTAAAATTTAAGATATTTATTCCTTAGTATATTTTCTAGTTTATAGTGTGTGTATATAAAACGTACATTTGAAAAAACCGGGAAAACATTGTTTATGTTCAAGTAACTGTGTCAAGAGATTACGCGATGTCCAATTATTATTTTTTTTGTTAAAGACGAAATTGCAGGTCTGCTTTTTATCAGGACTCCATACAATGAGCAATGAAAATCTCAACAATATTTACAAGGTTAATCGTATTGACTTTTTTTGCGAATTACACGATTTCGTTTTTGCATCCTTATATTACGTATACCGGCAGATAATCAACTTACATTTATTCGCAATCTACACGAAAGTATATCCTTCAAATAATGTAATAAATTTCTTGCTGAAATATTCTCAAGCTTAACAAGGAATAAAGTAGAAATCTTTTATGTGCCTATTTTGATATACTTGTAAATGAATACCGAAGGAAAAAGTCACTTACGCACTTAATGACACTTATGAACTGTACGCACTTCCAATTTTTCGTAAGGCGTTGGTTCCTTTTGAGAGGATGTGATGTATTATAAATGCCTGAACATTAAATTTGTAATAAAAAGCAAAAATATGAAATATAATTACAAAGGTACTATAGAAACGAAACTTGACTTATTCTTTCATAAGGCCAGTGGTCTAACATCAATTGAGGCCAACTCTGTTTTGTTGGACACAAATTTAATTTTACATTTACTGCTCTTTAAAACGATGACTACATTATCAACTGAATTGAAATTTATTGGAAGCTGGCTAACCCGCGGAGCTTCGTCTGGGTCTCTTAAAAGTAACGAATGTTACCCGTTTTTGCACTATTTTTTTTTGGTGCTGCACTCCTATTGGTTAACTAAGCGTGATGTTTTATAGCCTATAGCCTTCCTTGATAAATTGGCTATCGAACATTGAAAATTTTGCGAAATTGTTCAAGCCTTTCGCGCGTGATGCCCTGGCCAAGGAAAATAGGGATTCATTTTTATATTTAAATACATTATTATGTGTTTTTGTTATTTTTCTGTAGATTTTAAATTTATTACTTTTTGTTATATTGTTAATATGATCTGCACCAGTTCTGGATAGCCTTAGAAACGGTTTGATTTCCAATTAATAATAAAAATTTTCAGAATTTTGCGTAATTTTCAAACTCATAAACGCTAATTATGGAATTATGGTCTTTTTTCTAAATATTTTCATGAAATTCAACTTAATCTCAACAAAACTATTCCGAAGAGAATTAAAAGAAAACCTTTATCTCGACGCTAACTGATTAATCAATACTCAGTTTCTATGTCTATATCCACGTCATCACTTATTTTTGAAGCTAAATAATTATGCACAAATTCTGTCGAGCACGGAATACGGAACAACACGAGTGCCTTTAGAATATTGATTCAGATAACGCTGAGTTAGTTGTACTGATGAGAAATACTTGAGCAGAAATACGTGCATAACCCTGAATTGATTATCTTTTTGAATAGATTAATCGTGAATTTAAATCGGTACTTACGTAATAATTTGCTTTAGTGATAGAACTCACAGACTTTTATCAACGATTTTCAACATTTCGTCCATGTTTATTATCTTTTAAATTTTTAACTTGTGTCAACAGAAGAAATACAAAGTTCTTTATTTCAAGCTAATCTTTGACGTTAAGTTTAATTATTAGTTGTAAAAAGAAACAAAGTTTTGTAAGTGTTAACAGTATACTAACATTTATACATATATCTTTACTGTAATTATCCAGTTACAAATTCTGTCTAATGCTACGATGACTGTCATGCCTTTTACGTTCCCAAGTTAGGCATAAAAAGCATCTTAATAGCCCGCCATAGTGTGGGTCACTATACTGCACTGTCAGCATTTGCAATGAGTATGGTGACTACAACTTTTGGATTCTATTCATGCTTTTCATCAGGCAGAGTAGAGTCACTTTGGTAGACTCCTGAAATAAAAAAAATAAAAATAGGACGATACAAAATGTAAAATTTGTAAGACGCTCTGTTTTGTTTTAAATGTGGAGGGATTAAATTAATTAAAATTGAATGATTTTCCTACCTAAAATTTCATTGATGCATTACATTACTTTGTCTTATTATTTTAATTCTGCTACTTACCTAAAACTGAAAAGTGTCGTGGACAATAAATACGTAGATGAGTGTAAGTTAAAGTCCCTTGTATTGAAACCCTTTCATTCCATTTAGCAATGGATATAAGTAAAAATGGTTCTAAATAACAAATGCAACGAGTCGAAAACATGATGCTGAGAATTTAAAAATGGAAGTTTAAACCACGGTCGCCGCATATCTCCACGCTGTTACCAAGCGTACACGAATGTTCTAGATATCAACTAAAACGAGAACAATGTTGCCGAAAAAGACACGCGTACATCCTCCACTCTTGAAGTTGTTATATACTCGTATTTTCAGCTCAATTGAGTGGCTTTTATGTATACTTCAACGTGAAATAGGACTTTGTGTCGTTTGCTACATATATGTAATAAAGATGGCCATGAAACAGTTTTTGTTTTGCGCTGTATAAAGATATGAGAACCATTACTTATTTAAGTATTAGGAGTGATAGTAGAATAGTGTACATCAATTTGATTTGAAATGGAAATGGAAACTAAAAAAGCCAATCAATTTTTAACTGTCTTTGTATGAAAGCCGTTCTGGTATACGATTATTGATATCAAAAACCCAATCCTATTTCTACAGAAAGGTAACATGCTCTTGTCACCAAATTATTATTATATATTATTATTATATATAAAATAATTATATTTTAAATTAAAACTTTTCACTTGACAGCTATTCGAGTAACTAATTTAGAAAATTTTTCGTTCATTCTTCAATCGGTTTTCTATTGCTTTTATAACTTCTGAAGACGTGCACCAAAGAACTAAAAGACAATAAGCTATGTTTTGTTACCTTACTAAGATGATAGCTCCCTCAGTTCTATAACACATATTTATTACTCAAGATAAAGTTTTTCAAAGTCTTCTATTCCCAGAGACATCCAAATTCACTATAAACGTTTGTGACATGACACTAGGGCTTATTCTAGTCCAGTGGCCTCGCTGTTTGTTCGGAACTGTAGTGGATACTGTTAGTATACCAGTCCCGACAGAATAGAGTGTCCGTGGAGCTTATGCTTCATGTAATTGATGGGCTACCTGCGTGACAGTTTTATTGCGGGCTTTTGGACAATTCCCTCTTCAAGGCGCGGTACGATAGTGAAAAATTATGGCTTGGGAATGCTCTGTAGTTTGACTTAGATCTATGTAGTTTTGAAATGACGTTCTATATCAAGTATTTGCCTGTGATGGACATTGAAATATATTATGCTTATTGTGTTTTGACATTACATTAGGGAAGTGACAATATATTTGAAGTTTTAACGGATGTCACCTATTTAAAGTTTATGGTACCAACGAAGTGGATCTGAATTGCTGAGTAAGTTTAGTATTTCATTTAAGACTTTTAAGTAAGTAACTATAACACAAGGTACGGTATTACGCTCTGTTCGCTTCTGCCTTTCTATAACTTACAATTTTTATGGCGCCCTTACTTAGGCTACTTACTCGTAACCGGCCGTTCTCTATTTCAATATCGAGCGGACAATTCAGCTGCAGATTTTTCAGCAACAGCGATATTTCTGTTTAATTTTGTATTTAAATGTTTTACTTGCCAAATTTATAAACATTTAATTGTACTGACGTATACATGTTACTAGTGAATATAACTGTAAAGAAAACAAACATTTTTATACATTTTCATAATTTTTATTATATCGTCATGAACATGTTATTTATTTATAAAAAAAAACATGGAGACCATACTTGATGATACTTTAACAGTCCACTGCTGGACATAGGTCTCACCTCAGTAAGGAGGTTTTGGCTTAGTATATTACCTTAGGGTTTGTTTCCAATTTTCCTACTCTTTGTAGTAATGTTATCCTGTATGTGTGTTCCCTTAGTCGCCTCTTACGATACACATGGAAAAAATAGTCGGGGTGACATTCTGTATTCTTAATCCGTCACGACACGGAGGGAAGTAATATGAAAAATGATAATTAAAATCTCTAATTGAATTGTGGAAATATATTTTGTGCATATTCGTTGAGTTTCCTAACTTTTAGTAGGAATAAATAGTGTTGGGTTTTTTCTGAAAAATTATAATTACGCATTCATGAAAAAGGTTTTACAGTTTACAGAGTAATAACGACACTATATACTTCATATTTATGGAGAGTTATCGGTATACAAAATTAAAAACCTTATTGGCTTTTTGTGATCTTGCAACATTTTTAACAAATTCTCAAAGAGCTCTATGCTTAGTCAGAGGTTATATCTAGTGATATTTAAAGGGGCAAGTCAATTAACAACCCTAGACGTGACGCATAAATCCTAAAACAAAACACAAATCCCTCTACCTAGCGAAATTCGAAGTAATTTAAATGTCGCAGAATCGGATGTTTTTGGTACTGAAAATACCTACATTTAACGATATTACAGAATTATTTTACCTTTTACTACATAATTTATTCCTATCACAACTTAAGGGCACCGAAATATTGGTGAATATTTTACATAGTACTAAATGATCAAAGTAATATTTTACAAAAGGTATTATCGACGACAAATTATCATATTTATTAAAATCCCCAATCGGCAAAGATAAATCTTTTAATCCAATCTTATTCTAAATCAATTTATAGGGTGTTTATGTCTTTACGCCTTGGGTGGCTACTTTTATTAATATTTTCTTTTATCATATTACTTGAACGTCTAATATACTTACTTTTTGACAACCTCGATTTTGCCTCTGGTTCGATTTTCGGGTCGGTTCAAAAAAGTTTTTCTGGTTACAGAAATATTTAATATCAGTGGGGTCCACCACCCCTCGTGCCTCGGAGAGCACCTGCATCTGATCTCTTCTTGGTCCTGTCGGATTGTGAGAGTAGGGGAACAGAGAGAGCACCTGTGCTTGTGCACTATAATATCTCTTGCGCAGTTGGCTAGCCTCTGTTGATACTGGCCGCCGCGGCCGAAATCGGCTAGGTGTATAACGTACATACCTATTATATAATTTCTTATCCATTCCTGATTACTAATTATACCTTTTTGCTGACTTCCTTGAATACTTTAAATAAAAAAAGATTTAAAAAACTATAACCCGGCTTTTTAAAAATAGACATGACTTAGACCATTTTTATATCTAGCCATTTCTGAGTATGTATCTGAATTATTTTCTTGTTTCGCCCTATTTAAACCCCTTTTTTACGTTGTCGGATTATACTCCTTTAAACATATTTTTTATTGTATGTACACTAACCGTGCAATATTTATACCATAACATTCTAAGAAAGCAACCCCTTGTTATTTGATTTGGAAAGAAACTTATTTCAGTTCAAGTAAATTTGAACTAGTGCTTTTTAAAACGAAAAGAGGCTGCTTACACTGAGCTATCTGAAAGCAGAAAGTAACTTAAAAATTGTAACGTTCATAAAGATGAATGTAACCAGAGTGCTGCAGTTATTTTTAACGTTTATCTTTGCATTAACTTCAAAGGCGATTTTCACTCGGCAAACGCAGTTGGAAAATCCTGTTACTTACTTTCTGTATAAGTAATTCTCTTTGAACTTCATTTTCCTCTATATGGAACAGTTACGAAAATTGAGTTAGTAGTTAAATAAAATTGACAACGTCTGTCGCATTTGAAATCGGAATTTATTTTAGTGAATTGGTACTTTTGAATTTGTAAAAATGTCTATAAAAAATTGTCTTTATTTTTATGTCATGTGTGCTCTCATCTACCTGAGACTACTTATAAAGTGTTTTCACAGTTTAATTTACTCAGATTAAGACTACTGGACCTGGTAGACTTATTTCATAGTCTGATTAACATTCATTTATTTATTCATTTATTCATACTTTCTGCAAATAAGTTACAATGCATAAGGCGGACTTAATGCCGTAGGCATTTTCTTCCAGTCGACCTTTGGGTAACATCGACTACGGCCATGGTCCCATGGTGTCACTTATACCAAAGGAAACTGTGAGGACACTAATTCCATACTATCATTTTACTGTTTACGCTTTTAATATGCTTTATAGATAGAGTACAGTTGTACTTAATTCTTTATTATAGTTGAAGACACCATTCGAAAGTTAATTTCTCATTGTGGTTTATAAATGGAGGATGGGGTATTCGTTTCAATAAGTATTTACTGATGCTTGTATATATAATCATAAATATATATATTTATGTTATAAACAAACAACAATATATATGTTTATGTATATGTTTGTTGGTATTTTTTGCTTGTCTTTCTTTGCCTGATTAAACATTCGCTATTTTGTTATTTCTTTCTTCTTATTTTTGTGGAATAATAGTGTCGGTGAATGGGAAAAATAATTTATTCATTAATCTATCAAAATAACGCAATTCCAATCTGAGGAAAAATAAAGTGGAATTCAAATTGATTTAGTTAGTAAACCTTTAGTCTATGAATATATGTAGCAAATCGCCACGCCCTGAGTGTTGTGAGGCGAATAAGGGATCGTAAGGGTGGGTACATGGACTCATTAATATTAGTACAGTACCATTAGCTTATCCTATCAGATCAAAGTAAGTGGATAGAACCGTCACATAAAGTGTGCGCATAATCTATGTTTTGATTTGTCTATTAAGTTCCTTGTTAAGTTATCTTGGTCGAAAGACAGAAGTAAATTGACGTTTTTATTTATGAAAAGCATTGTTTTCGTGCTATTTTCAATGACATAACGTCAATATTTCCCTAATAAAGCTTGTAAATAACGTGTGATTTGTTAATGAGAGAAATCTCTCCCACACACCCACTACTGAAACTCCTGTATAACAGGACTAACAGCATTGACCTGTGAAAACATCAAGTCAGAAAATCGCATGATAAGTTATGCTTTCTGGAAACCCGTAATGAAATTAATCAGAAGTAGAAATTTGAAACATAATGAAACGTAGTGTAAACAAAAGTATTTTCTTTTTTTTTTAATTAGACAAGAGGAAAAAGAGATGAAAGGAAAAGGATACAGGTTAGAAGTAAAAGTTTGAGTCGGTTTATTTTTTTTTATTTGATTGACATTCAAGTTTAGTTACAATAAAATGACTATTTGTATGTATATGTGTAGGACATTTTACTATCTACAACTAAACGAAGAACAAACAGCTCAAGAATCATCACCTTAGTTTCGAAGGGACCGTAATTTTTAATAAGATTCGTGTCGTCGACTTATTTTAATGAAAGGTCGTCAGGGCTCCGTGAAGTGTGGATCCGTATCCCAAGATTTGTATAATAATTACTTCAAAATCATTCAAACTTCATTGGAGGGGTTTGTGACCTCTTTTGACGAAATTGCAAAAAATGTAACATTGGCAGAATATATTAAAGTGTTGACATGAGGGGAATAGATTGCTGACAAAATAAAACCTAGGGAGAGCTTGTTTGATCTTAGGGAGAAACTTTTTACGTGACGTATGCTTTTTAAGCTTGCGCGGCAGTATTAGAGAGCACTAACAATAAGGTATACCCTCACGCCAAATTGTAATTTGGCAATAATAATATTAGCAATTTGTTGAATGTTCAGGACAATGATACTGGATTTTAGTCAACATTTCATTATCGGTAATCAAAAAAAATCAATCTGAAATAAACACGTCACTAAACTACGAATTTAAAGCTCTTACATCGTACTATTAACTTTCTTTTTAGTTTCGACTGCACGGTTGGCCTAGACACGCTGCTCTCTGGGGTGCTTGGCTAGAAAACCTCCACGTGGTGCACCCTGGTAACGTTGGCGATGGTGTTCATCACTGCCAACGGCTAATATTCTAGCACGAAGAGGAAGCCATTTTCTCCGGCAATTCAGCTGAGACTTGGTCCAACAGAGCCGGCGTGTCTGTCGAATCCTCTGTTGGTTCTTCGCTCTTCGGAGCAATGAGGAGGAAAACCTCGGTAAAAAATCACGATGGTGGGACCCTTTCTAGGGTCGGAGTTCCTCCGCTCAGCGGTGGAATAGGTAGGACCGTGCAGGCATCAGGAGACATAGTCTCCCTGCCGCCGTCGACATATCGTAGTCCCGAGTTGTAGTCTCGCGACTCCAATCGGGGGCGAGGGTCTTGGCTTAGCCGCCCGGACTGCGAGGAAGAAAACCTCTCTAAAAAATTACCCCGAATCCCGTGTTCTGGTGCGTGACCAGGGGATGCATGGCTGATGGGTAGTTCAGTCGCAAGCGCACTCCCAGCCGGGGCACCTGCGGACCCCTCGGTTGGGCACAAATTTACGCTTGCCCGGGTATTGGGGATCTCTGCCCGGGTCGACATTTAGTTCTCCCCATCTCGTGGGTTTAAAAATGGAAAAATTAACAAACACAAACAATCATAATATAGAAAAGAAGGAGAAGAAAAACAGGAAGGGAAAAAGTACAAGAGCGGACGACTTCTCTTCCAACGAGGAGGAAGTATTGGTTGGAGCGCCTATCTCGGTGGGGCTCCCAGAAGTCATAATGGCTGCTGGGAGCCGAAGAACATCGGAACGGTTGCGTTCCAAATCCACCGCGGGCAGTAACTCCAGTACGAGGACAGATGCACTGGACATAATGGAGACGGAGCTGTGTGACAGCAGGAAACGCGGACGCTCCAGGGACGAGGAGAGTGACACGTCCCAGGAGATGTTGCCTCCCAAAATCACCAGCAGCCGTAGAGGGAGATCACGAACTCCGGTCTCGATCCCGTCAGGCTCCGTCTTTTGTAAGGCGGAAGCCTATAGGCGAGTTAGGGCGGACGGTGAAGCACTAGCGGAGGAGGAGATTGCTGGTCTCCTGCTGAAAGTCAGGGAGCCGATGGTGGGGGACTCAGTTCCCCAGACACCATCCTCCATGCAGGAGATAGCAAACGCGGCGGTGGCCATTATTCACAAAGTGGCCACCAAGTCGAGTAACCTTAAGGGCTCCTTTGTGAGAGCCCTTAAGGACTCCTCTCCCGCAATTGCAGGGGTCGTGGAGACCCTCATCGGAGACGTGGCTCGTCTCCAGGCAGCCAACGACCACCTGACGGGGCAAGTGGCTGAGCTTAGCGCTCAGTTCGCCCAATTCCGGGCGCATCGTCCGGCAGAGGATCCGGCCTCGTCCCCGTCTCAGCCTACTCCGTCTCCCAATGTTGGTACCATCGCTGACGCCCAAATGCGCCAAATCACAGACGTTGTGTGGCGCATGATGGACGGCCGTCTCGCTGGCCTAGAGGCAAGACTGCCTCCTGCCCCTATTGTCCGGCCGCCGCTTGGGGCCCATAGGCCAAAGGTCACATCAGCACCAACATCTCTGCCCGTTGTGGGCGGTCGTGTGTCCTATGCGGCGGCGGCGTCGGTGTCGACTACTCCTGTGGCCACTCCGAGGGCACGACAGGCGGCCAAGGTAATAACCAAGACGGCTGCACCGAAGTCTGGGCCCAAGAAAGTGGTAAAGGCTGGAGCGGAATATCCTCCGCTCCCCACTCCAACGGGTGTACCTGGCACCACTACATCTGCCCCCTCCACATCTGCCCCATCCAAAGATGGTTGGCAGGTAGTCGGCGGGGTTAAGTCCCGAAAGCGGGGTAAAAAGGCAGCTCAAAAAGCAGCCTCTACCCCGCAGTCGCCGTCGGTTGCGGTGGCTACTGCGAAAAAGCCGCGCAAGCTGCAGGTGCCTATAAGCGCGGCTGTGGTGGTCACCGTAACACCGGAGGCGGCTAGTGGCGGGCTGTCCTATGCGGCCTTATTTAAGAAGGCCCGGGATAGTCTCGCCACTGATTTCGGGACTGAAGGGGTCAGGTTGCGCCTTGCCCAGACGGGAGCTCGAGTCCTCGAGTTCCCCGGGGCTGAAGGTGCAAAGACGGCGGACAGGTTCGCCGAGAAACTGAGAGGAATTTTTGCAGCCACGGATGGTGTGAAGATCGCCAGGCCTGTCAAGTGCGCAGAGTTGCACATTTCGGGCCTGGATGACTCCGTAACGACCGAGGATGTCCGCGTTGCAATTAGCGAGAAGACGGGCTGCAACGCGGACAACATCAGGGTCGGCACCATCCGCCCCGGTCCTGGAGGGCTTGGCGCAGTGTGGATCAGCTGTCCGGTAGCGTCGGCCAAAGTTTTGGGCGACGCAGGCAGGATCCTCGTCGGTTTTGTGAATGCCAGAGTCACTGTTCTGGCGGCAAGACCGATGAGGTGCTTCAAATGCCTAGCATCCGGACACACACGCGCCAAGTGCGTGAGTTGTTTTGACTGCAGTGGACTATGCTTCCGCTGCGGTCGACCGGGGCACAAGGCGGCAGAGTGCTCTGCCGCCCCTCACTGCCCAGCTTGTGCGGCGGGTAACAAGCCCGCTAATCATCAGATTGGGCAGGGGGGCTGCAAACCTCCTCGCGATTCTCGGCGAACGTTGGGGGCTAGCCAGTCGGCCCAGGCTGCCTCCGATGCCGTTCGCACGTCGACATCGTCGCCCATGGAGGAGGCTGTAGAGACAGTCCAGTAATGGACCAAGTCTCCAGCCTCCTAGTCCAGACGAACCTGAACCACTGTGCTGCGGCGCAGGACCTTTTCCTGCAAACTATGGCACAGTGGTCGATCGGTGTTGCCGTAGCCGCGGAGCCCTATTATGTTCCTCCCCGTCCAAACTGGTTGGGTGACCGGGACGGTTCCGTGGCAGTCGTCGGCTCTACGGCGGCTAATTCCCCGCCCTTGTCGCTAAGAGACAAGGGCACTGGATATGTTGCTGCCGAGTGGGGGGGGATCACTGTATATGGTGTATACTTCTCCCCCAACCGGAGTTTGAACGACTTCGAGGTTTTCCTTAACAACTTGGAAACCTCGATGCGGCGTCTAACGTCTGGGCACGTCTTAGTGCTGGGGGACTTCAACGCAAAGTCCATTGCGTGGGGTTCCCCCAGGACGGACGCCAGGGGCGAGGCCGTAGAGGAGTGGGCGGCCTCGGTGGGCCTCTGTTTACTGAACAGGGGCTCCACCAACACGTGCGTGCGACAGCAGGGAGGGTCGATAGTGGACCTTTCGTTCGCTACCCCTGCCCTCGCCGCACGAGTAAGGAACTGGTGTGTCCTGGAAGAGGTTGAGACGCTCTCGGATCACCTCTACATTCGATTCGAGCTCTCCCGGACCCAGGACCCCAGTAGGGGTCACGCGGCGCGGCGTTCTTCTCGCTTGCCGCGGTGGGCTGTAGCCAAACTGAATAGGGACCTACTAGAGGAGGCAGCCATTATTTACTCCTGGCTGTCTCCGCAGGCTCCGACCGAGGAGGTCGACATGGGGGCTGGTCGTTTCCGCGATGCGATTACGCAGATCTGCGATGCGGCCATGCCCCGCATCCGAGGTTGTCGGCCTCCACGGAAGGAGGTTTACTGGTGGTGCCAGGAGTTGGCGGACCTCCGCGCGGCCTGTACTCGTGCCCGGAGGTCCTACACCCGTAGTCGGCGGCGACACCGCGTAGACGGCGAGGAGGACCAGCTTCATGAGGAGTACCGAGAGGCGCGGAAAACTCTGAAGCTGGCCATTAGCCGCGCCAAAGAAGTGAAGAGGAAGGAGATGCTGGAGGGTCTCGATCGTGACCCCTGGGGTCGCCCTTATCGTGCGGTGCGACAAAAGCTCCGCACGTCGGGCCCCCCCCTTACAGAGACACTCCAGCCCAGCTTCCTGCGGGAAGTGGTCGAGGGTCTTTTCCCGCAGCGGACGGAGCACACACCCCCGTCGATGGCCTTCATGGTCGAAGACGACGGGGGACGGAACGAGGATAATGTTCCGCCCGTCAGGGAATCGGAGATAGGGGCGGTCGTTCTACGGATTCGCTCTAAGAACACCGCCCCTGGGCCAGACGGGATACCTGCCCGTGTGCTGGCCCGTGCCCTCGAACACATGTCGGACCGCCTCAGGGAGATCTTGGAAGCTAGCTTGTCGTCCGGACGTTTCCCTGAGTGCTGGAAAAGCGGGAAGCTGGTCCTATTAAGGAAGCCGGGACGGCCTGCCGATTCGGTGGCGGCCTATAGGCCCATTGTGCTGCTGGACGAGGCGGGTAAACTGTTTGAGAGGATACTCTCTGCCCGCATCGTCCGGCACCTCTGCGAGGTGGGCCCCGATCTGTCGGATGCCCAATTTGGTTTTCGGGCGGGGCGTTCGACGGTCGATGCTGTGCTGCGCCTGAGGGCCGTTACCGAGGAGGCGGTGAGCTGTGGCTGCGTGCTGTTGGCGGTGTCGTTGGACATCGCCAACGCATTTAATAGTCTGCCATTTAGCTGCATCAGGGAAGCACTCCACTACCACGGGGTGCCAGAGTACCTGAGGCGGCTTGTGGCAGACTATCTTGAGGAGCGTACCGTCGTGTACGAGGACCGAGATGGTATTCTGAGGCGGCGGCCCATGTCGTGCGGTGTTCCACAGGGGTCCGTCCTCGGACCACTCCTGTGGAATATGGGATACGACTGGACCCTTCGAGGTCGTCTTCCCCCCGGGCTGGGCGTAATATGTTACGCCGATGACACATTGGTCACAGCCCGGGGGGCGAACTTTCAAGAGGCGGCGCGCCTGGCCACCGTGGGAGTCTCTTTGGTGGTCGGGCGCATTGAGGCGCTGGGTTTACGGGTGGCCCTAGATAAGACGGAAGCCCTTTTGTTTCATGGGCCCCGTCGTGGTCCACCCCCCGGTGCCTCTATCGTAGTCAATTCGGTCCTCGTACCGATTAAGGCCCAGATGAAGTATCTGGGCCTGATCCTCGACGGCAGGTGGCTCTTCGACGAGCACTTCCGACAGCTTACTCCAAAGCTGGTCGGCGCTGCTTCTGCTCTTGGGCGACTTTTGCCCAATTTGGGTGGAGCCAGCGTCGCGACGAGACGGCTATACACGGGGGTTGTTCGGTCAATGGCACTGTATGGTGCACCGGTGTGGGCGGCGGCTCTGACCGCCCAGAATAGGGCTCGCCTCTGGCGCCCTCAGAGGATATTGGCGGTTAGAGCCATACGCGGTTACCGCACCGTATCGACGGAGGCGGCGTGCGCGTTGGCCGGAACTCCCCCGTGGGATTTGGAGGCGGAGGTGCTCGCTGAAGTTTATCGGCGAACGGCAGACTTTCGGGTGGGTAGCGGCATTCGGCCCCCGCCCGAACAGATACGCGAGTGGCGAGAGGCCGCTCGTCGAGCCACGATGGCTCGTTGGTCGTCCCGGCTGGAGGCTCCACGTGCTGGCTTTGCCGCCGTGGAGGCTCTCCAGCCGGTCATCGCCGAGTGGGCAGGGCGGCAGCACGGGACCCTTTCCTTCCGACTGACGCAGATTCTTTCCGGGCACGGTTGCTTCGGGAAGTATCTGCACTCGGTCGCCAGGAGGGAATTGAGTCCCGCCTGTCACCACTGCGACTGCAGTGAGGACTCGGCTCAGCACACGCTAGCGGTTTGTTCCGCCTGGGCGGCGCAGCGTGGGGTCCTCACTGCAGTTATTGGAGGAGATCTCTCGCTACCGGCCGTAATACGCTCCATGGTCGGTAGCGACAGTTGTTTTACCGCGGTCGCAACCTTCTGCGAAGACGTAATTTCGCGGAAGGAGGCGGCGGAGAAGGCCCGGGAGAACAATATCCACTCGGACCCAATTCGCCGCCGGCGAGCCGGGCGGCGGAGGCGCGCATACCAGCGCCTCATGCCGCCTTGAGTGTGGCCGCGGGTGGACGGGACGGGTTTTCCCCTCCATCCGCTACAATGGCCAGCCGCGAGGAGGCGACGTCCGCGTGTGCCGTACGTCGCCTAAAATAGAGAGTTTACTCATAGATGGTGCCTGCATTAGCGGGCAGGCGCTGGGAGGGATCCGGATGTCGTAATAACAGCTGTTCCCGGTCCCTCCTATGTCAGGCGCAGAGTGGCACACCGTGTGGTTTTAGTCGGTCCGATTCCGACACACCACCCCGCCGTAAACCCCGGTGGGGTGACGGCCCGAGGGGGTTTCCACACGTTAAAAAAAAAAAAAAAAAAGACACGCTGCTCTCTACTGTGCTGAGTGTTGTGGGTTCAAACTCTGCATGGGAAAACATTTTGTGTGATCCACAAATTGTTGTTCTGAGTCTGGGTGTTCTTTGTGTCCGTTTCTTGTGTGTTTGTTAAGTCCCCCACGACGTAGGACTTATTCCTAGTGCTAACGTTGTCTTTTTCTAAAATAAGAAAAAGTATAAGAAAAATGATCTACTATCTTTCGTCCTTTCTACTTTTGTATAAAAGCTGTCTTTTACAACAGTGTTGCTATAAATAGCAGTAATATATAAACTAAAAAAAGTTGTATTCATTAAAAGACTGCACTAATTTTGATTGGATATTAAAATCAAACATGACAAACATTGTATACGAATTAGTTACCGTACATACTTTAAAGGTTTACTCCTTTGTGTCCCATAACTAGGAGTATTTCCCAGCGCTTATGTCAACGTTGACAGGACTGAAATCGATACAGACTCAGGACAATGGCGCCGGCCTTGTATCCTCAATGGGAATGAGTCAACGCTTTAAGAATCAATTAGCAAGGATTACATCAGCTTCTCTTATCTATCTGCAATGATGGCAGCGTTTCTTCTCATTAAAACTTTTGCCACCGCCCTTTATAATGACTTACGTAATGGATGAACCGAGCCACTTTTACGGAGGACGACCAATTCAAATTCAATGCTGTTCAGAGATTTGTACGTAAGCTTATCGTATATTATGTCGGTTTTTTCATGAGTATATTTTTCGATCTTTTTTCCTACTTTGGATTTCGACACTGCAAAATTGTCGAGGAACATTAAATTTGATCTGTAATAACGTATCTATGAATGAAATGTAATCCTTTCATTTAAAATTAATAAATTCTTAAGTAATAACTATTTACGATCGTACGTTGAGACATGTTTTATTAAAATAAATCGGGAAACAGAAACTGATATGTACTATACGTATAGTACATACGAGTATAATAGTGTAACCCGGTAACGGGGAAAGTCCCGTGTAAGTTAAAGTAGCATGAAACTAACGACACTGCATAAAGACAGGCATGTGTTTGGTAGTGGTAGTCTCATAACCAAGACGATCGTTCTGGCCGTGGGTTGGTTGACAGAACATTAGAAGAGTGTATAATAAAATACACCTATTTTTTACGACTTGAATGTTAAACAAAAAGTACGAATGGTAATCTTATCAAAGTATTATTTTTACAGTTCCATTTGTGGTTGAAATTAAAACAAAATGGAACAGGCAGAATATTCTTTTATAAAGTAGTTCAGAAGAATGCTAAAACCTAATTAAATATTTAATATCAAGGGTCAAGGAAAAAAATGGCCTTTCATTATGAGGAATAACAGAACAAATTGTATTCTAAAAGGTATTAAATAAAAAATATTGCTTGCAATAATGAGATTTCCTTGACAAATCTCTGACATTTAAATACCTTATATAAATTTCCCTTATTTCATTATAATTGGAGTATTCGAGGATTGTACGGAGAAATAGAAGGAATAATTGAAGATAATAAATTTTATAACTGAACAGAAATAAATGGTTGTGTTTAGGTTACGTATGTGATGTTAAAAAGAGAAGAGAAAAAAGAGAAAAGTTTTCCGAGAACATGTTGACGTTGTATTGCTGAACTGCTGAACGAAGATCTCCCTAAGGAACGCCAACCATCCCGGGTACCTATACCTGTCCGAAGAGAGAGTTGTATTTGCAGTTATTTATTGTTAACCAAGTGTTGCGTTTGGAATCGAGATATGAAAGAATTTTAAAGATTTATCGTCACTTGTAGGTACCAGTAATACGTCCGCCATTGATTCGATTCTTTAAATGATATAAGTAACAATTGTATTTTATTTAGAGCAAAGCAAAAAATAAGTGTTTATGATGAATTGGATTTTAAATGTGTGTTGTTTAAAGTTCAAAACTAAATGCAGCAAGTAATTCAAAGCCAATCGAGTATAAAGTATTTTTTTAAAATATTTAAGATACTTAACTCATATATTTCAAGAAGAAACAAAATGTTCAAATAATGAAGTATTCATACTTTTTAGCTACCTTATTAATTAATATTGTAAAAAAACTGTGATTTTGCTAATGTGCTAAGTTCTGGCTCTGTGAGATTTTTTCTTGTAAATACTTGAAAAAAAAAAAACTACTCAATAGCTACTTATTGCTAAAAAAGGCCTGAGTTTGTATCTTTTATGTATAACAAACTTCTACACTATGAATAGTCTATCGAAAATAAATCGTTGTAGCAATAAATAATACAACACAGGTCAAAAATGAACTGAAACTCGTTCTGGTTGAATTTAACCAATGGTTCACTAATTATTTTCACTGCAAATTGAATGTTACTGTTAAACAAGAATGATGTATGTAAAAGTAATAATTTAGATTGACTACCTAGGTAGTTTTCACGTTAAAATAAGCCAAATATTATAAAATATTACACTTACATACAACATAGTCCCAACAAATATTAGTAATACTTAAAAACTAAAGTACTATATCCCATTCATTTAATCCTCTATACGTGTAAAAGATTCCTTAGAAAATTCAGTACCTCAGGTATAACGTTTGAGCTGCCCGGAGTTCTCATTAAGCCCTCTCCTCGAGTGCCGAGTGCGGCCCTGACACACTGACTTGTTTCTTTACACTTTTAAACTTAAATAGGAGAATTTATTTTATCTCTGAAATTGGAGTAGGAACGTAAATAGTTTAGGTTTAAAGGAAAAGAAGTTTAATGACGGTATTACGGTGTTAACTGAGAGAAATTCGAGTTTATTTTGCAATGTTTTTGTTGAGAATAGTCGGGGTTTTGCCGTAGCTTTGTGAAGATACATTTTGAACTTTGCTAAATGTTTGTAGAAGTTCTATTGCTGCAGACCAGCCGCTACTGCAGAAACGAAAGAAGAACTAGGGATTCTGCACCCATGCAAGCATATTACAACATATGATGAACGGTTGTAAGATTTACAAAAGGAATATTAATAGTATTTTCATGTCCTTATCATATTTTAGAATTTTTCTAAAAGAATTTCAATTTTTCTTGAGAAATTGTTACAATTATAACAACTTAACGTTACTATTGTCACCAAAACGCACTTTTGCATTTTCTAAATGTTTATTTTGTGTGTCAAATGTCCGAAAATATTAATATAAAATATAAATTATCTACAAAATTAATATTATTACATCACTATTATTGAACGAGTTCTCTAGTGTGTTTATCTGTTCAAAATTTTCACTTTTTTATTACTAATGTGACAGATTAGTCGAAGTACTAAAGCAACGAAATATATTAAATTAGAAACGTAAATGAACAGAGTAACGTTTCATTGAATTATCCAGGACATTTTATTAATGACCGTCAACCAATGATTTTAATTTTAATAATATGGTACTAAGTTAACTTGTTCGAGATGACATCACATTTGTGACATCCAGCTGTCAAGGATATCGACCTTAGTTACAACTGACACGAAAATTACAAACTGAAATAACTTTTTTAAAGTTTTTTTTTACAAATTACCAGCTTAACCAATACAACAATAATATCTCCCATGAGATACACACGGCGGAACGAACGTCCCATACATGGCTGCCATTGTCATTTTGAAGGTCATTTTAATGTAAATGTTATGGAACCTGGTCAAGGACATTTGACTTTACAAATTGTTATTTTGGCTAGTTCGTCAATGATAAATTGTTGCTTTATTGTTACTAAACATTATATGACACGATTCTTAAATATGAATTATGAGTATGTATATGATATTCAAGATTTTACTTAAATGATAAAAGGTTTGTACGACAATCATCCTAAATGCAAGAGTATTTAAAGAACATGATCATCCATAATATAAAACTCCAAAGGACTTAAGGTTAGATCAACAAAAAGTAATTAATGGCTGTCATAAACAAAAGGAGTTCTTATCCCGAAAAAAGCTTTATTAAAGACTCTCATTATTTTCGGATAAAATGAGCATTGTAACTTTAATTTCTTTTTTGTTACTGGGAAGTAAGATAGTGTTTTGTAAAACAATATTGGATTTTAGTTTTAAATTTAGAAGGCTTTATGAGAAAAGTTTTATTGTCAGATGAAATACTGAGGTTATCAGTACTTCAGCATATTGTGTTCCCCTAAAGAAATTTCGTAATGTCCGGATATAACTAAATTTTAGTGCTATAGTAACGAACGGACTTGAGTCTCACTGAAAGATTAATGTATCCTCGTGAGCGTGACAAACCAAGCAACAACTGAAATTGGGTACTACGTAAACTTTTGCGTATATGTCCTACAGTTTATTTAAGAACTGTGACACATTTGATTAGCTTAACGACTTAAAGTTGATTCTTGAGATCCTGTTTATGTATACAATAATACATTAGATATTTCTTCTTTGACGTATATTACTTCCGAAATAAGTTTGACATAGAAAATTAACGACGTCACGATTAAAAAATATTAAATCTATGAGACAGTGGAAGTCCGTAATGCAGTCATGTGAGAGCTTTTCAGTTGTGAACATTTTCAAGAATTTTAATAAATACAATCATTTTAGCGACTTCAAAAAACATTTCCGTACCAAAAAATGTATGTGAAACACCATATTTTTAGCAATTAAGACGTTCAAGAAGCACCTACCGACCTAATTAAATATTTACTGTGGAAAAGGGCAGAGCGATTAAAACTGTATTCATTAAAGACGGTCTCTGCATAAGTACCTCGAACCCTTTAGATACAAATCTGTCGGCCAAATTACTTCTCGGTTACATCTTGTAAAGTTTGGTGTAGTTTTAGCACTTGGACATTTTGTAAAGTTTAATGTTATCTTCTACACGATACTCTTTAGTAAACTTCGTCTACTGCTAGATTTGGGTTGCTCTTCCGCGTTACCCTCCTCCTTTAACGATAGACAGCACAGTAATTCACCTGCCTAGTTGAAATTCTACAAACGTAAACGTTATTAGAAAACTCACAAATGTATAGGAGTTTCTCAACGCACGTCACGTACTCTGAACAAAATATTAGCCCATAATGTAAGAGAATAGAGACTTTAGCGATTGTAGAAAGAGAATTGATGCGAAACACTTCCCCCACATACGTTGCACTACTCCGTTCTTTGATTTAATGAGGCCAAGTGAATCGAGAAAAGAGAATTTTAGTTTCTCATACCAGGAAAGAGCAAAATAATTTTTGTCTCCATGAGCGCTTATCTGATGGTAAGGTTGCCTGTAGTCCTGACGGAACCAGGCTCCTTAAAACAGTACATTCGTGAGAAAAAATCTTTTGCTCCTAGCAGTACACAGTTGATATCAAAGTAACAGTAAAAAAAACTATTGTTACATCTAGAAGTATTTATATCAATCCTAACCACTTGAATATAAGACGGTTCCCTTCATAAAATAGCTATAAACACATTCTGAAGTTAATAAAGATTTAGGGTTTATCTCAGCTACCAAATCATGTCGGCTTATCTCCAAGGTTCGCGCACTGTCTTATCGCTGTTGGAGCCTCGACCACTTTTTAATTCCGTCGGAGCCGTGGAGGGCACTCGCCATCTTATTTACATATCTGAGAACTCTTCATCTCGAGGGAGACCACAAAAAATGTGGTTTTTCATAAAAAATGTTCGTAGTTGAATTTATTACCATTTTTATTAATTTTAATCTTTTTGTTCGTTTGACACATTCACCTTTTATATAACTGTATTAGTCATTTTTCGTGGTAAATAACTTTCTGTTAGAATTCATTCAATTGGTATTTAAAAATTAGTTTAGTTTTAAAAAACATACCTCTAAATTATAGAGCTTACTTGGAATGTAACATATCTTTTTTATTATTTTGGTTTATACTTAGACAGTAACATGTTTCTAAAATTTTCACGGGGTATGGTAGAGTCAAAATACAAGGAAAATGTGACCATTGTAAGCAAAAGCAAAAACACTTCAATTATCCTAACAAACTACTGTATTTTTATAAATAAATACTTATATTTTGTACATTAAACATGTATTATACTTATATATTGTATATAAGTAACATATATACATACTTATACATATATTATTCTCTAAAACTTTGAAGTTAACGATATTGTCGTGAGCAACACATATGGTAGTAAGGAATAAATTGACTGCCTACATAATACAAAGATAGTATTTCTCGGTAGGTTGGGAGAAAATTTGAGATATAAACTTAGTTATTGCTACAATGTACAACATGGTTATTGCAAATTGTTGCAATAACCGAGTTTGTGTGTAGGACGCCAGAATTTCACAACTGAAACTGGTAACAATAACGGTTGAACAACTCTAGTTATTATGCGATAACGTTACAAAGCTTCTTCAAGTTATGCTGTAGTTCTTAATAGCTTACTTGATTATGTTTGATTTTTACCTTGATTTCTATTTTTTATATATTTAGGCATTGTAAGGTCGTTAAATATAAAGTACTTTGCTGACATTTATACCTATTTTTAAGTCGCTTATTAACTTGGTGTGTATCTATGAATCTATTTGACGAAGTTTTTGAACATGATTTTCACTCCTTTCAAAACGAATAATTAATTTGAAACTGCACTCTTATCAAGGACTGGTAATAATGCAATAATTTGTATAGTTTGTCCCATTATCCTTACCAGGATCTATAGGATTATTGATTTTTTAACACGCTTTTAATAGCTTGATATCCATCTATGTAACGTAATCTTTGAACGTGATTTTCGCTTTTGAAACAGATGATACATAACAGCTACATATGTAATTAAACCAATGTCGATACATTTCCCTGCAAAATATAGCTACGGTCCCGCTGAAAGATGAATGTTATCATTGTTTCTGAATTGGACATCAACTATCCACAAAATACTGCACAAAGACTTCTTAGGTATCTCGACTGTTTGCTGCTGGACAAGCTTATGTGGCGCTCAGTTTCGGAAGGTCTCTGGACGGTATTCGGATAGAAGAACCTTATTAACAGTGAAAGTCACATATAATGGTGATGCATTAGATGAAAAAAAATATTAGATTACTAAATACTTCATAAAACAACTTGGTAGCCAGTTTTCACATATGATAACACCATAAAGTCAATTATTCATTGATTACTAGTAGAGAAACAATGATAAATGACAGTTCAAATAAAACACGCTTATGAAGATAATCAAAATAAAAAGTAGAACATCAATAATAATGAAAAAAATATAAAATACACTTTCAAAGAAAATAAAACTAAAAGTTTAATTATAAATTTAAATTAAGAATACATTAACAAAAAAAAAAAATTAATTAAAGAGGTGAGGAACTTTTAAAGATTTTTACAAAATAATTAATTATATTATCATTAGACATCAAGCAACCCACGCTTTCTGTAGTAGTAAAATGTTTTTTTTTATCAATCATACTATCCTGAATTTAAATTTATTTAAAATTATTTTTAACTTTTAGTTTGATGTTTTATAAAAGTGTGTTATTGTTGTTTTTTAAATTATTTATTGTGTAAGTTTACAATTAACTGTCAGATTAAGCGAAGGGTAACCACAATTTTCCAAATTGAAACCGACACTAAATGTTCGCGGTTCATCGCACGCCAATGTTTCGGTGGAAACGCTTATCAACCACTTTATGAAAAGCTTATCGGTTTCAATTTATAAAAATTCAATTGATGACCTGTTTATAATTCAGTTGAAGTGTACATGAATTTCATAAAGAAATTTGAAAATTATATGTTTTTCAAAATAAGTTCACAATATTATATAGAATTTTAAAACTATTTATTTTCTTTCACAACATTAAAAGTTATGAAGTTCTTTGAAAATGTAGAAAATTTACTGACAACGTTTTATCTATGCTGAAGAGACCAGGGCTCTATTTTTACATCGAACTACAAATATTAAGAGTTTGTTTTTTCTATTTAAACAGAGACAGCTTCCGTACTAATAATATGTCCTGTGTCGTGGGTGACTTTTAAACGTACATAACACATGAACACAAAGAACACCGAGACTCAGAATAACGATTTATGGATCACATAAAGTGTTTATTTGAAATTTTATTGTACGAGTATTTAGCTTTTTAAATTAAAGATTTGATTGAATTTTTGACTATCTCACTACACCTAGTCCATCAACTGACACGCAGTAGTCACTTTTTGTTTTTAAATAAAATATAACTACATAGAATATCATCAACTTAGATTAAAAAGATTGCCTTACCAAAAAGGTTACATTTTAAGTAAAAATCTACACACCATAGAACCAATACAATACAAATATACGTTATTTGTGTAGGTTATATTTAATCCAAGTACATTAGCTTGTGTAACTTTCTCATTTTGATTTATGGAATAGTTAAGACCGGATTATTTGTTGAGTAATGATGATAAAACCTCATTTTGTCAACTATTGTATAGATTTATTATTGTCATCAATAGTGGTGACAAAATTAACATTATCTGTAATGAAATATAACTTAACAAATGGGGAAGTTATCATATATTTCGATATTGTGCTATTCATTTTACTTTATCTCATAAACGGATTACTGTAATACAAAAAAAATATATATATATCATCAGAGAATGCTAATTATATTACTAATTAAGAGCACAACTAATGTTGTATATTTCCTTATGTTTTTCTTATCATTGTTATTACAATAAATAAATAAATATTTCAGACATTTGACCCATAACGCCATCTAGTTTCACGTTAAGCAGAGCTTGTATGATGATAACCAGACTGATTGATAAAATACTTATTTACTTTTTTTTGTATATATATATATATATATTGTAAATATCCAAACTTCGAAATAATAATATTTGAAGATTATACAAATATGAAGAGCAGTCACATTCGTTGTCGCTGTGCCAACGAGGCCGTCGATAATTACGATAATTATTTGAAGATCTGGAGTTCAATTAACTCAGTTTGTTGGATTGGTTTCTTTCATATTATTTTTTATTGTAAACGGATATTCGTATGGTGACGGATTACGAATATGGAATCTCACTAGTCCTTTTCATTTTGTGGGAGTCGTAAGAAGCGACTGAGAGAGCAAATTACGCAGGAACACATCAATGTAAAGAAAAGGTAAACTTGATACCAACTTGTCTGACCAGCGTACACAATGGCCACATGGCGACATGTAGGCCAAAATCTCCTTTCCTAAAAAGGCCAAGGTAAGGTAGGCCAAGAAAAGGCCTACCTCCAACAATGAACTGTAAATACTGTTGATGTGGTGTGATGGTGTGGTGGGGTGTGTGGTGTGGCGTGGTCATGTAAAAGCGGACACGAAATAAGTAACAAACGGGTCATCTGAGGGTTAACGGAGAGTACAACACCTTGCTTGAAGGAAAGAATTAAGAAAAAAATTAAAACAAATGACTGCTTTAGGATTCCATAACCAAAATTGCAAGAACGGAGCCTTTCTAGTTTCGTCGCCCATCTGTCTATACTATATCTTCCAGACTATTATTTTCGGCACTGAAATAAAATATGTCTTAAAACTCTGCAATGTTATTCGTATGGAAATTACTCATTTCAAATATTTAGGCTTACGTAAAAACTACAATTGTGCTTTTAGATTACTCCATTTGAATCTTTTAAAGTTATTTTTACATTCGTTAGCCACATAGCGGTGATAAAAGTAGTGGAAAATGGGAATTACTCAACAATACGTCGCATATCAGGCATGGCTGGTCCACAGCAGTTGTATCCTGTGTTGCCCGCGTTTTTATCATTTTTAATGGCCCTTGTTTCCACCGGACATTCCAAGTTGTTTGTTTCAGCTGAGTGTAGCTTTTTTTAAAATAGTGAAGATTTTGCCGTTATTTGATGTTTTTTTAAATAGAAGTATTATGGCCTCTTTTCTCAATATTCAAAATGTCACATCTTATCGTACAATTAATAAGTATTTAATTATTTTTTTTTGTTTATGTGGTCAGTGATCCTTACTGCTAAGTGTGGATCGTCCCACCTCGTGGAGTCGTGGGATCGATCCCACTCAAAATTGTATAATGAGCACAATTGTTTATTCTGTGTTTAGGTGTAATTTAACTATGTGTATTTAGAAATTTATAAGTATGTTTATGAGCAGTCTAGTCACTACAGTACAATTCTGCATAGATTAGGAGCAAATTGCGTATGAGATTATTTTTATTTATTTATCAATGACATTTAAATTAATATGGCAAATGTCTTTTCTTTTTGACTCTTGGTTACTACTAGCAATAACTACTTACAAATATTTACTCATAAATGTAACTTTTCTTATTTGGTAGGTAGCTTATCATGGGGATCAGTAAAAAGTTTTAATGAAACATTGAAAACTAAGTACCTGTCACTATCAAAGTCTACAAATGCCCGTATTTTATAGCCACCATATGCTGACGTAAGTATTTCACGTCGCAATGTTGTTGTCACCATAAATTTATACAAACTGCGGACAGCACCATCTGACACAGTCATGCGAAATTTGTGGTTTTGATATACGTAATTAGTTTTCAATAGAGAACATACGATATTTCTATTTATGACTTCTATTTTATCAAATTCGTGAAAGTAATTCGCTCTGTCTGTCTCTTACATTTTCAGTCCTAAATTTTAATGACATTTGGCATGAAGAAACTTGATTCTTCTAGAAGAGCACAAACTACTTTTACCGTGATAACCAAGATGTAAGCTGGCGGTGTCACGGGTATGGCTTAGTTAAACTATAGATTCATTACAAAATTAAAGGAATTCATAATAAAATAAAATGAAGAAAAAATCAGCTTACATTTACACCAAAAACGGGCTTATTAACATGTCTGTTCGTGACTACTGAACTTTAGAATTATTAGTGTTTTAGGTACGACTCAAGAGATATTTTTATATGATAAGCAATATAAAACACTGCAAATAAATAAAAGTTATAGACCTCATCGCCCACCAGCACCAAGTAGGACGGAAAGGATCGTGTTTTATGCTAATATTTCTTTTTACTTTAACAAATTGTTCAATCTGTAATATTTGTAAACATGTGAAAGTAACATTTTTTACACGTTAATATTTTAAATAAATCTACGTTATAATATATTAGCCAGATATTTTTTTGTGCAAAATACTTTCCTATTTCACGATTTTTATAAATATACTGAACTAAGCTAAAAAGTAGTCTCATGTTAATATTGTAATTAGTAGATATAAAAAAACTGATAACTGAACTACATGCCGTAATAGTTTAGTTTACAATTGGCATGACTTTATTCTTCATGAAAATAAAGACAATTTTCGTCACTTCGCTTAATATAGCCTTATTCTATATAAAGTTTTCAAACTAGTAACTGTTATTTCACAGCAAAGCCAGTGTCCGACTTTAACGAGCTGAGTTGACCGAACTTATCAAATCCAATTCCAACACTCCGATAGGACTTAGCTCAAATGCCTATTCAAAGGAATTCTCACCGCATTGCTAAAGTTAAGTTTCTAGCGAAGTATTGGCCGAGTCATAAATCTGGCGTCTTTCATATTGTTTTAGATTCGATTTGGAAATATTGAACTAAATTCAACATTCCAAATTCAAATTCTGTCGTCGAACTTTGCGGTGATCGAGTTGGGTGCGAATTCTTGGAAAGTCCTATTTCATGTGAGATGTGTGGAGTTCGTAGTTTTGAGTGACGGATTTGATGAGATTTATCCTTATAAGGTTTGGAGAAGGCAATAAGGGGTTGTCAGCTTGATGTATTAAATTAATAGTAGGATTATGTTAATTGCTGTAATTCAGCTACTATGGCAAGACGTTAATAAACTGTTAGTAATTAGGGTGAGAAGGTAAAATTAATTAGATATATTGTTTAGACTATTAAATGTCTTAAGGTACAATCATACCATAAAATCATCTCTGTAAAATAAGATACAGAAGTAAAAACATTTTATGACGCGTTCAAATACTTTAAAAACTTAATTTACATTTTTTAGTCTTTTTTTTATTGACATTAACAATTTCACTTTTTTATTTGCGTCATACGTCCTTATTATGTTCAACTCTATTTGAATTTGACTAGTTCAAATGTGTATGTTGACATTTTCCAGGTGATTAATGTAACAACTGTAAAATTGTACATGTCTTTAATATGTCTGCATATAGTTCCTATTCCGTGTTATTTTTCAAACTTGTATATGTGTTGTGTTGACATATATACTGTAAATGTGATTGATAAAAATATGTTTGTTTATACTGTAGAAGTGTGATATAATTATATAACGAGATACGGTAGGTATGCCTTTGGTAGGAAATTCTCTCATTCTTCCCTCGTTCTTCTCAGCTAGCCATCAAAAGGTGCATAGGTAAGGCAGCGCGTTAAATGAGAAATTCCTTGAGTACGTGCAACTTCGGGTACCCTCCAGTTGTGCTGGGAAATCTTATCGATAGGTAACAAAAGTTTAATATCCATCGATATTACATCGTGACGGAACAAGTCATTCACTATCAATAACATCACAATACGTTAAGTACAAAATGTATTCAGATACGATTGCTGAACAAACTAAAAACAAAATTTGTGACGCATTCTGCAAATATTATCGACATTCACGGTTAAAATTCACATCCCTACAAAGGACCGGAAAGCCTATTTGGTGTGCGCATTAATTCGAAGTTCATAACGCTGGGTTTATTAGAGACGAATTTTTCGCATACTTTTCATCCCGTACGAGCGCCCAAGTTAATTTGATTCAAGATGGCCGCCTTAATAAGTGACATTTATACATATTTCTTTAGAGTACTTGAATTTTTGGGGTCTATCGGCATTTAGATTGAAGGTTTTATAAATTTTAATTTAGAGCTTTAAAAATGCTGTTTAATATATCTAATATTGACGGTTTTCTAGTGATTTATAGGTGGAATATTATATACTCTTTTTTTGATAGAGTAATTACATTAGTAATTATTTTTATTATCTATATTTCTTAAAACTTAAAATTGCATTAAGTTTACAATTCAATCAGGTTACATTAGCCGTGGTCATAAACTGAAACATCATAAACTAAGAAGAAAACACACTCGTAGATATGTATACGAGTGCATACATACATATCGCTGAGAAGCGTTGTTTTGTTAGAGTCATCTTAAGGCCAACAAACCCATTTCAATATCAGTACATTCGAGTACAATATTGGATTGAATTACATTGGAATTGTGTCCACGGTGCTACGTCACGAATTGTCGTATCGCTATCGGCCACAAGACGAACGGCCGTTTGGCGTGACGAAATCCATTAGTTTGCTTGCCGGCATCGTGCCAACACTCCTCGTATTGAGATATTGAACGAAGCCACACGTGATTTAACGGATATTGATGGCGAATCTACAGTTAGGAATGTGTTTTGTAAATAAGATGATTGAATCTTGTCTGTAAATGCTTTTGTAGTTAGGACCATCAGTGGTGTTAGTGAGAGTAAACTTCATTAAATTAAAACAAGTAAGTACGTATGTTACTCTCGACTTCAAAAATCCTAAGACTTTTCAGCACTGATGATCACCTATACACTATAAAATTTGGCACTGCCATTTTAATAACTTAATTTGACAGCAGAATCTTCTTAAAAAATATCATATAACTTCGTTAATATCGATGGGAGATAGTAGAATGGAAACAAACAACATCCATATCTATCTTCACATAACGGACGGTTAGATAACCAACCCTTAGGCGATAGCTTTAAGGAAACGCTTACTCGTATGATGAGTTATTCATGAAAATTACTTCGAACATAGAGCCGGTAACAAATGACCTGCGGCAATTCAGAGTTACATAATTTTAAAATCTCCTATTATTTTGTACAAGCAAATTGGCAAGAATATGGACAATGATAGATAGTGGTAATGCGAAACGAAGTAAAACAAAGGTTAAGAAGGATAGGACTATAGCATGGTAAGATGATAAATACCCGACGTGCAGAAGCCTTAGGATTGATGCTATATTGTAATCAACGTATGAGTTTTTGTTGCGTGATGTCGTTCAGTAGATCGATAATAGTTCATCTTCTTATCGTTACATGGTGTATTATGATAATTTTCAAATAAAGTCTGATACCTCATCATCGTAACTGCAACGTAGAATGTTGGCCACACTAATGAGCTATTGAGGTATATCATTGGGGTTATATGACCATCGTAAAGAACGTCACACTTCAATTTGTCGAACAAAACCATTTCGAATTCATATCGAAAAGAAATCTTCAAATTTGCCTTATTGTTACGAGAAGGAATTATTGTGATTATAAACAAAGATACTATTACCTACTTACAGAGATATTTTATGGTCAGTCTATTTGATCTCTTATTTTTAGCAGCATTTCTTTTTAATAAATAAATTCATTTAACACACACAAAAAAGAAAATGTTATTTATATTTCTGTGATGTAAATTTTCAGATTTCTCAATAAGGTCCATGCTACGTGTTCTGATACTGAGAATGAAAACGACTTTTCAGTCTCGTCACGTCCTAAAAATATAAATAACAGTGAAGTGTATACTTAAAAAATATATTTGCTTAAATATGCTAAAGCCTGCTTACACTTGCATGAAATAAAAGATGTCAGTAAATGGACATGTTTAATGACGTCACTAATCCATAAACATTATAGAACTTAACTTTATGGTGTCAGTATATATTCTTTGTGGAAATATAGACTACTCGGAAATGTGAATACAATCACTGAAAAGTTGTTACATACTCAAACCACTTTATTTTTTATTTTAAATATCTGCTAAAGTGAATCTACTCTGCTTGATGGAAAGCATGAATAGAATCCGAAAGTTGTCACCATATTTATTGTCAATGCTGATAATACAGTATGGTGACCCACACTATGGCGGCCTATTAAGATGCTTTTTTACTTTATAAATAACATAGACATCATTGGAAATGGGGCCTCTCATCATCATCCATTTATTTCTTAAGGAGGCAAACTCACCAGGACTACATCACTACAAAGAAAGGGCAAATTAAATACAAACCCTTTTTTTTAACGTGTGGAAACCCCCTCGGGCCGTCACCCCACCGGAGTTTACGGCGGGGTGGTGTGTCGGAATCAGAGTACCAACTTTTCTAGTTAGCGTCGTTGGTAAAACCTCTATTCTAAGAAGATATTTTACATTTCAAAAATGTAATGAAATAAATATATAAATGGGCATACATATTAGTTTCTGATAGTGGAAACCTACTATTAATTGAATTAACTGTATGGTTATAAACAATAATATGTCCGTGTACCCCTGTGTTGTAAGAAGCGACTAAGTGAGCAAACCACACAGAACAACATTACTGCAAACAGGAAGAAAACTTGAAACAAACCTTTCATCAATCCATCTGGTTAGCGTGGTATAGTAGATCAAAACCTCCTTTCTAAGGAGAGGCTTACGTCCTGCAGTGAACAGTGAAAGATTGTTGATGACGATGATGAAGCTCAAAAAGTATCATTCTGGTGATCTCTTGCGTAAAAGCTTTCATTTTTTTTTAAATTTTTAATAATTTGTCAAAAGAATCTTGTAAACTTTATCGAAGTAATTTAATTATCTATTTTAGAAAATTTGAAAGTTCTACGTGGACTTCGGTAATTGAAATCTTTTTAGTTTAATTTAGTGGCGAAAATCTTTCTCTGATTAATAAAAAAATATATGATTAATTACTATCGAAGTAAAATAGAAATTTTGTACAAAATTATGATGTTACCGAATTTTAAAACAGAAACTTTCTCTTTAAAGGTTTACTACAACTTTCAATCAATTGGTAGTCAAAACTTAATAATCTCTCATTTATCGTTCTTAAAGAATAATTTCAAGTTATATAAATTAGCGCTCGGTAAATTGTTTCATGTCAAGCTTATCCAATTTAAGCGGCAATTTGTTATATGTATGTTAATGGTCGTTTGTTAATCGTTCAAACGTTTATTTTATGAGCTGAAGAAGCTAAAAATCTAACTAGTTATAATTTATAAAATATGAAACACCTACTTATAATTTAGAATAGCCAACAAATTCATAATTTTGCTGAGTGTGACTTTGAAAGTAATTGTATAAGGGTTGGAAAAACTTATCAGAACTTCGGTAACCCAACACATTACCTCGTTCACAACAGACCCCTATAAATCTAAAAGGTTTGGTTTATTACAAAAGTAGAACCTCGAGTGTTGAATGTTAGGATATGTAGCAACACCACAAATTGACGGTATAGAAGTTTACCTATTAATATCCAGCTGGAACTGTATGGTGTGTTTCAATGACTTGTGTCTCTGTAAGTGGGTGGATGTGAGTCAAGTCTAGATTTCTAGTTGAAAACGTGTCCCGACCGGTATTCGAGTAAATTATGTTAGACTGATGCTGTGTTTACACTTTTAGTTGCTTAATCTGTGTTTAAGGGAAACTGGCATAATATTATTGCATTATAAATTTGTTTAATACACGTTGGTACCTTGGAATACGCTTTAAAATAATAATAAAAGCATTTTAATTATTATTCGAAATATGAACGTACATAGAGACGGACTTTAATAGGGAATAGTAAATGGAATTTTAGACTGCAGAAATATTGGTAGTATCAATATTAATGAACGTGGGAACTCGTTAGCAAAGGATAGTGTAGTGATATTTTTTTTAACAATAATAATATTAAAATTAAACTTGAATTAATTTACTTAGCGACGGGGACTATTACAGACAATAAATAAAATTCAACAGCTTTTTGTCTGTATATAATTTGTTTCTATTCAACCTATCCTCGTCCACTGCTGAACGAAGGTCTTCCCCAAGGAACGCCGACCATCCCAGACGCACTCATCTGCTGCATAATGTTTTTAAAGTAATATCGGTTAATGTAAAAATAGTAAAAAATAGTACTAACAGAATAAAATAATCTTCAGCAAATATCAATAATACACTGACTACACGAAATACGAGGACAGGTTCAACCGACAGCTTTGTCGTTGAAAGGAACCTCTCACAGGAAACTTTCGTGTGGACAAAATCGATAAATAGACAAAAGAGTAATTTGGTATAAGTAAAGAGAAAAGGCATTTAGTAAGTATTAGTATAGTAGTATAATAGCGTCATTTTCCCTATTATGTATATATGGTTAGCAACCAATAGAATTATGTAGTAAATGAAGAAACCTAGCCTATTTGTTGTGTATCAATTTACGTCCTTGTAGCTAACGTCGTTTGGGGTTACGCAAAGGTTTAATCTTGGGAATTAATATCAAGTTTACGGTTGGGATACAAAGCTCTTCACTCGAACGACGTTGCTATTGACGGTTTAATCAACAAAATTACTTCAATTTAACATCTACTCAAGTAATATTAGGAACATATGGAGAAAAATACTACTTATTTTTATAAAATTTGAGAATCGGGTGACGTTGAGTAGCGTTTCATGGTGATTTTGATATTTTACATCTTTCTTTTCGCGTTTCTGTAATCAACGCCAGAAAGGACGAAAGTGTGTAACAGGCTGGCCGGGGAGCGCACGCTACTTTGTTTGACCAATGTAATGTTATTGTTGCTTATTATCAAGGTGAGCTATCAATAATTGTCTGCTTTTTAACTCTTGTGCATACACACCTGTCTAATAAATATCTGTATACTTTATTCTTAAACTTGCCAGGATTATACTTGTCTGCAAAGAAAACACAGGCATTCCATTCCTTTAATCTACGAGATTTAATACTTTAGTCACCGGGGTAAAAATAAAGTGAATTGCCATAGTTATTGTTATGTAAGTACAGGGTGCGGAATCAGAGAGCGCACGGTGACTCAAGTCTCAGTGACTTAATAAGATTCGATAAAGTTTGATGAAACGCGAGGTATTAATATAAGTAAGTAAAGCATTAATAATATATAGTATAAATAATATTATATAATAATGTTATATTATATGATAAAATATAACATAAATAATATATAGTGATTAAGTATAGTATTCATAGATTAAAGTACATAGTGACCGTTTTAATTACTTTAATTATTTAAATGATAAAAAAAACTTAAAGCATACATTATGTGAATGGGCTTTAAACCAATCATTATCATTAATCATCAACAACTTTTAACAGCCCACTGCTGTTAAGCGTAAGCCTCTCCTTAAGACGGAGGTTTTGGCTAACCATATTATGTTGGCCATAGTTCGTATTCATTTGTTTCAAGTTTTTCTGTGTTTTACTTCCTTTTCCTCTTTGCAGTGATGTTTTGCTGTGTAATTTACTCCCTTAAGCACCTTTGACGACACCCACAGGATTAATAGGTGTGACGACACTTTGTACTCTTAATTCGTCACCACACGGAGAAAGTAATAGCTGCTGTATTTAGATCATATCTTTTTAATTATTACTTATGAAATATACGATACGATGTACCTTTTCAAACTTATTTTGATTGCTTAAGATTGATAACACATGATTTATAAGTCATAAAGAATAATTGGATAGTTTATTTCGACCTCTTTATACTACCAATCGACACTAGCGATTTGAGTTAACCTTACTGATTTAGTTTTTAGAATATTTATAAGCACAAAGAACCAATAAATAAAACAGTACATAAAAGCCTACCATTCAAATTTCACTAAAACTAAACTCACTTTTATATTTACACAATCCGAGTATAATCTGGTTACGGTTTCATCTCGCTATTACTCGTAAGTCTTACTAATTTGATTGCTGCTGCCGTTAGAGGATTCACTAGCTATCATGGAGGTTAAGTTTTAATACTTCACATTTCAATTTTCAGAGTTTTTGAAGGTACTTTTAACATCGAGTAGTGGATTTTATACGGCAAAAAAATTAGGTTCATTTTTTCGTGTTTCGCAGTAGACAATTAGACCGATTTGTGTTCCTGCAATATTTTAGTTTCCTAGATTAGAAGTGGATTTTAACAATGTTTGCAATTTTTATTCTGTTGAGGAATACCTTGAAACTTATTTAATTACAGGCTTGTGTTTGAGCAGTATAGTACAATATCAGTATAGTACAAAGTGCCAGTACAATAATCTATTTTGAAAGGGGTTGGGGTTTGGATTACATAGCACTATTACTATTCTATTACGGTATTCTATTACTGTCGCGAATTCACACAATTTGATTAATTGATTTAACAAATTAATTGACACAATTTCGAAGCGTCCAATTTAGAACACATTTTAATTTCTTTTTAGAAATTGATCCTTCATATTTTCTATTTTTCTTAAGAACCTGCCTAAGTGACCGTACTTTGCCTGATGGAAAGCATGAATAGAATCCAAGAGTTGTGGTCACCATACTCATTGCAAATGGTAACAACGCAGTATGGTGACCCACACTATGGCAGAATATTTTATATTTTTTATTGATGAAAGTTTTGAAGTTTAGTGTATTTAAGGTTTCAGACCCGACAAGGAACTGTGAAATCTGAATCTCAATGTTAATGTTAACGAAACAATAGTCTTCATAAGTACAAACACTACTGACGTAGGTTCTAATCTCACTACTTTTAACCATACGTAAAATAGCAAGAAACTATATTTTTGTAGCTATATTTATCAATTACAAAAAGAAAAAAATAACAAGCCAAACTCTCACGGTTTCTATTATTAGATTACTTGTTTTTTTTTTGCAAAATAAGCGTACTTACCTGACTACATGCTCTAAACGAGGCACAAGACATATAAGTTGCGTGGGAGAAGCGTGTTCAAGCAAACGATTAAATTAGCATAAACCAGCATGAAGTGGCAGCCGTGCACGCTATACTGCTAAACAAGACCAGTTAGAAATTGTTTAATTGCTTTAAACTGATGTGGATATATGACTTCAAAATAAGTTACAATGGTGAACTTGTTGACAGATAACAAACCTGTATGTTCAGTTTATATAAATATAAGACCCAGTTAACCAAAAGGCTCTTAACTTCATAATTAAACTTGTTTTCGTATAATTCTTGTGGTATTTTGACTTAATTGGACCGATGAGTTGGAAAGTCGGCACTTAAGCGTATGTGATTTTCCAATGGGTTTTGAGCCACTTACAATTTTTTTTTGTATTTGTTTGTCCATTTTACTTCCTGATAAATTGGAGTGTGGTAGACTTTGGAAGGTTTGTCTAAAATTTAGAAAGAATCTTTATTGAGGTCGCAAAATAGTCGGACGAAGAATAAGAAGCTTATAACATGAAAACGATTTAGCAATTTGTCTTGTCCCCAATTTTGGTAAACGAAGCATCGGATGTAAATCATCTTGGATAAGTATATTGTACCCGAAAAAGGTAATATAGTCACTCATACCCGCCTTCTATGCGTCAATTTATTTGAACCATCGCAGGAAAGAATATTCGACTGAATTTTTTTGGATATTTCGGATGTAACCGAACAAGTCTGGAAAAAACCAATACGAAATGTAAACATGTCATCATCACCCGATGATTTTTTAACAAATATACCTCTTATGCATCTAGATCATCCGATATTGTTAGTAAAGAAACGAATTTAAGTTGAACAAAGTAAGTATGGCTTTTAAAATAGTAATCATAAGAGATCGCTGAAATAAGATATTGTATCAAGTCAAAGAAGGTTTATGTCTGAAGTTTGAGCTAGGTCGGCATTTTGACGATATATATGTATTATGAACATCAATATGGTGATCGAATCTAGAAAGTCATCATACAATATCTATGGTTACATCTAAGAAGACATCAGACATACCGAATCAGTTGAGTTTAGCGCTTCCATTGCGCTACTGTTAAATATCTACATATATTTTACATTTATATTTATTTAGTAAACTAAAATATTACAAATAACTATAGTTATAGATTGATTGTTTGAAAAAAAAATTTTTTTTTAAGATTTTAATTGAAGTAATTTCAGTTTACAACACTATTTCTACCTACATGTTTTTAATACTAAACTTACTCTAATATTTATTATTAAACAAACAACATCAAAAGTCTCTTCAGAAGTTAAAATGTTTTTTTATTGTAAATTAACTTCAAAGAGGCTTTCAGTCACATCAAAAGATTTAATCAACGGGCCGTCACCAGCGAACCGATACAGAGATCGGACTTAATAAAATGTGATTGTAGGCGATTGTATGCAATTTTATTGAATGTTGAATCGAGTTGACGGTGGTATCGACTAGTTAAATAAATATTCACAAAAGCAGTAAAGGCAATACGATAGTCCATTGTTAATCGAAAACACTTTTGATACTTATATGATGTACGAGTATATATATAATCAATTTTTCAAACTTTCTACTTTTAATATTAGGTATAAAATAATATAATACTTGAAAATAATAACAATAATTGAGGTTGGGTCAGAAGGGTTGGCGTTAGGAAATAAGTAGATAGTATTTACCTTCATAATGCGTTACGTTGCACTGACCTCAAATAAAATTGGGAAAAGGGCAGAAAGATTTGGGAACATCGACATTTTAAATACTAAAATTTTAGGCACGAAATACCTGGTCAGGTTTACGTGTATTTGTAAAACCATGTATATTTAGATGAATTCTGTTGTAAATAACTTGTTTCTTCAGTTTAAAGTACATCCATTCCGTACTTTTTGAATTTCTTTATAAAATTTTCAAGTAAAATTAAAACGAAAATAACTTAGAAAAAAATCTTTTTCCTCGAAGTAGATGAGCTAGTGGTTGAACGTGACATGACTGTACAAATTTACAGTTTGGTGATTTTTGACTAAAAGTCAAATGATTTGCAACTTTTAAAATAAATCGACTAAAGGTACTTAGTTGATTATTACAAAGACTACTCAACCTTAAATAACTGCTCTCGTCTCTCAACATTTTAGAAAAGGATTTTTATCAAGTTGTGAGTCTGCCTACGTTGTTTTTTTTTAAATTCTTAATAAATTCAGTTATTCACAAATATAATAGAGTAATTTTTTTTCTTTATGCCCAGTTACTTGAATAGGTTGATAAAATTTTAAATTCTTTATTATTATTAAATTTGTTTGGGTTTGTTATAACAGATTTTTTAATATATATTTTTATTTTATTAGTATAGTAGATACTCGTATATAGTAGTAACGCTTTAGTAGTAGTAGAGCTCCGCTGAGCAAGCAGGGCAGTACTATCCTCTCACAGAGGACCAACCTAAAGCACTGCCGTGCTTCGTTGTTAAGTGCGAGACTGGAGGCCCATTGAAACAGGGGTGACAGTTATTGGTAGTAATAGTGTAAGCCTTGCACAGCTACAATGACGTCCCCAAGCGGGGCGTGAAAAAGCATCTCACTATTGCATTGTCTGCATTCGCAATGAGTATGGCGATCACAACTCTTGGATTCTATCCATGCTTCCCACCAGGCAGAGTATAGTCACTTTGGCAGGCAATTAAATGAAAAAAAATAGTATTGTTTTTTTGTATGCTATTTGGTTTATACTGACGCAACTGGTCCTGAAGTAATACATAAATACACTAGTAAAAATCGAAAGATTTTTTGGTGTTTATGTTAAATGACGTCACTAATTCTTCATTATAGATGTGTAGTCTATCTTAATAAGTGCGTTACTATTCATCAGTAACCAGAATATACGACGCCTAGTTGTTTAAGGGCGTGGTATTTAGACGCTCATGGATCGCTGAGTGCTCGCTCAGGCGGCTAGTCTCGCAAAGGACGCATTTCGACATTGATTAAATGCTATTTACATTGAATTATATGGCTCAACTCTAATCATAGAATTTACATTAAATAAACACATAATGGTATTAATATAGGTAAAATATAACGAATTCTTAGAGCCTAGTTGACAAAAAGGGATACCTTAAGATAGCGCAGGGTAAGCTACTTCGTGTGGTGACTGATTAAGAATACAGAATGTCACCATCACTTTTTATCTCATTGGTGTCGTAAGGAGCGAATAAGAAAGCGAACTACGCAGGAAAACATCTCTGCAAAGAGAAGGAAAACCTGAAGCGTACCCTTTTTTTTATACCAACTCGTCTGGCCAGCGCGGTATAGTAGGCCGAAACCTCTTTTCTAAGAGTTAACGAAGTTACTTCGTGTAACCGATGAAATTCGAATTTTATTAAAAGTTTATTAGAAGTTAGTTTTTATAACATGATTTCGTTGTAAAAACTACCCAAATGTTCATAAGAAATGCATGCACGGGGTATGATACTTTTGGTCTGGCTGCAGACTGAGTACTATTTTCCCTTTTTGAATTGTACTTGTCATATGGTACGTTCCTAAAAATCTATACAATAATAGCCTATCATATTATATTAAAAAAAAAGAATCTTGACACTCATTGAAATTAAAAAATAATGACGGGCCTGCTGGTCTTGTGATGAGTGGCCCTGACTGCCAAGCTGGAAGTTGTGGGTTCGATTCCCACCCAGAACAAATATTTGTGTGGTGAGCACGATTATTTGTTTTATGCCTGGATGTAATTTATCTAGATTATGTATGTATTTAGAAATATTTAAGTACGCTATCAGCAGTCTAGTTGCAACAGCACAGGTTCTGCCTCATTTGGAATCAAAGAGCCGTGTGTGAAGTGTATATTTAGTGAAGTGGTTATTTATTGGGTAGAAATGGTGTAAGGTACCTACGAAAAGGTTTTTAAATGATTTGGGTCTGTTTCTTATAATAACTTAGTCACCGAAGCAATAAATTGTATAGCATTGAAATTCACAGATTTTTAACTTTTTAAATTCTTTTTCAACCGCTTAAAAATGTCTTCGATCCTCCATTGTGATATTGGTAAATGATACGAACATCAACGATTCCTTACAAAATCAATTTTCCTTATACATCTTACTGCTCCAACGCAGGGTCTTTGATAACATTAAAAAGCCTTATTTTTTCTATCAAAAGAGGCCATTTCCTCCGTTTTCTCGATGAATTGACATCCATCGATGTCAGCCCGAACAAAGAGAAATCACAGTACATTTGGCGGGAGTCGAAAAACCACCTCATTTAATGGTATACGCCATCGATTTAGTAAAGTGGGACTTAATGCAGAAGAAATTAAATCGGCTTTGTTTAAACAGATCAGGTTTTGTTGCTACTTTTCTTAGTTAACGTCAATTATAGAGTTAGTAGAAAGAATTTATACATATACATATATATTTACTAGCTTCGCTAGTGGTTTCGCTCACGTAGAATTTCGTCTGCTAAATTAAGTTTCTTAACAGATAATTTTAAATAAATATATATATTTTTAACATACAAACAATTCTACGGTACATCATCTTTGTGTAAGTACACCATCTTTATGTAACTTCAATGGTTTAGGCAGCGTACGCCACGATAACTCTCAGAGGTCACATTTTACTCCGACTTAATTGACATGTATCGTTATATTACAACCAAAATTACATAAAATCATTACAAATTGTAGCTTATATGTTATTCCGGTGTATAATGTAAAGTTTCATCCAAATAAGTCCGGTAATTTTTTCGTGAAAGAGTAATAAACATCCATACAAACTTTCACATTTATAATATTAGTAGGATTAAACACAAAACCAATTTTTTTCACAAAAATGTAGTAGAACTTAAACAATTTAGTAGAAAATGGGTTCAATGAACACTGAACAATGTCGACAATTTTCGTCAAGCGCCCATTTTTCGGAGAATGGCGTTTTGATTACTCATCATAAATATGTTTATAACATAATCTCAAAAGTTCTTTATATGTATACACAATTACCGAGAACAGCTCTTATCTTAAGACAATAAAATGCTGTAATAGCTGCTTCCCTACAGAGGGTTAGAGCAGTTTGCATTTGACCTAACCGGGACCACAGCAGGGTGTTAGGGGCACGCTCCCCTTTGCATCTCTCAGGCCTATGTACTCAATACACACTATTTACTACTCTGCAAAGTAACAAGAGGCAATTTACATCAACACCGTTCCACAACGCTGTATAAAGTAAAAACTACCTTTAGCAACTGCAGTTAGGTATATAATGAAACAATTTGTAATCGATATCGTTCGGTGGTTCTCGTTTAGCTACGGAAAAATTAACTTATGCTAAAGATATTAGGGTTTTATTTCGTATGTAATATGAGGATGAAAGGTCACGTAGCTTTAACTTTATTTCAGCCGTAGCTGTTTAGGTAGGTATAGTATAAAGTTGTCGTATGTTTTAGAAGGATGTAGGAAAAGGTTTGGGTCGCGACGTTTGCTTTTTTGTTATTTGCACATAAAATATGTTCGGTGCCAGTGTCGCAAGTTAGAATGCTAATGTTTTTTTATCGCATGTGCTCAGTATAGGCGGGCCTGATCGAATTTATATGACAGTGTGATGTTGTCTGGGGACAAACGACGTTATGTTGCGATATTAGCTTTTGTGTGACTTCGAAGGGTATCTGCGGATAAGGGAGTAATCTGACTGGGATTTGAACAGAGTGAGTTCTAGATAGTTGTAAAGTTTGTAAAGTTTGTTGAAGCGAGAGATAGATGGGAGTTTGTACCGGTTCAGCTGATAGGACATTATTGAATTAACGCTATTAATTCTGTCAATAGGTAAGATAACGGTATCTACTCCTAAGTCTTAGCTCCTTTAATTCAAAATAATAGTAATTTTACAAGTATAATAAATGAAAAATAAACATTGTGTTTTTTTAAATAGTTATCCAATAATAATTTACGCAATTAAAAACAAAATATTTATCCCAGCACCGAAATAAATGCTCAATATGTGAGACGACGTAATGTGTATTTGTTGATGTTTTATAAAAATAATAGTACTGTGTGCGACCTTCAATTATAACTTTCATTACTTATTTCAGGTTTTAAATGTCAGTTTTGTGTTTAATTAAAACACTCGTTATATTTTTGTGTTTTTTGAGTCACCATTGTAACAGTACTGCTTAAATAGTGCGCGCGTCACCACTACAATGAAACTATGAATGTTTAAATACTTATATTTAGGTGAAGGTTATTATTTTTTTATAAATTATAAACGTATAAGAACTGTATGACACACCGTGTGGTTTTAGTTGATATGAGTTTGATATACGGCCTCACCGATAACCTCGACCAGGTATCATCAATAAGTTGTCTCACGAAAAATAAGATAGCAATGTCTGCTTATCATTAACAAGTCTTTTTCGTCATGTGCGTACACTAAAACTAAGATGATAATGGAATACATGTGTGTACCAAAATAGTAAGGTTTCATTAAACGGGAATATAAGGCGTTTAAAGTGTAAAAATATATATACGGCAGAGAAGCCGCCGTGGTAAGTTAATATTAAACTTGAAAATTCTACTCCATAACAGTACTTGTATGTTGTTGTTGGGTAATAACGGTGCACAAACAGCAATATACACACACACACACACAATATATAATAGTGTATGCACATACCTCGCTACATTAATATGCACAATGTCGCCGCAACCGTAGCGGCTTTGTCATGCATTAAAGTAATAATATACGTTATCAGTATTATGTGCTGGTCGAATAATCGCATAATAAGCAGTTTAAATTGTATGTGTATGGATCACACTGGGCTACTATTCAAAATACTAGTTATAAATTAGTTAGAATAATTGTCTGTACGATAATTATTCAAACCAATTGAGAACCGGTAGCAGTAATTTAGCGCCATTGATTACACTAATTTATAAAAACGAATTGTTATACTATACGAGTAGTATCCAAGTTATCTAATTATATAATATTATATATATATATATATATATATATAACTGTAATAATAAACACAAATAAACAATATACATTCTTTATTGTCACAAAATAGACGTAGGTACATAGTATTAGAAAAAAAAACGACATGTAGGTATGGAAAGTTTTAATTGGAATACTCAGCTGGTACTTAAAATAAGGTATCCAGTGCTATAAGTGCCAGCAATCTTTCAGTTTCAGAGCTAGAGTACATGAAAGTCGACTGGTTACTGTATCTATTTTACATCAAGCTAAATGCTGAATCCAATATATCAGAAAGCGACGAAATGCAGAGTCAAAAAGCTAAGCATTATTGTGGTTCCCTTTGTACCAATTATAAATTTATATGTTACTAACAATTAAATTAAATGAAAAATCTTAGTACCTACCATCTGCAAAAGTTCAAAAAGTATTTTTCCATCTCGATCAGTTTTCCAAAGAACATTTGATTCGTTTGTGTTATCGACGTTTTTATTCATATATGGTGAACCCTCTCCCTCTTTCAACTCTCTTCCTTATGATAAAAAACTTAATTTCGGAAGGAAGCTGAGGACACTCCTCAGCTTCCTTCAGAAATTAAGTTTTCTTCAAAACGAAGTTATATTTTACATACGCCATTAATAAACTCCGTGTCCTTTGGTATTTCTTTACCGTCTTTACCGTTACTTTAATCAAGTTTCAGAAAAAAAAACAGCTCTACATTTTTTTAATTAGTGAGATCTTTAGTTGGAAAAGTATATGTAATGGTATGTAACATTTAGTTGCATAATATCACTAAAACGAAGATCAACGGAGGTGAAGTACTCGCATATATTGTGATAATGACATTACATACTTAGCTAAAGTTAAAATAGAGTGAAAATGATATTCTTTTTAAGGAACGCTAGTAATATGAGTTACTGCTAGCTCTACCGCTTCTACTGCTGTTAGATAGCTGATAAAAATAAGAAAACTGACGTTATTACTGCTGCGTACGTTACGTTACGAGTAACTGGCATCTGACCTCTGCAACCCTGAGGACGAACTGAATTCGAAGTTCGAACTAGTAGTCAGTATATATGAGGAAACTAACGGAACACAGGGATCCACGCCTTAACGTGCTTGCCGAGACTCAAGTGTGAAACACTGCCAACTTCCATACTCCGGGCTGCTAGTAAGGATTTCTTGTAAGAAAACCGTAATCCCATTTTTATTCGAACCGGGAATTGAACCCGAGACATCTTGATTGACAGTCGCATACATTAGCTGAAAGACCAATGAGGCAATCAGTTAAAAACACTATCGAACACAATATACGTTAATTACAACGCAATACTGTAGAATATGTAATACTACATTTATGCTTACCTAAGTCCTTTAAAAATCTGTGTCATTCCTAGCAGTATTCGTGTTAGTAAGAAAATCTAATATTCATGAAAACAATTTTCAATAAATTTGTTTTTCGTTTCGATTCTAAGAAGAAAGTGGGTCGCGAAGGCTCACGTAATATTTGCCAAGGTCTAATCAACAGCTTTGGAATTTCATTAATCAACCAACTTTGAGATAAGAAATTGATTTAATATAATTCCGAAGATTTTTGCTACTCAAGCATTCTCGATAAATTCACAATGAAATCTCAGGTCTATAAACTATAATTGTTTAGTTCTTATAAAAAATAAAAGTGAAAAATGAACATCGATCATAGGTTCATGTAAAATGAGAAATTTCTCCACGTACATGACTTTTGGAATAATTCGACTGCACGATTGGCTTAGTGGTTTAAGCGGTCGCCACGCTACTCTCTACTGCCCTGAATGTTATGGGTTCAAACATCACATGGAACAACACTTTGTGTGTTCCATAAATTGTTGTTCTGAGTCTGGGTGTACTTTTTGTCCGTTTCTTGTACGTTTGTAAAGCCCCCCGCGACACAGGATTTATTCCTAGTGCGGGCGTTGTCTTTGGCTGTAACTGGTAATTTTAACATGCTGATGTAATCGTCTCGTAATCCTTTTCTAAACAATATGTTAAAATATCGTCAGATGGCTGCGCAATTTGGCAGTGTTAAAGAGTCGTATCTCGTTTTTAAATTTTTCTGAAGTCAATTGTTTTGCAATGGTGTTTAGCGCGAAAAGGAAAATAAGGAAAAAGGATATATTATATCAGCATAAGAGTAATGAGAAAATGGTTAAAAAGGTTTGCTTACTCTTTTATTACAGGAATATTATTCCATATATTTGTTGTTGCGATTTCGTCTACTATTTTTGTGGTAATATTTTTATAGGATTGATGAATAACCCTGATATAACCTTGTTGAGGAAATGTGCATGTATATATGTATGTAAATATGTATGAAAAGAGGATATAGCTCTCCTTATACTCGTAGTTTCAGATCTACTTATTCAGTCTGGCTATAGGCATTCTGATTCCTTTTGTTGAAATCATTCTTTTTTTTTATTTAAAGAGTCTGCCAAAGTGATTCTACCCTGTCTGATGAAAAGTATTTTTTATTTAAAGATATTTTACCAAAGTGACTCTATTCGCCTGATGGAAAGCATGAATAGAATCCAAGAGCGGTGGTCGCCGTACTCACTGCGAATGAAGACAGTGCAGTATGGCGACCCACGTTATGGCAACCTAGTGAGATGCTTTTTCACGCCCCGCTTAAAGGACCCGGGATCGTAGTGGGAGGCAAACACGTGCGCTGGCAATGAATTCCAGGCTTTAACTGATTTGCACAGGAAGGAAGAGCCGAACCGTTTAGTTCGGGAGCGTATGTCTACCATTCTGAAACGGTGACTTCTAAGGCCAGCACGGGTTTTCCTGTAGAGGAACGTAGAGGATAGGATCAGTTGGAAGAGTTCGTCAGAACACTCTCCATGATAAAGGCGATAGAGGACGGCCATAGAGGCGACATCTCTTCGCAACTGCAAAGACTCAAGGGAATTAGTGACTTTCGGGTTATTAATAATCCGGACTGCTCGTCGCTGTAACCGATCCAAAGCGTCCAGCAAATACTGCGCGGATCCATCGCAAAGATGAGAACAGTATGCCACGCAGGAGCGTACCTGGGTCTTATAAAGAAGACACAGATGCTGAAGCGCAAAGAACCGTCTCACTCTGTTCAGTATACCCAGCTTCCCCGAGGCCGCCTTAGTAACGCTTTCAATATATTCTCGCGGATTGAGGTCCCGGGCAATATTTATACCCAGGATACTGAGATTGTCCTGCAGTGGTAGTTGAGTATTCTGAAAAGTGGGGAGGTGAAGGAATGGAGACTTTTTGGTAGAGAGCGTGCACGCCTGTGTTTTCTTGGCATTGGACTCGACCAGATTCTCACAACCCTATTCAGAAATGCGGCCTAGGACCCGGTTGAGCTCAGTGACAAGCTTTTGTCGCTTTTTCTCAACGTCCGCTAATTTGGATGTAGGGTGACCATAGTAACATCCATGAACTGTGCTGTCGTCTGCATTGCAATGTATACTGCCAAGGGTCAACATGTCATTGATATGTCGAAGAAACAGTGTGGGTGACAGGACGAAACCTTGAGGTACACCAACATTAACCTGCTGAAGATTGGAGATAGCGCCGTCGCAGAGGACTCTAATGCGGCACTCGTGCAGGAATGCAGCCTCCCAGCCGCAGAGTTTGGGGGACAGGCCGAATGACGGAACTTTGGAGAGGAGCGAACGGTGCCAGACTCTATCGAAAGCCTTGACCATATCGAGGTTGATAGCTAAAACTCCCCATGCTTATCTAGAGCCTCACCCCAAAGGTGTGTGAAGAACGCTAGAAGATCACTCGTGGATCGGTTCGATCTGAAGCCGTATTACTGATCATTTAACAACGAGTGATCCTCCAGGTAACGGACTAGTTGTTTATTAATGACCTATTACGTTTATTAATGTATGAATAGGATCTAAGAGTTGTGGTCATCATACTCATTGCGAAAGCAGGCAGGAGCGGTATGGTGATCAATACTATGGCGACCTTTCTAATGATGAGATGTTTTTTCACGACTCACATGTAAAAGGCATGATAGTCATCATGGCAGTGCAAGACTCTTACATTTACTACGATAATTGTCCCCTGCTGTCAATAGACCTCCGGTCTTGCAGTCAATAACGAAAGACGACAGCACGGAAGCTGTCGTTTTAGGTTGGTCTGTGCGAGCATAGTACTGCCTCGCTCGAGCCGGTCAGTTCATGCTGCAATCATCTGGTTCTACTATCTATCACTTATCTATTTGTTAAGTATCATGTGTTATAAATATCATTAGAAATAAACTTACACTTTATTAAGGGAATTAAAAGTCACTACGTTAGATTATAATTTGTGTATATATACTGAAAGTAACATAAAGTAATGATAATTATTTTCTTTGTTCACAGGTAAGTTGGAGACAGAAGCTCCTCAAGTGTTCCTCTCAGTTTTAATTAAAGGACCCAAGTTGTAACAATCTGATTGAACACGAAGAATTCTTTCACTTTTCAAAGGAGAGATTGAATTAATTAAGAGTTTTCTGTCTTACTTTTATCGTTTTCATATCAATTCTATTTTTAAACTTTGAACATACTTTTTTTTTGCATAGACTACAGATTTATTTTTATTGAAATAGTATTTGATTATTTGAATTTCACATTTCACACTTCATTTGTTTTTTTATTGGTTTATCAATAGTTACTACACTAAAATATTCGTACAAAATAAACAGTGGTAGGTCTAAGTCCATAACTTGTGAAAGTGAACACCACATGTGTATATTCTAGTGTATAATATGAAATATACAATATATTATAACTTGTCACAAAATTACAAAACAGACAAGAAAAAAACTAAAGAAATATGACTAAGATCGTCAGCAATGGGGTTTTTTGAATTAATACACTGTAAATATGAAATGAGATGTCAAGTAGAAAGTACAGATAATAGCAACTAAGCGTAAAGCAAATAAGCGTGCTTATTTTTCAGTTAGCTTCTACCGAGTTAAAAAAATGATATAAAAATAATTTCAAATTAATTCACAAAATATTTACATATCAATACTATTCCTTTTTTGAAGTAATAATTACGATACTCGGAAAAAAAATTATTTGTTCTTAAAGCCTTATTGTTTCATAATTTAATTTTGTTCCTAAATGGCTAGTTTTAACAAAACGTAGTTGGTAGAACAAAAAAACCTTTCAATATAACCTTTTTAGAGATCACAGTGTAACAAACAGTTAATCATAATAATAGAACTCTGTTCACATAAATCCTATTTAACGTAAACGAGGATTTAAAGCTTTAACTGGACCAGCATATGTATGTACTTCGGGTTGTAACAATGGATCTTACAACCACTCATTTTGCTACTCTGTCATTTAAATAATAGAAAGATTTTAATCTCTCGACTGCCTCGATGGTGTAGCGGTAGTGAAAGCGACTGCTGTGCTTAAGGTTTCATTGTTTCGATGTTTGGGTGTTTTCTATGTATATTGTGTTTACAAAAAAATATGAGTATTCTATCAGTCAGTCTAGTTATCATAGTACAAGCTATGCTTGGTTTAAAACTAGATGGCGTTGTGTACTATAAGTCCGAAAGTGTTATTATTTATTTATTTATTCTACTAGAAATGTATTCATATGTATTTTTTTCACCATAACATTAAGATGCTTAGACAAACTTGAATATGTCATAACTTATCATGTACTGAAAGTAAGTACCTTGTAACTACTTTGATAGTTTCAGACAAAATAAAATATAATTTGGCAAGAGTAAATTAAACGAAATGAAATTTATTTCCTTTCAAACAGAAATTGGATCTCTAGAACTATTTAATTATTTTTCAATGCCGAATAAATCATTTCAAATGAGTTACCAAAATCAAGAAAAAATTACCTACCATTTATAAAATCACTTCTCTTTTTCACACATAAGTACAAAGGCATTCTGTCTCTCTTTTACTTATAAATTTAAAGTTATTCGTTTCTTTCTTACGAGTTATTGCCAACTTATAATATTTTTCGCATGTTTGTGGTCCGTGTGAGATAAGATATCTTAGATACCATAGTCACATTGTAGAGGAGAAAAATGATCTTCAAACTGTTATGGCGATGTGTTTTACAAGTAGACATATATTTTACTTTGGTAGTTACCACTAATGCTATATCAGTTAAGGATTTTTAATAATCCAACTAAATCCTATTTTCTAGTTAAAGTTACAGGTAATGCACGCATATTTTAAAGTTATAAAATTAGATGTTATCGTATCAATGAAGAAATGGATTGAAGTAATTCAAATTGACATTCAAAGACGTCCTTTATATAAACTAACAGTAATTAACAAAACACTATGTGACCATCGGTTATTTCTTATATACTCACTCATACACAATATCTAGTAATGAATGTTCATGAAAAATGTCTAGACTGCTAGATTTCGCAACGCATTAATATACAATAACTTGAATGTTAATAAGAACGGAGTGTATTTGGCACAAGCTACTATGCAATAAAATTGGGGAGTGGAAGTACTCTTGCCTACGACACTGGCAACAATCTTGCTCTAAAGCTTATTTAATTAGTTCGCGGAGTTTACGGAAATAAGTGCAATTCTAGTGCCATTATCAGCAGGTGGCGCGTTCCGCACACATTCAAAGACTTAACTACATTTGTTGCAGTTGACTCCCCTAAAAGAACTTCGATATGAGGGTGACATGCGAGATTGCGTCTTATAGAAAATTAGTTATGATTTAAAATGTAAGTGCTTATAAAAAGTGCTGATATTTTCTTGTTTTTGTATAAACTTCTCTACCGAATTCTCTATATGTTAAATTTTAATATACGTACAACAATTTATCAGTAAAAAGTAGGGAAATTGTTACTTTGGTGAAGTGTTGTGATGTGAATGTTAAGAATTCAATACTTCGCTATGTACACCTACGAGTATTGATTGCCCGAGTTTATCAGAGCTCTAAATTAAAATTATTGCTTATGTAAAACAGATTTTGTATCACTTTTTATTAAACAATAAACTTTCTCAAATATATTGAATTAAATACATTTGTTTCTTAGTACAAAGTAATAATATTTTATTATAAACAACATTGCGATTAAATCGTCGAGTCAGTCCAATGTGAGTGGACCCTTACAACGAATTGTTGCACCCAATCTCCCCTCGCAAACCCCTGGGGCGTCATCATACTATTACGATGAAATAGGAGGTTGCCTTATCTCGCCACTACAGGATAGAATAAGCGGAATAAATAGCTTTGTATAACCAGATTTAGCACAGGTACTTCAGAATGAATTGAGCAGGTTGAATTTAACCGTGTTTCTGTTTAACATACATTGTGTTTCTAGTAAAAATGAGTTAAAAACTAAGTTCCTATTACGACTGTCTAGTTTTCATTAAAATTCAGTCACATGCTTATATATTACCCATAGTATTATTTATTGTAGTTAGATAGATACGGTAGATGACGCTTTATTTGTTTTTTTTTTTATTTTAATAGCCTGCCAAAGTAACTCTACTAAAGCATCAATAGAATCCAAAAGTTGTAGTCACCATACTCATTGTAAATGCTACGGTGGCCTATTACGATTTTTACGCCTCACTTGGTGACATAATAGACATGACAGTCATCGTAGCATTGTAGATATTGCACACACTTACTACGACAACTGTCACTCTTGCATCAATGGTACACTGGGGTCTGTACAGTTATTATAAAGTACAAAATATACAGTAGAAATAATGTACAAATTAGGTCAAGTTAAGTTTTAAAATCAAAAGAAAACTAGTCTTCATTTGGACTTGATTATGCAGTTGAAACTTACTACAGGATGGGCGTTCCCAGCCTGATAAATGATGTGTAATATCATTCGGCGCCGATTGCGAGAGAGGCATCGATAACCAGTTAACCCGAACACAATGTATGTATTACAATGAACATCATAACTCACTGACGGAAGCAGTCAACCATCAATAATAAATGATGAACAGAGAATACTTTCGGTGCGATGGACTTTTATGAATTGAAGTTTGACGGTAATTAATAACTTTAACTCCTTTTTGAGCGAAAAACAGAAATGAAAGTTTAGATACGAAGTGATCGAATACTCCAATACATGAAATAAAAATAAATAAACAAATATTTCGGACATTGATACACAATGTCATCTAATTTCAAACTAAGCAAAACTTGTGATATGATAACTAGACTGACTGATTATTATATACTTTTTTTATATACTTTTATATACATTTTTTTTGTAAATACCTACATATTATGCATAGAAAACACCCAAACTTCGAAACAAATATTTACAGACCCTACAAAATTTGGTCCGATCCGGGAATCGAAGCCGGGAACTTAAGCACAGCAGTCGCAATGAATAGATAGTAATAATTATATTTTGTTTATATTATAATATATATTATATATTGCTTATATTATACACTAAATTATAAATATCTTTTACATCCGTGATAGTATATAGGAACAACATCACAAGACTCTTAAAGTGGCAATATTCACCTAAGCATTTTATTGTTATGAATTAAACTGAGTTATAATTAAATATCAAAAAAGTATGACTGACTTGAATGAGCCTTATCATGATGGATTGTGACAAATTGTTTTCATAATTCTTTATTTATCTTTCAAAGAATGGAACAAAACGGCAAGTATACAAAGAAAAACAACTGAATTGTGTACTTTCTTATTTTTGTTAGTCTATTTATTAACGTCCGAGTATCTTAAATTATATTGATTGAAATTGATAAATGTCTCATGGATAAATTTCATGTTTTTTAAATTCAATATGGAGATAGGATAATATGGACGATAAAGACAATTAGAAAACATTATCACAGCTTTATTTAACAGTAGAAACATTTAGTTGATGTTGAAACTTCGCCTGTACTCTTGTCGATATAACTTAGTTTTATTGAAGTTTTCTTCTGCGTCGCCATTGTTACGTGTTCCTCTTATTCTGTGAGAAATGGTAAGATATGTAAACTAATAACAAGTTTACATTTTCAGCTGAAGTATGATGGATAAGAAAAACCATGTCGCATGAAATTGAGTTTTTAACTGATTTAACTTTTGAATAACTTAGACGAACTCTTTATAAATCTGTGAGTTTTATTTTTACAATAAAACAATTTTGTTTCGAATATAGATAGGGCTTGCTGCTCTTACGAATATCGGTTTCAAGTGGTAATCAAATACACAGCTTATATTTAAAGTTCTGTTTATGGTAAACATTTATTAGTTAACGCTATTTGTAAGGCTATTGCGGTGGGATATCTTGAACTTCTAATAGATAATATGCAATTACATCTCAAACTTCATTACTTTTACAAACTAAAATTTAGTTTTCAAAGTCAGTAAAGCAAATCTGTTATTATTTCCTTGCATGTTAAGTTTCAATTGCAACGTCCCAAAAACATTAAAAAGCAAATAACTTTCTTTTTAAAAATAGTTATTATTATACACATAAATTTTTGATCAAGACAGTCTAGCAACTTTGAAATAGTTCCACATTTCGCAGTTTAAAAGAAAAATCTCTTTTTACCAACAATGCAGGCACAAAATAAAGTAAAAGCAAAAACAGTTTCAAGTTTATTTGTTTGGTTTAAAAAAGGATTTTTGGTATAAAGCTTTTTATGTTTTAACAAGATCTTAGTAAAATATTGGCACTACAAGAAAACATAGAGCACAATTGTCTTTACTTTTATTTAAAAAAAAATCTATCACTGTTCGGTTCTGTACATATGTATATAAAATCGGCAAATACATATAAAGTTGTCCGTTTCAAAAACTTGAAAGTTGAAATTTATCGCGTCAGTTTTCCCCTTCATTTCTTATCAATGCAGCAACAGGTTACCATAGCGAAGAGTAATAGAATACAGTTGGTTGTTTATATAATAGGAACTACGAAACGATATACTTACAAAGGAACTAATTTGTTATCGAAATTTCGATTACAAAATGTTGTCTCAGTGGAAGAGGGAACTCTCAATTGAAGCGACAACTTGTCCCAAGGGTACGATTACGATATTTCCCCGATCCTCGTGAGTCCTTGACGGCTTCACCGGCCAATATATCACGAATGTGTCCCTTTGGTATATAAGTAAAATACCCATTCGAGCCTTTTTCATTTATTTTGTTAACAGTTGACTTTTGTTTTGAAGGGGAGGCACGCAATTGACAGCTACCAGATGTATAAATGTATGTGACTTAAATATACTTAAGTGTAGGGTTATTTACTGTACAGGCTTGTTGTTTTTGGATCTGAAAGTAAGGTTCTTTATGAATAACTTGGTAAATACTTACGCATCATAATTCAAAGTTAATTGACCTTTGGTATTTTGGTTATTGTCTAAGCACTTTCTCTTCTTTGTATAATTTATATAATAATTAGGATATGTCTTGTTGTAAGTTCTTCACGTCTATGAGATATCGTATTGCGTGAGATACGTTCTTCATATCTCTATGTAGACTACTATTATCCAGAGCGCCGTTGCGTTGTGGACTTTGTTGCTAGAAGATTCTATGAAAAGGAACTTTTTTTTCTTAAAGCAAAACAGTCGTCTATTGAAAATATAATGCCGAATATCGTGCGTTGACATGTTTTCATAAGGAGAGGAATGGACACGCTTATATACTCTGTGTATCGAAGGTAATGTTGCGGAATTAAAGTTTATCTTTCCTTTTTACAGGTTACATGTATTGACAACTATATACGGAAAGGAACGTTTAGTTAAATGAACTGTACATTTTGCGTGTATCTTTTAACCGTCTTTGCAAAATATGTACAGGAGGGGTCTTGGAAAATTTAAAAAATTTGATTGCATATTTTTATTGACTTTCATGTGTAGTTGCACAACACTTTCGTTTCAACAGTGAATCGTTCAAATCTTATATTTATAAACTTTATTTATTCAATATAAATTTATGTTATGTATGTTCAAAAAGGCTGACGACCTAAATAAATACTTAAAGAAAAAAATAGTTTTCACTTTCATTTGTTTAAACCTAAAAAGAACCATTATACCACATTTCTCAAATAGCAAGTTGTGTGACAATTAACTGTTTGAAAATAAGACAAACACTGAACTATGTACAATTACAGTAAAATACAGCAATCTCAAGCAAAATGTGAAATCACATTAAGATTTAATATAGCTCCAAAAAACTCCATCCCCATCTTACCCCAGCCGTGCATTCAAAAGCTCTCAATGTTATTCCTCCTACTAACGAAATGTATCCAAAGTTATCTAAATAAGGTCCATTCTGTTCACCTGTACCGTAAAATGCCTTACATTACTGCAAATTGGGTACAGTCGGGCCCCAACGTTTTGAGGGGATACGTAACCTAATAAAAATGGAAAAAATAACTCTAGAAAGCGGAAAATGGTAGCCAACATTCTCATAGAGGCGGACCATTAACCCTTAATATCATTCATTAGGAATCATGTTATTTTTGTTGTCGGGTATCTACACGTATGATGTTCAAAGAAAAGTTTCAGCAAGAGTTTCTGAGTGACGATTTTTGTTAGGACTTTATTTAAGGAAGATAGTAAAGATCACACATCGCTAATATTCTTGTTAATCTCTACAGTGAAGCCCAATGTCTATATTAAGAGTGATGGCCAACCACGATTAAGTAACGTCCACGTGTGACTAATCTTCACCTGATTGGCTTTATCCGAATATGGAACTCGTGCATTTACGGGCAGGGACTTGTTGGGATCATTAGATGATCAGAGTTGATAATGAATTTCTTCTATTTTAGGCAGCATATGGCACAAGGTGTGGTGTAGGTTGGCTTAATTGCGACATACCGCCTTACAGAGACCTGCCATGAAGTAAAAATCTAAGGGGGTTTTCCTAAAAAAGAGTGCAGTAAAAGCAGTTAAATAGATGAGTTTTAGATCCACGCTATTATCGCTAATGAATCGGTTTCTTTTATTGTGTAGACGTACTTATTGTGATTAGTCTTTGTTTTTTAATTTGTATTTGATTGCACGGTTGGCCTAGTGGTTTAAGCGGTTGCCACGCCGTTCCGTATTACACGAGTGTTTTGGGTTCAAATCCCACATGGGACAACACTTTGTGTGATCCACAAATTGTTATTCCGAGTCTGGGTGTTCTTTGTGCCCGTTTCTTAAATGTTTGTAAGTCCCCCGCGACACAGGAATCATTCCTAGTGCGGGTGTTATTGTAAAAAAAAACTTACTAAGACACCCCTATCCTCTACTTATATGAACTTCTCTGATCAGAATAGCATTGTAAGTCGAAATCTTTCCTAATGAGAGACCTATCTCCAGCAGTGGACTATTGGCAGATGCTCTACTTCTGTTTAACATATTACTATTTGCTCACAAAAAATAATAAGACCAAAATCAATTTAAAATTTAATTTCATTCAAGTTAACTCTAATATCAGGAAATGATGACTTCTCTCTGGCCGCCTTCCATTTTATTTTATCACTGACAATATAAGGCTAGTTTTTTTGGCGAAGCTCCAATTCTCACAGTTTTGTATGTTGGTAGCCTTGTGGTTGCCATTAAATAATACATGGAACATGTTCCACAAGCTCACATTTTAAAATAACCAAATAACGACTATACCATTACTGTAATTAAATTCTAGGATGTATTTAGCTGATGAGTTGTGTACCTCTATCTCTTTATAAGGTTACATTCACGGTCTAAGATTGCATTACTGTGTAAGTAGGTTGAATAATTGAAATTTCTTTAGGCTTACGAGTCAATTTAGGAGTTGTTGGCTCGATATACGCTTAAAGTAAATTTTTCTTCACTGCTTAGGCGTGTCTACGTCGTGTCACTACCAATACCTGGTAGGAGTTTAAATGAAGATGAATAAATAATTAAAAATGTTACAATAATAAAAAGGACCTTACATTCTTCGAGTATATAGCCACTTAGAAAGGTCTATTACAACCAACAAAGAAATAATAAATCAAAACAAAAGAACATTGAAGTTCACAGCGGCGCATAAGTAGCGAATTTTCCACCCCGCCGGCTTTAACACAATAGATTTCCTCAGTGACGTTGAACTGCCTTAGTTCAACGACCAAACGTACTATAATAACATCAGATAAGGCTCTAATAAAACCGAAAACTAATTACCAAGCTCAAGCTAATTCCGTTAACGGTGATATCAATCCATTTATAATAATTTAGAAGCGAGTATCGGTATCTTTGCGAGGCAACTGAGTGTTTTAATACAGGAAAAATATATCTTTACTTAACTCCGTTGTTATACAAATTGATGTAAATGTAAATTATTTAAAGAAGAACTCCATACGTAATCTATAACTTAAATTTATTAACTCTTCTATTTTATCTATATTGTACGTCTTAAAAATAGCTTAAACGGTTGGAATTGAATATAGTGTTACAACAAGGTTTTGTTTTCAAGTATGTGTGTGTATCCATATGTTTATCTAATTTAAAGCAAGGAATTCTTGCAACATCCTTTCGAAGAAGATGCTTACATATGTCCACCAGTGGACGGTTAAAATCTATCGATGTAATGTGGACTCTTGTGTAAATAAATACTCGTACACACAATATAATGTTGTACGAATCTCGAAAGCGGGTTTACACTTGTGTATTTGCATTTTTTTAATATTCAAATATGTTTTTGACTTTTAAATGTGTGTAGTACTCAAAAAAAAAATCTTCTAGAAACAGCAGCTTTTACATATAAAAAAACATGAGTCAAGCAGGTACAGATTTTAACCATAAAATAAAATAAAAAGTACTACATATTTTTTTTTCTGTGTGGAAATCCCAACGGATACCACCGAAAGGTGGTTATGTCGGACTCGAACCGACAAAAATCCACACGCTATCTCAGGTACCAGTAGCCGGAGGACCAGGTGCATCCTAATAAGGTAATGCCTGGAACCCCGACGCACCTCTAGCCACCTACGGCTGTAGATGCCCCCCTTACTGCCCCCCAAAAGAGCGCGCAGTCCGTAGCGTTCACATCACCACCCCGGCCTGCTTTTGCGACGGTGTCAGAGGACCTCACCTGTCACCCCAAGCTAGCGCTTACGGAGGACATACATCATTTAGTGACTGCATAATATTCTGTACTTTTATCTAAAAATAAACAATATTGCTCTACCACATTCTAAGGCCATATATTGTCATCACCTTTAGACATTGCGTCGTTATACATAATTGTATAGCATAATGTTAATTACTACCTACACTAACGACATTCTCGATCCCTAAAGGTTTCTAGGTCATTAAATGGCATGTCTAATTGCCTTGTCTATTCAGCCTTTTACCCTGGCTATTCAGAGCTGACCTATTACTTGCCTGTCTACTCCTACAGAGAAACATGTTTATTATTTATAAGAGGATCTTTGGATTTCATTTCACATGGTTTATAGACACAGTAGGGGTCCTAAGGGTTTAGTTACTATCTGTTTTTAATTCTATAGGGAGTAAATAGGCAGATTATGTGCATACAACTCAAAAGACAAATAGGTGTGTGCTAAAATTGTTGGGATAAGGGTTTGGAGTTCTAGTAATCTGACTTTATTGTAAAACTGTTAATTTATTCAATTTAAAAAATACTTATCAATTAATTTCAATCACAAAATAACCTAGTATAATAGAATATTCATGACAGTATGAAAATATTTTAATACATCGTTAATTATATATCTGATTTATTATTAATGCACTTTACTCAAAAACAAAATCCAACACCACTTTTCTCTAATAACACGTATTGAATACAGTTTTACAATTTCATTGTTTCACAATAAACATATATGTTATGTTCTTAAGGCAACATAATTCTTATTGCAAATAAAAATGACAAACCCTACGTAAGAGATATGTATATCGGATGTACCCCAAAAAGATAGGGTGAGCTTGCAAATTGTGCTTAATAATAATAAGGCAAATACTAAAGCAAAACGGAGTTCAAATTATTTGTCTGGGGTATTGTTCGTATTCTTTTGTATGGCGATTCCAAGTCCTCTGGGTGTGAAGGTTGCGAGGCATAGAATGGCCCATTGGTGTTAATGACACTATCTTTGTTTCCTTTGCCACGCTTTGATGAGACCGTGTGTCGGAAACACAAGTAATGGAGGTTCTATGTTATTCGCTGTGTTTTTTTTTCGTTTATTTGGAGTGGGTAGGTGGAGAAATGCGGTTCGTTACTTCAGCGCGTAAGTGTGTGAGGATGTTTGTCGACAGTTTCTCTTTTGCCAATGTAATTTGATGTGTTTTGTGTTATTTCTCTGAAGATAATGTGAAAAATTTTTTGTTCTTCGTTTTTATTTATTACACGTTTTATTTGAGTGTCTCGATAAGTGAGAAAAATAAAAGGTGCTGTTTAGAGCACATATAACATTGATAGATCTATTTAATGGTATTTTGCCTATAATTTTATCTAACAAAGAATTCTGAAAACTCATTTTAGCATTTAATACACCACCCTAATTGACACCCTCGGAACGACTACGCCTCTTCAATGTAGGAGGAAAATATATTGATTAGGGTTATCACAAGATTAAATACATTTTCTCTCATGGGAAATATCGTTGCTTGAAATAAGAAGGGCTATAACCAGAGTCTATGTCCAGCAGTAGACTACCCTAGGCTATTGATGCGATAAACAGAGTAGTCGATGTAACGTAAAATATAATACCAAGACTTGTATCTGAATTTTTAAGATACCACTTATTAATTAGTTATAGTAAGTACTATCCCAGTAAAGACAGGGCGTCTACGCTGAAATTGTACAATCAATTGACATGCTAAGTAAAGTCAGAGTTCTTAAGGAAAGATAGTCAAAATAGAAGAAAGTCATTATGTGTTTAAAGGCTGTTACTTGAGCCATTGAGACAACCCACGCGTCTATTTTATAATGATAAAATAAAAATAAAAATTGTAGAAATCTTCATTCACATAAACATATTTTAATGAAGATTTTAAGAATGTATTCAGAGGTATATAAACCAAAAATATATGTATTTAAGTTCATATATAAACAGAGTGGTGAAATAAAAACCGAATCCGTCATTTCATATACATAAGTGTGGGTATATATTCATTCACGCTATTTCGTTTGAAGTCATACATAGTCAATGGCGTACGACTCAGCCGGACCTTTTAGCTGATGAAACACAAAAGATTTTCTATGTAATAAGTGTAAATTTTATTGTAATCACGTGTTTATTCGTCGCTTGGTGTTGTACGGATACAAAGGAAAATGTAAGCAGGTAAGATGGTATTTTTTGTTAGGTTATATTTGAAAAAATGTCTACTTGTTATGATTCTATTTTAGTTAACAATTTCGGAACTGTCTTAGATTCTTCAATTAAAAAAATAACTATATATTTGTGAACTTTTAACAGAAGTTGTAAGTTTCTTTTTATTAAGCTATAAAAATTGACATATAAAGTGATTAACTTAAATTTTGATGCTTATAAAATTATAATTTACATCATCGACAGCTTTTAACTGTCCACTGGTGGACATAAGCTTTTTCTTCGAAAGCAGGTGTATGATTTCGTTCAACATTACCTGTCAAATCTTATAAAACCATAGTACATTCTATTGTTTATGAAAAAAGCTAGAATTAGTACCATAATTTCATATAACATAGTTTTATTTTTTGCATACATCACATATTAGACAAAAAGTAAAGTCAACGTTACTCGGAAATTATTAATTTTATTTACGTGTATAATATAGTGCAGTAAATAAATGTGCTCTTTTTTTGTTAGAATGGCCAATGTACTACAAATATAACATTCTTCTTTGTATGAATTGTGTCATTATTGTGATACGTATGTGGAGAAACAATCGCAGTCACGGTTGCACGATGTCTTTTCATTATTCCTCAACCCTTCCACCGCCATCCATTACACTAAAGAAGAATGGAAAGTAGAACGTGCATTTTCGTCTCTTATCTTTTTACTTTTTACGTAACATAGAGGTACAACATTCGCTTTTCCACTAATGAAACCTCTTTGGTTGCAACGGCAACAACATTTTGATAATGAATCGTAGGCGGTACTGTTTAGTTGTGTTCTCATTCGCTTTTTTAGTTCAATTTTGTTAAGACGATGTTACACCAGACCTAGTTCCTTTTATGCGTTTTGACAACAATGTGACAATATAAATCATAATTGTGTATAAATAATGCAAAAATAAATAAATAAATGAATATTTCGGACATTTGACACACAACGCCATCTAGTTTCAAATTAAGCAGAGCTTGTACTATGATAACCAGACCAACTGATTGAATACTTATATACTTTTTTGTAAATACATACATATTATATATAGAAAACACCCAAACTTCGAAACAAATACTTGCAGATCGTACAAACATTTGGCCCGTCCCGGGACTTGAATCCGAGACCTTAAGCACAGCAATCGCATTCACTACCGCTGCGCCACCGAGGCAGTCGAATTTTTGATCAATAGATAATATTGATCAGATCTTCGAAACAAAATAGAAAAAAGAACAAAGTTGCTATTGTAATATTGTTATGTTGAATATTTTAAGTTGTATAGAAAACTTTAGAGCAAAGAAACACAGAGTTACACATACGTTTATTTTTTTTTAAGATACATAGAGAAGCCAATCATCCAAGCGATACTATGTACTTATTTTAAGCATAATGTTGAACAGAATCATGATTAATAATGAGAATACCATGTGATAGAGAAAAATTGAAGCAATAAAGACATTGCACCAACCCTAAATTAATTTGGAATAAGGCTCAGAAAATAATCATTATGATGACGTTACTATGTTATAACAGGTGAAAAATCCGGGACGTTAAACTCAACACCACTCCATTTCACGCAGCGCCTCACTGAGCAACGGATTAACTTCTACTCAAATAGCTTTAAATCTCTTACATAAAAGATAAAACAGCTTGATAGTAATGGTAGTATTATCCCCTCGTGCGATGTAAAGAAAATGTATTACCGTAGAGAACGAAAGGAAGTAATTTCACTCAGTTACATATCCGTTTAATGGTCGCAATTAGGTACGTCGCTTTAAAAGCATATTAGATGTTACATGGCCGCGAATAATGTAGCTATTAGTTAGATAAATAGTGATGTAGGTAAACGGCTACGGTGAGGCATTTACGGTGTGTCGTAGACAATTTCGTAGACCGCGTAGCACTATCTTACAATGTAGAACATTATCTTACTTCTGTTCTAAATTTGAAAGTGAATGGAATTTTATTCTCAATAATGTTAAAATAGCTAAACGGTTTTGAATAAAAATTGGCACAGGAATAGATTACAACACAAATATAGGCTTACTTACCTTTACAAGCTCGTGTAAATTTATATTTAGAATTAATTCAAATAACAACAGACAGATTTAGAATTGCCTCCCAACACTAAGATAATTGTGTTAAGAATCTGTAGGAGGATCTAAATTCGTCTTTAATTTTATTTGTGTGGGAAGCAACATTTTTTATATTTAATCGTAAGCTTATGAATGTAATCGAACAAAATTCCTCAATAAACACTTTACAACAATTTTATGTCTTTAATAAGACCATAGCTAACTTAGAATAACAGTTCTAATAACAAAGGAGGATTACTATATTAAGTACCATAAACAAAACAAAACACAGGATAACAGTCAAAACGAGCTTTGAGCATATTCAGAACATGTTCCAGCTGCCAACTGACAAATAAACAGCACCACAAAGTTATTAAACCACGTGAATGCCTCGTTTAATGGAGTAAGTATACAGTTAATTTAAATTGGGGTGCACTTAATGCAGACGATATGAGTGGTGTAAGGCTGTGAGTACATTTCTAAGCTTATACGCAAGTTACTTTGTTATGTGCTTTTGAAAAGATACTGTCATAAATTATTTTATTTTGATAAAATGATATTTTTTAGAATCGATTTTTTTTAAACATCGACACTAATTGGGTGACTATTAGCTAAGTACTTGCAATTTACTCAATAAAACTAGTTGAAGCCTTTTATATGACCCACAGATCGGGCTTTTCGAAATATCTATGCAATTTTAATTCCGTTTCATGTTTAAAATAAATCTTAATAAAAAAAGTTTTATTTTCAATCTGTTATGTTAAATAAGGAAACATGTTGTGTTGGGTATTCTTCTAGATTTTAGTGCCAGTTCCTTTTTCAGATGGAAAAAGATTAAAGTAATATCGCAAGATCGAAGACGACTCTAGTTTATGTCAAAGATTTTTTTTTATTTCTGACATATAATACATGACATTTGACAAATAGGACTGTCCAAAATAAAGATAAAAGGTTCAGTAGCTCATCACAGTACCACCTGCGTTATTAATCATAAAACTCGTTCTTTGTCTATTTTTTTTTTATTTACATATTTTATTTAACATATCTTATTTACATTCTTTTTAGTGATTTTTAAGTCGTAATTTAAGTCGTAATTTTACTATTCGGCAGAGCCTATTTGGGAGTTAGAGAACGCTGATTAATTCATCTTTCTAGGAATAGACTACAACAGGCTGATAGTGAGCAACAGCAATATTCTGTACGGATGATTTCACACAAATGTCTTCACAGATAAAGCATAGCAAACGAGTTGACGAGTCACCTAATTTTAAGTGACTGCCATCGATGTATGGATAACTTCAACTCCAGAGAATCTCCCTCACACGCTAAAAAAGCAACCAAAGAATTACTCAACACACGTTTCCGGTGATATCATGGTATTACTCCTGCCAAACTGATCCATTTGTTGCGAAGCTTAGCGCTTTTGTTCATGTTGTACTCGTATGATGTGGACTACGCCTAGCCAATTTCGGCCACGGCGACCAGTCTAAACAGAGTGTACAAGCATGTGTAAAAACACAAGTGTACTCTCTATTCCCTTACTCTCATAATCCGATGGAGCAGCTGTCCGACATGACCGGGGAGAGATCAAGTGCAGGACAGTTTTAGGTCCTCTCTAAGGCACGAAAGTTAAGATCCAACTTTTTCCTTCAGAAATTTCAGGCTGTTATTAAACATTTTTATAATCAGAAAAATTCAACACGTTTTGGTCCGACCCGGATCTTGGAACTAAGACTTTTTGATCGACTATCACATACCGCTAACCGCTAGGCTAACGCGGATCTGTCTCATATAGAGGGTCAACGAGGGTCTTAGTACGCATACATTATACCTACAGGATATTGTAGAGATATTTAGTTGAACAAAAAAAAATAATAATCAAGAAAGGGTCAAAACATTGTTATGTACACAAACTTGTTATAGAAATGCAATTGTGTAGCTGCGTCGTTTTAATTGAGTTCGTTAATTATCATCATTGCTACCGCTCCGTCCGTCTGTTTTCATTTTTAATTTCATCCTTCAGTGGTGCTATTTCACCTTAAAGTCAGTTAGCTTGATATAGGATTTTAATTTTGTTGCCTGTTTTGTAATGAGAAATAAAAAATATGCATAAAAAAATTGCGTCGTCACTCCAGACTAGTCAGTCATATGTGTAAGCTTGGCTTTTGTATGCCAAACTGTGAGTGTGAAATTAAAAAAAATTTTTACTAGTTTTAAATAGAGATATTCGAAAAAATTGTCAAGATGAAAGCAGACGTATCTATAAGAATAGTTAAAAAAAAAACAATTAGTTGCGTTCCGGGAGTGCCTTCAGAAGTGAAAACTTGAATATTAACGTTGTGCAAATTTGATATTTTGCAATAGTTAGGAAATAATTTTGCACAAATTGCTTTAGTTATCAGTATAAAAGTACTATCATTTATGTCGTAAAATACAATATTCATTTATTGCGCTACAGTACACAAACATGACAATTTATATACACGCACATTCGCGCAAGCACTCTGCGCCGCCTAAACGAAACAACAGGCGCAGGTATACATGTTCACCGCCTGGTAGAAAGAGTAAGGGATACTTCCTATCCTACTACTCGGATAGTAAGTATCCCCTCTAGGCGGTCTACTCTCCCGTCGTCCTACGAACTTTCGAACAGGTCACGTGTCATGACGCGAGTTTAACATTTTTTACCCATCACAAAAAGTGCACAACGCTGCTAAAGAAGTTTCACTTCAAAAATTATCACATACCTAAACATTTTATTATCAAAAGCCAACCAATGTGTACCGGCTCAATGGTAGAAAAAATGTCACATACAAATTGCTCGCGTACAGTCGGGATTGATTGATGACTACAATCTGTTTTGTAAGATTCTAATCCTCTATACCCGATCTCTCTCACTTTATGTGTTGGACCTGTCTATAGGTCTGACTAGTGATGAGTAACCCTGACTGTCGGTCATGAGATCGATTCGATTAATTCTGTCTGAGTGTAATTTAGATGTAGAAGAAGGTTTATCAACAGTATGATTAACATAATACACGCTTTGTCTGCACAACGGTGTGTAGGTAACACAAATTATTATTGTTATTAATCTCTCTGTAATAATAAATAGTAGCTTAATTTATTTTTCAAATAAACTTGAAAAAATATCTACTTGACATTACACCATTAACACCGAACAAGTTCAGCGAACTTAATTTTATTTCAAGTCCTAACAAAAATAAAAGTTTCAAAAGAGTATCTTAGAAAAGGTCTCTATCTTAATTAACGATGTTCTGATAAAAATAAACGGGGGTATCTTATAGAAACCCCGACTATTGTTTCCCGACGCCATTGTTTTACAATGACGGAGAATTTTCTAGTCTGCTGGCACTGGGGTTGTTTCAAAACATCGCTGTTTGGCCTGAACATCGGTTGGAAAATAATAGAATAAAATCTCGGCTCTGTTTAGTCGCATTGTTCATTCGATATCGGAGATACATTTCGATTGAATATTATTGTATAGAGTTTCGTGGGGTTTATTTGGATTTAGATGAATGGAAACATTTCGAGTAAGATAAGCCAAGAGACAGATAAAAGACAGGGCAAGAATCACACAATGTTTGGATGTTGCTTTTTAAGTAAAATGCGATATTACGTATGCTCTAATCACGGCATAGACGTTTTATTAGATTTCCTGTAAAAACATAGGTGAAAGCCCAAATATACGTAAATAAGTAAATATACATTTTATTCATGAAAACTTTGAAAACAACAAAACCCAATAGAGAGCTTAGTGATTCTCAAACGTCCACCTCTATAATCTCTAAATTTGTAAATATTTATCGAATAAAATAACAAAACTGTATGTGTATTTAGTTTATTAAATTAAAACCGAGTACGTAATAGAATAAAGGTTCACTATAGAATTGTTATTATACCAAATCCTACATTTTATATTGGGGTCGAAGCCTTCATAAATATTTTTTTTATGTGTGTTGACACCTATCTTGATAGTCAAGTTTTATCACTGGGACAGCAATCTTAGATAAGTTGCCGGTACATGGATTTGTGAGTTGAAGAGTTAGTAAACAGTTTAGTAGAAGATGGTAACGACAACGATGGATAAGAATATTGACCCAGTTATAAAGTTGGATTACTATGATTTATAGCGGGCATTAAGAAGAGGAAAGGAGGTTCATGTCTCTTATTGTTTAACTAGTTTCTGTTCTAGAGCTGTGAACCTCTATTTCACTATGCATTATGTGATAAATGTACTACATTTGCATAATAAATTTAGTCAGTACTAAAGATTTATTGGGTTCATTGATATTAAATCCCGAATAAAGTAATAATTTTAGTTTTCACAAACTACAATACCGACACTGGTGAAATTTAATAATTAATGTACACATTAAAATGAATTCGAATTACTTTTGAGTCGATCTACCAAATTAAAATGCCTGCTTAAAGGTAAATATAAATTTACCACACATACTTACAAAGATAAAAAAACTTGCACAAACATGGTAAACGTACGGGCTGAACAAAATACTCCGTAACTTCGTTCCATTTTGTGCCCGCAAGTGAGACGTTCGTAATAAAAACTTTGAATGGCAGAACCACTGCAGAACTTATACACAGTGGGTAATTCGTAGCGTACATACTACTCTTGACAATACTCTTTGTCATGGAACGAAATTGTTCAGACGCAAACCTTATTAGCTTCGAAGAATATTAATGAGTTCTTACCACAAGCTTATAGATCTAAATAGGCTTACCGAAGCGAAAATGTTTTGTAAAATATATTTAGTTCACAAGTACCTAAATAAATAATGTTTATAATTTATAGAATTGGAATTGTTTATATATTATGAGAAGAGCTCCTAAAAATGAAGACGAACGATACTATTAATGATAAGTTGATTATGGATCAGAATAACAAAAAACTATCCTATGACAAATCTTATGGGTTTTATTAGACCTCTATTAAATTAGTAAATCTTAATGAAACTATAAACGCCTTTTGATCGATTCTATTCCTCTTTTTGTCTCAAACCCAATATAATTTATTGACAAGGCCTCATTACAGCGCACTTTCATATCCCAGCAGCGCAATTAATAATCAAATAAAAGAAATGATTCACTAATATAACAGCAATAATTCGCTGGTGATCTTTCACTATAGGTCTAACATAAACTATCTTCTGGCTTTCTTTTTCATCATTCTGGCTGTCTTCGTTTTCGGGAACGTTTCTCTAACATATTTAACTCTAACGTATTTTTAGTTCTAAGAATTGTTATGGACAAATTACAAGGATTAATTTACGTCTAACCGAGTTTAGGTCAACAGACAAAAGCATATGAGACGTGTTACTATTTTATTGATAGCGTCGCAACTATACCCAGTTTCAGCAAGAGCTTTCATTATTTGTAATTAAAGTACAATCTTCTATTTTGTTATAAATTTATAATGATCTCATGATTAACTCGTTACGAGTGTTTTGGTAATTAAAGTAATTGTATGATTAACTCCAAACCTTTGACATTACTACAATATCTATGAAATATACATATATCTACTCATTCCGTTCATTACAAATTACGTTTCTTTTTCTATGAAATGGTATATTTACCAGAATTTTATATTTAAATAGTTATATCCTGTCGCGTTTCACTGTACACTACATTGATGAGAAATGAAAAACAAAACTGACGAAAAATAGGAACACTATCTCTGAAGCGGGTTGTGTGTCATGTCAATATTTAAGTTTAATCGGTTCAAAACTTTTTGAGTTTTTACAGAGTCAAACTTAAGATTATTAACATAAATTCAAATACAAAACTAACATAAATGTCTAATGCATCAAACAAATGCTCCAGGCATTGGTAAAATAAGCAGTGTCAGAATATGATTACGTTGACAAAACTTATAACACTGCTTTACACGAAAATGCGAATGTATTCCACAAAAATATATGCGAATAGCTGAACAGTTTGAGTTTTTGTAAAAAGATAAAAGCACAGTACATTATAATACTGGCATTACAAGCTGACCCATTTACAAAATTGTAAGATAGTTTTTTTGCATATTTTTCTACAAAACGCAAAGAATGAAAGTATAAAAATGGAATTCGTGGAAAACAGAGCAACATTTGGCATAGTATCCTTCATAATGCCTAGAACAAAGAGACCTTTAGAGGAGTATTTTCTGCTGTGCACTGGAGCTTATTTTATATGAAAATACGGGCAAATTTTTTTCCAAACCTGCAACTTGATATTTGTGTTTGAAAATAACGGAAAATCTGTTTGTGTAAAATTATAAAGGATGTTTTAAAAGCACATTTTGACAATATTATTGTAATGAAATACACATACATATATACATATACATACATATATACATATATAAAATCACGCCTGTAGGCAGTGATATATTAAACGCCCACTTTTCACCAGTGTTTTGGCTCCACATAATAGGTAACCGAACCTACTGTCGATAATTAGGATGTTTTGATTGCCAGAGCCTCGTCTGTAACTTGCAGGTGAGGTTGACTTGGGGCCCAAAGTTCTTGGTGCACCCTATGCACCATGCATGCATACTATTATTTAATGAAAATATTTCAGAATTGCTAAGAAAAAACTCTGGCTAGGCGAGGTTTTTTCCGTCTGGCCCCTGCTTAACAAGTAGATCACATAGTAAAGGATGCCGATCGATCTTGGTCTTAACGTGAACAGCTAATTTGTTATTATAATTGATTTTGAATATTTGTTTTTAAAATAGTACCAAAATTTCAAAAATGATTTAATTTTCATTTTTGAAATATTTCAAAAATGATTTGAATTACATTTTTATCTGATTAACAGTACGACAAATCGTTTTTGTTGTCATGAAAAATAATAATCAAATGGAGTAGAGAAAACTGTTCGAATTGCAAAAAACTAAACAACTTGTCAAAATGATTCTAAAAACTACAAAGTACATTACATATTTTTCTTTAAAATCCTTTATTTTTAACCTAAGAAACGTAAAAAATATGCTGATTACAAAATAAAATGATTAGGTGTGTAAGGTTTCTTTTTTCTATCCTAGCAACACTGGACTAATGTCGACTGATGTTTCCTGTCATCTGTCATTTGCTTTGCGCGCGCTTGTTCGTACTGTGGATGTTTGTGTTTCGTTTTCTGCTTCGATCTGCTCTCTAAAATGGATGCCGATTATTTGCCTAATAGCGATCCTGGCTTGCCCTTGGACCTAGTACCCGCTTCAATCCTTGAAACCAGTATATATTAATTACTAATCTAAAAAATTAGTAGTTACTATAAACAATACTTATTATTTTATTATATAACTAGTTTGATACTAAACTTTATAAAATTATATTTTCTGTTGAGTATTGTCCTTTAAAAAAATAATATTATTATTTCAATAATAAATTGCTCACATCTAGGTAAGGAGGCGATACAAGTGGTTGATGTCTTTTAGTTTTAAATAATGATTAGTGAGTCAATTTCCATCGTTTTTAAATTAATGAAAGCTAAGAATATTTTCACCATATCTATTCTAATCAAGATGTAAACATAGTCACACATTTTAAAGTAACCTTCGACATTCAAATTACGTGAACTATTTTTCAGCGTGTTTTTAGTAACGTATGCGACTATTGTGCTGAGGCTTCGAGTTCGATTCTTTGAAGGATAAGATGTTTCTGGTCAGATACAGCTACATCTATCAGAGTACAAACTTTGCTTAGTTTGAAGCTAAATAGCACTGTACATCAGGTGTCTGAAATATTTATTAATTCATTATTATTAAATAGTAAAGTAACATTAGTTGTTTTAAATACAGTGAAGTTCAAAGATGTGTTTCATAATATCCGTACTGTATCATCGTCATATCTGTAGTTCCATAGTAACCTTAAATATCTATTAAATTTCCGTTTATTTTATAAGTATAACTTTAAGAAAGCCTGTGAACAAAGAGAAGGTATTAAAATCGTGTTTGTATTCCAAAGAATAATATTTTTCTAAACTTTCTGTTGAAAATGAAACTGGGCGGACAAGATGTGTTCTTAAGGTTTATTATTTCCTGGTACGTTATCAACTTGTCTTTGTATACTGTACAACTTTAGTATTATTAATTTTAACTTGACTACTTTTAAATTTTAGTGTTTTTTTTTAATTATTGACTGGAAGATACAGGGTTTTCGCTAGTACTAATCGGTATTGGTAACCAGGATTTCTTTTTATTCTGTGACGTTCCTTTTTATTAGTCTTATTTATGATTAGGCAATAGGTTAATAGTTTGTTATAGCTAGTAATATAACAAAGTCCGATCATATCAACTTAATTGCATAAATATTAATAACAATTATTATTCTTTGTTTTCTTTTCTAATTAAAAATTACACAAGTGTTTGAATAAGTACTAAGTGTTTTTAAGATACCATTTACTAACTAATTTACTAAAGTGTATTGCGATTTCTTATTTATTTTCACACCACCAGACGGTAGACTGGTAGAGAATGCCCATGGTATTAAGTCTGTCATTCCATATTTTGTGCATAAAATTGTTAATTTAAATAAATAATTAACTCGAAAAACGATATTTCTTTAACATAGGAAGAAATAACGAAAAAACGACCAATAGTCCGGAATGTAGTTTTTAAATAGAGTTTTTAGTACAGTGTTTCAAAGAGCCATTTGGCTATTAAATACTGTCCGGCAGAAGCCTTGAAACACAGAAAATATTTTCAACGTTTATAAAGGTCTAACGACACATTTTGTTTAATTCAAAAGTTTGAAGCTGGGAGCGTGTATTGTGGTTTTGAGGGCAGTATATACACAACACGTCTGTTGTACATATCGTCTCTTGAGGTCTAGGCACGTGTCTGTACATAGGGCATCCATTTCCTTCGTCCTTGGTTGTATAAACTTTGTACATATATAACCATTATTTGTGTATATAGTAAACTTGCTTTAGGAAAGTTGTTTTTAGTAAAATGATTAAGTACACGATAACTGGGCTATCAAACACTGAATGAATTGTTTAAATCATACGAGTAATTCCTGAAATTAACACATTCTACCAAACAAATAAACTTCTAATCTTTATAATATAAGAATCGATTATAAAAACTCAAAAGTAAAAAAAAATGTGTGTATATTTTACTACAATCGTGTACCACAAATACCATTTCTGTACCACTTAAACCCATGTAACATAAGTGGGTTAAAATTTTCGTTAACGTTTTTACAAAATAATAGTAATATGACACGAGCGTTTTTATAAAACTCTTTCAGCAATGCACCGAGTAGTAACCGTTTTAGGAGCGTAACGTCTCAGTGCGCTCTTTCAAAGTTTACTCATTATTCACAACTTCTCAACTAATTCAACCAAAAACCATTTTACGACTAATCATAAATCGAACGGACGCAGCCCCAAGGGGAACTTCGTAAGGAATGTTACTTCTAAACGATTATATTTTATAGTTCGTAAAATATAGCAATTTTCGAGGTGGGGCCGAATTTTTATGGCGCCAAAGGTGATATCAACGCTGCCTTTTAATGAAAAAAAATCTTCAGCTGACTCAATTTTACGATAACACTATTACTTTCTTTTAATGTTCCGCCGAAATTACTTACGAGGAACATACAGACGTTCTTTTATTGTGATACAAACCAATATGAATTTATTTATATAAAATCATTTCGTAAAATCCTCTCAAATTTGGTACACTCACATCAATAACTCACAATGCGATATATCATCCATCTTCAATAGTCGTTAAAAGGGTGGTCTGTTACGAAACCCATAGATAAATAGGGGTGTTAAAATAAGTAAAAATCCTTTCTAAGGAAAAGCCTATATTCAGCCAGGGGACTAATAACGGCTGCTGAAGAATCAACAAGCAATAGAATAGAGAAATCTCCTTAAATTCAAGTAATATATTTACAGAGCTTTATCTTTAAGAACAGTTCACTTATAATAAGATACTCTTTTCCATATACATGTATTTTCAATACAGTAAGTGACATATTAATCCAACCCAAACTGAAGTAACCAAACACAAACTGTATTAGAAGATCCCTATCATTTGCCATATAAAATAAATTCTGGCGGTCAAACGGTGCCACGTTACAGCCATCCTGATAAATAAGGATACTTTCAAAGCTATTATGTAAACTGGCGATCTTCTAAACAACGTTATTTATGCGGGGACAAAGCGACCCTATATCGTATCGATAGTAGCTCCTTATTTGTCAAACAATTTGTGAGTATCGGCTTTGTGAACTATCTTTGTCATACAAATATGAAATTTAAGGCACCAAATTTGACGGAGGACTCCGTATATGCATATTATGTAAAATATACAGGGTTTTTTAATAATGATTAGAAGTATGGTGGTATTCATTCGACGAAATCTGTGTGTTTGGTACGAGTTAATAATAGTTCAATTAATCGTTCTATACCTTCATTTACCCTCACAAAAATCAGCAATTACTCTATACTTTACGTTTTAATCACAACTGAAAAAGCTTCGAGGCCCCACGCGAATGTATTGATATCTGATATCCATTTCTAAAAATTAGATGTCAAGAAAACGTTTGTTTTTCATAGTCGACGAAGCAAACAAGTAGGCAGATCATTTACCCTTGAAAATCAAACAAAAAGCTGCTTAGTATCAGCTTTTTATAAGATCATGGTATGACGCAAGTCGAGCCTAACTCATTTCTATCGAAAAATTCCTCTGATCCAGCTAAAGATACGAATGAAAGCAGGACATCCCTTATTGGTTGAGTTGAGAGCTCTATATCTTACCATCGTTATTATACTTATAACATAATTTATTACACTATTATAGTATGAGCACAAATTGTATTTCATTAGACAACATTAGACGCAGATTACTAAGTCTAATGGAAGTCGACAATAATGGTGTTCTAGATATATAAACATCGCGTCCACGTGTATATGGTTATTATAAGGAATATTCAACGTAATTGAGGTTAAAGAGTCTAGCCTTATATCATTTGTTTTGGGCTTTTATGGGCCTTTAAGAGTAGGCTTAAGTACAATTAGGTTGTTGGTCTAAGGAAGACGGCAAAACTTTTATTCTGTACCAATTTTCTTATGATTGCTTTTTAAACTCGTTGAGTTAGGCCGTGAATAATTTAATCGCTAATGATAGCTATCACTTATCGACTCATACTGATATGTTTGATTATATTTAACTCAAATAAAACGTATTATGGTAATAAAATCGGTGTATTTATATATATCCTAAATTGATTGCTGTTACTCTCATTACTATATACCAGCTGTAATGTAATGTGAATTCCAATACGTCGATCGTTATATTAAATCTAAGTTTGACTAACTATACTTTACTACTCTTGTGTATTGCGTTCAAATTGTTTAAAATACATACATTAATATTAAACAAAATATACTAGAACAAGACTATTTGTGTGCATGTCCTATATTCCTTCTACTTTAATGACTATTATTTTAAATTTTTCCTAGCCTTTATTAGTTTTAATGTTATTTAATTTCGACTAATAGTGCAACTCTATTTGAATATCAGTTTTATCACGGTGTGACTGGCATTGGACTTCCGCAATCCTGAGAGCGAACTGAGTTCCAATTTTACTAGTTGCTAGTGTATTTGAAGGCACTGAATTCTCAGTAACAATTACCATAGATGACACGACGCGACTTTCAACTAACTATTATGTCAGTTGGTAGCTATCATGTAATTTATTCTTCTTTACTTGATTTCAACCGTAGGACAGGTATTTTTTCTCTTCAAAATGGAGACAAAACGGGCAGAACATCCTCATAAATAAAAAAAATTCAAATCAGATCACAAAATGCAGAGTTCCGGGGAAACAAATGTAAGAAAAAACCTTCCTTTTATAAAGTTAGTCAAAAATTCATAGCGACAATGGCAATCCAAAGAACCACGCATGCGAATTTATGAAATAAACAATTTTGTTGCAGAATAATCACATCTTACTTGTCTTTCTCGCGTGAATTCTCATTTGTTACGGTAGGAGGATTCGTTATTCATATGGCGATGAAAAATGTACATAACTGGTGTAGTCCTTAATGTCGCTAACGAATGGAAGAACACGGGTAATCAGAAAATAGGATTTATTGCTGAAATATATTCTGTAGTTAAAAAAACTATTTAATAATTTTACACATCTTACACACGCTCCTTTGATGCGAAACTAGACACAGTCAGTAATTAAAAAAAAAAAAAAACATATTAGTATTTTAATAATCATTTGGGTTTTTTGGAAAAAGCTAATTAATTTTAAGAAACTATAAAATCAAGTGTATTTTATATTGATTTAAAAGAAAAGCACATAGATGTTATGACAGCATGTATTGGCACTCGTCATAATGTTAAACTTTAACAGTCCTCATAGCCCATAGGCCTCTCCTTAGCAAAGAGGTTTTGGTCTACTATACCACGCTGGGGTTGCTATAGGTCTTATATCAAGGGGTGCTTGGCTAGAAAACCTCCACGTGGTGCACCCTGGAAACGTTGGCGATGGTGTTGTTCATCACTGCCAACGGCTAATATTCTAGCACGAAGAGGAAGCCATTTTCTTCGGCAATTCGGCCGAGACTTGGTTCAACAGAGCGGGCGTGTCTGTCGGATCCTCTGTTGGTTCTTCGCTCTTCGGAGCAATGAGGATGAAAACCTCGGTAAAAAATCACGATGGTGGGACCCTTTCCAGGGTCGGAGTTCCTCCGCTCAGCGGTGGAAAAGGTAGGACGGGCTCGGTGTGCACTTACACTGCCACTGAGCAGGCATCAGGAGACGTAGTCTCCCTGCCGCCGTCGACATATCGTAGTCTCGAGTTGGAGTCTCGCGACTCCAATCGGGGGCGAGGGTCTTGGCTTAACCGCCCGGACTGCGAGGAAGAAAACCTCTATAAAAAATTACCCCGAATCCCGTGTTCTGGTGCGTGACCAGGGGATGCATGGCTGATGGGTAGTTCAGTCGCAAGCGCACTCCCAGCCGAGGCACCTGCGGACCCCTCGGTTGGGCATAAATTTACGCTTGCCCGGGTATTGGGGGATCTCTGCCCGGGTCGACCACTATTTCTCCCCCAATCGTGGGATTAGATATGGAAAAATTTATTCAAAGAAACCAAACACAAGAAAGAAAGAAGGCGACTAAGAGTCAAATCAAGGAGAGTATAAGAGCGGGTAACTGCTCTTCGAACGAAGAGGACGTACTGGAGGGAACGCCTATCTCGGAGCGGCTCCCAGAAGTCATCTTGGCTGCTGGGAGCCGAAGAACTTCGGAACGGCTACGTTCCAAATCCGCAATTCCGTCGGACGGAGGTGACTCCAGTGTAACTATAGACGCACTGGAGTCGACAAGGATGGAGCTCTGCGAAAGTCGAAAGCGCGGACACTCCAGGGACGAGGAGAGTGATACGTCCCAGGAGATGCTGCCCCCTAAAGTGGGTAGCAGCCGCAGAGGTCGGTCACGCACTCCAATCTCGACCCCATCAGGCTCTGTCTTCTCCAAGGCAGAAGCTTATAGAAGGGTCCGAGCGGAGGGTGAAAGCGCGGCGGAGGAGGAGATAGCTGATCTCCTGCAAAAAATACGAGGACCGGTGGAAAGGGATTCTGTCTCCCAAGCACCGGTGTCTTTGCAGGAGAGAGTAAATATGGGGGTGGCCATAATCCAAAAAGTGGCCACCAAATCCAGGAACCTTAAGAGTTCTTTCGTAAGAGCTCTTAAGGACTCCTCCTCTGCCATAGCTGGAGTCGTGGAAGACCTCATGGGGGACGTAGCTCGTCTCCAGGCAGCCAACGACCGCCTGACCGGGCAAGTGGCTGAGCTTAGCGCTCAGTTCGCCCAATTCCGGGCGCATCGTCCGGCAGAGGATCCGGCCTCGTCCCCGTCTCAGCCTGCTCCGTCTCCCAATATTGGTGCCATCGCTGACGCCCAATTGCGCCAAATTACCGACGCTGTGTGGCGCATGATGGACGGCCGTCTTGCTGGCCTAGAGGCAAGACTGCCTCCGGCCCCTGTTGTCCGGCCGCCGCTCGGAGCCCATAGACCTAAGGTCACATCAGTGCCAACATCGCTGCCAGTTGTGGGCGGTCGTGTGTCCTATGCAGCGGCGGCGTCGCTGTCGGCTGCTCCTGTAGCCATTCCGAGGGCACGACAGGCGGTCGGGGTAATAACCAAGACGGCTGCATCGAAATCTGGGCCTAAAAAAGCGGTAAAGGCTGGAGCGGAATATCCTCCGCTCCCCACTCCAACAGGTATACCTGGCACCACTACACCTGCCCCCTCCGCATCTGCCCCATCCAAAGATGGTTGGCAGATAGTCGGCGGGGCTAAGTCCCGAAAGCGGGGTAAAAAGGCAGCTCATAAAGCAGCCTCTACCCCGCAGTCGTCATCGGTGGTAGTGGCCCCTACAAAGAAGCCGCGCAAGCTGCAGGTACCCAAAACCGCGGCGGTGGTGGTCACGGTGTCACCGGAGACGGCTAGCGGTGGACTGTCCTACGCGGCCATATTTCAGAGGGCCCGGGCTGGCCTCGCCGGTGACACAGGGACGGTAGGAGTCAGGTTGCGTCTTGCTCAGACAGGAGCTCGAGTGCTCGAGTTCCCTGGAGCCGAAGGCGCAAAAACGGCAGATGCCTTTGCCGAGAAGTTGCGGGGCATGTTTGCAGGCACGGATGGTGTGAAGATCGCCAGGCCTACCAAATGTGCAGAGTTGCGCATCTCGGGCCTGGACGACTCCATAACGGCCGAGGATGTCCGCGTTGCAGTAAGAGAGAAGACAGGGTGCAACGCGGACAACATTAGGGTCGGCACCATCCGCCCCGGTCCAGGAGGGCTTGGCGCAGTGTGGGTCAGCTGTCCCGTAGCGTCAGCCAAAATTTTGGGCGACGCCGGTAGACTGCTCATCGGTTTCGTGAGCGCTAGGATCACAGTCCTGGCGGCGAGACCGATGAGATGCTATAAATGTCTGACATCGGGGCACACACGCGCCAAGTGCGTAAGTCGTTTTGACTGCAGCGGACTATGCTTCCGCTGCGGTCGACCGGGGCATAAGGCGGCAGTGTGTTCTGCCGCCCCTCACTGCCCAGTGTGTGCGGCGGGTAACAAGCCCGCCAATCACCAGATGGGGCAGGTGGGGTGCAAACCTCCCCGCGATTCTCGACAGGTATCGGGGGCTAGCCAGTCGACCCAGGCTGCCTCCGATACTGTTCGCACGTCAGCATCGTCGCCCATGGAGGAGGTTGTAGAGACAGTTCAGTAATGGACCAAGTCTCCAACCTCCTTGTCCAGACGAACCTGAACCACTGTGCCGCGGCACAGGACCTCTTCCTGCAAACCATGGCACAGTGGTCGATCGACGTTGCCGTAGCCGCGGAGCCTTATTATGTTCCTCCCCGTCCAAATTGGTTGGGTGACCGGGACGGTTCTGTGGCAGTCGTCGGCTCCACGGCGGCTCATTCCCCGCCCTTGTCGCTAAGAGACAAGGGCACTGGATATGTTGCTGCTGAGTGGGGGGGGATCACCGTATACGGTGTATACTTCTCCCCCAACCGGAGTTTGAGCGACTTCGAGGTTTTCCTTAACAACTTGGAAACCTCGATGCGGCGACTAACGTCTGGGCACGTCTTAGTGCTGGGGGACTTCAACGCGAAATCCATTGCGTGGGGTTCCCCCAGGACGGATGCCAGGGGCGAGGCCGTAGAGGAGTGGGCGGCCTCGGTGGGCCTCTGCTTATTAAACAGAGGCTCCACCAACACGTGCGTGCGACAGCAGGGAGGGTCGATAGTGGACCTTTCATTCGCTACCCCTGCCCTCGCCGCACGAGTAAGGAACTGGCGCGTCCTGGAAGAGGTTGAGACGCTCTCGGATCACCTCTACATCCGATTTGAGCTCTCCCGGACCCAGGACCCCAGTAGGGGTCACGCGGCGCGGCGTTCTTCTCGCTTTCCGCGGTGGGCTGTAGCCAAACTAAATAGGGACCTACTAGAGGAGGCGGCCATTATTCACTCTTGGCTGTCTCCGCAGGCCCCAGCCGAGGAGGTTGACATGGGGGCTGGTCGCTTCCGCGATGCGGTTACGCAGATCTGCGATGCGGCCATGCCCCGCATACGAGGTTGTCGGCCTCCACGGAAGGAGGTTTACTGGTGGTCCCAGGAGTTGGCGGACCTCCGTGCGGCCTGTACTCGTGCCCGGAGGTCCTACACCCGTAGTCGGCGGCGACACCGCGAAGAAGGCGAAGAGGACCAGCTTCATGAGGAGTACCGAGAGGCGCGGAAAACTCTGAAGCTGGCCATCAGCCGCGCCAAAGAAATTAAGCGTAAGGAGATGCTGGAGGGTCTCGATCGTGACCCCTGGGGTCGCCCATATCGTGCGGCGCGACAAAAGCTCCGCACGTCGGGCCCCCCCCTTACACAGACTCTCCAGCCCAGCTTCCTGCAGGAAGTGGTCGAGGGCCTTTTCCCGCAGCGGGTGGAACACACACCCCCGTCGATGGCCTTCATGGCCGGAGACGACGGGGGGAACAACGAGGAAAATGTGCCACCCGTCAGGGAATCGGAGGTAGGGGCGGTTGTTCTACGGATCCGCTCTAAGAACACCGCCCCCGGGCCAGACGGGATACCTGTCCGAGTGCTGGCCCGAGCCCTCGAGCACATGTCGGACCGACTCAGGGAGGTCCTGGATGCTAGCTTGGCGTCAGGACGCTTCCCTGAGTGCTGGAAAAGTGGGAAGCTGGTCCTATTACGGAAGCCGGGACGGCCTGCCGATTCGGTAGCGGCCTATAGGCCCATAGTGTTGCTGGACGAGGCGGGTAAACTGTTTGAGAGGATACTCTCTGCCCGCATCGTCCGGCACCTCTGCGAGGTGGGCCCCGATCTATCGGACGCCCAATTTGGTTTTCGGGCGGGGCGTTCGACGGTCGATGCCGTGCTGCGCCTGAGGGCCGTTACCGAAGAGGCGGTGAGCTGTGGCGGCGTGCTGTTGGCGGTGTCGTTAGACATCGCCAACGCATTTAATAGTCTGCCATTTAGCTGCATCAGGGAAGCACTCCACTACCACGGGGTGCCAGAGTACCTGAGGCGGCTTGTGGCAGACTATCTTGAGGAGCGTACCGTCATGTACGAGGACCGAGACGGTGTTCTGAGGCGGCGGCTCATGTCGTGCGGTGTTCCGCAGGGGTCTGTCCTCGGACCACTCCTGTGGAACATGGGATACGACTGGGCCCTTCGAGGTCGCCTCCCCTCCGGGCTGGGCGTAATTTGTTACGCCGATGACACATTGGTCACGGCCCGGGGAGCGAACTTTCAAGAGGTGGCGCGCCTAGCCACCGTGGGAGTTTCTCTGGTGGTCAGGCGTATTGAGGCGCTGGGTTTACGGGTGGCCCTGGACAAGACGGAGGCCCTTTTGTTCCATGGGCCCCGTCGTGGTCCACCCTCTGGCGCCTCCATTGTAGTCAATTCGGTCCTCGTACCGGTTCAGGCCCAGATGAAGTATCTGGGCCTGATCCTTGACGGCAGGTGGCTCTTCGACGAGCACTTCCGACAGCTTTCTCCAAAGCTGGTCGGCGCTGCTTCTGCCCTTGGGCGACTTTTGCCCAATTTGGGTGGAGCCAGCGTCGCGACGAGACGGCTATACACGGGGGTTGTCCGGTCAATGGCGCTGTATGGTGCACCGGTGTGGGCGGCGGCTCTGACCGCCCAGAATAGGACTCGCCTCTGGCGTCCTCAGAGGATATTGGCGGTTAGAGCCATACGCGGTTACCGCACTGTATCGACGGACGCGGCGTGCGCCTTAGCCGGAACTCCCCCGTGGGATTTGGAGGCGGAAGTGCTCGCCGAAGTTTATCGGCGAACGGCAGACTTCCGGGTGGGTACCGGCATTCGGCCCCCACCCGAAGAGATACGCGAGTGGCGAGAGGCCGCTCGTCGAACCACGATGGTTCGTTGGTCGTCCCGACTGGAGGCTCCACGTGCTGGCTTTGCCGCCGTAGAGGCTCTCCAGCCGGTCATCGCCGAGTGGGCAGGGCGGCAGCACGGGACCCTTTCCTTCCGACTGACGCAGATTCTTTCCGGGCACGGTTGCTTCGGGAAGTATCTGCACTCGGTCGCCAGGAGGGAATTGAGTCCCGCCTGTCACCACTGCGACTGCAGTGAGGACTCGGCTCAGCACACGCTGGCGGTCTGTTCCGCCTGGGCGGCGCAGCGTGGGGTCCTCACTGCAGTTATTGGAGGAGATCTCTCGCTACCGGCCGTCATACGCTCCATGGTCGGTAGCGACAGTTGTTTTACCGCGGTCGCAGCCTTCTGCGAAGACGTAATTTCGCGGAAGGAGGCGGCGGAGAAGGCCCGGGAGGACAACCTCCACTCGGACCCAATTCGCCGCCGGCGAACCGGGCGGCGGAGGCGCGCGTACCAGCGCCTCATGCCGCCTTGAGTGTGGCCGCGGGTGGACGGGACGGGTTTTTCCCCTCCATCCGCTATAATGGCCAGCCGCGAGGGGGCGACGTCCGCGTGTGCCGTACGTCGCCTAAAAGGAGAGTTTATCCGCAGATGGTGCCCACGGTAGCGGGCAGGCGCTAGGAGGGATCTGGATGTCGTAATAACAGCTGTTCCCGGATCCCTCCTATGTCAGGCGCAGAGTGGCACACCGTGTGGTTTTAGTCGGTCCGATTCCGACACACCACCCCGCCGTAAACCCCGGTGGGGTGACGGCCCGAGGGGGTTTCCACACGTTAAAAAAAAAAAAAAGGTCTTATATCAAGTTTTTCTTCTCCTTGCAGTGATTTTGTTCTGCATATTTTGCCTCTTACGGCACCCACGGGATGAATAAGGGTGGCAACACACTGTATTCTTAATCCGTCACCACACGAACTTCATTTTAAAGTTATGTATTGTGAATACAATCAAATCTGAAATAGTTAATATAGATTTATCGATACACTGCATAAATTTATTTACTATTTCACTCTCACATTCAGAATTTGTAATAAGGCAACGTGGTAGGTATGTACAATAACATTAATTAATTAATTAATATTGTGCTGTTGGAGTATTCTGTTAACCTTGTAGCCCATATAATTACTGTTTAATTATGTACAGTGTTAAATTAATTATGATAATAATAGTACTACGATAGCTCCTTATCATGCAATCCGGAAATTAGCAGTCGCAACACGGATTATGACTTTTTTCATCCCCAATCTTGTGCCTATCTGAGACATAATTACTTTTACTAATTAATTACTGACATTATAAAATATTATAACCGAACCTAGTCGGAATGGAAAGAAGGTCCTTGTATCAATCAAGTCTTTTACTAATAAAAATTAACAACATAGTTTATATTGTAACAAGAGATGTACATCCAGACAAAAAGTACAAGGTACATTAATATACTCATATGTTACATCCACATGTGATAGAAGAACTCGAGTTAAAAGAGTAGGGTGGCATCCACCATTTGTCGGCCAGTGGTCGAAAGTGTGGTTATAAATAGCCGTCAGTGAGAGCATTTTTCACGGCAGCCTCAAAAACCGTACATTTTCGGTGCTAACGTGAAAATGGGTATAATAAATAGCTTACTATCGGCACCACTTGTAAACCCATACGTTTCCTTGCTGCGCTTTCTATTTGACTTTGAACAAATCGTAGCAATTTGTATACTGTTAAATATAAGTTAGGAATAGTTTCTGTGAGCTTAAAGAGCTTGTATGTTAACATGTAAAGGTTGTAGTTTTGTGATATGTTAGATTAGTGAAACCAAAGTTATAACAGCAGATGAACTTAAGTTTAGAATTAGATAATGTATCTATAAGCGCATCAATGTTTTTTTGCTATTTACTTTAATTTGAACTACAATTAAAATTCTTTTACGATCTTCTTCTACACATCAAAATTTCCGTTCAAAAGTTGCCAGGAAAAAATACTTTTTAGCGGTAAGGCCGCCATCTGTACATGGTCATTCAATTGGTATATTCTTATATGTAACCAGTATTAACTGGTGTGCAATGGAGTTTATTCTAATTTTGAAGTGAAGGAGCCACGTTTTGGCAAAATTAAGTAGGCTCGACCGAAGTACCACCACCTAACAAAAAATCGAGTGAGTGAGTGAGTGAGTGAGTTCAGTAAGTGCAATCCAAACCCTACATGGAACAACACTATCTGCAAATTGTTGTTCTGAATCATGGCGTACTTTATGTCCATTTTGTTTATATTTGTAAGGTCACCCGCGACACAGGATATATTCCTAATGTAGGAGTTGTCTAAACAAAGTGTTTAACATCTTTTGACGCTTTTCACTCCTCAATTCTAAAGCGAGACTCACACGTTTATCGCCGTTGGTAGTCACTTAATATCAGGTGACTCATCTACTCGTATGCCCCTGTACTATAAAATATTGTCTCGTAAAAACACTCTTCAAAACAATATTGCTTCTTGAACCTCAAGTAAGCTTACAAGGGGACCTTGCTAGGTGCAAATAAAAGATAACGATAAAGGTAATGTGGTACTATCGTGTTTGTGCTAAACACGATTCATTCTTGAGTAGGTGCTAAACTATCCGACAGAGGACTATCTTGCTTCCTTATATCGTCATCATGACGCTAACATCAAAGCTCTGAAGCTTTCCTAGTTATTAGACATTTTGGATTTCTTGTCTAAGTTTCGAGTAACTATAGAAGATAGTACAACACTTACTTGAAAATACAAGTCTTTATTAGTCTTTCGTAATCTGAACAAGCCCCTTTATACGGGAGCTCTGTAGTCAAATATGTTTGTAACTGATTGTTTGTATATACTTCAAAAGAGCTTCTGAACAATAATTATGATTCAAGATGTTATTATTGCTTAAGAGCTGTTTGTAGTTTAGTTAATTAGAATTTGATAATTAATGTTACATTAGACTTGTGCCTATAACAAACAAAAGACTGTTTTTGTGCAAGTCTATATCACGTCAAAAACTAAAGAGTTCGTTAATATTTTCTTGAAGTTCTAAGTTATAGAAAAATAATTCTATGTAAATATACTTTCATTTAAATGAAACAGCAGTATATTTGATAAAATACATCTGATTAAACTGAAACGATATTTAAAAAAAATCAATGTCATGAAATTGTTGTATGATGTATGTAATGGTTGTAATTAAATACTTGACTTAGTGTTACGTATTGTGTAAAAAGCAGAGGCGAATTGACTAATAGGATGAGACGGCTGAAACCTAGGGCGACAAATCCCGGGGGGAGGTGAGGTATAAATTTGGAAAATTGTTTTTGTCGTATACAATAAAAAAATTCACGGAGATAAAAAGTCTCGGCAATGCAACTTAAATAACAACATTTTAGTACTATACAGAGGTAGATCACAGGTCAGGTAGAGCCATGGTCGTGGAACGGACCCGTAGGACACACCTCTCCCTTCATACCTGTGACGTGTGTAACATCATCCATGTTCTTTCCATCGATTCCGGTCAAGGCTGGAGAGAGATGTGTGTTCTATTTATTTTGAAAAAACCTTGTACCTTTTTCTGCAAGTAGCTGTGCTGTCGATCCCTCCGAGTAGGGCGATAAGAGCGACTGACCCATAATCGAGACTCGCTCACGTAATTTCCATACGTACAGAAAAGGCAAAGCAATTTAATAGCCTACTGGCGGCAAATATGTAAATCCACCTCTAGCAAAAATCTTATACCTACCATATTATAAATTATAGCGCATTTTTCGTTGCGTGACCAGTAAAGGGTTTACATAATAAGGGTTGGTTGTTCACGGTCAATGAGCATGTTTCGCCAATGCCGCATGACCGCACCCATGAGTAACTAAACAGTTGAACTTTACTTATATTTTTAAAGAAAAAAGAATAGTGTCTTATCGTTGACTTTTTATAGCCAATGATGTAATTTTATTGTTGTGGTATTCGTTACTTAAATGGGTCGTGTATTTCTTTTTTATTTCGAAAGGTTCGGGTCATTTACTTTCTTTTGAGACTTAGTTTAATGAATACTGGTACCTATAGTTAGATACTTGTATTAGTACATGTAAATTGAACAACTGCGTAACTTACTATCTTTAGAATCTTTTGACAATATAAATAATAATTATTTTAAATTGATCTCAACGAATTGTTTCAACCTTAGTCTAATATAACTATATTTATTCAAGCTTTGTTAAGTCGCAAAGAGGTTATTACTTTAAAAGTTACGGTCTTTCAATGGCAAACAAATGATACTTATGAAATAGAGTACTTAATATTTATTCTATATTACACTACGAGTACCATGTCAATTCTATACTTACACTTAATTTATACAGACAGAAAGATTTAGGATTTTTTTTACCAAAAACTTATCAAACCACTGTTTGCTACGTGGAAGAGCCTTTCAAAATATGCAAATCAATGGTTTCCTTCAGAAAAATATTGTGTATATTTTTCCTTACAAATCAACATAAAATGTAAAGTGAATATATTACTCAGACATATTCGCCCCTTGTTTCAGGTGAGTGAGTCAATTGGCCTGGAGGCACGCAACTGGGGCGCCCACCCTACTTTGAAGTTATATAGGTAGCTGATACCAATGTGGTACGGTTGACAATGAAAATCGATACAGCGAAATAACGTATGTAGTATTTATAGGTAGGTACAATATTCACGTTTTCAAGGTAAACTAAACAGAGAACATAATTGTAACAAGGTAAAACAATTGAACCTCGTGTTACTTGGTTCAAACATTTGGTAGCAATCAAGTTGTTTTAGTTAAATAGCATTTGTGATATTGTTATTGCTAATTATTTGACGTATACAGTAATTTGGAAAGGTTAGGTACTTTAATTATTAGCACGTTTCATTATTAATTTACTCTTAGTATTTCTATCCACAGTAAATTAATTTAATTAATTATTATTTGATGCCAAACTGTACCACCATGTACTAAGTCTTAAATGGAAACTACGTGAAAGTCCTTTTAAAAATTCGATAATGTGTGCTAATAGACAAACAAAAACAGGTGTATCAAAAGTATTCTAAAAGTCTGAAAGTCTAAGAGTCTAAGAGTCTGATAGTTAATTGTTCATTTCTGTTTTAAATCCCTACCTTGGTTTTATTACTTTCCTTTCAGTTTACAAATACCCTGGGTTCCGCGGTTTTATTATACAGTACGCACTCCAAAACAAATTTTACTGCTGCAATTCAAATTTTAATTAAACAAAAGTAAATCTTTATTTCAAATGTATTAAATGAACTAGTTCAAATAATTTATTTCTTTGCCAACGAATTCCACACAAAAATTGAATCACGTGATACCCAAGGAGACATAAATTATTACTTATTATGTACAAGGCTGTTTTCTTTATGGAAATATACTAAATGAATTGCTGTGTCTAATAATCTTATGCCTTTATTAGAGACTGCTCGAATTAATACATTAAGTAGACAGCAAAAGGAAGGTCAGTAAATACAGATAGATCGGAAATCCAATTAAACTTGCTGTCAACAGGAAATACGTTATGCCGTCCACATAGGTCACTTCCGCTCTGGAAATTACATGTCTAATAGTTTTATCCCTCGTAGGCCGAAGGTTATCAAGGTACATTATAATAACTAAATGGACGCAAGTAAGTAAATTTTTAAAAGGCTGGTAACACGACGATATTAGTGGTTTTATGAGTACCACGTGATTTGCTACTGTTGATTGGAGATTAAAAATAAATAAGTATTTAGTCTAAGGATAGGTGTTTGTTACAGTATGAGGTTAATTTGAACATGTTTCTTCAGCGATTCGACTTTAGTACTTCATATTTTTTTACTTAACAACCGAGTTCACTAAATACTGAGATAGCGATAGTGTTCTGAAGCTACCCAATAAATATTTCAGAATACACAGAGATTTACTAAAGAAACAAACCGTCAAATAAACGCTAAAAATATGATGTTTTAAAGGAACTCTTGATTGGATTTCAATTTTATATTTCGGTGAGCTTTCGCAATCAATTCAAATAAAAAAAATCGAAGCACTTTTAAATGAAAACAGTTTTCACAAGAAAATCGTTTCGCATCACTACTCCCGCTATTAAAATCTAACCCCATCTGCGTTCGACAGTTACACGGGTTTTTTCGATAACCCAGCAATATCCTGAAGCATCCAATCAATACGACAGTCGCTCCGAGGTGATTGCTGTTTTCAATCTGCCGGGTTATACGAGTACGGGATTTTTTTTGTGGTTATATGCAATCGTGAACGTACCATGCCATCCATACGTACGTTTTATTTATGTGAAGTGAATGTGTGTTTCTTGAAAGACGTACATTTTGGTGCTCGCGATGAAATACACATATATCGACGATTTTAGAATTAAATAAACATATTTTTAAACAGGCTTGCTCTAAAACTCTATTTTAACGAATGTAACTGAAAATAATCAAACTTTTAAATATTATATGTTTTAAAGATTAGTGACGGTTTAAGACGGTAAATAAATTAATAATAGTTACTAATAACAAAAACATACGACTATTTAAAAATATATTATTTAATGAGGCATTCATTATTATCTATTGACTGTATTTCCAGTAAGCATCGTGCTTTATACCGAAAACGATAGAATTGTATTCTCGTAACATAATCATTAAAAGTAAAATGTATGTTTCTGTATCACCATCTTTATCACCACTTAATAATAGGGTCTATAATCACATTGACCTGAAAAACGAACTGAAATTAGTGCACAATATAGCTTATACTTGTTTTGACATAATATCAGCACAGATTAACTCGTACAACACTAATAACCAGCTGTCATATTGAGCGAATTTTCCATACCATACCGTATTGGTTGTAATCCTTAGCAACGCTTGTAGTTAATTGAACTGTTCACTCGAATACGTACAGAGTAAATAAGAGGGAATATTAAATTTTATCACACAGAATAATGGCCGGCTGTTTATTTCAATAAAACTGTCTACGTGATTGGGCGACTATATTGTGGGTGTGATACTCCTGAATTTAGTTTGATCACGTTTTTCCGTTAGCACATGTTGCAAAATTTATGTAAAGGAATTCTGGTTTTGTTGATATTACCCGCCACTTTTTACAACGTTTTGTTGTTTTATAATAATAGCCGTTCAGTTATTTGTTTACAATGAGCTAGCGCCATTTTGAATTAAATATCACATTAATAAGAATTCTTTTCTTGATTTCAAACTTTTACAATAATTTCTTAGATGAAGAAGAAGAAAAAGATACGACTAACGAACTATATTACATTTTATTTTCGAGATTCAATTCTTAAAAACAAAGCAGCTTAAAGAAAATATTTTGCGTGTTCTGTGTTTTATATAAACTCTCTTGCTTAATATATTACCACCGTAATATATGAAGTGAATTTTCTACGTTTAAACTGCATTACAATTTTCCGACACCAGTGCGAGCGTGTCCCCGTCAGCATATCCAGTTGTACGATCACCGGAGTGCGAGCCAAGCATTCGCTCGGAAATTGCATCGCGACGTTTTGCTCCATTTTACCCCCACTCATTCCAAAACGTGCGCTAATTGCTTCCAATCTATTGCTTTTTAATGTGTTTGTACGATTCGGAACTTTTATTCCGATCATTTTTGTCCAAGAGTTCACAATAATTGGAATTGCAAAATCTTTACGTGTCCAATTCACGGAATTTGTTATTGGAGTCACGTCATTTTGGTGTTGTATAAAAACATGTTACGTTCAAGTTGTTGTTGTCTTCTTTTATATGGAGATGAAGGACAGCTGTCTTAGTCCCTTTTGTTCTGTCTTTCTCTTCAAGAAAAGGTAATACGGCATTCAAAAAGATAGATATGTGAATAGAAAACTTATAATCACACATGAGATAGTTTGGTATAGTTGTTAGTACTGCTGAACCGATAGTTTCGATTCGAAACTAATTGTGTAATGATTATGATTTTTTGTAATTTATCTGTACCATGTAAGTATTTGGTTCCATGCCTCGGAGAGCACGTTAAGCATTCGGTCCCGATTGTCACAAACATCCATGACAATCGTTATTGGTGAGTCCGTGTCTTCAAATATATTGATAATTAATTCAATCTTCGAGTACAGTTCGCCCACAAATTGTTGAGGTCCGATGTCAGTCGCTCTGTGGAAAATCTATATTTAATTAGTGGCCGACTTCAAATAATATTGAGAATTATAAAAACTAGGTATATTAGTAAACTGAAGTATTTAGATAATGTAATGTTAGTTAGGTTTACCAGAGTAAAGATTTCGCCTAGATTGTAATACGTCGATCATGTGTACAGTGTATAAAATTACCTTCAAATGTCTACTTAACGGCATATAACCCGCTTCATAGAATTCCGTCACTGTAACTATAAAATATATATTATTACAAGGTTGAACATTTGACCCCAAATATGACCATAAATTTCTAGTCCCACCATAAATAAACGAACTAAAGAACCTCAAACATCATAGAGTTACGAACATAACTGTTTACATTCTTCAAAAACATTTTAACAGCAATAGCTTTCTTAACTCACAAGCTGTTTGTAAATGAATTACACCATCGTAGGCATAGAAAATTGCATGTTAAACTCAGAGGAGCGTGCTTGTAATCGATGCTAGCGCTATGCTACTGAGATTGAACAAAAAAAAGCTGTAACGTTCATGTATTACCTAACAATTTTCCTGCCTCAATATTTACGGTGCAGAAGGACGAAGTAACATAGATCATAAATTTAAACCAATTTCTATCATTTATTTGTTTTAGCCGTCTACCAATTTATAATATTTTACAAAACTGCTAGTATTATTTAGCATTCTTTCTTATTGTTATATACGAGTACACTACAATTTTAAATGTTTGGGATAAGACAACAAGTTGCCTTGAGACAATGGCATCACTTAGTCGTTCAGACCGGAGGCCCATTGATGCAGGGGTGACAGTTATCGTGGTAACTGTATAATCCTTACACTGTCACGATGACTGTCATGCCTTTTACGTCCCCAAGCGGGGTGTGAAAAAGCATCTCACAAGGCCGCTATAGTGTGGGTCACCATACTGTATTGTCTGCATTTGCAATGAGTATGGTGATCGCAACTTTTGGAATCTATTCATGCTTTCCGCCAGGCAGAGTAAAGTCACTTTGGCAGGCTCTTAATATAGGAAAAAAAAACTTAGAATGGTTTTCATCATCGTTAACAGTATTTAATTGTCTGCTGACTAAGCCTTAGAAAATAGATTTTGACCTTCTATCGCATACTGTCTAGAAAGGTTTATTAGATTCGTCTTGTTAAATTGAAATTCACGTTTACAAATAAGATATGTTTGTAAATGCTTCTACCACAAACCAATTAGCAAGCATCGAATTTGCGGATATTATTAGAAACAAAGAACGACTGCAAACTTCATTTACTATATACCTGGATTCAAATTACAAACATCAAATCGAAACATAAACTTCGTTTTTTACTTCTTGTGCAACAGAAAAGCAACAAAACAACAGACTTGAGTGCAATGGAATCACGGAACTCGAAAATTGCTTTTACAACACCGCTTTTGCTCGGAAACTGCGCTTTATAAATCTAAGATTGGATGCGTTTATTTTATTGTGCTTTTGTTTTTATTGAAGGCATTGTCCAGCTACTGTGATAATACAGTAGTATAATGGAAAATGAGAGGAAGGCAAGTTTTTGTACAATATAAAGCATTATTTTAATGTAACTACTTAGAATAAGAAGGTAATATGATTAATTTTGTTTACTTCAACTCCATTCATCGTACGTCCAATGAATAGTCTTAAAAATAAACAAAAATTTTGTTAACCTTACTATAATTTACTATGTTTACTTTTCATACCTTTTTTACACATATTTAAGATACGTTACAGTTATAAGTTAAGAAAATACAATGAGCTTTGTCAATTGTTTCGTCCTAAGACGAAATAATATTTTTTTTGTGATTAATTCAAAATAAGTATAGTATAGTAAAAAAAGCAATGTTAAGATTTGAACCTAAAAACATGAAATAGAACTCTTTAAAACAGTGGGTCAAAGGTTATTGACAAACTCCTTCCTACTCTCTAAACTAAAACTCTTTAATCTATTGAGTTTATATTAGATAACTATTCACGGTAGTGATTGCTCTATATTCACAATCTGTAATATGTGAGCTATTTGGTTAAAAAATAAACAACCATTGTTAATAAGGCTTCCCCACCAAGGGCTTATATAACTTTGGCGTAAAGATTACATAGCGAGGATTTTGTAGATATTAAGCGTCAGGAAAAGCAATGACTCTTTGTAACGATCACACATTGCAGCGAATGGGAACTATTATGTTAGTGAAACAAATGTTTTTTTCCTTGAGGTCCTGTTGACTCTGAGTACTGATAAACTAACGAGACTGTGTATGCCTACATATATTCAATAATATCTCTGGATCGTCGAGTAATGAGATAACAGTTTCCTTGTGCAATGATTTTTAGGCATTGAGTGATAGACAACGTTACGAATTTGCGTATTAATCACGAAGAATAGAATAATTATTAAATTATGATGAATAAAATTAAAAAAAAAATATGATTAAATTTATGATTCCACCACGGAACTTGTTTAAAAATAATTTTTAAGTATTGCCAGCTCTAAAATTAAAGTATTTTAGTAAATTAAACTGAAATATTTAAATCAAATTTGACAGAAGATGCTATCTGTTTCATAAGGTTTTATAAGAGGTAAATATTTTTAAACTTAGTACTAAATACACTGAGATGAAAATTGTATTTCTACAGAACGTTCATTCGTTTGGGGTATAGAAAGAAAATATGTAGGTACGTATACAATAGTCAAGTTTTACTATGTGCCATCTGAAGACGGGGGTTGTGGATGGTTGTTCAGAATTTTCCTGTTTTTCCTTTTCACCGTTTTACTATGTGTATATTTTTGGTAGTATTTTAATCACCAGTACTTCAATAGCAAGTATGTCAGGTTATCAGGGTATAACTGGCACCAATAGTGCTGCAAATATCACAGATTTCGTGAACTATTTATTATCTTTTTATACTTATTAAATTTGCGAACTTTGTGTGTTTTCTGTACAAAGTAGGTACTATAAAATACGTCGATTATTGAAGTACGAATCGTTGGTTACTTCTTGTCCTCAATAGTCTATCCATATTTTAAAGCACGGATCATTAAACTCCAACTAGATTCTCGTTGATAAAAATGCAAAGTTCTCTGAATATATTTTAGAATTACTTTACTAGACAAAGTGCATAATTCACGACAGAACGAGTCATACCATGTCTAGACAGTATTGATCTACAATCAACCCTCGTGCAGTTGGTGACCTCAGAATGAATCACTACCCAAACAGATATGGGTAATAACGCTGACTCATAATTGCTGACGTCATTACGTTTATTAATGGCCTTTATGACCTCTTTACGGTATTTGATGATTCGTGGGGGTAAACAATTTTCGGATTACAATTATAATTTTATCGTGTTTTAAATTTAGAAGATTGTTTTTAGCGTACATTAGTTAAATTACAATTAGCAGATGAAAGAGATTGGGTATTGTTTGTGATTCAAATCATTCTAGGAAGTTTATACTTACTATTTTTATTAATTTTTAGCCTAATATAGTCTATATAAAGTAAATATAGTATAGTTTATTCAACAAATAGTCTACTATCTTACAGCAAAATGTGTTTTAAAAAAATATAACTATGAATATATTTTAAAGGCCGTTTATCCGTATAAAAGTATTTATACCCCTAAACTTTATAATTTGGCGAAAAATCAAAACTGTAAAATATTTTTCAAAGAGTTCAACATTCAATTGAACACACAAATAAATCACGTTCATATTTCAGAGTAACCTGTTTAGCATTAGATGTGACGGAGGCTTTTGTTTTAAAACTAAACGTTCTGTTGGGACCGTGTTACAGTTTGAAAACCTCATGTAAATTATAAAGTAATAACATTCTAATTGAAATCTACTTGAAATATTATTTACAAAATATCAAATAGAAACTAAAATTTCCTCCTAGCAACTTACTTGCAAGTACAAATTGTGCCGTATAGACTTTAACCATAGTAAACTCACATTCAGTGGTACTTAGCGAGGATGGGCTTCGCCGTGTTCACACATTACGCCGGGTATAATGGAATCTAAGCCGTTGCACTGGCGTTAATAAGATGAAAGTGCTCATCATTCCGCCGTCGCTTCATTTACTCACTGGAGCATCCTCTGCTCTCTAGAGGTATTTTCTTAAGAGATTTTATGTCAGTTAGCGTGTCTTGATTAGGTTTTTAAATTCTAATATACATATTTCAAATTCGAACGTGTTTGAAAAAAAATCGTTATTTTGTTTTACGCGTAGTATTATTAACAAAACCCATTTTTTTTCCTTTCATTTTCTAATATGTATTTTTTTTTTTATGCCTCCATATAGGAAGGTTTTAAGATTTATATATGGGTTTTCAGACGTTCTCGCAAGTTAGATAAAAATCAAATAACTATTTTTAATAATAAAAAATCACAAAGAGGTCTTTGTTTTCTAAAGTAGTATGTATCGTAGACAAAACTTTACATTCCTGTTCTTATAAAAATTACAGTCAACGACAACAACAAATCAGTCGAGATTGTTTGTTGATAACATGTATTATTTCATGTGTGTGTAAAATATTTTCATAACGTGAAATTCTGTTGTTTATTCAAGTGACGTAATTGTATTGGCCAATTAAACCATTTAAAAACGAATTCGAATGGAATAATTTTGTTCGTGTGATTCTTTTTTTAAACAAACAATTTTTTATACAGCCAGTTATAATTGTTTTTTAACTTTCATGAGTTGTTGGTATAACTCGTGTTTATTCATAAATATAAAAACACAAAGTAGAGATACTGAACTGAAATAATTAACATTTTGATAGTTGTAAATTTAATTATCTAACGGAAAGTTTGTAAAATATCATCACGTTTGTAAAACGTGTTTATGCGTATATGTATAAATACTATGACAAAACTCACCGACAAGCGTATAGTTATAAAAAAATGCATGAAAGAAAATAAAATAAGTTGGTTAATTATATACATCAAAAATAAGAAATAGGTTCTATGTAACCAGTTAGTCGTTATGCAGAGAAAACCATCTAACCCTACTTAATTTGTACTCAAACGCAGTTTGCTCCTGCATGGTTCTTATATGTGTACGGATGTGCTGATTTTAATTTATTTACGCAATATTTTTCGTCTAAGAATCCTAGAAATTCTTCTTTCACTTGAGCCAAGCTTCAGTTTACTTAATTAATTGACACGGAGGAAAACTAGGAGTGTCGCGTTACCACGGATTTTCTTTCTTGGTTACACCTGGTTCCTTGGCTATTCGTAGCCGAGACTTTAGTCGTTTTAGTCGGTTTGTATCAACTTGTAAGCATCCCATCAGGCGTCTGTTGAGTGATATCTGAGGGAGTTGCAGGCTAAGAAATAAATAAATATTTAATTAATTTTGGTCCTCTTTCGTAATGATTAATTTTATTATAATCTAAGGACTATGTATATAGAATTTCTGAGAAGCATTTCTTATTAAATGACCTACTTGACATTCCATTCATTTCCATTTATAAGATGTAGTGAATAGAAATAAATAAAATAATGTAAGACGATTTTATGCCTACGGTTTCCATGATACCTATATAGATGTGGGAAAGCGTAATAAAGAGGCTAAAATGAGAACAATGACGACAGAGCCTGAAAATAACTTCACTCAAAATATCCAAGATCCCAATATTTTTTGCTTTCACTTTTCAAGACGTACAAAGGCATTATATGATATATATTTCGTCTGTTGTATTACCTGTGATATTTCCGGAGTAATACGTCCTTTCAAATCTTCAAAGGAAGAGCGCTACCTCACCTTTGCATATGTATGCAAAGGTGAGACACGCGTTTTTGTTTTACTTACAAGTGTGTGTCCATAGGTGACTGTAGACCCTTGCCAGCACCCTTCTGTTCGTTCGCCCCTATGTCGTAGAATATGATTGTTAAACTTTCATGAACTTATTTGTTGTTGCATTTATCAAGAGAGGTGGAAAATGAATGCTAATTCAAAAAACAATTCTGGACAGCAAAACGTAATAACAATACACCATATTTTTTAAAGACTATAAAAACATTTTTATTTATAAAAGTATATCTAACACATAACATTAAAATGAAGCTTGTATTATTGTATATGTGACGCATAGTGCAGGGTAGTATTATCCGAATATCCGAATGCGTAAATGAGGACAATGCAGGGCAGATCATGAACTATCTTTTATCCGAATAATAATCCTTTCCATAGGAGTTCACTAGTCGTAGCTCATGTGACGTAAACGTTTCACTGTTGATAAACGTGACAAATACGTGGAATGAATTCGTTACAAATTGATTTATTTTTTTTGTAAAGATGCACTCTTAAACTTATTAAAGGGGTCATGTGTGCATAGTTATTGTACAAATTGGTAACAGAAAAATGATAGCAAAATAAGTCTTCTGTGAATAATATTTAACTCCACGATGTATCTAGCCGATCTTTGTTTAAATCTACATCATTAAGAAACTGTTTCAAATAACTTAAATTTGATATTAGATAAGTTTAGATACTTTATATTCTAAGAAATCATATTGTTTTAGGTGAATGTATAACTTTTGTGAGTATAGAAAAATAGAATGACACTCATATAAATTACAAAAATAATACGTACATATATAAAAAACAAAATATCTTGAATTCAATTCAAACACAGCTAATCACTTAAATCTATACTAAGTAATATACTATAAACAAGAAAAAAAAACTACATACATACATGTCATACATACTACGAAAACTGTAAGACAAAAAATAAATAAAATAAAATTTGTAAACAAAAAACCTTGATTCCATATATAAACCATGAAATTACTGAATTAGGATTATCTCCTTTTTGAAGCTAACTGGAACAGTATCACAATAAATTTCAGAATATATAATAAATCTTTGAGAAATTCTGATAGAATAAATTACAGAAAAAATACGGATCATTTACGACGCACTGCGTGGAAACTACCAATTGATGCGTGATACGCATACAATACGCGGATCATCGTCTATTATATCCGAGTATCCGAATGTATATAGGTCACCACACTTCAGGCCAGCAGTGGCTGCAATGCGGCTGAGCCATATTGGCACGCAAAACCTACAACTACGCCGCGACCAACTCATTTCGGTAATAGCTTACTACTTATTAGATTAGATTGGGATAGACAAGGGTACTGACACTTATTAAGTTAATTTCTAGACAGAAACCGCTGCATTTATTTATGTAGTTAATTTTGTAATTATTTTGTTGTTTCTCTCAACACTTAGCTATTACACTTTTGTTTTAGAACAAATAAAAAAAATAATTATAGCTAAGTTAAATAGTTGGGAATCTGATTTTAGTCTGAAGATCGAGATAGGTTTTAATTTGTTTTTATTTATCGTAAACTAAGTTGATTAGACTTTAGGTCGAGTATAAAAAATTAATAGAAATTTTGAATTATTTAGGTCAATATTTTAGAAATTATTAGTTTATTCACTGCTTCTTTTTAGCCTTATTCTATAAACTAATAAAATTCATCTCCTTCAAGGCGACACAATAAAATGTATTAGATTCGCTTGTAGCCAATCTAGAACGTGAATAGACGTCACAAACACATTAACATTAACCAAGATTTTCACTCTTCTCATATTAAATATTTATCGACCATAAAACTACGATTATGATGGCATTGGCACTAAATAATGCAGTATGTGGTCACATGGAGTAGATTTGAACATTACGTGACGGGAAAACAAAGTAAGAACAACACTAATGTACTTGTATTCAGACTTTACGGAGCCCGTCCTCTCCGAGACTACGTCTTTTACATTATAACATCTTTTCAGTAGTTATAAATGCCATGGATTTATTAGACACAATACATTTGAAGTTAAAGATTAACCAACGGCTAAATGCATGTGGTGTAGTAAAATATTTCAACTCCTCGTTTGCTAAAAATTTAATCGAATCATTGATTTTGGCTACATAGTTTCTGTGCTATTTAATACTCGTGGATAGCACAGATAATTTTCATAGATTACATGCGTCAGGCCTTTGTACAAGGGACATCTTTCACCCGAGATGATAATGATAATGGTGCTGATATGCTATAAAGGCACGTTGACATGCGGATCTATATATCGTGTATGTGTAAATTAGACTACTGACTACTTGTTGCAAAAAGTATATTAGTAGCACATTTACTAATAGCCCAGAGTTTGGAAATGGGGGTCTTAATAAAGCTGTCGGTTCTGCACCTAATCTCTCCCCGGTCGTGTCGTAAAACCGTCAAAGCGCGTTATGAGAGTGAGGGAACAGAGAGTGTACCAGTGTTTGCGCACACACTTGTGCTAGTGCACATAGCATCTCCTGCTTTGTTAGCTGGTCTTGATTGAGTCTGACGCCGTGGCTGAAATCGGCAAGTTTACTACTTGTTGTTGTCATCATTCACCAGCATCGCTTTTTATACAACGCCATCTAAGGGTTCTATTAAGTAGTAAACATGAAAACTTAAAAAAAATAAACTAAATAAAGACATATAAAACTTTCCAGAACAAGGCATCCGCCAGCGATGTGAACTAAAAACAAGTGAATCACAGTAAAAATGAATTGTTGTCGCCCGCCGTGGACTGTCACAGAGAATTAAATTAAAGTGTCGTTCTAACAGTTTACTGACAGCAATTAACCGTAACATTTTGAAGTATAAATATTCACAATATACCGTCTACTTTCATCGCTGGAACTCGCCGGAGAAATTGGCAATTTCCGGCTACTGCGGCCTCGCCATTTTACCTAACTATGTATACATAACTAATTTGTTTTCATGCCAATTTACACGCAGTTATGATTTATAAGCCATAGAAACTTTTGTAGTTTGTGTTTGTTTGTTTGAGTTTTGTTGTGATATGCGTCTCATGGGACCGGGTGACCCTGGAACAATATAGCTACCTACATATTACTAAATTCGGAGTGGTTTTCAAGTTAGCTAACGAGCATGCGGTCCTGCTAATGGTAGGTTTCTCTCGATACTTTAACAAACTCAAAACATTAATGTTACCAACTTTGCAGACAGAATCATCACACTGTATTACTCCTGCTTGAAAAATAGGTTCAGGATAAGTGCCAATACAGATCCGTTTAATTTTTAATGTTATGTGTGTATTTACAATTCAAGTACTTACATACATTACAGACATCCACAACCACATCCATCCACTCCACAATAGTCATTTATTTCACTTCAGGTATTACACTTACCTTGCATTCTTTGAGCTGTTTCCTGGCATTTATTGCTAAAGCCTTATAGTTATTGATTTGAAAATTATGACGTACACTTCAAAAAATTACAATAAATTACTCTTTATTTACAACATTTTTGAAGAGAACTTACACACTATAAACATTATCTATGTCGTTGGGTACTTTACAAACATATATTAGTGTAGTAGTATTATACAATTAGTACCTAGACTCAGAAAAATAGTTTGTGGATCTCCTCAATACCTTGTGTTAAATATTGGGATCGAATCAACACGACTTCAGTGCTTTAGGAACTGGTGAAGTCACCACTACGCCATTCGTGCAGTCATTTTTACCTAATAACGAAGCCAACGTCACAAACCTTATGAATGCTCAATTTCAAATTACTTTATCGAGTTTTATATATATATAAGTACTTGTACAATTTATTTTGATCATTATATTTCTTTAATAAGGTTTTCAAGGTTGTCTTTCAGCTCTGAAAGTCACCGTTAAAATTAATCGTAGTTCTAACTTTAACAAAGTACCTATTAATCGCACGTAATTGACGACTTTCAGTTAAAAAAAAAGTTGTATTATTACTTCAGATTTAATTATTTATGGCAGTTTTCAACTATTAAGGTTTGATACCAAGAGTTCCATAGTTGGAAATTAATGTATGTTTGTAAGTAGATTAAAATTTATATAGGTATGTATGTATGGCATATTATTTATTTTCTTTTCATTAATATTTTACATATTTTATAAGCAATGAGGCCACCCTTTGCACTTCACGATTGTTGTTAGTTTTATTACTATATAATGTTTGTAAACTATGGTGTACAAATAAACTATTATCTATCTACTCCGGTAAAATAACTCAGTATACATACAAGCCTTAATAGAAAAAATATCCTTAAAAATGCTGTGAAAGAAGTACTGGGCCGACATAAAACTAGGAATAGTTTGGAATTACAGCAGAGCTTCACCAGGTAGTAGAGTCACGCTGATTTCACCGGACCGGACCGGAGGCCCATTGATACAGGGGTGACAGTTGTCGTGATAAGTGTGTGCAATACAATGCCACGACGACTACCATACTTTTTACATCCCCAAGCGAGGCGTGCAAAGGCTTCTTACTAGGTCGCCATGGTGTGGGTCACCATGCTATATTGTCAGCATTCGCAATGTGTATGGTAACTACAAATTTTGGATTCTATTCATGCTTTCCATCAGGCAGAGTAGAGTCACTTTATCATATTGATGCTATATAAATATATATCATATTGATGCTAGTATATAGTATAAAACTTGAGGATACTTCTACATTAAAAAACTTTTCATACAACGATATATGTACTAAGAACTGACAAAACACTAAGAACTAAAAACTAAGAATGAATAAGCACCCATTTTTCTTCACCAACTTCATCTATTTCAAAATGATCACATTTTGATGAAATATTATATTTTATAGTATCATAAATTTTTAACCAATTTAGGTCTATATTTAACTTAGGTTTTAATCCACGACGTACGATTTGTAGTATTAGAATTCCACAAATCAAACTACATACGTTTGATTTATGGAATAACTCCATAACTAATTCTAATCACTAGAACTTTTATAACTATTAACAAGTATTGCTTACCATACCATAAACAAATAATTGTCATTCGAGAATAATGCATCAAAGCGTGTAATACAATTTGGTCCGAACTAAATTGCCTTTCAATAGTTAATATTAGTTTTGTTCACAAAATAATTTTGTGTTTGGGAATTATTGAAATGAATTTAATTAAATCCACACCTATCACTTCACAAATAAATATGGTAATTTGTGTTATTGTAGAAATAATTGTTCATGTTATGTTTTGTTTACAGTTCTGCTCTGCGAAGTAAAACATTAATAATAAATTCACACATATCACACAAGGCAGCCTTTTTTTAACGTGTGGCAACCCCTTCGGGCCGTCACCCTACCGGGGTTTACGGCAGGACGGTGTGTCGGAATCGGACCGACTAAAACCACACGGTGTGCCACCGTACGCCTGGGATAAAACGGATACGGGAACAGCTGCTATTAAGAGTCCCAAACTAGACAGAGCCTATACTATGGTAACCAAACTACTGATAATTATACACATATATTGCTCGAAACATACATATCATAGAATTATCACACTCAATAGGACTCAATTTCACGACCTTGGCGATGGCTTAGTAGTCAGGGTCACGAACTACTAAACCAGGGCCAGTATAAAAAGATCTATCGACAGTTAAGGCAGTGATTTTATATAGAAAAATCTTTATCCATTTAATATTAAAAGGAAGAAAGATATTATGTTCAATTTCCCATCAAATCCCATTAGACATTAAGGTCTAAAATGCCTTATTCCACTTTATTATTTTAACGTAAACTAATGATAAAATCAATATTCTATTATTACAAAAATGCTTTTATAAAATAGGAAAACTTTTTTACACAAAATGAATATATCCTTCCTATTTCAACAATTTGAAACAATAGTTCTATCGTATAAAACAAAGGAAATTGTTTTTCGAAACGGACAATATGTATTAACCCGACTATCGATTGAAAACGGACAGCTATTCAGTTACTAGGTACGATATAAATCGGATAGTGCCGCCCAATCAGTCGAACTTTAAGTAATAAATTTCGATTTTACACGGCAAGCCTACGTTTGATTGACCCGCAAATTCGATCGATACGAACAATTTTAGTGCATTAGTGACGCACTAACTGTTATTAGAACTGTATATTTTAGTTTAAATTAAAGTGAATCGACTATGAAATCGATTCTTCTCAAAATCTACAATAATTTATAACAAGTCCTTACACTTTTGTATGTATTCTTGTTGTTTACTAATGTTCTGCCAAGCCGATGGTGTCTCACAAATTAAATCAATAATCGCTTCTTAGACACCCCACATGGATTAATTGGTTTAAAACGTGACGCAAGTCCATCTGTGTAATAGCTTCCATTAGAAATTATCCTAACTCACTTACATCTATATTCCCGGGGTAGATATAGGTATATTAGTAAACTCTTACATATTGGTCCTACTTTACAAGGAACTTTAGAAATCATATGGGAAAATATAGTGAAAGAGAGGTAAGTACCTAATAGATATTGCTTATATTAATGGATTGGAGTGCAAGTAACAAACAGCTCGAAGGAACCAAGGATATCTCAAAATCGAATTGATTTAATACGATAAGTCTGAGTCCTCACATCGAAACATCACATTACCTTCTAGTTTTAATATTTTCAACCACATTTTTTGAATCCAAAAAACATTCTTTAATTAAATTAAAAATATTATACCATATCCATGAAATTTTAAGTCTGTTACAGATAAAACATGGAATTGATAAATTTAGGGACGGCTCTATTTAAATTATTTAGAGATGGATCCCTTTTGATTAGAGACTTATGACGTCAGACTTTCACGGGTACAGACGGTGCGAAAATTAAATTATAATCTGATAGTTATTTAGGGATGGGAGTGCCTTAGACTAACATCAAAGAGAGCGTTAATGAGAACAACAAATTAAAATATTAATAAGTACTACGTAATTATAAATATTTTGATGTGAATGTATTTAGGATTTTTTTATTTATTCTCTGACTGCTTATACTTTTTGATAACAAAACGAGCAAGCAATGAAGCATATGACTGAGTATAGTATAAGGCTGTTTATCTACCATCACTGCAGAGAAAATTTCGGGCTTTGTATTCGACTCGAAATTTTTGGTACGTGAAAAATGTCTTAGAACAAAGTGTTGTACGGTGTGTCAATTTATCATGCCTACCCTGACTGTTACCACACTTAGGAAGGTACGTGATTATTTAAACAATGGGGTTTCAACCTGCGTCTTCGTGCCCTCATGAATTATACTTTTTGCGGTGGAAAAGGAATTCTTTTGTTACCTGACAGTATGTATGCAAAAATATAAATACAGACGGTCTAGTGGTTAGGGATGGATGCTGATTGCTAAGTTAGAGTTAACGGTATTGGTATAACGCAAATTAACTTACAAATAAGAGTTACAGATGCAGTCTCATCATTGTTTATTCATAAAGCACAGGAAGAAGCAAGAAAAAGATAATCCAAGTATTCCAAATAACTTACTGAGGTTTATCTGATTTTTTATAAAAAAATAAATTAAAAATATTTTTATATTATTTTAGAGGCGTTTTTTTTGTTAAAAACTGTGGGAAAATTAAAGTGTAATTTATCCATGATAGGATGTATTTACAAACGTATTAGCGAGTTTGTCTGTGTACTGGATATCATAGCACAGGCACTGTCTATTTAGGAAATGGGGCGGTTATTTGTGGGGTGTGTTAAGATATTATCATTAAATAGATTTTTGTTAAATATGAGCAAACTAGACAGATTATCTGACGATAAGTGATTACCACAGCCCATGGAAAGAACAAAAACAAGAGTCACACGCGTGTTGCCACCCTTTCAATGTACCTTCGATTTAGGAGTAACGGAGAGGGTTCCTTTTGCCTTACTCATTAAGTAAAAAGCAATCCAAAAATTACTTAGTATAAATAAATAAATATTTCGGATATTTGATTGAGTATGCTTTTAATAAGTTCATTGTATCAAGAAACATAGCTTTCCCAAATCGTGGAGTATGGTAGAGAGGATTCTAGAAGCCACTGATACGTTCCTGGAGCTCCTTCCGACTGCCGAGGTATATCACTGCGGGGTTTAGTGGGTAGACCGGCTCTCCGGAGTCCCACATATGTCCTTTCTCTCCCTACGGAGGGTATAGTGCGAAAAGTTTTAATATATGAAGTTCTATCCTGTCTTAGTCTTTATTTATTCCTGAAGAAACTATTGACGTATCTATGCCTAATGTAGAGGAAATTGTGATGTACATTTTTCATATCCCAAGCCCTATTGTCCAACATCTTGATATGATGTCGATAGCCACTTACGAGACGCGTGAGAAATGATGAGGTGTTTGATCGATCTTATCCCGATGTAGATATCAATAGACGGTCTCTTCTTTACAAAGGAGAGTTACTTATTTATTGTACTAGTCGTGACATATATGCCAATACTTGGTTTTCTGGCTTCTGCAACTGAAAAAACCAGAGAGTATTTAGCGATTATTACGGCTCCTTCATAAAGTTACAATTAACAATCTAATTGTTAGTGGTTTGGTCTCTTGGCACAATCAAAATATTTTTAGAAGCTATCGTAGACATGCAACAGAAATAGTGTTGTATGTATTATTAGTTACTCCTTTCCCTCTTTTAGAAACGTAAGTAGGTATTTATGTTTATTTCATTAGTATATGATTATTATTATATTATAAATAGTTCCGAGTAATGGAGGACTTTATGATCAAGTAGAATCTCAGTAGTCTTTAGCGTAATTGTTTTTTAACAAAAGAATAATGATCGTGGTTATGATACGTTTAACCGATTTTGACCGCGGCTGGCAGTCTCAACAGACACCAGCCAACTGCTATATTATAGTGCACAAACAAAGGTGCACTCTCTGTTCCGTCACTCTCATAATCCGACGGGATGGCTATCCGACCGGGTATAAATCGGGTGTAGGATCGATGGCTTTACATGCTCTCCTTGGTACGGAGGTACGGAGACTTCAACTTCCAAACTCTATAACACTTTTTGGCCCGACCTGGAAATTGTAGCCAAGGCCTCTCGATCATATGTCCCATATGCTAACCACTAGACTAATAAGACTAATATGATCAAACGGAAGAATTGTTGAAAGAAATATATAAATCTTTTTGTAATACCTAGAAACTGATTTTGACTGCACAGTTTAGCTAGTGGTTTAAGCGGTCACCACGCCGCTCACTACTGCGCTGAGTGTTGTGGGTTCAAATCCCACATGAGACAACACTTTGCGTGACCCATAAACTGTTGTTCTGAGTCTGGATGTTCTTTATGTCCGTTTCTTGTATGTTTGTAAAGTCACCCGCGACACAGGATTTATTCCTAGTGCGGGCGTTGTATTTTAAAAAAAAGAAAAGAACAAAAAGAAGAAAACCTGATTGCTAAAGAGACCGCTACGGAAATCTTTGGACAGTAATATTTTTTTTTTCAAAGACGCCGATTTATGAGTAAGTGCCACTTGTGAATGTTTTTTCTTGCAAAGACAGGTGTAATAATCACATTTATCTTATAGATAAATAACCATAGTCGCATAAACTCATTAACTATAATAAAAATATAATGTTTTAGTAAATACAACACACCATACAATACAACAAAATTATCATCAGGATGCAGAGTCAAAATTTATATTTTCAAATTACGAAACGCCCGACCAGAACATCTAATAATGTCTCTGTAATGTTTTCTATATTTAATATTCTCATTTCCTCCAATATCCCACAGAAGCTGGCTTCATTAAAAAATGTAATATGAAATATAATGTTTCTTAACTACATCGTACTTTCGAAATTATATTACACGTCTGTTTCCTTCATTAACTTTATATTGCGGTTGTTAGATTGCATGTAATTGAGTGTTTGCCTTTTATGTTTCGATGAACATTATTTCAACAAAATTTAATGATACCTCATAAGTAACTGCCGGTATTCAAATTATTGATGTTAATTATTTTCATACATGATCCTTAAATTAAACATTTTGAGATTTAAATTTGTAGAGGGAACTGGTATCATATCCCACCAACACAAAATGAAGGTCCTTCGACTAGGTGAGGTGATCATGCCTGGTGGGCCGCGACCTAACAGTTGAAGTTGAGATGTTGTATATATGCTAATCGTCGCGAGAATTTCTATATCACGATTCAGGATTAGTAGTTGCTCCGTAGTTCATTGCTCCGTAGTTCGATGTGTCTTTGCTAGATGGCGCTGTAGTATGTATTTTGTTTGCGCTGTATGTGAATTCGGGGGAGCTCCAGGAACGCGGCTTCCGGAGTCCTCCCTGCCATACTCCACTATGTGGGAAAGCTATGTTTCTTGATACTACAACCGTATTAAACACGAAAAATAGGAGAAGATTACTAAGAAAATGGATTGTAGGGTTTTTTATCATTTATTGTCGGACTTAGAACTGTTCTTTCAGGATAAAATAAATAAATATCCCTGTAGACCTTTTTTTAATGACATAGAACATTTGAAAACAAAAGAAACAAAGTTACATTTACTTGTTTGAGTTTTAAGGTCCGTTATTATTTTAACATTTATTTGTTTCGAAACACATTGAGTTTCATTTGTTCGGCTAATATCAGTGGGTTGAATATAAAACGTAATTACATTTACATTCTCTAGAATATGTCCATATATGAATCTACCATTTTGTTCACTCGATATAATTTTCACCAAAATTCAGTTCGAGTTTCAACTGTCGATCAACAAGGGTCGCAATCAGTAATAAGAAAAGATTGAGAGCCTTCTGTAGAACATTAGAAAGCAATGCGTCTTACACGTCGTATAGGATGTTTATTGGCAATCTGAGAAGAGTAGCCTACGCTTGATTAGTGTTTGTTAGTTACACAAAATGGTTGAACACTGACTGCCGTTGGAACCGACAGTCAATCAGTAAGACTAGATAGAGTAAACTCGGAAGTGAAACATATCACGATTATGCCTATAATAGTCCACTGTTAGACATAGACCTCTCCTTAAAAACGAAGTTTCGGCCTACTGTCGCAAGCTGGCCATACGGGTTGGTATAAAGTTTCTTTTCAAATTTTCCTTCCCTTAGCAGTAATTTTGTTCTGTGTAGTTTGTTCCCTTAGTCGGCTCTTATGACACTCATGGGATGAATAGGGGTAGTGACACTCTGCATTCGTAATTCCACCACGCGAAGAATACACCGTCACAGTTTATTTCATAGAAAAGTTTACACCTTATGTACGACTTGTAAAGGTTTATTTTCATTAGTTAAAAAAAAAATTAAGCGGATTTGCACCAAAACGTAACGTATCCAGAATTCTATTAACGTATTATTTTCATAATTAATACCCTTTACCGTGCAAATACGGACACACAAGGGTTAATTATCATATTATCTCTGAACTTGATATACTAATATAATATACCCAAATGCCCTTTTTAAAGAATTTATGCTAGGCAATATCGGCATACAGTAAATATTTGCTATTTTATAGTTGATTTGAAATAACTTTTTATCGATTTTAAAACACATATACCTTTTAAAATTTAGATATTAAACTTTCTATAACAACATTTATAAATACCATTCTAATTATAAACATTCAATTAATTGATAATAAATAATAATTAAACCATAAAAGACAAAGTATTTAAACAGTTAAATTTAAACAATAATTCGTTCATTGCTTCTGTGTTCTAATAGACCTCTTGCTACAAACCTCTTTTGTATTCGACAATCGTGTTTTCTATTGATATTTAAATCAAATGCAAGGTCTGTCTCCATAGCATCCGGTACCCCGTAGCGGTTACTATGCGGTTGTATTATTTCAACAGATTCCTCCTCGAAACATGTTATTATGGATTTATATTATTCCCTCCAATTCAAAAGGTTGTTGAGAAATAAACTCAAATTGTTAACTACCGAAGTCCTAACCTACGATGGGTTATGTTTAAATAAAAACTCAAACAAAATCGTACGCACTATGCTGTAAGTAAATATTATTTTCGTCCTTTTTAATAACCTTAATTCCATTTAAATTAAAACTGGGCCATACACCTTACCATTTTTTTTCCAGGATTACGAAAATACGCCTCTAAACTTTGATATTTTTTCACGTAAATTAAAAAGTTAGTCCAAACATTCTCGGTAGCTGACACATTGGAGTGTTAACCTTAGGGATTGTAAAGCCCTCATAAAATTGTTCGATTCAAATCGTCGCTTCGCCCCTGTGCCTTCTACCCCATCCCACTCGGTGAGAGGGTGTAGTGCGCGCGCACATAAAATCAATACGGTTCACGTTACGCACAAAATACACGGTGGCGACGAATAGGGGTGTCATGGTCAGCTTATCGATATTAATTAGTTCTCATATTTCGAGAATACTCGAAAAAGTTGAGAGTGTAGTTTTCTCTTCAGTCAGCATTTATTTTTACAACCTTATTTAGTTCAGCGTTCCATTATTACAAACTTGTTTTACGTAAATATTTTTGAATAAATGTTTGCGTTATTTTGCTAAACAAAATTATTACGTTTCTCTTGTATTTTGTTAATGAACCTAGTAAAAGTTATTGTAAGTTTAAGATAATTTTTACCTTGTTAAAGGAAAGTTTGTTGAATTATTTTGAAATGTAGTTTTATTTTTTTTTACTTTATACATTCGTGTAAAATAAATATTATGTAATTTATAAACTTATTGTGTTGTATATTAATGTGAAAATATTTTTTATGTTTGATAGTTTGCTTGCTTAAACAACTCTAGAACTGTCTAATAATCAGTATCGTAGAGTACTGGAAAACTTATGTACACGGCAGTAGCTGATGCCCGTTCTCAGCACTACTATGAAAAATATGAAGTTTAATGACTATATCATACATACAGTCTCGTGCTTAACCCAGCAGGGGTAGTCAGAGACATATTAAAAATCTACAATTGTGTAACGGATGACAAGCCGGCTACCGAAAATATATTTGTAAATAAAAGCCTCTAAATACACATGATAGATAAATTTCACACAAAAAACATTTGTTATAGATGGGCATCGAACTCACGACCTCTGGCTCAGCAGTCGGAATCAGCAATCACTTGTCCAAAAGACCGTATCAACGTTACTTTGAATGGACAGCTAGCCCATTCCCGCGTACGCAAATTATTTGCATGAGAGTGAAAAAAAAGTATTTATTAAAATAAAATCTATATGGTGACGAATTAAGAATACAGTGTCACCACCATATACTTCCCATGAGTGTCATAAGAGACGACTAAGGGAATAAAATTTGCAAGACAATATCACTACAAAGAGAAGGAAAATCTAAAACAAACCCTATATCAACCCGTCTGGCCAGCGTGGTTTAGCAGGCCAAAATCTCCTTGCTAAGGTGAGCAACTGGACTGTCAAAGGCTGTTAATGAATAAAATAATAAAATGATTTTACCATCATATCTTCCGTGTACATTCAATGTTTAACACCAACATTATACTTTACTAGCCACTTTATTGAATTCACAATAAGGGTACCGACACCACCTTCCGTACTGACATCGCTCTATTACAATATAATTTAAAATTAGTACACATTTCTACTAGGATAGTTCCTAGTTTGAATTGTAATCCAATAATTGGTGTTCGAAAATTAAACGATTGTTTATTCAGTAGAGGGTTACGATCTCAGTGCTACTAACGCCACCTATTGAACGCTTTCAGAACTTTCTAACAAAACTTCTATTATGTGAAGCCTGCAAGTGACGTGAACTCTGCCATTATGATTTTGTCAAAGCTTTTATCACATTTTGTGTAATCTCGTGTGTCGTGCGTCTAAATTGTCAATTAAAATTATATTTGTGCTCAGAAAAAGCTGGTTAATGTGCGCAAGCATAGCCTTTGTTATATAAAATAATAAGAATAAATATTATCAACGTAAACTACAGAGAGAAAATTATGCCAATAATGAAGTCGATATTTATTTTAATGGGACTAATGAGTGCCTATTGGTATACATAACGTGGCCTAAACAGACAATATTTAAAGTTAAGAAGGTCTTGATTATTTAGAAATGGTAAGCAATTTCTATTGTTATTAAAAACGTAATTAGATATTTCTCAGTTAATTTATGCTGCTGACTTCTGAGAACAAACGATAACAGAAATTGCGAGAGATCCTATAAAATCCAATTAATTTAACGGGGAGTGTCGCTTTCGTCGAGACGTGATTAAAATAACAAAAAAGATCCATTACCCGCTATCGTCGATGCAAAAGGTTCGGTGTGGTGGCGGCGGACAGGCCGAATAGTAATCGGGGATATGTGTTACTAAGAGAATAATTTGGTGAAATAAACACTTTTTCGAGAATATTTTGCTCTTACTTCTAAAGAAGATGAATGTGTAAATATCTCGTAATATTATTACTATTAAAAAGTGTATTATATTTCATAGAACATAGAAAGTAGGTGTTCATAGTGGAAAAGAAAGTTCTAGACAAAGTTCATATCGTCCTTAAAACGATACTGCTGTAAAGGTAGATAGACAGAATGAATATTAATTCATCAAAGCATCTCTCGTTAATTGGACAGGCGGTGACGTAACAAGACTCTAAAGGAATAAAATTGATGTAATAATAATAACAGTTTAGCAAAATTAAAAACACAGTTATTAATGTACTAAATGAAAAAGTAACTTTGAACTTCATTGTAGATGCTCTTACAAGTCAAATTTCAACGACCAAAACGCGACGAAACTCCAGAGGTTAACTTGTAGTCATTTCACTGTATGAGAATAACAAGTACTTATCATAAAACTCCAAGAATTGTTGTAATTAAACAAAGAAACAAATTACAAAAACATAAAATAGGCACTAAGTATATGATGAAACTAAAGGTCAGCATTTTATGTCAACAACTAATTATGTTGAATCATTCTAGGCAATAACATATTGCCTTAATATACTCTCAATGAAAATGAAGACGAAAGTTATTAGAGGCACAAAAGAAACATGTATAAAAACTCTCTTGTAATACCAGTACCTTGTACCTTTAAGCGGAGCGTGAAAAAGCATCTCACTAGGCCGCCATAGTTTAGGTCTACCAATCTTCGATTCTATTCATGCTTTCCATCAGGTAGAGTAGGGTCACTTTGGTAGGTCACGAATAAAAAAAAATTTAACAGCATACTAATAGAGGTTTATTTTCCCTTTCTCTCAATTCCGATACCCATATTGGACTAAATAAAATATTGATAATTGAAGTAGCTACTAACGAATTTAACTTACTATTAAATTTAGATGGGGCCTAAAGCTTTGCAAATTGACATGAGATAACTTAATCTAAAACCAATTAGATGAGACTAAAACAAATAAATGGCCAGTCATTTTAGAAGTACTTCAATTTCAGAGGTTAATCCGAGTGTTTTCCGGGCCGAGATTTATCCGGGCCAAACGCCCTCGTATGGAGGACTTTGGTTATTGTAAAACAATATGGTGCCGCCGGGTTCATTATTGAAATATATTATTCTCGATTCAGTATTTAAATGAGGGACTGTGTTTTAATAATGGACAAATTTGAATAGTTTGTTAGGATATATCATAGTCAAATTCGACGTAATTAGAAGTACTTTATTTACACTTTGTCTTTGTACAATATAAACATTTTTATAATATTTTTATAAAGTTATATAGCCTTTTCTAGATCTAGGTCTTTTCTATATTATGAGCATTGTGGCGTAAGTTTTAAAAGTATTTCAAAGTGTTTATCTTAACGTTGCTATTCAATAATGTTTCATTGTTACCATAAATAATATCAATTAATTTAATATCACACAAGAGACGTTGCACCAAAGCCTACTTTAAACTCACTTTGACGGACTAGATACGATATACGAGCATTGTACTAATTAATTTCAAAAGTCTTATGATATATAAGGTGGGCCAAGTACTCGTTAACATTTGAATCTAACATCCCACGCAAACATGTTACGGGAGTTCTTGGGATCGATGTTACTGGAATTTGCTGGCTACAATCGTAACACATGATTTCAACAAAATAAAGCCTCTTGTCACACTTCCAATGAATCCCTGCCGGTGGTCAAAGACATGTTTCCGGAAAAGCTGATTTCCAGACGAGGTAACATTCTATGGCCACCCAGCAGTCCATATCATTTGATATACACTACGTCAACCAAAAGAGATGTCGGCGGTCTCGCGAACTCTTTGCCGACGAGTATTCGAAAATTTCGGCGCTCGCTTAGAAGAGTGCAAACGCCGAAACGGTGGTTATTCAGACGATGTAATTTTTCACAAGTAAATGCTAACTGATTAGTTTTTTTGTAAATGAACGTTTTTTTAAATATATCAAAAGGTTTTTTATAAGATTTTTTCAAATGTTAACTAATTCATGGCCCACTCTATACTTAGTCTGGCCATAAATACTGTTACACTTAATTATAAAAAAATATTACATTTGAATTTCGAATCTGTCATTTTTATACGATTGTTCATTGTGTTTTCTCATTTTGGCGCCAATACATTGTAAAATATTTTGCGATATTAAAATGGTGTGGGGTGATAAAGAGATACGAATCGCTGTGATAGCATTACACAAAGTAGGTATGGAGCCAAATGCAATTTTTAAAACTCTCCATACACTTGGTATTAGTAAAATGTTTGTGTACCGGGCTATTAATAGGTACAATGAGACCTCCTCTGTTTGTGACAGAAAAAGATCTGGCCGTCCACGTAGTGTTCGTACGAAAAAGGTGGTCAAAGCAGTAAGGGAAAGAATTCGAAGAAATCCTGTCCGAAAGCAAAAGATTTTATCTCGGGAAATGAAGATAGCACCTAGAACCATGTCGCGTATTTTAAAAGATGACTTAGGACTTGCAGCCTATAAGAGACGCACTGGCCATTTCTTAACTGATAATTTAAAGAAGAATAGGGTGGTAAAATCGAAACAACTACTGAAGCGGTACGCAAAGGGAGGTCACAGAAAAATTTTGTTTACGGATGAGAAAATTTTTACAATTGAGCAACATTTTAACAAACAAAATGACCGTATTTATGCTCAAAGCTCTAAGGAAGCTTCCCAATTAGTCGACAGAGTGCAACGTGGACATTATCCGACTTCAGTGATGGTTTGGTGGGGTGTTAGCTATGAAGGAGTGACTGAGCCATATTTTTGTGAAAAAGGTATCAAAACATCGGCACAAGTGTATCAAGATACCATTCTTGAGAAGGTAGTTAAGCCCCTTAACATCACCATGTTCAATAACCAAGTATGGTCCTTCCAGCAAGACTCGGCGCCGGGTCATAAAGCTCGGTCCACGCAGTCTTGGTTGGAATCGAACGTTTCGGACTTCATCAGAGCTGAAGACTGGCCGTCGTCTAGTCCCGATCTTAATCCGCTGGATTATGATTTGTGGTCAGTTTTAGAGAGTACAGCTTGCTCTAAACGCCATGATAATTTGGAGTCCCTAAAACAATCTATACGATTGGCAGTGAAGAATTTTCCCATGGAAAGAGTGCGTGCTTCTATTGATAACTGGCCTCATCGTTTAAAGGACTGTATTGCAGCCAATGGAGACCACTTCGAATAAGCTTTTTATATTTTTAATTGTTTTATATTTATGTATTAAACTGACACACTGTAAAAGTAATAAATGTTATTTGCAGTTAACAATTTTCTTTTTTCTTTATTACAATATTTATGGCAAGACTAGGTATAACCATGTATTCTGCACTTCCAATTAATGATTGAAAATTCTTTCATAATCACCTGGTGTACAATAAAGTTACCATTATTATTAAATAGGATGTAATCTTTAATATATTTTTTCAGTATCATTGTCTATCAAACGGTTCTCCAGTCTCAGCTCAGCTTTATGATCTATCATTAATCACTTGAGAGGTCTCGGTATGATGGGACTTGGCGGTGCCGTTTCTTACTCCTACAAAGTAACCTACCTCCTGCTAATATATTATATGTAATATACTTACGTTAAGTAACATATAATAGAAGATTATTATGGCGAACCTTGGGAAGGACTATGTTTAGCAGTCTACGTCTTTCTGAGAAGAAAAAGTTTATATCTCCATGTTAGTACTTTAAGGTAGTCGAACCACGCTGACTTCAGCACGAATGGGCCGACTCGAACGGGACAGTATTACCTTATCTCAGAAGACTAACCTAAAGCGGTAGTATCCGTGCTGTCGTGTTTCGTTGGTTAGTGCGAGACCAGAGGCCCATTAATAGGACAATTATCGTGGTAAGTATATGAGCCTTACAATGCCACGATCACTGCCATGTATTTACGACACCTAAGCAGAACGTGCAAAAGTATTTCACTAGGCTGCCATAGTGTGCGTCACCATGCTGCATTGTCTGCATTCACAATGAGTATAGTAACCACAATCCTTGGATTCTATTCCTGATTTCCATCAGGTAGAGCTCTTGAAAATAAAAAGATAAATAAAAAATGTTAAAACAAAATAAACCTGACGTGGTATATTTTTCTGGAATTAAACACGCCAATCGCCACACCTATTCTATTGTAACACTGACTTAATTAATTGTTTTGCCATTAGAAAGGCCATTCTTATTTCTGAATCAGGTTACTAAATATGCGATATCGGACCAAAACTATGAAAGCCTTTTTTTTTTTGTTTAACACGTGGAAACCCCTCGGGCCATCAACCCACCGGGGTTTACGGCAGGGTGGTGTGTCGGAATTGGACCGACTAAAACCACACGGTGTGCCACTCTGCGCCTGATATAGGAGAGATCCGGGAACAACTGTTATTACGACATCCACATCGAAACTATAAAAGCCTTAGCCCCAGCTACTAGAAGGTCCATACACATTACAGGCCCAAATGTAAGTAAAGTTGATTACAGAAATTTGAGTGATTACTCCCGTAGAGTAACAAAGAGGGTCTAAAAGAAAATAATAGACAGCGACGATCGTAAAAACTAAATACGACTTAACAGCCTTCAAACCAAGTTGATAGGCTATAAAATCTGTTAAATGTAAAATCTCGCAGCTATATAACTTTGAATATATTATCAACATGAAATGTGATGCCACGCTTCAGAGTAAATCTTATCTTAATACCTACAAAATCAAAACACAAGGAGGTACATAATACAGTCAATAATGGGCAAAGCAAATTATGATCTATTAAACACTTAAAATTATATGACATTCTTCTTCTGAGACACTTGTTTATGTGTGTTGTATGTAAGTAATTGCGCTATTCACGATAGGTTCAAGATCTTATTAGGATCTCCTCAAGTCAGGTCACATAGCCTGACTAGGCGTGGCGTTGATTCTGGAGGTGACCTGAAATAATATGGTCCGCGTCTTCTTCAGAGTAGGATGACTGAAATCGGCCACTTGGTGATTTTTAGTAGAGACACCACATACTGCTGGCTCCTGCGTCCCTGAGGAGCCGCAGATCCGAAGGAATTTTCCACCCGACAGCAAAAACAAAAGCAGATTAAATTCACTTTGGTACGCTCATAACAAAGGAAAAAAAATTACATCAACATCATTACTATAGGCCCTATAGGGTATTCTCTGCTCGACCAGTTGAAAGAGACCATTCTAGAAGGAGGCTTGTATTCACAGTCATATGTTTGATTCTAGAGGAGATAAATAATTTTTCTTTAGTCAAAAATATTATCATTCAACTTGCTAAAACATAAAATATCTGCGCTCTAGTTTTTATATCTTTACCTCTACCAGATCCGACAAAACTAAGGCTAATTACATATATGATTTTCATTCCATGTGTGTCAAATATCGAACACAATTCCATCTGTTATTTAATTAAGCCTGCCAATTTCCTTCTAAATAGTTAACATTCTGTACACGAATTCTACGTAGATGAGTATATTTCACGAATAATTAGGCACCTAAGTTGCCTAAAGTCTACACGAGAACATTTACTTCGTCAAAGTAAAACTTCAAGTCTGGAGCCTGTATAAATCAATTCCTCTATAAAGTTCCTGCCTACACGTATGGTTATAAATATAACATGTAAAACTGTATATAGAACTAACTTTCAACTTGAGGCAAGAAAAAATGTTGAAAGACGTAGATATCTGTGCGAATTGTCACCACACATCGTTTCGAACTTCGAACTATTACAAACCAGAGAAAGAAGAACGGTTGTGTCCAGAAACTGGCGCTTTTGAACTTTTTAGACACTCGTTACTGTTGGTAGGAAATGTTTGTCTGTGACGTCATAATACATTACAGTTGAATTTATAACACTTATTTTTTTGAGATCAATTAAAAACATGTTTTGAACATAAAAGCTAAAAAATAATTTGTGAAACTACGTCGATAAGAATATATGTTAGACACAGTTACTAGAAGTCCAATAGTCTCCATATTAATCTACATGCGTTACCCAAATAAAAAAATAAGAAACAGTCGTTCCTTATATTATTATACTCAATCCATTAAAGAACGTTTAAATCACTAAAAAATCTGACGGCTTGAAATAAAGTCTCAGTCATGGTGTAATATACGCTAGAAAGAATTACTACACAGCGCCGCTATAAATCAACTTATCAACTCTCGTAATACATTTAATCTTATAACACAGAACCCAACCAGTGTCTCTATATATTTGTGTACGTATATATCTTAGTTCAACAAAACTTGATCGTCGCTGTGCTCATATTGGGTAAAACTTGTCAACTTAGCTTAGAAAGGTCTCAAACTTTGGCGTGACAAATACACATTCTCTTGCTGATGGGAAATCAATATATGGTTAAGTATTTTTCTTTTACTTTATTCTTTGAAAGTGTATGGCACTTGTGCCAGCGAAAATGCAAATATGTACACTTATTGAAATGTTACTTTTCGATAATAAATTAATAGTGAACTCATTTTGTAAAGTTGTTCCTATTTTGAATGCTAACACTTTTCAAATTTTTTCGAACAAGTCTTTTGTTGTAAAAATACGCAAAGGACTGGCCGTAAATCGTAAATCCCATCAAGTTGAATATTCATTATCAGCGTAAGAACTTGTATTATGTGATGCTGAGTTAGAAATTTATGCCATAGTTCGACGTGGCTTTGTTAGATAGTATTTCAATTTCATATATGTGGCAGTCACATCATTTCCTTCCAAACAGAAGGTCGATCTTTATCGCTTCAAACAAATCAATAATTGGCATCTTCAAAGATCGCTACTACAATAGATAAACATTAGGGCTATATTCATTTACATGTATTGTGATATTTATGTCATAGCAAATACAAATTAATCTTGATAAGTTATGAAATTGTTTATAGAGTGCGTAAAAGAAAAGTCTGGAAATGATGGGAAAATAACATTAATAAAGTCAAAATTTGATGTATATCTTGATTAAAAAACTGTGAAGATCATAAAACTTTTAAACACATTTCATTTTTAAGATAAGCCGCTCTATAATTATAGGTAGATCAATGTTATTGACAAGTTGATAATAACAAGTATCCTCGCGGCACTCGGGTGTTTTAAGAAATGAGGTCGTAATTAAATATCATATTAAAGAGTATTAGTAGAGTATAGACAGCATTATGTACTCGTAAGCTTAATACCTACGGTTGTTTTAAGTAAAATTGAGGGATTTCCCCCAAAGGAAAAGTATTTTCTACCTATGATTAAACGTTTGGTTCTAGTTTTTCAGACAAATTATTCCATAGGTATTGAAAAGATCTAAAATTTTAAGGAAAAACCATAGATTCATGCAATTAAAAGTGATTTCATTCAGTCCAACTTTTACTATTTTATCTATACCATTAAAACACTCCACTCTACTTAAATGAAATGAATGTTGACGAGATACGAACCAGAAGTTGGTCGTAAATCTGTTTCAAAGAAATATCTAAGGAGAATTTTGATGTATCATAACATATCTATATAGGTTTAGATGAACTGTTTACTTTTTGTTTTAATAGGCATTGATAGGCTTCGTTGAATTATGCCATATATTTACTACATGAGTACGCTTAAATAATTTTAACATTCATAGTTTAAAGCTTGAACCGCATGCTAACTACTTGATCCACTTAAGTACTTTTGAGAATCATCATCCCTCATCCAATATCCTCGGGTTGCTTCGTATCACTAAATGTCGTCGAATGATACATTTTCACCTAATACGAATACCAGATCATATAATTATGAATATACTCTTTCTCTATGTGATGTCGGATTAAGAATACGGAATGCTAGCACCGTAAGAAGCGATAAAAACCAGTAAACTACACAGGACAACGTCACTGCAAGAGAACGAAAGTCTTGAAACAAACCCTATACCAAGGCTTCTGGTCATCGTGGTATAGTAGACCTAAATCTCCTTTCTAAGGATAAACTTATGTCCAGCAGTGGACTGTTAAAGGCTGTTGGTGTGAATATACTCTTTACAAGTACACGATAATCCGAAATTATTAAGTAAATGTGTAATCAGTATCAACAAAATCACTGAGCGTCGATATGTTTCCAATTCCCTCATAAAATTATAATGCAGTCGACGTGGGATATAAAATTTATGCGGTAATCAAATTAATTTGTTGCTGGTACGTACTTACCCCAGGCTGATATACAGCTCGTTCGTGAGTTATGTTTGTATTTACGAAACAAATAGAGCCTTTTACTACAGCCGTTTTATGTGATAGATGTTTCTGTAATTGAAATTTAGAAGCATTATTCATTAAATTTATACATGGCTTATGGGCTGAAACAGATAAAATTACACTGTAATAGTTTTGAGTATTTATTGAGTATTCCGGAGTATCGTAAATTTGTCTTGGTAACTGTTTCTATGTACGGAGTTGAGTATTGCATTTAAAACCTTTGCAAGTAAATGTAGATATAAATATGCGGATGTACAAATGCCCCTTATTATTTTAACTTCCACACTTTTATTAAGTATTCAAATTAGTTAAAGATACTTTAATTAATATTTCTTATACATAATATATAAATTATTTTGGACTTCTCATAAACATATTTAGCTCTAGTGAAACGCAGGGTTATAATATTTCATGTTACTAGTCAAATCGTGTTTCACTGATCAGTTACAAGTACTAGTCACAAAACTTTATTTGGAGCGAAATTAGCCATAATTATCAAGCTTGGAAGGCGGTTTGTTGACCACAGTGGTGACTTTGCACATATAAATATTGAAATTTAGTGATTTAAGCAGTAATGTGGCTATATCACCACGAGTCCGTCGCCTGACCTCGTCCGTTGTTTAGCGAAGGTTGATGTTACGAGACCTAAGATGGTAGGTAGCCCCGCTTCCCGCTTACACCTCAATCACTAAAGCCTTTGTCAAGCTAACTCACAATCACTAAAAGCCAAGATTTTTAACCAGTGTCTCCTAGCCATAATTAAAGTCACTCGGCGTACGATGCTGAGTGTTTCTCTAGACGACAGAATTAGTAAAGAAACAATTCGATAGGGAACTGCAGTAACCAATATCGCACGGAGAATTAGCACGCTGAAGTGGAAGTGGTGAATTATGTCTTCAGGTGGACTGACCAATATGTGCTAAAGTGGAGACTGCGATTAGACTAGTGTACGGCTTAACGAAAAAGGCTGGCAGTCGAAAGATGCAGACTGCCCAAGACTAATTGGCGCCCTTTGAGGAACTTCTTTCAGTAGTAAATAGCGATAGACTGAAGTGTACAAAATTTCATGTTTTTGAGACATTTTTTTACTACTTAATCATTAATTTACTGTACAAAATATGTATATTTCTTACAATTATATATTTGCCACTACAGTTTCGTTTTCCATGCGAAATTCCAAACGTCCAGATTTTCAGACCCAAGTCAAATCAGGTCAAAAGGAAAAATAGAAAGGTAAATGACAAAGTGTCAGTCAATAATATCGAAAGGAAATAAATATGTAGAACAAAGGAAAATACATTTATATTCATGATACGTAACAGTTATGATACGTAACTAGACGAACACAATCTTTGTGTACTTACATATTTCTCACACTAAAAAAAAATACACACGTAAGCCTCCCTGAGTAAGAGCATTACGTAAATGAAACAATTTAACCACATAAATTTCAAATCCAATTTACCTGGGCTAAGAAAAAACTGAAATAGCAAATTAGCTATAAATTGTAACAAGTTAGTCTAGGACTCAGAGTTAATGGAAGTTGGACAAGTCTTTACAAACTTTTTCAAACCATTTATTACTTTCAGAAATGTTATAATTCGGAGTTTCTATCTTTTAACACAAAAATTAGGCTTTTCAGTTTTTAGTCTTTGAAGTCTGAACGAAGAAAAAAGTTTGGAGTCTTTTTAAAACCTCCGTTCCAAACTTGCATATGTTCGCATTTTAAAATATAAACAAATCAATCAGAAAAAAAAGCAATAAAGAGACTCGAAAAAGTTTTCATATTTTTGGTAAATTTTGTTAGCATATGAAACTTAATTCTCATGCGGTCTTGTAATCCCTAGAAATTTAAAACTTCAAAACAAGAAAACCGTAGCCTTGCCGCAAGGCTCATTGGCTGTATGAAAGAATTTATTTTAAAAATTAAAACCTCCTTGTAAAGGCTTTGCAACTTTAAATGCGGAGAAACTTTGCAAAGCTATATGGCAGGTGAATATTTAAAATCCATTGGGATAGGTACCTAAAGATGCCAGTTTAATAGGTAATGGGACCATGACATACTTTAAAAATTAGTTTTAATTTTTATAAAAGAAAAGTACGTAACGGAACTTAACCTTTAATCTTTAATGGTATTTAATGTGTAACCTTATCAACTACACATTGTTTACTTCTACTACATTTTAGTATAATACACTAAAATGTGCAACAAAATCGTTAAAAAACTAAAAGAATTATAGGAGAAAACTCTTGAGTATACGAAGAAACTTTGTGGTTTCAGTTTTATTTTTCTGTGCACAAGGCTCTAAGCGTAAGATTTTGAATAAAAGTAACGACTTCACTTACCTTTCACACGGCGCGGTCTGATCAAAAAACTAAACAAAATCCGTTTTGTAGTAACCAGACTATTGATAAGACACTTAAATATTTCTAAATATATTAAAAAAAAAAAAATATTTTGTGTCTTGACAACAGACAAGAGGTGAGCAAAAGAAGATCGACCATGTCTTTAGGTTCCAAAAAAACTTAAATTGCCATTACACAAGAATAAGCTTAGATAAAGTAGGTATATACTAAGAAAACTATTTAAAAATCGAATGGACCAAAAGTCGACTTCCGTATCGCAACACCTCCGTACGTACAATATGTAAATAAGTATGAAACTTGTTCCTCACCCTCTGTATTCAGGGAGGGAGACAAATGGTTCTGGTGTCGAGTTTCTCAGAGGCAGCTATTAATCATGTCAGTGAGAAATCTATAGGTGAAATGAGGAGTCAACCGCCAGCGCCACACGTACTGAATACATGTTTTAGGGAGATTTATGTGCCGAATTATGGAACATTATATGTCAGTAGCTATAAAAAGGCCGACAGTGACAGTGTGTTATTATTTCTCTAAAATCACTTGTTTTTTCTTGTACATTTAAAGTTTTAAGTATAATTATATCTAACTGCCACGGTACTCAATGAGACTGCTGTGCTTGAAGTCTCAGGTTCGATTTCTGGGTCGGAACAAATGTTTATGTGATCTATAAATATTTATTTCGAAGTTTGGGTGTTTTCTATGTATAATATGTCTGTATTTACAAAAAAAAGTATTTGAGTATTCTATCAGTCAGTCTAGTTGAAATTAGATGACGTTGTGTGTCTATTATCCGAAATTACACATTACACACACGGCCGTTTGATCCAAAGCTACGAGGGGTCTGTCCTATGGTAACTATACCAATGATAAATATACTTAAAACTAACTATAAGTATTATAAAAAGAAACATATTATAGATAAAGTGGAAATAGTATAAATTATTGTGTTTATTGCTCAAATTTTTGTCCTGGGTGAGATAAAACCTCGATCTTATTAGTCAGGGTCACTGATTACTAGACCCAATCGGTTTAGTAGTAAAGCACCCTGGCTAACATATGTTATTTTTGAAATAAATGGTATGCAGTTTTTAAATGATCTTATTCATATATACATAATTATCTGAAAATAGCAGAAAAATTTGACACATCCCTTAAATTTTGCAGCAAGCTAACTCCTTAAAAATATAACTTGCTTTTATTCTTCTTTCTATTAAATACGCTTCAAGGAACTCATACGAGACAAGAACGTGCTTTCGAGTCGATTTAAATCAAATTAAAAAGACATTTATGCCGCCTGCCTGCCTTATTTCTTTTTTAATTTCCCTGTCGAGTTGTGAACAAGGAACGTGAAAGTAAAAAATGGCGGGGAGTGAAGTAAACGAGTTTCGAGCACGTTTTAAGTATGGTACCGTAGTCCCGGACTCGATGTCAGTTCCGGAGTCTAGGGTTGTCGACAGCTGACAGCACAAATTGTGATATATTATCCTTCAGCAACAAGGGTCAAGCATTTTTTGTTCCGAAAAACCTTTCAGATGGTAATTATGCGTGAGTCTTTATTCAATGGTGTTATTAATTTGCACGATAAAGTTGCCGGATATTTCCTTAGGTGTTTATCTATTTTTCTTTTATTTAATCTGTCTCAATTACATTCTTTATTTTTGAAATTGCATTTAATCAAATTATAAAAAGTCGTAAGAATTTTTATTATGACGTGTCCAATCAGAAGTTATCCTAATACAGTCATTATTAATCTACTTTTTTTTAGGCTAGTATGTAATTAATTATTTTATTAACAATTATATATTTTTATAATATGACATAGGTAACATTCGAATATCGTTATAACATTGAACATACTCGTATTTCTTTTAAATTTTCATTTAAAAATATTATTTACTATTTCTGCAAAATAATACACACAATATTATTTTGTAAAAAAGTGTTGTGATATTAAGTACTTATTATATACCAGAGAAATAAACACGAACATTATTACAAATAATTAAGGCAACTAACCCTTGTAATATTTTTTCACTGTCTCATTTATCTAGTTAAGTAATTACGAGCAACTACCTAACTAATTAGTAGTGACAGCCCTAATTCTTTGCGTTTCTTTGGCGTCGAACTTACAACTGTCTGTGGGATCTGCATACATTTGCATAAAGTAGTTCCCGGACTTTTGTGGACTTGTCCATCACTAGACGTGGTTTTGTTTGTCTATGAATTGCAACTCGAGATGCGCTCCTTCTGTTAATTCACTTTCAACTTTTACATGAAAATTACAATTTGCACAAAAGAACAATGGAGATTTTAGTTCACAAAGTTCCTTTGATTTGAAATGCATTCACAAATAAAAGTGTATTTTTTAAAAAGATTCTGGACTTCGATACTTGGTAGTTTAGTTTGCCAGAGTCCAGGTGATAACGTAATCGTGAAGTTACATCGTAATTCATTAAAATTATTTCTGTATTTACTTGTTTTTCACCAGAATGAAGAATTAAAAATTTAGAGTACAAACATATTTTAAATATCATCATCGGTTAATCGCTGTTCATTGCTGAACAAAGGCTTCCTCTAAGGCGCGCCAATCATTTCGGTCTTGGGTAGTCTTCATTCATCCACAAAGGTAAAGTAGAGCGCCCTGAGGCATGATGGACTGACGATTTGAGTAAAGTGGCTAGCAGCGGATGTATGAGGAGCTTTTTCATACTTATCATATATTCAAAACCTTTTATGTTTCTTTTTGTTTGGTGCCCGCATTCTCAACACTCTTATCTAATTTCACGTATCACAAATTACCCGAAAGACTATTAAGCTGCGAATATTGTAACTCTAGCCATTTAGCATTCGCCCTGTTGCTAAAAATAAATATTTACTTTTTGTTGGCCAGTTTGTATCGCTGGGGTGGCACTTTTTGGTGCCAATTGGCAAGTTTTCAACACGACGCTCACGTGCCGCTTAGAGACAAAGCTTGATTGCGTTTACAGCCTCCATAAAGTTGTTTACAATTGTTATAATATGCAACATTTGTGGTATTAACTCTTATTTTATTGAGTTTTATTTTAGAAAAAGAGGTTAAAAAACGGATGTTATTGTCTCTTGTTTTCTATTGTTGTATGGAAATGTATTATAGGTAAAGTTTAGATAAGGAAAGTAGTTGTGAAACGAGAAAAAAATGCTTTTCTGATAAAAGAATAGACTTGCAATGCAAAGCAAATAAAAGGTACTAAAAGCACGTTCTTTTTCCAACTTAATTATGTACGATAATAATAATTTATATAACATATTTACACACTCCTTAAGCAAGGCTACCAAAACAAGTAGCATGGAGAATGAACTCCCTGAAACAACTAAATATTTACTCTGCCCCAAGTATGTTTATCATGTGTTCAGAATTATGTTGTTGGAGTTGTCTAATTACGGGTTGAAGGTTTCACTCTTCAAACAAGATAAATTTAGACCTCATGAAGATAAATTTCATAAACCAACAGCTTGAAATGTATGTAGCTGAATAAATTAAGCGTATGTATTTTCAAAGATGATGTGGTATACAAAGTGATTAAGAACGGATGCGTTTAACCCCATTACTAGTGGTAATTGACAGATTCTCTTGTCTACCTGTGACTACCTTATCGAAAAGTGAGACATTTTACAAGTATGTTGTCGTTGTATGGAACTATTAACAGTTATTGCCCATCATCATCGTCATCAACAGTCTTTAACTGCTAGACATAGGCCTCTCCTTAGCGAAGAGGTTTTAATCTACTATACCACACTCATCAGACGAGTAGGTATGACGTTTGTTTCAAGTTTTTCTTCTCTTTTGCAGGGATGTTGTCCCGCGCAGTTCATATCCAGTTAACAATAATTGCGTAAATTTCTTACTGTTATTTACTATATATCAAGGAACACGAAAGTTTAATATTTAAATAAAAATAGTATATAATTTAATGGTGCTTACAAGTTAAGTAAATAGTAGTGGGTTTATGTGTTTACTTAGCTAAACAGTTTTACCAGTTTAATTGAACAGACATACACTGTATCCGGCTACGTAACGTATCTAGAAACTGTGTGTTTGTAGCACTCTAAAACTATATGACAAATGAGTTATTTAATTGTGTTTTACCATTTATTTTAGATTAATTATTTTATTGTTATTTTATTTTTTCATATTTTTACTTCTACGTTTAAACAGTAACAAATGGTAGAACTAGCTATTATTATACTGTATAGTTCAAACAAAGGTTGCCTAGTTGGAACACAGACTGCGATAAAGCCGACGATTTCACAATTGTTTTACTCAATTTCATGCTGTAAGTATGCTATGGTGTAAAACAAAGAACGCTTTTCTGTCTCTCTTTCCATCTAGCTATTTGTTTATATTTTCAAGAATCTTTTTAGTAAACTAAACTATTCCTTGTAAATCCTGCCTTTCAATTTATTCCAGCATCGGAAAAATAGCCAACACATTCCGGTCCCAAATCCAATCAAGTCAACAAAAGCTTACACTTGAAACGAAATAGTTTACCAAGTAAGCTTTAACAATTCCGTAAACACCTAACTGTGCCAATATAGAATAGTCGTGTCGACATTCAACACTCACTTTTCAACACGCCCGAGACCAGTGTCAGGTGTATCTGGAGCTCCCAGTACAATACAAAGTACATTCGGGTGAATGTCCATCTCTCAAGCTTATGAAAATCAGTACTTAGTTAGTTCTATGCAAGTTCCTGTATACTTAGAACTATTTATATACAAGTCCTGTTTGATATTCGTGAGTGTATTTGTGTGCAGCAACAACTGCCAGCGCAGCAGTCGTTTGCAATAAACTCAGCAATCAAATTCCGTTCGGTTTTCGTTACCCTTTCAGTTTAAAGCGTTAGTCTCGGTGCGGCTTAAATGACAACTTTTGAGTCATACCATTTGAAAAAGAAGGCAAAAATTATCAATACGTAAAATATCTTTGAGGAAACCGTTTAATAGCTTTCTTTGGCTACTTATCTATTACAACTAGTGATCACCCAGCACAGTGGTCTATATACAATCGCAAGTCACTAAACAAAGAATCATTAAAAAAATCCCCTTTTTACATTATGGATGACACTAAATCTCGTCAAACTGCTTACAAAAAACCCGTTGACAAGCATCAAATAAAAAATGGCTATAGGTACTGTTTTGACTTTACCCATTTACAAACACTAATCTTATGTTTGAGTATCAGTCAATCTATAAACAATGGAACCCTCAAACTTCATAGTTTACACAAATCGACGTCACTGAAGTGGTACGCCACTTCGCCAACTGGCGCCGAGTCGAGTGTCGTACAGCCTCTTCATTTGTATGATTTACAGATAGTTACAACTTGTTCTGTGTCTGGGACGTACTTTACTTCTGTTAATTGTATGTACTTACCTCTGCACTTGACAGGGAGATTCCTAAATAATTAAACTTGAAATTCGTCTTCACACATGGCTGTTTGTTCTTATATTTGGCAGAGCCGACACCTCGATAACTAAGCTACTGAAAAGTAAACTCATGAATTAAAGACACACAAAAAATAAGTCGGGATCCACACCTAAGGTCATTTGATATTAAGTAATTTAGCCAGTGGGTTAATAAACGCTGAAAATATCAGGGATGTGTCCAATCCTATTCAAGATTTTCTTCTCTTTCCAATGATGTAATCCTGCATGGTTTGCTTGTTTAGTCGTCTCTTAAGATATCCATAGGATAAATAAGGGTGGTGAAACTCTGTATTTGTAACGGAGATATTTGGTATTCCTTACTTCTTGAAAAAAAAACAATTATTATTATACTTCGAAAAGATAATCAGACACATTTTTTTATTGAACATGCTAGTCTCTGAAAAACTAGTCCAACTTTTCTTCTGCATTTAATAGCCTAACGTCTTAAATAGCAAATTGTTCACTAAAATACGAACAAAACTGCCAGGAACTATGAATACTTGAAGATTAAATTTGATAACAAGATAATCTCGGCATAACCAGGAGCTTATTATGATAACAGCTTTGATTTCCAATAACATATTATTCGCTAATAATTTTATAATATATTCATAACGACATGAGACATATGGGCTTATATCTCAATTACTTAGAATAAATCGAACTGAGTAAACCTACGTCGCCTAAAACTAATGTTCAAGTGTTTTTATTGACTTAGCCATGTTAAACACTTTTTCGGACTTAGACGAGACAAACCTTGAGTACCTGTGTCTTTTGTGATTTCACAGACTCATAATTACATTGTGGTAAACAATTTTGAGGTAAACTTAAAGTTTTGAACACGTAATTACATTGTAATTGTTTTTATATTCGTAAGTTATTATTTATTTAAGCAATGTATTTTACAAAAAGGAAAAAAACAAAAATTACATTAATATATCATTTATGAAGATGCAATAAAAATTACAAAATTTAAAAAAAAAAAATTTTATTATTTTACGCAACAAAAGTGAATCAGTCACGAGTTTTTCTTTTTTCACAAGCGATTTTAGTAATTATAGTTATGTTAAAATATCAGTTTGTATAAGTATAGGTTTTATGTTTATATGTATGGATATATATATATAGGTTTTTCAATATATTTAGTAGTATATACTTCGCCAAAACTTATTGCGCCGTCAACGACTACGGTCTATCCAAAACGTTTTGATCCATCCTAAGGTTGTCTGGAAGAGATTGCTTTTGGTGATAAGACCAACCATTGTATATATATCTGACATTGAATGTATACGCTTGAAACTCTGTAATACGATATGCAAATAAAGTTTTCCATCTATCTATCTAATATAATTTCTTTCAAAATTCATACGCGCAAAATTCTAGAAAGAATATTAATAATTCAAAGGTCACCTTCATTAAAACAACTTCAATAGAAAATAAAAATTCAAAACCACCTTTACACAGTATAGAATTATGGCTATAAATTATTTTTCATAACTGTTAATCATTTGGAGCTATTTATAGCAATAGCTTTGACTTATTTTATTCGCTAAAAAGGCATCGTAATATTTTTTTTTTCTTAAAGTTGTATTCATAGTTATACAAACCACACCGGTTGGTGCGGTCCCAACTAAGTCTTTTATTGACGGCTTAAGTGCTTTTCAGCGTATAGTAACAAGCAGAAGTTTGCTGCAAGCCTTGATAAATCCAGAACCAGGCTGGTATTACCGAAATAAATTCGTGAGCTCGGACTCGGCATTCTTTATTTTAATTTTAAATTACATTAAATTAATGTATGTTCTACTAACTAACTACAGTATATTGTTAAAATTTGAAAACTTTTAACGACGCACTGAAGGGAAACTTGAATTTGAGAGCGACATCTACAAAGACGTCACTTTGAGTTAAGACTACTTAAGCTACAATGTGTAAGTACTCTCAAATTTATCTAGCTAATACTTGAATAAGATGGTTACCAAAACATTCTAATACGCACGGTTGGTTCTAACCCAAAGGAGCTTCATTTGAAAGAAAAAAGATTTCTAAATGTTTCTAGAAAAGACGCTATAATCATGCCAGAGTTCTATCAAGTATAATTCCCTGAATAAGATCAACGGTGTGTTGCAAAATAACAGAAAAAAACAAAAACATTATAGGTCAATTTAATTTCATAAAAAAGGAAACTATATTTCATATTTTATTTCAGCAAGAAAACCGTTCCATTACGATTTTTTATTGTGAACTTTTATATAAATATTTGTCAATAATTTGTACTAGGACTTTCACTTAACAAATATCTTGAATAAAACAACCTTGTCCACAAGTTTTAATTCCATCAAAGTTAAAGGAAATTCGGATAATAATATTACTTCTCAGTTCAACAAGTATCAAAGCGAGCGATCTTTCTCTAGGGAATTAAATTAACTAGTGCTGGCAGCCCTACTTTAAACGTAATTCCTAAGAACTTTCCGTTTTACAATACTAGAGTTTGCACTTAGGTCTCTCCACCCCTACACGCCCATGCTACCTCCCCTGGCCTGTCGACTCGGCACATCGTGTACTGACTTGCCGACTCGATAAGTCCGACTTAAGTGGAGCAACCTGTATTTATTTTATTCAAGTCTTGTTCTTTGTTCGGAAGGAAAAAAACATTGTAAGAACAATAAAAAGTTACCGTGGTCACTCACAGTTGTAATTTTGATCGGAATTTACCTAACGAAGAAAATTTTCTTTTTTTTGGTGAAATCGGTTGACCATCTGAGCAAAAATGGTACTAGATGGTTCCATTTTTATGGTATACTTATGTAGGTATGACAAGTTAAAGGGGAAAATGCATTACGCGTTCGCTATGTTCGTTTAGCCATTATAAAAAAAGAAAACATTTTACACTCCGATGATCCGTGATCAACCAAATAGCATGATGTCTAAATCTATGTAGGTACTCAATCTCAAAATATAAATAACAACATTAATAAAAATGACATAGTAAGACAAATGTTCTACGTACACATGTCTTTCAGATTATTACATCCAAACAGAATAAATGATCAAAATAGAACAGTATCATTAAAGTACATTGTCAGGAAATGTACCGCAGATTTAAAAATGTATTAGTATATTTTCTATAAATCCGTAATACATTATTTTGACCTACAATAGTACATTTTTCGTTTCAAATAAGACATACACATCGACTAATACCGACAATAACTCGCCTACTTGGATTACTTATGTAGATAAAGAAATTATTTTGTTTCGTTTTTATGAAATCTGTGATATTATCTCTCCCAAGCGAGGTTCCTAAGAATATTTTGCTAGCCACCATAGCGTGAGTCATCATATTGCAGTGTCTGCATTCACAATGTGTATGGTGACCACAACTCAATAAAATAAAAAAATAAAAGAAATATGTGACAACATTCTTCAACCAAATACAACAATGATTTTAGGTTATATCGAAGTTGAATTGCTGTCAACAAGAATCTATGAACATGTTATTAACACTTAGGGAGACACTAATCACATATATTATCTTTAAACATTGACCTGACAAATACAATGTATCGTGGAAACTTTGCGCCTGAAGGTTCTCTTAGCTCTACTAACGAGGTAAGTTTGAAATAGACGTGCCTAATACCTCAACAACTATCCTCTAGTCTAACTATTATTCGAACTGAGGATGAACTTTGTCCTCTATTGAACTTAAAATGTACAAACTTTTACAACTTAGTTCGTTCTATCCGTGTGATGACAGATTGAGATTACAGAGTTTCACCACCTCTATTTATCCCGTGGGTATCGTAAGAGCCGACTAAGGGAGGGAGCCACGCTGGACAGCAACACTGTAAAGAGAAGGAAAACTTTTTTTTAACGTGTGGAAACCTCCACGGGCCGTCAGACCACCGGTCTTTACTGCGGGGTGGTATATCGGCATCGGACCGACTGACACAAAACCTTTATGTCTGGTGAACATAGAGACCAAAACCTCTTTGCTTCGGAGAGGTCTGTATGTAGCAATGAACTACATATTAAAAGCTGTTGATGTGATGTGAAAAGCTACTTACCTTGTCATGGTGACATATCGTCTCAAGATTTCATAAATGTTATGTAAACTTCAGTTCAATAATACAGTGATTTATGAAAAGTGTTTACACAGTAAACATGTTTTAAGCTTCGTTCGAAATATGAAAAGATTACAAATTTGAAAAGATTGCTGTGGATATTGAAATACTTTTCAATGAAAACTGAAGTTATATCCGTTATAATATTGGAGTAAAAACGTAGTATTAGTGACTTTTTGTTGGAATAGTGTGTGAAAATATGATTTTCAAATTTCGAAATCTTACATACACGAACATAATATTTTTAAGACTAAGACTAAGACTTTGTATTTGTAAACAAGGAGGCTATGTTTCAGATCTTTCGCTTGAAGGAGAGCCATCCGTATGAACTTTTATTTGCCAGAATCAGGTTATTTGACAGAAACGATGAATATAATATAAGATTCAAATTCATCAGGTGTAAAAAATTTATGATCAATCCAAGTTTTGACGAAGATATAAATATATTATGCGATGAACGAGCTACTGCCGTAAACTGGTACTAAATAAACTTTTATAGTTTGAAACATAGACAAATTTAATTTAAAAATATACATGACACGCTCTTGACTCCGATTTACAAGGTCACGGAGAACTTAAATATAAACTACAATGAAATAGAAAGCGAGAAAAGAAATAACTTGTTAATATTTTTTTAAATATCATCCACCAAAGGATACACAACGATATTGTTCTGGGAGTCATCAGTAAAATTAGTTTGTAACGTTGTCTCATTGGAATTATCTATGCTTTTATATATTTTTATATAAGATGACATCTCCAAAAAAATCGTGGTAGGATCGTCTCATATAAATACGGTTGCCTGCACGGATGGTATGGTGGTTTAAGTGGTCATCAGACCGCTGTCTACTATGCTGAGTGTTGTGGGTTCAAATCCCATACGGAACAACTCTGTGTGATCAGCAAATTGTTCTTCTGAGTCTGGGTGTTCTTTGTGTCCGTTTCTTGTATGTTTGTAAAGTTTTCACCACACGGGATGTATTCCTAATGCAGATATTGCTTCTTTTAAAAGAAAAAAAGAAAGGAAAATATTGAAAACAAAATTTCACACTACGATTTTCTTTTTACGATAATGTACATACTAGTGACTAATACCGCCTTTAGACATTTACGTCTCAAGAGACATAAATGCGTAGATACCCTTTGAGTGCCTCAATTTCAGATTTTGAAGGTAGAGGGGGAATCGGGCCTCAGGTAACCTCACCCAAATCTGGCCTACCCAGGTTTGAATGAAGTTACCTGTACTGAGACTTAAGTCTTTTTTTCGTTTTTCTCTTTCTTTCTGCGCCGAGGCAATCTGTTATACACAGCAATAAACCACTATTTTATCTTTTATCAGTTTGGGGTTTGAAGCTTGGTAAAACACTTCTTAAAATAGGTGCCTCAATCCATCCTGACGAATCTATCTTGTGGAGTAGGAATATGGTGTCTTTTTAGTCTTTTAGCGAGCTCATTTTTATGTTTTGAGAGTGTTTTCTGGTAATTGTAGCTTCTTCTTCTTCTTTCTTCTTCTACTTATGTATTAAGGGATGTTAAAGATGGCAAAGATGGATGGCTGCTATTTTGATTTGGATACACTTAATATTGCTGTTGTTGGCTGTACCCTATAGCTGGATACCGTAGGAGTGATAAGTAAGGAAAAATTACTTAACAGTAGTTTTCTATGAGGCTGTGGCACCCACAGAGATTTCACTCAATATTGGAAGAAACCCTCCTACACTGGAAATTGTACTCCTTACTTGGAATGGTTAAAGTACATTCACTTATACTTGTTTACTAAAAGAAGAATATGTAACTTTAAGTGATGAAAATATTTTGCCTAAAACCTGTTAAGAAAATGAGAACCTTCCCCATTTGAAAAGTTCATCTTTATCTAAAGACAAAGGCATTGAAAACTTACACTTAAATTGTGTTATTACGTCTAGACACCATTCTTTACTAGGGGGAGAAAGGGGCGGTGGACTGTCGGTATCGGGTGTCTGAATGCTAGCAGAGTTGCCGTAACAAAATTAAACATTTGATGCCGTTTGTCAATAAATTTTAGATTATCCAAAGTCGGAAACAATTGAACTTATGTTCAATAACAAATAAAGCTGGCTATAAATTACAAGTTCTGAATATGTTAAATCTAATCTTTTTGCCTTCAAAAGCACTTTGAAATTTCTCTTTATATGATATTTGTGGAAGGAACGGGTTTTTATGGCCCGCCGATACAAAGGGAATCCTCCCTGACTAGGAGAAGTGATCATGACTGGCGGGCCACGGCCCAACGTTTGATGTTGGGATGTTGTACATATACTAATTGCCACGTGAATCTCTATTTCGCGATACAGGATTAGTAGTTGTTTCGTAGTTCACAACATTCATACGGTTCGTTCATACTTCGTACTTCGGTGTATCTTCGCTAGATCTCGCTGTTGTATATTTTTGTTTATGCTGTAATGTGGAACTCGCAACAATATTTATGTTCATTTTTAAATTGCTTTTGGGGTTTTGATCGACTGTTGCTGTACCCGAAAATATAAGAACAAAGAATCAAATATTTTTGCCAAATAAACTTGTACTTTGTACTTATTTTTTTCCGAGTATATTCCTAACAGAAAATAGCTATTACACTCTTGAAATATAAAAAGCTTTCTTTAATAGATATCGTGAAACCAGTCCATGAAAAATCATGATCTGTGTCGTATTTTTTATGAGTTTTATGACCCGGCGTGCATCGTTAAAGCCAGCCAGAAGATATTTTTATGAGGAAGTTCACGGAGCAAAAAATATTTTATACTTGTAATTAAAATAGACAGCAATGAATTCTGATATGAAATTTCTGTTGTAGCTTTAAGAAATAACTATTTCGATTAACCGATGATGGAGATTCAGCTCAGTAATCAGTAACGAGACTTATTTTTTAATATTACTTAGTGTACCAGTTGTTATTAAAAACCTTTAATTATGCATCTCATTTGCAACCAGGACTGAAATGTGTAAATAAAATGAAAGAATGTCTTTAAAAAAGTTTTTAATAATGGAACTGTAAATAGCAAAACAGCTAATTAATGCAAATGGCGGCGGCTTAGTGCTACAAAAGCCTGACATTTATACCCGATTACACTATGATCAAACGCTATCTGTAATCATGTAACTTATTTCAACAAATAAGATCGAAATGTAAAGAAGTTCCAGGGTTAAATAATGTTTCAAATCAGTCAATGTAAAAATAAACGTAAAGTAATACCACTACTTTAACTTCTAAAATCGTTACCAACTTTATTTAAATAAAACAAACACATTGCAATAAGTACAATGCACCCTTTATTTGTAAACTATTGATTATCTTTATTTCAAACAATATGTTGTAAATAATGGTATAGGTTAAAAGGGCTAGCGTGTATTAGGTTACGGGTCGATGCCCTTAGCATGTTTCGTGCAGACGAAGGTATTATTTTCTTTTATTACATTTGAATTTAAAATCTGTTCTAGAATTCTAAATGCTGTTTTTTTTTCTTCATAATATTTATAAGAAATGTGGTAAATTAGTGTCACAGATTTTTTTTTTAATCTTGTGTTTGCTGCAAAAGTGTATACTTACTATTTGGTCGTGTTTGAAAGGTTTTTTTTTAAACAAGGCATTGACCTGTTGTTGTCTTAATGCAACCCTAATCCGCCCCCCGTTCGTCTAGACTTATCTGACAGGGATAGCTAAGTACGAATGGATGTAGATGAAGTTGGACTTAAATATTTGTATTAAGGGAAAAATACGGATCTGGTATGCAGTTTGTTGTGTTTTATTAAGAAGACTGGTCCTTAAATAATAAATAGTATTACTTAGGTTATATTCGTGAAAAAAGGGTTTAATAATGAAATTGAGAGTTGGCCTTCACTTATTCTTGTTAGTTTATTGATTTATTCATCAGCATAGACAAGAGACCTACTGTCAAAAACTCAACACAGCTTTTTACTGCTTTATTTTACAGAGGGTAGTTTAGTGTTACTAAATTAAACTACTTTTCTTTTATACATATTTATGAAGATATAATACAGAGTGTCAAATAAAGATGTAAATGAAGACAGTTTGAAAAATGTCTAATGAAAGTGGGCAGTCATGAAAACGCCTGAATAAATGATAAACAACTTAACCGGGTTTCAGTGGTCTTCCATCTATTGTTGTAATGATGACTATGTTATAAAAATAACAATGTTATTGGTGAGACAAGAATCGGTTTTTGTTTTTAGTTTGATTTTGATTTAACAAGAAAAATAAGAAAACGTATGAGGTCCACTGTATTGGACGTTATAAATAGTGCAAAGTATTATTTTCAACATATATCTTGATATTTACAAATATGTGCGCTTACTAACTTCACCTGTTGTTTGTTTGTTGCAGGCAAGCAGCGGCGCGGAGCCCCAAGTTGCCGTTCTATGCGAGGCAGGGGGCACCTACCACCCCCAGTACATGTCCGCCGCAGGCCGATGGACACCCGACCTTACCACCAAACCTCACAACTGCTTAAAGGACAAGATGGAAATTCTCGACTACTGCAAAAAGGTGAGCGATTTAGTCAATTTAATATCTCTTGGAGATATAGTCTGTATAGACATAAACTATATCTCACGAGACAAACGTCTGTTGAAATAATAACTAAGGTTAAATTGGCCTTATGATATGGGCTATATCCTAAAATATTTTTTTAAATCTTTTAAGGCTGTAGATAATATTTTCAGCTGTAATAGTTGGTAGCATTTTTATGTTAAAGTTAATCCTTTGTACAAAATGGCGCAATAACACAATAAGAAACATCATTCAGGTCAAATTATATATAGCCGTAATTTTTATTATGAGTTGTAGAATATACTATGGCGCATTGTCATGAAATGTTAAACATAGAAGCATCTAGAATTAATACAATAATTACCATTCAAATATATGTATAGTTTTTATTTTCAAGTTTTCTTTTTTCATTACGAAATTGAACAGGGCATAATAGGAATAATTGTATATAACAGAGGCACCCAATAATGAAATACTAAAGGCTATTTAGACTTCAGATCAACCCTTTGATATTAAGAAATTCCTTTCACTTTGTGGAATGTCTTGATTCTGTGAGGAATGTCACTCGATGTTTACAAGAACAAATGTTATGTACCAAACGTTTTTGCTCTCCAGAGCTTTGATTAAACAACCCAATTGTCGCTCCTCACTAATATTATCAAGGGGTTTCATTAGCTGGCTATTATTATATCTACAAGTACGAAGCCAGTTAAGTGAATCAAGAACCCTATCTCAAGGGTCTTGAACAATATTCGTCTCATATATCACCCTTGAAGTTCAAAGGGTCATTTTGAATAGTATTTGGCCTTGGAAATAAAGGGTAGGCCCTTTATTTATAAAATAAACATCTTAATTATCAAGAATCGTAATATTAACATATTTATGATTGAATTTATTAGGTCATATTTTATCATAAATGTGTTGGCTATTGATATCAATACTATGTATTGACATATTTTTTTTGTCCCGATGAATTAATTAACGTAGAGCGTTAGCCACTGGGACTAAAAACTTAAATATCTGGCAGCAAATGATTTTTATGTTTCACAATTTTCATGGTAGTACGATATTTTAAAAGTAAGAAACACGTAATAATTATACGAATGAAACTTTTAGTGATAGCTAGTAATCTGTAACCTAAAAAAATAACACAGATATATTTATATCTGATGATAATAAAGGAACTCAGTTTTGTATGAGAATTGTATTAAAATATTTTTCCTTATCGACCTCCAGGTATACCCGAGCCACGACATCACGAACATTGTTGAAGCCTCCCACTACGTGAAGGTCAGCAACTGGTGCAAGCTCGGCAGTAGCAATGCCGCGAAGTGCAAGGTTACGCGATGGGTGAAACCGTTCCGTTGTCTTGGTACGTGTTTGCTACAGACTTATAAGCTTATGGATCGGACAAGCAATTATTAGTCTTAGTTTTATTTAGCTTATTTCTTTTGCATTCATCATCATCATCAACAATCTTCACTAGTCCACTGGTGGACATGGACCTCTCTCTAGAAAGATTGTGTTGGTCTAATGTACCACGCTCGTCTGAAGAGTTTTTATAGAATTTGTTTCAAGTTTCCTTTCTCCTTGCAGTGCCATAGTCCTTCATACTTCACTCTTAGTCGACTCTTACGACACTCACGGATGATGCACTAAACATCAGATTATTATTCTTTTGAGTTTTATAAAAATCACTTCAAAAAAAAACTTTGGGTTCAAAACTCGTGCTTATTATATATTTTTTGCGGTATTGCCAAATCTTATAATAATACCCTTACCTCAAATACAATGATAACTACAAAGAGTGTTTGGCGGCAGAAGGTCCATTCCAATCGGATGCGCTGCTCGTACCAGAAAGCTGCCTTTTCGACCACATCCACAACCAGTCGCGCTGCTGGCAATTCGCGAGGTGGAACAATACTGCCGGACGCGCTTGCGCACAGCGTGGACTCAAGCTGAGGACCTTTGCCATGTTACTGCCATGTGGAATCAGCCTGTTCTCTGGAGTTGAATTCGTCTGCTGCCCAAAGCACTTTAAAGGTTAGTTAGTTAGTATTAATTGTTGTATATTTCTCTTCCAAAAATTTAAAACTTTGTTCTAAGTGTAACGTATTGACATATAAATAAATAAAATTAAATATAATTTATACATTCCGTCTAATAAACTTTAATGTTATTAAAAGATTAAGAGAATATTTTTTATTGAATTTCAGAAAACGTAAAAATGCATAAGCCTATGGATGTTGGTGTACCCGTCAGCCCTGGTGGTGAAGAGATGCTAGCAGCTTCAGCAGCTATGGATGAGCGAGATGACGACTTGCTTGATGACGATGATGCGCTGGATGATGATGAAGATGATGACACTCTGAATCTTAGCGATGATGACGACGATGACGACACTGATGACGGTTAATATATTTACAAATAAATATAAAAAATAAAAATTAAACAAATAGTTGAACTGACTAGAACTAAAACTAACGAATCTAACGAAAAAAGAATGAAACTAAAAAACTAAAATAAAATACATAACATATCATAATTCTCGTAAACAATGACTAGTAGTATGGATTGATCATTCAAATTTTTGATTCACAGACATGGACGAAGATGAAGATGCAGATCTGTCCCGTGATGACGACGCTGAAGATGATGACTACACTGATGGTGATGACAGTGCTTGGCCTCGGCCTGAGACCTCTTCACCACCTTCCACCACCACCAGTAGCACTACTACTACCACAACTACTACGGTAATTATTTAATGTGAAAATACTCGGCAATATAATATATATTTCACTAATAATTCTAGAAAGTAAAATTTATAACTTTTCTCTTTACTAGTCATTTCTAGTTTTTTTCTGTTTGAAAAAAACAGTATGATATCCAAAAAAAGTTCTTTACGTGTAAGATACAAAAAATAATAAAATCACCGAAGAAGAAACATGATTGATGTAGATTAACGAATCGCGAGATCACGAAGATTTTTGTGATTAACGATACAAATTTTTTCTCCATCTGTGCTCGAAGTTCTGAACTATGAAATGTTTATCCCACTGAAACTGATTACACCAGTAAAGACTAATATCAAATTAGATCCATTTTTCTTATGTTATAATAAGTTCTGCCAACTCTATTTTAATTCAACAGATAATTTCGAAAAGTTTACCATTTTGAAATTGTTGTAGGCTTCTACCGCAACTTCAGACCCTTATTTCTCACATTTCGATCCTCGCACGGAACATCAGAGCTACAAAGACGCTCAGCAGAGGCTTGAAGAAACTCACCGTGAGAAGGTAATTAAACACTGTCTCCAGTCATTTTGATTTTGATTTAGATGATGATTAATTAGTGATATTTTATTATCTCAGATCACGAAGGTTATGAAGGAGTGGTCAGAGCTCGAGGACAGGTACCAACAAATGATGAACACCGACCCTACCGCCGCACAAACATTCCGTCAACGTATGACTGCTAAGTTCCAGGCAAATATTCAAGTAAGTCACTCCATGTAGTAAAATTTTTAATGTTACTGGTGTTTTGCTTCTGGTAGTTATTAGGTACATAGACTTACTTTCTGATATCACTATTAAACCATGGATTACTCAAATCACTTTTTGCCACTGTTAATTTTAAAGTAAACGTAAATTTTGAGAGTTTACAGTTTCTTTTGAGAGGCGTTTTTTCCTTAGAAGTTTACATATTTTAGTCCAAGATCTGTATAATTTAACATTTCCATTCTAATACGAATCTATGAAAACTTGTATGCTGTTCTGATTTTACATCATCTTCTCTTATTACTCCATCCCTGTAGTCTTTGGAAGAGGAGGGAGTTGCAGAACGTCGTCGTTTGGCCGCCCTGCATCAACAACGTGTCTTGGCGCATCTTGCACAACGCCGCCGCACTGCCCTCGCCTGCTATACTCGTTCACTCCGGGACACTCCACCAAATGTAAGTATTTTGTAATATTTAATATGTAATTTCGGCAGAAAACATTTTACATAAAAATACCTTCAAAAATTTATTATCAACACTGAAAGGTACATACATAATTTAAATTGCAACATACAAATTCCAAAAAAATAATTAAACTTGTTAAAATATTAGACTGTGATGATTGGGCGATTTGTGATCTACTACAATTTATTTAATTTATAATTTATAATTATAATATTATTAGTTAAGTTTCACGAACTTTTTTTAGCATCTAATTGTAATATTTGAAATACCAGGCTCACCGCGTCCAGAAATGCCTTCAGCGTCTTGTCCGCGCCCTGGCCGCTGAACGCAGCGGTGCTCTTGCTGCCTGGCGCCGCGCTGCTGCTGCCGGTCGTGAGGCTGCTGCTGCCGAACGAGCCAGCGCTGCTGACAGGCTACAGGTGAGATTCCAAGACTAGAAACTTCTAGAATAGTAAAAATCTGGGAATTTCTATATATCATTACGTTAAGTGTTCTCATTCTTTATTATGTTTATTATATTACCACTTTTGTAGGATGCCGATCGTGCCCTCCAGCGTGCCCTAACATCTCTCCGACGCCGCCCACATCTATACGCCAGTATTGGTACTGCTATTGAAGATTATGTTCAGGTAAACTTCATGATGCTAGGAAAAAACTTACAGTTTTGACAAAAAGGCATCCAAAACTTCAAAGAATTAATAAGAATATTTCTGGTTACAGTAAATATATACATATATAAGATTTAGTAGTTAATTTAATGTAATTTTTACAGTCCATGCAATCCAAAGACGACATGGCCGTATCCCTTATGTCCATGACTCCTGAGGCTGAAGAACTATTACTGGATCGCATCGAAGCTGAAGTACAACGTGAGCAGGCTGCACGGGATCAGTTGAACGTTAAGCGTGACCAACGCACCAGACAACGACAGGACATCCAGAACGAACGGGTTAAGGTAACATCCTATATGATTGCTGTGAATACTTTTGAAGAAGAAGAAGAAAATACATATATATAAGCCCTATCGCTGCTTGTTTTCGGTTGTAAAAGGGGTAGGAAAGCATGTTTCTAATACTTATAACTGGTCCAATACATTACATACATACAATCACCAGGTATTTCTAACCCGACTTATACATAATCATTCTGCTTATTTTCCAGACATCAAACGGAGTAAAAGACAGTCTGGAATCTGATGATGAAGCCAATGAGGCAAGTGAAATTGAGGACAACGCATTATCAAGCAGCACTCGCAGTCCTTTGGCTGCAGTATCAGCATCGGCCTCTCCATCTTCACCTCCTGCCTCTCTACCACCCGCACTTGCCTCAAACACACCACGTGATGTCACCACTCGCTCTGCTGTGTCACAGGATACCACCACCACCGTGAGTGTAATATTATTAGCATGAAGTGTATTACTGTGCCTTGGAGAGCACGTAAACAATTGCTTAACACTGGTTTTTGTGAGGCCATTGTATTACCCCTGGTCTATCTGCATCCCTCCCAGAGCATTAACTTCAAAATTTGCATATTTATGTCTTAAAATTTCAAAGAATTTCGTGTACGATGTCTTACAGTAAAGTTTTCCCATTAAAGGAAATCATCACGAGCACAGTAACTGATATGCCGGAAAGCGAGACTGCTGAAACTGCCGAGGTTAGCGAGACTTCCAGCCGCCGATCCACTAGCGAGGTACATACAGCAACTGATCATAATAATCGAAATGCTTATTTCAATATTCCATGTTCAGAAATGTTACCATCATTTTATCATCAACACTCCATAATAGTCCACTACTGGAAACAGGCCTCTTATAGGAAGATTTTGGCGTACTTTACCACGCTGACTAGTTCAGTTGGTATAGGGTTTGTTCAAGTTTTCTTTCTCTTGGCACTGCTGGTTTTCCTGCATAGTTTGTTCCCGTAGCCGGTTCTTACAACGTACACGAAATTATTAAGAGTGATGACACTTCATGTGCTTAATCCATAGCCACACGTATTTGTTACTTTATGATGAGGTATTTCTTCCAGACGGAAGGTGAAGGTCTGCGCGCCGCTCTAGAACACGCTGAAGAGCGTGCCCCACCACCACCTGCTCACGCTCTAAAGCATGAGCTGCAGCACTCGCAGCCAGTAAGTGAAAAAAAGACGATAATAATTGATTAATGACGATATTAAATCTTATGTCTCCTATATTTCTTAGTTTACGAAATGCAAAAGCGTGTCTAATATTCAGTTTTATACATGTTTGTAAGGTATTAACTAATTTCGAATTTACATTTCAGTAGTAATTCCGTGTCAAACCTACATCGTAATGTTTCGTTGATGTGTAATTTTTTGTATCTTTTTTCTTTCTCCAGATTCTTTGGAAATTAAACACTAGACAATTAGTGGAAAAAAAATATGTTCATTATAAGTACCTACAACGGCTAATTATTTGAATAACAAACAAGATAAAACCCTAAACGATTTTTGGAAGCATTTGATTCTCACGATCAATGCACTGAATTAGATACTTCTTCGTTGTACAGGGTTACACAGTCCGTGGCACGGCTCCGAACGGCTCGGGCGGCGCGGGCGCGCTGTACCCGGCGCTGTGCGTGGGCGGCGCGGCGCTCGCGGCCGCCGCCTGCGTGGCGCTCGCAGTGGCGCGCCGCCGCGATCGCGCACCGCCTGCGCAGGGTTTCGTGCAGGTATGTGGCACAAATACCATTCGAATTTAAGCTTAGATTAACTTCTTTTGCTGTTCTTATGTTTATAAATTTTATACTAACGAGTGAAGACAAAATAGTCAATAGTGCCGTCTATGGTACGGGACTATTTTATCTTCTATCTATCAATTCTTCTATATCTTGGAAGTAATTCTGTCCCTATTAAGTATTTCTCGAATCGAATTCGAATTTCGACGTCTGTAAAAACATTAATAATCATGGTTTTAGTAACTTTGTTTTACTATCACCTACTTTGTCTATAAAATAAGTAAATGTATGCGATGGAGAATATTCTTTCTTTCTTTCTTTCTTTAAGTCGACAAAAAATGTGTCTTTTATCTTGATTAAACATATTTTATTTTATTTTATTTAGTACTTTATGATCATATTTTCATCGTAGGTTGAACAGACAGGTGCTGTGGCCCCGACTCCCGAGGAGCGACACGTGGCCAACATGCAGATTAACGGCTACGAGAATCCTACCTACAAGTACTTCGAGGTCAAAGAGTAAATTCTCTCGTTCACCCAAAGTCCCTCCTTTTTCTCCCCACTCCTCTCCTTCCCTCCCCCTCCCGACCCCGCCAGGAATGCTTTTAGTGGGCCGAGTCCAGACATTGGAACTTGACCACGTCAAGTTACTTTTGGACGAGTGTTTTAGGTTATTGTGATGTCCTTTCGGCCAATACGTCTTCTTATTTCCTTTCGAGTGCTCAAATAGTGAACATACAGAATCTCATCCTGAAGACTGGTCATACATAATTAACTCGTTTCAAAAGAATATACTCATACAAATGTTAATGCACTCCTAAGGGAATAGAAGACATTCTAAATTCTTGTGATGTGTGCTAGTTACCCTTTAGAGAACGGGTGTTTTTCTACCCCTCACCTTATCTATTGTCCCCAGCGTAATTCTTTATGGAATGGATGTGTGTGAACTTATATATGTGAGGTGACGGCCGCACTCCCGGCGGGGGAGGACAAATGTTCGTTTATAAAGCTTGTGTGATTAGTGGAAAATTGGTTTGCGGTAACGCGATCAGTCATACGTTAAGGTTAGAAGTGATAATCTTTTTAATTTGTTTGTTATTTATTTTGCACCAAAATATTTATTATTGTTTTAAGGACTTAGGTCTAAGTTTTTTGTCTAGAATCCTAGAATTCATAAGTGTCACTGTAGTCAAGTTTCTTAAATTAAGTTTTTGATGCCGCTCCTGCAGTGGTTGCGTCCAACTTTAATTCCTTTGGTGCATTATTGTTACGGATGATCTCGGTTTTAGTCTGTCTGTCGTTTAGCTATAGTTTCTCTTTACTAGTTCGTTGAAAGCAACCACTGGGGCGAGTGGAACAAACGTCCATGGTACGCTGTGTATATAGCTCCGCGTACAAAATTGAACCTTAATTACTTACATTTAATGCCTGCTTTCATTTACTTTTCTAACGTAGGTAGAACATAACGTGAATTTTATGTAATAAATGCGAAAATATATTTTAATAATTAATGTGTACTTAGCGATGGGACGGGCGGCAAAGCCGGCGCGGGTGAGCGGCTTCATTGCTAGCTCTATGATTGCTGAAAAACATTCCTCTACTTTAATTTAGTAATCATAAGTTATTGAATGACCTGTCTCCCTCCTAGCAAGGACGCTATTTCTTCTTCCCGTTCACCCGCGGGACGATACTCAAGTTCCCGACGTGAAGACCGCCGTGTACTCAACGTGCGTGTAGGAATTTCGATAAAGTCATTACGGCTATTGTGAAGGAAACAATTTTAATGCAGATTTTTTTTATCTAGTCAAACCAAGAAGCACCTTTATCGGACAATTTTCGGCTAACGGTTGTGTCGCACCTTGGGTACGCGGTTGCGAGGCAAATAAGCTTAGTGAGTGTATGTACGGTTAATATATAAGTAGATGTACAAAAAGTAATACATTATATAGATGTTTTAGCGTCAGATACATAGATATAAAGCAAAATATAATTATATATCGCATTCGTCCGTATAAAGTAAGGGCTTGCGCTCGTGTCTAATCCCACGTACCACACTTAATGTTACGTCGTAGTTAAGATGTAATTCTGCCTCAGTATTATATACATTTAAGCTTATTTGTTACATAAGCTAATTTATATACACTATTTCTATTTGTTTACGGGCGTAGTGGCGTTACTACAAATGAAGTCATATCAGATGCGCCACGGCGCTCTGTTGCTCCTGTTTCGCTGCGACAATGTAACTTGGCCAACATAGATGGCGTTGTAATTCACAATAACAAATCTTGAAATAGAGATGTCGCTGTTCAACACATGAAACTTTTGTAGCGAAAGAGGTGTGAGGCGCCCGCCCGTGGCTTGTCGTACGGCATTTACGTAAGTTACTCACTGTGTATATCGTAAGTTTAATCCCGCAACAACTAACCGCTGTGTATTTTTAATAATGATATCTTGATAACGAGCCGACCATTTATTTTTTTATCAAAACTTTTTGCTCAAAATCAGCTCCCTCTCGTCGGTATAGTGTCTACTTTCAATCGTTCTAACTTAATTGTCGTTGTCAACAATATCGATGTTAGTAGTACCTTAAACCCGGTTTCTGTAACTTTTCAATCACTGTTACTCGTATTTTAATAAGCATTCTACATATTAATAAATGGTTTGGTATTTTTTTTTGTTTACTGTGCTGCATTTTATTGTGAGTTCAAGTTCAAATTGAAATCAATAAATAGAAATTTAAACATTAGTGTTGTTATTAGCGGATACCGCTCCTCCCCATAGGATCCTACCTTATCCACAGATTAGCATTTTACAAAACCCTTAATAAATGTTAAGATTTTACACATTTTTTAAACAGCATATTTTATAGGTTAAAGTAACCTTAAAAACTGACATTTGCTTGGTCACCATCAGGGTTTGTATTTCAAATTTTAAGAAGAATTTAAGAAAGCAATTAGACGCTAGCGAATTGACCATTTCGCCAATAATCAGAATTTTTGATCACTGGTTCAAATACCAATAATTTTTCGTAAACTGATAGATTACTACCGCTGACAAATTAGCGACAGGAAGGTGAAGACTCTCAGCGATAGGTACTCTAGTTGTTGAAATATAAGCGTGGCCAAGCTAGAAAGACTTACATTAGGTTTTATTAAAATCCAAGTCTATTAAACCAAGCCAGTGTTAGTGACGAAGTAATTTCTAAAACGTGAGTTACTCCAACTAAATAAAAGGACGATATAAGAGACATCGGTTCCTACCTTTAATTTACAACAAATTACGTTTTACTTTCACGACTACATAATCCACTAAACACTGCAACGATATCTCTAAATTGATTCTATACCGAATAATCTGCCTTTCTACTTTTTTGGTTATTTTCTTACTACTTCACCAAAGCAGTAGATTATTGAGATTAAAGAGAAAATTATCAATAAAGTGAGTTCTGTTGATAAATGACCATTAAAATCAGTATTTTGTTATGTAAATTACCTATTGAACTATAAATCAATTAGAGAACTCTATAATCACCTGTAAACGACACATTTTAAATAATTAGTAGAAAAGGATAAGTGCTATTGAGTTTTTCTCTTCGTATAAATACTTAATAACAGTGTGGAGTTTGCCCTGAGCCTGATCTCTGCCCGATCTTGGCGGCTAGTTGTCCCATCGGACTGTAAGAGCAAGGAAACAGTACAGCACCTGTGTTTGTGCACAGTCTTGTGCACTGTAATATCACCTGCATAGCTGGCTAGTTTCCGTTGAGGCTGGTCGCCGTAGTCGAAATACTGGTTAGAAATACATTATCATCATGGGTAAGTATTAATAAAAAAATATTTAATAGAGGCAAACGAGCACATCGGTGTCTTTTTTAACCAGGTGTTCTGAGAATTGTCTCTGGTCACCTTATTCACCTACGAAAAGTAACAAAAGAATTACTTATAGATTAAATAGAGAGGCCTAGGTTTACTGCATCAAGTGAGATCGTTTGCTGAAGCTAGGTTCTCGAATGGTAAGCACAGATAAGCATTGTTACGAAATGTCACGAAGATTTTGTTCAGTTTGGTGGTACGATTCTAAATTTAGTTTGAATAAAATGCAATGTGGCACAGAACAATAAAATTTACTGGGAATATACATAAAGTCGAATATAGATAGATTATAGCGCAGTTTGCTGGTCCAAATCTTTTCTCGGAAACGACAGCTTCCGTATGTTCTGTAAGCAATTAAAACTTTCTGTATGAACAAGGATACCTGTGGCGAGTAATATAATCATTTGCTTAGTCGATCGCAATACAGTTCAGTTTGAGCTACAGTGTGATAAATATCGAAATAATCTAAGTGATTAACCCAGCGACCTCGGCGATCATTAAGGATGATTTCTTCTAGTCGTCATAAGATTTATTATTTAAATAATCCGAAGCCTGACACGTAACAGTATACTTGTATTTTATACGCCAGATTAACTCTTGTTTCCTGTTTCGATGGCTTTCACATACTTCAATAAACCGCTGTAGAGAATATGCACGTGACACCAAAATGGACAAAATGTTTTTATTTGTGAGCTTTTTTGCTAAATAAACATATCTATACAGGTATTTTTTAAATTTATCACAATTTAATAATGAAACTTAATCATCAAAAAGTTACTTTTTAAATTTCCCTCGCATATTTCAAAACGCAATCAATAGCATTGCGTTTTGAAACTGGGACAAAACGTGACGTAGACTTACAACTGACGTATTCTGTCAACAAGTTCGTTTGTATGGTTGATTATTTATTTTCTAATAAGTTAAGTGTTCCGTCCCTAGGTAATATGTAGATTGATAAATACCCATAATGATGGGTAATGACGTGGGTGGTGACGGATGATAAATACCCATGAAAATGGGAATACTTCAACGAACTTTTCATAAGCTAGGTTATATTTTTCATTAAAGTTTGTAAACAAAATAAATACAATTGATATTTCATTGTTTTATCACTTTCTTGAAGTCACTCATTCTAATTCTTAATGATCTTCACTACAGTATGACAAACACTGTATCTCGCGGTCGGCGCAACTTCTGCCCTTGGACGACTTTTGCCCAATTTGATTGGAGGCGACTGTACACGCGGTTTGTCCGTTCAATGGCACTATATGGTGCACCGGTGTGGGTGGCGGCTCTGACCGCCCTGTATAGGGCGAGTCTAGCGCCCTCAGAGGATGTTGGCGGTCAGATCCATACACGGTTACCGCACCGTGTGGAAGTAATTAGTATTTCGTTAAAAAATTATACTTCATCTCTACGGGATATAAAGTCTGTATTTACATTTTTTTTATTATTGTGATGCCTTGAAGCCTTGGGTTCAATTAGCGCATTTTTTAAATATATTTATTATTAGATAACAGTTGCTCACGGCTTTCTTGTTTGAACATGATCATTTAAAATTATTATACTTCTGAAATAAATTCCAATTAGTTTACTTGCAAATAAATATTTTTTATAATATATGAAATGGCTTTTTTATACGATGTTTTAAAATGTTTACTAGGTAATACATGGCCCACCCATATATGAATTCATCTACCAAATATTTAATACGATGTTAATAGCAAAGGTTCTGTCTTGGATACATATGCTGCAGGGTTGTATAGTAGAGAAAGCTGTGATCGATGATTTCAGATTGATTGTCATAAAAGAAAATGCATAGAAAAATGCATATTTTTACTCGACTACGCAGCGGGTGCGTAATGTTACCCGAGAGTGGTACAGTATACCTTAGAAAAATTTATTGCCTCTCGTCCAACTGATGCCTCGTTCTTGCCCTTCTAGGCATCAATAAACTGCCACTGTGTTGCCGAAGTTTCATCGATTGTATGGGTATTTATTTTAATTAATAGAAATGGCCTAGTAAAATTATATATTTTATATTGGGTTAAAGTTTGTTTAGATGTATATGCACCCTCTAAAAATAATTCAGGCGGTGCCCATGAGTTTTTATGTCTATGTAAATAAGAACGACATTTTTATTCAGGTTTACACACCTATGTATTGATGCCATCTATCGTTTTGTCGCCATATTAATGAGGAAAGTTTGACTATTCTACTATCGATTTAATACAATTTGTAGAATTAGTGAAATATCTACACCGAAATTGGGATGGCGTTAGTGGCTGCTAATTTTAATGCAATTCGATTTAGTTTAAACTGAAATATAGATAAAGTACTATTTATTTTTCCACCACTTGCTTTGTGTCATTAAAAGGTAAATAACAACTATTTTATAATATAAGTCATAAACGCCATCTCTTGGAAAAAACTAGTACCATATACCATAGAAAATGTTATGTATCGAAAAAGTTTCCACTAAAAAATAATAGGTGGCAGGACCAACCACTCTGAAAAGTAACCCGTGTAATTTAATTTATTACCAAGCTGTTAACTTTACGATCATTTATATTCATGTGTATACCTTTTCATAAAACATCGGCGTTTATGTACTTACTTTATTTCTTGATTATTTGATTCATAATATTATAGTGTTGAAGTGGGTCTATAAAGTAAAACAAGTAATTAGTAGTTGGTTACATTTCCTTATACAAGTAAGGTTTTCTTTCGTTTTTTTTTTATTGTATTGATTTAAATTGTTGTTGAGTTCGAAGAAATGATTATCTAACGCATCGCTTTGGTCATTATGACTTGTTATTTTTAGGAACCCAAAGCCAAAGAATTGTGATCGAATAAAATCGCCTAGTTTTAGGGACTTTTTGAATATCTTGTTACGCTACCAAGATAAATAGTATATGACGATTGACGATAGGCAACTTACAACGCTACAGATAATAATAACACAGTAACACTGTTTTGTAAAACAAAACCTAAATAATGATTAGTTAGCCTTAGTGAACATCCCTACTAATATTATAAATGCAAATGTAAGTTTGTTTGTGAAATTTTGTACACATGTTTTTGGAGGTATTAGTAGTAACATTGGATGTGGTGGTGGTGGCAGACCAAATTCCAAGCGAGCGAAGCCACGGGCAAAAGCTAGTAATGAAATAAAATGAAGGGCCAATAACTATCGTTGTACTAACAAAAAACCATTTTTTACACTGAAATAGAGCCAAATTATCTTCTGCCTATTTATTGACTTAATCATGAAATCACGGACTGTTTACTTATCAGTAGGAGGAACAAGTCCCTTAAAAAAAAGGTAACTACCACCGGTATAATACCGAACCATAAAGCAGGAACACTTCTTTCAAAACAAGCATTAAAGAATGCAGACTGACATTACATCTCTACACAACCTCAGGGGGTCAATCTGAACTAAAATATCGACAATCAACTATTCAATTCCCTCTCTGAATGCGGTACCGACGGAATAGCTGCTATTGAGGTGCCAATGTATTCATTAATTTTGACAAAATGTGTTTACGCTTTCCATCAAGCAGAATAGAGTCACTTTGGTAGATGTCTATAAAAAAAAATGTTTTGGAAAAAATTAAGACAAAATGACAAACTAGTAACCACAAACCAAACTGTCCGTTTCTATGTTCATGTATCAATGTTCTATTGAAGGAAAGAATAATTCCACCACAGGTTAGGCTATTATACCGCAGCTAACTCAACACATACAATAGCAGGTCCAAGTTAAGAAATATATCTCTGAAACCAGACATCAATCCTCCTATAAATTATCCAATCATCCATCTCTTAAATTAAATAACTATCTTTTATCATCATTTTATCATCTTTAACTGTCCACTGCTGGACATAGACCTCGCCTTAGCAAAGAGGTTTTTGTCTACTATACTACGTTGTCCAGACGTGTTGGAATATGATTTGTTTCAATCTTTCCTTCTCTTTGTAGTGATATTTTCTGGAATAGTTTATTTCTTTAGTCGCCTCTTACGACACCCGTAGGTAACATGAAAAAATTGATTTTCAGGTAAGATATTCAGGTAAAACTGGTTAAACTAGTAACTGACCTCAAATAATTCTGGGAATAATAAAGGCTAGGAAGATGTCTCTCGTTAGTAAGAAGTTTTTGTTACACGGTAGGACGTTTGAGCAGACTGGTCGCTTGGTGGTAAGTACTGTGTGAAACGATTTTATTTAAACAACAGTTCGCTTATTACTGTGAGACGCTTATTTCGCGTTGAGTATGATTTACAAGATTCAAATCAGTGTCCGAGTGCTCTTTTAATAATAGATAATCCTTTAATCCTAGATAGTGCAGGCTTTAAAACCTAATGAATTAAATTTACGCAAGTCGTATACTGAAACAACGTTAGAATGATTCAGTAATTTTGACAACAACTTATTTTCTGCCGAAGCCCATTTTCACCAGAAGAATTTTCATTTTAAGAAGAATTGCAGGTATTGGAGAAGTGAAAATCCCAAAACTAAGCACGAGAGGCCACTTCATTCTCCCAAGGTAACTGCATGGACTGCAATTTCAGCAAAAGAAATCATTGGACACTACTTTTTCGTAGATACTCGCGGCCGTTCAGTTACTGTTAATTCTGTTGAATAAGTGAAACTGTTACGGGAGTTCTTGGGATCGATGCTACTCGAATTTGCTGGCTACAATCGTAACACGTGGTTTAAACAAGATGGAGCCACTTGTCATACATCCAATGAATCTCTGCCGGTATTCAAAGACATGTTTCCGAAAAAACTAATTTCCAAACAAGGTGACATTCCATGGTCACCCAGAAGTTACCCATGTTAACTAATTCGTGGCCCACCTTGTACAACTTGCCAGTCATAAGTCCGCTGCAGCCCTTAGAGTCCATAATCAGAAGGAGGAAGGGTTTGGGTTCGATAAACGTACTCATTCGGCAAAAATTAACAAAAAAATTGTTTAACATCGATTTTTTATCAGGCCCTGGCATTACACCGGTCAAACCGGTACTTTTGTCCCGTAGCTCGGCTCTAACGTAGTAATAAGATAAAAAATCTATTAATTGAGATATTTTACAGAGGTTTGAACTCACAACTAATTACTACAAAAGCGAAGACAATAGTAAAACCGTATATATAACACCTTAAGCGTATGAAAGGGGAATCAGGCAAACGTATGATTAAATTTAATAGCTTCCCATACATATAAATTAATGTGACATTCCAACAGTTCATCGTCAATGGCTCTCTCTATACGATATGACCGAAATGATTAAGTTCAAAGCCGATTCCCGAAATACCGAATTAATGACTATAACCATTAACGCTCTAATGTTAGTCATTAAAATTTTGTTTCTGATGCAATATTGTTCCACGATGTTTATGCTTATGATTTGGTAAGGAATATAAAGAAAGAAAGGAACATTTATTCCTGTGCTCATACGGTGTGTATATGTATAAGTAAAAAAATGTTAAAAATACTACTTGAAGGGTCAGTTTCACCACTAACTGTTGTCCCAGACCATTTCGAACTTATCTGCCAGATAACTTCGGATTTCGATTTCATAAAGCTCGGATAGAGACAAATATGTCAGATAATCTTATTTTTATCACCAACATAACTAATGAAGAAAACCTAATGAACAGTTTTTAAAAATTTTATCTGCTTATCTGTGCCCTTTTAAGCGTTAATCTCACAAATGATTTAACCGAATTCGATGCCATTTTCACTTTAGCATTGTGGTAAACATCACTTAACATTTAGTGTTTATTTCAATCAGTTCACTAATAAAGAAGTTTTATCAGTTTAAGGAGTCAAATTAAGGGACTGTCGTTTATGTCTTATGTTTTTCATTATATCAAGTTTTCTTCTCCTCTAAATGTTCTAGCCAAATGTAACAAAATGCAAATTTAATCTTAGTAAAATTACCGAAGCAATAAATCTCCATATTTTTATACACACACATATAATGTTCGCTATAAGTTCACCTACACATTACTCTATAATTGTTATTTTAACAAAAAAATAAAAAAAAAATAAAAAGAGATACGTCAAGACTTGGACTTCTTCTTGTGGTTATTCTTCAAATTGGAACTGTTTGCCCATCGAACATCGATAAAGTGCGCTAATATTAAATTTATCTCCGTCCGAGCTAACAAATGTTGTTATTTTACACTAAAATACATCAAATCATAATTAACTAAAATCTATACCACTAAGGACGAGTATAGCTTTCTATTACGAAAAAAATTTTAGATATAGATCTGTTGATCCAGAACTCCATATATTTCAACGGGTCTTTCATAAAATCACTAGAAGAGATCTGTTCGAGCCCCATTTCTCAAGTAGGCTACATGTCATATTATTCTAGATAGACAAGTGTCAAGATTCAATTACTACCTTAATTTAAATAAAAATAATGCAAAAACAGCGGCGACTAAAGTACAAATATAATTTGAAAAAAAAAATTGAATTGTAAAATTTCTGTTTAACAAAATCTTTAAGCGACTTATAGTTGTATGTTTATATTGGTCACAAGCCTTTTCTCGCAGCTCCACCCATGTGTATGTCAACCTAATTTCATACAAATCGATTCAGTTGTTGTTGATTCCCCGTGTAAAGTTTTAATCCCTTTTTCACTGCATTAAGGACTGATTTCGAGAACAAAGGTCTTCTATATGTTTCCCTGCAACTCAAACTATCTTCATGTCAAATTTCATTCAAACCAGTTCATCATTTATTGATACTATATACAAAATTCCACCTTCTTCTGCATCCCCTTAAATGGTGATTTATGGAATATAAACTGTCCTATGTCCTTTTCCGGGACTCCTACTATCCCTATGCCAAAATTCAGTCATCTACATTGGTTCTGCGGTTAAGTGTGAATAGGTAACAGACTTACAGACGGATAGACAACATACAAACACGCTTTTGCATTTATAGTATGAGTATGGATGTTAATATTAAAATGATATACACTATCTATGAACTACTATCTACGACTATCTATGAAATGTAGTTTCAATCGACAAGAAATAGCTCGAGCGAGGTATTAGGCTAATTTAGTTTTCTTTTGTTGTATTACTAAATATTATATCACTAATTTTAATAGTATAAAGAGAGTAGTACACGAAGTGGTTGTCTTAATGTAGATCTCCTTAACCAAATGAACCTGAAATTTAATTTAAACATTCATTTCATCATATAAATAATTAAAGCCAAACACAAACACTTAATATTTTTTCTTGTAATCTGATGTAACGATGATTTCAATTGTACACACTAGATGGCGTTAGTAGTAGGTAAGGTACTACCAACAACCGCTATCTTCGTCAGTCTTCGCGCCACATTTGTTGGAGATTACAACATTAATATGCAATGAGTTTTGTATTTGTTATAAGAAGCAATCGTTTACGAACATTCACGTTTTGTCAATTACGCCATTATATGTATAAAAAGAAACTACTGTCAAGTTTTATAAAAGTAGGGTGTAAGCAGTTCTGAAATTTGCAATGAATTAAGAGCAATAAAAGCATGATTTTCTTTTCACATTTAATCTACGAAGAATATGTTCGTTGTGCACTATCAAAAGTCAATAGTAACTGGAAAATAAATAAAATCGGAGTAATGTGATGTGAACAAACTCACTCGGCCTTAATCAAATCTTTTAAAGAGTTGATTTCAAACAAATATGTTTCACATCAATAAATAGTAAGTAAAATAGTAAAAAGTAAGTAAGTCTTTCCGTTTTACCTGCAGATTTTTTTAGTAATAATGCAGCTTCACAGCTAGGTGGCGTACTAACATTTAAAAGTGTACTATAAGTATATGAGTGTAAATGTATATAAGTTAGATACCCTATTTAACTATTATCACTATTAGAGTTGATAAATACCTAAAGAATAACATAAAACGAAAACAATATTTAAAAAAAAAACAAGTTTTGCAGACGGCTTCTCACTGAGTGAGTTAGATTATGGGAGACCTCTCTTCCCCTCTCCCTTCCCTCCCTCAGAAGTGTAAATGGGCTACTGTACGCGAAGGCCTGTATTTAGTAATAAAATGAAACTGTCGTCGAGTTGCAAGATTAAAAAGACAGTATATAATAAAAATTCAATAATTAATAATAAGAAATAAAAACGAATGAAATATTTGGATTTATCTCACGAAATTGTCGAATGCGGAATGTGAATTCGGTGATCATTGTTCCGATTATCGTATCTCACACGGATTAATAGCCAAGAGCCTCGAGCAACACCTTAAGAGATTCACGTTAGAAGATTGGACCAAAGGCAGTCCGGCAGTCCGTATAGTGAGAAGGTTCATGTCTTTGAAGCCTTCACCATCAGTTTCTTGGTCCCTGTACCTGAAGTCGGTGCTCTACGATTTTAATATGTATGTAAGTGTATTTAAAAATATAATTGACATATATTTTTAATGAAACAAATAGAATCCATACATATAAATTAAATTGGTGTGCCTGTTTGTAATGTTTAAATAACCGCTTTGTACTACATGCATAATGCATATGAATATATATATATACGATACATAGACCAAAATAACATTTTTTACAATTATCATCTGTCTGTCTGTCTGTTTGTTGCGGTTAATCTCTGGAACGGCTTAACCGATTTCGACGGTGCTTTCACTGACAGATAGCTGATGTCATAGAGAAAAACTTAGGTTTCTTACATTTTAGAGTTATGGAATTGTAAATAAAATCCACGCAGACGAATTCGCAGGTGCAGCTAGTAACAAATAATATTTCGGACATCTGACATAACTTAACGGTGACATATTTACTTTAATGTATAAGTTAACGGTATATAAAATCATGCTACAGTTATATCCTTATACAGAATCGTTCCTCAAGATATAGTGTTTTACATGTAAAATGAATAACGCAGATACACCCACATAAGCCAATTCGAAGAACTTGTTCTAAACCCACTTACCTAATTTTAATATTAGATTTACATTTTGAGGCGTAAAATTATATTGAAAGTTTCCTACTCTTATACAGTTCCATCTTTTAAATTTTAGTTGCAGATGCATCTCATTTAATGTTCATCAACAGTCTTTTACAGTCCACTACTGTACATAGGCCTCTCCTTAGCAAGGAGGGTTTGGCCTACTATACCACGCTGGCCAGGCGGGTTAGAATAGGGTTTGTTTCAAGTTTTCCTACTTTCTTTGTAATGATGTTGTCTTGCATATTTGGTTCTCTTAGTCGCCCTTTACGACACCAACGGGATGAATAAGAGTGGTAACACTATGTATTCTTAATCCTGGATCCACTACATGGATAATTTAATGTTCAACTAACATTTACCTGTGACTCCGCCAACGTGTATGAGGAGACCTCCACATACAGCATATACAAAAATACATACTATAGCACACTCTAACGAAGACACATCGACGTACGAAGTAATGAACTACGGAGCAACTATTAATCTTGAATCGCGATATAGAAGTTCTCGCGGCGATTATACACAACATCCCAACATCAAGCGTTGGGCCGTAGCCCGCCGGGCATAATCACCTCGCCCGGTCGGGGATCCTCTGTTTGTGTTGAAGGGCCATAACAACCGTACCTTACATATATATGTCTGTTATCGTATTAAAAAGTAACCTATGTCTTCAAGATTTAAAGTATCTCCATGCCAAAATTTATTGTATTAAAATCAGTTCAGAAGTTTACCCATGAAAGCATAATAGACAGAGTTAATTTTCACATTTATGACTAAAATACAATACAATTAATGGACAATTCTTACGCTAGTAAGTACTATAGTGATTTGGCATCGTACAAACAAGGAATTGTAGATTGACAGCTAAGCCATTAAGCTACGGCACCGTTAGATACGCTGGGTAAGAAGTCCAGTTATATTAAAAAAATATTTACAAAATTAAACATTGAAGAAAAAATTAAATGTGATTTATTTTTCTTAATATCAAAGATATTTGTCTAAGATAGTATTGCTTGTAATTTAACTTATTTTAGGCTCAAGTCTGTAAGCCGCTTATGTTTCTAAGTGGAATCACAATTGGCGCCAATTATTGATTTGTTCTTCGGAATATTTGAACAAGTATCGCAAAAGTACTATTATTGTGAAGGTCTTTTTTTTTCTACCTAAAGTCGTATGCCTCACTTTCCTATAGTCTGTGGAAGGAATGACATGCCGGACGTACGCTATTTGATTTTACCCATGAGCACGCGCGTAGGTGAAATGTCATGCCATTGTAAATTTCACTCGTTTTTTCCTAGAAGGTTGAGTTAAAATGGCCAAACACCGGATGTCGTATTAACAGCTGTTCCTGGGTACCTCCTACCCAAGGCGCAGAGTGGCACACTGTGTGATTTTAGTCGGTCCGATTCCGACACACCTCCCCGTCACAAACCACGGTAGAGTGACGGACCTAGGGGGTTTCCACACGTTTAAAAGAAAACAAAAAGTGATCAAGCAATTAATAACTTAACTTTTTCTTAATTACATTTCTGTTATTGGCAAATTTTGAAGCTCCGGTGCTCCTAGGTTGGACTGGTCAATCCTCAGATTTGACTTAATAACTTAGTCAAAGCTCAAATATATTACCTAGGATAAACCAGTCATTCCGCGTACTATGCATCGAGTACTATGCATCGAACTTTGACTACAACACATATATACATAATTGTCTTGCTTGATAATACGAGGAACCTTTATTCCAACATAAAAAGATTTGTGCTATAGGATCTGAAACGAATATTTTATCAACACCAATATCAAATAAATATATTGTACACAGGAACACCCAAACCAAAGCAAATACTCTTTTGCACTCAAATATAGTATACATAGGACAGTTATCGAAAACACGATCCTTAAATCAAATCCTTATGCTCCACTGACACACTACTATGGACTATTACTTTGCTACTATACCTACATATATGCATAATACATTGTGTCTTAGCCTTCAACACAGACGTAAATCACCACATGCCTATCCATTTAGCCATATGACAAGAAAAGTGACGTCACTTTCGTCCTTGATATCTTTTAACCTTATGCTGATGGGTATAAAAACACAAAATTATTATTTCTCAAAACAGGAGTCTACAGATAGTGCACTGTGGTCCGGTTCAGTTTAATAGGTGAAGTTTTTTGATTCTTCTGGGGTCCAACATTCAAGCATCAAAAGCATCATATTATATCAAACAAAAATCACCAGGATTTATGGGCTACATCTTGCATAAACTTAAATCCGGCTTGGACCAGATTGTTCAGAGCAAAAAAGCTGTTATTCACATTATTATAGTATTGCGTATTTGTTTTTTTTATCTTTGTATCGAGTAGTAGACGTTCTTTGGCTGAGGTGATGATGATTCATTTTTTAATTAGGTTTATATTTAACAAAAACTGTTCAATTTTTGCTAAAAGTCATCATCTGCCAAACAGCCCATGCTGGATATGTTTCTATGAAACGGATTTAAACTAATAAGTCATTTGTGTTCTAGACCATCAAAGATGTGTTGACTCCCATTACATACATTTAAAACGAAAAATCCCACATTGAACCACATACGACTTATGTTGTTTTGTAAAATGTATATATATATGTGTAGGTACTGTGCAGAGGATATGGTTGCCGAACGAAATTGGTACGATTTTGCGGTAGACATGTATTTCACCTTTCTTTGGAATAATATAAATTCCAAAGTAATTTGGGAAAAGGTGTGCATTACATAATTATATTGTAATGTATGCTATACCTGTAATGTTCAATATGATAATTTAATTTTAATAGAATAAAACTATTTTTTAATCATATTTCTACACATTGTAACTCTAAATGCTAAATTTAAATGAGAAAACACGTATTTGTGCTTTCTTCTTATGTTTTTACACCTTAACTGCTGAACTGATCTTCCTTTCCGTTAGTTCTGAAAGAAAATAGTATTTTTAATGCAATATAAAGTAGTTAATCGAGAGCGCTTATTGATAAATATGCAGCTTGGCATGTTACTGTAAAAAATATTAGAAAAATGAATGTTAAGTAATTTTATTTGTAACGACGGAATAAACTAACCACATATTCAGTTTTATAACTGAAATCTTTTATTCCTCACAAGAAGCCCAAGATCATGGATATTTTATTCGAGTGAGTTTCATTGGCCTTTACTTATATCTATTTATATATATATACTTTATGCACTATATTTGTACATCGGTGGATTTAATGTCCAGGACATTCTCTTCCATACAACTTTCGGGTGGTGTGGAAATTTCATAAGGTAGTACGTGCATAGAGGTTAGGGACATATTATGTAAACTTATAAATACATATACACGTACTCACAACAAAGCACATCATAAATGAAAATGTAAACAAAGATATAATAAAAAAAATATGTTTACAGATACATATAAACTATATTTTCACACCATGAATACCGGAACAAAAGGTATGCAATGGATTCTGATATATATAGTTCTGCCAGTTCATTATGATTTTTCTAAATTCAAAATTCAAAAAAAGGTCATGATCTTTTGATACTGAACTTTCTTTTTAAATGTAAATAGGTCTGTGGACATTCTGACTTCGAGCGACGTATGCCGGAGTAGTACCGCTTGAACAAAATAAAACGAACAATTTACGAAGTCGGAGTTATAAGGTTTATGAGAAAAACAGATTATTAACTGAGCGCAGATTAATATCGTTGTTAAAACACAGGTAACGGAAATATGGAGAAGGTAAGTAGGTAAGGATGGTGAGTTGATAAAAGCAAAAATAGAGACGTAAGAGCTCGCTGATTGCGGCGTAGGTGAATAGGTAACCATTTTAGCTGGGAACCCAAAGCAGACACTTAATCATATTTTTAGCGTGTCTGTAGTTTTGTTTTCTATAATAAAATAATGAATGGTTTTTAAGATCACTTAAAATCATTTATTGTTCTTTTAAAATATGACAAAGAAATGATCAACAAAAAGGGAGTAACGGTTTATCCACTTAGTGGTAAAAATTGCAGCAGTTTTAAGTTCTACTAACATAGAACATAGCCACCCAATCTCTATACATAGGTACATAGGTATGGATGAGTCGACTGAAAGACCGCTGCGCTTGTGTTTTGATTGCTTCCGTTTTGGCAACTGATCTCAAACAAGCCCCATGGACGGGGACAGCCAGTGATCAAAGTCGATTCAGATGATTGACAATCACAGGGAAAAGAGATAATTTAAAATCATGTCGTAGTTATCAGTGGCTATAATTCATGTCAAATTAAAAATTCAAGGGTACTAATATGAGTAACATTTACGGATTCCTTTAGATACTGTCAGGTGAGTCCGAACAAGACTCCGCCCAGCACATGCGGGAGGACTGCCCTGCGTGGGACTCCGAACGTCGAGTCCTGGTCGGACAGATCGGACGAAATCTGTCACCGTCCGCATTGATCGAGGCAATGCTGGCGATTAGTGAGGGACGGAAAGCCGCAGTCTCCTCCTGTGAGGACGTTATGCTCCAGAAGGTGTCCGCAAAGCAGGATCGGATGCTCGAAGGAGGTGGCGAAGGAGACGCAGTAGAGGTCGTTAGCTCCCTAATTGCTGCCTAAGGGTCGTCGCGCTCACATCTTAGAGCAATGTGTCCGCTACAAACGACCCGAGACAGATGACACTTCGGTGCGGCCGGGGGGTGTCGTCTAAGGTGGGGTGCTTTCCCGCCTCTTACTGTGTGGAACAGTGAGAGGTGTCATACCGTCCTTCCCTGGGGGTAACTGCGGTCAATCCAAGCTGTAACTCAATCATACATACGTACTAGGGTACGGCAGGAAGGACTGCAGAAGCCGCTGATGCGTTCCTGGAATTTCTCTCGACTGCCTAGGTAGGCCGCCGCTTGGTTTAGTGCGTAGACTGGTTCTCCGGGAGGCCCACACTTGCCTTTCTTCCCCTTACGGAGGGTATGGTGCGAAAATTATTCTCAGGTAGTAGAGGCACGTTGATTGCAGTACAAACGGACCGGCTCGGCCGAGGCAGCCCTCTCACAGAAGATCAACCTCAAGCGACAGCATCCATGCTGTTGTGTTGCGTTGGTGAGCGTAAGCCCCATTGATGCAGGTTTGACAGTCATGGTGGTAAGTATGGGAGCCTCACACTGCCATAATGATCGTTATGCCTTTTGCGTCCCCAAGTTACTATCGTGATAAAGCATCTCAATAGGCCGCCGTAGTGTGGTTCACCATACTGCTTTATTTGCATTTGCAATAAATATGTTGACCACTCTTAGATTCTATTCATACTTTCTATCAGACAGAGTGGAGTTACTTTGGCAGGTTCTTTAAATAAAACATATATTTATAAATATATTATGCCTATATCATATAAATAAGCAGATGCACATTTATCTACATTCAGGTCTTCATTTTGCCGTTTTATTTACTTTTTAATTTGATCCTAGTAACTCGATAGAAACCAAGACTATCGTTCTTAACTGCACAGTTGAGAATTGAGAGTTCAATATGAAAAGAAAAATTGGTGACACAGAAAGGCAGTGGTAGAGAAGGGGTATTGTTTAGATAGATCGATTAGAGATGAAGGCAACTACTCGTATAAGGCAGATGGCGAATTTAACTCTAAGTTTGAAGCGATCACTTGTGGCGGTAGTCACTTTCCATCAAGGTCTGTCTGTTCATTTGATTCCAGTGTCAAAAAACAGGCAACATAGAGTTCGAATTATAGCTATACGATCACATCAAGACATTTCCTAAATTGCATTATGAGTACCTAAATAGAGGTATTTTTAATCGAGATGCCACGTAATGGTAAGTATATTTGTCTACTGCTTCTGGATACTTAAAATCTTTGTTAAATTGGATCTGTAAGCTCCGTATTAGAATAGGTACTTATTTAGACTTGAAAAGTGTTATAATATGACTTTACTGTAGTCTGACTGTAAAATCTTGATCAAGCATGCACCAGAATTTAGTTTTTAACACTTTGAAATCCGTTGAGACAGTTTCTTGTGTAGATCTCATGTTCAAGATTACATATACCTACATATTTAAATATACCTACAATGGGTTACAGAAAGTGAAATGAAAAAAATATTTTCATAGTTATTTTTATTTGAGTGTGTCATCTCAAATATAAAAGCTGAATGTTTTTCTTTTCCTAGAAATGCAGTTATGAACTCTTTCACAGACTTAATCTTGGCTTAAACTCTCTCTTTGAAAATCTACACCTTAGTGAGAAACGGACACTAATAATATATTTTCACAGCTTTTATTAGAAACGCGCATGTGTTGTCTATCTTAAAGCGCACGTAAGCTTAAAATATAATCAATAAAAATTGTTAAATATATTAACATATATGAAATATTGCAACAAGCTGGGCTTTTTGTAAATTGCATAAGGGAAATGTGGCATCTTCCACGTACACCGCTACCAAAGATATAGCGCCATCTACTGAAGAGACATTAAACTATTTAGTAACCACTAATCCTGTATCGCAATATACAAATTCTTACGCCGATTAGCACATATACAATACCTGAACAGTTACTGTTAGGCCGTGGTCCGCTAGGTATGAACACCTCACCTGATCGGAGGATCCTGCCTTTGTGTTGGAGAGAGATGACACCTGTTAATCCAAAAAAAAATTGAGAGTATATTGAAAGAGTTAGTGGAAAGTTTTCGGTAAAAAATATTAATAAAATATTTAGAAATATATCAACCACAACCCCTTTCCCACCTCTCTTTGTCTTCTAAAACTAAGTATTGTGTGTTTCTAGTCTTTTATTTCGGAGTTTTAAATAAAGAAATGTACTGAAAGTAGCATCAAATAAACACTACTACTGCAGACGTTCAGATAATAAAATTCATATCGTTTATAACATGATGTCATCCTATTAAATATATTTCATCCTTTCTAAAATTATTTTCTGTTATTTTTTAAAGAGCCAACATTCAAATCATTACATGAAATATTTAGACTATCACGAGAAGATGACATAACACCATTTTAAAGATATTTGATTCACTATCAGAATATCGTTGGACGCGATGTTTCATTAAATAGAGTACACAGAAAAAGAGTAAAGAATACCTTAAAGGGAAACACATTTCTTTGTGTTTTATAGTACACAATAGAAGCATACGGCAAGCCTCTCTACATTCGATGTTGATAGCATACATACAAATATATAAATATACGATCTTAACACAAGGGAGAACTTTAACACAATCATATTCTATGTTAAAGCGATTTGCAAGAGTCGCAACCTGCAAGTGAGTGTTACATGTACTAACTTCTTGCCAAACTTATATTATATTAAAAATCTAATAGTAATTATCATTACGTTTGTATTTGAGCTGTATTCATTGCTTTATTAAGTAGCTCTTACGTTCATTTTCAATGAACAAGTCTACACTTATTTAATCAATCATTGACTGCCTCGATGGCGTAGCGGCAGCGAAGGCTACTACTGTGCTTGAGGTATCGGGTTTGATTCCTGAGTCTCACCAAATGTTGTATGATCTGCAAATATTTATTCAGGAGTTTGAGTGTTTCTATATACATGTATGTATTTACAAAAAAAAGTATTTAAGTTTTCTATCAGACAGTCTAATTACCATAGTAAAAGCTCTGCTTAGTTTGAAACTAGATAGTGTTGTATGTTAACGTCCGAAATATTTATTATTTATTATTATTCCTTTCCTTGAAATAAAGTCAGATATACAAAAAAAAATTCAATAAAAATACCTATTTAAAACCATCGTATTTTATAAATGAAACTCATTTTCGATGGCATTAATTTATTTCAATTTAAATCTGAAGTTTGAACTTTTCCCTTGTTCATATGGAATTTTTGTACCATCTTGTGCTTTTTATAGTTAGTTTTGCGCACATTACTTGTGAGTTTTGTTTAATTCTATACTTTAACTATGTGCAAATGATGTATTTAAGGTATGCGATACGATTATACTGAAAGCGCAATGATTTACGCCGCTTTCTATTGCACTGAGTGTTATGGGTTTTAACAACACATAGAATAACATTTTATGAAATCCACAAGTTGTTATCTTGAGTCTGGGTGTTCTTTGTGCCCGTGTCGTATATGTTTGTAAAGACGCCCGCGACACGTATATTCCTTATGAGTGAAATATAAAAAAGACGCCCACTCAGATTATTCCCATTTATAAATTAACCAATTAATTAAGATAGTGTTTTATCATCACCATCCTAAAATATAAATGATACCTCTGCCTACCACTTCAGAGAAACAGGTGCGTTTGTATGTATGAATATGTATGTTATGAGTTATTTAAGCGTGATCATAGCTCTTGCAAGTGCCCAAATCTAGGCAAAAAAAATCTCGAAAAGAGACCTGTTATGTAAACATCCCGTTTACAATAAATTATTATCTTTTCATCAGGCTGAATAGAGTTACTTTAGTAAGCTCAATATTAAAAAAAATTTAAGATAGAGCTACTCACACTGTGATAGGTATACGTACACTATAAGAAGCTATAAAATATCATTGCCCCCGCTTATATATAAGCAAGTATGTGTATATTGCACAGCACAACAATACCTTCGATGTTCCCTTCAGGGATTACGGGATTGACCGTTATATATCAGACTGGGATTCCCCTTGGCAATACGTTGCTATGGATTTAATATACCTTAGGACTAAGGAAAATTATAAGGCGTAATGTGGTTACGTTTCTTGCTGTGTACTAAGTTTTTAATAATTACTATTGATGTTGAAACTGATCAATACTATAGTAACTGTTCTGATAGTGTTATAGTAGGGGTATGATAAGTAATGTTGTTTGTATAGAAATTCGTTATTTTTAATATATAAATATGCCTTTTTGTCCGTTTATTAATTGCCTGTTCCGTTGTCAAACTCAATTTGTATTATCTAAATAAACAGGTATGTTCTTAGGGACATATAAATATTTCGTCATTCCAAAAGAATGTAAAAAAAATAAACTGCAAATGATGTTTGAATTTTATTATATGTATTTTAGCCCACCTTGGGCCGATCTTTATACATTGAACTAGCTGTACCCACAACTTCTTGTAGAATTTAAATTTTCAAATTTTGCCTTAAAAACATAGTCGTTGTTGCGTAAATCCCGATTCCATGGGAAATCCTTGAGAAATCCTCTATCTTCCAGTGAAAGTCCTATTAAAATCGGTTCAGCGGTCCAAGAGATTAAAACGGACAAACAGACAGACAAATTTAAAAAAAGAGGTGATTTATGTTTTAGTATCGTGCAAAGAACTTTAAGAACTTGAAAAACACATTTTTTTAATCACAGACAGACACTTCAATTTTATTTGTATGTCATGATGTTTTGATAAGTAATTCAGAGGTTCGGGATCAATAGTGAGTATTTGATACTGGGTCCTCCAGTGGCGACTTAAGGCGCGATTCAGGCTAGAATTTCTTTACAAGTTTGGTCTTTGCCTTATTCGAACTCTAAAAGACGATTTCTACTGAATGGTCCGTAATCGTGCACTCTGGCCGCCACGCGTGGCATGGTATGGTAATATAGACTTTAATTACTGTGTACACGATTTAGTATCGTTTAGAGATTATAAAAACCCACGAGTTATTCAGTGAAAGTCATGTTTAAGTGGGCATCAACAGTTTTTAATTCGACATTTTTCTTCAAAACTACAATTAATATTTGTAAATCTAAAAGCAGGTACTCCCACTTGATATTAGAATATGTTTGTTAATATCAGACTTGTTATATATCTACATTCATCACATTTAGCAAGTGTGAAGTCTTCTGTGAAAAGATTGTTATTAGATGTATACTTAGTCTGGCCATAAATACTGTTACACTTAATTATAAAAAAATATTACATTTGAATTTCGAATCTGTCATTTTTATACGATTGTTCATTGTGTTTTCTCATTTTGGCGCCAATACATTGTAAAATATTTTGCGATATTAAAATGGTGTGGGGTGATAAAGAGAACCGAATCGCTGTGATAGCATTACACAAAGTAGGTATGGAGCCAAATGCAATTTTTAAAACTCTCCATACACTTGGTATTAGTAAAATGTTTGTGTACCGGGCTATTAATAGGTACAATGAGACCTCCTCTGTTTGTGACAGAAAAAGATCTGGCCGTCCACGTAGTGTTCGTACGAAAAAGGTGGTCAAAGCAGTAAGGGAAAGAATTCGAAGAAATCCTGTCCGAAAGCAAAAGATTTTATCTCGGGAAATGAAGATAGCACCTAGAACCATGTCGCGTATTTTAAAAGATGACTTAGGACTTGCAGCCTATAAGAGACGCACTGGCCATTTCTTAACTGATAATTTAAAGAAGAATAGGGTGGTAAAATCGAAACAACTACTGAAGCGGTACGCAAAGGGAGGTCACAGAAAAATTTTGTTTACGGATGAGAAAATTTTTACAATTGAGCAACATTTTAACAAACAAAATGACCGTATTTATGCTCAAAGCTCTAAGGAAGCTTCCCAATTAGTCGACAGAGTGCAACGTGGACATTATCCGACTTCAGTGATGGTTTGGTGGGGTGTTAGCTATGAAGGAGTGACTGAGCCATATTTTTGTGAAAAAGGTATCAAAACATCGGCACAAGTGTATCAAGATACCATTCTTGAGAAGGTAGTTAAGCCCCTTAACATCACCATGTTCAATAACCAAGTATGGTCCTTCCAGCAAGACTCGGCGCCGGGTCATAAAGCTCGGTCCACGCAGTCTTGGTTGGAATCGAACGTTTCGGACTTCATCAGAGCTGAAGACTGGCCGTCGTCTAGTCCCGATCTTAATCCGCTGGATTATGATTTGTGGTCAGTTTTAGAGAGTACAGCTTGCTCTAAACGCCATGATAATTTGGAGTCCCTAAAACAATCTATACGATTGGCAGTGAAGAATTTTCCCATGGAAAGAGTGCGTGCTTCTATTGATAACTGGCCTCATCGTTTAAAGGACTGTATTGCAGCCAATGGAGACCACTTCGAATAAGCTTTTTATATTTTTAATTGTTTTATATTTATGTATTAAACTGACACACTGTAAAAGTAATAAATGTTATTTGCAGTTAACAATTTTCTTTTTTCTTTATTACAATATTTATGGCAAGACTAGGTAGATACAAACTCTAGCATATATTTAGTAATCTACGATTCCGTCCATGTATCTCGAAATGCTCTATAAGTAATAATATTAACAAATCAGTATTATTAACTAGTAATTTCATAAAAAATATACTGACTTAATTTATAAAGCTGTTTATAAAAGAAAATATTACTCGTACTTATAACCCCATAGGTTATCTCAAACGATTAAAAACTTTTTGATTACCTACGAACCTTTTTAATACAACGACGGGCTTATAAGCGCTCTCCACACGTACAGTTCCGAACGCGGGAAAAAGCAAGCGCCATTTCATCACTCCGAACACCATAGATGCGTGGAATTGATAGTTCGATCTGGGATATCGACGCGCGCGCAAGCATCACGGTTTTATGCATCTATCACGCAAATTAAAAATACAGATTTGAAACGTGGGAGCTATTACGAAATTTATTTGTTTATGCACACCAGTAGTGTTAAGAAACAATCAAAATCGTTACTTTGCGTTTTTAAATAATTTTCAAAATCATCTGAGTGACGCTCTCGTAACTCTCTTGATATTGGTAAACGTCCGAATCTCTGTCTGTATTTCTTTACCTACAATCAACATTTTGTTCTCTTGTTTAAACTTACAACACTACCAGATAATATGATTACCACTAAAATAAAATTAGAAATCTTATAACGTTCCAAGGGCCTGTCACAATTGTTAAAACTCTAGAAAATCAATTTACACGTACAATTCGGGTCGTTTGTCTAAATATTTACGATTTGCCGTACTCTAAACTATGGCAGCATTTTTTGTCGTGACTAACACAACAGTTTGATTCGCAATCCAAGTCCATCTGCGATTTGAAACGTATGTAAGTAGTTCAAATGCGCCGGTCGAAACTTTACATATAAAGGACGTTGTTACCTATAAAATATAATATTGATATAAGCATACATTCTAGATAGTTCTATGAATAAATAAGTACACAAATAAGTAATTAGTGCAAGGGGAGACATAGGTCACAAACGGTACGTTCAATGTCAAGCTCAAAAGCAATTCAACATAATATCATTAGTTAGAATCAAAATCAATTTAAGATTTCACAAAGCTATTTTATATCATACGAAACATTTCTGCTAAATTACGAATATAATAAAAATATAAAACTTAAAAATTGCTAAATATTGTACAATATTATGAACGGTGAAAGACTGGTATTTTATTTATTCACGTGCAAACGGCTGGACCAATTTTGATATAATGAATATCGAAAAAAATATTCCTATGGGATGAGCAAGAATTTAAACTTAATTTGCTACTCTTTCAAACCGCGGGTAGCACTGTTGGGCGCAGCTAGTTTTAAAAATAAAATCATGCGTACATACTCTCACATATATACATATATATCCCACATGGGGTTCACCTTTTCAACGTTGAGTTTGGCCAACAATAGTCTCAGTCCCACTTATGTCATAAGTAAGAGCCAAGCCTATTATCGTCGAAAGGTCCACTATGAATAAGATGAGTAACTGTAAATATATACTGAAGAAATAAGATAAAAGGAAAAAGTAATTGTTTTTATTTCGTTTATTTCATTATTTGTAAATATATATTATATGGATAATATAATACAAACAATATAGTCCTATTACGATTAGGTCTAGGTCGTATACTCCTGCAACTAGGATTAACTTTGCTAGGTTTGTCTGATCGACGCTTTATATTTGTTGTGTTGTGTTGTGTTGCCTTGCGTTGCGTTGGGTTGCATTGCGTTGCGTTGTGTTGCGTCGCGTCACGTTGCGTCGCGTTGCATCGCGTCGCGTTGTGTTGCGTTATACGTATTATAATATGTTATATTTATTATATTATTAGTATTTTATCTGAAATGTATTAAATAAAATAATTTTATAACATTTTTATACCATTATTATAGTTAAAAGTGTGAACTATCCACACTTTGAGGCCTCCAATCATCCATAAGTAATTCCATAACCTGTATTTTTACATTCACCAAATCTTATCCAACGCGCATAGCAAATCCATAGACTATTTGCCAAAAGGGCAATAAACCAATATGATAAGCTCGAAAGGGATGGCAATAGTTCACCCCAAAGCGACGGACGTCGGGAAACACATTGAAAGTAATACGGCTATTAACCACATGTGGGTGTTTGGTTTAACGCCTCTGCCCATCCGTTTTGTGTGTTATAAGCGTGACGGTGTTATTATTTATTCAATTGATCTCTCTTGTACTTTGAGAATTAATGTTATCTGTGAATTTTGTAAATAAATTAAAAAAATTGATTAAAAAGAAAACATTTGATTAAATTAATAAAGACTATTCGCTAAAATATTTGTTTTATAAGTATATCAAGTCAAGTAGTACATGAAATCGTATGAAAACTAAGAAGTAATACGAATACACTACAGCAATATATTTATGTCAGCTAATTTCTATACAGTTAATGACACGAATTTAGCTGTATCTTCAAATTATTAAATTGACTTTAACTAAACATAAGTAAGATCCACGTGAACGCAAACATCTTAAAAAACACAGAATACAGATTGTCTAGCCCAATCTGGATTCTGTGTTTTTATGCTACGGAATATACGTATAAACTTACTCGTATACACCCCTTCTTTAAAGAAGAGTTGAAATGAATTAGCCGTTGAATAAAAACGTAATTCCGGTCGTTTGTAAACAAAGATATATTTGAGATATAAACAATGGCAAAATTTACATAAGCTGTACGGATTTATAGAAAAAATGTGACGGAAATCTTTTGATTTTGAGAAAAATCCGTATTATTGTCGTCGAGATATCATCGGAAAAGGTGAATATTTCCGGAACGTGAACTGACAAAGGTAGGGCGTGGCTTAAGAATTGAACTCGCGAAACATTCTGAGTGTAAAGGATAGACCTTTCTTATATTATGTTATTAGAAAAATAAAACTACCTATTTATATAACTAAGCAATACACTGGCAATAGAAATAGGTTTAAATCAGTAGCGTATTCATTACAAACTCGTTGCATGTGCACTCGTTCAGTCGTTTAACTTCTATTTTTTGTCATCACGATAAATAAAGGATAGTCTATCTATCCAAATCCAGATATCGTCCAGATCATATGATGTACCATATGATGAGTGATGTGTGATTTACCAGGTAGTAGCGCCACGCTGATTTCTGCATGAACGGGTCGGCTCGTCCGGGGCAGTACTACCCTCCGACAGAAGACCAACCTAAAGCGCAAGCATCCGTGCTGTAGTGTTTCGTTGGTGAGTGCGAGACCGGAGGCCCATTGATGCAGGGGTGACAGTTGTCGTAGTAAATGTGTGCAATACAATGCTACAATGACTGTCATGTCTTTTACGTCCCCAAGTGAGGCGTAAAAAATTGTAATAGGCCACCACAGCGTGGGTCACCGTACTGCATTGTCAGCATTCACAATGAGTATGGTGACTACAGAGTCACTTTGGCAGGCTATTAAAATAAAAAAAAAATAAAGAAATGTACTAGACTTTTCAACGACTAGACTGGACTGGACTTGGTCGTGTACGACCACAACTTCTTCGAGTCTCAATATCACAAGTTTCAGACTCAGTTTACATCTCATACTAAACTGCCGAACCCTATACGTTTTTCTTACCCTAATTTATTTTCTTAATTGAAAAGAGACACTTTGAAAACTGATTATCGGAGGGAGATACTGGAGAAGTAGCAGTCATTGTAGTAAAAACCAAATCCTCTGTTCCTTCTTCCTTCCTACATATAGCAAACATTATTATCAAACATGTAATACGTAAACAAAATCAACACAGTCACAGCAAATAGGTATGGATAATAAAAATATGTGTCAGTTGCGTACGACACGAACATTACATCATAGTTTTAGTAAGCTCGTGAATCCAACCACACTCTACGTTAATTAGACATATCCCAAATATTGTATACGCGCATTTGCTAAATCAATTTACTTCGCAATTCATTCAATCACGTATCGCTTCAGTACTTATTCTTTACCAAGATTAAAAGGCCCATATCACCCCCGGTAAGGCATTGTTAAAATATCACGGAGTAGTCTTTCAGTAAAGTATCGCAGGTCTATGTAAATTGGTTGACAATAAAAGTAACCCCATGTTAAGTACAATGCATGGTGCAAGGGGTAGCTACCGCTACAGAGATTGGGATATTACAGGGGTCTGTCATGTGAGGAAATAGTGGTTAAAAACACTTGTGCGATCCATTTGCTGATATATTTTATAATATGGCAAAACAAAGTTAAAAGCATGTATGTATGTTTTCTTAGTCTGTTAAATCATTGCAAGAAACATCGAATGCAAATTATTACAAATTAGTTGTGCTCGTAGCTTCGTTCGCGTAGGGTTTGAATTTTTTTTTTTAGCGACTTGGTTTTTGTTGCGTAAATCTTAATCCCGTAGGAAACCCAGGATAAAAAGTAACTTATATGTTACCCAATAACCTCCTCAGTCTTCTAGTGAAAGTCTTTTTAAAATCGGTTCAGTGGTGCCAGGGATTAGCCAGGACAAATATACAGACAGAGAGACCGATAAAAATTTAAAAATAGGTAGTTCAGGTTTTAGTGTCGTGTACAGAGCTACATATAAGCACTTGAGAAAATACAGGTTTTTTTTTTAAATCATAGCCAAACACTTTAATTTTATTTATATGTAATGAAGAAGAAAACTTAACGTGGGACGTTTCCCCGGTCTTTGAAGTTTAAAGCATTAAGTATGCACAAAATCACTCTCCGTCTTTAATATAATCAGCTATTGATACCTCGTGAATAAAGTGTTTAATGACGATTTGTATTTTCTTCACGCCTCCTTATAAGCAAGTCAATAAGTTTACGGACGAATGTTACTAGTACATTTTCTATTTTATAGAAAACAAATATTTCTATTCAGGACCCAAAGAAAGCTCAATAACAAAGAGCCGAGAAACCTTTTGACATAACATTCGTATCGGTTATGACACTTATAGGTACTTAATAGTAAATAGAGAGGTTAAAGACTGGTAACGCACTTGCGTTTCTTGAATTGCAGGAGTCCATTGGCTGGAAATCCCCTTTTCTATCAGGTAATCTATCGTTACGTGCGTTGTCTTGTGATATCATAAAAACTGGAGATATTAAAGTACATTAGTGTTTAGTTTTGGTTCTTATCTAAGTAAGAGCTAATAAAATTAGGCACGTAATTAAGTAACTTCAAGTTTAAATGATACAGAAACATGGTACCAATGGTTCGATATTACAACTGTTGTACATACAGAATTAATGTGCGCTACTCATATTCCATTGGACGTTTCTAGGTAATAGGTCAATGAACGATCAGTTTCAGAAACAATGGTGAAATGTTACATTCCGGAATAATTTATTTGACTTTCTGTCAGATAAATCTGGCTGTGCTGACAATCACTCAGTATATTTGTTTAATTTAATATGTAGCAGGTGTGTAACGATTGTATAATAAGTCTAATGAAAGGAAGCAGAAGAGAATGGATGAAATATTTTTTATTATTGCAGAGAAACCGTCCAGTATGTGACTCAATGGGCTCTTAAAAGTTCTCAAGCACGGTAAGCGGTACCAAAAGCGGTAGGCAAGGGTTGCTGCATATAATGCTTTTTATTTATTTACACGATCGCACAAGAATGAGGGTTATGGTCTTAAGCTTTCTTTAAAGACTAAAATATAGCTTAGAACAGAACGTGTAGCGTAGACTAGAAATACAATTAACATTTAAGATAGTACCACTTCAGTGCTCCTCTTCTTCTGGCAGTTGTTTGAAAATGTGAGTTTCTTCATCTTTAGAATTTTCTTCTAACATTTAATATCAACAAATCATTAACGTTTTACTAATACAATAAGTTTTATCCGGCTACAACACAAAATACGAACATTTCACAAAAAGGTCGGACATATCAAATATGGTCAATTCGAAAACGCCCCGCTTATCCAAACACATTACATTTACCAATTGAAGGACGAAACAATAAACTAAAGGTCATATGGTATTTTAACAACTGCAGAAATATAGCATCTGTGACCTTGACCCAATAGGAAAGGAAGTCAAACTGTTGTACTGATCCGCTTCATTATTACGTATACGCATAGACTTAGGTTGTGTATTTCGTACAATATGGAGGTCACTTGCTTGGCGAATGTTTCGTAATAAATGTTATAAGTATATTATCGCTAAAATGCAAGTGTTATTGATGCTCAAAAGGCCCAGCCTTGAATGTGGGCGGGGTATTAACGCGCATGTCGGAGAATAATGAAGAACTAAATAATTGAAGGTTTCTAAACGATGTAAGCAGACTTACAATATTGTAAAAGACCGGTGAAGCAGGAGTAATTGAGGTGGCTTTTAGCATGGTTAGATAACATGGAAGAATAGAAAATGATACATAATATAATACGACCTGGGTAATTTTAAAAGAAACTGTAAAGTTGATGTAACGAAAAATGACATCCTTAACTGATACATAGTTTTTTTTAGAAAGTTCGATTTCATTGTCAAAATAAGATCGTTTAAGTTGTTAAAAACGTAATAATAAAAGTTGATAGTCGTTGTAGTAACCCACACATAAGCAAAAAGGATACTACAATTTGAATTTTGTGTCTGTACGTCGGGTAAAACCACTCGGATTCAAAGGAGTATTTTACTAAGACTTTTTTTTCAAGCATTTCTTTTTTAAGATACACCTGGTTTTCCCAGCAACTGGTGCCCGAGACAGCGTGTGATTTTTGTTCGGTTCGTGTTTTCCGGGGAATTTCCGTTCAGACTAAAAAGGGTATTTTAAATTTTAATACTTGTGTATAATCTTATGTAACGTTAAAACTTTTTATTTAATGTCTCTAAATAAATGTCCAGCTTATACGCCCTGACATGTTTTAGGATTCTAGTGGTCACAGCTTTTGTGTCCGTCAGTACATATTTGTTTTAATCCGGATCAATTTATGTCAGATAATTCCACTCGATCCAAACGTAATGTTTGTGACATGTGCTTGTAGTCAGGCGACATTTACGACAGTACCGTACTAAAAGGATTTAATACTCAATAATTAAAGTGAGTTAATATTCACTTCCGTTTCTAGTTAAATGATATTTCTCTACATTAATTTCATTATAATTGTCCTAATTATGGATGCTGCATCGCTCTTCTAAATTTCTAATGTTTTTTTTTTGTAACAGAAACTTTGTGGGCTATTTTGTTTTTGGTATATTAAAAGCCTGCTAGTGACTCTACCCTTTTTTCTTTTTTTTAACGTGTGGAAACCCCCTCGGGCCGTCACCCCACCGGGATTTAAGGCGGGGTGGTGTGTCGGAATCGGACCGACTAAAATCACACGGTGTGCCACTCTGCGCCTAAGATAGGAGGGATCCGGGAACCGCTGCTATTACGACATCCTGAAAGTGACTACCCTGCCTGATTGAAAGTTTAAATAAAGTGTCCATGAGTCCACCATACTCATTGCTAACGCACACAATGTAGTATAATGATCCACAAAATGGTGGTCTAGTGAGATGCTTTTTCTCGACCCTCTTAAAGGATCGGGTATCATGGTGGGAGGAAAACACGTGCGCTAATATTATACTACGTTTTTCAAAGTAAAAAAGTTATTAAAAATACTAACTTGTACTTGTTTTTTATCCATGAAACGACTGCACGGTTGGCCTAATGATTTAAGCAGTCGCCACGCCACTCTCTACTATGTTGAGTGTTGTGGGTTCAAAACCCCACATCGGACAACAGTTTGTGTAATTAAAAATTTGTTGTTCTAAGTCTGGGTGTTCTTTGTGTCCGTTTCATGTATGTTTGTAAACTCCCCGGACGTAGGATTTATTCCTAGTGCGAGTGTTGCCTTTTAAAGGAAAAAAAAATCTACGCATTTATTCTTCATACTAATTTAAATTAAAAAATATTACAAAGACCACAGTTCATCGTCCCTAATATTACAACTTTATTACCACTTCAAAACGTATGTTGTAAGTTTATACCACTTTCATTTACTGCCGGCGTTTCCACTAAACATTTGGTTTGAGCTGAAATATTGCTGAAACTTTGACTGAACAGAGAGCATGAACGCGTACGAATGGAAAAGTGCCACAAAGTTCAACCGAATGGACAAACAAGATCTGTAATTAAGGTAACAAAACTTTTAGCCGACGAGATTCTAGTATTTCTGAATATGTGTCTGTTAAACAATATCTGACAAAGTATACTATACCCAGGGGACCCCTTAATTACCAGATTATAATAACTTGAAGCTAAACAGAAATATCTATATGCAACAAAAATATTGGTTGACTGGGACTATTCTTTCTTCAAAAGTTATATATAATTAAATCATGATACATACAAATACACATAAAATCACGTTTATTTCCTCAGAGGGATTGTCAGAGGCTTATTAAACTCCCACTTTTCGTCAGTGTTTTGGTTCTACGCAATTATGGCGAGCCCATTGTCACTAATCGGGATGTTTTATTTGCCAGAGCCTCGTCTGTCGTTTGCAGTTGCGCCCCTTGCAGGTGAGGTTGACTTGGGGCCCTGAGTGGCACACCGTGTGGTTTTAGTCGGTCCGATTCCGACACACCGCCTCGCCGTAAACCCCGGTGGGGTGACGGCCCGAGGGGTTTTCCACACGTTAAAAAAAAAAAAAAAAGGGGCCCTCAGTTCTTGGTTGTAACCCTACATACCCTATTAAATCACGATAATGAGCATAATATCGGTATTATCCATACTGTGAGCAATGGAGGGAATGCAATACTTTTCCGTTGTTTACCACTGAAAACCATACCTGTATCTCATAAAAACAAAAACTGCGCTACGGTAGGTACCAGAGTTGTATTAAAGTGTAACTTTACTTACATAAGAATAAAAATTTCGGAGGTAATATTAATTCTTATTGAAGTCCGAGTAGTTTCAAATTCGGCAAAAGCATCTTTTCAAAGAGTGAAGCGATCTGCCGGGACTATATTTAATTTACATTTAATACACCGTGAGCGTGTTATACTTCATGATAATTGTTCTCGTTTAGTCGAGTGACATCTCCTGTACGATTGAAATACTTTGTGCTCTATTACACTATAGGTCCTTTTACTAAATCCCCGAATACTTTTCCAGTCAATACATGTCGTAGCAATATATTTGCTTGAATTGCGCAACACGTGAGTGTAGCACCAAAAGACGAAATTTCTTTGATATATTATAGATGATGTCTACGATGTTGGCATTACGTATCTTGTCTACGCGTAAAGAAACTCAAGATGGATACTTTTGATAACGTTGGGACACCGGACTTGTCCTGTTGAGTTCGGCCGAGCATAAGTACCTACCACCTGATGTGAGACTTAACAACAGTTATCATTGGGACGTTCTAAATTTGAATTCTTAGCTATTTATACTCGATAATAATTATTAGGCATCATTACAAAGTTTTCTTTTAATTTTGCCTCAGGTGCATGGTGTCTACCGAACCGGCCCGAGTCATACTGCTATTAAGGTAAATACAACCTTCATGATCAGTTACAGTGATGATTTCGCAACTGCTTGTCGCTTATATTTTTTTTCTTAGACGATCATAGATCAAACTGGACAGTGCCTAGATAAGTTCAGGCCTGAAGAAAACGTCATACAAGACAGCGTCCGAAGTAAAATGGGTAGCGACAGGATATCATTTATTATTTTACTCACACTATATTAACACTGTAATATGGTATATCTTGCGTTCATTTACGTGAATAAATGTGTGTACATAAATGTACAGGTCTACATAGAAATTTTTAGTAAATATGTCAGTCTTTAAATTGATTTTTATGTAGGCAAGACTTGAAATTAAAGTGACTAAGATGAAAAGGCAAGCTAAAGCACTTGGGACGTAGGGCTTAAACCTACATTCTAGAATCTAGATAATAACATATTTATTATTCATCATAGCTTGGTATCGTAGTCTTACATTGCTAAGATTGTATAAATAATTCAGCATTGATTGATTACTCTTTCTTTCCTTCACCAAAGACTATGATCCTTTCGTACGAAAGCTTGGCACCTGATTAGACAGAGTGTGGCGCTTGATCGGTGTGGTACTATTGCGTCATTATTTTCTTAACGTGAATAGATTATAGTGACTAGGATGAGTAGTAGTAATAAAAGCACACACACACAAAACATATAAAAGACGGGTTGGTATGGGGTTTGTTTTAATTTTTTTACAAATTTTCTCTAGAATAGAATAGAATAGAATTATAAGTTTGTTTTTCATTAATAAGCATTAGTGTTGTACACTATTTGTACTAGAAACATTCTGCATACGGTGACACTATAAAAATGTAAACGGAACATTTTTTTAAATAGGTACTTGATTTAATTCTGTATTCAACATGTACATAAGAAATCGATTAGGTAGCTAGGGAGTGCACTATTGGAATATAATATAATATAATAATATTTCATACAACTGATATAAATACTTTTTTTTTGTAAATACACACATATTATACATAGAAAACATCCAAATACCGAAACAAATATTTGCAGATTATACAAACATTTGGTCCGACCTACGAATTGAACCCGAGACCTCGAGCAGAACAGTCGCATACGCTACCACTGCACCACCCAGGCAGTTAAAGGCAGTTAAAATACTTATAGTCGGTCAAAAGATGCCTTAATATGCCTTTATCTACTTCGAAGATAAAAAGTGTGAATAGTAAATACACATTATTTACTATTCATACGTTGACCATCCATGTACCAAAGAAAATCACATGTCACCACCATAAGAGACTAAGTGTGTGGCAGGAACACATTCCTGTATGATAGATTAGGTTAGAAAACTTTAGGAGTACGACATTATAAATAATCTTACTATTGTTACTATTACTTTCTAACTAAGGACTAAAACTAGCAACCATCGATGTATCAATGTCTTGCTTAACTGCAGCGCCAAATAAGAAGTCAATACCCCATGCTATTGGGTTAATACTGAGGGGTTGCAAAGCCACAGGCATTTATATGCGTCAAACTTTAAGCGATTACGGCGGGGTATATTTACTCGTATGAGTAGCTACTCATACGAGTAAATATACCTCGCCGTAATGTCGTAAAGTCTATGTAGCTACATAGACTAGACTATTTTTAACCCTCAACTTAAATAGAAAAGAAATGGTAAGTTTAACATTTCTATTTCTTTTTTATTTTAATTGGATCGTTCCCAAGCTATTCTGTCAACAAATTCATTGCGCATACAAACAGTACAGTATGGTGTCCCACACTATGGCGGCCTAGTGAGATGTTTTTTTACGCACCATTTAAAGGACTCGGGATCATAGCGACACATGCGCTTGCAGTGAGTTCCAGGCTTTAACTAATTTGTACAGGAAGGAAAAGCTCAACCGTTTTGTTCAAAAGCGTTCTCTCATTTTAAAATGGTGCCTTCCAAGGCCAACACGTGTTGTCCTGTTAAGGAACGGATTATCTGTTTGTTTATCCATTACGTCATAACTCCTGGATGGATTGATCAATTTGAATTTAGTTTTTTGTTTATTATTTTTGCTCCCAAACGTGGAGATTGGTCACTTGAAAGTGACTACCATCTTCAAAGAATACCTGCAACTCAGGAGTTGCCAAGCAGAGAGTGATTGAATTGTTAGAGTAAAAAAAGGGTTCAAATATTTTTTTCTGATCTAATCGATTTCAAATTTAGTATTCCATAACTTCTGACCTAACCTTGACCTGGATTAACAGGAAATTTGTCAATACATGTACTTAGTATTTAATTTGAGTACATTACATACACAACATTTAAGTGAGTTTTATACAACCAGTTTACATTAGAAACTATAATTACACCATATTACGAATTTTAATGTATACTGGTTGTAAAAAAATACGTGCAACTACTTGAATACATTTAATTTATATTTTTCTTAAACATTTGTCTAATCATCAATATTTTTAACACTTTCACCACCATAACCTTAATGCACTTCGAGTTAGTAATACAACATGGTGGTTATATAGCATTACCATTCTGAAAGAAAGAAAAATGTTCTTTAATTTTGTATACATATTTTGATTTAGAAAAAACAAACAATACTTATTTATAAAAAAGTGTTCCAAATTTAACTGTCTTTCGAATAGAAAAAAAAAAAGAAAAAGTTTTTCTTTTTTAAAAAAAAAGACAACGCCCGTACTAGGAGTAAAGCCTGTGACCGCAAACTGCCAGAGAATAGGGACCTCTGGTGGTGAATAAATGTCTGCGGTTGACGACAATAATGCGACACAATGCAAAAACGCAATCGGGCCGCAACTATCAATCAGCGGGGGTACCTTGTAGCGTCCCCCAGGAGAGGGTCTGACCAAGAACGGCGTTGATCCTGGAGGGGACCTGAAATAACATTGTATGGTCTGTAAAACTTTAGTAGAAACACCACATACTCCTGGCAACTGCGTCCCTGAGGAGCCGTAGATTCGAAGGGATTTCCACCCCGTCAAAAAAAAAGGAAAAAAAAAATAAGGGAATAAATCCTGTGTCGCGGGGAGACTTTACAAACATGTGCGAGAAATGGACACAAGGAACACCCAGACTCAGAACAACAATTTATGGGTCACATAGTGTTGTCCCATGTGGAGTTTGAGCCCACACAACTCTTCGCAGTAGAGAGCGGCGTGGCGACCGCTTAAACCACTAGGCCAACCGTGCAGTCTAAAAGAGATAGCAAAGTGAACAAAGATTATAAGGCAATGGTACTCCAGAGATGGTAAAAGAAGTAAAAGGAGTATTTTTTGTAGCATCAAATGTAAACGTTAAATAATAAATAAATAATAAATAAATATTTCGGACATTTGATACACAACGTCGTCTAGTTTCAAACTAAGCAGAGCTTGTACTTTGATAATTAGACTGACTGATAGAATACTTATATAGTTTTTTTTTGTAAATACATTTATATTATACATAGAAAACACCCAAACTTCGAAACAAATATTTGTAGATCATATAAACATTTGGTCTGACCTGGGAATCGAACCCGAGACCTCAAGCACAGCAGTCGCATTCACTATCGCTGCGCCACTGAGGCAGTTGATATATTTCAAACAAAGCAGAGCTTGTACTATGAGAGCTAGATTGACCCATAGAATACTTATTAGGGTATCCCTTATATGACAAAAAAAAAATTTTTTTCGAATTTCGAAATGCATACCCTCTATAATTTTTACTAATGCTATAAGATACTTAAATATAAAATTTTATCAATCTAGCATAATTGCAACCAGTGTCGACCGAGCTTCAAAGTTTAGTAAAAAACGTGTTTTGTCCTAAAATTTCAGTCTGCTATAATTTCACTATAAATGCAATGAATTAAGTGAATAAAATTAAATAATAAATTAGATGAACATTAATCTTTAATTAAAAACATAAAGAAATAAGAATCATTCAGGGTAACTTCTTTTTAGAGTAGTTTTTTTACAGTCTGGATACAATTTTAGATGTTCCTGGACACAGCGCAGCAAGAACTGTTTTTGTTCTTCTTCAGCCGTGATAAGTCCGTTAAAATCTTGCATTAATTTAACAGCCCTTTCAGCAGTATCATTTACAACTCTCAAATAACTTATTCTTCTTTTAGCCTCCAGAAAAGCAGCATTGTTATTCCAAGAAGATCCTATAGAAACATACATCTTCCTTTAGAAAACTGTCGTCGATCTGCAGTCGTGATAAAAATTGTTTGCTCTTTTCCGATACGAAATCATCCAGTGCTTTGTCTAAAAAAAAAGAAAAATAAGTTAAATAACAAATAAAAATCAACAACAATTTTGAAAATAAATAAATAAGTATTGGACATTGAAATTGAAATCCAACAAAAAGTCAATTTAACTTACCAAACAACTTTTGAGTCAGTTCTTCCTTCGACGGGTCATAGCGTTTGCTAAAATCCGAGATTTTGTCCCTGTTGAAGTTGGCAATCATCTTCTTCTTAGTTTGGTTGTCAACTTCATCATCAAATAGTGATAGAATGACTGTCTCTTCACATAAATACCACAAGTGATGGCTGAACTTGCTTATAGAAGCTTTAGAAATTGTTGCGTCAACTTTTTCATACTCTTTTAACATCTTCAAGAAGCGTAAATCTTGATTAGGTGCTTTGGTCGCCACTGTACATTCGAGCCAAGGTTTAACATACAATATTACGAGAAATAAGCAAACATCTTGTAGAGCCTTTTTGTCCTTCGCAGTTACTCTGCATTGTGACTGAAGTAAACATATTTTTAAAGAATAGATCGCTCTCGCCATCCAGCGTGCCTGATGTATAGCTCCGGGGGCCTTAGTTTTAATTTTTCCTCTGTGTCTCCTCCTAAAAATATTACGCACAGTTCGACCAATTCGCGGTAATCATCTCTTACAAAACCTTTATCTAATTCTGCCTTATAAAATAGTAACAACGCTTGAATGTCTGTCTCGGCAACCCGTGCTTTTACAAAATTAAGAGATGGTTCAATTTTAGTACAATCAATGTTTTCCCAATTTTCTTGGAACTTTTTGAACATCGGAATATCTGGGCTACTAGTAATTTGCTTAATCTTGGTTTCAAAGACAGCTTTTAGGACCAATTCATAAACATGATGACGATAGGCGAAAAGCAACAATTCTCTTCCTAAAGTTTGCTCCAAAATAGCACAAGCTCCATTGAAACGGCCCATATTGGAAGCTGTTGTGTCGCAGCACATTATTTGCACTTTATCATAAAGGTTCCAGTCAAAGAGAGCTGCTGATACAGCCTTCGCTTGATGTTTTCCAGAAGAACTTTCTAGTTTCGGCACTGCAAGAAGCTGCTCTCTATCGTCAAATGAAGCTATAACTGGCAAGCGTTCTTCTTTTGAACTCCGTACATCCAACCCCGGTAATAGTTTTCCATCCCAATGGACTGTGACTATGTCGGGTACATTGTTTTGGAAGTTAGATTTTATTGCTTCTGCCCTTGATTTTCTAGTTTCAGTACGAATTCGCTGAATCGAGGATTTGTTAATACAGAAATCATCGCTGCTCAGACCAAGCGCTTCTACCACCGCATTAAGAATGTAAACGGTATCTCTAATGCTTAACTGGCATCGATCTAAAGCTGCAACTAGTTTAGGTGTTATAAGATTCTTTTTACCTCTTTTTGAACTTTGTTCATGGCAGGGAACGTCCGGCAAGCTGAGTTCAGAATTCAAGATCTGTTCTTCGTCTGAATCTTCTACACTGTCTAAGTTATTTGTGGTGGAAGTAGATGCAACAGCTAGTGATTCTCTTTGTCTTACAATTCTTTCCTCTTCTTCCAATCGTCGTTGTTTAGATTTTTGTTCTTTTTCCGCCAATTTTTTATCTACACCACCTAAGCATCCCGGTCGACCTGGCTCTCTCTGTTTCATTAAAAATAATTTATCTTCCTCTATTTTCATTCTCTCAAAAGCATCAGCATGTGCAATATCAAACAAAATATCAAGATTAATTATAAAATTGTTCTCACGACTCTTAAACGTAATCTGAGTTTTCTTACAATTTTTTTGCAACTCTCTCCAAACATGATATAAATCAATAAGTTTCTTCACGCAGTTAGGAAATGCCCTTGTTAAAATTCTTGCTTTTTCCCAATATATGATGCACTCCCTAATCACAAGATTTGCACTTTCACTAACAGTCAATTTAACCTCACGAATATTGTAAAATAGGACTGAGAGAACTTGTCGATTAGATGGTAATTTTGCACCATTTATTTGGTAGCTAGTCAATCCGATAAGAAAAATATTTTGTTTATCACTCCGTAATTCCACCGACATGTTTACGCACTAAACAATGAAGCACTAATAGTCTCAAAAATCACGTACGAAATGGCAAATAAAACATGTAGTAACAGGTCACTGGGCAGTACTTAAGCAACTTGTATCGACAAGTTTAAATAGCAAGTCGGCACGGGTTATCGTTTATATATCGAACTAATATTTTTTTCTAGACAATATAGGGTTATTACGAAACTTTTAAGAAAAAAAAATATCGAACTTGAAATTTAAGGGACACCCTAATACTTATATACTTTTTTTATAAAGTCATACAAATTATACACCCAAGTTCCGAAACAAAAATTTGCAGATCAACCCGAGACCTCAGCTCAGCAGTCGCATACGCTACTACTACGCCTCAAGCATAGATAATAAAGCACAGGCACAATATAAAATAGATCGCGGTCCTTTGAGATTAACAACACTTAAATGACATCAAATTTTGACTTACACACCGGTCCATTAAAAATAGGGAAACCTGTATCTCGCTCCATTCGAGTGTACGTTAAATTCGGAGCGTTTATATTAAGGTGAAATACTGTACATATTTTACCGTACTTATGGGTATCATACTATCTCTTTCCTGCTTGTATATTTGTATGTCTAGGTTGCAACAGTACCGTTTCAATGTTGCCAGGTTTACATTTTAAGCATTGTTGTTCAGCTAGAAAGCTAAACAGCTAGCTTAATATTACCACCATTGTTATTTATTATTCTGTGAGAATGTATTTGAAATTATACAGAATTTTATTAACAAGATAAATTTAATAAATATTTAAGGGGTCCGTTAATCAGGGAACTGAATGTTGGCCAACTACGAGTACGGATGACTGTAGCTGGAATACGATTGTTAAGATAGATGTGTGGTATGTAAAGAATTTGCCGCCCTATTCCCTATTTTGCCCACGGTTGTGGTAAGAGGCGACTAAGGGGACAATATATGCAAGACAACATCATTGCAATGAGAAGGAAAACTTGAAACTAACCTTATACCAACTTATCTGGTCAGCGTGGAATACTAGGTAGTAGAGCCATGCTGATTTCAGCACGAGCGAGCTGGCTCGACCGGGGCAGTACTACCCTCCCACAGAAAATCAACCTAAAGCGCCAGCATCCGTGTTGTCGAGTTTCGTAGGTGAGTGTTAGGCCGGAGACCCATTGATGCAGGGGTGACAGTTATCGTGATAAGCGTGTAAGCCTTATACTATCACGATGACTGTCATGCCTTTTACGTCGCCAAGCGGGGTGTGAAGAAGTATCTCACAAGGCCACCATAGTGTGGGTCACCATATTGCATTGTCTGCGTTTGCGATGAGTATGCTGATCACAACATTTGGATTCTATTCATGCTTTCCATCAGGCAGAGTAGAGTCATTTTGACAGGCTCTTAATATAAAAAAAAAGAAAAGATCAATATCTCCTTTCTAAGGAGAGGTCTATGTCCAGCAGTGGACTGTTAAAGGCTTTAATGCTCAAGATGATGATGATAAAAGACAGTTATTTAATTTCAGAGATTTATATTAATTTGTAGGAGGATTAATGTCTAATTTCAGAGATATACTTCTTAACTTGGACGAGCTTGATGTGTTGAGCTAGAGTTAGCTGTCGATGGTTAATGAATGCAAGTAAACCTAAAAGTGGCGCATATGATACGTAGAAATTAGAAAAAAAATATTACTAATGTTTATAGGGATATCAAGAATACGAAGACACCAACCCTATTCATCCCATGGATGTTGTATGACGATTAATGACAACATTAAAGCCAAGAGAAGGCAAACTTGAAACAAACCAACAACCTATAAATTTAATCTTGAGGTCATTATAAAGTCAACAGGTACAAGGAGATATATGCTAGAGGTACTTACTAATATCCTACACGTTTGGAAATTGTATTCGTATTTTCCAAATATCGTTTGCGATAAATGTTTCAACCGCGACTCGGAGAAATTTCAGAACGCGGTAAAATTTAGGCAGAGGTTAGAAGTGGTAACGAAACTTATTTGTCATTGTTATAACTGGCAAGGAAAACCCTTGCAATTTTGTGACTTTTTTTTAACAACGCACTTGAGATCCTTGAGTAGCAGGTGTCCATGGGCGGCGGTAGTCACTTACCATCAGTTAACCCACCTGATCGTTATCATTCTACGTTACATTACAATTTAAAAGCCAAACCCTTGTTAGTGGAGTAAACGCCACTCTTCTTTGTTTTCTGCGATCTGTTTAATCTCCTGATAAGCCGCGACTCCCACTTTCTCCTTCACTAGCTGTATGTATGTTAATCTAGGCCGTCCTCGTTTTCTCTGCCTTATATTAGAACTAATATAAGTATCATCTATTCATACATACATACATAAAATTAAATTATATTAAACATCCACTTTTCGCTTATGTTTGGGTCCTATGTGGTGAGTCTATTCCCGCCAATAGGGATGTTTTGTCAGTCCATAGAAGAGGAGGTTCACCACTTCCAGATGAGATTGACTTGAGTCTGTAAATTTTGGTGAGAACCTTACACACATATTCTATATAAATCTATAAGATTTAAAAGCAATAAAATGTCTACAAATGTTTAATGTTACATGAATATTGCAAATTAAATTAAAAAAACAACTACCATTGCAAGTTATCTTTGGAAGTTGCGATCATTTTATATGTTCAGGCGAATCCAGCTAGCAATTTCCTTTTATAGTCATGAAAATGATGTCTATAAAATTTATTTGTTAGCAACTACAATTGAATTGAGTTTTTTCCGTTGCAACACAACTTTATGTTAGTTTTATTTTTTTGTTTGTTTAGTAGATCTCGCAAAATCACGTTATAGCTTTGTAGGTCTTTTTTGAACAGCATAATTATGATACGTAGTCGGTTCCCACATTTAGAGTTAGACTCATCTGAATCTGTATGAAGACTGGGATGAATTAAATGATGAAAAAATGATCTATTACATAACTACAGTCAAAGTATTGTAAAAGTTACTGCCTCGATGGCGGGGTCTTAGTGTATGCGACTGCTGTGCACGAGGTCTCGGGTTCGATTCCCGGGTCGGACCAAATATTTGTAAGATCTATAAATTTCTTTCGAAGTTTGGGCGTTGTCTACGCATAATATGCGTGTATTATACAAAAAAATAATTTCAAATATTCTATCTGTCAAAGTAGTTGTCATAATGCAAGCTCTGCTTAGATTGAAGCTAGATGGCGTTGTGTGTCAGATGTCTGATTATAAAAAAAAATTGAGCATTTGATGTAATCTTGTCTGAACTAGTTGACATGATACGAAAGTAAAGAGAACGAATCACATTCAACGCTCAAAGGAAGTGTCTGAGATGCATTGGTAAAAGCTGATTAAAAACGAGTTTATACTCATAAAATATTACATAAATGCAAGCAAACTGACAAGATTTCCAAAAAAAAATGTGTGTTGAGAATAACTTTATTTTTGGATTTGCAAAGCTGAGTCTTCCACGTAATCAATTAAATGACCTCAATGTTGTAAGGATAACACGATTCAAATAAAAATCATACCATACTTCGAAGCATCGATCAACAAATAATAGAAATTAATAGTTGCCAAAGATGGACAACGAACCCACAACCCACACGCTATAAAAACTAGTTGTAATACTATGTTATACATTCGTATATGAGATAGTTTGCAAACAGGCATACGACCCGCTTCATTATAACGGTTTTCTTTGGTTACACATAAAAGCTGGCCAGTCTCAAGTTGGCATTAACGTAATTTGTGGCCTTATACCCTTCCCTCTCTGACATTCTCAACCCGGTATAACAGGGCAATATGCAAATGAAATTGGCAGTCCGTATTCTTTTGTTGGTTATAATGTACAGGTGCATCAGAAATGCTTGATAACTCTTTAAATTAAGATTATTAAACTATAGAAAACTACATTAAATTTTTGATAATCAATAACGTAATAATGCAATTCAAGCAATATGGTAGATGACTGTCATGTCTTGCTCCGAGAGTATGTTTTTAGTAAATGTCAAAACGGTAGACGCGGTACGCGTTACACTTTTGTATGAAATATCATGTATGTACGTTGTCAATTTCTTTAATTTAATGTTAATTTTACACCAAATTGATAATGGAGGACAATTGAGGCTGTACTTTAAGATTTTGAATAAAATATTGTAAGTGAGATAATTCATTTGAAACCTATTAATATATCATATTAATAACGAGTCAGTAAATCACTCGTGAACCTAAATACCGGGTCCTAAAAGTACCTACCTAGATAACGCTAGATGCCAGTTCAAAAAACAAGAAAGAAACAATTTTTCCACATATTCTTTTCACCGTAACATTTGGAATTAAAACAAATTAAAAATAAACTTTAAGAGGTAAAACTGTCACTTCGCTATCAAGTTTTGTATCCGCTCTTGTATTCCATATTCACTTTTACTTTACCATGTCATTTGTTAAACTACATATAGTTAGAGTGGGACGGAAGATAATGCGTGTATGCTCACTCATTTTTTCTTGGAAGCCCCAGATATCGTCTCGTCGGCAGCCTACCTCCTCATGTATATTTGTGTTAGCTATTCAAATTGTTTAGCCGAAAGGCGTAACGTATTACAAGTTATCCTTGAAGCTTAAACATTCGTGGTGTTTGAAAATACTGATTATTACGTATCTGTAAATATTGATGAGTTGGCAGAAAGTTACTTTTAAAGTATACTTTTGATTGTTCCGTCAATTTTGATTTCTTTTTAATGTCAAAGGCAGAAATGTTAAAGTAATTACCTTAAGTGTTGATATCGACAAATAATTAATTTATTTAAATGAGGCTGGTTTCACTATCAAATATGTTGGTCTTGAGGACAGGTGCCTGCCTGTTCCGCTAGCTGTCTATCTGCGCCTGCTGTTACCTCAGCGACTTGATAACGAACAAAGAACAAGTTACCTAACTCCAGTTTTCTGTGAAGCCTAAGCATGGCTCTCCTACGGAAGAAATTTTGGGAATTGAACCTACAATCATCAACTTAGCAGTCAGGATGTCTAACCACTAAACGCACCGGACAAACTATAAGTAATAACTCGAATGATTTTTTTTTTTTTATTTTCTCATGAAAAGACAACGCCCGCATTAGAAGTACAAACATATGTACAAGAAACGAACACGAAGAATACCTAGACTCAGAACAACAATTTGTGAATAACACAAAGTGTAGTCCCGTGTGGAGTTTGAACCCATAACACTCGGTGCAGTAGAGAGCGGCGTGGTGACCGCTTAAACCACTAAGCCATCCGTGAAATCAATATTAATTTCGAGTTCTATTAAATACCTTCGTAAGATAGATTTTTTACACCGAATAAAAATCATTAACTTCCATTACTGAGATAAAATTAGAAAGAAATATTAGTTCTGAATTAGAAGTGGTACATTTGAATTTAAAAAGAACACTACTAATGTTCGAAATATAAAAAAAATCCATTCTTTTTGTGCAAACTAGGCAAAGCCTGTACTATGGTACAAACTGCTGATAAGCATACTTAAATACAATTTTTCTCGATACATATGTACACATCACAGATAAATTACATCCATACAGAACGAATAATCGCACATATTACTAAACAATACTAAAACTTCACAGAAACTCTTCATTAAGCAATATTTTCTTTACATTTTAGCAAGTTAGAGAGGCGGGTGAAACGGTATCTGCCCGATCACCCAAGGATATCGACGTGTACTCATACCAAAAATGCACTTGTGACTTGAATTTAGGGTATTCATAGATAGCTTTACGTCACATCACGCGACTTCTTGTTTAATGTAGACGTTGTTACATAATTTTTGACTTTAAAGCACAAATTATTTAAAAATATCTCTCTACAGTTATTCTACACATAAAAATTAACTACTACAAATATGATATACCTCCGTACACTATATTTGTTTAAAAACTGTACAAAATAATCATCTCACGTACTAATAAATAGATATCAATATGTTCGCATCCGAAGTCTTTAAATTACGGCCCAAAACAGATTACGGTGTATTTCTATAAGAGGTGAGGTGTCCGCGGCTCGATCGAGTGGAATCTGATTTGCCAAATCGCCGGAAACGTACAAAACTATATTCTCAGAAGATTATAGTCGCGTGTTGCTGTTAAATCAAGACCTAAAATATAATACTTGGGCATGCATCAGCATTTAATCTCTTAGTATCTACTGGTGACTCTGAAAAATATTTTGAATAATGCTAAATGAGAGGTATATTTTTTGGTTTAAGTACATAGATATACAACAGTAAGATATATTAAGAGTTGTAAATATTAGTGCATTCGTGTTGACTTTTACAGAATATTTTAATAAATATATTTTTCATCAGAGTTTTTGAATGAACTATCAAATACGAAAAGATAAAGTTGATGACTATCGGTAATGTACACAGTTAGTGCACAAAAATCATATCTTTTAATAGTTAGTCTTCTTATTAAACAATCGTAACTTTCGTAAACTTATTAAAATTTTATTTTACCAGTACACCCTTTAAAAAAAATTAAAAAGCAATCTTTCATTTCTTAGTTGAATCTTGGTGTCATCAACGAGCCCCTCGTCTCGACTAATCAGTACACCAATACATACAAATAAAGTTGAAGTCTCTCTCTGTGATGTAAAAAAGGCTGTTTGATATTAAAATATAATCTACCTTTTTTTAAGTTGTTGTGTTTGTTTGTTTGTCCGGTCTAATCTCTAGAACCGCTGAACCAATTTTAATAGGAATTTCACTAAGAGATAATAGAAATGACTGGGCAACACGTACGTAGCTTTTTTGTCCCATATTTCCCACGGGATCGAGATTTATTCAACAAAAACCACGTCTCTAAGGTAAAAAATTTAAATCAAATCCTATGCGAACGAAAGCGAGATCTGCAATAGAAATGTATTCCCATCGAAACTGAACCGTTTTCATGTAAGAACGATGTCGCACCATGCATAAGACACTGACAGCAGTGATATCATGCCTTCACAGAAAAACGACGTTAAGCAATCTCTTGGTGCTGTTCGTCGAACGTGTGACCGTTGCCACTGCCTCACCCCCTCCCCCCCACCATTTAACTTTGAAGGATAGTCACTCAACACGGGCAGCAACACACTTGCTGTCTCTTGAGATGCAAGTTTTCATGAATACAGTAGTTACTTATAGCAATGGTATTCAGTTTGAAACTAAAACAATCGCTGACATCACCATTACTTATGGTTGATGTTTACATTAAAACGGTGATTACAGTTTTTTTGTTACAATGCAATCAGTCACCATTTATATGTCATTGATAAAACTATAGTATTCCATTATAGTTTCCAGAATTGAAGTAAAAAATGGTGCTAATTAGAAGATCCATCAGCCTGGTGACACGACCTTAGCATTTTTTTTTGTTTTGAAAAACTTGATTGGAGATCAATTATTATTCGGATAGTTTTCTTCCAGTACTAACGATGAAGATGTGATGACTCCTTACTTACCTCCTACATTTAAACTTTCATTCTAAAGTATGCAAAAGTAGATTGTAGTAGCAAGGCCGCACTTTATACACATACACTTTGCGTATTAAAAATAAGCAATTTGTTAAACACAGATAGAATATTATTTCTATTCTACATGTTTCTTGAATGATTATTCTCTTTTTAGCTTTCTTAATTTATTTGGTCTTATTTTCCCTCTCGAAAAGTACCACAACATCAACTAGAATAAATCAAAACTATTAATATATCCATTAACATAATTTCTTGTTGATTGCATGATCGCTTGGGCTGCACAGGGTCTTTGAATATGATTCCTATTTAACTTATTCTGAAATCAAGGCGATAGACAGAAGTAGATGATAAGCACGAAAGGTTATTTTATAAATAATAAATGTAAAGAAAACAAAATAAACATGCATAGCACACTTAGACAATCCAATCTCTTTCAATATTTAGAAGGCTTCCAAAACAAACTAGCAGACATATCACCTGATGGTACGTCATCACCCTCGCTCTTAGACTCCCTGAAACTCGAGAAATGCAAGGGCATGGCCGCCTTTAGGCCGCGGTCTCAAGACGGCGAGAGCGGGGCAGCAATTCTAAAACATAAATTTATATGGAACTAGCCTCGAAGACAGGGGTGGCGTAAGCCGCCCCGAGGATGTGGCAGCTCGAGAGGCGGAGCTTTTGGTGGAATACAGGGTTGCCAAGAGAACTCTTCAGGCAGCGATAAAACGGGCCAAGAGCGAGGCCCGCCGCGAGTTGCTAGGGACACTGGAGCGGGATCCATGGGAACGCCCTTACTGTATGGTTAGGGGCCAAATGCGGCCTTGGGGCCCGCCGTTAACCCGATGTCTTCAGCCAGAGCTGCTTGAAAGGGTTGTCGGTTCCCTGTTTCCATCGCATGTGGTGGAGCACATACCACCACCGATGGCTCCGCCTCCAGCGCCTCAAACGCCTAACGTGGACGACGACGACGTGCCTGAGGTCACTTGGGCAGAACTAGCCCTGGCGGTGCGACGGCTTAAAGCCAAAAACACCGCCCCAGGACCCGATGGCATTCCACGACGAGCATGGGTCCTGGCTCTGGATGATGAGGCGCCAGCTCTCGAACCCCGACTGAGAGAGTTTCTCATAGCATGCCTCGATTAGGGCCAGTTTCCGAAAATATGGAAGACGGGAAAACTGGTCCTCATCCGAAAGGAGGGGTGCCCAGCGGACTCACCATCCGCTTACCGGCCCATAGTGTTGCTTGACGAGATATGCAAACTCTATGAAAGAGTGATTGCATGGCGCCTCGTCAAGCACTTCTTCAGAGTAGGGCCGGATCTGGCGGATAACCAGTACGGTTTCCGTCAGGGGCGCACCACCGTGGATGTGATCATGCGCGTGAGGACTCTGGCGGAGGAAGCCGTTTCTCGGGGTGAAGTGGTGTTGCCGGTGTCGTTAGATATTGCCACTGCGTTGAACACTTTGCCCTGGAGGTGTATCATAGAGGCGCTAGTATATCATAAAGTGCCTCTCTACCTCCGCTGCGTTGTCGGGGCGTATTTGTCGGAGAGAGCCGTTATCTACCCAAGTAGAACCGGTCTCGGTCGACGTGAAATGTCGTGTGGTGTTCCGCAGGAGTCGGTCTTAGGGCGTCTCCTGTGAAACATTGGCTACGACTGGGTGCTTCGCAGTGCATACCTAGATGGTGTAGCCGTCACGTGTTACGCGGACGACACGCTTGTGACAGCGTGCAGCAAGACACACCGTGAGGCAACCGTGAGGGCCACGGCCGGTGTTGCCCAAGTCGTGCAGCGAATCCGGTGGCTGGGTCTCGAGGTGGCTTTGCACAAATCCGAGGCCTTGTTTTTTCATGGGCCTCGGAGGAAGCCACCTGATAGACTCAGCCTCATAGTAGGAAGTACTCGCATCAGCATCGAGCCCTCTATGAAGTATTTGGGGCTAGTACTCGATGGCCGATGGGACTTCGGACATCACTTCCGAAGTCTGGTCCCCAAGTTAGTTGGTGCAGCGCGTGCATTGGCACGTTTGCTGCCGAACATGAGGGGACCCGATGACTTATGCAAGAGACTCTACGCTGGAGTTGTGCGGTCCATGGCCCTTTATGGGGCCCCAGTATGGGCGGAAGTCCTGAAGGCCAGCAATATAGCGTTACTGCGACGACCACAGCGTATGCTGGCCATTAGGATTATAAGGGGGTACCGCACGATCTCCTTTGAGGCGGCGAGTCTCCTGGCTGGAACTCCACCATGGGACCTGGAGGCGAGAGCCCTTGCAGCTCTCTTTCAGTGGCGCAAGCAGGCGCGGGAGTTGGGTCGGAGTCCTGAAACCCGGGACATCGAAAATCAGAAATCCCAACTCCGCCAGGCCCTCGTAGAGGAGTGGAAGGAACGACTAGGGCAACCAAGCGCTGGATACGCCGTTGTTTCGGCGATAAGACCCCTTATGGAGGATTGGCTTGAGAGGCATCATGGGACCCTCTCATACCGACTGAGGCAGGTGATCACTGGAAAAGGATGTTTCGGAGATCACCTGTGTCTGATCCGTAAGGAGCTAACGCCTGAGTGCCATCACTGCGATGGCCGGACCGTGGACACAGCGCTCCACACGCTGGCAGAATGCCCGGCATGGGTGGAGCAGAGACGTGACCTCATGGCGGCCATCGGAGTGGGGACTCTCTCGCTCGGTAACATGGTTGCGGCCATGATACGGAGCGAGGGTGCGTGGAACTCCGCCGTCTCTTTCTGCGAGCAGGTTGTGCTTGCGAAGGAGATGGCGGAGCGGGACCGAGAGAGGTTTAGAACTCGCCCGGTCCGCCAGGCCTGGGAACGGGCTAGGTACCGCAGAAGGCTCAGGCGCCGGAGATCACTAGACAATTTCCCTCCTCCATAAGTGCAGGCCTGGGGGTGACAGATGAGGCCATCTGTCACCCTAGCAGAAGCAGGTTGGGGGGGGATATCCGAGCACTACTGGACTGCGCGCACCCTTTCGGGGGGAAGGAGGGCAGTAAAGAAACCATGAGGTTTCCACACAGGAGGGGGCCACTGCAGCCGTAGTTGATCCGAGGTACGTCGGGGTTCCAGGGATTTTCTTACTAGGGTGCACCTGTTCCCCTAGCTATTGGTACCTGAGACGGCGTGCGGTTTTTGGTCGGTTCGAGACCGATATAACCACCCTTTGGTGATATCCGTGGGGATTTCCGCACAGTACAAAAAAAAAAAGGGGTGCCGTGAGCCACGACGAGTCTAGATTGCCGGGTCGTTCACCGCACCGTCGCCGCCCTCACTGTGTACCCGCTGACTTCAAGACCGCGGCCTAAGGCCGGCCACGCCCTTGTATTACTCGAGAGTCCACGGCCTTATAGTGCTTTTTGTAAAATTAGTTTAGCGTCCAATAATCTCACTCACTCGGTGCAAATCAAAGACAGAATTTTAACAGTTGTTTTCTGATAATTTTTGCTAAGTACATGACTATTTGTTTGACGGAAGGAGTGAATTATTTTGAAAGAGAAATACGTCAAGTCAAAGGGATAAAGAAAAGGAAAAAGTATTATAGACATGGTAGGTATATACAAAAGCTTGTTAAACTGATTGATTACTTTCGAGAACGGTATTAGAAACTTTGGCTTTCATCATTTGTAAAGTATTTAGTTAGGGGTACGCTACCATTTGTTTTAAGTAAAACCAATAAATTTAACAGTCCTAAGACAACTGTAGGCACTTAATAAAAATAAAGGTTATGAATCATTTAAATTTGCGTAATCATACTCAATGTTAACAAATGATTAGATATATTTCGAAAGATTGTCAAGTTTTGCAATTTGTTATGATTTTTTTCTGTTGTGAAAATCTTTGGAAACCTAGTTTTGCGCAATGTAGGTGTGATAAACTTCTATCGATAGGAGTTAGACCTTTACTTGAAATCTATTCTCTATTTCTTTGCAGTAAAATAGAGTCGTATTCTATGGGGTTGTTTTACGAGAAAAAATAATATAAGAGGACACATACTCTGTCGTTAAACGGTAGGAAAAAGACGGAAATCGCAAAATATCGTCCGGCCGCTATTAGCTCTGTCGACCTGACTAATCTCTGACGCAATAGTGTGTAATATTAATAGATATAATTCCGTTCTGATATCCAATGTTTATATATAAGTACCGGTAAATGGCCACATAGCAAAAAAAAAACTAAAACCTTAAACTTTATATAAATATTTACACATATAGCAACAACTAACCTACCTGTTTAGAAGGTGGCTGGCAGCGGATGGATGCGAATTGCCCAAGACCGGGATGGTTGGCGTTCCTTGGGGGGAGCAGTGGACGATGATAGGTTGATTGATTGATTGAACCTGTAGAAATTAATGTACTGGCTCCTAAAAGATTTTTTTTGCAGTTTTTGCAACTTTTTTCATTGATATTCAGCCTCTATTGGTTATAGTATGATGTTGAACAGCCTTTTTTCTTCTTTCTTATGTGAGGGCTATGCACGTTGTACAGGTCATATATACGAAAGTGTGCGACGTATAACAAAAGAAGTTTTCAATTCGATAAAACTAAGATAGTGCCTGAGTTCTGAGATTAGCGCGTTCAATCAAACTTTATAATGTTGCAGATTTTGCAAATTCAGTAAAGTATAGTAATATAAAAAAAAGAAAACCAGTGTCTTACGTAATGCCAGAGGAGTGAAAGTTGATCGTAGATAAAAGTATAAGATCTCTCTTATTTTACTTATGAAGACAGAGAAGCTCTGTAATCGTTTTGCATTTAGCGTTTTAGCCGCATTGCGATGATTTGATTGATTAAGTATAAGTTGTTTAGCGATTTAGATTGACTTGATGCTTGAAGTTCACGAGAAATCAATAACTATGAAAGCGTTGGAGACGAAATACTGAAATGGAGGATACTTTATCGTTGAGAACTTAGTTACAGATGTTTTTTCGTATAAACAGTGGTAAATGTTTTGTCGTGTTGATCCCAACCAGGATAAACAGTTGTGTAACAATTGAAATAACTTTTTAAATTGTGTCTCGTGGTTAATTACCTATTATATCTATTTAAAACTATAGAAAAGTACGTATACAGTCTAGTTATCATAGTACAGGCTCTTATTATTATTATTTTTACATCTTTCTAAGTAGTTTTTCCTTAGAAGGAATTCTCCACTGATAATATACTTTTTAATATTGCTAATGATACAATATTTTATTACATACATATATGGGTTAAAGGTGTTTGTTTAAAGTTAAGCCTACTATTGATATTTCTGGCTATTTTAAACTATTAAAATATTGTCTTCAACAAGCCACCGTCTAATGCTCTTAGTAATTCTCAGAGCTTAACACCCACGTGCTCTTTTCTCTTTAGATCGATCTTTATGGCCTTCTAGGTCATAAAGATTCATACTCAAACACGTAAACGCATCCTATTAGTTATTTGAAACCAAAATAACTAATAAAACTTATGCGAATTGTAAAACAAATGTAAATCACGTTAACAGTATAGCAACGAAATGAAACTGTGAGATGTTTATGGATTTTTTATAGTTTCAGTTTAGATTATAAGTATGTGTGATAAAATATAAGTTATACAATAAATATTTTCGCATTAATACATACAATAATGTGACTGATATTTTTTATTTTGTGAGCATGAGTAAGATTAGATAAATGAAATTTTAGTGACAATTTCGATTTACCGATAAACATACTATTACAGAAAGGATTTAGAAGCGTCAAATTGATTAGAAGACTTGAATTTTTCGGCATAAACCAAGTGATGTACATGTATGTGACCCAACCTGTGCTATTGGTTTAGTTCCAATGCTTTCGTGAAAGCAATATTTCTTTCCTATTGCCTACCCATTTTGTCTCCTTATATTCAGTACAAGCTGGCCCACGCAACCTCGTCTGCGTCTGTTACTGCCCGTGGAGTGATGTTATACAGTGTGAAATCTACCATAATAAAGTTTGTTATGAGCCAAGCTTAAAATATAGACATATTGCCCTAGACCTTCTTTAGTAATATTTAAAAGAGAATAACTCTTTCGTAGATTAATTTTGCAAAACTTTAATAGTTTGCGCAGCGCACGCAATAGAAACTCTCAAAGGAAATAATGTTACCCGTTTTGCAATATTGGAACGAAGTTCCTTACGGCAGGCTTGGAGGGGATAGGGATTTCGCTGCGGGACCGAACTGAAAAAAATGTGATAGTAAAACTGTAAGTGGAAAAAGTGCGTGGAATAAATCTGTGGAAAAAAGTGCGTGGAATAAAATCGTTAAATGAGACGTGCGCAGGCGCGAAAGCGCGTCATGTGTGCTATTTTATTATTTTAAGGAATTTATTATTTTATTTCCTAAAATACTGAATTTCCTAAATACTTTCTTGTACTTAAATAAAAACTAATCAGCAAAATTTAAGAGAAAAATCAAGAAAACCTACATAAAATTGAGCACGATTTTTTTTGCAAATTGTGTCGATTCCACATTATCCGAAGGAACTTCGTTCCTACCTGGTGTCCCACGACACCATTCATTTTTTTATCATTGATACTCCGTTCTTATTGATGACAGTGTAATAATATATGGCCCTTCTTAATAAGTGAATTATCTGGTAATCCGGTATTCGGGTATTAATACCGTAAGAATTTTTCAAATCAGATCAGTAGTTTCTAAGATTACAACGTTCAACCAAACCAATAAACAAAAAAATTCTTCAACTTTATAATATGAAATATAGATAATTTTAACTGCCACAGTGACACACAGCAATTGGCTATTGTAACCAGACTTGATATTCATACTTTTTTACCACAAAAAAAATCCTAATGTATATAGATTGCGGTTAATTACACTTAAACAGAACAAATGTTCGTACTAACGACAAAGTTGTTATTTCTAGCTGGAAATCGAACCTAAAAACTCTATAAAACGACCAAAAGGTCAATCAAAGCGGAGTATATTGAGGAGCACATACATTTTGAACACATACCTGCATAGATTTAACACACACTACACAAAAATCTTGTGACTTTCACCATCTTGTATTCTTTCTTAAAAATTACAACTTCCTTTAAATTTAATTTAACACAAATATTTTCTATAAACCCCCACAGCATCGTTAAAAACCAGTTAACCATCAAATGTTCCAACGTTATCTTACGGTTATTTTGTGTCACAGCTGTTTTTGCGTCATTGATAAATAAATATTGTACATCTGGATTATTAATTAATCCGCAAGATAAGATAGCTGTCGGATAGGTGGCTGTCGGTGTAATATCTACATAGTACTACTAACAAATGGTTTTATGTTAAGGCCCTTGGGCTTACTTTATTAAGTGGCCACAGAGCCACTTAGTTTAATGGTACTTTAAAAAATTGTATGTTTAAAGTATTATTGCCTTTCAGTTAGTCTGCTTGTGTTGAGGTTAGCAAGCTTTCAATAATTGTAATATATTATGTATCCTCCGTGTGGTGACGGATTAAGAATACAGAATATCACTACCCCTATTCTTCCCATGGGTGTCGTAAGAGGTGACTGAAATATGTCAGACAGCATCACTGGAAAGAGAAGGAAAACTTGAAACAAACCCTCTTCCAACCCGTCTGGCCAGCGTGGCATAGTAGGCTAAAACCTCCTTGATAAGGAGCGGTCTATGTCCAGTGAACTATTAAAGGCTGTTGATGAATATATTATGCAATAGCTGTGAAAAAAGCATCTTTCGGCATAAATGAGCGTCACGAACGGAATGACCATGATCTCAGAGAAAACATGTGTCACTTTTTTTTCCTTCCTTTTCACTTAATCTCCTAGAAAGAGCGTACTTACACTTCAAAGAGCGACAGAACATTTCTGATTCTGACTCCAGAGTTGCAGATATCCATGGGTGTAGGTACTCTCTCTTGCGTAAAAACATAACTTTTATCTAGTAGTCAATGAACTAATTTAAATCTATAAAGTATTTATTCCTTGTAACTTTGCTTCTCTATTCACTTTAGTGAAAGTTCAACTGAAACAAATTCCTTCATAAATGCAGTAACCGACTTCTAAAGAAACAATTAACGTCGTTCATTACTCGTATTTAAAACATAATTTTTCGTGGTTCTATTAGACACTTCAATACTTTCATAATTTACATCAAATTTCTACAGTATGTATTCCTAATTCCAAATATGTCTAAAACAATAACTTTAGAATATAACTTAGTCCCAAACCAAACGGAATTACTGAACCGATTTGCTAGTAATGTATGTATTACTTAGGGAATTTGAGAACGTACAAAGTCGGGCTTACCCTAAGTCGGTTTGATTTGTATTGAGTTAGAATGATTTCTGTGTTTGAGTAGAATATTACGAGTATTATTGTTTGTATTTGATCTTGTAAACAGTTGAATTTTCTTTCAATAACGTTAACGAATGACTTTTGATAACTTTATCGTTATCAACACTGTTGAACGTAACGTGGTTAGCTTCGCAGCGGTGGGGTTAGAGATTGTTACCTTCAGGGTAATGTTGGGATTTGAGATGATTTTACATTTTTTAAATGCCAAAAAAATTCATATCGTAAGCTTTCAATGTAAAATATTTCACTTAGTAGCGCATATCTCTAAGAATTTTAACTTCTGAATTTGTTCAGTCTCCTTTAGCTTTCGCTGACTATCACTTGAATCTTGTATGAATTACCTAAGTTTTGTCGCCGTAACGACTATTACTTATTGTAGTTAAAACTTTCGTTTTTTAATACAATGAAAAAATTATGTGACAACAGAAATTAATGCTAGATTACCATACCATGTGCAACAGATTTCAAAGGTCTCTACAAGAACAAAAAATATTTTTAAACTTATCTGAGTGTGACTGTACTACTAATAAATGCTTATCAATCGCTTCATTGTTAGAAAACAGGTATACGGAATGTCTAACAGTCATTTATGTTATAAAATAGCAAAGATGTCCACTTTCTGTGTAGTCGTTGGTTTTTTATTCCGAGTAAATCAATTATGGTTCAAATTACACTAATAATAGCACCTAAAATTAGGAAATGAAAATTAGTTAATACATATTTTTAAATTTCATTTTATAAGTTATAAAATTAGTTCATAGGAAACCTGTCCAAAAATATTTAGTTTAACGCCACCGTATTTTTTTTAAGAATAAGAACTTCTAAAAATGTTTCCGCATCATATTTAAATATTTTCACAATGGAGTTTCAATTTGTAACAAATTTGTTCAACGACACGAGAAAACAAATACAATTGCTTACTTTTTTCAAGCTAGTTGTCCTGTCAAGCTCACCTCGACCGCAAACAAACGGGAGACGAATCGGTCAGATTCGGGTATGTCCGACGGCGTTCGGTTGTTTCCGTAGCTTATCTTTCACGTAACATGGAATAGTTTCTATCATGATAGACGCCGCGACTCGGAGAAATATTGTACACAATTCATATTACTTCTCGCTTGAGAAATTGTCGAATATAATCGAATAATATTCAGGTTGAGTTTCCTTATATATTTTTAAAGGTATTTCTGATGAACCAAATATAACACAGATTACAATTGTGAGTTCTATTACAGTACTAATTGAGGTCATTATATGGCAGTACAGCATTTCTTTGGTTTTATCTGTCAATAGTATACGTCTTAATATTTCATTCATCACAGGCATTGTGGAGATGTCGAATTTTTATGCAAATCGGGTCGTATTTTGGCTTTTTATTGATTTCGTATTAAATGGTCCCCATGTGAGAAAGTATTAAAAAATATTTAAAATACTGTTTACTAGTACTCAGTTAATCAGTTAAAATTGAATGTAATACATTTTGTGCAGCAATTGATTACATTCCCTTTAAAATATGAATAAACCACGATAAAAGCAAAAAATTAATAGAGAAACATTGTTTTCTATACTTTCGTTTTATGAGTGTTTTCTTCATTCACTAGATGGCGCTGGGCGTATTCGTTGCCGCGCTCTAAAGTACTCATCAAGTATTTATTCAGACGTAATAATAATATATTTACAGAGTGTGACTCAGGAATTACTTAAACGATTCATAGATAACATATCAATATATATTACCAATGCAATTGGTCGGGATAACGTCTTTTCGTTATGTAACTGTATGTTTGAAATTTAAGAAAAATTTCATTGGTTATACTATATATTTCTCGCTGACTTTAATTTCAATGAATATAATATTACATAAAAAATGAAAGTAAAAAACACATTCCCACCATTTTCAATTATTTATCTGTCCGCCAAAATGAGTTAATCTAACAAAGAATTGCGATACGTATACATAAGTAGGCTAGATGACACCTTAGTCAAATTAGTTACTTTTTATCATCTGTCAAAACGACAATTGTATATGAAAAATGTGCTAAATACAAAATTGTGACGTCACTGTTTTACACTACTCAATTGAACAATATATTTCACTGTATATTTGATTGAAATTCGTAATAGTAGTAAAAAGCTATGTTAATTGTATTTTCCGAGATGTTTCGCGATATTATTTTAATGAAGTGAACATTAGTATTTATTTACGATACAGTCATTAGATACCCTATTGTGTCGTTAATGGAGCTAACACAGTAACAACAAGAGTATCTAGTGAAAAAAACATTTAACTTAGAAGACTTTGATGTTAAAGCGAGCCGCATCGCTTGGTCACCTTTTTAAGTATGTTAAGCTGACGACATTTTCATAATTATTTGTAATTGTTATACACATTTTAAGTTATTACACGGGAGTATTAGCGCACAGAAGTTATTGTAGTACAAAATAATGTTTAAATAACACTTATTTACAATTGGGACACGATTGATTTGATCGTAAACATTCATAGAGTTTAGTAATGACATATCTATGATCCAACTTGTAGGGCCTCGACTTTTTTATTGCACATTATGTGAGATGCTCAGTTCGAGCATTCTTGGAACTAAACCAATATTGAAGACAGTGATATTATGTGGGCTTGTATGGATTACCTACACTAAATGTTGTGTTTAATTAGTTCCTTTATACAGGGTGGGCCAAGAATTTGTTAACATGGAATCTAACATCCCGCGCAAACATGTTACGGGAGTTTTTGGGACCGATGCTACTTGAATTTGCTGGTTACCATCGTAACAAGATGGAGCCACTTGTCACACATCTAATGAGTCCCTGCCGGTGGTCAAACATAGCAGACTTCTTTTTATGGGGCTATTTAAAGAATCGTGTCGATATCAATAAACCAAATACACTACGTCAACTAAAAGAAAAAATCAGTGAAGAGATGTTGGCGAACTCGCGGTCTCTTTGCCGACGAGTATTCGATAATTTCGGTGCTCACTTAGAAGAGTGCAAACGTCGAAACGATGGTCGTTTAGACGATGTAATTTTTAAAAAATAAATTTCAACTAATTAACTTTCTTGTAAATAAACAATTTGTATAATATATCAAATAGTTTTTTTTATAATTTTTTCAAATGCTTACTAATTCGTGTCTATACTGTAGGCCTATGTCCAAGAGTAGACTGTTAAAGACTTTTGAAGTGATATGATATGATGATGTTAAGGGGCCTGTTGGTGTGATAATTAGTTACCCCGACTCGTAGCTCGTAGGTTCTATTCTCAGTCAGATCCAATATTGTATGATGAGCACCATTATTTGAAGGGGTGTAATTTATGTTTAATATGTATGTATTTAGAAATATTCAACTATGTTTATCACCATGTTATCACAGTACAGGCTCTGACCAGTTGAGGACAACATTGCTATGTGTATTGTTATTATTTAGAGATATTTATTATTTAGATGATCTATTCCATTTAGTTCACCTGGGTGAATAAAACAGACTTTCAGTTTTCTCATTTCACCTTGGAAGTATATTTTTTTGTTCACCTCTTTGTTCACCCAGGTGTATAAGGAGAAATAAATCATTCAGATGTGTGGAGTTATTATTTAGATTAGATGAGAAAATATTTATTTAGATTAGAATTCTGAAGTTTGTTAGCTTTATATTTAAAATTCATAACAAGCCAGAATTAGTTAAATAGTATTATTTTATTCTGAAAACTTCGTCTTGTTGCGTTTCCTAGTTATTTGCCGGACTGGAACTAAATCTTCAATTTTGCAATTTCAATTGTAAGATTAAATTTTGAACAATGGAATGAGAATTTGTATTTCGTAGTTTTATTTTGTACTTGAATTCTTTAGTAATGAATTGAAAAAAACCATCATCATCCACCACCACAACCATCGACAAACAACGACATTTTTTTACGAAATCGTGGGACAAAAGAATAGCACTGAGCACACACCAATAGCATAACACTTCGCTGAACGTAAGTACACTATAAGCAACTCTATTAAATAAAAATCAGTCAACGAAAATCGACTAAATCATAAAGTAATCAGTAAGGAATGGAACGTTTATTTGATATCTTTTTACATATTACTAAATAGAAATCAAGAAGTTAGGGTAACAATTTCATGTAAAAATTAAATCTAAACAGATGGGCAAACGGACATAAATGGTAAAAATGAGGTTAATTTTCCTATTAATTTATTTTAATATTTTTTATATTATTTCAGTTGAGTTTTAGTAAGAGTTTTAGACTCACGTGTGTCTACGGGAGTATTAATGGTGGACGTGTCTCATTGGGAATATTAACTTTTTATTTTGGAGTGGAGCTGATAAAGCACTTTGGCGAGGTTCGTTTTAACCCGGAACGAAACGAAATCCGCTGAGAATAACCTTTTTTATATTTATTTTGTAACAAATTTATATTATGACTGTGTACCTGTTGTATTTACTGTGTGTGCTTAATTAATTTATATGTTTAATGTTATTTCACTTATTTTTTATTTTTGAAAGGCATGGTGACTCTACTCCACCCGATCGAAAGTACGACTAGATTCCTTAAGTTATGATCATCATACTCATTGCAAATACAGACAATGTAGTATGGCGAATTTAGGTTGGTCTTCTGAGAGAGCGTAGGTAGGGGTAGTACCCGGTCGAGCCAGCCCGTCCGTGCTGTAATCAGCGGGGCTCTAAAACCTACCAATCACTTATAGCCAAAATTTTAATGAGGTGAATTGATTTTTCATTTATTAACGCTGATACAAATTTAGTACTTGGAGATTCTTATTGATATAAGATACAATAATTTTTGTTTGCTTATGAGAGTCAATCCAAGGCTAAGTACTTACATACCCGTCCCCAAGTTATTATGGAAGCCTGAAAAGCGGAAACCCATTTCTAGTTCCACAAAATTGCATCATAAAAAAAGAGTTTTTCAATGTGGACGTTTACTTTTTTGCTTGAGACGTTTATTTTTTTTCTTTTATAATACGCAATAGGAGACACACTATCATTAATAAAAAAATAATTATACAACTAGTTATATTAACGTCCAAAAAGTCGCACACACTCCAAAAACGATGTAAGTCATTCCAGTATGACGACGGCGATTTAAGGAGTGCCAGAACAATAGCTGTGAATTTTTCAATGCTCCGTATCTATTATAGTACAAAGAGACAGAGTAGAACACTAACTATTAGTACTAAAACTGAACCTGTTGTTAAATTCACTTATTACATATTAATTTACCAATACAAAGGCAGTAACTGCTTTCTTTAGAGTACTATTATTGGTATACAGTTATCTGGTGTTTTTAACAAGATCGAACCAATTTTAAACATTACCGTATTACGTAAAAAAATAAATATTAAAAGTTAAACATGTTGTAGCATTGCAGACCAGGCTACATTCTCCTATATTGTGAGTCCGTCGCCTTGATGTCGCACCGAGGCTGTCTTTGTGCGCCATGAACAATTTATTCGTGTGTAATATTGGGGTGCTAGTAGATGGGGAGAAATGAGTGCGGGAAGGGTCATTGAGGCTTCGTGCTACCGAATTATTTGACTATAGCGAACATTGGAGATATAAATGTTAAGTGACAGAGCAATATTTGAATGGGATTAGCGCTTTTTTACAAAATATTAATGTGGTAGCTTATAATCGATTAGTAATTTAATTCTATATTTAGTTTTAGATAAATGGGCTAAGACTTTCTAACTACAGACAGTTTTAGTCACAGGCATGGAAACCTGGCCGGCTCAAGTCACAGAAACCAATCTAAAACGACAGCATCCGCGTTGTCGTGTTTCGTTGGTGAGTGCGAAACTGGAATTACATTGATGCAGGTGTGACAGTTACCAACAACTCACTAGGTCACCATAGTGTGGATCACCATACTGTATTGCCTGCACTTGCAATGAGTATAGTGACCACAATTCTTGGGTTCTATTCCATCAAACAGAGTAGAGTCATTTTGCCACGGCCTTAAACTAGAAAAAAATATCCTGCGACATCCCTTTTCATTTCATGTAATTCCGAAAGTGGTCAAGTTTAATATGAAGTGGTAAAAAACTTAAGTTGACAAAATTTTATCGTTAACATACCTCTGTCTGCCCCTTGGGGATATTGATATATTTAGCTTACCTACTTATAATAACTATACCTTTAAACTTTCAGCTTTAATGATATACAATAATTATCTTATTACGTCGTTTACCCTCTATGAAAAAAAACATGTTACATTATGTATTTATGAGAATCGATGTGATCACGTAACAACTTTAATTACATGCCATTGAATCACCTGACATTTCGACCAGGTTGTAATGGCCAGACTTATGGGTTAAATGACATAATGGTAAAGTTTTTCTACTACCTATCGTGAGAAAACCATGCTTCCTTCGGCATATATGGGCTAACTGTATCGGAGCGATACTAAACCTCAACCGCCCATTTTAGCACTCAATTGTGTTTTTAAAGGTAGCCCTACATCGAAGGGTGTACCTGATAGGTTTAACTGCACAGCTACACCCATCAGATAAGCTTAATCAGAGTAGAGGACATACAGGTAGCATTAAACTTGTACAAACACTTAGTCAACGCATGGAACGGCAGCAGATCTTGACACTCTCTCCTTTCGCAATCACAGCGCACACAGTACAATAAAACTGCACAGGTATATCAACGGAGAAAAATAAACAAATATATTAAAAAATATAAAAATAATAAAACCTGCCTAGTTGTGAAACGCGTACGCTCCGGTTAACCTGTAAAATTCGTCTTTACAGGCAAACCTGTCAGGTCACGTCTTTAGAGTTACGTCGTGACTCTGTGCATAGACAGTGGTAATCACATAATATCTTATAACCCAGTATAGATTTGTTTTTAGGGGTTGTCAACAGTTTATCTTAAGTATTAAAATGTAAAGATATTTAATTAAATAAAATCTTATTTTTTTATAATAATCTGGTTAATCTGGATTCGGTGCTCGCTTAGAAGAATGCAAACGTCGAAACAATGGTCACTTAGACGATGTAATTTTTAAAAAATAAATGCCATCTAATTAGCTTTCTCGTAAATATTCATTTTTTATAATGTCTCAAACTTTTTTTAAACGATTTTTTAAACACGGTGGACCCTCGGTAAACCGGCCCCTGTCTAATCCGAACCCCCCCGTAATCCGACATCAATCAAACAATTTTCGCTAATGTATATCGTGCATGATTGAACAGGTTACGACTTGTCGACGCGTAGGTATTGTTTCAATTCCGATTGCCTAGTTTGAATTTGACTACGTGTGATAGTGGTGCAGCTTAGCGTTTATTCATTGTGTATTACGTATACATACCTAGTAATGTCGTCACAAGCCCAGAAGACAACATATAGAATTTTATCATTTGTCTGTAATTTGTCAGATTATAAGGTACTCTTCTGTAAAAAAATCCGGGCTATAGTGGGTCTAAGGCAGTACTCTATTATCCGACAAATTGGATAGTCCGACACTGCCCTGCAAAACGTTTGTCGAATTACCGGGGGTCCACTGTATTAACTAATTCGTGGCCCACCTATACATACCTAAGTAACATACACTCGAAAATCACAACTCTCCTGATTTTCACAGTCGAATAAAAACACTATAGATTTTGAAATAAATATACTTATTTACAAATTAATGTTACTTGTGCATTTATTTTCAGTCGCATACAAATCTTTGTTTAATTATAGTAGGTCTTGTTATTCCACTGAGAGACAATCTTATTTTTCTAATGCATAAATCGTTCGCGCCCTACCTCCTTGATCCCATTCACAATTAGGTGGGACAACGGCAGCTGTTAATCTCTACCTGTCTCTTTTCCTCACTCTATTACTCGCATAAAATTTATTGAATAAGGGCACGAGTCGACATTCTCGGAAGAGGTGGCATGAAAGTCGATGATTTTTAAAAGTTAATGAGCACCTCTTAATGTGTATACTTTCAAATTAATTTTACTAGAGCCAGTAACAAGCAAAGTGATTGTGATAATACTGTTACAAGACACGTGGATTCTATCACCTTCATGTCCAGCCAGAAAAATGGAGATGGCCGTTTGTTTCCTATCTAGACAGAGCTTGTATTAGATAAACCAGACTGATGATAAACGTAATATATTTTAATGTTTCTAAATATATCTTATACCTATTTTTCCTGAAACGTGGCACCGAAACCCCGATCAACAAACTCATAATTTAGTCATTTTTATTGTGTCTTAACAGCATCTAGCTTATCTAGTGATTTCGTTAGATCTTAGTAATTAAGTCTGTTAAACGACATTTGTTCAATTCAAGCTTTATTTAAAACAAAAGCAATATCAATTGTTTTGTTTTATGACATTATTTAAAAACATATTTCTATTTAATATATATCAATTGCCTAGTACTCACAGTACCAGTTTAGTTTGGGACTAGATGGCGTTATGTGTTAGATGTCCGAAATATGTATTTTAATTTTTTATTTATGATATAAACTTGAGCATTACGAAGATTTCTCTGTCTCATGGAATTTGGCGATTGTGAAAGTGTACTCCTAGCCTGCGTGTTTTAAAATAAAAATAAAATAAAACTAAATAATATCTTCTCCATTTTATAAATTGAAATAATAATTTAAAACATGTATAACATAGATATACAAACAAGGAATCTCAATGTAAACATTTGTGTAAGTGGAACTAAATCAGTGAGTGGTTCGCAAGTTTTATGGTATAGGGGGAAATCTACAGAAAAATACTTCATCATTATTACGTAGCACCTAACATGGAAATCTGCAACACAAAGGACACGTGTGCTACCACCTTTTGAGTTAACATTTAAAAGGAGGCAAGCGATTAGACCTGCGGGAACCTCACTCAATCGATCAAAAGTAACGGTTGCTTGACACCGGTTTTCTGTGGTCAAACGGCCCTTCATGGCTCCCTTATGTTCAAGTAACATTGCAAGAAATCTAAAGAAGCAAATAAAAACTAGACCGTAATTTGTACATAGCGCACCTAACTTTCTAGAATTCTACACCACCCAAAAGTTGACTGGTAGAGAATGCCCCAGGGCATTGAATCCGTCGGTGTTCATAAGTGCGTAAAGTTGTAAATAAATAAATAGTAAAAAGTTTGACACATAAAAAACTTATTTAAACTCTATTTACAGTATTTGACAAAGGTGAACACTAAAACTGTTATTGTTTTAGTAATTGAAAAACACTCGACACACAGTATGAAATAGATAATGGCATTCTAAAACGAATTTGGAGTTGCAAGCTAAAAATCACTTGTATAAGCAAAAAGTGTTTATCTGCAGTATTTTTTACTGCCTAAACATTTTTTAAAGTGGAAATACAGATGACCTGTTATTTTCAAAGGAAGTTTTTATCACTGTAACGTAAGAGTGGACTGATTAAAAAATCAATATTCATAAGAGCGAGTTCACCGAGTACAATGCGCTCCCTGGCCTGTTTTCGTTTGAAATCATAAGGAGATTGCAGGAGTAACACGGTTGAATTAGAAATAGATATCTTTTTGTTTGTCTTACCGGCATTCGACGATATCGAAAAGGCAGAGTGCCTGGCCGAGAGTCTAGAGAATCAGTGCACGCCCAGCGTAATACACTGCGACTCGGACCAAATAGCCGAAGTTGATTCGGAAGTAGAGCGCCTAATAACCTCACTTCCTACATCAACATCAACGCCGACGGGGACGACAGATACACAACAAGACCTTGACACGGTCACCCCCGAAGAAGTCGAAACGATCGTCAAGGGCCTACACGCTCGCAAGGCGCCCGGTTCGGACGGTATTACAAACAGGGTGTTAAAACTCTTTCCGGAGAGGCTACTGGTCCTGCTGACGTTCATCTTCAACGCAGCACTCAAAAACAACATCTTTCCACAACAGTGGAAAGAAGCCGTTGTTATTGGGATACCCAAACCTGGCAAACCGAAGTCCGAACCGACCAGTTATAGACCGATCAGTCTGCTTAACGGATTAGGCAAGCTATACGAGCGTCTAATCTACAGTAGGCTGAAAGCGTATGCCGATGCTAATCTTCTCGTCCCCCACGAGCAATTCGGGTTCCGAACCGAACACTCGTGCGTCCACCAAGTTCACCGCATCGTTGAATACACCAGCGATCGGCTTCAACGCAACCTGTTTACAGGAATCCTCTTTTTCGACGTAGCGAAAGCTTTCGACAAAGTGTGGCACAACGGCTTACTATTTAAGCTGGCAACCATGGGAGTGCCACACGGACTCGTGCTCATCATACGAGACTACTTGTCGAATCGAAGCTTCCGCTACCGAGTAGAAGGGTCAATGTCCTCCACTCACCCCATTCGAGCCGGTGTCCCACAAGGGTCCGTGCTCTCCCCCCTACTCTTCACGCTGTATACTAGCGACATTCCGAAGCATCGGTATGTGCAGACGGCTCTATTCGCAGACGATACGGCTATCTACTGCTCAGGAATGAACCCCTCGACAGTAGCCAAGAAACTCCAGACCGCAGCCAACGCACTGGGCGTTTGGTTCCGGAAATGGAGGATCGAGGTCAACCCCGAGAAAAGCCAGGCGGTGCTGTTTCACAGAAGACAGCTAAGCTTGTATCCTTTGGAGAAGACCCCTCAGATTAGGATGTTCGGCAAGTCTATCCCTTGGACTAGGCAGGCCAAATACCTAGGCATAACCCTTGACGACCGTCTATCCTTCGGCCCCCACATCAAGGCAGTCCGCAACCGGGCTGCCTTCGTGCTAGGACGTTTACACAGTTTAATTAACGCGCGTTCGAAATTAAACTTAAAAAACAAAGTCCGATTATACACTGCATGCATACGTCCTATAATGACGTACGGTAGTGTAGTATTCGCACATGTAAGGCCACACAGGATCCATAGGCTTCAAACACTACAGAATAGGTTCATGCGCACAGCTACGGGAGCACCGTGGTATGTACGCAACGTCGATCTTCACATCGACCTCAGATTGCCGACCATCAAGCAATTCATTAAACAGTGCTCCCTTAGCTACTTTGACTCTGCTCCGACTCACCCCAACCCTCTAGTGGTTGCGGCGGTAAATTACACACCGAGCGAAATATCTAAGATACGTCGACCCAAACACGCGTTAGGGGAGCTAGACGACGAAATTACACGCGCTCAACGCAGAGCGAACACACTAGGTGCGAACCGTCCGCGTTTTCGTCCCCGCCGGCGGGGGCGGAACACGGGCCGCGTAAACCGACAACAAAACATGGGAGTAGGCCGCCCCAGTGTTTCAGCAACACCCCAAGCCGAGGTTCGTACCCCGCAGGGGGTGCCCTTGGGCAATGTTGTTTAATAAAGGCCGGTTGAGAGCCCTCAGCGCTCACCTTAACCAAACCGGGTAAAGTTGTAGAGGCCGTCTGAGGCCAACAGCTAAAAATCACTAAAAAAAAAAAAAAAAAAAAAAAAAAAAAATGTTTGTCTTAACTGATGTTGTTTCTTTTTCGTTTTTTACTCTCTTCTTATTTTCTGAAATATATTAAATGGATAATAAGGATAAATTAATAATGGAAACGTTTATAGCATGTGCGTCGCTATGTGATGAGCTATGAGTTTCATAATTTTATATGAATAATTAATCCTAGTAACCTGGACCTTTAATGGATTTTATTAAAAGTGTTTCTTTAATAAACCTCAATCCACCACTTTATATTATAAATAAAGACGTGATCGCATATAGGTACTTTACTTGGACGCACAAGACCATCCAAGTCCTTTATTCTTCAACACTTGCGTCTACTATTTCTGAATTTACTCAATACATATTCAAACGTTGTAAATTCCACCACAAAATGGATGATATTTTCAAGATCATTCATTAATGCTGTCTGTGAGGGTGGCCCAAATTTCCATTGAAATTGAACAACGAACTTTCTTAGTGAATACGTGTTTGATAATCTTGAACGAAATTTACACTGCTCTGTTTCGAGTTTGGTGCGTTACTTAATTATTTGCAGTGATTTTGGTTGAAAGCGAGTCGAAATCTTACGTCACTGCAAGTACTATAGTCTAATATTATAGAATACAGTCATGATCATCTCGTCTTGTCACTCATCTTCTTTTGTGTTAAAGGGTTCGTTCCGTTCTTTTTTTTTATAGTAACCTAACAAAGTGACTCTACTCTGCCCGATGAACAGAGTCCAAGAGGTGGCAACCGTACTCACTGCGAATGAAGACAGTGCAGTATGGCGACCCACACTATGGTGGCCTAGTGAGATGCTTTTTCACGCCCCGCTTAAAGGACCCGGATCGTAGAGGGATGGAAACACGTGCGCTGGCAATGAATTTCCTCCAGAATACCATATAATTCTTGTAAATAATATTTAATAATTGTTTTATTTTTACAGCCAGTAATGGAGCGACAAATTTATGATTATCTATAATCTAAAAAGAATCTACGTAACATGCAGACTCTATGCTACCATCGGAATTGCAAAGACGAAATACTCATACAAAAATTTCTGTCGATTATTTCCAAAAGAATACTTCAACTAGAATATCGACACCGACGTTATGTAAGCTGTCACTCTCTTATCTTTCAGACGTCGTAACTTTAATTTAAATAATGCATTCAATTAAGAAATTCATTGAAATACGATATAAATACCAATCACAAAGTTTCTCTTTAACATCAGTATTTCTATAAGCGATATTGTCTGTGCGTATATCACACATACTTGATTATATTAAGTTTAAAGAAAATCAAAACGAACTTATACAATAAAAACCTCAGAAATCTCACACTCGGCCGTCTGGTACACATTGTACCTACTACGATAGCCAGAGTCCAGATAAGCAACTACTTATATTTCTAAATACATACACGTTGAAGATAAATTATACCCGGACAAATAAATTATTATGCTCTTCATATAATTATTCCTGGATGGTAGTTGAATATACAACCTATGTCTTCAGTCAAAAACACTAATCGCTAGACAAATAGGTTTATCAAACTGCCTCGGTGGCGCAGTGGTAGCGTATGCGATGACCATGCATGAAGTCTCGGGTTCGATTTTTGTGTCTGACCAAATGTTTGTATGATCTGCAAATATTTGTTTCAGGGTTTGAGTGTTTTCTATGTATAATATGTGTATACCTCCTTGCTAAGGAGAGGTTATCAGTCGATCTAGCTATCACAGTACTCCATAATTTGAAAGTAAATGACGTGGTGTGTCAGAAGTCCGATTATTTATAATTGAGTAAAGAAAACTACTAAACAAATCTATATCAATTAACTGATGATATTATATAATGAGTAATTGATTAGCACTCGCGCTTGTTGCGGTTAACGTCTTAATGACACTCGAGATAAACGACGTTGACAATCACAACAGCAAGAAATGAAGAAAACACTTAAAACACTAGTCAAATTGAATTATTATCTTATTGTTAGTCCTTTATAGAAAACCCACAGCAATCACTCCAATGTATAAAATGTATGCTATAGAGAATTGAAGAATTGTACTTATAATTATACAAATCTCTAAAAAAACGCATGGAAAAACTGGAAACGAAAGCAACAAAGGTTCATACTCAAACATACCTTAGTGTTTGATGAAGATGTTTCTCGAACGACCTCCTCGAATCGTTTGTTGTTTGGGTATTTTGTAAAATCGTTGTAGGAAGTAAAAAGTAGACTTTATAACGAGTAGATTCGACTTGTTTTAATTTTAGTATCATCGTGAGCAATGTACTATTCTCAAAGCAAGCAAGAAAGCTCATCAGATTTCCCATTAAAGCACTCTATATTGTCTGCAAGGTCAGACAGTCAGACATTTTTAAATTCTCTGTACTATACTTCGCAAGCATGGTCAGCTAAAATATAATCCAAACTTGAGCATCACCAAACGCTGTGATCAAATATGTCATATAAAGTCGCATTAAATCAGAATTGCAAGTTGGCATTTCAAACATATGAGCTCTAAAGTGCATAAAACATTACAAAACCCCTTAAGTGATAAGAAAAAAGTTAGTTTTATCTGGAACAAGTTACTTTGCTATCAAACCTTGCTATGGAACCTTGATGGGTGTGCCATAGTTTCATACCTTTGCAGTTATTGATTATTTTTGGTTCCAAATGACGTTTTTTTTTTCTAATTCAGTTCCAGGCAACAGCAACAACACGATGTTCTACTCTTAATAATACGGGATAATTTATTACTTTTAAGTTTTAAGACAAGGATTACCCAGAATAATGAGAGAGAACTACTCTTAGGCACAAATCCGGCTCGACCAAACGGCTATTTCGTTGTTTTTTCTGAATAATTGAAGTTGCCGAAGCCCAAAGAACTCTTCCTCTGATTCTGGGGGAGAGAACTCTATAGGCATCAACGTAACTCCTAGATTCCGGTCTTCTTATTTGCCCCATATGTCTAATACAGAGCCTGCCAAAGTGACTCTCTTCTATCTGAGGGAAAGCATGAGTAAAATCCAAGAGTGTTGGTCACCATACGCATTGTTAATGCAGAAAATACAATATGGGGACCCACACTATGAAACCCTAGTGAAACGCTTTTTCACGTCCCGCGTAAAGGGACAGTCAGGCTGAGCAATGTCACTTTGACAGGTCCTTAGAAAAAAAAATTATGAGAGCCCAAGGAACAAATAACAATATTTATCTCTTTAGTACACAAATTATGAGCAAAATACGAACATATTACAAGTACTTAAGTGTATTAATACGAGTGATTATCACACGCGGTGGTGGTGTTTTTGTCGGCACTGAGTTATTGACACAATATTGCAACATGCTTTGTCAAAATGACTGGACTATATTCAAAAAGCGATTTGTAACGATGTCAAACTGGGCGTCTAGACGTCTGTGACTATCGTGACTGTAATGACTTTTGATTAGATTATTGAGCAAAGCGATAACGTGGTACGATCGAAATACAACCTTACATTTTCTATAACATCGTAAACATATACTCGTATACTCGTATACATTGGACGATTTTTTTTACTTTTTGTTTAGAAACATAAAATTTCACCTATATTGTTAAATAAATGTCATTAGGACACTAAAAAGGTAGACAAAATGATATATCAATACATAATTAGCCCCTAAGATTAAATAAAATAATCTAGAAATAATAATTTACACAGAAATCAAAAAATGTTGAATTTGTAAATGAATTTAAAATATCACGTCTAAATTTTTTTTTTTGTTTGGTTTTCTTCCTATATAATATTAATTTATTCATAGCAAATTGTGTCAACATAAATATATGGGCCAACCTTACTCATAAGCGCACTAGATGGCGCTACGAGTCCCATCCACACTAAACTGAACTAAATCTTGTAGCAGCAGTGCATTCATGACACATGCTTTTTATTGTTATTGTGTTCACTTTTGTTGCTTTGCAATTGTTTTTAGTCAGTAGTCTTTTTCTTTCGCTCTTTGAAATATTTAGAGGAAACTTGACAAGTAGATTTTTTATATTTAGCATAATAATTTGACTATAAATCCCTCGCAAAGTTACGTCATAACAATTATAATCATTTTTATGACAATAAAAAAACAAATTATTTGGTAAAAATAAGTTGAGTTTAACACAAAATATTACTTTTTGTCATAATCAAGAAATAAGTAGGAAAGTGTTTAAAATACCTTCTAGTAAAGGCAAAGTATATTGAATTTTTTAGGACCCATAATTTAGTTTCATCTCAATTCTGGACAAATTTTCATATGACAGATAGAACAGAGATGGAGCTAGTATTGCAATTGTAAATTCCACAGATATCTGAGATATGTGTCATCAGTAAACTATTGTACGAAGTTCCATCTGACCAAATAGTTGTTTTGTAATTTCAACAAATTGTTCTGTCACAGTTGAGTAGCGTAGTGACTCCTTGTTGCGTGAAGTAGGGTCATATACATACTGGCAATAATATTATATTTCGTATTGTTTTATTGTAAACCATCTACACCTTGCTTAGCTTCGCTGAAGCACATTGTGATAACATTGATGAAAAATGAAGAACAAAATATTTTAATTAAACAAATGAGTTTAAAATTAAATTTATTATCATCGATTAGTAACAAGTTTTTAGCAAAATTCGATTGTTTTATCATTAAAAAGTTTTACCTTATACTGTTAAATTCATGATGGAACACCGTGTATTTTTAGTTGGTTCAATTTATTACGTGCGTACTACTGGCTCTGGTGAGGTGACGACCTCTTTTTTTTTCTTTTTTTTTTTCTGCCACCTGCTGGTGGTTATGTCGGACTCAAACCGACCAAATACCGCACGCCGTCTCAGGTACCAGTAACCGGGGAATCAGGTGTACACTAGAAAGGAAATCCCTAAAACCCTGACGTACCTCGGGTCATCTACTTACGGTTTGCAGATGACCCCTTTTCTACTCCAAAAGAGCGTGTGCTTCGTAGCACATCCCGCTGCCATCCTGACCTGCTTCTGCTCGGGTGACGTGGTGAGGTGATGACCTGTTGGGTTTCCCACATTATATAATAAAAGGATAGGTAAGCTAAGCTCAAGTAATCATATTGATCCACATTCTGTTAAAATTCAATGAAGTTTGAATTCATTAAAAAAAGTAAGTTCGAGTTACTAGTATACTGCGATCCTCAATCTCCACGCGCACATAATCGCTCACATTTCCTAATCTTATCTCTTGTTTATATATTTTTCAAAAAATACATTTCTCTATAGACAATATGAATATTATGAATCATTCAAATGAATCATCGTACATTGTTACTAATGTATAGCACGGCGAATTGTTCTGCCATTAGGGTAGCAGTTAATTACTGGATTCTATGTACAAAGGTGTACATTGCCATCTGTCACTTATTTAACACAGAGATTAATGTACCCTGTACTGGCTAATTTGATAATTTTAGCTATGACGTTTGAAAGGCTTTCTTGAACTTTACCGTCAAGGTGTCGATATAAAAATGTATTTGGTAATAAGCGGCGAGTAATTGATGGAGGTGGTGTGATGACTTGCGTATGATGGCTGGCAGGAGCTGGATACGAGAATCCGGGGACCGAACTAAGTGGCGTGTGATTAGAGAGGTCTATGTCCAGCTGTGGACTGCGATACGCTGAATGGTGAGAAATTAATTTTTTTTTTATTTAAAACTTAAATAAAAGTCGTGATTAAACTCTAAATTCGTCATTAAATATGAAGAAGATGTTGCCCGAGTTCTGCACCTCGGCCTACCGCATTATCAAGCTTGTGATGTGTGATGTGTTGTGATGTCATTATTACCTTTAATGCTGGAAAAAACTGATACTACCTTATTAATCTAAAAAAGATAAACGACTAATAGAAAAAGGTGCATGAAAGAGAAGGAGGTAGTTAAAAAACGTACCAATATGGACCCTTGGAGCATTGAATTAAAAAAAAATATGAAAAAGTTGAAATAGTTAGAAGTAGAAATATGAAAAAAAAAAGAAATATCTATTATTATATCCGTGAATATCATTCCTACTGAAGAGGTTTTTTAGATATAATCTAATGATCGAGATGCACAAATAAATGTTAAGCCCCAAAAAAAATTGAAAGTTAAGCTAAAGACGCAATCACCAACAAATAGGCTTTAACAGTTTACTGCTGGACATATGCCTCTCGTTAGGAGGAAAGTGTCAGCCTTATTTATTACGCTAGCCAGACTGGTTAGCATAGAGCTTAATTCCAATTTTCCTTCTCTTTGCAATGATATCATCGTGCATAGTTTGTTCTCTTAGTTACCTCTTAGACTGCACCCTTGAGATTAATAGGGGTGGTCACACTCTGTTCACACGTACTCTTAGGCCATCACCACACGAACACATGAACACATAACTAAATTTTTTAATCATGTTCCAACCTACCATTTTTGGGGTATATAACTCACGTGTGCATACTTTGTATTATTACAAAACTATTAGTGAAAAATAGTCAATAAAACAGTTTCTTTTGTGCACAACATCCTTGACAGCACTACCGTTCAAGGTTTATAATACAAATGCCAATCAACCTATCTCTTTCAATACAGAGTATAAAACCAGCTAACAGATGTATAAACAAGAAACATGTGATATTTGCAACGCTGATTCGAAAGTGAAAAACACATGTGAACGAACTGATCTTTAGAAAAGAAAAATTTATTAAATGTACCTGTACAATAATAACGTCACACATCTGAGACAAAGCCGTTTGATTTCAAAGTATAATATCCAGGCTGCTGACAAACATATTGATATGTTTCTATTATTTTGGGCATCACAACGCCATCTAAAGTCAAACTAAGCAGAGCCTTTACTATACAACACACATACATATTATACATCGAAAACACCTAAACTCCGTAAAAAATATTTGCAGATCGTACAAACGTTTGGTCCGACCCGGAAATAGGACACGAGACTTCAAACACAATCGCATTCGCTACCGCTGAGGACTGATATAGTTAAAATTAGTTAGTTAGTTCTAATATAAATTCATACATATTTTTATATATACACATTACACTTAGACACAAAACAAATGATCGTATTCATCAAACGTCCTGGATAAGAATCGAAATCACAAATTCTGCATTAGCAGTAAAAAGTCGCTATCCGCTAGACCAACAGGCCAGTTAATGCTTTTGTAAGTACTCTGAAGATATTAATTTTGTAGTCATGCGATATTTGACTCGCCCTTTGGTCTAATGGTTATACTGCCTGCTCTGTCAGAGGTTGAGGGTTCGATTTCCAACGAGATTCAATGTTTGTGTGATGAGCGCGATAGTTTATTCTGTGCCTAATTGTAATGAATCTATAATATGTACTCGTATGTATTTAGAAATGTGTAAATAATTTTATTAGCAGTTAAGGCACCATAGTACAGGGTTTGCCTAATTAGGGACCAGACGACCGTGTGTGAAATATACGAGATTATTATTATATATTTCATAATTGTTATTTTACTAAACTCAGCGACAGCCGCAGACGTAATCTCAAAATTGTTACCAATGTTTGATTACATTTTTCGGGATCGCATAGTTACGGCATTATGTTTTTGGTGTGCATTCGTTTTCAAGTGTTTTATATTAGTAAGCATACGGGGACATGGTATTCGATGTTTCATTTTTCTAGGTCATAAAATGTAACCGAATCAAACTACACCTCAAACGACAAAATTCATTAAGTCGTTTAGGCTACAGAACGAGAGAAAGAAATATACATACGTATGCCTATATACTCTTGAAAAATATAACCCTCCTTTAAGCGCATCCGGGTGATCATTTTTCACAGCTGAACTTAGACCATTCACTAGAACTGACTGCGCGGTTGGCCTAGTGGTTTAAGCGGTCACCACGTCCCTTTTTACTGCGCTGAGTGTTGTGGGTTCAAACCCCACGTGGGATAACACTTTGTGTAATCCGCAAATTGTTGTTCTGAGTCTGGGTTTTCTTTGTATCTGTTTTTTATGTGTTTGTAAAGTCCCCCGCAACACAGGATTTATACTAAGGGCGGGCGTTGTCTAAAAAAAAACAGAAGAAAAAAAACGAAAAAGAATGGAGTTTTGTCCTACTACACCGAGCTGGTTTAGCGCTTGTTTTAAGTTTTCGTTCTCTCTACAGTACTCTTGCCATGCGTAATTTGCCCTCTCGATCGCTATCGGTTTTTACGACACCCACGGAATGAATGGGAGTAGCGGCACTTCGTCCCCACGCACAAAAAATTAGCGCATTCAGGTAAAAAGTATGACAAAACAAAAGTAGTATTCAAAATAAAATTATAACTCCAATATTTTTCATTTATCTAATCCTTTTATATCTAAATCACTACTATTAAACGCTTTTAATAGTCTTGTAATGCATCCGATATGAACACGATCACGGTGTAATTTTTCTATAATATTTTTTTTCTATATTAAGAACCTGCCAAAGTGACTCTACTCTGCCTGATGGAAAGCATGAATAGAATCCAAAAGTTGTGATCACCATACTCATTGCAAATGCAGACAATGCAGAATGGTGACCTACACTATGGCGGCCTAGTGAGATGCTTTTTCACACCTCGCTTGGGGACGTAAAAGGCATGACAGTCATGACAGTCATCGTGGCAGTGTAAGGTTCACACAGTTACCACGGTAACTGTCATCCCTGCGTCAATAATCACCCGTGTATAATATACATGTATTTAGAAATGTATAAATGTATTTTTCAGTAGTCTGGTTACCATACTACAGGATTTGCCAAGTGTGGGATCAGACGGCCATGTGTAAGATATGTATGTGAGGATATTATTATTATTATATAATATATACCAACCCGCCTGTGCACTATGCAGGGGGTGTCGGGTAGTCTAAACATGTTATCACGTGTACAAGTACTAGTAGTATCCTCTAGTATTTGGATTGTGGAGGTCTGATAGCAGTCGTTCCACGTAAGATATCGAAATTCAGCCATATCGTAATAGACTTGTAGTCGACATCGACCTAGTTTGGGCCCTCTATTAAATTTTAACTTAAATGTTCATAGGCATAGCGTAGTGGCGTAGTGGGCAAAAATTAATATCTAATAATATGATGTGTTATTGTGTTATTTAAATTCTTTCAAACACCATATAAATTGGCACAGACACTGAAAAACGAGAAAAATCAATAAGATGAAGGTTAATTCTTGTAGGAAACAAAGACCCTTTTTGCAGCTACTAAATTAGATTGTCTATTGATTTTACAGTTACAGAGTTCACACACACATTCACACTAAAGACATATACATAATTGTTTTTAAATTTATTGGTTTTTTTTTGCTCAAATTACAAACCACATTTCATTCGGTCAAAAATTAAGGATCTGTACTTATTATACCTTTTTATATCTTTCCACTTATTACTTCTGCAAAAAAATGGTCTCTTAGACATTATATATAAGGTTTTAACGCGTTCCTTTGCACCGGTACACTAAATGAAAAAAAAAATATGGCAACATATCATCATCCTCATCTCAGCCAAAAGACGTCCACTGTTGGACATAGACCTCCCCAAAATTCTCCACAAAAGAAGGTCCCGTGTCGCCCGCATCCAACAGCATTAAATAAAAAACAACAAATTGTTAAAAATATGGCAACATATAAATTGTTAAATTCGCAGGTTATCTTAATAGCCATTACTATTGACTACAAACATCTTCAACATTAATGACACGTGTCAACCCTATCAACCCCCGCCCCCACAATCCTTAACATCAGAACAAAAATAACATGAAGTAGTTCTGGCTACCGCTTTTTTTACCTCATACCTTCTTGGAATATCAGATGGCTCATAATCTAGCTGAAATGATGTTTGTGCCTTTCTTATTTCGTAGGGTTTTTTCCTGTTTCATCCCACTTAAATTTGAAAAAAAAATAACAATATACAACCTTTCAGGCTGGCAACTTAAGGATTGAAATGCACATAGTTTACTAATCCTTTTAAAAAGTCAATTAATAGACACATTAACATTGTATTGAATTAAAAACCAAACGAAATACAACAAAGTTATTTTTAATTACTTATAGAAAAAATTCTCTCCATACAAATATTAATTAATACGATGACATATACAGTTGCTGCAACAATATTATCTGTGGGTCACTTAAATAATTTGACCTGTATGAGAATCGACACTTTACAAGTTAACAACAAAAGAGCGCGCCATTCGTTCAACTTAGTTCTTCTGTTCGAACTAGATGGCGGTAGTTGTGTTTGTTTTACGCTACGAACAATAATATTTAGGTTAGTATGTATATTTTACTTATCTGTCTTTGTTTTTAAGTGTAAAATATTTTAAAGGTTATTAAACAGTGTGAACGTTTTTATCTTCAATAATATGATAATTTATACACTACAAATGTAAGGTAGATGCTACAAATTATAAAAATAAGAATGTTTATTTATGATTCAACTGTCATCGAGTCGAGTGTTTTGTAAAACGAGGGTGCGTTTAACAAGGGACACAATTTTTTGTGACCGTTTTGCAAATTTACAGTCGGTTAACGCGGAGACAGTAAGGCGACCGTATTAAAGTGTTAAGTAGACACTGGACAAACGAAAGCCCGATATTTGTGGCAAGTGTGGCAACTGCGTGTCATAACTCGGCGTTCGTGGGTCACTACCATTGTTCCTGATGCACAGGAGTTACAATAGTGGACCTGTGGAAGGGATTGGTCAAAAACAAAAACTGCTAAAATGATTACGACAAAATGTTACCAAAGCGCATATCGCTTTTTTATACAATTATTTTTTTTAGGGTTACATATCTTCCAAGAAAAACCATAGCTCTTGTTGTCATTGTTTAAGGTGAACGGGGAGGTATTCATTTGAAATGAACACTAAATACTGTCTACACCTATGGTCTGTGGTTTACATCAAAAGATAAAGCCGTAAAGGTCTTATATTTTTACTTTGCAGGTAAAATAAAACCTATAGGCAACTTCCCCTTGGCCTGGATTGATAAAATGTGGCGAGATACAAGGTCTTACTGCAGAAGTAAAGAAAGAATGCAAAAGACGTTAATTTTTTTGCTTCTTTTTTTGCACATAGTTTGAGCTTAGGCCAGAATATTGATGTATGGATACTTTAAAACAGTTAAATGAAACCTAACTTAATTTGACTTGAGAACCATCAATTTTGTATTTATATTTTTTAGGTACTACATTTACAGAAAGACCTAATTAATTCCCTTGTTTGTCAAATTTTAACCAGTGTTAGCATGGATGAATTATAGGTATTATTTTTTACCTTTACCCATTATTTTTTTAAACAGGAATGCATAATTGTAGGTTTAATTGCCGAAGATCCAGTTGCCAGATCCACGATGGATCTAAACCCAAGCCTAAGCTCGGATCATACAGACAAGGTTTGTCGTCCCCATGCCGCATGGAACTGTGCCTACTAGAATTGTCATTTTATTTTTGAGAGGACTCAAAAATGAAAATACCGAAATTCAAATAAGCAAAAATAATAATAAGTAGTCGAACATTTGATAAAAACCGCGATATTGCTTCAAGTTAAGCGGAACTTGTGCTATGACAGATAGATTGACTGTTATAATATTTATATACTTTTATATAGAAAACACCCAAACTCCGAAACAAATATTAGCAGATCATACAAACATTTGATGCTACCCGAAATGGAACACGAGACCTCATGCACAGCAGCCGCATACGCTACCACTGCGCCACCAAGTAAATATTTGTTTTCGTACAAGGAGCTACACGAATAACAAACCTTTTACAATAAAAAAAAATTAGGAAAAATATTTTGTACCATTATTTTTTGACCTTAAGGGACCTCTACTAACAGCAACATTACTACTGGCGACTTTAATTAGCAGTAGCAGTTAATTACTTATTTTACGATTTCACTAAGAGTTGCTATTATAAGAAATAAACGAACCCATAGATTCAAAAGAGTTACTATTCAAAATTATTATACGACTATGTCTACCGTGAAATGAAATAAAAACTAAAGTAAAATATAAAACTCCTGTTTCTGAGTAGTTTTCTGCCAATTCAAATCTGGACTCCGGCAAATTCTGGCATAGGAGGAAATGGTTTTGTCCCTGTCAATAATGGTTATGCATCGAAAACATGCACGTGTAGAAAATAAACAGTATTGTTATGTACTTGCGTCCTAAGTCCGAAATGACATGACATTCTGGATCACTGATTCCAGTGATTGATGATAATTGACATGTTGTATGTATGTTTGTAAATATAATTTAATATTAATAAGTTTATTAAATATAAAACTGTTTAACTCGAATATAATCTAGTCATGTGAAATGAACGGATAACAAGTTAGGTATCATATTATTCCTTGTATATACAGAATCCTCAAGTTTCCTTACCTTTTTCCTTAACTTGAGAATTATTCGACAGCATGAAGGTTTTAATGAAAAATAAGATTTATTTATTAGTAGTTTATTTTTTCTTTTTAAAAGACCATAGTATAAGACAAATCCACTTAACTACATTATATTTATTCTTAACTAGTTTATGCCTGTGGCTCCACTCGCGTACGTAACGGTTCTCGCGATGATTTTTTCAACTGATTTAACTTTTTTATTTGTCAACCGATTGAAATAAAACACTAAACATTAAGTGAAGTTTACTTTAATATATTAAAAAAACTTGCATTCAAATAGGTTAAGTCAATTTTAAGAGGTACGAATAACAGAAATTCTAAGAGCTGTCATTTCTGGTTCTGATACTTTAAAAAAGACCCCCTTCATTAATTTTGCTTTGATATCTTTAATCTTCAGACGTCGACAAATGTAATATGTGTATAGGTTAAATAAACACATAATTCATCAATATATATGTGTTAAACACCACGAAATGGAAAGTTTGAAATGTGTCTCTATGATCGTTTAAGTATTTTTTTTTTGTTAATCCAACAAATAAGCAGTAATAAATAGAAATTAAGTAAATATTGCCTATTTTTAAAATAACAACATTATATTAAAAACATGTGTTTCTGTAGGTATTGTAAGAGAATATAATAGTTATTTTCCATAGGTACCTAATAAGTTGAAAACAAAACATTAGACTTGTAAACAAGTGAAACATTTTATGCTCGGGACTTTCGTTACCACCGACAAACTTAGCTACTTTTGTTTCTTCGTAATTTCCGACGTAATACTCTTTGACTGTGAATTGGATATTGTGTAAATTGGGGAATAACCTTTAGCAACGAAATAGTCCCTGTTCTGGAGTTGATAATGTCCGCACTCCGTCTGTTCTGAATCTTTATCGATTACGATTATGCAACATTATAATTTCCCTAATATTTTATTTGGAAACCTTTTAGATGACTACAGTGAAAATAACTAGTAGAAGTGAAAGTATTATTAACAAAACAGACAGACAGACAAAAACTTGTCATTGAAATATAATAGAGTTATCCTTAAATAAGAACTACTGGATACTGGTATTCAGTTGTGATATACGCTTTCTTTGGATAAAGCCGTTTACCTTGGTTAATTTTAAGAAATTAACTATTCAAAACTCATATAAGGTGTCTAATAGCCCTACAACTCATGGATTTCTGTTCCCACGTATGTTTAATTCACCAAATGGTATTCGAAGAAAACTAGAATAGTATTTGGCCTTGGATCGAAATAGAGATTTGGTTTTAAAGGAGCTAGTAAGATTACAGAATAATTTCGAATTACCTGTTCTGTTGAAGTATCCGTATGGTATCCGCTGCTTATGAAAATAAACAAAAGTTATGATATATTTAAGAAGAACGTTATAAATAAAAACAAATTGAATTACACGCTAACAATTCTCAGTGAACGAATCAAAAGATACAGACAAATACTTAGGCTATTAATGGTATAACATTGAGACGCCTACATATTCGCCGTACATATCTCAGAATATGAGTAAGAAGAGTAAAATGAGATGCGGCTCATCGCTTACGACATATTACGAATATACTTGTATCCTAACAAAGATATTCGCTATGTTTTGACCTCTTTTCATCTTATTGCCTCTACAAATTCTGTTTAATCCTCTTTACTGTACAAATTACGATGTGAGAAGTGTTAAACTCAAATCATTTTTACTAAACAGGCCTTGTTACAGTGCATTTTCAAACGTCAGTAGTAAACAAACAAAAATTTTAATAAAAACAATGAGACAATAAAACATCAGAGCTGTAAAGACTTTAAAAGATAAGTAATAAAATCATGACGAAATTATTTCTGTATAAATGATACGCTTATATTTAAAGCACTACGTTTTTATAAAAATATTTATTTAACATTGTTTTTAGGGTTCTGTAGATAAATGGTAAAAACGGAACCCTTATAGATTCGTCATGTCTGTCTGTCTGTCTGTCCAGCCGTTTGTCACAGCCACTTTTTGCCTAAACTATAAGAACTACACTGTTGAAAGTTGGTAAGTAGAGAGAGTGTATTCTGTCAACCGCATTAAGATTTTCACAAAAATAGAAAAACAACATTGAGGTCTCCCATACTTAGAACTGAAAGAAATTTTTGTTTTCATCAAGCAGTGTGGGATATATATGTAATATCATTTTTTCTAAATTGAATAATTTGCCCGAGAGACACTTTCAAAGTCGTAAAATGTGTGTGTTCCCCGTGTAACTTCTAAAATAAGGGACGATAAAACTAAAAAAAATATATGATGTACATTACAATGTAAACTTCTACCGAAACTTGGTTTGAAAGAGATCCAATAAGTAGTTTTTTTTTAATACGTCATATATCGCTGCTACGGAGCCCTTCATGGTCGAGTCCGACTCGCACTTGGCCACTTTTTTTGCATCTTTAAATTTATATTAAAGATTTTTTAAATTGCATTTACCATATATCATTATAACTTATTTGACGGTTAACTTAAGTTTTTCCGTTCACGGCCATGTACTTATTAATGCTTTATTTGTTTTATTTAAAACCTCTTTGGTGCTCAACACAACGTACCTTCACAGCAAGTAGGTGTGTTATCAAAAGAATAGAATATTCTCAGTGCCAAACTGCATACTAGTATTATCTAAAAACGAACCCGAGGTTTCGAAAAAATTGAAAAAAGAGCACAAAGGTAATAGACGCGTATCTATATAAAGTTTATTTGACACACATTAGGAGGGATTGAACTCTAAAGGAGGGTAACTGACTTTGGACTCCATTTTTTTTGACAAATCTCGCTCTAGGAATATTCTTTGTAGACGAAGCTAGAGTTATTAAGTAATTTCAGGTGAGTTTTTCTATACTATAAACATGTATATGTATGTATATATACAAAAAAGTACGTAATCTGCTTAGTTCGACTGTCCCTTTTTTTGTAACGAAGTGCACTTCTGCACGGAATGATTGTAACGCATTGAAAATCTAACTTTCACCCTTCTCAAGCTATATTCAAACACGATTACCTGCACATTTCTTATGGTTCCATGGCTTTCTTTGTCTATATCTCTGGTTTTAATTTAGGTTCGTGGTTTGCATTGCTTAAGTACATTTGCTGGTACAAGGTTTTTCTTTCAAACTTGCTTACTTTTTGTTTAAATCAATATAGAAGAAGCTCATTATTTTACTTTGTTTTTTTACTATATCCATACGTTGCAGACATTAGAAATTGTATTAAAATAAAAATGGGGGAATTTTAGATCATTTCATCTCAGTTTATTATATATTTCATTCTTATCTGGAATTTGAAGTTCTATATATTTTAGTCTGCAAACAATTGACATATGTAATGCTGTTCCTGATCTAAGAATTGGAACATGCAGGAACAAAGCTAGATTAGTCGGCCCGAGACTAGATTAACACAAATGTGATTCAACCGAAACACGAGGTAGTTATCGTCGCTTACTTAACTTTATCGTTATTACATCTCAATTTACAAACCTAAGATTATAAATCGCAAAAGTTTGCAAACAATTTTTACGTCACAATTCCGTCTGCTGTAATTTTTGTACGTTACGCGTGGGATTAATCTTAAAAAGTAGAAGTGAGTGAGTAGGTGACGTCATAACTTGTAATTTTATTTGTGAAGACGTGAACAACGTGACGTAATTTAAAAATAATAAAACATTAACAATTAAAGTCGGATTAAGAGTACAGAGTGACTCCACTCCTATTCATACCGTAAGAGCGGACTTAGACAACAAACGCCGGTCTGGTCCGTCTAGTCAGCGTGGTATATTAGGACAAACCTCTTCATAAGGAGAGGGCTATATCCAGCTGACTGTTAAGGGCTGTTATTGTGTTATCAGCACAGTCGAGACTATATTTACGCCGAACATCCACTCCCATGGACAAAACCTAAGCCGAAAGCTATGGCCAGCTGTGGACTATTAAAGGCGTTTAATAATAATGTGAAGTATTTGAAGTTGTGCTTCAGAGGTCCAAAGTTTAAATTCATAGTCAATGCTTCAGTCATTAATACATTAGATGCAGAACGTATAAAAACTGATGGATACAAATGTAAGTACTATACCGGTCCGATCCCCTAAAACTCATCTATTGGGAACTAAACTTTTTATATATTTTATCTGTCGTCATCGGATGTCCCTAGCAATTGATCACATCTTGATAAAAACTGGTGTTTGATCATTAGTTTATAATATATGAGCAAGAACAGAAAAGTATAAAATTTAAGTGTAAATCCACTTGTAAATATAAAGTATACAAAACAAAAATATTAAGTATACACGCTACTTACACTTTAAATTTTGTCGGGTTTTTTACAGGTAGATAGCTGATTTTATGAGAAGTACCTACTTTAATTTTGAAAAAAAAAGCAACAAAAACCGTGGGGTGCAACTAGTCTTACTAACATTATAAATGCGATTTGTGAGTATGGATGTTTGTTACTCTTTCACGAAAAAACTACTGGACGTATTTGGATGAAACTTGACAGTAATATAGGTTATACATCGGAATAACATTTAGATTACGATTTGTAACGATTTTGTGCAATTTTTGTAGTAATATAACGATACATGTCAATTAAGTCGCAAAAATCTGGCCCCTGAGACTTATCTTGGCGTATACTGCCTAAGCCATTAGAGTTACACGAAGATGATGTACCTTAGAATTGTTTGTCTTGAATAGTTCTAAATAAAAGTCCGCGATAGCATATATCTACCTTTTATGTGGAAGCCACTATGACCAAAATTGTGAAACTTAATGTGGCATACCAAATTCCACGCGAGCGAAGCCGCGAGCAAAAGCTAGTATATAATAATATAGGTACCGATAGACAAGGTCATCTACAAAGACCAGTTTTACCTGAATATCAGTATTTTCACGAAGTGACTGGCATAGGACCTTCGTAGCCCTGAGAGCAAACTGAATTCAAGGATTAATCTAGTTGTCAGTATATTTGAGGGTCCGGCATTCCAATAAGGAGTGTCATACATTTTCATGACAACCGGGACCAACAGCTTAACATGCTTCCCGAGACCCGGACGTGAAACACTACCAATAATAAAAACCCAACAATATTTTTTGACCAAACCCGAGACCGGCAGTCGCATACGCCACCCACTATACCTACGAAAAAGCCTATGCCATAAAAAAAAGTAAGGAGATAATTTATTTATTGATATAATGAATTCTCTGCCCTCTGTAAGACATAAACTGTATTTTGTTTTAAATTGTATAGAATTATCTGGTGACGTTGTACGCTTTTCTGTATTTAACATCTGCGTAGTTGTAATAGACAACAGTCTTCGGCATTTGCAAATGGTACATTTCCGTCGCTATACAATAGATATCGAATCCTCATTTTTGGCAGGTAAAAAAAAACAAAAGATCAAGTTGTAAAGCAACAAGTTGTCAATGTCACTTACTTTAAATAAACTTATTTTTTGTTGTTATAAAAAATCTGCTTATCCAACTTCCTATGGTCGCTTTCTTTTCATAATGTTTGAAATGAAAATGTTGACCAATCTCTTTGGCAAAAGAGAGTGACCTCAAGATCTATAGACACTCAAAAATAGGATATTGCGTTTATCATTTGACAACATTCAAATAAGGGCGTAGCATCAATAATTTACTATCCCGTCGTAATGTACTTTATCTACACAATTGTTAAGTTCGTTTAAAAGTTCTACACCTATTAAGATGAAATTTTGACACGATATACTAACCACTTCAAAAATAGTTTTTACCTATTTTTCGCGTCACTTTTTTTTCGTCAACGTGCCACAACGCTCACAATGCAGCATATACAGCTAATTTTTAATTAATATAACTAATGTTAGACACTAAGAAAAATTAATATTATATTCTTTCTCTTACGATCTCTTTCCACTTTACTATACGGTTTTATTTTCCAAAAAACATGGCAAACATGGCCTAAGTAATGAAAGATAACGCAACATGGCAACACTACTGTTGTCACAGACGTATAATTAAAATCATGATTCTTCAAACTACAAGTAAGTATTACGTACTCCTGCCAACAACGGACATCGATTACTTTGTACGGGTTCCTGGCATAGACATCAACAATTTATTATTGAAATAACAATATTATTTTTCAGTGGCTTATACTCAACAGAAAATTCGATTACAACAGGTTGATATTAGTAAAGTGTTCCTAGAATTAGAAAAAAATGCCTTACACGTGTGGTCATTTTACTTTATTTTACAATGAAAACTTTTTTTTACATTTCTCAGGTAAAAAATATTGTGAGTTCGAAGGAAAAGTATGTTAGTGTACTTTGTAGTTTTTGTAAACATTTTTAGAAATTGTTCGTCCTTGAATAATTTGCCTTACTTTTTTGAATATTGATTTCCTTTATAACACTAGCGGTTTGTACTACCGTAAAATTAAATAGAAATCTTATGAAAATCGTATTTAATATGTTATTTTTATTTTGATCATATCATGATAGTATAAGATTCATACGCCACGATAACTGTCACCTGCATCAAAGGGCCTTCGGTCTCGCACTCACCAATAAAACACGACAGCACGGATCTTATCACTTTAGGTTGGTCTTCTGTGAGAGGGTAGTATTGCCTCGGTCAAGGCGACTCGTTCGTGCTGAAATCAGCGTGACTACTATCTAACTACTTACTTAAAACACAACTATTTATAATTTGTATTATTGACCAATCAGCTCAGGTCAACATTGCTAAAGAAATAGTGTGTATTTGCTCGAGTACTTCTCAGAAAACGTTATCGTCATTGCGTTTCCCTGAAGAACATATAACAATCCACGTGTGGACAGTATATTTAAGAATTAAAATAGCCATTTATTTTAATAGACTGCTTTAATTAAGAAAATATTATTACAAATTTATTTTACTGTCCCTTAAAAAAATAAAAAAAATCTCGTGTCGCCTGATTAAAATTCGAAATTGGAAAATGTTTCGTAATCGTGTATATTTTGACAGCTGGCTCAACTGTCTGTAATTGGCGGGCAAAAAGAAAAAATAATTTGGTGTAGAAAAGTGATTTGAATTTGTGACAAACTATACAGTACAGTACAGTGCTAATTTTACGCTTACAGTGAATTATGTGTCATTAAATTTTGTTCTCCGTGTGATGACGTCATATGTAATATAGTTTTTGTCATATACCGTATATAGTTTTTTGTCATCATATGTAATATAGTTATTATGCCGATGTCTACGATTAACTCTCGAATCTCTAAGGCGGTCGCAAGTATGTTCAACTTTTGACAAAAGCACTTTTATCACTTGTAATAATTTAAACTAACGTTTAAAAAGTATCATTCAATACGAGTCCAGCCTGATGAACTGTTACAAACTGAATTCATCAATCACCTACCTTACTAAGTTACAATCGTAAAAATAGTTTTTTTTTCAAATAGTTTGCAAGTCGATTATTTCAAACTCTGAGGTAACAAACAAGAAAAAGTACACGCCAATAGAAACTCATCCTTTCTTTTAAATTTAAAACACAAGTTAAAAAATAGACTCAATTGAAAACCGTTTATATCTTGAATTCGGTACAAAAGGTATTTTTTACTAATAAATATCGCATCTCGGTAAACGCTAACTAATCTCCTTCCATCTCCTTTCTCTCTAAATTTCTTCTCATACCGTTTCAAACTATATTATATTTAGGATGGTGGTTCCCGTGTGCTACAAGCACTCATACATTATGCTCTCCCTATCATCATCATTCCAAAAATAGATTGCTCACTACCGAACTGAGTGTTAACCTTGTGAACAAAATGATTTGGCTATAAGAGGAATTTAATTTTCTTATTACAAGACGTCAGATGGGGATTTACGACAATTACTCATCATTTATCCTACAACTTATTATATATGGTTAATTTTAATAATACACCAGTAAGTGTTGCGTCAATAAAAATGAGATAACAAACATAACAAAAATGACAGACAACTTGTCTGTCATTTTTGTTATGTTTGTTTTGACAAAATGGCTTACGATTTTCCAAATCAATGACAAATCCGATGTCAGAATAAATTAAAAGTCACGTTTTGTGTTTGGTTGAATCAATTATATTTTTAAAGTGAACGTTATTTTTTAGGAAAATATTCTATGTGTGTTCGCTATAATTCTTAGATAATAGATATAATAAACTCGATAACGAGTAGTTAGTTCAAACTGTAGATATTTTCAATGTATCTCTAAATTCTCTAAAACATCAGATTAATATTATAGGAGTCAGGTTATTTACGTGTTTGCCGTCGGATAATCTTAAAAAGTATCACTATTTTAATGCACTATTATTATTTATTAGTGAGTTTGCCACCTTAAATCACAACATTTATGTTTGTTACGACGTTTCAAATATAAAAAGAAACTCAAATCGGTTCCTGAAAGTTGTTATGAAAAACAAAAAAAATCAACTGAATTAACTAACAATTGCCACTCCTCAGCTTATTCCACAAAGAAATTACACTGGTTAACTTATCTCGGTAAGTGGTATTGGTCAAACGAGGAATCTGGGGTACTTAATAGGCAACGAGCCACCCGCCCACACGCAAGTGAATACCTTAACGCACTCGATTGTTGCAAGGATGTTTACGTCATACATAGCAAGTCTGAAAATAAAGAAGTCGGACTTTTCAAAAGTATATGTACTATACACAGTTTTAGTGACCCTATTCACCTTATATCGGCTAGAAATGCCCCTTTTTTTTCTGTGCGGGAATCCCCACGGATACCACCTACTGGTGGTTATGTCGGACTCGAACCGACCAAAAACCGCACGCCGTCTCAGGTACCAGTAGCCGGGGAATCAGGTGAACCCTAGAACGGAAATCCCTGAAACCCTGACGTACCTCGGGCCATCTACCTACGGCTTGCAGATGACCCCTTTTCTGCTCCAAAAGAGCGTGTGCTCCGTAGCACGTCCCGCTGCTATCCTGGCCTACTTCTGCTCGGGTGACGGATGGCTTCACCTATCACCCCGAGTCTAGCGCTTATGGAGGACGAAGATCGTTCTGCAATCTCCGGCGCCCGAGCCGTCTGTGATACCGGACACGTTCCCGGGCCTGGCGCTCCGACATCTCCTTTGCAAGCATAACTTGCTTGCAAAAGGAGACGGCGGAGTTCCACGCGCTCTCGCTCCGCAACATGGCGGTGATCATGCTACCGAGCGAGAGAGTTTCCACTCCGATGGCCGCCAGAGGATCACGCCTCAGCTCCGCCCACACTGGGCATTCTGCCAGCGTGTGGAGCGCCGTGTCCACGGTCCGGCCATCGCAGTGGTGGCACTCAGGCGTTGGCTCCTTTCGGACCAGACACAAGTGATCTCCGAAGCATCCTTTTCCAGTGATCACCTGCGTCAGCCGATATGAGAGGGTCCCGTGCTTCCTCTCAAGCCAATCCTCCGTAACGGGTCTTACCGCCGCAATGACGGCGTGCCCGAACTAGAAATGCCCCTAGGAAAATTGACCATGACTTAGTGTTACCACCTTTTTTAGGATATTTAATTACTTTTATAATATAACAGGAACTTCTTCAAGTTTTCGCTATTGTAAAAGATGGCGTAGCTGCATTATATGCATGGAATTTCGTACGGTAACGCATCAGCTAAGTAGTAGGTACTATACGAGTATGTAACCTTATATTTATAGTTTATCCCAGTGACAACTGCCTGTTTACTTACCTATTGCGAAATGTCTACTTTTGTGCCAAATAAAGTGTTTTCGCAGGAAATTTTAGTGCATTGCTTTTGTTCAACAGACATCTGCAACTGAAGCACACAGAATTCTTGTTGAAACACATCGTTATAATACTCTATCAAATATTTCGTGCAGAGACTGGTTTAGATCCTTTAAAAACAATAACTTTTACCTTGAAAATAAAGAACGTTCTGGAGCACCGACACAGTTTGAAGACGAAGAATTGGAAGCATTGCTTGATCAAGATCCATGTCAGGCGCTAGTAGAGCTCGGCAAAACATTTCAAGTAGATGCTACAACAGTTTCAAAACGTTTAAAAGGGTTAGCAATGATTTAAAAGCAAGGACATTGCGTGCCGTATGAGTTGAAGCCGAGAAACGTTAAACGACGCTTCCTCATGTGTGAAATGCTGCTTCAACGGTAGAAAAGAAATGGTTTTCTGCACGGTATTATCACTGGAGATGAAAAGTGCATTCACTATAACAATAACGTACTTAAAAAATCGCGGAGTATGCCCGGTTACGTGTCAACGTCGTCCCCAAAACATCTACTCTGCATTTGGTGGGATTAGCAGGACATAATTTATTATGAGCTGCTCAAACCCAATGAAACCATTGCGGGAGCTCGCTATCGACTTCAGTTGATGCGTTTGAGTCAAGTTTTGAAAGAAAATCTGCCACTATAGCGGCATGAGAATGCTCGGCCACATGTGGTAACACCAATCAAAATTTACATGGAAACGCTTCAATGGAAAGTTCTATCCCGCCCGCCGTATTCACCAGACATAGTTCCCTCTGATTACCACTTGTTTCAGGCGATGGCGCATGGTTTGAGCGAGCAGCGCTTAAATTCTTTCGAAGGAGCCGAAAAATTGGTCGACTCATGGATCACATTAAAAAGTGAATCATTTTTTCGACGGGGGAATCGATTACTGCCAGAAAGATGGGAGAAAATGGTCTAGTAATTGTAAGCATTGTACTTATATTTTAATATTTTTTTAGCAAAGGAAAATATCTAAAATTTATTCACGGTTCTAATACTCGTAATGTAAAGAAACTTACAAATGTTATCCTTATCAGTTTAGTGTAAATATTTATTATTGACAATAAAAACTATTTCTGATACAACTAAACAAATATTGTTGAATAATATTTTTCATCAGACATAAAGTGTAAAAAATAGGATTTAATTCTTACTAAGTGGATTACATAGTTAATGTTCTTACAGCGTAATTAACTGCAAAGTAGTTGAAACAAAGCAAAAAAATATTCCTTATTAAAAAAAAATATTTATCCTTAATATTTTTCACTCTCTTACAAAAAATGAACATAAAAGTAGACTGTGTTAAAATAATATATGTTAAAAACAGCCTTTTGGCAATTACAACATTATTAATATAACACATTCGTGCATGACACTCCGGTGTATATGTATGTCCCCTTTCGCCAGCACGTCTGTGACAGAACGAAACACAATTTTGGATTCTTAACTCCATCTGTATACAAATCAAGCTAGTTTGAAATATTTACCTTCTGTAAGTACTATCTTAGGCAGGCGTCAGAAACCAATAAAAAAATTATAGTTGTTCTCTATAACAACATAACCTCAGAAGAGGCCATTGGACGTTAAAAACTGTCGATGTACAACAATGTGATGTACAACATTTTATTTACTAAAGGTTTCTCTTCTATCCTGTAACCGTATGAAGAAGTTCACAGAAAAAAAAACCTGTCATACAATGCTTTGAAAATGGAACTATTTTTTAGGAATGGTCCCATTTGGCGGTTTAACTCTGAGAAAATTTTGCGCTACGAGGACCCTAAAAATTGTGATCGTGGCCACGATATAAAATACGTATATTGACATAATACGTTACATTCTTAAGACGAAAGCGTAAATAACAATAAATAATTAGTCTTTGTTCATGTGGACCTCGTTATTAAATATCTGAAATATTAATTCAAAATGAAACATGTTTAAAATTTGTAGTTTAATGTAGTCTAATAGTCATAAGATAAAAACACAAATTTACTATGAAGTTGACATTGTCTCTAGTTTGTATAACAAGAAAAGTATATAATAAGTAAAATAATCCAATTAACGTAAAATTGTCTGATATTGCATCATGGCTGTGAAAAGTTCGTTTAAGTGTTTTTAGGATTGGCAACTCTAGCACTACAAACGTTAATAGTTGTCATATCTACGTACTCGTACATTTTTACGTTTAGCGTACCACTACAAGCGAGGGCTTATAATTGGCTTACTGTAATTTACTTGACTACAAACCTTATATGTAATGTTAGTTGTAAGTCCTCCATGTTTTAAATAAACAAATAAATACATATTTAACTTTCTTCATTTACATGAAAAGTGAACTTTATTTCACGTGGGCCACACGCAAATTGAACTTTAATTCCCATAAATCTCTCATACACGTGGAATGTAAAAGACTTTTTATTAATTTTAAATCAAACAATGGTATTTACAATGTACTACTTACATTTACAAAATGCTTGATAATATTTTTTCGAAAACGGTTTATTCAAAGTAATGTCAAAGTATAGACAAAAAATTGTAATGAATACTTTTTTGTTGCTTGAACCTTTTTATTGTTCATTCAGAGGTAGTTGCTTCGCAAATTTTTGTTTCGTTTGAACCGTGCGGTGCGTCACGTACTCAATGTAGACTGCGGTTAGACAATCTTGTGCTATTTAAGAATACTCAAGTTTACTTGATCGGAAAAACATGTATATAATATTAAAGACATTAAAATATCAAACTTTGAAGTGACCTTGGTGTTGTCAGTATTCCTAAATTGATAACCTTTTTAAAATATATCACGGTTTTATATAATTGGGCTAGATGGTTTAAAAAATCGTATCTGATCCCACAGTAACGAGCAAGAACAGATTTAAAATAAAGTTAGGTAGATATTTAATACAACATTGATACATTTATTTTTTAAAAATAGTTTAATAGTATAATATATTAATGATACTCTGTTTTTATTGCACTACAGTGTAATGCAAATGAACAGACAGATAGTAATTAGTACAAAGATCCTCTGGAATTGTACATAAATTGGTTTTTATTCAAGAAAAGTTTATTAACAAAACATAGAAGGCAATAAATTATTGATGAATTCTGAAACTGACATTACATAATTGTCCGGTTATTCCGTCGAATTCAATACCTACGAGAATAACATCATTCATAACTATACTCCTTCGAACACTTCTGGGAAACATCATTTCTATGTGTGCATATTGTTGGTTTTATGAGAATTAAATATTATTCGTATTTAATGTAATTCACTGGATGTAATATACAATGTTAAATATATACATGTGCGATAACCTCGCACAAATGGGCTGAGTAGTCAAGACTGACATGGGATGTCAGTCTTGTCAGTCATGACTGACATTATGGGAAACTAGTGTAAAGCAATGATTTCGTGTCAAAAAATCAGCGGGTGACCCTTGCCCTTGTTTCATGGGCGTACCCACATTGGGGCAAGGAGGGGCAATTGCCCTGCACTGTCGTTCCTGTATGGAAGAAGGTAAATCTAAAATTGAGCTAAAACGGTTAATTCACCACACCTTCCTATTCCAGGCTCAGAGTGCGTGATTTTAGTCGGTTCAATTCAAACACATCGCCTCATCGCAAGTCCGACGTTAATGTGATGACCCGAGGAGGTAATGGTATTGATTGTGGGCTCCGATTGCCGCATTGGACCTATGAATGATCTCTTATGCGTCGAGGAAAGGTTGGCTAACTATGCTCCTACCTGAAGCTACCTACCTATCAGAAAACGCCTGTGGCATTTACAGGCTTCAAGGAGCGATTCTGTATCAGGTTATAACACTGGTAGGTTGAGTGGCCCCTCTTTGATAACGTGGGTGGTCTTTTTTTTCTTTTAGAAGTTCTCTGCAAAGTCTGTGATCCGTCGCTTGAATTGTGTTAATTGTAAAAACGTGTCCTTTCAAGGCTATAGAAGCCAGTTAGGTTCCACATAGTTTGGGAAGTCAAAGATTTCCTAGACACCGTTTCTTTCTAAACATGATCATCTCCGTTTTTAACGAGTTCACTTTATTACATGTTACATACCAGTGTTCGACTATCCTCGGTACGGATCTTATTTGGTCGCGTATAATACTCTGAAAGGGACCACGGATAAGGATAGTCAGGTCGTCTATATAGCCTACTGAGGGCATCTATGGTGATTGAGCTGTGTGTTGTACTCATCTACAACAAAGGAAGGGGCCGGCCCGAGATGGTTTCCGCAAGTAGAAAAAGCAGAAATTCTAATACAATTAAAACGAAACTGTTATAGATAGTAATAATTATATTATTTTGTCCTACAATTAAGTAAATACTACGAACGCTCACACCTTATTTGTTGTACCTCCTTAATTTTATAATTATTTCTTGTCTATTTGTCGTTAAAGATGCACATAAAATTACGTGTAAGGAAAAAAAACTAATTAAAACACGAACATTTAATAATTATAACAAATTAAAACCAGATAAATTAAGATATTATATAGACTTTACTTAATTTGTCCGCTCGGAAACATTCAAATGTTAATTTTGTAATCGTCGAACAAAAGTCTAGACAGTACCCTTTTACTCTCTTCTAGCTTTGGTGTAAATATAGTAGACCCTTCTTGTAGTCTATTGTTCAAACATAATTACAAATGTCTAAAATATTACATCTAGAATCAATGTACGTACAACGATCATTTTACAGCGTAATAGTAATAAATGAATGACGCGTTCCCAACTAAAATTTGCAATTTTCCTTATAATATCGTTCTGTATTAGGTATTTTATTTGTATAATTGTGATGTAAGTCATGCCCTACGTAGTCATCAGTGTAAGTCGTTTCATGTTTTTTATGTGACACT